>LBNR01000005.1:1668776-2892523 GCA_001262555.1 Fusarium nygamai | reverse complement strand
AAAAAAAAAAAAGAAAGGTAGATCCTACCATACTTAGTATCATGAACGCCTTGATAAAAACGTAGATCTTTACCATACTTGACTCCTTCCCGCAGACGATTACCGAGTCCCAGGATTGCCCTGCCGATCTGCGGGTGCAGATCAACCGTGGAGATGGGGCGTCCAGGCTCTACAAGGAAAAATAGAATCTGAACCCCTGGTGATCGACACAAAGGAACTTCCTCAGGTTGGTACAGTATTGTGTGTAGTCTTGTCGCCTGTCGGACTGGGGCTAAACAAAATATCATCACTTGATATCATAGTTCAGATCCAACGCTGGCACATCCGCATTAGGTGCATGGGCTGTCTTTCCAATGCTACCCGCGGTGCCAACTCGTCGCTAGTTGGTTCAGTAAGCAAACAGACTCAACTGACACCGTAGCTGCCTCGGATGTACGATCCTTCGCTTTACGAGTTGAAGTTCTGAAGCAACTGGGACGCTGAGCTGGCATCGCGCTTCGAACAGACACGGCGAATCTGCACTTGGATAAATGAATTGGCTCGTAGCATAGCAAAGCTCTTTGATGTAATATAATAAAAATTTTTATTTATTTATTTATAAAAAATAATAATTTTCAAGGCTCATTGAACTCATCATTCAGAAACCAGAGGCTTCCACCCTTCAACACCTCGCAGTCGCTGCAGTGTTGGCCCCCTTCCAGTGACAATAGTTGTAACGCTTCTTTCTCCTCTTGCACTACCAGCCATTGAGTAATACCACAAATATCTTCAAAATTTCCTAGTCTTCTTCTTATCACGCTCTTCATTCTTTTCATGTCTTTTGTAGTAATGCCGTTCTATATTGTACGATCGATCGCTTGTGTATTCGCATTTGGGGCAAGACAAGTGTTTTCTAGACAGGAGTCAGTATAATGCAGTTGAAAGGGGGAAATGGCAATAAGAGACGTACAGCTTAGCAGTTAGCATGGGAGTTGACGTTGACGGTTTTGGACTTCCCTGAACGCCGTGGACCCAGTCGCGAAACTCCTGACAAGCGACTCGGTCGCTGAACAACAGCTGGAATAGACATATTAACTCAGTTCTCAGAGACCTCGCTTATCGCAGGAATAAACTTACACTAGCGACACGTTCCATGTAGCTTTTGATGTCCTCGATGCTTTGCAACAATCCCTGATCGAAGAACGCTTCCACAACAGAGACTATTCCACGAGCTGGCAGGTCTCTCGTATGCTTTTCTGACGACAGAGGCTGTATATAGCAGGCCTCTATCTGCTTTCTCTTTCTTGAACGCTCTTGACTCCAGGCGAGACATGACCGGAGGTCTTTTGACACCAGTCCGCATCCAGCAAGCTTGAACCAGAAGGCCCCGTGTTCTCGTATGTACTTCAATACAGCTGTGAATACAGAAGTACCCTGAAGGGATACTAAAATATCGTCGGCTGTCTGTGTACTTGATAGTGATTGACTGTGTGAGTCGTGGCTCGAGCTGGTGGCGATTGGGCTGCCAGCGTTGGATTGCGGTATCGAGCTCCAAGGCATGATGTCTCCCATTGCACCGGCGTTGAGGTCAGGTGGTTGCACTGGACCTGGGTCAAATCCATGCCAGAGATTTGGGTCTGGTTCAGGAACATAAGAATGCGTCTCAGAGAGTGCGTGTGACCAATTGAGCTCGTCATATGTCCGATCGGTCAGATTGTGGACGTAGGCTGGCGAAATGTCCGCTGCGAGTATGTTCAAGAGCACAGGGTCTATGGTCCCAAGATCAGGTGCAATGGCCAGATCATGGGAGTTTCCCAAATCGTGGGAATACGCCGGCACTGTTTGTTCATATACCATTGATGTCTGAGGCCTAAGATTGGCAAGTGGTAATGCTGGGTACATCTGAGGCGACGGGGCCGATAATGGCGCTTCGCCTCGTCGCAGAGAAGTCGCCAGTTTGCGCGACTGCTCTCCCAGGTTCAAGTCGATGAAATGGAGATGGTTTCGAGCTTCGGGCCAAAGCCGCTTTGCGAGAACCCCGAAAGCCTTTCGCTCGTCTTCATCCTCGAGGGCATTGAGCCACAAGCGGATACCAGCGAGAATGTCGCCTTCTGCTAATCGTCCTCTCGAGTAAAGAAGACGAGACACGACATACGATAAGCTGCAGAAGGCGAAGATTTTGACGAGGTCATTCGGCGCCGGTCCAGTTAACGTGTTGCGAAAGGCAAAGACACCTGCTTGACGAAGTCCTTTAGAGTCGTGGTACTCGGCGCGGATGGTATTGATGGTTGGGAGGTTGACATCGTAAGAAACGTCGACGAAATGTTCCCAGAGAATTTGCATTCCCTCCCGAACAGTTCGTATGGACGCCCAGGCATTTTCCCGAGCCTGATTTCTGGGGTTGGTGGAATCAGGCTGTGAGTCTGGGGTACTGTTGGTGGGAGCCGTACTGCACAATGAGTCTAGCTCAAGTGCAAGGTCGTCATGACCGCTACTTGACCGACCGTTTCTCAATTCAGGTTCTGTTTCGTCGAGGTGCGTGAAGCCAGCAAAAAGACCGTCTACTTCTGCCAGGGCTCTTCCGAGGTGTTCAGTTGCTCTTAAGCCCCCAACGCCAGCGCGCGTGCTGCCACCAGCGTATGAGTACAAGGGGCTGTATTGATCGAGATAAGGCATCTCTACAAGGCTTGTCGGTGAGAATTGGTGAGTCATGTGGCTGCGGTTGAGAAAGTGCAAGAGGCAACTGACTTGAAGAAGAGAGGTGAAATGGTTCGCCCGGCGCCCTGGATTTATGTGAGGCCCAGTACTCTCCTCCCGGGGCCCATGGAGCCATGCGGCTCTCTTGAACGGGAGCACGGCCCCGGAGGACTTTCTATGCTCAATATAGGAGATCGGCGGGCTAGAATGCCTTGGCATACGTTGAGTTTAACCATAATGGGCAAGGGTAGCTTGCTCATTGCATTGCCAAAAGCAATTATGACCCACGTCAGTTGCTCATTGAGCTGCTCCTTCAGCTCATCAATCACCCTTGAGCAGAACGAGCAGCTCATGAGCAGGATGAGATGCCACCACCCATGTAAGTCGCCCGGCTGCGCAACAATGTATATGAGCGGAAAGAGTTGCTCATGGATTTGCTGAATTTGCTCGTTCTTGGTCTGTGAGCAGCTGGTGAAATAACAGCAGCGAAACGAGCGGCTCGCGAGCATGATGGGATGTGACCATGCATGGAAGTCGGGTAGCGCAAAAGAAAAAAGCATATGAGCAGGGAGAGCAGCTCATGGGTTTCAGACTTTGGTCGTTGTTTGTTTATGAGCAGCTGGTGGACCAAGAGGGGCAAAATGAGCAGCTCGCTGGCACAATTGGTGCCAATGGGTATGACAGGCTTTTGTAAGCTCAATTTACAATTGAGCAGGGAATCCTTCATGGATTGCTCAAGCACCGCTCGTGAGCTGCTCATGATTGTTGGGGACGACGAGGGCATTGAGCGACTGAGCAATCTACAATGGATGTCGGAGTATATTGAGCTTCTTGAACATGACATAAATATCTTGTAAACGGCACAGGGCATTCTTGTTCTCCAACAAGCTCATCAAACAATACATTGTCATTCGGAAACAATCCCCCCCCCGTACCTTCAACCATGCCTCAAGAAACTGGTTCTCAGCCTCAAACTCACCATAACGGTAAGCAAACACAACCGATCGAGTGCCCATGAGAAAGTTCGCTTACATTATCGGAAGGGACTACGTCAGTTATGCTTCAAACCTGGCTGGCCGAGTCGAGAGAGACTGGGCCTTGGTCGTCCGTGCATGCGACAACCCAACGAACGGGGACTCGGCCGAGCCACTCAGCTGAAACTCCCAAATTGTGACGGCCGGTCAAGGGCCAACTTGAGCGCCATAACACAATTGTGTTGTCGCATCGAGCTTGAGAAAAAAAAAAGGCAGTCGAAGTGGCGTCAGCCGTGGTACAGAGGTCGACCGAAGAGGGCTACATCAACTGCCATTTAGAGCAGTTGAAGGAAGTTATTGTTTAGAACTTGTTCATCTGGGAAATCAATACGAGGACTCGAGCGGATGAACCACACAAGCTGTGACCAAGAACCATTCCAAGGGTCACAACGTGATTATCTGGGGGCGGAAAACCAGGGTCCGATGTCAGCCTTGTACATGGGTGAAACACTCACCGGAGATGTCCGTTGGAACGGTCGGCAGAGGCGCATATTGGTAGATCTTGGTTAGCCTGGGCTGATGGAAGTACCACGGTGATCTTCACCTGCCGGGGTCATACTCGAGGCAGATCTATGATCAATGTATATAATTAAATCCCAATCGTCTATATGCTAGTTTTCCCTGCCATTCCAAATAATACGCTCGGTTTCCTCCCACATCAAACCATCAATACATGCATCCAAACTCATTCTATCGAGTTCTTGGGCCACTGTTTGCCCGTCACTGTAGTCGTTTATAGTTTTGTCCTTCGAGTCTTGTCCGGAGCTCATCACTCCTGTTGGCTTCGTGATGTTATCTTCACACTTTTATGGTCTTAGAGCCTGGATTTGCTGCTTCACTTTTCCATACTCAACATTCCCATGTCTGTTCCTTATGTGTCTTTTCAGGTTGCTTGAATGGTTGTCCCTGTGAGGGCAGTATGGACACATTAAACGTTTCCTAGAGAATTGTCAGCCAGTCACTCGTCGTCTAGGCTGATAGGTCGACGTACTTATTGTCACCCGAAAAGCCCTCAATCCATCTGCGGAAATCCTGACGGTCTGTTTCAGCGTCGAATAGCAACTATGGCCGGTCAAATCAGCTTCGCTGTCTTGTTTTCTATATGAGTCTCACTTACGTCTCCCAGTTCTGTCATGTAGAGCTTTATATCTTCAACGCTTTGAAGAAACCCCCATTTAATGAAAGCTTCAGCAACAGCGACAATACCACGCGACTCTGCGTTGCGAGTGTGCTCCACCGCTAACAGTTGTTGGATGTATGATGATGTCTGTCTGCACTCCTTGCGGGCTGGTGGTGTTTCCCACCATGAGGAACGCGATTTGTGATCTTTTGACACTAAACCTGACCCGGCGAGCTGACGCCAAAAGCTACAGTTGTCGCGGATATACTCTCTGACAACCATGAATGTGAATGTCTTTTGTAGGGGGCTTTCGCAAGTTGTTGTTTCCGGCAGGGCTACATCACTCAGTCCTTGGGTGTAGTTGGTGACGAGCTCAGTGTAGCTAGCTGATTGACTTGCCAGGTCTCCAAATGCTGTCCAGTCCAGCGGTTCCATCATGTCGAGCATGGAGCCCGAGTCTGACCAGGCAAAGGAGTCTGTAGATGGCTCATTATTTGATTCAGGCGGTTGTGCATTTGGTACAGTGTAGTAAAGAGCATCATTTATTGGGTCCGTGAAGCTTTGGGGGTTCTGGCCAAAGGCTGTGGAGGTGTTTGTCGTGCCGTTATTGACTTGCTCGTTATCTAGCCATTTATCCTGAAGCGGGATGAGGCCTTTTCCCATGATACTGGAGAGTCCTTGGCCCTGCTGATCGCTGTCAAGTGGCTGCGTGCTGCTGAAGTTGACAGGAAATGGTGGTATTGAGCTTTTGTAGTGGGTAGGAGACACAGGAGATGCGCTCCCACTGTGGCCGTGAGTACTCGTAGAATGTGTTAATGATTGCCTTGGGCCAAGGTCCTGAGAATTGACATGATCTTGTGCCTCTGGCCACATCTGTAAGGTCAGAGCATCAAATGCCTGTCGCTCGTCCTCTTCCTTGATTGCATCACGCCACGAACTAATACCGGCCGGGATATCGGTATGTTTGGCCCTTTCTTTAGCACAGAAAAGACAGGTGACTATATAGGACAAGCTACAGAAGGCAAATATCCTAACCAGATCGTCGGGCTTTTGGTCAACGACGGTGTGGCGGAAAGCAAACACTCCTGCACAGCAAAGGCCTTGAGCGTCATGGTATCTCTTGCGTAGGCTGTTAATTGTAGGTGTATTTAGAACCCTGGAAACATCGACAAAATGATCCCAGAGAATCTGCATTCCGTCTCGGATGGTTCGAATAGAGGACCATGCGGCGTCTCGGGCCATGATGCGTTCATGGATCGTGGAAGATGGTGCGTTGGACGTGTCGGTCTCCGGGCGGATTTCGTAAGCATTGCAGATAACGTCTAGTTTAGCAGCAAGACTACTTTGAAACCAGCTCTTTGAAGTTCTCTTGATGAGTGGAGGATCGGTTGCATCGAGGTAGATGAGACCAGCAAAGAGCCCGTCAGCCTCCACAAGAACGTCTTTCATCATCCTAATGGGGGCCAAGGACAAAGGGTTTGTGTTGGCAAAAAGAAGAGAGGAAAGGAGGTGCCAGGACAACATAGTGGTTCGCCAGATGCCTTACTTTATCTACTTGGTCCTTTCTTGTTGCATCCACTTATTCACCCACTGAGCTTATCACGGAGTCCCATCCAGAACAACGTCTACCCCAGAAAGAATCTGGGTTGACCCATGTAACGGAGTGACGGAAAGTAAGATCTGTTATGGTTCCCGGCACTTGACCATTCTCAATGGGGAATGGCAGAAGATCCCGTTGCTCGTTGGATTCGAGTTTTTCGGATGACAGGCCGGCCCCTGAACCATTCGACTCATTCCGTAGTTTGCATGAACGTTAAAAGCAAAACAAAAAGCAAAACTCACCCGTTTTTCGGTCAATTCAAAATTAGTGCATCTTGGGCGTATCAAAAATCCATCACTGATGGATCAATGATCAATCAGTGATTACACTGCGATTGATCGACATCGATGGTTCCATAGAACAGCAACAGTATTTAGAGTCCCTCCAAGCCATAAGTGTCTTTGCTCGAGATCAGAACATAGCATTCCAGGACATTGCTCAATTGTATCTTCGTGTTCAACACGCATTGCCTCCCATTAAAATGCTATCGCAGATCACCCAAATTGAGAAGCAGGATTCTGGGCACGAGAAGTCCTCAAAGCAAGGTGAGCCCACCCGTCTGTAGTCCCAGTAACTGTGCTGACAACCTGGCGCAGCATCACCAATGCTGCACACCTGGTTGATGGAGCCAAGACACGTCGAGGTCTGGTCATCAGAGCGTGCAAACTTCAAACCAATCGGAAGCGCGACAGGAACGCGAATTCGATCCCGAAATTATGATACCCACCTACTTTCTCTGTTGGTCGAGCGTGAATTTTTTGTTGAGTCGGACATGAATCAACGTAGGACTTTGTATGCTTGTTTTGAGGCCCTCCTGGTCCTTGCACTGAGCAAGGAGTGACTACGCCTTAACAGGGATGGGGTTGGTAAGATAGGCTGGATGGATTTGACGAGATAGACTAGATGGTACTCCGTATTGGGGTTTTGAATGCTATTACTTAGTCTCTATTGGACAGCCGACTGTCAATAATGCTTAGCTCTGAATATCAACTAGCCATGCGTCTCAATGGATGAGCCTCCGTGTTAAACACCCACTCATCCAGACTAATAACCTCCTCATCCTCAAAGATCAGGTAAAAGTACTTCAACGTCTCCGCCATCCAAAAGCTCTCCATGTAATCTTTATGCTTGATCTCCTCCGCACCAACATCCTCCACCGCCGCAAACGCATCATCTGTCTCAGTAGCAGCGCGGATCGCAGTCCACATATTCCATGCAATGTCCCGGAGATCTTCTTTGCCGGTAATACGATACAAGTAGAAAATGGACTCGATTGTCTCTGGTCGGAGGAGGTAAGATGCTTCTCTTGCACGGAAACCGAGAGGCTCTTTCTTGTAATTCGGTTCGAAGGCACAGGGCTCAAGGGTTGGACAGCGTTCAACTTGCACGATTTCTGGCATGAGACCCGATGGATATGCAGCGTAGGCTTTTGCGCAGCCCCGAGCAAGCTTCTCGCCGATAACGACGTGGTCATCTCGTCCAAGAGCTCTGCCGCCGAGGGCATACATGCCTCCAGCGAAGCAGGTCAAATGCTCCACCCCCGTACTCAATCGCGACTCCTTGACTCGAGGGGGGAATGATGCTTCGCCCAGCATGAGAACGTCGTCTTGATCGGGGAGCATCGGTCGGAACATCAGGTGCTTAATTCCGGCGTCTGCGGCGGCGAGGTACATCTTCCCGTACTTTGGTTCAAGACCCTGTAAGAGAACGTATTCCTTGATGAGATACTCATACAGCGAGTCGCCGTTAGCGCCCATGCCAAACGTGTCATCGGTAACCTTGAATCCATCCTCAGCATTGATCTGGAGTGGCCAGAGTCCTGGAATGGCGGTCTCATTTTGCGTTCGCTCAAAGGCCTTGGTGATATAGTCAATGGCGTCGTAGTACTTGGGGTTGCCGGTCTGCTGCGATAAACGGGTGAACTCCATGCTCATACTACCCAAACTAGCAGCGCTCTGTCGCGGTTCTGGATGACCCGTCCCTTCTTTAAGGGTCTTGAATCTGATCGTGTGCGGTGGCATATGCTCCGGATTGTCGAAGGTTCCGTATAAAAGATCTCCCAGCTCAATCGCCTTGGCCAGCAAGGCGCTCTCTCCACTGAGCTCATAAGCCGAAAGTAAACCACCAAGATGTCGAATCGTAGTCTCAAAAACATTAAATCCATCAGCGGTCGGAATGTCCCAATCCATACGAGTCACAAAGTCAACAGCTCGGTAAAATTCCCGCTTCATACCCATGATCCACAACGTGTCAAGGTTGTCGCAGATGGTCGCAGCCCACCCACCAAAAGTATCACGACCCTCCAAGCTCAAAGGCTTCAATTCATCGCTTCCCCAAGCATACTTCTCATAAGACCTCCAAGTCTTTTTGAATGCTTGCTTGATGTCTTTTCGTCGTTGATCCGCAGTCTCAAGCTCCCGCTTTCTCAATTCGGGATTGGAGAAGTCGTGTTGGATACGTGGTAAATTGACTGGTGATCCTCGTGGGGGCTTGGCCATGCTGCTGATGGTCAATGGATACCGGAGGGTGTGTTTGCTCCAGTCATAGCTGCTGGGGATGAATTGAATGCTGGGGCCTGATATTTCGCTGAAAAGGCAGTAGAATACGAGTAATGCGATGAAGAGCGATAATAATGCCCTGGACGGGGTGAATGGCAGACCTACGCCCATTTTGATGAAGTATAGCACTCAAAAAATAAAGAAATAGGAAAGAATAAGGAATGATGCGGTGTCAATTCAAGTCACCATTGGAACAGCAGAGGGAGGGCGTGAGAATACTACCTGAACTCAATGCCGACCGTGAGAAAGATGAACAGGTAAAGAACAGTTGGGGTCAGCTAAGATCTTATACCAACTAAAGGGATCGGGAACAAGGATTCGAGACAAGTCCCCCCCCACATGCTGACACGCAAGCTTCAGCTTCTAAGAATATAACATAATCTGCAGACGCGAGATGCGCAGTCACTTTTACCGTCTTTAGTGTCAAGGTATGACATATCAGGTGGAGGAAGGGATATGCACGGCCTGTTTCTCGTGTCAAAGCTGCTGACGGGCTGAAACCCCCTGATTAGCCTCCAGCCAAGGGCACTTCATGATGCCACGGATGATTTAGATGAGAAAAAGCTTGCTATTGCATCGCCAAGATTTGACCAAACGATTTTGAGGTTGGTGCTTTTACCGGATGTGAATCTAGCTTCCGACGATGTTAAGGTTAACTGAACATCAACTGTGGCGGTGCTGGTGCTGGTGTCAAGCCACATTTACTGTCACCGCCAAAAATGTCGAAAATTCTGCCGCTTTTCCAGGTCTGACAAGCGCCGACGACTAATTCTTTTGCATCTCGTCGTACACACAACACAACCAGCCAAAATGTCGTCTATGCGAAATGCCGTGGCGCGACGCCCTCACAGAGAGCGTGCGCAGCCCTTAGAACGCCGAAGACTCGGTCTTCTCGAGAAGCACAAGGTTTGTAGACCTCCCAATACCCCACTGGAGCAGCTTCTGACAATTGCAGGATTACTCGCTTCGAGCCAGGGACTTCAACAAGAAGAAGGCGCAGCTCAAGAACCTCAAAGAAAAAGCGGCCGAGCGAAACGAGGATGAATTCTACTTTGGTATGATGTCCCGAAAGGGACCGGGCTCAAGGATCCAGGATGGAAAGCGATGGAGCGGAACGGTCGAGGGCGATCGAGGAAACAAGGCGATGGACGTTGAGACCGTGCGGCTTTTGAAGACGCAGGATATCGGATACATTCGAACGATGCGACAGGTTGTTGCGAAGGAGGTGGCGAGACTGGAAGAGCAGGTTGTTCTGACGCGAGGTTTCGACAAGCTTGACGAGGATGAGGAGGACGAAGACGAGGGCAGCGACTCCGAATTCGACTTTGCGACTGCTCCGTCAAGGCCTAAAGAGCCCCGAAAGATTGTATTCATGGATGACGAAGAGCAGCGCGAGGAAACAATACTAGATCTCGAGGACGAAGATGACGCCGACAAGACCGACGACGATAAGAAGAAAGAAGAAGATTTCGAGCGCGCAAAGGCCCTCCGCCGCCTTCGTCGCCAATTGGAGAACGCACGAAAGAAGCTCAAGGCCTTGACAGACGCAGAGGGCGAACTAGAGATCCAGCGCGCAAAGATGGCAAAGACAGCGACGTCGGGAGGAACTACACGCAAAGGAAAGAAGATCATGGTGCGGACACGGAAGCGATAAACATCACCAAGAGTTGATTTGAATCATGGAGCTTTTTCTCGTCATATCGTGTTCAGTTCGTTACGGCTCGCTAGCTAATAGATACCCTTCAAAACACCATGGGTTTATGATACAGAAAAAAAACGAACTGGCCTCGCTTCGATCCAATTAAAAATAAATGTTCCGTGTCCTCATTAATACTTTGATCCTACACACTTGTAACAGCCCTTGAATGCGAAACCGACGCATTTGAAGCTTATCGTCAACATCCAGATGAAGCACGCAAACAGGCCCTTTACGATCTTGACGATGACGCGGATCAAGAAGGGAAGTTTATCCTCCTTTTCTCGCGGTTTGCTTTTACCCAGACTCTCGTCTTGGCTCTCAACGTCAATCTCGAACGACTCCATGTGGCGCTTCTTTCGCTCATCGCGTTTGCCGATTTTACTCAGGCGCTTTTCCTGCTTGGCTGTGAGGATGAGAGGAGGCGGTGGTTCAAAGACTTCCATCGCGGGCATGTTCTTTTCATCAGCTGATGCCACGAGCATAAGAGCTGTTACGGCGACGTCGACGATGAAGTAGGACTCTATCTTTGCGGCGATGCCAGTGTCGACCTCGAGCCACCCGCCGCCTGTGCCGTCGCGCGTGAGTTTGGCGAGATGTTGTGGTGATTCATTATGCTCAAGGGTATATTCTACGCGTGACCAAGACGGTGAGCGCTCGATTGTTACGCAGAATGGTGTTGCGAGGGAGGGGTGTACGAGGAAGTGGTGCGAACTGTCTTCGTCCCAGACGAGACGGGCGCATTCGCGCTCTGCTAGCATGACGGATTGAGGATCTTGAGCGCGCTCAATGGCCATTTTTGTAGCGGGCGTTGGCATTAGAAGAGCGACGAGGCCATCGTTTGGAGGATGGCGACGGGATTCTTCTTCGAGGGTTGTGGTGAGCGCTTCTTGCCAGTGTTTTGTATCGGTTACTTTTGTACCGGAGGAATTACTGTTGTGCCCGACAACACCACTGATGATACTGCTCGCTGAAGAACTAGCTTCAGGTTGTTTGGGCGCTTTGTACGGTTTGTTGGGATCATGTCGTGTGAGAGTAACGTATGCTGAAGCAGACGTTGGATCTATACGGAGGTTGTAGAAGGGCTGTGATGCTGATGAGAGACTATACACAGGGGCGTCTTTCTCTTGAGCTAGTTTCATGCAGTACACTCTTCCCTCTGACGGAGAAGCTTGCCATCCGTTTGCGACTTTCCAGTAGTTCTTGAGCTGTTCATTCGAACTAACCGTTGGAATCAGCGGTGGTTCTTGTTGTTGGACGTTTCGATGCGGCCATGATGATTGCGCTGATTGAACGCTCATGGGACTTATGACTGGACTCCGAACGGGGTTTCGAGGAGCTGATCCGGCAGGTGTTTCGTGGTATGTCTGACGGCTTATGACAGCTCGTGGCATCTGAGTTGGTTGGATATCTGTGGGGACATAGTTCTGTTGACCGAGTGGTACTTCTGGGTTATAAGCCGGGAAGATAGATCGTAAAGGCTGCGCGGTAGTTTCACCGCCGAGAGGTGGTTTTGCGATTGAACTTCGTGATCGATCACTGCTACTTCTAACAAGTGTGTTCCCCTGTGCAAAGCCAGTATCAGAACGTCCAGGGATTTGAACCGTCGGTCTAGGTCGCTGAACTTTTACAGGCTTGGGCGGTTCACTCTGCACAGGCTCGAATTCAATAGGTGTGTGAGCTCTATTCTGGGGAGTCTGTCTCGGCGATGCCGGTCTTGGTTCTGGAGACATAGCCTGTGGTGTTGCGGCCCGTCGATCACTGGGTGTAGGAGCTCGTCTGTCACTGGGCGTCGGAGCTCTCCTCTCACGAGATTCAGAACGGCGAGGTTTAGGCGTCTGGTTCCGTGAGACAGGCGGTGGTTTCGATGAGTTGGGACTCGGGAATAGAGAGAACCCGCCTGGGGTTGGAGTCGACATTGCTCTGTATCAAACAGTATATACTTCTTCCCAGAAGAGCAGGGGTATCAAAGGTAAAATGTCTAGGCTAGCAAGACGATGAGAATGCCAATTATGCTGCTATCGCTTCATGATCAAAACAAAATTGTCACGTAATATGTTTCCACATAAACAGAAAAACAACTTGAGAATTCCCCAGAATGGAAAGCAATGTTGGTTGATATTATATTCTCCCCCATCGCACTTTTAAGCGCTCGCATCTTGGGACTAACACGGTTAAAAATAGCATCATGCAGATGGACCAATTGGCGGGGATGTCACACTGCAGCAGGGACCTAAGCGCCCTGGAGGCGCGACTCTCGAGAGGGGAAACTGCAGCGCTATTGGCTAGCACGAAAAGATTTGGGTTGGACGGGGAGTGTTTTTACTGGTCTCTGCGCGGGTGATTTGTGTGATATTGTGCGGGGAGTATAAGTCGGTAATGAGCTGAGGACGGATTGAGCCTATGAAGATGATGTTAGGGATCATGGATTCTGGAAATAGTGGAAAGGCTGGAGAGATGAGATCATGAGAGAGATATCAGGCTAGGATGCCGAAATAAATTGGCCTAGAGGCCTACTAAGATACACTACACTTACCCAGGTCTTTTATTCCCTAGGATAGAGGTCTTATTTCCGTTTGACCGTCTGTGGCCTTGAAACATTGAGGTTCACCGCTTGATGCACGCAACCCTTTGTTACAGTTACATACATGAACTGCCGATTCCACCACTGAAGACTCTGTTTGTGTTTGAGCGAGAAACAGATGCTGATGAATGTTTGATAAGCACACCTGGCGGCAATCGTCACAATCTGTCGGCTGGGTTGAGTAGTCTCTATGACGATCTTGGGCATGAGGCTGTTTGGGTATCAGTCGACAAGCATCGATGCATGCTCTTAAACATTCTCGGCGATGGCCCTCACCCTGTTGGACTCCAGCGGTTGCATATGCTTATCGAGTTGAACTGACTCTTTCGAATGCCGTCTCGGCATTGATCCTGATCATAGTGGTACACTGTCTTGCCCTATCCTCACATCATATCACCTTTTATTCTTACAACCCCCCAGCGTAGATGTTTCAATACCCCCAAAACGCCACAGATGCAACAATTCATTATCATTGTCCCTCGCCCCTCGGCCTATCCTTCGCCGTAAGTCCATGTATCCTCTCCCCCCTCCGCTCCATCTCCTTCTGTCTCGACAGCCGCACGTGCTCAGGCAATCCCCACCACTCCCGCATAAACTCCTCCTGAGCCTGTGCGACTCTAGCTTTTCGTTCGCGTTCGCGCTGGCGCTCTATTCGTAGGGCGAACCATTCCTCGCGTGCCTCGTCGTGTGCGGATTGTGTGGCGTGGAGCTTCATGCAGCTGTTCATGGAGCGGTGTTCGGCGCGGCAGGCGAAGGAGACGGTGAATGTGCGGCCGAGGGCGCATGCGGCGAATGCTGGGGGCTGTTAGTGGTCATGGCCTGATGTTGGTAGTTTGGGGTTAAGGTTGGTGATGGGATCGTGGTGGTGGAGGGGGGACATGCCTTTGATCTCGTCGGCGCATTCTTTTCGGACTTTTTGATAGAATATATCTCGGACTTGTGCTTCTTGTGATGCAGATAGAGGTAGAGGGTTGCGAGAGGGGACTCCGAGCTTCTCCTCTGGCACCTGGGGGTTCTGGACGGCCATTGCGGCCATGGGACGAGCGCGCAGGGCTCTGAGTTGTAGTTATCGTAGATAGAGGACCCTGGGGAGTTCGGGGATAGGTGCATGTGTCGTCGGGGAGGTCGTGGTGGATCGTCGATGGCAAGTGAAGCTATATCGGACGAGAAGCTTGCGGGATCTTGTGAGGTGAGTCGATGAGCAAATTGTGGCAGAATGCTTGACCGCCTTCTGATTTGGGTTTATCGGAAGATGGATTGCACCATGAACCCACAAGACTTCAACAGAAGACATCACCAGCTTCATGTGTTTGTGCAATTTGGGTTATTGAACAATGGCCCTCTTTCTTGAGTATCGTACATCTCATCGGGGGGGAGTCACTTCGCTGTGTCGGCGTCGCTATGACCTTCCAACATGTCTTCAATAGGAAGCACAAAGTGCCAGCGTGAACGCCCTCACTGCCTCAGGCGACACAGTAAATTGCATTCGATAAGATTTGGCCATTCAAGATCTATTTTTTGATATTATGTTGGAAACTTTCCAGGCATCTTTAGGCAGCATCGCGGGCTTATTGGTGCTGTCTCGGTTGCTGTGACCTCAATCGACCAGGGCTTATTTAGATCATCATTGTTGTTGCACCAACATTGAGACTTTCCGTGAGTATCAACGTGAATTTTAACAATTATTATATATTTTGTCGAACTTTCTTGCAAATAATGTTACTGCAATGTGATTGTGAGTTGAGCAGTGATGTATAAAGACCGTCCTCCTCTCCCCAGGCCTTACCATCATCTAGCTTCACAAGTCCATCACATCAGCTTTTCGCATCCAATCATAACCTACTGTCTTTAAGTTAACATGGGATCCCCCGTTACAACCTCTCAGTCCATTGGAGAGTCTTCTTCCTTCGATGGTCTCCTCTCTGCTGTATCGTCCGCCCTAGACAAGCGCGCTGGCAAAGACATCTTTGCCATCGGAGGTAGCGTTGGTGACGATAGCGGCCCTTCTAATGCAACTAGTAACTCTATCACAATCCGTTGGGATAAGCATGGGCGTTGTCAAACTCTTAAGCTACCACTCAGCGATGATCCTGTTGCTCAAGATAGCTTCAACACCCTGTTGGCTGATTGCCAACCAGCAACCTTCGGCGTCGGCAGCCAAGAGGTCCTCGATGAAGAGTACAGAAAGGCTGGAAAGATGAACACCGAATACTTCTGCACCAACTTCAACCCATACGAACACGGTATCGTCGATACCATCAATCAGGCCCTAGCCCAAGCTAGTGTCACTGATGCCCGAGGTCTCGGTGTCAAGGCCGAGCTTTACAAACTCAACGTAAGCCTAATGCGATTGAACCAGAGTGAACTTGCTGAGATTCTTCAGGTATATTCGGGACCTTCTGGCAAATTCAAGCCTCATGTTGACACTCCGCGATCTGATCACCAAATGGGCTCGCTTGTCGTCAGTCTTCCTGTCGAGCACAAAGGGATGATGCACAAGCGGCGACTCTGATTCACTGACGCTTACATGATTCTAGGTGGACAACTGGCGGTTAGACATGGCAGCCGCGAGATTGTTTTTGACTGGGCGCCGAAAAGCGCAGAGGCCATTCAGTGGGCGGCTTTCTTTTCCGACTGCGAGCATGAAGTTCTACAAGTCACCGAAGGGCATCGTGTCACGTTGACTTATAATCTTTTCTGGACCAACTATGGCCCAGCTTCGATGTCAGATAATCTTCGGGTACTGGACCAAGAGTCTCTTCATTTCTTCAATGCCCTTGAGAAACTGCTGGAGAAAAAGCATCTCATGAAAGAAGGTGATATAAATCCCGGACGCGGTCATATTCACTTACTGACAGCACAATCTAGGCCTCGTCGGGTTTTCTTGCACTCACGCTTACCCTCATACCTCCAAATCATCCACCAACAACCTGCACCACATGCTCAAAGGCATCGACATGGTAGTCTACCAAGCCCTCAAGCGCATCCTAGGCACAGCCGAAGTCGCCGCACTAGTCCATGACGACAAGTTCCGAGAATACGAGCAAGAGGCTATCCCAGAGAGACTGGAATGGGAGAAAGAGCGCAGGGACTCCGACCCAAATCTCCCAGAGGCCAAGATCTCCCAAGCAGACCAAGACATCTTGGACAATAAGCTGGCTATTAGCTCTGCTCTGAAACCAGCAGTTGTTTTCAGGCACTTCTATGAGGACAGACTTAATCCAGCAAAGGTTGGGGCGCAGTCAGAAGATCGATGGAGCATTGAGACGCATGGGCAGTGGTACCCCCGAAGAGATGTTACGTGGTTGAACGGTCCACCTGGGGCGGATGTATCGAAGGAACTTGCTGTTGCTTTCATCGCTGTGAGTACGGAAATTTCTTGATCGTGTCAGACACGCTAACTCGCGTTTTCAGTATGGAAATGAGCCTGGTATTGACGCTTACTACACTTCGGCTGTCATTGTGGCCAACGTGAATGGGTCGTCACAATCAGACGCAAGCACCCAGAGTGGGAGCGTGAGCGATGCAGAGGATTAGCTTTGGGAAGATTAACCTTATCCGATCTTCCACTGAACAGAGGCTCACAAATGTTTGAGAAGTAAAGTTTATTACGCTAGTCTTCTGTTGTAACTTGTGCCTTTTAAAACAGCCTCTCGCTAAGCCAAACTTTTAAATACCGGCTTGTGACTCGACTCATACCTGCCCTCGCTCGCTACTCCCTCATTGCAGAGACTTCACCCAAGAAGCTATCGAGGTGTTTTTAAGCTGTTCTGCAGAATCTGAGGGGGACCTCATCTTCCGGCTCAACTTTCGTTTCTTTGGCGGTGAGTTCACAATCCTCTTCAAAAGCAGCGACCACTGATTCATCGGGACGCCCACTCGAGGAGGATGTCGGTCCATGTCTCGATAAATAAGCATGAGAAGGATACGAAGATTGAAATGTGCTGCGTTTCCAGCCAAACGAGGATCTTTGCATTCGACTCCAAATTCCTGGATCAAATCGTCCTTGCTTCCCACTTTATCGCCGGAGACATCGAGGACTTGCTCCACAGCCCTCTCAGTGTCGATACTGTTGAGAGTTTCGAAATGCACGCCGTGGGTTCTCAAGAACTCGAGACTTTTGTCTGGCCCATGGGAGATGAGGATGAAGTTCTTGTGCTCGACAATATCCGTGATCTGCTTACGGAACTCAACAACAGTCGGAACGTATCGCAACCTTCCAAACCGGAACGAGTTCTCCAATTCGGGAGAGGGTTCTCCACCCCCGACGACCCAATGATGAGACTCCACCACGCTGGTAGCTAGGTTGACATTAGGCTCAGGAGGCGGCTTTGCCAATGCATCTCCAAGACGGTCGGTATCAAGGATAGAGATGCCAATATGGAAGCTAAGGACTTCGCCCCTCTTCGTCACAACGTCTGAGATGTCGAAAGAGAGAATCTGGAAGCTAGATTCTTCTGTGAAACGCCATGTTTTGAGCTTCTCGTGACGAAAGCAAGACCAGCGATATAAGAATATCGTCTCTTTGGCGTACCCCAACACCCACTGAGGTACGAAGACTTCCGGGCGCTTGAACCATGAGTGGTCCAACTGCTGAGCGTCCGACTTCTGAGCGTCTGGTTTCTGAGCGTCCGACTTTTGACCATTCGACTTCTGAGCGTCCGACTTCCGAGTGTCCGACATTTTCGATTGTGGTATGAAACAGCGTGATGATTGTTCGTAGGCACAAGGTTTGAACTGAAGAGCTGTGCCACGGTGAGAATCGTGATGCGCGGGAGCTCAAGTTTCTATGCGTGCAGAGTAGATGCTGCGAGGATATTTATAGTGAGGACCAAAACTTTGTTATGAGTATTCGTTGATTTCTATACTTTTGTGTAAAGAGAAGCTTTGCAAAATCGAAAGCCAGTTCCTCAGAGCCGTGTTGTTTGGTTGGACGAGGTGCTCCTTCTATGAGAGTGTAAACTTAACGACAGGGACGGAACCTTCAGGATGCCAGCTTCCTTCAAATCAGAAATATTGTATGGGCCCTAAAACTTGAATGCACCTGCTTTAATGCACCTGCGTATGGTCACTGTACAGGCAGGACAATACATCATAAAGAGCCGAGGCGACTGTTCTTGACCGAACATTGAACACTCTAGATCACCGTATCGCTCAGACAATATGATTGAACTATTGAGTTTCATAATGAGGGCATTGAGAAGAATTGGACAAAGTTTACGGAGAGAAAAGTATGTAAGTTCTTGACAATACAAGTTAATCGCGAGATCAGTCGTCACGCAAAAGGATGCCAAAGTATAAAAAACGTGCAACGCGTTTATATTTGATCCGAGCGAATAGCCACTCGAAACTGTGTTATTTAGAATTTAACTCATTGCCGTCAAGCAAAGCTCCTCCCAATAGAAGACGGTGGTAAGTGATAAAGCTGGCTAAAGAATGAAGAAGATTTAGAATAGGATGTCAAATAAACTCAGCAAAAGGCATCCTAAACTTACCCGATATTTATGCCAATAAATCGCCTAAATCTTTTTATGATTTAGGATCAAGGTTCCATGTTTCTTGCTCCTCGAGACGACATCAAGGGCTCCATCACTTTGCTATAAGAACTTTCGCGTTAGACTGCCAACTTACATACGATATAAGTGAGAAACATATATATTCAATTTTACGATGAGACTCTCCTGGGATTATTGTTTGTGGGAAGAGCATTGTTCTTGATACGTATATATATTGCGAATAAATTGTCATCAATCGCTACATCATGTGTTCTAACTGTGACTGTTGGTATAAAACAAGTGTTCAAAAGCCACCGCTGTGATTGGATATATAAAATACTGGCAAAACAGAAACGTAACTCCACGCGCCAAGAGGCCCGGTTATTATTCCCTCCTCACTTCATTTACTGCTGGGGATATGCTTGGGGAGGATAAGGCTGAGGCTGAGGGGGCGGCGACATTGAAGCAGGAGGAGGGTGGGTATAGTTCGTCTGGCCATCGAGCTCACTTCCGTAATGCTGAGGAGGAGGGGACACTGCAGCGGGAGGAGGTGTAGAATAGTTTGTCTGACCATCAAGCTCACTTCCCTGAGGTTGAGGAGGCTGTTGGTACTGTTGAGGGGGATACTGTCCGTAGTTCTGCTGGCCTTGGTACTGCTGGTCTTGAGGAGAGTAGGGTGCGGCGGGAGGGGGATAAGCGCCCTGTTGTTGGTATGGGCTCTGAGCAGGTTGGTAGGGAGAGGGAGTGCCCTGAGGATACTGCTGCTGTTGTTGAGGAACGAATTGGCCCTGAGTAGGTTGTTGCTGGTATGGCTGCTGGGGGACGCCCTGAGGTTGAACGGGCTGAACCATGGGTTGACCTGCATTGACCTTGGTCTCCATTTGGTAGTTGTTGTTGGGTGACGGTGAGGCAGCAAGGTTAACAGCGAAGCGACCTTCCTTGCGACCACGGAGGAACATGACAAGCGTCCAGACGAAAGTGACAATGAAGAGGATCCTAGAGGTCAAGTGTTAGTCAACATTGCCCGTGACTCAAGAACTGAGACAACTTACCAGACAAGCGCACCAAGACCCGCAACGGCAGCAAGCATAGCCAAACCACTCTTGAAGAGGATAACATTCTCCCCATCACGCTTAAAAATGCTACAAGTCTTACTATCCGTGAGACTTCCATCATCATAACAACCATAAGCATTAACAGGAATAACATATTTGGCACGTCTCGCAGCAGTGGCAGCCCAAGCTGCAAGCCAAAGAACCATCATTAAAGCATCGAGACTTAGAACGGCGATGATGTGATATGCGTTTTGAAGACTGGGGATTTTCTCTGTGAAGACGACGTATGCGATGACGATCCATGAGATGATTGCCTAGATGTGTTAGTGGTGTTGAGATGAAGTAGTGTGAGGGAGGACGTACAATGGCGAGAGATAGAGCTTCTTCATCGAGGGTAGCATCGTGCATCAAACGACCACAAAGACCAACAATAATAAGAGAAATGAGGAACTGAAAGCCACGAATTATGACAATCCAAAGCGGTGTCTGAAGAACATGGCTGCCCTCAACCTTTTCCTGAGTTTGTTCCATAGTAACCTGCTTAACAAACAGTGGTAGTGTCAAGCCACGAGAAGCAGCCAAGAGATGGGAAGTGCTAGTGTAAGGGGCCAAGACGAGTGTTCGCTGGGGAGAATTATTTATGGCGCACCCTTTTTTTTTCGGCTCTGGGGGGAAACACAACAGCCTTATAGGGACCCGTTCACTTACAAGAAGAAGCCCAAGGCAGATTTTGAGGGACGAGGAACCCTTGCGGATGGCGTCGTTAGCGTACTTCAGCCGCAGCTCAGCTTGCCCGTTCGGGATGCCTTGTTGGCGCCGTTGGGCTCTCTTGGAGGAGGGGCAGGCCATGGTTTTCGGACTCTCAAAGAATTGTCCGAATTACAAGGCAATATACGCGTATATCAGATAATCTTTTGTTTTAAGCTGTTTTCATTACTTATTTACTGTTATAACGGGTTGGTCTCTCGCCGACAGTTATACGAGTATAAGTGTCCAGAGCCTTGGTGGTGTTTAGTTTAATTGACAACAAACGAAAACAGGGTCACGACGGTACCACCCTACCTAACACCCCTGCACAACACAAGGCACGAAAAGTAAAACAGACAAATGCCGTTAAAGGCGGAGTAGCTTGTGGAAATTGAACTTCGGAATTCTGGGCAGTGCGACAAGCCACTTGAAGCTATTGCTCCTTAAAATACTCACTGAGGCGTTTCACTAGAAACAGCGGAGTTTCTAGCTCGTTTGCTACATTACAATGTACATATTGATTGATGAGTGATGAGGCTTGAGTTAGAAAAGTGATAAGGACCGGGTTAAGAATAGGTCTGAAAAGATGTGTTTCCCAGTTGAGCATGCTGCGCGAGATTCGGCTCGAGGTGCGGATCCCTGTCTGTACGAAGGATTTCGCTAACCAGCCCATGCCGGTGTCGATCACATGGTTAAGATCTCCCGACAAGCTTCTGACTCTCACTCTACCAGGGCGTTTATGTCTCTTGTCAAATAAGCTAGCAAGACGTAAAGTGTTCAATAAGAGGTGAGATTTGTTCGTCTTTTGGGAGATGTAAGACGGGTGAGACTTGTCTTATTGGAGAGCTTTGATGAGAAAACAGCTGAATGCGGAGAGTGGAGATGGCACATGGGCTGTGCTTGTTCAGCCGTTGGAGCTAATTTGTGGAGGGGCGGAATAGAAGGAGGTTTGCCAGGGAGAGTGCGGAATTTGAGGATGGGGGAGATTGGAGAGGATACCGGGGAGCCACTGGAAGGGCGTATTCCGCAAGATTCAATTGATAATCTGGTCTTTGTGACAGTAAAGTATGAGGGTAAGGCTTCCTTGAATGATAGAATTGGAAGGTCTCTGACAAATACGCTCCCAATTGGCATCTCGTTGAGCCAGGAGAGCCACTCCATGCATCTCAGCCTAGACACCCGTCGGCTACCCGTGCAGCCGTGGTCAATCTACAGGGGTTCAAGTGAAACAAATCACATCTATTAAGTGTTGAGAACGATGCTATAATGTAAAGGACTCATACCAGTCCATTCATGACAAAACGCCTTCACCCGCCGCCCCGCTTCATGTGATCCAAGCCATCCCATGCCCAGATATCTTTTTCGCTTTTATTCTCATCCATAGTCATTCATATCGTCATCATCCTTTCCTCTACTGCTCGTTAGGTCCCTTGATCAGAACCTTGATCGCCTCTCCCTCCTTGACCTTCTTGAAAGCCTCCTCAGCCTGCTTGAACTCAACAACTCCCGTGATGAGCTTCTTGACATCAACCTTGCCAGTAGCCACAAGCTCAACGGCGAGAGGGTAATCACCAGCGCCGTAGCGGAATGAGCCGCTGGCTGTAGCCTCCTTGATGCAGAATGCCATGATGGGGAAGGTAATGTCCGCCTTGCCCATGCCGCCCTGCACGTAGCTGCCGCCGTTCTTGAGGACGTGGATAGATGCTTGGATCGAAGGCTCAGCACCGCTGGCGTCAATGACGACGTCAGCGCCTTCGGGGAGATCAGCGAGCTCGCAGATGTTCTTGGCGTTCTCCTCGGGTGCAATGCGTTGAGAGGCGTAGACGTGGGTGGAAGCAAAGTCCTTGGCGAAGTCGAGCTTGCTCTGGACGATATCGACACTGACGATCTTGGAGGCGCCATAGGCTTTTGCGACAGCGGCGCAGAGAAGACCAACGGGTCCAGCGCCCATGACGACGACAGAGTCGCCGGGCTTGACGCGTGCCTGCTTGACGATGTGCACAGCGACAGCGAGAGGCTCAATCAGCGCGCCCTCCTGCTGCGAAACATTATCAGGAAGCTTGAAGCAGAAATCCGCCGGCGCAGTCCAGTAACCAGTCAAAGTTCCATGGTAAGGTGGTGTAGCGGCAAACACCATATCCGGGCAGAGGTTATACTTGCCCGCGAGGCAGTTCTGGCATCGTCGGCAGGGGTAGCCAGGCTCGAGAGCGACGCGGTCGCCGACCTTGAGGGTCTTAACCTTGGAGCCGACTTCTACGATGGTGCCGGCGGACTCGTGGCCTAGAACCATGGGGTCCTCGACGACGAACTTGCCGATGGAGCCGTGGACCCAGTAGTGCACGTCGGAGCCGCAGATGCCGGTGTAGTTGACGGCGACGAGGACATCGTGGGGGCTCGAGAGGGTGGGCTTGGGGCGCTCCTCGAAGGAGACGTCGTTGGGCTTGTTGAGGACGAAGGAGAGGTTCTGGGGGGTTTGTTAGTGAGACGTCATGAGGGGCCATGATGGCGGGGTATGATGTGAAGGGGAGATGAGTTGGGAGGACATACGCTGGCCATTGTTGCTGTTATTTAGTGAGTAATTGTGAGAAGATGAAGCTGAAGGTAAGAGAAGAGATGAAGAGGAGAGAATTGAGTCGCGTGTCGTGGGATGATTAAGTAGGTTCGTCACTCGTAGCTCAAAGTGGGATGTCCGTCCTGTCTTATATGGATCACAGTGGAGTTCAAACAACACCGTCACTATCACCAAGCGCAATTGTAATAATAGCCTGAACAACAAATTCTCTGTACCGTAGAATAATAATAAAAATTCAGATCATGGCCGAAATCTGCTGATGAGGGCAGCGGCTCATATACCCCAACCTCATCACATGGTCCCTCCCTCTCATCAAACATACAGTAGCCAAATACCCGTCATGATGGTTACACCCCCACGGTTTTTACCCTCGCCAATCAAGAAGCCATGATATCGAGACCACAAGACCCGACAGGATTTCTCTAAATATGGGGTGCTTGTCATGACGGGAGCGCTTGAGGTTCTGATGGGCACTTTAACCAGAGCATTTAACCGCGCGAATGAAAAGAGTGGGATTGGTGGAGTGGGATCCGTCGGTGAGAATTAGACCGGGAAAGCTCAAGGCTATTTTATAGCTGTGAAGCTAGAGATCAGTGGATATGGTTATGGCATTGTTGGATGATCAGTCAAGAGAGAAGGGTTGTGGTTCTCAGATCATTGACTCGGATCATGATATGGCTTGGCTACCGGCTCATTCCCGCAGGCTTCCGGGCTTGCATCCGGAGCTTGGAGCAGTCACTTGACCATCCTTCTCACCTTCAAACAATTTACTAGTGCGGCAGGTGTTTAGCTTGATGGTCCGGCGGAATCTGTGTTCCTGCGTCAGCTTCTCGATCAGAATGCCGCTGCCGGCGCGGAGCTGCGGCTTTGGGAATAGCGTCCGGGTGGTGGATCCGGCCCGGAGCGGGGAGTCTCGGCGATGTGCGATGGGCAACATTAGCCGGTCTCCGCTGGTGAATGAGCATGGGAAACCGTCAAGAAATAAGTAGCTAGAGATGAATTGACGCACGTTACTCGGTTCCGTCACATTGCGTGGCGGATCGCGACAGCATTTAGGTCCAGGGCCTCATCGGTCGCAAAAACAGCGATCTGTAATGTCGAGATGCTTGGAAAGACGGCTTGCAACGAAGCCGTATCTCTTCCCGGCCGCAAGATTAAACAGCATCACATAAAACATCACGTATAATGCCCAAAGCATAAAACGTCAATCTTGACCGATCTATTACCACCGCCATCGCGCTATCGTACACCAGTTTCATCTGTAACAAGTATCCCAGCATCCACCACTCCTTCTTCCCAATCCATTTAATTAATTGAGGTTATAGTGCTCCTCCTGGTGGCTAACAGAAGAGTGTCTCTTAGTCGTGCTCTCATGAGGATAGTCATGCTCAATAATAGGCTCTCCAAGATGCTCCCTAAGAGCAGAGGGAGGAGCACGGGTTGCGTCAAGAGTAGCGCCGGGAGACTTGTGCATGTCGTTCTGGTAAGACTCGGTATTGCTTAAGGTGATGTTAGACTTGAATAATAACGCATGTATGAGGAGTGAACTTACGAAGGCTTTGGCTGGGATGAGGGAACGCCAGGAACGTTCTCTACCAGGGAGTTGATCCTGTCTCCTGTGCGGACACCCTCGGTTTGCTGGTTCTGGTTGCTTGTTGCATCAAGGGGAGAAACGTGGGAGTTTGAGCCAAGTTCTCGCTGGTTGTTTTGGTTGGTGTTGTTGAAGGTGTTGTTAAAAGACTCGGCGTTATTGGGGTTGGTGTTGTACGTCTCGCGGAGAGAACCACTGTTGTGAGACTCCTGGTGAGATCCAGTATTGCTGTTCTCAGTGTTGGAGGGGGCCAGCGTCTCCTTGATCTTGTTCATAAGGTCGGCCATTTTGTTCAAGTACTGAGCGTAGATGTTGTTGCGTGGAATTAAAGTAGTCTTCTAAGTAAGGTGAAGTAAAGCTTTGAAGAAGATCGATGGTTCTAACGACAAGACCTCCATCGCAGGCACCTCTCTTATATACATCTCATCTTCGCCTCTTACGCCCATCTCCTCACCACTTCCATCATTCTTCCCTAATCAATCACCGCCATAAAACCCTCTCATTCGACAGCTCGGCTGCTGCGTCATGTCGAAATCGTCATGACGTCGAGGGATCGGCAGAGGCTCCATCACACCGCGATAAGCATATTCCAAACCCTAAAATTAGCGCTCCATTCTCTTGGCTTTTGTTCCTGGGGCTTGTTAATAACAGCCCGATTCTTCTTCGGGTGACATTGGCCAAGCCTTTTTGGTTGTGCTAAAAACCCTGGTTCGGAAGACATCATCCGTGTGGCTAGAATCTTTCGCGGATGCAGCGCCGAGATGAGCGGTCTTTATGAGGGGCTTTGAGGTTGGGTATTACGTAGATGGGATTATTGCTCCTCAGGAGCCGGGAGTTAGAAGCTTGTTCGGTACCGCGTAAGCTCAGGTACGGATCATGATTGAGATGGATGCTCGAAGTGGTTGCATGGCAGCCACATGTAATGGCGCAATCATCAAGACGACTAATCAGCGATCCCAGTTCAACGACATCGCTTACGAACTCTATCATATGAATAAGATAATCACATTTTATACATCATCCAGTATCCAGCTCCCAAAGCAGCAACCGCCCCAGCCCACGGCATGGCAACCATCGAAGCAGCAACAAGATCGCTCTTGGCCTTCTCCTTAATAATTCTCCATAGTTCCGCTGCCTCATTCACCCAGGGAAACTCCTTCTCTGGCACAGGCTTATCCAGAAAGTCACAAATGGGCCCCCAGCCTTGGCCCATGCGATACTCGAGGAGCTGTCCTTTGGGCAGCATCTCTCGGATAACACGGTGATGCCGGTCATACGTTTCTCTCGCGTTCTTGCGAGCCTCTTCGACTGTCTCTGCTTGGAAAAGACCCAAGACTTGCTTTCGCGCTGCGACACCTGCTCTAGACCCAAGGAGTGGCTCGACAAAATTGATGGAGAACCCGACGATAGGGCCCCAGAGTAGCTTGAAGACACCCTCTTCAACGCTCTTAAGCCAAGGGTCGAAATCCCGAATTACGAGGATGACTTTAGCATCGGGGTACGTCTCAATCAACCGCGGTGCGAAGACAGACGCTACATCGGTGGTGGCTTCATATTCTCCCCATATCTCATCCCACTGTTCACGGGTAAATGGTTTTCCAGTGTACGTCGGAAGATTCGGGAATGAAGCGTCTGTGGCGCGCTCGAGCTTTTTCCAGGCTTCTTTGTCGTCGATGACTTTGAGGCCGTGGAACACGTCTTTGTAGCCGAGAATAGTGAGGGCTTCCGCCATGGACGCTGTGCCTGTGCGGGGGAGGCCGAGACAGAGGACTTTCATGTCTCGCTTTGGTTTGGGAGTTGCTTTGTTCGGCATTTTGAAGAAGTCAAAGCTGCGAAGAGTTTGCTGATGAGAGGTTTGGGTTGTTTGGTTCAGCCTGAAGATATTGATCTTCAGACCGCAAAATGAGCCGCGCCCGAGTGCTTACCACGCGTGACGCTAATGCACCAGCGTGGGATTTAACTGTGTGATTTGACCTAAGTGATTTGAACTGGGTAGGACTTCACAGCTTAAAGTTTAGGTTTGAAATTACTCTGGAACACAGCTTTTACGGTCAGTCCAATTGCATCTCATTTCAATTTGATTTAATGGCCAGCTTTATTGTTCTATACTTACACCACCTCCGAGCCATCCGGGACAAAATTACGTTGCACTGCGTTAACATCCATCACATTGAACACAATCACTCTGAGCACTAGATATGTGAGTCACGCAGGTAAGAATTGATTCATGATTTAAACATTTGACTTCATTAAAGAACTATTTCCGCTTATGCATAGGTATTCTGAGATCTGGAGTCCATCCATGATCCTCTTCATCCTCTCCTCATTACAGCCAACGGCGTCCTCTGTGGTTCATTTTAGGGTTTCCTCTGGTAGCGAGCTCATATCTCATATCTACGGCTCAGTCATTTCCTCCTCGTCCACCTTTTTCTTGAACCCTTCCACGTTCCGTTGTTTGCACCGTTTTGAGTTTTGGGGCTATCTACCTCTTCATTGGCAGAATTATAGCAAAGAACTTCTTCCCTTTCTTAGGAAATCGTTCACGCCTTCTTCTCGGCGTTGTTGCGTCGAGCAGCAGCTTGTGCGTCAACCTTCTCAGAGTCGTGACGCACGCTGGCTTCGCTCGAGTCGGGGGTGAGATACTCGCCGAAAGTGCGCTGCTCGAGATCCATGTCCTTCCACTCGACGCCCTGGTTCTTGCGGGCTTGACGGCGAAAGTACACGCGCTTGGCGAACTTCCAGGCCTCGATGCCGCCGAAGAAGAGACCGGCGGCGATGAAGACGATGGCCCACTCCCAGGTGATGCCCTTGTGCTTGAAGACGGTGTCGCTGATGACGGGGATGTACTGGATGGGGAAGAGGGTGACGAAGCCGAGCATGATGGCCCAGAAGAGGAACTGGTTGCGCCAGACATCGTGCATCCACTGGGTGAAGTAGAGCTTGGAGCCGGGCTGCATGCGGAAGAAAGATCGGCGCTTGTCAATCATCTCCCAGGCGAGGAAGAGGGAGAACCAGGTGAGACAAGCAAAGGTGGTAGCACGGGCCTTGAAGACGGTCTCACAGCTTTCGCTGTAGTTATCGTTACAGTCCTCACCGAGCTCACCGTTGCCGAAAGCATACAGACGGAGGACGAAGGCGCTGAGGCAGAGAGCAGCGATCCAAAGACCGTAGACACACATATCGATGATAAACTCGAGGGAGAAGACACCAGTCTTGAGAGAAATCGGGGGTCGGCGAAGAATGCCAGCGACAGCGCGCTCGAAACCGAGACCCATGTCGGGAAGACCAGAAGTCATCATGATAATCCACATGATCTGGACGGGAGCGATAGGGAAGACAGAAAGACCAGTCTTGTCCTTGAAGACGAGACCGACAAGAAGGACGACAGCTTGGGCGACGTTGGTGGCGAGCACGTGGAGGATGAACTTCTGGATGTTGTCAAAGATACGGCGACCTTCCTCGATGGCGGCGACGATAGAGGCGAAGTTGTCGTCGCTGAGAACGATATCGGATGCATCCTTTGCGACGTCGGAACCGGCTTGACCCATGGCAATACCAACATCGGCACGGCGGAGAGAGGGAGAGTCGTTAACACCATCACCAGTCTTTCAAGTTAGCATGAGACATTAGAAAGAGATGAGGGTAGAACATACCATAGCGCAGAACTTGTCTCGGCGGTGCAGAGCTTCAATCATGCGGACCTTGGTCTGAGGAGCACATCGGGCAATAACAAGAGGGAGGAAAGGAAGCTGGTCGACTTCATCGTCGGTAAGGCCATCGAAAGTAGTAGCAGTCATGACCATAGTAGCAGCAGTGTCCTCGGCAACGAGATCCATACGGGTAGGCAGGATACCAACCTCAATGGCGATAGCCTTAGCGGTCTCGGGATGATCACCAGTAAGCATGTGGACGGAAATACCAGCCTCGTGACACTCTCGGACAGCGGGAGCAGACTCGGGACGGGGAGGATCATAAAGACCAACGAGACCACGGAAGACGAGATCACACTCAACAGTGGTGCGGTCAATCTCATCACCCTTCTTCATGTCGACGTTATAAGGCTTGGAAGCGAGAGCGAGAACACGGAGACCCATTCCAGCGAAAGACTCCATGTTACGGAGGATCTGCTCGCGGAACTCATCGGTGATGGGGACTTGCTCCTCGTTGTCCTCAGGGCAGTATGTAGCACAGGCACCAATGACACGCTCGACAGCACCCTTGGTGAAAGCAAAGAGCTGGCTGGTTCGGTTATCCTTCATGATGACGGACATGCGCTTGACATCAGAGTCGAAGGGAAGCTCGGCGATCTCACTGTACTGGTTGGCCGCATCGTGGCTGGTAAGACGGAGACGGTTCCAGTCGAAACGAGAGGCAAGGACCTGGATGGCGATCTCGGTAGGATCACCGCGGGCGTGCCATTCACCGTTCTTCTCGTTGACGGTGGCAAGGTTGGCGAGAGAAGCGACTTCGAGGAACTTGACAAGAGAAGACTTGGACTGGTTGAGGAGCTCGCTGATGGGAGAAACGGAGCCGCATTCATCACCGCCCTGCTTGAGGGGAAGCTCATGGGGCTGGCTGCGAGACCAGCGCATGTCACCAATGGTAGGGTTGAATGGCTCGGTGGTGTTCTCGATGAGATAAGTTCCCTTTCCAGGAGTCCAGGCTCCACGGGCAACCATCTTACCTTGGGTGAGAGTACCAGTCTTGTCAGAGCAAATATCGGTAACAGCACCAAGAGCCTCAAGAGACTTGAGGTTACGAACAATGACGTTTCGCTCAACCATGCGCTTGGTACCAGCAGCCATGGTGATAGTCAAGACGACGACCAAACTAGCGGGAATCATGGACAGACCAGTAGCAACGGCGTAGATGATAACCTGCTGGGAAGCATCGAAGTCGTTGGCAGCAAGGACGATAATAGCACAGATGACAGCAGTACCGAAGAGGTAGATTGCCAGACGGGAGAGCTTCTTCTGCAGAGGTGTTCCGACGTTGACACCGAGGAAACGGCCAACAGCGTCGGTGAAGGTGAGAGTGTAGGCTTCGAGATATCGGTGAGGCTTGGCGGAACCATCAGCCTTGCGCTTCACGGGACGGACCTTGCTGTCCTTCTTTCGGAGGGCAGCAGCGATAGCACCGATTTCAGTGCTGGTGCCGGTAGCGAAGACGATACCCTTGGCACGACCCTTTGTGACGGTGGAAGAGCTGTAGGCGACGTTGATACGGTCGCCAGGTCCGGTGTTGTCTTCAAAGACCTCATCCTCGTTCTTCCGAACGGGGAGAGACTCACCAGTCAACATGGCCTCATCAGTCTCAAAGTTAACAGCCTCAATAAGTCTACACCAATTAGTAAAAAGCCCCCAATGTAAATGCTAGCCATGGACTACTCACCGAACATCAGCAGGGATCGTATCTCCGGTCTTGATTTCCACAAGATCACCGGGAACGACCTCAACGGAGGGAACCACCTTGGAGTCTCCATCGCGCACAACACTAGCAGTGGGAGAAGACATGGACCGCAGAGAGTCCATGGTCTTCTCGGCAGAGTACTCCTGGAAGAAACCGACAGTGACATTGAGACCAATGATGAAGGCGACGACACCACCCTCAATCCACGACTTGATACCGAAAGAAACAGCCATGGCGAGAATAAGCACCTTGGCAGACGTCAGTAATCATCGACATAGCGCCGGCAGGGGTGTGAGCAGGTGGGTTGGGGAACCAAAAACGACGGGCTGCCTAATCAGGTAATATGCAGTCGAGAGGCGAAAAAAAAAATAGTTCAGCCATCGAGATATGCTTAAACCATAAACTTTGGAGTGTGTGGGGGGCTAGGAAAGGAGGGAACTGGGCTGTTTTTTGAACTCACCAGCGTCATGGCGTTGGCGACCTGAGCGATGATGATCTTGAGGGGCTGAACGCCATCAGCTTCGCCGAGATCGTTGTTACCAAACTTCTCATGTCGTTGTTTAGCTTCAGCCTCGGTGAGACCGCTGAGGGTATCAGTCTTGAGCTCCTCGACGACCTGGTTGAATGTCAAGGCGTGAGCGGGACGGCTCATGGGCTCGTTGCTCTGGCCAGAGACATGGTTGTCGACGGAGTCGTCCTTCTTAGCCATGGTTGTAAGTCGAAAAGCTAGCAGTTCGCCAGCGTGCTTATGTTGTTGTTATATATATCGACTCGGTACTGGTATACATGAGTTGGGAAAAAGACCCTTAAGCCTATGTCTGGGGATTCCTGTAAGATGATTTGCAGGAAGCCTTTCGTCTGGCGTCGGAAAGGGTATGTTGGAGATCTAAGTGAAGAGATCCTTGGGGAGAAAGGGAAGAGAGGAACGAGAATTGCATCGTGCGGGGAGATGGGGAAGGTCTTATAGACGTCTGTCCCATCTTCGACGACAGAAGAGCAGTCAGTCAATGCTTATCTCGCCAGAGTCTTGGCTCAAGTCACTATCTGGGTTGAGAGATGGATTTCACTTTTCTCCACATGGCCAAGAGGCATTACCCAATTTTTCCTTCTCTGCGGTGCAGTTTCTCTGTTCCAAAGGCGGGGAGGCATTGGGATTGGGAGAGTCTTGGCGATGATACGAAACCTTGGTTTGTTGTTGTGTAGGTAGTGTTGAGAGTATACTATACGCCCCCCGGCCTTGTCCGAGGAGTCCACTCCGCCCCGGGGGAGGGGTCCCCACTGCTGAGTGGGTGAAGGCGCCGTTCTGTACGGTAGGTTCAAGAGGCGTCGGCACGTCATTTGGAGATGGCTACCAAGCATCCTGTGACGCGGCGTGGCGGGCTCGGCATCAATTGGCCTTCCTGAGTGGGCGACCTGAGGCTTGGTATTCTTGGGAGACAAGGGTTAAAAAAAGAAGAACCATACCAGCACCTTTGACTAAAGATACTAGGTTCAGAATAAACCCGAATTCGAATTGCCTTGGAAGAGGGGACTCAAATAGCGGTACCAACAAAATATCGTCAGTGCTGTCGGGGGTTTGCAGTGTCAGAGCCTTGTTTGAAGCCTTGCTCGTTGTCACCTGGTGAGGCTCTCGTGAGGCTTTCAGGGACCTGACCCTTTTCTTTCCAGTGCCGTCACCGACGGTGGATACACGCTGTAACCGAGTTCAGTTCACTGCATTTTCAGTGCATATGGCCCCTAACTTAGAACCGACGTTAGACGAGTGCCCTGTCCTACCTAAAGCTACCCCCTCCCCCTCTTTTTTTCTCCCTCGCCCATGACACACCAATTGATTCAACTCTGTAATGTGGTCTGCTTCGGTGGTATTTTCTTCTCGACGAGGAAGGATCAGTATTGGCATTTTCTGGGCATACATAATTTCTGTCCGCCAAGTCGTCACGTCATTGGGTCGCGGGCAATCATCACCGTCAACCTGGGCTCCGTTTTATTGCTTTGTTCTTCTGGCCTGTTTTTTTTGTATCTGCACGTTGGGTGATGTCGTAGTTGTAGGTATCAATCAAGTTCGTTTGAGAGGCAGAACTTCATATCTCACCTGCGACAGAAAAGAAACGCGGCCGGGTATGGTATCAGTCGATTGTTGCTCTTTCAGCTCGTGTTGCTACAGCCCGGATTTACATCACGGAGGTCCGAGACTGCACGGCACGGAGCTGTAAATCCACTTGCTGAAGCTGTTACTGGTCAGTCTCGTGACTTGGAACCATGGAGATCTTGGGGTTCAAGATCAGATCTTGGGATATGTTTGGCTGAGACGACGAGCTGCTCAACGCGTTACGCAACTTTGCTTAGCTTATCCCCTTTGAGAAAACTCCTCGCAAATCTTCGCCAAGGATGAGGTGCAGGCACTGCCCCCCTTGGCAGAGGAACTTGATGGTGTTAGTCACTGTCTCTTATCTTTACCCAAAGTCTGGAGGACGCCTTAGCTAGCCCAAGTACCTCGAAGTTTAGCGTTTCCAGATAAACAGGGGCTCAACATGCGTGATGCTAGTGCACTAACGATAACGACACCAATCTCGGTGGCTTTTGCCACTGGCCTTATCTCTCAGCTGTTAAGCCAGTATCCGCCACGTGACCTGCTTCTACTCCTTCTAGAAGCCATCCCGGCATGCGAGTACATGGTACGTAATCAATCCTCCACCAGATCAGCCAGGATTCTCCTCCAACGTGACAATAAGCTTAAATCATCGGCATGTTATTGAAGCCCAGGTCCACAAATCCCTGGTGCACAATCTCCTTCAGAAAATCTCTGCGCTATTCCTTTTAACCTCATTCCAACAGCGCGTCGAGCGACGAATGAGATGTCCTAGAGCCTGCGCGTTGCATTGCGATTACATACAACTTCTCGAACAGAAACAATGCCAATTCTCTGTGACTCACGCGCATACATACACTAGCCTCCCTTGTCTCCGTTTCCTTACTAATGGACCCAGCCGTAAAATAGACGGTAAAGAACATGGCCGTCGATCATTACCTCTCACAGGCCAAAAGAGACGCCGGACGCGGAGACGCTGACGCCTGACTATGGTGAACTACCAAGGCGGGAACGAGAGAAGCGCCGTATGCCGCAGCAAGAACGGGGAATTAGGTTTCCTCTCGATCCACTCTAGACGACACTTTGTCCTCACAGAAACGGGGCGCTTACGCCTAGCACAACCCATGCGAGGCTCCCACGGGAAAAGGAAAAATAAACGGGGTTCGCTCACTCTCCTACTGCCATTGGATCCGTTGCCTCCGGGTGTTGTCTCGGGGCGGACACAGCGGGGCGTCAACCTCCCCACGGAGGCGCCCCGGTCTCCAGATGGGAGCCTCTCTATGGCGGGGCGGAGATGTTGTCTTCTTTTCTTTTCTCCTGAGAGAGCGGGGGATTTAACCCGGATGTGTCGGTCTCGCAACACTTCGCTGCAGACGTGAGACAATACGTGGGGGGTTGCTTTGCTGAGGAATCGCAGCACCATTGACGGGGAACAATATACCCGGACTTGTGTATCTCCGTTCGGAAGGAAAAAAGTAATTCTGCTGCAGGTCCCGCGACATGCAGCTTTTAAGTTGCTCACCAACCATTGAGTGGCTAGTATAGTTGCCGTTATTGCCGGAGAACAACAGACTGCAGCTGTTATGAGCCCTTGATCTATTAATGGGGTGATCTTGGGCAGCCTTCGGCATAAACATGGTGATGCTCGGTCTTGTTTGTCGCGGGAACGGCGGCCAACGTGACCAAAAACCTGGGGACCCGGCGCCGGAGATCTCTGAGCAGGAATTGGCAGGGTCTCCAGGCACGGACATGAACATCGGCCGGGGAGTTTGCGAAATGCCTTGATAGACGGCAGATGGGTACGCTCGGGGCTTCGGCGATCATCTCAACAAAATATCGGAGCACCATTGCGGCTCATCTTCAGAAGCAGTAAGCCGAGCCTCTCCATTCAGAATCGCATCTGTCTCTGTGAAACAATAAGATTTCATCGTTATCAACAGCAGGGGACTACCAAGAACTTGGCGATATGGAACTTGGCCGAAAAGCTCTCAAGTCCACCGGGTGATAATATGCCATCGTACCATAATTCGAAGGAACTGTGTCTTGGCTTTTCAAGAGCCCTGGCATAAGCGCCAGATTTCCCCAGGCTTCCACGATGGCTTGCGAGAACTCTGGGGTGAATCATTCAAGTTGTGAGAGCTTCAGCCATGTTGACACAGCCAAGCCTTTGGGTAATGGATGCGGTCTAGGCCTCTGGAATTGAAGGCCTCGAAATGTGCGACGCTCTCGAGCCTCTTTTTTTCTTTTCAATTCTCCATGGGCGATCCTTGTGGGGGTTACAGATAGTGTTTGGTGACGAAAACTGAGCGGATACAGTTGAGATATTGGTCGGGCCTTTTCGGTGCTTTATCTCGCTGGTGCTGCAGGCTGAGATTTAGATCTATCTGCTACATGTAGGCGGATCTATACTATCTCCCGTATATTATCTTTACTGGTTACGCGTATCGTGGTGAGTTACAGAGTACGAGGTAGATTTTAAGAAACAGCTACAGGGTCTTGGGGGGTGACATAAGAAATGGCCGGTTTTCCTAGGTATTTTAAATCTTTAATATTAATTTCAATAAAAATATATATAATAAGTAAGAATATCTAAAATAAACTATAAAAATTATATAATTTAATAAAAATATTTATTTTTTATTATATATTTCTTATAATTTTTTAAAAAAGAGTTAAAAAAATTAAAATAAAAAATATAGTCTTTAAAAATCTATATTAATTTAAATAATAGAATTTAATACTTTTAATATATATTATTAAAAATTAGATTTTTAGCTTTATATAATAAAAATATTTTTACTTTAATAAGCTTTTTATTTTACTTTTTTTATTATTAAGAAATAAGGGAGGAAATAGGTGAGAGCGGCCATTTCTTATGTCAGGTCGGGGGAGGGTACAAAAGGTCCACCCACCATCTTGAACCAGAGATGGATGTCTGAAGCCAAGTCAATACAAGGCGCCAAGTTGATCACCAAAAAGCTTCTCAACACGTGTAGCCACGATACAAGACGTCCCTCGCGACTATCCACGATTCCTCTGTGACAATATTTTGCTGCAAGAGGATCAAAACGTGCATGCTGCAGGAAGAGCAAAAAGGAAAGGGAACACGAGAACAAACGGCAGCGGAAAAACGGACACGCCTCTACAGCACACTTCAGTACAGTAATGGTAATGGAGCGGAACGGTCAGCGGCCCCACAAGCGTCTCATTGCCAAGGCGAGCGGTGTTTGGGTGAGGCAGGGTTGTCGTGGGGCGGCGGAGTGGGGAGTGGGCTTGGGCGGAGCCACTCGTAGCGAAGAGGTTGACAGAGGAGGACACGTGCCCTCCGCCAAAGGGACCCCGGAGCGGACGGCGTCACATCAGGAGAGAGAGTTTGGCCTGGGGGAGGAAGAGAGAGGTTGGGACAACTTCAGTTCGAGAGGACATGTCACTCCTGCTTGATATTGTTCATTCTATTACTTAACTCCCCGCGTCGTGCTTCTCGCCAAGTCCATCCTAGAGCGAAGAAGCATTTGACAAGACCCTTGGCTTGAGACAGGTCGTAATACGACAGCATCCGCGGACCAAGTGGTCGGTTATAACGCACAGGCAAAAAGCAAAGACACAGCCGACTGTCCGGTCCACGCCGAAGAAAGTGAGCAGATATTCGAGTCTCGATTGTGATACCTGTTCATTGCGAAGAGGCGAGATTGTGTTGAACTTGGCGATGGCACGACGTCACAATCTTACAGTCCGCAACTAAATGTCCGAAAGAACACACACAGTCAGAAGCGATCGATGATGACCTCGGATCACAGAATCATCGACCGGATGGAAGGGACATGCAGGCTTGCAACCAGGGCCTCAATAAACGCTCATTATGACAAGAAAGCCAAGAGCGACAAGACCTCTTTTCTGTGGCACACCATGCTTTCGATGACCATCGCTGGAGGCGAAAACGCCCAGGCCGCCAAGACAAAGGCAATCAGACCCCAAACAAGAGACCAACGGTTCAAATATTTTCGTGTTAATCCTTGCTTGACAAAGTGTCAACGTGCAGGATTTCTTCGTTCAGCCTGATCGACAGCCACCATCTTGAGCCAACTCGCCAATGGCGAGATACAGAATAAAACGCACGCGACCACATTGAGAAAAGAGAACTTCTCTTGGATGCACGAGGGGGAGATAAAGGGCCCCTCCCCCGCTGAGGAATCCCTTGGCGCTCAAGTCAACTTCACTCTGGTCTCCCGAGTTAATGCATCCGGGAGGCGGTCCCGGTTGTTGTTGGTATTACCTATCGTACAAGGGTGAGTGAGCTAATCTTGACAATTAGAAACTCTGTTTATTAGTTATCGCTGTTAAGCTGAAGCTTGGCGTGAACTTTGCTTGACTAAGTGATGCACGGTTGAGAAAGTAGGTTGCGATAACGTTAACGTCGTTAATTAACATAGCTTAGAAACAAAATCCCAATTCGCCAATCCCCAACACCTTTAAACACTCAAGTCTTCCTTAGACCTTGGCCATATGATGAAGACAGCACTTCCAATCCCCTCCAGGTCCCTGTCGAAAGACGCTATGACACCAAGCCTCCGTCGCCGTCATCTCCCCATTCTGGAGCTTCCACGCAGTGACGCGGTAGTTGAGAGCTGAAGCCATGAGGTCGATCTCTACAAACTCAGGCTCGTCGTGGATCTTGTACGCCGTCCAGGGCTCGTACCCATCCTCCATGTATTCATCGAGAGAGGGCTCGGTGCGGGGTGAGTACACCTTTTGGTCTGGTTCGCAGAGGACGGCGTCTTTGGTGATGTATTTGCGCATTACCTCCGGCTTCTCGGAGGTTAGGGCGCGCCAGAGAAGGGCGGAGGCGTCGAGGGTGTCTTCTTTGTTGCGGAACTTGATTGTGCCTTTCTTTGGTTCGCCCATTTTGATGGTGTTGATGAGAGGTTGTAGTTTTGGTGAGAGATAAGGTGAGTTGATTGAGATAAGATTCACAGTTGAAGAAGACGATGGGAATAAGTGATATGAGGATTTCCCCTCTTGAATTGACGTAGATATTGGTATTTCTTGAATCTGCATCTTCAAAAAACCTGGCATCGTCGGATCCCTGCTTATCCTGACGTCAGAGCCGCGCAAACCCTCAAAGCAGGATCAGGATATTCCGACATCCAATTGCAAGAAAGTCTGTACCTCAGTAACAGGTTATTCAATTCCATTTCACATGTTTTCTCTATTCTTGCTTTTTTTTTTGTTTCTAGAAGATTGTCTCACTTCATGCCCGTCATCGCACTGCAGTCTTGGCGTTGAGAACAGACACCACCACGTTTCTCCGCCATTCGATATCGTGATTTACAGTCTATTCTTGGACGGGAAGGTGTTCGCTTTTCAATAAACTTTAGTTCAACGATAGACTCGTTGCCAAGAAGAGCTTTCGAAAGTCTAGAGGGGAAAAGTGGATGTGACGTCAAACAAGGGAAGACCCTGTGGGTGAGTTTGTTGAATAATAGTTCAGTTTATTTGATTCATCATGTCGTGACTCGTTACAACTTTCGTCGAAAACTAAATACAATATTTCCCAAGGTTCTTGTTATACCCAAGCAACCTGTACACTATTCAGACTAGCCGTGACTTTTTTCCTCCATCTACGCCAGTTCTGTAGCATAAGAGAAAAGGGAAAGCAAAATTGCGTCGTGCAAGATTTGTCTATAGACAAACACAAGAAAAAACAATGTTCGTCGAGAACGTAAACTTTAGTGAAATCGCTCCTTGATGTACACCATGGCTGCGAATCCAGCGCAGCACTTTGTGCTCATCTCATGCTTGCACCAGGGACACTTTACCGTCATGGTAACGCTCCCCGCGAAATCTGTTGAGCCAGCGCTCAGTACACCGTCGGGGTTGGACATGGCTTCGTAGAGTCTGCTTGGCATATCGTGGTAGCGCATGCAAGCGCAGCACTCGACAAACATCTTGGCGCTTGGTTCGCCGTGGTGCTGATGCTCTAGGTTCGATTGCCGACGGAGCGTCTTGATTGTCGCTTCCGGGTCAGAGACGGTCGCTCTATGGCCGCTTTGAACGGAGCGTAGATGTCCTTTGCTTCGGGGCTTGTGCTTTAGAGGGGGATATGTTGGTGTTGAGGCGAAGCTCGTCTCGTCGGAGGAGACAGGTGTTCGGCGGTTGCGGAGGTTGGCATTTGAGAAGGCTTCCATTACTCTGTTGGCGGCTTCTTGGATGGGGTCGATTTCTGGGTCGGAGGGGTTGGTGTCGAAACGATCGATGGGTGCCATCTGGGGGGAGTTTGTGTAGGACCAGTAGGGACTGACGGGGCCGGCGGTTGCGTGCATTGAGGGCTTGATGGTTGCGATGCTGGGGGAGTGGCCCATTTCGGACTGGGGAGGGGATGTATGTGGTGTGCTCATGGGGGATACAGTTTGGATACCATCGGAGTATGAGGACTCTGATGAGCTTGTTGTAGGGCGACGACCGATAGGTGAGCGTGTAGTCCCTGGGGTGAGATGCTTCACCGGAGCGTGAACGTGCTGAGTGCGAATGGGGGCATCATTAGCACCAGCCAATCCCTTCAAATCCATCTTTGGTGGCACAGGCGGTCCGACAGAGGATGCAGTGCTCGTCTTGGAAGAAGTACTCATCGTCGACGACACCGAGTTCTGCGCTGAATGACCTCTGCTGAACGCACTCTTGGCAGCATCCTTAAGCTTCCATTTCGTGGGCACAGCGGGTTCTGAATCAGCAGTTATCGGCTTGGGTCGCACGCCCGGCGAAGTCTGTTCATAACGGATGCTCGGGGGATTATGTCTGAACAATTTGTCCTTGGACTTTGATGACTCAACTGGAGCACTCTTGGCTTCATCGGCAGCCGGTTGGGAATTGTTGAGTCGTGTGAGGAGTGTGAGAGATCCTCGCTTTGAGCTTCTTCGGGGCGGTGGCGGAGGGATGGAGAGGCCTGATGCTGCTGATGAGCGTCGGGCTTGGCCTTGGGGTTGTGCTGAATTTGTTATTGGGGGGCGGGAGACGGTGATGGTATCTTGCTGAGGAGGCTTCTCGGTGTCTTTGGCCTTGGCGGCTTGTTTCATGCTCTGGTTCGAAGAGCGAGGTGTGACGGCTTGTTCGCTGCCCTCCTCCTTCTTGATGTAAAGACCACCTCGTCTGTTCAGGCCTTGGGCCTTATTGTATAAAATCTCACTGTCGGGTGTGGTAGCGGTGTTCTGATCACCCTCATCGTCCGTATCGGCGACTGCGCAATCATCACTGACAGAACCACGTCGAGCTCGAGCGCTCCACAGGTAAATATTGACTGAACCCCTTCGACTAGGCGACTTGGCCGGTTTCGACTGACCCCTCGCGCCAGATGTGTTAATGGAGATAGGCGGGTATGCTCTTCGTTTGGCATCTTCCTCTTTCTGCTGGGGATTGACCTTGAGAGGTGTGAACGACCCATGGCCAAGGAACGACTTTCGCATGGCGGGATGAACTTTGCTGTCGCCCTTGGCTTGGTCCTCAAGGACTTTCTGGTGGAAGTCGTCCTTCTTCTTCTCAAGCTTCTTACCGCCCAAGAAACCGGTAGGGCTAGTCTCATCGAACGAAGCACGCTTGATCTCGAATGACTTGCGGAAGATGGAGGTAAGCGAGCTGGAGCGGCTGCGTCTGGGCTCTTCAGGATCATCGTTGTTTCTACCAATCGAGAATCCCAGTAAGCTCGACGAGCGAGATCGTCGCTTCTGTGTCGTTTGAGGCGGCACAGTTGTGCTGAGTCCTTGAGTTTGAATAGACGGAGGCGGCGGTTGAGGTTTGCTCAGCTTTCGACCACGAGGCTTGGGGGCGTTCTTCCAAGCTTCTTCGAGAGCTTGGTTCATGGCTAATTCTTGCTCCTTCTCCTTCGCCTTTCGCTTCTCCTCTTCTTTTCTCTGGAGTTCCTTTCGCTTCTCTTCTTTCTTCTCCTTCTTCTGGCGCTCGTATGCTTCCCAAGTGGGTGACTGACACACAGAGCGTTGCTCTTCCACGTCAGGGGGAAACATGAACGCCACGGTCTTGTGAGCGGGCTTGTCGTCTTTGAGCTGCTCCGATGAAGATGATTGAGAAAGGTTCTTTCCAACAGGCTTTCGGGGGATCATGTTTGGTGATTCTGAGCGCTCAGGAGCTGAAAAGAGAGGAGGGGGAACAGCGGAGTAGTTTCGAACAGGCGTAGGGCCTTTCTTATCCTTCGGCACCAGCTCAAAACGACGAGGTGGGTGGCCTGGGCTGGGTGGTACTGAGCCACTGCTATCAGTGCATGCCGGAGATGGAGGCACAGAGCCCTGGTGTGTTCGCTGAAACTGTGCGAGTATGTCAGCCAAACCCTCCAGTATTTCGTCTCTTTCTGTGCTTACATTGAGCTTCTTCTCCAGATCGAGCATTTGTTGCAAGCTATTTGAGCGAGAGCGCCCTTGAGGCGCTTGAGCAGCGAGAAGCATGATGAAAAGCCTTTCTGCTTTTTGATTTGGTGTCTTTTTCACACGCTCAAGGGAACCATTGACATGAAATTGGGCGGGGGAGCGCTGCGAGGTTCTGTGAGACAAGAAAATGTCGGGAGAAATTGCGCGTGAGTTGGGTTGGACAAGGTGGGGTGAGGACGATTGCTGCAGGTAAGCGCAATAATAATAAATCTGAGAACAGTTTGCCTGCTTCTTTTCTCGCGGGTGTTTGCGTTTGTGTAAACCTGACCGAATGCGCCCAGAAACCGCTGCGTTCGGAGCAAGAAGCTAAGGTCAAAAGCGGGTGATGATGTCTCGGTTGGTGTTTTATTGGTAAATTGCTTGGAATCTTTTCATTCCAATTCGTCTCTTCTCCTTCTTTTCCTTCTGAGCAAATTGAAGGAATCTCAACGAATGCGGGAGATTTTTTGAGTGAGGAATTGCAACGGATGCGGTCGTGAGTCGTTCGTTGCAAAGGCGGTGGGCAAAATGATGCGGGTATCTCGTGATGTGGTGGGATTGACTCAAGACGAGATGAGACGAGACTAGCTAAAGCTTCCCCCCGACTTTCTTCTTATTACTGTTGTACAAGCGGGAAATAAAAGAGGGCGGGAATTGGTGAGAGGGAATTGCTCTGTAATATGGTGACACAAGAGCGGAAGCGTTATCGGTGAGGTCAGGTACGGGAGGAGGATGCAACGTTGGTTGGGCTCAACAAGATGCAACCCATTTACATGGATATGTAAGAGATAAATTAGAAGGGGGAGAAACAGTGATAGATGTGAAGACGGGCAAGGGAGATTAAGTGTTGGAAGAAGAGTCAGTGGAAATAGAAAATTCCAGACAATTCCGCTCAGAGGTTTGTAGGCCCGGCCAAGCAGTGTCAGGCAATCAATCCAAACAAGCTCAGAATCAAGCAAGCAACAAGATGCCGATATCCAAGCTGCTGCAGGTTGGCAGTTCTTTTTTTTTTGGGCTTACAGTAGTTTTGACTAGCTGCAGATGGCCAGTCCCAAACCAGCTGAGTAGCGGGACGGTCTGGGCCAAGGATCATGATATCTCAACCTAGCGACAGTGCATCAGGCCTGTTTGTGTGCGTGATGCGATATGGCGGCATCGATTTCTGGAGTATCCGACATGGACCATTGAGAGCTTGACTGGGGTAAATCACTGCAAGACAACCCAACAATGTCTGCATCCATCATGACTCTCAATTGTCACTGGCTATTCTATCCCTCGATATCATGACTCTCAATTGTCACTGGCTATTCTATCCCTCGATATCACCATTGATGCTTCCCAATTCTTCCCCTCACTCTTTGTCTTCTCAGCTAGACTCTAACCCTCAGCTGCAAGATGCTCGTAAGAATGAAGCAGTGGGTTTAGAATACGAACTGTCGAGGTGGGCACTAAAGACGTGCGTGGCTGAAAGTGTCATGGCCCGAATCGCGGGGCCATTGGTTCGGCACCTGCGGGAGTGTATGGCCTTACAGAGACGAGCGAATCCTTTTTTAGACTTGACAGGGATCACCAAAAATAGCAGCGCGATCAAATGGAACCATAAGGCGATTACACGAATAGACACTTTGTCTCAGTATGGAAGGATACGAACTCATCGACTGAGGCGATTGACGTCTGGGGTTTAGCCGTTCTGCATGGAAACTCGTTTAGGTCTTTTCGACGGAGTAAGTACTTTGCTTTTCGGGAAGATTGATTGATTGGTGTCGGGAAGAAGCGTGCGGGTTGAGCGAGCTGGGAGGAGGGGCTGGCCGGTAAACTTGAACCGCTTATGCGCGATGGAGGCTGGATGATAACGATAAAACTCAGTGTCAAGTGTAGCACAACGTGGCAGGCCTGTTCTCTCTAATTGTTCCCCTGATCCTTTGAGCCAAATTGTGTAACTACTACCCCAGCCTTCTGTCGATTAAATGGATGGTAATGAGAAGCAATCAGAAGCTCATGACATGATCCAACCACCCCGCTATCAGAGATAGCGGAAGTTTATTAGCCTCTATGATACTTCCGCTAACACACTTGAGCTGCGCGATGATGTGATCTACCTGCCAACCAGTGTCTTGTTTCTCTATCGCCTACGGAGTAGAGTTTCTGTGTAATTGATCGGGACGGTTGGGGCCGTGCATCTGGGGCTGGAAGGTTAGACTAGACGGTGGAACGGATATAGCCCAACGACTAGCTTGACCTGATACGATTGAGGCAACGTTGAATAGCAGTCTCAGAGACTGTATCCTAACTCATGGCTTCCGCTCACCTTAACTCTCGACGACATAAGATTATCTAGTTCAATTCCAACCACCCAGCGTCCAGAAGTGATTAAGTCAATGGCCAGCCTCAGACAATACAGCTCGGCATCGATCAGCTCCCCGAAGAGTCTTAGGAAAAATACGATCCATCTAAAACATTGACAAGGTCTCAGTTCCGTTCTGGAAAGATTTCCGTTAGGTTCAGGTCTCAGTGGCCATGGCCGTCTCGTATTCTCGCATCCCATGCCCGCTGCTGGGACCCTGCAAGAATCTGGGGCTCTGTGTAAATATAGCAAAACATCCACTCTTGTGCTTTTTGTCGACGGCCAACGCGATGCAAGACATTGCAGATGGACCATGGTTGAAGCGCCCAAATTAGATATGTAAGTCAGTGATATCCTGGATTGAGATTTTAATAGATGCCCGCATTTGCTTTGGTGATGGAGGTCAAGACAGTGGGGTTGAGCGTGGGACGGTGATGGAGCGATTGACATGAGGCTTACCCTACGGCGAGGTCGAGGGACAAGAATGTTCAACTGTTGCACCATTTCCACAGGTATTGGAGTTCTTCAGAAGCTTTTGTCTAATACCAAGAATTAATTTGTTTTGAGTGGATGTAGTTTTAAAGTCAGAGGAGTACGTAACTTGACATAATGCATGCGTGATACAGGCTATAACTGAACTCCATCGAATGGCCAAGCCAACTCTAAGTTGGTCCTGGTCAATGGAAGTACAAGGTTCTGTATATGATTGCGGATACAGACCAGAGACCTACGATATTATTGCTCGATCATTGTTCAAGACGACTCGAACCTCAATACTGCAGCCAAGAAATAAATGTAAGCCCTTATTACGCCCAAAATGTTCATTTGACCAGCAAGATGGCCACTAACACGATGCCGAGCCACACAACATCTTGTACCTGCGTGCCCGAACAACACGATGTAACCTTTACACCAATCCATAACTGCGGTGCTTGTTGATGAAACAATAGTATTCAGTATTGTGAGAGGGAGCCTGGCAACACAATGAAATCGGCATTTTTCACCAGATCGTTAAGAGCTGTTCAAACTCAACCCGCCAGCTTCACGACTCAATGACGTCACACGGCGTTCTCCAAAGCGCAACAGAGACATTGATTTGACAAAAATTCACCACAAGGTAATCGATAAGGTCAATTGAAGGTCATCAGAAGCAATCAGTAAAATTTCAGGCTCTTACATGGTTATTGTACGCCTGTCGCTCCCATGCCGACGATTCCCTCCAGACGCATTACATAAGCCGTCTCGATCCGCCACTCGGACCCAGTTATTCCGAGGGCATCTTATCCCCGCTCACGTGAGGGAAGCTCCTTCCCGCCCACACACTTGCCAAATTGACCCAAAAATCTTACCGCGCTTTCAGCCAGCCGTTCGACTCTACCATCCACATCACCACCAAGCACATCATTCATCATGGGTAAAGTTCACGGATCTCTTGCCCGTGCCGGTACGTTTGCGCCCGCCCTCACGATATTTCTATCTTTTCGTCGTCGCTAATATTCTCGCAGGCAAGGTCAAGTCTCAGACTCCTAAGGTACGACGACGGCACTCCCCGACATCGAAAAATCCCGACGAAAACTCGATCACTAACCATCCCGACACAATAGGTTGAGAAGCAGGAGAAGACCAAGACCCCTAAGGGTCGTGCTCTCAAGCGCCTCAAGTACACCCGTCGCTTTGTCAACGTTACCCTCACTGGTGGCAAGAGAAAGGTGAGCAGACTCGAAGCAGGAGAATCACATACAGGCGCTGACGATTCGGATGCAGATGAACCCCAACCCCGGCTCATAAACGACTCGTCAAAATCGACAGGAATTTGCGGTATCGGGAAATGTTGGCTTTCGGACACGGTTCAACTCAGCAATGGTTGGCTTCACTCAGTAATGGGATGATGTGATGGATTGGGTCAGGGTCGCAAGATAGGCTGAGCCCCCTTACGAAAAAGAATAAAAAGGAAATGGCGAAGAAGCACTACGACTCTACTCGGCGTCCGGTGTCAGTTGTCACAATGCAACAAACATTTGTTCGCGCAAGGCATTTCTGCTGCTATTGTGAATGTGGGCATTTTCTGGTGAATGGGCGACTGGGCCAAACTGGCTGATCTGGAGATATCGTAGATGCTGCAAATTCTTTGGGGTTCTCGGCGAGTGACTCATGCTGATGGATGACATCCTCGACTTGTTCGTGCCTGAGGATCCAGTATGTCAAATTTGACGGAAGTGCCAAACACCATGATTGCGTAGAACACCTCAAATCTAGCATTTCTTATGTCCAAAGCTACTGACCAGTTAGAGACCATGACCTCCAATGGATTAATTGATGATTCGAACATGAAAGCTTTCGGTTTCATTGCTTGCATCACGTGATATCAATTCCACCTTGAACTCTGCATTCTCGTAGGTAGCTCCCGTTACTCAAACAAACAACAGCACTTTCCTCGCTATACACCAATTTCTCTCCCTCAGACCATCTTCCGACAAAATGGCCGACGTGGAAATGGACGTTGACGTCGACGTCGAGGCGGGCTCTCCCCCTCCCCCCGCGCGAAACGAATCCGACATGCAAACACACACCAAAGCCACAGCCGTCCGCTCCATCGAAGGCTGGATCATCGTCGTAACAAACGTCCACGAAGAAGCAGACGAAGAAGCCCTACAAGATCTCTTCGGGGAGTACGGCGAGATTAAGAACATGCACCTGAACCTCGACCGAAGAAGCGGTTACGTCAAGGTAAGCGCGATAACACATTGAACACGGGATGGAATGCTGATGGATTTTAGGGATACGCGCTTATTGAGTACACGACGCTGGAGGAGGCTCGCGCTGCTATTGATGGTGCGCATAACCAGAAGTTGCTCGACCAGACGATCTCGGTGGACTTTGCGTTCGTGCGACCTCCGCCTGGTAAGCCTGGGCGTGGACGGGGCGCTGGTGGACGGAACAGAGGACGGAGCAGGAGTCGTAGCCCCGAGGGCAAGGATCGTGAGGAGCGCGATTGAGCGAAAATTGTGGGATGGGCAATGGTACTGGATGAGAAAACGCAGAGACTTGATACATGCGCAATCGCCGACGTGCGTGGCCAGAGCACGTTGGCAGTGTAATTTTGATACACGAGGTATGTCCATTTCGTCGTTTCGCTGAGGATCATGTCCTAACACGTATGCAAGAACAGAATGAGAATAACACTGGGACACAACCCTTGGCTTTGGACTTGTCAAGGGATTCAATGGCGTCTTTGATGAAAGCCAACACTTCATGAACCTTGCTCGATGTGACATGCAAATACAACTTCTTCGACTGTCGCTGTGACTTGGTAGGGTACGTCCGGACAGTTATCTGACGCGGCCTTAGGGACATTTCACGCTCAGACGACAGAAGCTTCACTACGCGACGATATCTTAAATTCTGCACACGGTATCTCGATGCGCCTAGACCGGAAGAACAGCTGATACTATCTTGGTTTTCTCCATCGTCAAATTCTCTGCAAACCGCCCTGCTACGATATTCCTCTAGAAAACCCAAGTAAACGACTCCTTCACATTGAACCTTGTCGATTGTCTACACGATTAGCAGTCATCCTCACCTGCGTAGAGGCAACTTACCTGATATCCGTACTCGACGCTCCAATCAGCACTTTGAACACGCCCTCCTCAGCAATCCACCCAGGAACAGTCTCATCATAATATCCAACCGCATACTTATCCAACTTGATGGTGATATGCCTCGTCTCTTCCGCTTCAAGGAACACCTTCTCAAACGCCACAAGTTCCTTTTCAGGCCTTGGCAAGCGACTCTTTTCATCGTGGACGTAGAGCTGCACGATTTCTGCACCGGCGCGGGTTCCGATGTTGGAGATGGCGAGGGTAATCTTGATCTCGCCCTCGGGAGTGAGAGTCTTTGTTGAGATCTCGGGACGGCCGTATTCGAAGGTTGTGTAGGAGAGACCGTGGCCGAAGGGGAAGAGAGGCTCGATCTTGGCGTGGTCGTAGTGTCGGTAGCCGATGTAGAGACCTTCGCCGTATAGTACTTTGTGGTTCTCGCCGGGCCAGGTGTGCCATGCTGGGGTATGCTCGATGCGCTTGGGGAATGTACTCTGTTTCGTGTCAGCGAGGAACACATGGCGGGTGAAGATCACTTACTGGGAGCTTGCCACTTGGGTTCTCAATACCGAAGAGGACATCCGCCAGGGCATTGCCCGCTTCTTGTCCTTGATACCAACCCTGAAGAATTACAGGTACTCGATCGACCCATGGCATATGCACTGGGCTGCCGGATTGGTTCACGACAACGGTCTTGGGGTTAGCCTTGACAATAGCTTCGATAAGCCTGTCCTGGTTTCCATCGGCAGGAAGATCCATTGTTTGACGATCATACCCTTCAGACTCCCACTCCGCATCGACTCCAACAACAACGACAGCTACATCCGCGTCGCGAGCCGTCTGGACCGCTTGCTGGATATAATCCACCTGATCTTGCTCCTTATATCCGATACGACAACCGCCGTATTTGTGCGTGATACCGAACTGCTTCTGCTTCGAAATGGGACGGAGTTCATTCGTCATCTCAACGCGCAGCTCAACAGCTTTGTCGGCTTCCATGTCAACATCAACGAGATAGTCAATCGAACCGTCGAACATTGCCTCGCCCTCTTCGGTCCAGTCCCACAGATCGAGAACCAGCTTGTCATTGACGAAGAGCTTTCCGGGTCCAACACTCATGAAGCTAATGGTGTGTTTGCCTGTTGTTCTGGGCATGAGGAACGTCGTGGCCACGGCAGACCATTCGGGACCGACTTCGCTCAAGGGCGCTGAGTCCCAGAGGAACAGATCTGTGTTTGTTCGGCGCTGCTTCACCACTGGGTTACCCTCAAACTTGTCACCCGCATACCAGTCGATGTGAACGCCTGGTTTGCCCGTCTGTTCAGTGCAGTACTCAGATGCCACGGGGAGCCACTTGTGGATATGGCAACCTTGGGCGAACGAGACTTTCTGCTTAGATACCTTTCGGATGCTGTCGAGCGGAATGGTGTTGTAGTATGGGTTTAAACTTGCACTTCCACCACCGCCTGCAATATGTCGATTGGCGTTGGGCCCAATAACAGCGACCTTGGTGGATTGAGGACACAAAGGAAGGATGCCGCCGTCGTTCTTGAGAAGCGTGAGACCTTCATGGCCAGCAGTTCGAATGAGTTCCCTCGTTTCCTCACGGTCATCTTCCCGCTCAGGTGCTTCAGGCGACATATCACCACCCTTGAGTCGTTCTACCAGCGTAAGTACGTTCTCTGCTGCTTGGTTAATGTCCTCGATGGAAATGCGACCCTCGTTGACTGCTGTAACGAGCTTGTCGAGACGCCATTTTGAGGAGTAGGGGAATTCGATATCGCATCCTGCTTCTACGGATTCGATTGATGAGTTGATGCCTCCCCAGTCGGAAACCACGGTTCTGCGACAAGTCAGTGTTGTTCCATGGTATAGGATGCTTCGGTTTACCCCTCATATCCCCACTCTCCTCGGAGGATGTCTTTCAATGTGTGCTTGTTCAGATCAGCGTGGACGCCGTTGATGAGGTTGTACGAAGTCATGACAGCCCAGGGGTTAGCCTCTCGAACAGCAATCTCGAACGGTTTCAAGTAAATTTCCCGAAGAGGACGTTCAGTGATGAGAGAGTCTATCGTCAACCTGTTGGTCTCTTGCTCATTGCCAACGAAATCTAGCACCATGTCAGCACATTCCCAGCAAATTGTGTCATTGATGGTGTTTACGCTTGATGGTCGCTGCAACTCCCCTGTCTTGAAGACCCTTAATGTACTGCGCTGCCAATTTTCCAGTGAGAAGAGGGTCTTCGGAGAAAGACTCAAAGTTACGACCGCCAAGGGGATGACGGTGCATGCAGACTGTTGGAGCGAGAAGCATTTCTGCTGATCGAGCTCGAACTTCGAGGGCTAGATGTTGCCCGACTTGGTAGAGAAGATCCTTGTTCCATGTTGCTGCGAGTGAGATACCGCAAGGGAACAATGCAGCCTACACGCTCAGTTTCAGTTATTCTTGTGATGTCAGGCGAATATCACTGACCTTGGTGCCGCCGACAAAGATGCCACCGCGTGCACCATTGGGACCATCAGTTGTCTTGATTGAAGGAATGCCCTTCTCAGGAATAGCTTTCGTTCTCCAAAAGTCCGCGGCTGTGAGGAGTGAGACCTAGAAGGGTTAGTGTATGACCACTCAAAGAACCAACAACTCATGCCTTTTCCACCAGCGTCAGCCTCGCCAGCTTCTCTCTTGCTGCAGAGCGAGTATCTCTCAGATGCTGGATCTTTTGCTGGGGACTACATGGAGGAGAGTACTCCGTATCAGGAGTAGAAGGGGTGTTTGAGTCGTTCATTGTGCTACCACAAATGTCAAAACCGTCCTGTACGATGTCGTCTTGCTACGCCTAATATACGAGGTTGAACAAAGACAGCACAGGCAAGTTGAACCGAGGTACGAAAAGAAGAAGTGTGTATCAAACGAGAACCCAGTATGTGATAGCAGCCTCCCTTATACCATCCCATCTGCAAGCAACGGTACGCGAGCGGCACATAAGGTCATCTGCAGCCAAGTAACATGAGGCGAACGGGATAAGCAGAAAAGAGCACAATCGGTTGACTTGAGCTCGCGATCGCAGGGAACAAGGATTCAATGTGCATTCCGTCGAGATAGGCATCCGCTCACTAATAAGCAGTAGACAGAGATAGCCCCGCAGCAGGGTTTGGCCTTCTTTGTATTTAGACGGACCGGCTGAACAGGCCGGTGAAATAACCCCAATAGGGAACCTGTGTTTTTCTGTTTCAGAGATGAGAACGACGGATGCCGGTATATACGGACCGTGAGAGCGGAAGACGACACCGGTGCTTCCGGGGGAGAGATAAGAAAGTAAGAAACACGTGGTGCGATGAATAATATATTAGAAGTGATGATAGTTCACATGTTTTATGCAAAGTGACATGATGTTGTGAATCGTCTTATCTTTATAGTCTCAGCTGAGAGGGACGTTCTTCTCCTTACGATTCTCATGTATGATGATGGGCGAAGCGAACCCGACAGCCTGGGACGTAGTACCTTGGACGAATCGGGAAATACGGGTCTTCGGGCCGTTATTCCCAACGTCGGTCAGAGCGCTCCGCCGGGGAACTCGGAAAGCCAGCTAAGTCCTTCCGTTATGGTATTTAAAGAACGAAACCATGACTTTTACGTATGTAATGGAAGCTAAATGTGTCTTTTTCGTTGCAGTTGCCGTATGTGGAAGTTTCGGCACTTGGGGAGGATATCGGCCTTGGCTTAAAAGAGGATGATGATGAGGATGGGGTTCAGGAGATAAATTCCGGGCTGCTGAATGGGGTATTTTGGTACGAGAGCCGGGTGAGTGCTGATGCAGGTGGAAGCAGATCATTGAGTTTAGATTGTTAGTGTGTAGTTTGTTTGTTGACGTTGAAGCATTGGAATGTTAGGTGCTATACGAAGGTATTGTCTGTCAACAATACCAATTGCCTACGGAGTACACATCAATGAATTGTCTATTAGTGACATTATATGTTTCACTTATAATGTTTACTCTCATGTTTGCATCCCAATTGAGTAATGTTTCAGATATTCCGGCTCATCTAATGGATCCCCCATGCTCCGTATGTCCTCCGGCTAAGAGGGGCCGGCTCGGCGCCCAAGGCTATCGGAGGCATCCGCTTACACGCGCCGACATCCGCACGTGTTGAACAACAATCGACACTCGCAATCTAAACTAAACCAAGTTCACAACATCAAAGAACCCAATCTCATAATAAAGACAATTAACTCTATATCCGCGCATATCACAGCATGCTTCGCTCAAGGTCAAACTCATCGTACTCCCTGCAAGACCTATCTAACCGTCCCCCATCCCATCGCCCTTCTCAGACATCGGATGCAAACAACCCAGATACAAGGCCCCGAAACAGCAACACCTCCGCGCGTGGAGATGTCTCCGCTGCGCCGCAGAGGGAGGAGGAGGAGGAGGAGGAGGAGGAGAAGAGGTCGAGGCTGGGGAGGTTCTGGCTCGAGTATGTGAGCTGTGAGGTTGACTTTTCGGCGTCGAGGGATCATCTAGGTATGTGCACCGACAGAACTGGAACAAGATTGGAGGAAGATCTTTGACGGGCATGAGGAAAGGGGTCTTGTGATGTAGATGGGAATGCATACAGGTGTGGTTCAGTTCGTGGGGCGGCTTCTGATATGCACTGATGGGGATATAGCTGAGGGTTGTAACAGTACTGACGTGGGGTTATAGCCAACGAGAGAACGTTCCTGGGCTATCTTCGTACATCAGTCGCAATGTCAATGGTTGGAACGTTGGTAGCGCAGCTGTTCTCGCTGCAGCATGAGGGTCAACATCAGGCATTTGGATACTTTGTCACGGGGAAGCCTTTAGCGATGACTTGTTATTCCTTCTCGATTGGGACGATACTTCTCGGTGCTGTGCGCACTTGGAGACATCAACGGACCATGATGAGTGGGAAGGCGTTGGTTGGAGGGTTTGAGCTTCACCTTTTGGGGGTATGCTGCATGTTGGTATGTGTTACTGAGGGGGCGGTGATGTGTGACTAACGTGTTTAGCTTCTGCTGGTCTTCTTTTCTTTTCTTCTTGCTATTGATGTTGTTAAGGATAAGGAGCATGTTCCTACTGCGACTCCTTAGTCCATGACATTGGAGCAAAGCACAGAAGAAGCTTGAGAAAACGATGCATACGCCCAGAAACTGCTTCATTAATGTCTAGGTACACACAAACAAGTCTACAGGTGAGTCATGCCCATACCATCTTCATACACTCTTGCTCTTGGCCTTCCTTTTCTTTTCGTACCTAGTTCTGGGCTTCCTGTAAACGCGAGAATTGTCCTCGCGCCTAAACCACGTTAACGCAACACTAACGACAGGGTAGATAATACACACCTGCCTCGTTTAACGGCATTACGACACTTAATGACTGCTTCCTTATGTCTATCTGTGGTCTCGTTGTCTGTATGCGAGGCATCCGACAGAAGGAGGTCAGACACAGTCTTTGGTTCGACAGATATCTTGTCTCCCATTTCGACGTCTGCGTCCGTCGTTGTTGGTTGAACATCTATCGCCTTGGGGCCTTGGGTAGGCTGAAGCACGGGAGTGCTTGGCACCTTTTGTTCAAGTGTTTGTGGGGTGTTGATAACATCCCAGCTTGAGGCTTCTGGCGACAGAGATATGTTCTCAGGCTCAGATGTCTGTCGGCCTTGAGACAGGATCGCACCGAGCCTTATCAACCTAGCTTCGAGACTTTCGCCGCACCGAAGATAGACATCTATCGGCGCCACGATGGAGGGCGAGGAGTCGCTGGGTATAGGAAGGGTACATCCATGTCCTGCGTCGGGATCATGGCAGTCTTCAATCTTTTGACTCTCAAGAGGAACGAGGGTGTTCCTTGAAGGCTCAGGATTGTCCCTGTTCACAACGATCAGTCCCCATCGACAAACAAGTCTCTCAACATACCGCTTATAAGCACTCTCCTCCAGAGAAATACTACTATCCCGTCTCGCCACGCCGTTGACCCTCTCAGTCGACTCACAAGAGCCACCAACACCAGACAAGAGATGATGCATGGTAACTTGACTGACACAAACAAAGTAAGAATACCGTTTTGCAAAGGAACGCGGGGCCAGCTGACTAGTTATAAGGGCCTTCCAATAACAGCCAAGTACCCAAGGCTCCTCCCGTTACCGACAGAGGGGAACCGGACCCGACCATCTGGGACAGACTCGAAGGTGGTCCCAGCAGGATGGGACCCGTTCCATGCACCGGAATCACATCCGCGACGGGGGAGACGAGCTAGAAGCGAACCCGCGAGGTCGGTTCACAGGGGAGTGCTACTGTACAGTAGATGAGGAGGAGGCTTGAAACTCCAATTCTTGGCTGACGATCATCTATCTAATCTTGGACAATCTGGTATTTAATCCGAATCACCCAAAAAATGTTGAAGCGGTGAGACGGAGGAATTGACCACGTTAAGCATCTTCGACATAACCACTCTTCATCGTGAGAGTGAGAGATTTTGGGGGCCGAGTTCATGTAATCTGCCACCTTCCTCGTACAGCCTGCAGAACCGAACTGTCGGTAAAAGGGGGTTCTGTACCGTACCGCCAGCCTGGTAGGGCGCAACCACACCAATTAAGCTGATATGTGACGTTATTGGTTGTGTGGTGTCGGTCGGCAACACCGCTGTTTCAGGCTTTCACATGTGGGGAGAGAGAGAGTCTGTGTGCAAAAGGACCTTGAAATAACAAATTAAAATAGGTATGCTTGCTTTTTTGGAAAGTTGGAGTCAGGTTGTGATGTGATGGAGTTGTTTATGATTCATGTTGAGGGGGGGTTGTGTGATTGACGTGCAGCTGTCTTGGGCTTGGGCTTGGCTTATATGAGTTGACGAGACACAAGATGATGACACAATTAATTCACGATGAACAGACTCCCTGTGCTTATTCTTTGACAGTAAACTCGTTCAATTGAACCCAATTATCCATTTCAACCGAGTATCGAATAATGATAATCCCTCTTCTCTCCATCTGTAACTTCACCACTCTCCCTTGCACCCCAGCTGCACCCATCCCTGCTCCTCGGTTGGGGGCCTCAAAGTTAATCCCCCAGTTCCCAGTTCCCGTCCCAGCCCTTGCCAGCTAAAGCCTCTACCTAGATGGTAAGTACTGGTAGGAGGTAGGTACTCACCACTCTCCAGCATCAGAAGAGCTCAAACCCTTAGACCTGCAGTACTCATCAATATCCGCATACCACTCGGCAGTTCTCTTAAAATGCCATTTTATATCTTCCACCAGCGGCAGTGGTAAACCCGGAGCCCCAACTTCTGCATTTTCACATCTCTGGCTGAAGTTGTGGTCATAAACCTGCCAAAACCCATTCAGTCACGACCAGAGGCTAGGAAGAAAGTCGATACGTACTGTGAACATCAATCTGAGATCCTTTATCTTTTCCGCCAGTCTCTCTTTTTCCCATTTGGAGAGGGCGGTTGAACATGCGAGCGTCGGATCATCTAGAGCCGTCATTGCTTTCCAGCATTTCTCGGCAATCTAACACCATATTAGTACCCATCTCCAACAGTCGCTGTATTCTCACCCTGGGAAAATAATTCAGTAGATCAAAACACGAATCCCTAGACTATACAACTCTCAGCACCCCTCTCCAAACCAGCCCATCATTGCTCTTACATAAGGACCCTCCAGCGTAAGAATTCCATCCCCCGCTCTCGCCACAGCAACATGCACACTCAACATCCCAAGATTAAGTCGTTCCTCATACTGTGCCTTTGGCCTTGTCGTCTCAAACATGAAATCTTCAAGTGCTTCGACGACGTTTCGATGGGGTAAGATGAATTCTTCTCTCGCTCTCTTTTCTTCCTCTGATGGCGGTTTCCAACCTGGGGGAGGCCTGATGTATTTGCTGGTACCCCAGTATTTCTCTTCATCCCCAGGTATGGCGGGAGGCCAGGTCTCGGGTCTTTGCCTAATGCATGCGATTGGTGCGATGAGGCTGAAGATGGGCAGAATGTGGGCGAGCTTCATGGTGAGGGAGTGTGTGGCTGGTCGTGGAAGCTCTGTCTTGATGTTGGAGGATGGGATATGGTTGGGATTATGTAGCTGGCGAGAGTGGCTTATGGGATTCGTATCCAGTGCATCATGGCGAAATAATGGCACTTGAGAAGTGGCATGTTGATTCCTCGTCCGTCTCATTGACACCCCCAGAAAGTCCCGTTCGTAGTGTGAGCCGTCACGACCTGGCATAAAATGCCCGGTAAACTTCAGCCCTCGGCCAAAAACAACGCCACAGGCAACATCTCCAGCGAAGTAATGGGTCATGAAGGCTGACAAGTCAATTCGGTAGCTGGCATTGAGATACAGGGGAAGCTGCAATGAGCTATTTGGGCTGTCGTTGGCTGGATACCTTAGAAGCAATGAATGAAGACAGCATGTAGCATACAGATTAACACAGCACTCACTCAAAGTCAATCAGTACGAACTCAATCTCTTCGCTATTTATAGCTAAACCCTCATCAACGCCAACCGAAATGCCCAGAGCAAAGCAACCGCTAAAAAAAATAAAAAAAATGCAATCTGATTTTATATATGCAAGAAAACAGCCGCTAACACAGTAACATCTCATAGCTCATCCCGAGGCACATTAAGGTTAGGCAGCCGCATCGACCACCATCTAGGACCGACAGGAAGGCCGACCCAAACTCTGTAAAGCCGCGAGACTTCCGATGTAAAAACACGCCACCTGTTGTTGTTAGACTTTGCTCGGCCGGAGAGAGGTATAAACTTACAGTGCCTTGGGCGTGCGCATCCATCCTTTAATGATGATCTTGATAGCAGCCTTGAATTGGGCAAGCTCAAACGCAACGTGAGCCATCGTGCTGTCGTCCTTGGGACCCCTCTGTCGCAGCTCGATAAACTCCCTCACAGCGTCGTCCATCTGGGGATTCTCCTCAGCCTCCTTCTCAAACTTCTTGTTAAGCTTATCGTTCTTGTTGAGGTCCTCAAGACCCTCCTGCTCCTTCTCCGCAAAGGCCTTCTCCTCCATCATCTGCTGGAATTGTCCGATGTTATAGAGAGAGCTGCTGATACGAGCGTAGGTGTTGAAAAGAGCGACCAGCTCAGTACGCGAGAGGTAAGGGACGTCGTCGCTGTTGTTATCGAGCTCAAAAAGAATCTTGAGAGCGATGCCGTAACCAGCAGTTTGGAGCTTGCCCCAGAGGCGGCACTTGTCGCAGCCAACACAGTCCATGAGACGGCTGACGTTGCGGAAACGGTTGCGGAAGTCCTCCTTCAAAGATGGTCCTTCACCATTGACAAACATCAGGCTCTCGTCGAATATTTGAGGGACACTGGCAGCTTTCTCGGTAACCTCAAGGACCTTGGCGCGAGTGGCAGCATCCTCAGAAGCATCTCCCATACAGAACTTGTAATCCTTCTTCTGGAGATAAGGTCCAACCTTGGCGATAGCACGAGTCATGAGCGCATAGTTGAAGTAGACGTTTCCAATACGGTCAGGGAATTTATGCAGACGGTGTTCGTAGCAGGACAGATTAGGGCTCCACTCGCCAGTAGTCTGGTTCAAGAAGTCCCAGCAGAGATGAGTGCTGATGCTGGCGTGCATACCGGACATGACACGGTAGAACACACGCTTCTCAAGACACTCGTCGTCAACCTCGAAGCCAGTGTTTGCGACAAACGGAGTATTGGGGTTCTCCTGACGGCGTTCCTCAAGCTGAGCCTGACGGCCCGCTGCATCGAGGATCTGCTTGAAATCTTGGGCAGCAGGACCGCGGTTCCATCCAGACTGGCCGAGATCGGCAGACTTGGGGAACGAGCTCTTCTGGAAACAATTCTCTCGATAAACGGCGTCCCAGACCTGCTTGGCCCCATCGCCTGCATATCCAGTGAATCGCTCCGGGTTTCGAACCAAGCTCACGTAATCGCCCTTTGAGCTCGCGCTCTCGTCCTCAGGGACACAATAATCTCGCTCGTCGCACTCATCATCGTACTCAAAGACACAGCTCTCGCCGACATTCTCTCCAAGGCTACCTCCAAGAGGTCGCTGAGGATGCTGGCGCTGCGCCTTCTTCCCCGGATGCTTAGCACGAGGACCCTCGAGTTTACCGAGAGCGTGCGCACGCCAGATCTCCGGGATATCCTCCTCGTTATCCAGCGTTTCAACCGCGCAGCCAATGTTTCCGCACATGCCATTCTCGTCGTTCCAGAAGGGACATTTCTTGTGAAAGAGGTTCACTCGGTAGTGCGAGAAGAAGTCGGTGTTGTGGGTGAGGTCGTCGACGGCGGGTTTGGTCAGGGTGTTGAGTTTATCGAGAGTCGCATACGAAGCGCAGGCATCGCCAACGATTGACTTGGGCGAGATCTAGAAGACGTGTTAACGATGGCTTGCGCAGTGGCGTAGGTGGCGATAAACGTACATGGCATTCATCACTAGAGCTCTCGCAAGAACCGGGTGTAGCCCAGAGGGCAAACACAGAAAGATAGAATAGTCTGCTTGCAGACTTCATTGTCGCTGAAGAAGCTCAAGCGACGAGCCGATGCGTAGGTGACAGATTGTGTGTAACGAAAGATGTAGTATGACAAAGTCCCGATGCTACAATCGCCAACGAGTGAAAGGCGATAGTAAAAGAGTACTATGATGTAAAGAGAAGAAAGAAAGAAAAAGTCCCGTCTTCAAAGCCGTCGTTTTGATGTAAAGAAGAAGCGACGTATGAAAGTAAGCCAGCGGCAGGTAAAGTAGACTAAAGTGGGTTGACGGCTTCTGCGGGCAGCGATGGACACTTTTCCTAAACAGGAATGGGACGCAATTGAGTCGAACGGTACCTGTAATTCAAGGGAACAAGCGACAGACGTTGCGAGTTCAACTCAGACAAAGAATGAATTAATTCGTGGGCTGAGAAGTGACTCGAGGCGGAGGATTTATTTATAAATAAACTTGCTCGTGTGCTACGTACAGACAGCCACATTGAAAGATGACACGCTGGCTGTTGATGTAGGTACCAACCTGGGCTACATGCAGAAATGCTCCGACTTCCGTGAGGCGAAGTAGTTAGAATTGATCTAGAACTCTACCGAATTGTCTCTTCTCAGAACACTTTTACGGAGTATTCATTCAGTCAACAAGCTTCTCTCAAAGAATTGCAATATGCCTCTACATCTACTACTAACGAAGGCGCGTCATCTTGACAAGTTGAAACAGTCGCGCAACAATAACAACGACGCAATACTCTCCCTGGAACTGCAATTGTATGCATAATCTTAGTGTAATGGTGTAAGTGAAATCTGTCCAAAACCACCAATTACCAAGCATGTCTCTGTCTGCCGATCTGAGCTGATTTGAAAGCATCCTAGCGGATTTAGGACAGCCTTCGGACTAAAAAACATCAGACGATCTGCCGGGCTGTGGCTTCTGGATCAGCTCACCTAACGAAGCATTATCGTATTCACTAAATACATCCAAATAGCCATAACTCACATTCCCCATCCAACCAAGACCCTCGTATGACATCCTCCCTTTATTTTCCCAACTCGCTGTTTCACAATTGTGGCGCATTCACATCCATGGCTCTGGAAAACTAGCCATGATTCACGGATCATCGACCGAGACGCCACAACTCGACAATGAGGCCATCACCCACGGACCTTCTGTAAATCGATCATTTTGTTCACCTATTATTATGCGATGCTGTATCATCTGCCTCCATGTACTTCTGCACCCAGCCTCCATCACAAAGCCCATTTTTTGTCCCATCATGCGCTTGTAGAAGGGGTATCACTGAGCAAATCCATCCTTCTTCTTTCTTCTTCCCCCCTCCTCCTCCTCCTCCAAAAAAAAAAGTGTAGCCCCAAATCAGAGACATTCAACAAATAAAACACGTTTAGAAAGCAACAACCAGTAAACAACTCGTCGAAGTGCCCAACCAAGCCCCAAACACCCACGCGCGACGCGTTTCCGGATCGTTCCCAGATCCGACTCCGTATTATAACGTCCCCGCCACGTCTTTGGTCGTTAGGGTATGGCGGATCCAATTCTCGACTCCCATCCACTCTGTCATGCAAATTCCCCCATTGCCCTGCTGCTCGGACAGCAACTCAGTGTCTATGCGTCATACACAGACTTCGGAACCAGGAGACTGGTAATTCGCCTCCCTTTACATCTCGACAGGGTATCGCATATCATAGCATAGGTATAACAGGCCCACAGGCCTGCTACCGACTGGATGAACGGGGGACGTTGCGAACTTGATGAACCAATAAGTCTCTTTTTGCTTCTCTCTCTTTATATCTCAACGTGAACGTGCAAACCGTAAAATCGTGAGCCGACGTGGAAACCTCCGTCTGAGCTTGAGTATGGCACCGACCAAAGGGTGCTGTGCAGTAAATATGTATGGTACATTGGGGGAAATCTGAGTCGTGCGTCTAGCCGGTTACTGGGGAGGTTGGAAGTTGAGCGGTCGCCTAAGTTCACGTTAGCCATCGGGAGACATTCAAGGTAGATCCCAACTTTGGGATTGTCATGACAACATACTTGAACAGGAGAATGTGCGGTTCTGGCTCGTGGACCTCGTAGTGTTCCCATCCTAGACTCTTCACGGTTGTTAGTCCTGATTGCTTGCAATCTCGTCTCCCCCGCCAACGATGGAGGCACGTGTTGGCAAGGGCGTGAGGTCGTACCTGAGTAATGCCAAGAGCTCGCCATTCCTCCTCCCACAAGAGCTTGAGGGTACCCTTGGAGGTATCGTGGTAGTCTTTGGGAATAGCCTTGAGCATGGCTTTGGGGAGCTGAACATGACGGTATTCATATTCGCTGTCCGAGTATCGTGCAGAGTAGTGAATCGAGTCGATGAACTCCTCCACGCGAGCGCGCTCCGAGTCTGACAGAGGTCGGGGCGTCTTATTTCGGCGAGCGGTATCGATGTCGAAAGGCATTTTGGCGGGTTGTTTTGTTGGTTGATGAGGGGAGAGAGAGCTCGAGGGTGCGGGGAGGGGCACAAGAGCTTCGGCCGATAGATTGGTGAAGTGCGGGTCAAAAAACAGAGATCCGCGATTTTCCCCAATGCTTTGAGAGGTGAATGCTGCGTCGGCTGTGTTTGCTGAGCCTTGAACGAGACCGAGTGAATCTGGACCTCTGCGAAATGTTTTGAGAACGGATGTCACGCGAGATCGGCGGGAAGGTAGAATCTTGCAGCGCGAGGCTGGGTTTCTCGGAGGCGGTCAAAGATCTTCCGGGGTAGAAACTTGGATGGAGACGGGGGGAGGGTCCTCTTGTGAGAAACCCAGTTTGGGGGGAGTCTTGGAGGAAAACAGTACGAAGCCGCGCTATAGAAGCACGAAAAAGTTTTGGTGAACGTGAAAAAAGAACAGTGGAAAAAAAACAGAATTGACTGTTTTGATGAAAAGAGTCAATCGAGATGGAAGAGAATCAGTAAATCCTTGCGGGTAGAAGTGAAAGAGGAAGAAGGTGCAGATCGGAAGAAAAAAGGGTGAGCAGGAGAGGAAATAAGGAAAGATTTTGGTGATGGTGTTGAGAGGGTGAACCTGAAATAGAAGGCAAGGCAAGGCAATGGGATAGCACCAACGGCGTTCACGGTCTCAGAGCCGGGAAGGAACCTTGCTTTGATTTGATTCGATTTGGTGGGTGCAGGTGTCTACGCTTCAGTGGCATTCAGTGGTCAGTGACTGGTGAAGAGGGGTGCATTGGCTTTGTGTGGCTTGAACAAAGTAAACAAACCATTTACCTCTCTACCTCCCCCAAGCAACACCAAATAAATCCCCCTCCTTTTTCTGCTTGCTTCCCTTCACGAATTAACGAACCCTCAAAATAGGGCCTCAACCTCAAGCATGATGCCTATTCAGGCAATCAGTGGCTTCTGTCTAATCATGTTGTTTCTCCTAGCCCAAGCATAGCCTCCACAATGTCTCTCATGTTGCTTCCCTTAAACAGTGTAGTTGGAGATGTTTGATCAACCAGTCATGGCTTTTGTTTACTCGTCCTCTTTTTGCATCGAATCTACCCCTCCAATTCAAATGATCGACATCATTTATTACTCAATCTCACTGACAAGGATGCTCTATCCAGGGGGACCTAGCTACTTGGTATGACCGTTGAATTTGGGGGCCGTGAAATAACTAACACAAGCCCACACGTTTCCGGGACTTTTCCTATTGCCGTTGTCCAGCCTCAATCACATGAATGAATCTTAGAAGGGGTCCGTGCGTTAGCTGCTCTGATAGCCAATGCATCTTGTGAAGCTATTCAAACCGAATGGTGCAGTCTACAAGACACTAATGCAGATAGCCAAGACGATAGTGAAATAGTTTCAACTGACATTTTTTCCCTCTCCCTAATAAGCTGAAAAGTCATGAAACTCGCGCACGTGGCTCCAACACATGTTTCATTCTCATCCCTCAAGTCCTCTTCTGTGCAGTATCGAAGCCAGCACTCATATCATGCTGCAGCAATGGCCTCATCTCACATTCCACCTCGTTCAGCTGGTGTATCCTCTTCTCAGCTCAAGACCCTCCCTTGCTTGTTCTTTTCAAGAGCCGAATGTCACGTCATGTCAATATGCACGATGTCACATTGTGCTGCGACTTATCCGGACATCCGGTCTTGTTTTGCGTCGCCCGCAGACACCCGATTCGCATCTTGCCTTTTTCTCAATTGGGCCATGCATCGAATTGATCCTCGGTAGCCTGGAGCAACCCGAAACTTCATGACCCCAATCTTCTAGAATGATAACCGAGTCCAAGCCCATCCCGAGACAATCCGCCCGTTTCACCGGGGCGAGCGATCCGGCATACTTTTGTACCCCATGACTCTGTCTGTTCTGACGTCGGGTTTCTGTTGGTTCTCTCGATATAAAAAAACGTATGACTTTTGTAAAGTGCAATCGATGATGACATGGGGCCAGCTATGTCATGACTTGAGAAAAGAAGGTCGCTTCGAAGATCCTCCACTCCGGCCAGTCTCCTGCAGTCTAATGTGATGCACGGCATTTCCAATCTTGACCTTGATGCCAGCAACGCTAATCTCCCATTTCCGAATGTCATCGAACTTGGGTTGCCTGAACAATCGCAGGGTCTTGAGTGACATCTCATCCGCTGGTAGGTGAAAGGTCCAGCCAATGGATATATGGAACGCATCTCCCACTGGCTCATTGGCTTTCCCTTGATACAGTGGAGGTTGTCCATAATGTGCTGCAACCGTGTTACTCTTTGTCAACAGTGAAGTGAGCTCTGGGTTCAAAGGTTTGACTCCATCTTTATTGTCGGCATGGGACTTGGGACCACTGGCGACACGAAGGATGAGAAATGTGCGATCAGAATCCGGTGACCTGTACCACGCGAGCCCTTGTGGTCGAACAACAAAGGGAGCGATGCCACTGTTGTCGAGGGTTTCTGTGATCTTGTCCAAGAACTCGTCCTTGTTCCCTGTAGTAAGGGATAGCGGCCGAGACAGACTGATGTGAAGGGGTAGAGGTGATCCCAGGTCGCTCGTCAGGAAGTTATGAAGCTTGATCTCACTTGACACTTCCTTCTCGATGTCAGCCATGAGACTCGTCAACAAGGCATGCTGTTTTGTTGAGGGGTGCCCTGAAGCAAGTCAGCTTTTCATGGATTGAAGTTGAGATGACATCAAAACCCACATTCGATGTAAACATGACTGGGCCAGTTACCAACTACATGAGGAACTTGGCGCTTCCGCCCATGATGCAGGCTCGGGTCATCAACGACACTCTGTCGAACAGTAGAGGCATACAGATCATGAAAGGTATCGGGCAACGGAGGCATAGACGAACCATCCTCATCTTTGCTCACGGAGCGAGCATCTCCCTCTGTACTCCGGGAGGAGTGGGTCGCGATGCCGTCAACTCCCTTACGGCGTTTGACACGGTCGGAGCTCTCGTCGTCGGACTCTGAGGAGGAATAATCGACAAGGGCCATTGATTCAAACCCGATAGTCCGTGTCGGAGGTTTATGTACGTCATACAGACGTACGTAATCTTTTGGTGTTTTCCTTTATCTCCAGCTTGAGAGCGGATAATCGGCCTGTCGTGGGTTGTCTGAATTGTGTTTGGACTTTTTACGCGGCAATTATTCCCGGTGAGTGGGGCGAGGTGAACGGGTGACGACGATGGGGTCGTTCACCTTGACTTGAAGACCCGTTTCAACGGTGATGGCCCAGTATCTACGTACGGTACTACGGAATACTCTCTGGTTGAATCGTCTGCCGTGCCTGAGTCATTTTGGTTATGATGCAACGGAAAGATCCGATGTCCGGGATGCCGGGGATCTAGATACATTTGCTGCTGATCCGCGTATCGATGTAGGGTAGCAATGGGACGTCATGGCAGATAAAATGCGTCAGTTCTGAGGCCAAGCAAGCAGAGTTTCTTGGCCGAGGTATCCAGACATCGGACGATCTAGTAAGGTGTCATTGAAAAAGGTACAAACCTTGAGGCTAAAAATATGAAGCTGAGGGTGTAGAGCAGATGCAACTCTGCTGGTGTGGAATTGGTGCTGCTGTTGGAACTCAAAGGATGGATGAATTAAGTGTCCATATAAACGCTGCGACAAGAATGTCAAAGCTTCGACCCTTGATAATGTTTCGGACGATAATTATGTACTTTTATAGCTTGTGTTCCATCTAATTGCAGATGTCGGCATTGAACTGATCAATGCAATGCTTCAAAAAGGTAGCGGTCTGTGATATTATCTTCCATTGCCGGACTGGACTCGTCTTCCCCGCCGGCCTGATCGAGGTGGTCCAGGCGTCGACATGGGCTCCGCCAGCTGTCATCCGTTACTTTTAGCCTTTGAAACACCAACGGGAAGCCATTCCATTGGAGAGGAGACCATTAATCACCTGTCGGGGCTAAAAAGTCCCTACAAGCAGTAGCGAGCTCGTTAGGCGAAGACCCTTTTTAGACAAGGTTTTGCATGCAGTGACCGAGATGGGTTTTGATGCATCAGGTGACTGATCAAATGGCGAGGTTCCCTTGACTGTTCGTTCGACAGCTGGCATTCCATCATTTCGTCTTCTTCATGCTATAGCCTACGTCCACTCCACTGCTAAGCCTTTTAGCTCTATCTTTGTTTCTTTGGGACGCGCGTTGAGGCTTCAAAACCTCGTGTAGCTGACGTCGTCTCAAACCATTACTTCCGAGTGTGCCGCGATTGGGAGAGTAAAGTTGAGCAAGGCCGATCGACCGAGCATTGTGTGAGAGACAGTGTTTGACATTTGACAATGACATTGGACAATGACATTGACATTGACGTGCGGGACCGAATTGAGTGTGACTCGTCTCGTCTCGTCCCCTCCTCCATGACTTCTAGGTAGCCTCTACTCCGTACTATGTATTGCCCAAGATGGAAACAGCAGATGAACGGCTCTACCTGGAAAGTCCCTGATCCGTTTGAAGAGGCGTCAATAGCGTTGGAGCCAGAAAGCGGATGGAGCGGCTGAAGTCTGAATGGCGTGGGCAAATTCATGTCCAAGGTGCTATTTGGATCACGAGGGGAGACGGGAAGTGCCCCTCCCCGCTAAATGATGCGCTACGGTGCCCCCTCCATCCCCCATGAGACTCTGAATGGGCGCATGATGGATTGGATTGGAGGGGACCAGACCAGACCGAGACCGCTCAGAGATCTACAACCCTACCTCACTTACTTTGCCTTGTACCTGCCGTACCTGCCGTACCTGTCCTGTACCTTACGTAGCTAAGAAAAAAAGAAGTGCTCTTTTCTCCTTGGGTTGTCTTGAAAGGATTAGGCTGTGCATGCCGTGCTGTGCTGTGCCTTCTGTTGTTGATAAATGAGCTGCATCTCCTCCCACCTTGTTTGTCCCGGTCCCTTGTCTCTCTTCTCCCCCAAACTTTGTCTCTTACACCGAAACACAATCAATCAATCAGTCAATCACTTTGATACGTCGCATTCACCATCGAATCGATACCGACAACAACCAAGCGAATTCGCATTAGACTATTGACCAGAAGCACAACCATCATCTTCTCGAATACGATTTGCTTGTAGGCGCCATCGCATCGCTTCTTTCAGTCAATCACCATTGTCGTCCTGCCTCGACCTCAACAAACCCGACGACTCTTTCGCAGGGACTAAACAATTCCCCAGAGCCCATCTCTTCCTTCTAGAGCAGTCGCCACAATGAAGGATTCAAGCGACAAGCAATGGGTAAGTTCTTGGACCCTTACCTGAGCTAGGCTATACCTAGCTCGTGGATGTCGAATGTCAACGTCCATCATGCCCCAGTCTTTTCCTCTTCTGTTTCTTGGTCAGGGCCGATCACTTTCTGGCCGCTTCTCCCCAACGTCATCCCAAGCCTGCCAATGATGGGAACAACGTCAGGGCCCCGGCGAGGACCCTTTATCGCTGTATTTGTTGCGTCAATGCAGATCACTGCATCGGGCTCCAATCTTGACGTTGCTTGGCTGTTTTTCTTGGTGTCTGCCAAGTAGCAACTTTATTCCTACGTAGCTGTACACCACAGCCCACTGTCCACGCAAGCCTGATGACGTTCTAAAAAGGCAGACCACTTACATAGACTCAATATCTTCGCGCAATCACTCTCTTCAACCTTTTATTTACCATTTTCTTCATCGCAAGCATTCTAACTTAATTGCATAGGCCAAGGCTTACATTCTTGACCCATTGAACGATATTGAACCAAACCAAGACACCGGTATCGGCGCATCTCACAATCTTGCTGCTCAACTTCGAAACATTTCTCTTGAAGGCTCAAGTTCAAACTCAAACAGAGACCGCTCTCCCGAGAGAAAGCACAGGCACAGATCAAGCCATTCGAGCCAAAGACATCGCCAAGGCAGCTATCCTACTCCGCCAACATCTGCCAGCCCAACTCGCGACAGCTTCCACTCCTCGAATCCTTTCTCCGACGCGGCAGCTGCGCGCCGTCAATCTTCAGCCCCATCAGTGACTGTATCTCCCCCGGATTCTCCCCCAGGTCCATCCGATACTCGTCGTGACCCATTCACTTCCTCTGTCAATCGGTCAGCCAGTGCTAGAGTTCCGCCTCCACGCAACCGTCCTCAAGTTTCACACAATCGCAGCTTCAGTGCCAGCAACTGCGAAGTTTCGCGTCAACGCTCACTGATCCAACGATACCCAGGCGACATGTCTCATCGACCTCTCGACATCCTTAGAAAGGAGGCTCGCGCAGCCGATCGCGCCCCCCATCTTCGTCGCAAGCAAATGCCCATGACAGACACTATTGATGCTCTGGATACCATTGGCGGGATGTATCATCATGGCGGCCCGTATGACGCCACTCTGGCAAGCCGCAACCGCAACAAGAAGTATTCTCCCGTTGCTGCTGTTGAAGACTCGAACCAAGAAGCTCTTCGTGCCACTCCCAGAGAAAATATCCAAGATGCTCTGCTTAGAAAGATGCCGCTCCAAGGCACTGCTGATATCCCCAGCGGCGAGCGAGACATTAGCGGCAACACCATCGATTATGAAGAGGGTGCTGATCTCATGAGAGAACCTGATGCTACGGGTGGCGCATACAAGCGTTGGGATGGTATTGTAAGTGACATTTCTATGATGCGATCATTAACAGTTGCTGACCTGAATAGCAATACCATCCCGATGACCTCAAGGGCAAGGGCGAGCCCTCTTACACTTACGAGAAGGACCTCAAGGAGCAAAAGCGTTTCCGCCGAGGTGAACCCGTCGAGTACGAACTCTCATCAAACATGCGAGGCAGCAAGCGTCCACCTTTCAGCCACAACCGAAGCTTCAGCGAGAACCCACGAACAACACCTGAATTCTCAAACGGCACTGATATTCGCCGCAACAACTCGACAGGCAAACACCGTCTGAGCGATGGTATTCGACGACGTTTCGGCAGCATGCGACGCAAGAAGGTTGAGGTCGAGTAGATACCTCCAACTTTGTGATATTGTTTTCTTGTGATTATAGCTTGGATTGGTACCGGCGTTTTGTTTCTGGGATTTATATATAAGGGAGAAGGCTTTGGGCGAGTAGTGACGATAAAGACTTGATGAGACAGGCGCTATTGGATATATGTTTTTGGTTATGGCCTGTTCAGATTTATGGACGAATTACAGACTTGGGAAGACAAAAGTCGTTTACTACTCATTTTCTTTGTTCTTTTCTTTGGCTTGTAGATGGGTTTCAGCATGTATACAGCTGTGTTTGTACTGCCAGTCCTTAAAAAGACACTTTTGACATGCATGCACGATTATCTGTGACGGTGCCAGGGACACTATTGACTGTGATATTCACTTCTCATAGACAACAACTCTCGCCGCTTGGGAAGTTACACGTTCAATACTGTGCACATTTAAGCTATATATTAACAAACCACTTATGACTTTTGTCCAAGCGATCTAGAAATACGATAATCCACTCCATCCCAAAACACCTTCAAGCTCCTCCCTCAACTCCCCAACACCATCATATCCCCCCTTACCCGCAATCTCCGCCCTCTTCGCAGCACCAAGCTCCGCCCACCTCGCCAAAACAGCACCATCCACAATCGTCCTTCCACCAGCTGCTTCAACGCCTACAGGTCGTATACCATCGGGTAACCTATGCGCTTTTGCGTTCAATCCGCCGTGTGGTGTAAGTGCGGGGAGGAGCTGGTTTGTTACTGATAAGAGACGACGATATGTTGTCTCGGGGAGCGGGACGAGTGTTGATAAGTGCCCGGATGAAGAGGCGAGGAGGAGAATGTGTGGAGGGTCTTGGGGAGAGGGATGTGAAGGTGGTAGGGTTCGGGGGAGGAGGAGTGTTGTTGAGGGGGGATTGGGGGAGACGGAGAATGAGGTTCTGTGGAGGAGGAGATGGCCCTGAAGAGATTTAGGATCTGTAATTTGTTAGTATCGTATGAATCAGGGGAGAAAGAGAGGACTCACGCTCGGGGTTGAAGTCGAGAATATGTAAATCACCATCCGCATCCGCAGCAACAATAGCCAAATCTTCACCATCCGGCAAGAAATCCGCCACCAGAACCGGTAACCGGCCATGGCTCTTACCCAAGACCTTGAAAGTATACGGCTCCTCCGTATATCCCGCAAACCAAACTCCCTTAAACGCATCAGCCATCAGACACAACCCCGTACGCGGGAGTTCCCTCGCAGTGGATACGTGGCAGCTCATGTCGAGGAACGCAACAGGTAAAAGGGAGCCGTCTTCCTTCAGACCGCGCACCATGCACTTTTGCCCCTGTGCGACGAGCATGAGACCTTGGGTTCCAATCTCTGAAATGGCTGTTACGCCGCCGCGGGGAATGTCTTCGCGCGCGATGGCTTTGAGACGTTTGTTGGTTTCTGGTCTGCCGGGCTCGGGGATGACGGTTACGATGTCGAAGACGTGGACGCGTCCGCGGATGGGGAGGTCTTCGCCCTTTGAGACGGCTGTGCCGACTGTGACGAGGAAACGACGCTCTTTTGTATCTTCTGAGACTTCGAGGTGCAGTGTTTTCATGCACTCGATGGATTCGCAAGATTCAAGCTCGACTTCGTGGATGACGGTCCAACTGACTGGGCTGATGAGCTTGAGAACGCCGCGGGGCATGGTCGGTGGGAACGTGAGTGTTTCCTTGGCCCATTCTTTGTGATAGTCGTCGTCTTTGGGGAGTTCGAAGGGCTCGCTTATCATGCAGCCTGCGATGTATGCGCCTGTTGGTTGATGATATGCGATGCCGCGAACATCAGCGCCCAGTGGGACTTTCTTGACTGAGATGCCAAGCTCGGTGAAGTTGGTGTCTGGTGGGAGTTGGGTTACTCGTGCGATGCCCTTGTCATCGGCGTAGATGAAGCCGCGATCACAACCCTCTGTGTGGAATGTGCTCATACCGCGGACGCCGAGGCCTTGAAGACCGATGACGCGGGGGATACTCTTGCTAGACTTTATGACGAAGCTTGGTGAAGGACCAGGGAGGAAGACGGTGCTGTAGCCGTTGATATTTGCGCATGGTCGGAGAGGGACGAAGCGTGGTTGTTCGACGTCATCTTGCTCTGTCTCGACGGGGATAGTGGCTAATGTTGTGTTGGAAGTCTTTTTGAAGGAGAGAGTGGCGGAGAGACTGGTTTCGCCTTCTCTTGTATGGCGAAGAGGTTCGTAGATTGTGAGGTCGTCGGTTTGGTTACGGAGCTGGACATGTTAGAGAAGTTCAGCGAGGGTAAGGAAGAACTCACGATGAGATATGGAGATTGAGATGTGGTGTCGCCAAGATCAGCGACGAGGATTTCTCGAAGATTCTCCTTTGCTAAACCACGACGTAGCGTGTAGTCTGCTGAAAGGTGAGGGGGCACATAAGAAAGACCTTCGGCAACGTAAACGGGCTTAGAGAGATCGGGGAGTGCGTAAACCTGTTCAGTCAGTATCTGATCTCCAAGGGGGGGACTGTGACTTACATGTAGTGCGCCAGTCGAGCTGAGCAAGAACATCATGATCTTCTCAGTCTCTGCACCCTTGTCGCCAGCATTCGGTTGGAAAGCACCCTTTGTATCCGCATACAGACATCCCGAGTGCCATTTGGTATTCTGCAGAGTCGCATCCATCTTTTCCACTTCCTCAAGCTCATTGTTGCTGTCGATCTGTGCCAGCATAAGACTGCTGTCGTCGCGGATGAGTAGGAGGTAAGGATCAGCAATACTGGCGCTGGTGACTCGCGGTTCAGCACCTGTTTCTTCATCGAGCATCGGCAGGATCTGAGTGAGGCCGAGATCTAGAGTTGTCAGTATCTGTAAATATAGTCCAAGCAAGCGACTTACCTCCATCGTAGGATCGAACCTCAGATTTGAGGACTTGAATGATCCTCATCTGCTTGCCCATCGTTCCAGCCTCAACAGTGAAGCCAGCCGCTGGGTCAAACTCAGTGTCCTTGAGCGTCTCGAATCCTGCGCCAGTAAGGGCATACACATCCGACGTCTCGTAACCGTCAAGATCGACCTTGGCGACTATCATGTACTTGTCATGCTGTCCAAATGTCTCGTACTCATTACCCACACCTACATTTCCACCGAGAGCCTTGGGCATTGGCTTCTTAACAGACATGGTCCAGAAACCCCGTGCTTCAGGGAACTCGAACCTGCCGATGATCTTGGGCTGAATGTTGCGGTTGAGAATGGCCAGTGAGCCGGCTTTTCCGCGTCCGACGACGCAGGCAAGATGAAGATCCGAAATGATGCCTTGCGACAGAGTTGCTTCTTCACTGTCAGGGTGGAGCGATAGCTTGCCAGCTGTCAAGTCCTTGATCGGGGCGATGCTGAGTAGGGTATCGTGAATGCGGAAAGTCAACTCGCCCGCTTTGCCTCCACCATTGAGAGCCTGAGCCGGTTTCGTAGTAGTAGATTCAGTGCCGTACAAATCGTCGTCCTCGTCGTCTTCATCCTCGAGATCTAGATCATCCATTTCCAGTCCAATCTCCGCATCGATAAGTCGAGGCTTCCGCCTCTTTTCCTGTCCCATCTTTCTCGTCCAGCCCAACACCACAGAATCACCAACTTCACTACCAACAAAGTACGCATTCTTACCAAGTTTTGATGCTGTCGATGCGCGGCTCTTGATCAGGTTGCCGCCGTTCTCATCTGCGACCATCCTGACGGTAAGACCAGAGACAGTTCTGCCATCAATCTGGAATGCAACTATTCCAATGCGACCATCGTTGAGAACGAGCAAGAGCTCACCGTTCTCAATTGACAGTGTCTCAATGATACAGTGCTCCAGTCGTAGGTTAAGATCCGCCTGATCCGTCAAGCTGAACGAGGTAATCTGTCGAGCCATTGAGTTCACCGCCACACCATTGGACTTGCCAGACTGATCCACATGAATCAGCTCATTCTCTCCTATCAACAACGAACCACCAACAGGCGCTGGTAATGGGATAATCTTGAATAAATCTCGAGGAAGGTCGGTAACCGAGAGAATAGTCGTCGAAGCACGCTGCTGCAAATCCAGCGTAAAGACCTTGTACGTCAAGTGGTCTTTCTGACCAAGAGAATGCGCTCGCTCTTGGCTAGATGACAGGATACCAAAAGTCGGTTCTCTATACTCATGCAGAAAGGCGAAGTGCACGGGATGAAGCAGACTGGGATCAAGGAGCGGAAGACGGAGGACAAAAGATGGTGTATACGCTGGTTCTAATGTGTCGCTATCTCCATTGGCGACTGTAGTAGACTCCTTGACGGGTCGGGGCCCATCGAGATCCTCATCCCAATCATCCATCTCCAAGTCTTCTTCCGCTTGTCTGAACGGTAGGATCGCGAGGTTGCGTGAGCCGAACTGGAAGGCGGCGCATCGACTACCTGGATCGGCCTCGAGATAATTGGTGTATTCATCGAAAGAAACCTCCCATGGCGCGCCGTGTAGCTCTTCTTTCTCGTAGTAGTGGATGGAGATGGTCTCGAGGTTGCTCTTCTCAGGGTCCCATACTGCCATACATAGCTTCGCAGCTTTGTAGGCTATCAGGAGAGCTTCACCTCCACACTTCGAATGCTTCGTCTTGACCTTTGCCAAACCCGTCACGGTACCTGATAGCGGAAGCTCCGCGACAAGAACTAGCTTCGTGAGGTTCGTGCGATCGGTTCGAACAAGCATTGTCTCGCCGCCAAGAAACGAAGACTCGAGCCCATCATCGTCGTTCGCGCGGTGATCAAATTCGGGTTCAGGCTTTGCTGTCTGGGCAGGTTGGTTCTCGGGGTCGAATTCGGCGGAGATGGCCTTTGTTGTAAAGATTTGGAGTAGGGAACCTTTTGCGACAACGAGGTTGGTAGCTGTAGCTGAAGTGAGAGAGACAGTCAAGGAGTGTGTTACGGCTGAGGGAGCCGCAAGCTCGGTGTAGGCCTGCATTTCAGCGAGACCATTCTTTTGTAACCGAGAAATTGGTTACTTTCTTTTGTTCGCTCGAGTCGTTCGCGATGTTGCTTTATTGAATGTTTGGCCCAAAAGAGTAGAGCTCAAAGCTCCTAGCGGATAATTGACCTCCGTCTTCCGGGATCACTCACCCTGGGCTAGCCAATCGATAAAGGTTAGTTGATGTTCTAGGGGTGAGGCAGAGCCATCTCCACTTAGCACAAACGCTAGCGTATACATTGCGTCACGAAAACATCGGCAGCTTCAAGCTCAAGCCTGACCATTTCTGATCGAAGCCACTGAATCTTGTTTTTCTACGAAACTTCCCTTTCTCTGATTGATCAAAGTCAATCACGTTGCTACACATATCGACTCGTTAGCGACGTCACCCTTGGTTTGGGATCGATTGATCTCCCTTCAAATTCCCCGAGATCTGCTACTTTAAAAAGAAAAACATCCCCAAGCCACGTCGCGACCTGGTCTAGCGGATTCACTTCGACTTGCTTGTTGATCATCATTTGCAACAACGGTCTTCCAATTTAATCCAAAATGGCCCACGCAGGCCTCGTCCAGACCAGTTTGATCTGGGTCGCTTATGCCGTTGCTGTCGTTCTATGTTTCGCAGCTGCTATCATCACAACGTTTACCTGGCAAACACCCCGCGAACGTTCCGCCGTTGTCAGCATCGTCGCCATCGTCAGCTTGACTTCTCTACTCGCTACGGTTCTACTACTCCCTGTCGACATTGCTCTCGTCTCTGCGACTGCCTCTGCAACACTGGGCGCGAAGAAGGACTGGGCTACTCCCGAACGCATCGATAGTATCCTCTACACCCTCAAGGTTGTCTACTACAGTCTATACAGCTTCGATGCTCTCCTCTGTTTGATCGTCATTCCTTTCGCCTACTTCTGGCATGAGGAATATGACGAGATCGAGGTTGAGGAGGAAGGCCGAACCTTGAGCAGCCGCTTCTTAGCCGCTGTCAAGTACACACTCTTCTTCGTCGCATTCGTCGTCGTTCTATTCTTACTCGGGTTCTTCGTCCCTGCCGCCGGCGACAGCTCTGAGTCGCACTGGGATCTCGATTACTTCAAGAAGCTCGTTGCCCAAAACCATGGCGAAAAGGCATTGACTTTTGCTCTGGGCCTTCTTCTCACCATGGGCACATTGCTCTACGTCGTTTACACTGGCGCCGGCCTCGCCCTTCTCCCCATCTCGTTCATCAAGGCAGCTCCTTCAATCTCGGCTCCTCAGCTCCACCAGACAACTGCTTCTCAGCTTGAACAGAACCGCGAACGCCAGCGACAGATTGAGATGCGCAACGCTGGCCGACAAGAGGGCATGTCTCGAAAGGATCAGCGAGAGCTCGATGCTCTTGTTAGAGAGGAACAAACACTTGTCCGACGCGAGAGACTCGCGGCCGAAGCTCAGGGTGAAGGCCGCAGCAGAATCTACCAAGCCTGGCTCAAGGTCTGCGCTGTGTTCCGCCCCATCAAGCTCCTCGGTGGAATCTTCCTCCTCCTCCTGTCCCTCGTCATCTTCGTATCAATGCTCATCACTGGCATTGACAAGGCCAAGAACTCGGTTTGCAAGCAAAAGTGCGGTTACATCCTTGGCCAGATCCACGTCTTCCAACCCATGAACTTCATCTTCGTCAAGTCTGCCAAGGCCTTCCCCGTCGACTACATCCTCATGGCTCTTCTGGTTCTCTTCTTCTTCAGCAGCTCCATCTCTGGCATTGCCACTGTGGGCATTCGCTTCCTCTGGGTTCGCATCTTCCAGATCCGCAAGGGTAGAACTGCTCCTCAGGCTCTCCTCATTGCGACTGTCATGTTGGGTCTGATAATCTTGGCCACCAACTACGGTATCGCTATGTTGGTTGCTCCTCAGTACTCTACCTACGGCACGCAGACATTCTGCGCTAACGAGCCTGAACACCCTGGAGATCAGCCAGACTGCCGAAACCACAAGGACATGATCCACGCCTGCTCCGAAGCGCTCAAGTACAAGCACGCCAAGGACATCTGCACACCATCAGTCATGTCAACATTCCTCAACCGTATCACAATCACATGGCCCTTCTTCGGCCTTGTCGATTTCTGGGCCCAATTCGTCTTCCTCGGTGTTTTCCTCATCGTCTTCGTCACAGCTCTCTTCCGCACCCCCAAGCTCAACGTCTCACAGATCGATGAAGAAGCCGAGGCAGACGAAGAGGAGAGTCTCCTTGCTTCAACTGGCCGACGATTCGGCGCGACATGGCAGGATGTACGAGGAAAGCCCAGCAGCTCAGGAAACGAGTCTGCAACCAACGGCAACGGCTCGCAATCCGCTGCTTGAAGTTCACGCATAAAAATAGTATAGTTAGTTCAGATTGATGCAGGCATCTTGTTATTTGGCACGGCAACACGGTGGTTCGGAGTTTAGTTTCGCAATATTTGGGTATCTGATGTTTTAACACGCAAGGAATGGCAAATGGTAGTGAGGTCTAGCTTGAAATTGAAATCGTTTTATGCTCCCAGCGCTACTTTCTTCTTCTTTTCCTTCTCCTTCTTATCCTTGGTGAATTGTACAGCTTTATGACTCCTCTCCTCAAAGCCAGCTTGTGGTCCCCGATGCATCTCGTACCAACATCGCGTACAGTAAACGTCATCGTCGCACTCTGGACATCGCACCGTTGCGTCTTCTAGACAAACGGTACACCAGCTTTCCACATCGTCATCGGTGTAGTTCGTCCGTGACCTTAGACGGTTCACCGGTTGGCCTGATGGTTTAGACGTAGGTACCGATGGAAGGGCGAGGGAATCTTGGTCTGGAGATGGTGCGCGTAGAGCAGCGAGACGGGCGGTTATATCATCTATATCTGCGCTCCCAGTACGCTTTGAAGAAGGGATGTCGGTGAGGTCGGAGGGAACATCTGGAAGAGCGATATCTTCTGTTTTAAAAGTGGTTTGTTCGGGTTCGGACTCAGATTCTGGATCGGGGGTTTTGGTCTTCGCGAGGGTTGCTTCGACTTCTGCTTCGTCGCGGAAGCGGGCGATGACTTCATCGACATCTTTATTCATAGCCTCTCCATCTGAATCATCAGACTCCTCATTCTTTCTATCCTTTTCTTCTTCTGTATCTTTTGGTATTGAGTCTGCAAGTTGTTCTAGAAGTGCTTTGACCTGAGCGTCGTCTGGTTCGGGATTAAATCCTTCTTCGGGTTCTACATCGCCCAGTAGCTCTTCCAGAGTCTGGTCATCTGTTTGGAAGATAGACTCGTCTTCATCATCTCCGACTTTGGGAGAGTCCTTCTCTGGTGTCTTTTCTGGCTGGGGTGTTGGCTTTGATGGTGTTTGGGCTGTCTTTGGTGCTGGTGAAGGTTCATCGCCATGGTCTCGTAGGGACTTGAGACGAGCTGCTAGTGTATCATCTCGAGTTGGCGCCTTTTTGCGCTCAATCAGATCAACTTTGATCCTAAAATAGTGTTAGTTGGGGTAGATATCTGAGGTCTGTAGGTGATATACTCTGTTGATACCGGCTTGTTCTGACCTGCGCTACTGCCTCTAAGGGCATTTAGCCGATCAAGCAGGGACTTGTCGAGGTCTTTAGACATAGTTTGTCAGTTAGGTAGTGCTGAGAGTGAGTCTGTATGATGGGCGAGGTTGTTGATGAGATGTTATGATGAAGCGAAGTGAGCTTCAGATGAGGATGGCGGGGGCGGGGTTGTTTGTGCCCAGGCTTGGCTGAGGAGTCAATTTGAGGCTCAAATTCTGGGCGTTGAACAATGGGCATACACGTCACGATCTTCTTTATTAAGCGAAAAAGAGCGGACTTCGTCAAATATTCAGCCCTATGGATTACTTTGGTGTCATAGAGGACTGCATTCCCCTTAATGTGGTGGATTTGCAAATGGGTGACAAACATCCCTGCTCTCCACTGTAAAAATCACATCAGATCTAGGCACTGCATTTTCACTGTTGAAGCGCCTCAATGACGCAGGAGAATACAATACGGTCGATTCTATTCCTCGCCACGTCAATCGCAACGGAAAAGACCTTGCATTGGGTTTCAGTCACTTCAGGAATGGAGTTCATCCTGAAGGATTGCGGTGCTTCAAATACGAGATGGCTTAGATGAAGATCACCCATTGACTGACGACATATCTACGACCATTCAACTGACAAGACAAGCGAATGCCTCTTATGTTCGATTCGTCGTCATCAAACATCATGATATTGACACCATATTCAATTGCCGAAACCTCTCTAATCTAACCGCTATCTAAACGCACACACGCATGCACACGCGTCGCGGCCAAGACTTACGCATGCTCGGAACGTGGGCGGCGCCAACTAAAGTTCAAGTTCAAGCCTCTACCGTGCATCCATCAGCTATTTTTGCCCATCAGTGCCTTGAACTAGCGGCTTTGACGGCTTCCAGAATGGGTCCATGCAGCTTGAAAATGCAGAAATCCATGTCTCGGGTCCCTTGCATTCAATAAGCGCTAGAGAATGTTGATTCAAGGTGACGTGGAAACATTAAACCAGCCAGTTTTCCTCGTATCTTTTGTAATGTTGCTGCTATTCACTTCTTCACAATGCTTACTATGCCGTCGCTGCGTCTGAGCGCAAAGTCAATACAGATCACTGCTGCTATTGCGTCGATATGGCTCTTCATCGGCGTTCTTTATCACTATCGCGATGTTTCTTTTTACACACCCAGTAATAACTTTCAGAGCACTACGAAAACGAGTTCGAATTTGCGCGGTGTTGAATCGATAAAGCTTGGCGCACGATATTTTCTCGATTATCCTTTAAAAGACGAGCCGAAAGCGATTTTTGGAGAATTTGGACAACGCACGGAGTTCTTGCGATCTTGGATTGAAGAATTGGAAGGGCGAGATGACACTCACGAGACAGCGGAACTCGTTGGACAAATTCTGGAAAAGCAGTTTCCATGGCTCAATTCGAAACAGGGTGTTTCGCCGCCTCTCGTCGATATCTACAATCGTCTTGGTCTTTCGTACAAGGACAAAAGTGTGAAGAGCGAGAAAGCACCAGCTGGAATCGTTATCCCCACGGGCGAAAAAACACTCCGATTCGCATGTCATCTCATCGCAGCATTGACGCGCGTCCACAAGACCACCCTCCCAATTCAAGTTGTATACGCAGGAGATGATGATTTGTCCGCCGCTGGACGGAAAAAGATACAGCAAGCTGCTGATGGAGTCAAGATTGAAATGCTCGATGTTCTTAGTGTTTTCGACGACAGTACATTGAAGCTTGCTGATGGAGGCTGGGCGATAAAACCGTTTGCTGCATTGGCGAGCCGCTTTGAGAAGGTCATTCTTCTCGATGCAGATGCTGTATTCTTCCAGGATCCTCGACATCTTCTTCGTCAAGATCGATTTAAAGAGACGGGTGTACTACTTTTTCATGATCGGCTGCTCTGGAAGAATGGGTTTGCGGATCGTCAGGATTGGTGGCATGATCAGATCAAGCATCCCAGCCCAGAGACAGAAAAATCGCTTGTCTGGACGGAACGATATTCTGAAGAGGGAGATTCCGGTATTGTCGTCGTTGACAAGTCCAGACTTGACGTTCTGCTTGGCCTCCTCCATATCGGATGGCAGAACTCAGAGCGGGTGCGAAACGAAGTTACCTACAAGATCACATACGGCGATAAAGAGAGTTGGTGGATCGGTTTCGAAGCCACAGGATCCAAATACGCCTTCTCCCCTCATTACGGCGGTATCGTCGGATGGCTAGGCCCCACGAAAGCCGCGGCAAAAGAAGACAAGAAAAAGGACGAAGAAGTCCGCGTCTGCAGCTTCGTCATCGCACACGTCGACCAAAACGAGAAGCTCCTCTGGTACAACGGCGGTTTACTTAAGAACAAAGCCGTCAACCAAACAGAATTCGAAGTCCCGACGCATTGGATGATTGATCAGACGTGGCATAAAGGCGGAAGCAAGAAAGCAATGAGTTGCATGGTCGGTACGAAAGCGAGTGCTTTGACGATAGGGGAGAAGGATGTTTTAGAAAAGTCGATAAACGTAGCGAAGGACATGGATGAAAAGTTACATCTGGTCTGATAAAAAAGCAGACTTGTATTATGTATGTATGTGTAATATAGAGCATTGAACAAGGATAATGTTTTTGTACAAGAAACTGGAGTCGGAGGTCGGAACCGCGAGATGATCGACATGAAGGATTACGGTCCCTTGTAAAGCTGCCGCGGATGGTTTCTGAAACGCGTGTTCACGGTCGAAACCGTTGAAAGATTCCGGAGCCGGTGCATCTCTTCGGCGCCGTTTCATAGAGTTCGGGACCGTCTCACGCCACCGCGCGCCGGACATGTACGAATGTCCGTATAGAAGACCGTAAGACCGGCGAAACAAATGAGTATAAAAGGGCAAAACACGTCACACAAACACAATCAAGTTTACTCCTGTATAAGCCAAACAACTCTTTTAATCCAAGTCGGATACAGTTAATTCTTTTATTTGTTTAGTCGGACAGCAAGATGGCACTTCGCTTACCCCTTCGAACCCGCCCTGCACCACTCATCGCAGGCCTCACGGTCGGAGCAGTTGGCGTTGCGGTCTGTTCGAAAATGATGTTTGGCACAGCTTCGGCGGAATCTCGTGAAGCGCAGAAGATTTTCAAGGGGGGCTTTGCGTCGGTTAAGCTGCCGTTGCATAGCTCGGAGGATGAGACGCATGATACTAAGAGGTTGCGGTTCAAGCTGCCTCAAGAGACTGCTGTTTCTGGACTCCCACTTACTTGTGAGTTTACTGCAAAGGTTATCTGGATCACTGCTGACTGAGTATAGCTGCTCTGTTGACCTTCACATGGCCTGAGGGATCTTGGCTTCCTACGCCGAGACCTTACTCTCCCATCTCGCCCTCTGGTAAGTCACCCAGCTTTAACCCTGAAGTAGGTACTGACCCTTGTAGATGAACCTGGCTATGTAGAACTCATGGTCAAGAAATACCCCAACGGCAAGGGAAGCGGCTATCTCCACTCCCTCAAACCCGGCGACACCCTCTTCATCCTCACCACCCTCCCTGGCTACAAATGGAAGCCCAACACCTTCTCGCACATAACCCTCATCGCCGGCGGCTGCGGCATAACACCAATCTACCAACTCGCCCAAGGAATCCTCCGCAACCCCGAAGACAAAACCCGCATGACTCTTGTGTTTGGCGCAAACACTGATGAGGATGTTCTGTTGAAGAAGGAGCTTGATGGCTTTGCGAAAGAGTTTCCGGAGAGGTTTAGTGTAAAGTATACGGTTAGTAGACCGAGCGAGGGATCCGGGATGAGGAAGGGGAGGGTTGATAGGGAGTTTTTGGAGGAGGTTGTGCCGAAGGGGACGGAGAAGGTTTTTGTTTGTGGGCCGCCGGGGATGGAGGAGGCGCTTGTTGGGAAGAGGGGAAGGGGAGTTTTGGGGGAGTTGGGGATTGAGAAGGGAAAGATTCATAAGTTTTAAGTGTAGAGAAGAGAGTGACTGGTGCAGATTGGATGAGGTTGCGGAGAGGAACAGTTATCCCACTCTGATCAAGGTGTATATTAGCAGTTAGAATGCATTGTACAAGCATTTCTCATCTTTATATTTGGACTTGCAAGATCAACTCTTCGGAAGATATGAGATGGAGTTTTAGTAAATGGGAAAACTGTGATGGTACAAGCTCAACCAGAGGCAACAACGAGGATGACAAGGTAAACATGCAATTGCTAACTCCAGTTTTACAAAACTACCTAGTTTCCAGTAGCAATACTATGCCTAACTCCCAAACTTCCATTCGTCAAAAATGATCTTGAATCTCTCTCCGGCACTGCAACCTCATCTTTCGTCTCCGAAGCCGACCCATAGCCTCCACCACCAGGCGTCAGAATGATAATCCTATCTCCCGCCGCAAAATGCGACGTCTTTCTCGGTCCAAGCGAAACCTGTCTCATAGCTCCCGTAACAGGATCCTTCCTCACCCAAATATTCTGCCCCCTCTGTCCCTCCTCACCTCCCTCAAGACCATAAGGCGCCGTGACCCGTCGATCCGTAAGAACAGATACCTGCAAAGGCATACGGAACTCCATCTCCCTCACACAACCATCACCACCCCTCCATTTTCCCGCACCACCACTACCACGTCTAATAGAGAACTCATGCAGAATAACAGGATATCTCTTCTCCAAGATCTCCGGATCCGTAATCCTCGTATTAGTCATGTGCGTATGAACAGCACTAGCACCGTGCCAACCCAAACCAGCACCTGCACCTCCACAGATGGTCTCGTAGTATCCAAAGCCCTTGGTGACTTCGCCGGTGACGGGGTCGGTACCGCCGCAGCCGAAGCTGAGATTGTTCATTGTTCCTTGGGAGGCGGCTGCGGCGTTGAAGGCGCGCAGGACGAGATCGGCGATCTTTTGGGATGTTTCGGTTGTGCAGCCGACGGTGGCGGCGGTGGGGGAGGGGCAGAGGATGGTGTTGGGGGGACAGATTACTTTAATGGGCTTGAGGCAGCCTTGGTTGAGGGGGATGTCGCCTTTGGAGATCATGGAGCGGAGGCAGTACTTCGAAGATTAGCTAAGACCAATGACGGAAGAAGGGGACTTACCATGATGACGGAGTATGAGCAGGTTGGTGGTGCATTGAGGTTGCCAGAGTGTTCGGGTCCAGTACCTGTAAAGTCGAAAACAGCATCGCCTGTATCTTTGTCGATGGTAACCTTGAGCTTGAACGGAATACCATCGTCGTTATACTCTGTCGCTTCAAGGACACCGCCTTCGTGCTTCGCGGCAAATTGCTTAAGAAGATCTCGCACAGACTGAGCGGCGTTGTCCTGAATAGCATGCATGTACAGCTGAACAACAGGCCAAGTGAACTCCTTAATAAGAGCTCTGATCAACTCAATGCCCTTTTGGTTAGAAGCAACAGCAGCCTTGAGATCAGCAATGTTCTCCGTCAGCGTACGAGTACCGCTGCAGCCAGGATACGAAGCAGGCTCATCATAGAGATGCTTGATCAAACCAGCTTCATCAAAGACACCCTCGTTGATCATCTTGAAGGACTCGATAGCGGCACCTTCTTGCCAGAGTTCTGTGGAGTTGGGAGGCATCGAGCCAGGAACGATACCGCCGATATCTGCGTGATGGCCACGGTTGGCGACGAAGAAGATGATCTCCCTGGGGTTCTCTTCATCGTCGAACACGGGCGTGATGGTGGTGATGTCGGGGAGATGAGTACCGCCGGCTTGGGGATGGTTGCTGATGATGACATCGCCGGGCTTCAATTCACCAGCCTTGTATCGCTGAGCTTGGTAGGCGATGGCTGTGCTCATGGAACCAAGATGACTGGGGACATGAGGGGCGTTGGCGACTAGACCTCCATCAGCAGAAAAGATGGCGCATGAGTAATCCAATCTCTCCTTGATGTTAACAGAGATGGAAGTCTTCTCCATGGTATGGCCCATCTGCTCAGCGACAGTCATGAAGCGATGCCCGAAAACACTGAGCGTAACAGGGTCAACAGTTTCAGTCGCAACATTCTGCTTCTCAGCCTTGTCAACCTCAAGGATAACATGCTCGGGGAGAATAACACCCTTGCTGAGATGATCAACGACAATGGTCTGGGTCTTGTCGATGATCATCGCAGGGCCGGTGATGTGAACACCAGGAGACATGGACTTGAGCTCATAAACGGGAGTTTCGGTCCAGCCGTGATTCTCAAAGAAGATCTTTCGAGAGAAAATTGGTGTTGGGACGGGAGTAAGACCATCGGATTGGTACTTCTTGAGCTCCTCAAAGGGACTGGAGATGTTGAGAACGCGGGACTTTCCTACGCTTCGAACTCGAACGTCATCGATGAGGATATTGCGCGATTGAGAGAAGCCAAACTCTTGAGTATGTCTAGCAGTAAAAGCAACGGCTGCATCTCCTACATTCTCTGATACAGGGATCATGAGGGAGGTATCACTTCCTTGATAGCGCATGTTGAGGAAATACTCATGCTCAGTAGTCTTAGAGTCAAAGCCTTGAGACTCAAGACCCTGGGAACCCTTGGACGAGAGAGACTCAAGACGGGCTTTGATCTCGGGGACGACTTCTTCGGAGAAGGTGATGGCGGAGGGTTCTTGATTCTCGACAACGACATCGGCGAGGGCCATTCCGTAAGCGGACAGGATACTGGAGTAGCATGGGATGATAGCGCGCTTGATGCCGAGATCGCGGGCGATGAAGACAGCGTGTTGTCCACCAGCACCGCCGAAAGAACCCAAGTTATGGCTTGAAGCGCCGTACCCACGACCTTCACTGAGTGTTCGAATGGGTCGAGTCATGGTAGCATTCGCGATAGCAAGGAAGCCGAGGGCCAGAGTCTCAGGTGTGAATGGCTCACCACCCTCCTTCTCCTTGTTGACGATCTCTGTGAAAGCAGCGAATTTCTCTCTCACAACATCGCGATCAAGTCGACGGGGGAAGAAGTCGGGAATAATTCGACCAAGGAGGAAATTGGCGTCTGTGACAGTCAAGGGACCGCCTCTGCCGTAACATGCAGGACCAGGATTGGCACCAGCGCTGCTGGGACCAACCTTGAGAAGTCCGTTCTCCCAAGACAGAATCGAGCCACCGCCTGCAGCGACTGTGTTGATGTCCAATTGAGGAGTCTGAATAGTCACTTCGGCCAAAGTATTCTCAAAGATGTGCTCCAAAGCACCAGAGTATCTCGCGACATCTGTACTAGTACCGCCCATGTCGAAGCCCAGCACAGGCGTTCCATCAGCATCGTCGTAGCATGTCCTTGATAGACCGACGACACCGCCAGCAGGACCACTGAGAACACCCCTCAAGCCAGTGAACTTGGACCAGCTTGTCAAGCCGCCATCAGATTGGCAGATGAGGAGCTTGTTTGCACTCTCATCTTCCAATTGGCCCTTGAAGTTCTTGCGGAAGCCGTCTAGATAGGCGAACGTCATGGGTGTGAGGTATGCGTCTGCGACAGCTGATTGACTGCGCGGCACGTACTTGGCCATGGACTGTAGGATCGAAGAAGCGGAGACTTTGAAGCCCATTTCTTCAGCGAGCTTTGTTACTTGCAACTCGTGGTCGGGGTATGTGTATGAATGCATGAGACCAATGGCAAGGTTCTTGAAGCCTTGAGCTTTAAGATCTTCAAGGTCTGCGCGGACAGCATCAAGATCTGGTTTCTTCATGATCCTGACAACTTCTCCTGTTTGACCGACCACAAGCGCTGGATCTGAAGAAACGTCGATTGGACCATTTGAAGGAGCTTCGCTTGCGCCCTCAATAGTGACTCGTTCATCAATCTCCACGACATTTTCGTAAAGTTGCTTCAAGCGACGAACCGAAAGATCAAAGAGATCTGGTCGAGCCTGGTTTCCGATGAGAAGAACATCCCTGAAACCCTTTGTGGCAAGAAACGCTACGCGATCACCCTTTCTTTCGAGGAGGGCATTGGTAGCGACTGTAGTTCCCATGCGAATAGACTCAATCGGCGCAAGATCTAATAATGAGCCCTTGGGTATTGTTGTGTCTAGAGCGATCTCTAAGATCTGGCGAATGCATTCTGTGGGAGCGTCGTCGTACTCATCAGGACACACTGAGAGGATCTTGAAGACGATGTGCTCTTGTCGACCGGGGACTTCGGCCCATGCATCTGTGAATGTGCCACCACGATCGATGGCGATGCGGATGCCTTGAGATGACATTGTGAGAATGAGGATGAGGGTCAAGGAGGGAATAGAGTGTGAATAAAGGGAGAGAGATTGAGATGGAGATGATTTGATGACATGGTTAACCTTGGACGACTTGAAGCTGTATTATATTCGACAATCCGCGGTACATCTCTCCCACGCCCTCAATGTGTAAGTGGAGTGGATTCACTATCATCGCCTCTAACAAAATCATTGGTCAGAATCTGCTTAATCATCGGCAACTCCAACAAAGCCGATCAATCCGACCGGCAACTTTGAACTTGCCGACTCATCTCCACCATCTCATCCTCGGTATCACCAACGGCAAATACAGGCGATTACCCCAGACTCAGGACCCGCAGAGTTTGAGATCATTCCATTACTCAACGATTTACAAGGATGAGCACACGACGACCGAGAAGACTGCTTGCTGCGTGAGATGACCCTTCTGTTTTGTTGAGATTTGGTCTGATTGTGAAGTAGTTGCCATCGATGTCATTCGCAAAAGATTAAGTGCTCGGGGGATAAGCCTTGTCAGTCTTGTAAGTCGACGGGCAGGGCGGATGAGTGTGAGTTTCCTGCGAACAAGGAAAGGAAGATACCCATTGCTGAAAGGTAAATACTATTCAAATGTTCTCAAGCCATTCTGACATGTTCTTGGATCATCTTGAAGTTATCAGAATATACTAACATCATGTTCAGTTATCTCAAGAAGCTTGAAGAAGATAGCAGGCGCCTTCAAGCTATCACAACCCATAACCAAACTCCAGAAACCAACCCAACATTTACTCCCTTCGATGATGAAGAAACCCAAATCGATGCCCCTCCATCTCTATCGAAAGAAGAAAGCAATCTATTCAACCCCCTCTTCGATCGACAACCCGAAAAGCCCATCCATGAACGATCCTCAGAACCAGGCTTCATCGGCGAAGCCTCATGCGCTGCCTTCAGCAACAGACTCCTATCATGTCTCGACGATACCTATACCCCATCGACAGCTGGTCTGTCAAACTATCATCGAATGAACACATATGGGAGACTACCAGTAGATCAAGGACCGGAATTTCCAGAACGAATGCACGTCAAGTTGCTTCTTAATGTGGCAAGACGTTTCATTGGGAACTACCATCCATTGTTTCTGAAAGTTACGTTCATGAAGGAGATTGATGCTGTTTATCGAAGGGAAGTGGTCCCGTCGGCGCTATGGCTGTGTAAGTTTTATGCGCTTATGGCTTTGGGGGAGATATATACGCATAGAAGGGGAGTTGGTGATAATAACAGAGTGCCGGGGACGAATTACTATGTTAGGTCGGTCAACTTGTTGCAGGAGAACCAGGATCTTTATGAGGAACCTTCTTTAATGCAAGTGGAAGTTCTCACATTGCTGGTAGGCCCTAGTCCTTCCCACTCCTTACTTCGCGTCAACTAATGAACCACCATCAGGCCTGGGCATCAAATATACTAGGCCGCATACGCACAGCATACTGCTACAGCGGAATAGCCATGCGTCTCGCCCAAAGTCTCGGCATGCACAGATCCGCATCTCGACATACCACACTTACTCCCGTTGAACGAGAAAGTCGACGGCGAACATGGTGGGTACTTTACTTCTTCGACCGCTTCTCAGCATCAAAGCTCGGTCAACCGATCACCGTCCGAGACGATGACATTGATGTTGAGATGCCAAGCATGGATGGTCTGACAAAGGATGAAATGGCGGAGTTTCTTGATCCGCAAAATCTCATTACTAACATTAAACTTGCTAAGATCATTGGAAATATCTGTACGTTGTTTCTGTTCTGCCTCTATCTTCTGTTGTGTTGCTGATATTGGCGTAGTGACACATATTTATGGTATACCCAAAGCTACGAACGGTCTCTATATACATCAAGTCCACGGGATCTTGAAACAGCTTCGAGAATGGCATGATGAGCTACAACCAGATATGCGCGTCAAAGAGCGAGGTACTCCGAGACCCGTAGCAAGTCTTCATCTCGCGTACAATCAATGCATTATACAAACAACTCGCCCCGTGCTGCTACATCTTTTCAAGACTCAGTTTCAGCTAGGCACCAAAGTTAGAGAAGATGCATCGCCACGACAGAACGTCTCTTCTATCACTCTTGCTTTAGCAGAGAGCTGTGTCAACGCTGCACAAGCATCCAGTCGTATCGTGGAAGGCCTCTTCCTAGATGGTAGCATTGCGACATTTGGATACTGGGACGCACACCACATATTCTCAGCAGCTATGATTCTTATCATGTCGGCAGTCATGAAACCAACAGCTGTCAACTCCGATCATCTAGAGACCTTACTAAGTGTCTTGCGATCCCTGAAGAACGACGGCAACATACCAGCAGTCGACTTTTGCGAGAGACTATCAGACATACAAGCTCGTGTGTTGAACCTACGGGCTACAGGCCGATTAGACGGTATGAGCTTTGATAGGCCACCCCCAATTATACAAACACCCACTTCCATGCCAAAAGACGTCCCACAAGCTCAAGACCAAACACCAATGAGTATGGACAATGGATCCGGAGTATGCGAGTCTGCAATCATTGGCTACGAGAATGTCGACATCCTGGGAAATCCTCTTATAGGGAGTTTCCTCGATGGGAATCAAGTGCAGTGGCTAGATGTTTTATTCACAGAGGATGGAACGTTACGAGAGTTCGCTTCTGAGATTGAAGAGCCATTTCTATTCAGGTAGACTATGTAGAAAACCACGCCGTGGGTACATTCGAAGGTGTCTTGATCATGATTCTCAGTGGAATTAGGGAGGCGCTATTAACAGTGTTTCTTGCAAGCGCATTCGTCGCCGTATCCTTCGTCACCTACATAACATGTCAGTCGGCATATTATATCTTCAATGTGTCTCAAACACTTACACTTCTGTAGGCCAGCATCCTCGTGTCCCTCAGCACCTAGAACTCATGTTAGCTAGGAATTTGGTAAACATCAGTTCTTCAAGGTGTTGTAAGTTTAACCTCAATGTTGCTCCCCTCAACAGGAGCAGGGATAGCGGCACCCATGACTGATGCCACGAGTATGATGGTTGATAAGATGGGAAAGACACGAATATTGAGATTGGAGTTGAGTATCGGAACGGAGTTAAAGTTTGGAAGACAGTTACCGAGATTTCAAGGTCCATGAGACTATTTATGCTTCTCATGTTCTATGATTAGGTCTCCCTGCTTGAATCAGAGAATGAAGGCCTATCTGACTCTTCTGATAGTAAGGCGTCTTGCTCCATCTTCTTGTTGAATGTCATGATGCTGTAGGCAGTGAGGAGAATAGAGATGCGGAACGCAGAGGCAGTTGGAGAGCGTCTAAAGAACGGACTGCTTAGAAAATGGAAGACCAAAGATCCAACATCTGTAGTTGATCTCTGCCATACGTAAAGCCCCCAATAGTCGAGTGGAGAGGGAATCCTGGCTTGTTTGTCTCAACCCCCCTCTAGCCTATTTGTCAATCACCGCAATAAGAGGAAAGAGATTTGATGATGACAGTGTTGGAAACATGCAGGATCCTAGCGCTTCTCGCTGCCAAATTACATGCTCAGTCTCACTTTGGAACGTATAAAACGAACTTCAAGACCGACTTCTGTAAGCAAGTCTCAAAGTGATCTCAGAGAAGATACTGACCTTGTCTCATCAGCTTTACCAATACAAATCCCACTGGTGGAAGTTCAGTTTCAAGGCAGTCCGCACTTTTACAACAATGGTACACCCTGGATGAAAGATCCAGACGAAGCAGTACCATGGCCAGAAAATGTACGATACGTTGGTGAACCAAGCCATGAGATCGATGAAAACTGGCAGAGGCTCATTGGTAAACGCTACTTCTCGATCTCGGAAGAAGAGGCCAAAAGAGCTTGGGGAGACAGACGACACGAGTTTGTAGATCAGAACATGGGAGGGTATACAGCTGGGTATGAATTGCTGTCGAGTCTTGATTATTACTAAACTCATGGTTGCGAGGTTCGACATGTTTCATACGTTGCACTGCATTGTAAGCGTTTAAGCCCGACGTTGGTCATCAGAATCAGCACTGATGAAACAGAACGAGCTTCGCAAGGCGTTGCGTCCCGAATACTACCCCCCAAAGTCTCATACGCTTCATGGAGCGCTTCACAACGGCATGTTTCTCAATATGCGACACATCCCCCTTAGTGACTGATAACTAACTTTCGTACCAGAACATTGCATAGAAATACTTCACCAAACAGTTCAATGCTATGGAAGTACAACTCTGATACCCACAAGGTTCATGGAGGGCCTTGAGCATAATTATATCGACTCAGATCAACGCCATGTCTGCCGTTCGTTCACGGACATCCGGGATTTCACGGACTCTGAAATGCCAGGCGGGGATAGGTATGTCACTCGGGACCAGTCGTTGCTGGATGAAAGGAAGCATAAAATCGCTAAAGCATAGGGCGAGGCAAATGGGGATAGCGAGAAAGGGGGCGCGTCGTGAGCAGTTGTGGCTTAAGCACAAGGGAGTCCGAATCAATGTGCGAGGTACTCCTTTCGTAGTCCACAATACTCATCTCCTACTGCACGATAGGATAATCAGAAGTAGCCGTTGACTAAACCAGTAACAGCTTAGACAAATTCTTTGTTTCAGTGCTTCCAAGATAACTATTCGACACTGGCTTCGATCAGTGAGTGATATGCTTAGCTTTCCGCACGGCAAGACACAAATTGCCGTACCGAGGCGATTGTCGCTGCAAGGAAAAGGAGAGAATAACTTTGCCAGTTGACACTCGTCGAATATCACTCGAGACTTCTTTTGCCGATGGTCTCGGTGGCTCATCATCAGCTCTTGCCACAAGTTCTGCGATGATCCTCGTGTTGTTGGATGGCATGTCTCTCTCGAGTCTAAAATCACGATACTGATTGAGCATTATGTGACTGCAGAGGGTAGATATCAAGAACTCAGATCTAATCCATCATCTTTCTAGTCCGGTGCGGACCTAAATGACAGACTTTGCCACTTCGTGGAAGATTTCATCACTGTTCTTGTACTTACACAGTCCAGCTGCTAAGAGGGTTCAAGTCCAAGTTTTATCTGTTGGTCCGATCGAAAGGACAACGGTATTTATACCCAGTCTTGGAACCTGTAAGTCACTCCCCCAAAAGTTAGTCTTCAAATTTAAAAGGGTTCGTGTATAGCTTTTATTGGTCTGTATTACTGATGAGCCAGGTAAGGCTCTCCCATACTCCAAAGCTTAAAGTATAATGGTGGAGAATATGACACCTCAAACTGTAGCCAACAACATTTGGCATGGATATGCTTGGTTTGTATTTCTAGAGATAGCATGGCGGCACAGCTGTGACCAAAGGCGTGGCTCAGTGACAAATGAGATGGGGAAAATGATAAGAGTGCTGTGTACACAGAAGAGAAACTCTATAATCTTGAAGTTTCTTACCCGGAAAGAGACTTGATTTGTTGCTGAGACCCGTGGCGGAAAGCCTATCTTTCAACTCTAAACTTAGGGTATCCGGCAATGTTTTGGAGACCAGTACAATAACATGATATCTCTGATATCAGATTAAAAAAATGGAGGCTTTGTACTTGAATGCAAGCAAAAACCTGAAGAGGGTCTTGTAATCGCATGATATCTTGGGATGATAGCGTAGCCTAGACGTCGATCATTAACGTTCCATGATTGTTCCATGCATTTACAGTGGATCCACATGATAGCAGGATAAGATAAGTGGTGCCGGAAAGATAAACACACCGAGGCGTTGCTGGCAGCTTGCAATTTGTGCTTCTCGTCAATCAATCAACCGATATCGCACTGACGGCGATAAACGAAAGCAAAAGTGAATCGATAACAGTAGCACAAGGTAATTTCTCAACACCCGAGCTGAACAAAAATGACGTTCCACGGCATCTAGACTAGACTAGTTCTAGAAGCAGCCCGGCAAGTCAAAAGTTGCCGGTTCCCTGAATCATGTCCCCATCGGCAAACCCCTCATTCCCGACGCCATCTCCACCAAGACAGGCAGGTCAACCAGTCGATCCCAGCCCCAAATCCCTGCCGTGATGATTCTGGGGTTACAGCACGAAGATAGTTCCTGTTACCAAATACAAATCCCTCTCCAAGATCCGGGGTAAACCTCCGTGCGGAGATAAGAACTCCTCCTCGTTCTTAAATTGAACTGGGTCCCGTCGCTCAACTTCTCTCCATCATCATCATCTCATCTTCATTCGGGATTCGCCACTATGACTTCAAAGCCGGATAGCCTTCCTGACAAGGAGATTGAGGAGCAGCGCAATGCTCAGGATGAGATTTATATTGATCCAGTTGCTGAGAAGGCGCTTTTGAGAAAGCTTGATATGTGGATTGTTCCACCTGTGATGCTGCTCTACCTTCTCAGTTTTTTGGATCGTGTGAATATTGGTAATGCACGACTGTATGGTATGGAAGAGGATCTGGGTTTGGTGGGCGATCAGGTGAGTGCCCACCGATGAAGACTTGGTCACTGTTCTGACAGATGTAGTATCAACTTGCGGTCTCGGTTTTATTCGTCACGTATATCGCTTCCGAGCTTCCTTCAAACCTCGTCATCAAGAAATTCAAACCGTCGCGATGGATCGCGTTCATCACCACAGCCTGGGGTATCGTCGCCACACTCACCGGTATCGTACAAGATTTCAAGGGCCTGGTCGCATGTCGCGTTATTCTCGGCGCTCTTGAAGGCGGTCTCTTTCCCGGTCTCACAATTTATCTCACCATGTTCTACACCAAGCGCGAATACGCTCTCCGAATCGGCTATCTCTTCGTCAGTGCCGCCATCGCAGGTTCTCTCGGCGGCCTTCTTGCTTACGGTATCGGCCATATGGATGGCGTAGCTGGGCTAAAGGGTTGGCGGTGGATTATCATCATCGAAGGAATTCCAACATTTGTCCTTGGAATCGCAGTTTGGTTCTGGCTTGCAGATGACCCCGATTCAGCTCATTATCTTACCATCAATGAACGCGAACTCATCGATGCGCGCATGAGGCGACAAATCGGACATACCAAGTCTTCGGATCAGATGCACAAGGCCGACGTCTACGCTGGTCTCAAGGATTGGAAGATCTGGCTTTTCTGCATTGGTCAGTTCGGAGGAGATACTATCCTGTATGGATACAGCACCTTTTTGCCAACGATTATTCGAGGACTGGGAGATTGGAACACGGCTCAGGTTCAGGCTCTCACGATCCCTTGCTACGCTATGGGTGCGATCACCTATCTTGTGGTGGCATGGTTCTCTGATCGAACTCAACGACGAGCCGTCTTTACAGTTATCCTTGGTCTTGTCTGCGCCATTGGATACGCTCTTCTAGTCAGCCCAGCTCCATCTGGAGTCCGCTACTTCGGTTGCTTTCTCGCTGCGATGGGACTTTACGTCATCGTCGGTTTACCTCTTGCTTGGCTTCCCAGCAACAACCCACGGTATGGAAAGCGTACTGTCGCCACTGGTCTACAGCTCACCATTGGCAACTCTGCTGGAATCCCAGCTCCCTTTGTAAGGACAGCCTATACCCTCAACAGAGCATCGACTAACACGAAAACAGTTGTACAAAACTCACGAAGGTCCCCGATTCGTCAAGGGCCACGCCGTTTCTATGGCCTTGGTCGCCATGTCTTCGCTGATCTACATGGCCTTCTGGGCTTGGTTCCGTCGTCAGAATAAGAGAAAGGTGGAAGGCAAGGAGGATTATAGAATCCAGGGACTGACTGAGGAGGAAGCTGAGGAGCTTGGAGAGCACAACCCGAGATTCCACTACACTTACTAAGAAATTGGCATTGCCAGATCCATACTCCCTACCTTAGTTCTGTTCCAGCTTTTCAATTCTTATATCTTCAGATTCTAACAAGTCATACGGGCGGCGTGTCACTTAAATCATTGTGACGACCCTCTCTCTTTCTGGCCATCGTGGCTATGAATCTTCAGGATCCTCGGGGAGCAGGAAAACACTCAACCTGAATGAAGGATGCCAAAATAAACTCAACAAAGGATACCCTAAAACTTATGCTGACTTACCTAAGTCTTTTTGTCATTGAAGATCAAGGGCCGGCCTCAATCATTTCTCTTTGGCCAACCAACTTGCGTGTTTCAATGCGTTACAGCACAAGGAGCCAGGATGACCTATTGGCTAATATTTTAACCCCAACATCGGGGGAGCCAGAAAACGAAAGACTTGAGAAGAGAATAAAATAAACTCAGCAAATAGTCCCCTAAGTTTAGGCTAGACTTCCTTAATATTTTCGTCGCTTAGGGTCAAGGTCCAGTTTTCCTGCACAACGCTTCCCTCTGAAAAAGGCATCCAATGCGAATGATGCTGTGCATGTGACTCGGGATTGGATATTTCAATTTGGCCATTGGCATTGTCTATCAACCCCCTCTACCTATACTACCGTGGCTACGGTTTTCATCTAGCACCTCCAGCCTCTTGGACCTTTCATTCTTCGCAGAGCTCTGCCAAAAGACTCATGATTCCATTCATGACTTAGCTTATATATCTCAGCTTATATATCTCCTCATTTTACCTTTGCGCAACAATCTGTACGGTGCCATGGAAGTAGCCGGCCTCACCATCGGGGCCGTGGCCCTAGTCAGCTTATTCAAAGACTGCGTTGACCTCTTTTCTATGATCACAGCAGCCCGTGACCTGGGAAAAGATGCCGCCATACTGGACACGAAGCTCGACGTCGAAAAGATGTTATTCCTTCAATGGTCTGACCGGGTCGGACTTTTGGACTCCGATAATGCACTGTTGTGCAATCCGGATACTCGGCAAATCGTCTCACGTGTTCTGGAAAGCATCAAAGCTCTGTTGAGTGACGGCCAGGCTTTGCAAAGAGACTATGGTCTCAAACGAGTCGACATAATCAAGTCGGCGTCCGGACACACCGATGTTGAATCGAGGCATCAAGGCGCCAGCTCTTTTCGATTCAGGAAATTCCTCAAACAGTTCGAGGACCTAAAAATCAAATCAGACACTGACCGGCACAGTAACTTCAAAGTTACCCAGCAGTTCCGCTGGATCGTCGTCGATAAGGAAAAGTTCAACTCGCTCATCGACCACTTGTCATATTTCAATACGTCCTTGAATAATCTTATTCCAACCTCATCAGAAACGGCTTCCTCCAAAGATGACTTGTCCGACATCGAAGACCTTGCTGAACTTGACTTGGTCATCGAGGTAACATCAAATACGAGACCGAGCGTCAGTGAAGCTGCTGTTGCTGCTAAGTCTGCACTCATTTCATCCCGGGTTATCCGCTCCCTCTGGTTCCGCTGGTACGACGACCGTAGGGTCAATATCAAGAGCCCTCACTTCAAAACTCTACAGTGGGCTCTTGACCCACCCAGCGACTATCTTCAGTGAGATGATCTCAACACTTGGTTACAGAGCACGTCTGGTCTATACTGGCTTTCTGGAAAGGCCGGGAGCGGCAAGTCGACTCTGATGAAGTATCTTCATCAGCATGCCAAAACGTATACTCTCCTTCAAACATGGGCCAATGGCTCAGAGCTAATCTCGGCAAGCTTCTTTTTCTACGCCCTTGGGAAATCGGAGCAAAAGTCACAGTCTGGGCTTTTACGTAGCCTGCTCTATCAGATCTTGCAGTATGACCCAAGTGTTACTGAGCACGCTCTTCCGCATATGTGGAGAGAAGCGTGCTACAATCACCAGAGCTCTCCCGAACTTGAGGTCCCGTCCATTGACGAAATGGCAACTGCTTTGAAGGTTCTGTGTTCAATGCTCCATGCTGACAAGAAGCTAATTCTCTTGATAGATGGTATCGATGAGTATGAAGGAAATGATCTCGATATTGCAAGATTCATCAGGGAGCTTGAGTCGTTCCCAAATACCAAGATTCTGGTGTCGAGTAGACCGCATACAGCATTCATGACCGCCTTTAGACAAAGGCCAAAGATGAACCTACAGGACTTGACAAAACGCGATGTCGCTACGTATATTCAGGATACCGTGGCTTCCTACCCATATATGAGATCAATGTCTCACTCCCCAGTCGATAAAATCACTCAAAACCTTGCACAAAAGGCATCTGGTGTCTTTCTTTGGCTTATTCTTGCTTGCCGATCTGTTGTCGAAGGGTGCGATGACTTTTGTACCATAACTGAGCTCGAGGCAAGAGTTGACGAATTACCCAAGGAACTTGAGGATCTCATTGAGCATATGCTTGAGAGCGTTAACCCAAGGTGGAAGCAAGACGCTATGAAGCTCATGCATGTCGTCTACACAAATTAAAGGCACCGCGGATTGGATCCCATTCCAACACTCGGCCTATACTTGACACATGAACAAGGGCTCCGGGGGGATACGAGCCTATCAGGGATAAGCCCTAAACAGGTCACTTTGTCAGAAATGGAAGCCCAATGCCGGGCTATGGAGGGCCGACTAAGAAGTCGGTGCTGCGGCCTACTCGAAGTCCACTACGGTCACCGCGATGAGAGCAATATTGAAGATTGCATTGTCGAATTCGTGCATAGGACCGTTTACGACATGCTGTTGCAGCCGGAAATCTACAATCGTCTGTTCAGAGACCTTCAACGCGCAAACTTTGGTAGCCTCGCAGTTTTGTCTGAGATTTGGTGTCGAATGGCCACTACACCCTCAGATTTTGACGGCATCTTCTTCAATGCATTATATCCTCTGGTTTTCGGAGATGCAGAGGGTTGCTCACCGGCAGTCACACTACATCTCCTGTCAAGGCTCCAATTTTTATTTGGACAATTGAGTCTCTCTCCCTGGTTGGGAGCTCCACGCTACTTACAACATGACGAAAAATGCCGCAGATACTGCAACGACTTTTCGTTGGTTTTCACTCTGGCCATCGAGATGGGCATGGATAACGTCGTCCGTTTTGTCTTCGAGAACAGCACCTCTTTGAATAGCTTACTCTTTCGTCATCCAGACCTTACATTGCTAGGAGATTGCCAGCCTATGTGGCGTCCAAGGAATAGGAATAGTCACCCTTTGAGTTGTCAAAAGGACGGACAACTTCTTCAGACCACATACCCCTTACTGTATCACGCTATTGTACGGCCTTTTCGAAGTGATTACTTTGCGTATGATCGCAACATCCGGCCAAAGACGTCGTTGTCTCTAGCCCGGCTTATCATAAACATGCAGATGAAATTCGACGATCCGGGGGTTCAGTCAGCGACGTCATTGGGTGCGAAACTAACCCTTCAGGGTCTTGACCAAGCCAACTCAGTCAGACTCCTACAAGAAGTAGATAGTCTGGCCAGCTTTGGGGACGAAGAAAAGGATGGATGGGAAGAGGTGAAAATTCTGTGTAAAGAACAGCTCAAAGACGTTTCATTTGGGCGCAACAGACCGATAAAGCAGCTCCTGAGAATAGATACGGGGACTGCGAAACGGGGACTTGTTAGAGATGACTCCTTGCATCCTTGGAGGAAAAGAAAGAAGTAATTAATGTAGTTGAATGATACTATTTTGGATTTCTAAGAAAGGAAAGAAACTCAGGGCCTCGATCCCAAGTGATGAAAAGACTTAGTTATATTAGCATAAGTTCAGGATATCTTTACTAAGTTTAGGATACACTCTACTAAGTTTGTTGTAATGCCTTATATTAAGGCCTGGTCTTTTCCTGCCCTTTAAGTGATTCTAGTAATTAGGCAGATCTTTACATCGTAACACGCAAGTATTGAAGTAGATACTGATGCTGATAGGCTATGCTTAGGCAGCATGACTAAATTGAATATAGCGGATAGCTGTTGTAGGAAGAGGTCATTTAATACGCGTGATTGGTTTGGTTCTTGAACTGATATCTATCCTCTGCGAATGACACCTTCCATTTCCAGCAGTAAGAGGCTAAGAGCTACAGCGATGACCCTATCTGAACCCCTGCCAAGCTTCGGCGAATACGAAAACATTACCCACTTATTATGCAGCCCCCAAATACCCGCCAGCGGGCCGCTTATTCTTTTGATTCTAGAACACCTGTCAGGTGAACAGAGTTTGCTTTGTAAGGCTTTAAATCACCCCAATGAGGAATATAAATCATCATTTGGCCTATTGGAAGTTGTTCCTTTGGGGTCGGCCGCTGCGGCTGAATCGTGAAGACCTTTGATGGCTCTATCTTACGGATACACGGCATTTCTTATATATACTTTCCATGTGTATCTCACGGGTATGCGGCATCTTATGGATGGAAGGCGATGTGAAGTGTTGATATTATCGCGATAAGCTTCAGAGCTTGTTGAGATATTGCTCTAATGGATTTCATTTTTCGGCCTAGATATCAGTATATATAGAGAACACTGGCCTCTACAAAGAGTCAGACTTTCAAGCTCATCTCCAAGAATCAGCATTTGCTTCAATCCATTACAGTCGATAATCATGCTTTTCCTCAGTACTCTTGTTCTATCTTTTGTAGCAGTCGGCTATGCCACGCCCCTTGCTATCAGGCTGGAAAACACCGAGCCTCCAGAGAACGCTACATTCATCCAGTGCCATGAAGGCACCACGGACCCCATCTGCCTCAAGATTCGCGGACCATCTTCCGATGTCATCACGGAGATCGTTCATCCTGACGGAACTGTCGAGGTCCATCGCAACAAATACACCCGTGAGCAACTGAAAGATATCCGTCACCAGAACAAAGTCAAGAGCGTCGAGCGCAAGCCTGGCCACACCGTCCGCGATGGATCTGCCGCATTCATCAACGACCTCACGAAGAGAGAGTCTGCCCCTCCAATCTGCAGGAGCGAGACCCAGCGGTGGTGGGATCAGAATGACTGGGGCTACTGGTACCAGGCCTGGCACCAAGTTGGAAGTTGCTTCTACTGCAACCAGTGTACTGAGGCCATTGCAGTTGGTTTCTCGGTTTCTCAAACCTGGACTGTTGGTTTGAGCGCCAAGTTCGGCGAAGTCATTACAGCATCTTTCGAGTTCTCCTGGGGCGAGACTCATACTCTGACTGATACGCGAACATGCCAGTGGAGCAATGTTCAGTCGGGGTGCCATTCTATTTGGTACCAGCCCTTGATGTCTTATCACAATGGATACGCGAACTATCAGACTCACACGCACTGTGGCGCTGGTCAAGGCTCAGGAGCTTCGGATTCTTATTACGACCACAATTATGCGTATGCCAACGTCAATCAGATTGGTAACAACAATGGTGTCAACCAGGGCAATCTGGGTTGTGACAGTGGTTGTCAAGGTAGTGATCACAGGCAGTGTCAGTACGGAAACAATGGTGGCTCTCTTTGGCCCAATCCGAACTAGAAGAGTCTGGAATCAGGTCACTTGACAGATGGACAAGATTTCTCGACCTTTCAAGCCTATGAAATCAGTACAAGACTTTCCTACAAAGGTGTTCCTATTATTAGGTTGGAATAGATCTATTTAGAACTACAATAGTTAACAATCTATAAGAGCATAAACATCAGAGGTGCATCAAGTGAGGCTGAGCATGCAGGTGGTTTCTATTAACAATCTTATGTAGTATATTGTATTATTAATAAATTGAAGGGTGAAGGATTGGCTTGGCGTAAGACTCACTGCAACCTTGGACGTCAGAAGTTCGGGCTTTTGTGAATTCTCAGGGGTTCCGTCTGGCATACATCTGCCGGACCCCACCATGACCAGGATTCATTGGCGAGCTGGCGAGTCATGATCTGGAGAAGCGCCCAATCTTATGCTCCAGCGTGACTTGTGTGATGGAAATAACAATCGAGGAACCTGTTAATGAGCATTGTTTCATGTCCTCCCGGCATGTTAATAATCCTTGCTATGCGGCACTTTTTAATCACCAACTCAGCCTTGTAAGATGCAACCCGTCTTGCTCCATAGACCCATTTGTAAAGCAAGCTGAACGGATGTACGGGAATATCAGTTGCGCCGACTACTCCTGGACTGGTTTGGGGGCTGCTAAGGTAGTTACAGCAGGCTATACTTAGCCGCCGTTACCTATCTACACAATAGCTACGGCCATTTATGCTTATTTCCAACTTTAACTACCTATGGCAAAGTAATATTGGGTCATTATCCTTTCAGCCACCTGCCTCCGCTTTGAATGGCATATCAAGTCACGACTCTATTTCCCCTTTTACTGAATGCTTATTGCATCTCAGTAGAGTAACTCCTGTCAGAAAGAGAGAGTCCTTGAATTTGAAGAGCACCTGTCCTAAAATGCCCTGTTATGGATTCAAATCCTGGCCTTGTCCCCGACCCGTTAATTGTGATAGCCACGCCATCTCCATAAAAGTCCCCCACCTCAACAGCCGCCTTATAGCCTTACACGCCGGGATCAATCAGATCATCACAGTGGCTGTACGCTTGGGCCAGGGATCCTTCACAATCCTCAATGCATCACAGATCTCCATAGTATACACAAGAACTCCAATGGTGTTGCGATGCCAAGCCTCATCTCGCCAAACGTTCATGTCAGCTGCCAAGCCTAACATGGTACTGGAAAGGAGGCCATGAAACATGTAGAATATATATATCCCCTCTCTTTCGCAGTGCAAAAGCTTGAGAGACAAGTCTTCATCGGCTCAGTTGGCTATACCTCAGCACAAGTCAATCTATCCCTCACAAACTATCTTCACCATGAAGACCACCACCGCTCTTTTGGCTCTTGCTGTCGCGGCAGAGGGCTCACCCCTGTTCTCCAAGCGTGACGATGCAAACGATATCTTTAACGACAAGCAAAAGTTCTGCAAAGGCTGGGACTTGAAGACTGTCGAGGGCGTTGACAAGCTTTGGGAGGACACCGCTGCTGGCGTATCCCTTGAACTGTTCATCAAGAGCCACTGGGGTAAGCATCTTGCTCCTTCACATACACCTAAATTGTTAATTAAATGCTGACCACTATCTTCATAGAGCATCAGAATAGCTGGCTCAAGAATCTTGAGGACCAGGTGATGGGGGGCACTGACGGCAAGTCTGGTGCTAGCGGCTGTGCCCTCATCGGAACCAGCTGCAACCCCATGGGCGGCATCGGCTGCAAGGAGCAGTTCGACAAGTACGGCAAGACCTTCGTGGGCAAGAACTCGTACTGGACGTTCCAGGCTGTCAAGGGCATGCATGGCAAATTCGCCGAGCTGCACCGCCAGTTGACTACCGAGACTCTTGTCAATGGTCTCAAGATTGGGCAGATGCTCAAGGACTTTAGCGGCAACGAGAATGGAGGTGGCAATATGAAGGGCTGGCTTTCAGCAGCCGCAACTATGGGCAATGCCCTTGGAGGTCTTGTTCCTGGAGTGGTATGTTATTTTGTCTGTTCATTTTCGTCTTTCGTTACTAACCATGACTAATAAAGGGCTCTGGTATTTCTGCCGGTATGGGTATCTTGGCAGGTATCATGTCCGGTCTCTCCCTAGGCGACGATGAGGATGATGGTGCTGCTACTATATCAGCCGGCCTTGCCGACCTCTTCAAGTCCGCCTCAGTCAAGCTCGAGGATACCCTCCGCATCGCTACTGGAGGCGGCAGAAACGACGACGAGTACAACTCTCTCCCCGCCCCTAAGTGGGATACATACGAGACCAAGATCGCCAAGTTCTTCAACGGCGGCTGGTTCCTTCTCGATGATGACGTCGAGACCGTGCGCGTCACCCTCGGTTCCATCACCAACAACATCCAGAAGAAGGTTGCCAACGACGTTATGAAGGCCTCTAAGCTGCACCTTGTCGCCGACAAGCTCGGCGGCAAGGATTCTCGTGAGGATTGTGGCTTTTCTACTGGTCGTCAGTGGCTGCCTCTTCGTGATGGTGAGGAGTACTGCTGGTACATCATGCGAAACGATCCCAACCCCAATCGCGAGGGCGAGTGGACCGAGGTTGGCGCTGATATCTACGAGAAGATGGCATCCTTCGGTCTGGGTGATCGCGAGACCTACTACAAGGCTCTGATCGACTGCGCACTGAACAAGGGCGACAGTGACGAGGTTGACACTAGCAACCTTGTTCAGGGAGAGATCCCCCGATGCTTCTTCAACTTGCCTGCTGTGTTTGTTGAGCATGATAGTGAAACTGGCTGTGGAAGCCCCTTCGACAAGGCAGATTGTGACTACCGCAAAAGCTCTCCTCTCAAATAAGCTGAGAGATAAGTCGCTATTAAATTTCTGCTACCCAGATATCATACTTTTCGTAGATGGGGGAACATCGCAAATGTACATATTTATTCATAACCCTTCTTAGATGTAAATTCTTGCTCCATTTAATACATTCTTGTACAGTGTACTCAAATTCACAACTGTAAGGTTTCTTCAAATCGTAGGCGCAAATATTGATGATTTCATTTCAACTCGTTATTTTCGTCATAGCTACGATAAGCAGCCATTTCATGTTTTGAACGAAAGTTCCTTTTAAGTGGAGAGCAAAGAGTGGCCATTCCCTCTCCCTTGTTGCACCATCGCCGTAGTGGCACAGCAGCAACATCTATAGCAGTCAACCCAACCATATATGTAACGAAGATGTCCTATGCACCCTCCTATCAGGCCATAGTCTGGCTCAGTCTACATCGCCGAAAACGCGGCGAGCCGATAGACTTTACCAAAGCCCCGAGCCTGCCGTCCCCATAAGGACTATTAATGTACACTTAGAATCCAAACAGGTAGATCAGAGGAGGGACGATGAGCTCCACAGCAGCAGCAATCTTGAGCCACGATGGAGTCCAGCCCAGGCTCAACCCCGAGGTCAAGCGACCGATACCAGCCACGAACATGGCAGTCCCAAGCAAAGAAAGAGGAATCTTTCTCGTCTGGAGATTGCTGCTCGCCCACCAGAGAATCATTCCATATCCACTCCAAATTGCTCCCAAGAAGCGAAGCTGGTTATCCACGAAGGCGAGGGTTGGGGTTGGGAGGAGAGCTCGCTCTGATTCGGGTATAACGAGTTTATAGCCGGTGATCAGATCGACTGTTCCAGTGAACATGGAGAATATGGCGAAGATCTTCAGTCCGCGCGAGAGGAATTGGGAAGAGCCGTACTCGGACATGGTTTTTGATAAATATTGTTGTTTATATGGTTATAAATATGAATTTTATGAACGTGAAGTAAACACTAATTAATTACGACTCTGGCATCTCTTATACCCAAAGAATGTCTTTCTGACAACTTGAATTGATAAGCCTTGTTTGCCATGCTTCGTTATGCTGACAGCCCGGAAATCCCGTCGGCGTCATAACGAATCCCGAGAAATGACGGTTTTTTCCGGATTCGGACCATTACGCGCCAGGCTCCACAATATACCTACTCTTCAAGTCAGTGCATCCTTCAGAGTCATAAAAACCCATTATTTACCTCAATCAGCATCGGGATTCTTAGGAGTGATAAATGTCAGTTGATCAATCAGTCGGGAATACTTACAAAGACTTCCGATCACCAAAGGCTATCCTTTACCGAACTTAGCTACCATCTCAAGCATGGAGGAAGCGGAAAGGATTCAAGACCATACGAGGTATATCACGACTGTCAGCATGAATGCCAGGTGTGTAACCCTACAACAATGATCAGCGTTCTTAAGCTCTCTTTCAGATACAAACGTTTAAACTCTCACGTATTATCATAATCCGAGGTCTAATAAATGGCTGGGGATAGAGGAAGTGGTATGAGGTTGGTATCTCGGGCATCCACTTTAAAGACTTGAACCACTGGAAGTTGACTCGACGTCAGTGCCACGACTATCATACCCTCACTCGCGTCAAACCTAGTGACTCCTCTTCGGCCCGCGACCGAATAATTACTCCGGCCTGACTAATTCCTGTTGGCTGAAACTTTTTACTTAAGTTAACATTAGGACCAATAACCTTAACAATGAACTATAGTCTACCCACGATGATCTCCCAGGAAAGTCTTGATCACTAACAGACACAGAGTGGCGAGATGAAACGTACCGATTCATCATCATGATGGGTTTGAGTGCATGCTGCGGGGAATGAAGTTAAGTTCTGCGTCGTGATTGTAATCTCTCAGCCACGAGCCTCAACTGCAAATAACACATCCAGCTCACTATTTAGACATTCTGTTATGATTCGTGACTAATTGCCAAGGTATAAATGCTCATCAAAAAACTCAGAAACTCCAGGGAATAACTCTTTTGCTGCGGGGGTTGAAAATTATAAGAAGGCCTGGCCAAATCAGTGAACGTGTTATTACGAATGAATATGTCCCCTCATTTCTTCATCTTCCTTCCCATCCATCTTCCAAGTTAACAACATGCATCTCGTCACACTCCTAGCCGCGAGCCTCGCCCTCCAACTACCTTGCGCTCTTGCCACGCCTTATCGCCGAGATGCGAAGTGCAAGTATAAAACAAATCCTCTACCAGGTCAGACATGCGAGATCTTTGCCGAAGATTGGAGCATAACTTTGGCTGAGTTCAAGGCGCTGAATCCTGGTCTCAACTGTCCTAAGCTTGATCCCGTCGGTAGATACTGTGTCGAGGGGTCTGGCGGCAAAGATGAATCAGCCGGCGTTGAATCCAAGACAACAAAGCCTGCGTCTGCTACTGACCATCATACGACAAGATGCCCGATGCACCTTCTGACGTAGAATCTGTTTCGGTCCCCAACACGGATTACGAGTCCTCTGCAAAGCCTACTGCTCCTGAAAAGCCCTCTCCTGCGGGTGAGTGCTGCGGAAACAGCATCCAAACCCCGGAACCCATTCAAGAAGGCATGGTAGCAAACTGCAACAAATTCCACTACGTTACTCCCACAACCACCTGCCAAGGCGTTCTCGATTATTACAAGATATCCCTTTCCGACTTCATCAAGTGGAATCCCGCCGTTGGAGAGGACTGTACCAACATATGGGCGGGGACAAATGCATGCGTCTGCGTCAAAGGCTACACTTCATCTACAACCAGAGACATCAAGCCCAACGCAGTAGTCGACAATGGAGTCGCGACGCCTTCACCTGTCCAGGCGGGTTTGGTCAAGAACTGTGTCAAGTTCCACTACATCAGTGCCCAGACTACGTGTCATGAGGTTTTGAACCACCACAAGATCACTATGGCTCAGTTTGCGCAGTGGAATCCTGCTGTTGGCGAGGATTGCAAAACTTTGTGGAAGGGTGCTTATGCCTGTGTTGCTGCGGTTTGAGCAGGTTTAATGTACCTTGGCTTCCGCCTTGAGGCATATCTATCGTCATGTGTAGCCTGGTCTCTTCCGGGGAGAGTTGAGCCTGAGTTTCATTTATAGGTCAACCTGTTTTATATCATTTACTCTGCTAGGAAATCAATGGTAACCCGGGGTTTCTAGTCAAAAGGGCAACAATAAAGTGGATTTGATTTCAAGTATTTATCATCCGACTTTGATTTCCGTGATGCTCTATAATGACCTGCAATGCTCTCGATCCCATTGTTGTCACATTTATCCTGCAGATGACTCGTGCTGAGATCCAACATCTGCTTGTGTACTCCAAGTCTGGGGACGATCCTGCGCTGAGTCATCATGACTCTGCCAGTTCTGTCTATCTGTGGTCACGACCGTGAAGCCCCTCCATGGTTCATCTTCATCACTCTGGCGCAGCCATTCTAACATGGGTGAAATGTAGTCCAGTTCGACGTTAGACTTATAGGTTCAATTGTTATGTAGGACCGGGCTCACCTTGTTCTTTGCTTCCATGTGCCTTTGGGTTCGGCTGCGAGCTTAGCCCAGTTTCTCTCTTCACAGGAGTGGCGTTGCTCTGCGACGAAGTCATTCTGGAGGTTTTGTTGGAGAGAAGACGACAGGTCCAATAGGAAGTTTCAATTTCACAAGAAGGATGCTAGATGATTATTGTGACATTGGAAGGCTTGAGAAAAAAGTTCTATCTTGTCGTGAACGCTGTCTTATATGTCCATGGACTATGTAATGTGCCTTGTTTGTTTAAAGCTGACTTCCCAGACAAAGATGAATCTCGTTCGCTGATCCAGCTTCTGTTCCAATGTGGGCCATTTTTCACATTGGATGTTTCTCTATAGCTCCTTTTAGTTGTCTCACATATTGGCATGTCTTCGTGTTACAGACACCAGGGCCAGTTTCGCTATTGGCCCAACCGCTTGCGACTCCATCAGGGCCTTTTTTCGGATTCGTGAACTACACAAGCATTGACAGCGCCATCGGAGACTCGTTGAATATTTCAACGCTATTCCAGGGCCAAAATTCTGATTGGTGAGCTCATGAGGCTCAAGCAAGGGGAGTGTGATCAATGATCCTTCAGTATATGCATCTGGATAATCTTATGCCCAGAAGCTGACGAATGAAATAAATGGCCCTTATGCAACTACTCAATCAACTATTTTCACCCCATGCAAGCCTCAGCAGCTTCAGCCGCACGTAAGATCTACGTACTTCTCAGGTTCAGCGAATCACAGAATTGGCCCTGAGTCTGGGCCACGTCAGAGGAGGTCGCAGCTGTCCATACTTCAATCAGGTTCTCGCCATTTCTCTAGTCCCCGGACTTTTCTCCTCATCCCGTTCACCTTTCGTCGTCGAGCGAAACCGTCTCGCTCGACACTTGAGGTTCCTATACTGACTGCCCAGCTCAGCAGGGCTCATTTACATCTGACAGTTGAGGTCCATCTTGGAGGGTCAGCGCCAAGCATAGTCTTGGCGCTTATCCCATTCAGGAGGACCACAATGATCATCACTTAGAACCTTGGACGAACGACATCGACAACGCGCAATGGCAACTCAACTTCGGATGGGACATCGATCACTGGCTCTTGCCCAGTTCTGAGAGCCATGAGTTTGATAGCTTGTTTGACTTCAATTGTTACCTTGAGCCATGCGGCGAAGCGCTCGGCGAAGACCTTGACTCCTTGGCTACTCAAAACCAAGAAACGTCGAACAATCAACTAACACTTGTCACTGAAACTCATACCACTCTCAAGGCTATGCAAGAAGTCTCTCCTGAGCCTCAGAAACATCTGGATTCCCTCAATTCCCCTCATTCGGCCCCATGGCATCAGCCAGCCCTCTCCCCTCACTTGTGCAACACCTCTCCGAGTAGCAATGCTCCTAGGTCCCACTCGCCATCCTCTAGTGGGTATGAGAAGAGATCATCTCGATCATCCACGTTCAGTCCTGTCTTCAAAGTGGCGCGGCTCACCTGCGACTTTTGTGGGCAGGCTTTTGAAGACGTGGATTCTCTTTGGTAAGCCCAACCATCGTGATTCTTCTTCACTCGTCTCACAAGCAACAGTTCTCATATTATCTCGTCTCATGTGACTTCAGGTCCATTGAAATGCGGCAGGAAGCGCTGCGATAAAACTTTCAAGGACGGCAGGTCTTTGCAGCGACACCTGACTGAGTTTCATCTCGGTTCCGTTTACGTTTGTCGCTGCGGCAGGCAAGACGGCAGAAAGTACAAGCATTGCAAACATATCGAGAGTAATAACTGTACTGGCCCCGGCCTTTACAGTTGTCCTTGTGGTCATTCATTTGATCAGCGCAAGTTACACAAACACCACATTGACAGGTGTGGTAAAAGGAAGAGAGGGAGGCCACGACAATACTCGGTGGCCAATCAGAGGATATGAGTTTTGAGGCTCATTCAATAGTTTGTAGTGCATAGAAAGCAATGACGCCAGCGCAGCTTCAAGGGGAAGTTTTGCGTAGCTTTCTGTATCTTCACGGCTCCTCTAAGCTTCGCAGCTCATGCGGATAGCCCTTTGATACAGTCAGATACTTGAGCGCTTGAGTTCCTTTGCACCAAGTCCCTAAGTTTTGAGTTATCCATTGACGTCGCTCAGATGCTCCGTCAGTCCTTGCGAACTCGTTTGATGATCCTATGTTTCTTTCCTTTGTTGCACTGCTTTTCTCTACTAATGGCTTGCTTTCTTTGGTCTATACACACAACTTTTGTTCTGACTCCAATGTTCCACAGCGTTTCTACTCTTTCACCACCATAAGGCACTTTTCAACTGGAGCCCCGTCGGAGTCAGGAGGGAGGGCATTCAACATAACCCTCTATTGTGTGCTTTTCCTTAGCTTGCGAAAAGGGAACTTATAGTTGGCTGGGCGGAAGTTTTGATAGTTATGGAAATTCTGAGGAGTTTTTATACGGGCTTCGAAACAGTCGGGAAGGAAATCACGATACATGATTATACGAAATGCAGATAAGAGTCCTTGTTTTTTTCCTATTAGTACATGTAAAAGTGTACTTAATCCATTTTAAATGATTTCGGCCGTAGCGAAAGGTAATGCTTTATCCGACACAGCCTTGAGCATCAATTCAAATGTAAACTTCCCGAGACTCACTTTGCACCCGTCTTTGTGACACGTCTTGGAAGTTATCGATAAGTATGGGTAGAGTTGTTTGGATATGCTGAAGGAGATCAAGCCGATGATTACTGCTTGGAACAGATAGATCGGATGAAGAGAGGGTCGAGAGAACAGAGTGAACTCCGGTGAAAAGCTGTCGGTAGCTCAGGTTGAAGAGATGAGTTTTCAGATCTTTGAGATACCGAAGTAGTAAAGACCAATACCAATTCTTTCCAAAAGATTTGAATGTTAGTGATCCAGTGATGGATAGCAAGGAATACAAATTCCTAAGCTTTAATGACCGCCTGCAGCTGAGGGGAACGTATAGTTCCTGGACTGGGCGTTGGTGGCATTTTATATCAAAGAATATATAAAGCAAAATAGTGGCTCTGAAGGCATACGCGACATCTCCACTCAGTGATGTATCGTCTGTGATGAACTCTACATCTTGTTGACTTGAAGAATGTTCTTGATTCGCTTTCTTGCGGCGTCGTTCCCGCTGTCGTATCCGTGCTGCCTCTCGTTTGTAACTTGTCTTTCCTGTGGGAACTAGTTCCAAGTTAGTCTCTTGGGTCTAGTTTCGTTGCTCCCAGACGCACCTAGTACTCTTGGGCGTATTTCATTCGAATCCTTGCCTTCTCCCTCAGCGGAGACAAGCCCGTCGTTGCGGTTGGCCGTATATACTATGACTTCTGCTCCGCGGCATGACACACTCAACAAGGTTCGAGGCCCTAGGCGTTGTATGCATCGTTTTCGATGCCGTTTCAGTCTTCCAGCAACTCCGTCGATAATGAAAGCCCGCGCTTCTGTTGTCATGTCCCTGGCGCTAGAATTATTCCGGTAGACTGAATAAATGTCGGCATGCCTTTCTCTTCTTATCAGTTCCCCGATCTTTATAGGAGATCTAATTTTTACGCCGGTCAAGTCCAGATTAACAACTGTACTACCAAGGGCTTCGTCGGGCAGTTGTAGTGCATGGCGTGCTGTGCCAGTAGCCGTTTGTTGGTATTGCTGGCAAGGTCAGCTTGAATCCATGCAAAGCTTCTTATCTCACCTCCATCACTTCCACAGGCTTGCTTTTTGCGACTCGACTGATTCTCGTTGTAACAAGTTGAAAGTGAGGCTGGCTGGTAGCCACCTGTTATATGCTGACTGGCGCTGACGGGAAACCTCCCTACAAGCACAACATGGTCTATTCTAATATCCGATGTTCTTTTAGACCCATAATGTCTACTTATGGATGGCAAAGGGCCATTTATCTGATTGGGCCATCACTGAAAGGACTCAAGTCTTGGCCATGGGCATACACAGCCTGCCTTTCAGATTGCACCAATTAGATAAATGGCCTTCATGCAGCTTTTCAAGCCAGCCTGCAGCTGGTCAGACAAGTCCTAGCCCACCAGCAAATCAGACAACTTCCATATGTCGCTGGCGGTTTGCTCAAAGCTCAGTGCAGTTTCCTTATTACAGGCCATGAACTCAGCTTAAGAACCCTTTCCTCGCTGTCTCGAAAGCAATTGTGAACCTCAGACAACCACCAACCCACCTTCTACATTCATCAGTACGCTACTACAATTCTCCATCCTCCATTTCGAGGAAGGAAACTATAAAACATTTGCAAGCAAAACCCCCACAAGTCGATCCCATTCCGCAACTGAGGTGCCGAGCCACGTGGTCGTCATGGCTATGCGTAACTTCAAATATCGACGGCGCAAGGTGTGCATGTGTGGATATGCTGCAAAGGCCACACATGATCCCGTTTGAGTCACGACCAACACCTACGAGAAGTCTCGTATTTTACCGGTATTGAAGAAAGCAAGATAAGGTTAGATCCTAATCTCGCTCCGGAACCGGGTATAATTGTCGACGACCCTCAGGAACCTCATGGCGACTCATCACCCTGCCATGCTTTACCGCAGACGATCGATCCTCGTGACCTGAGCGGCACTTCACCTTCTCATTCTGTTCTGTTCAATCACCCTCTGGATTCACACGGCGACTCTCAACCACGCTGCAATGAGCTGTTGGAAGCAGTTAGTCCCCGGAATCCGGACGGTGCGTTCTTACCTCAGCCCGATTTATTTCCTTTTCATCAATGGTCCCGTGAGGAAGATACCTATGAGTCTCTTCCACGCCGGCAACGTTCAGAACCACTACGACGCTCATTACCGGTCCCACCAATCAATAATGCTACCTCTCCGCAAACAGCTCGGTATGACTTAGTGCCCTACTCTATGTCTTGCTTCTCCTCTATTTCTCCTTTTACACCTTAAGTTATCCTTACAGCTTCAAATTTTCTTTACAAGCTTGTGAGAAGTCTAGTACTTTCAATACACTATTGGCTATCTAAACAGCCTTGACACTAACATTCTAACAGCCTTTACAAAACCACGTCTCCCCCTAAACCTGGAACTTTCTATTGTGCGGAAGAATTCTGCAAGCATTTGTCATTCAATGACGAAAGGACTTTGAAGCGGCATCAGATCAGCAAACATTCCGGTGCTCCCTATTACTGCCGATGTGGATATTCCCATAGGCGAAAAGACACCTACCTGAATCATGTAGACAAAAAGAAATGCAGTGGTGAACAGCCGTACAAGTGCAATTGTGGTTATACCACTCACGATCCTACCGAACAGCACCGCCATGTCAAGGACTGCCGGAGAGGAAAGCAAGGAAGACCTACGACGAGGAAAGCTAGCTAGAGGAAGACATGTCAATCTTGGACTCGGTAATACAGAGCAGATAGTGGTCTTTTATTAAATTTTGAAATTACGCTCAGATCCCAATAGCTGTGAAATAATATCCTCAATTCTTGATCTTTTACCTTATTTTCTGAGATCCTGAAAAGCGGAAAAGGTCCTTCAGAAGTAACTAGCTAGGTTCTCTGTGCTGGTCTAAGCTCTCAGCCACAGACCTCAGCTGCAAATAGCACATCTAGTTCATGACAAAGCGGTAATATGTCACCACGCTTGAGGGGATCTGCCAAGGACTGGTAATGGGGCGTGCTGATAACGTTTGTGGTGTTGCGGCGAGCACTTATCAGACTTTACGTGGGGTGTGCTGTCGGAGGATTGTAGTCACACGACTTTACCAAGAAACTGTAAAGAATTGGTCATTAATTTCTCAGAGTTTCTGTCCTATCATTTGCACCTTTGCCCCGGAAACTTCATCGTGAATATCACAGACGGATCGCTCTGGCTGCTAGTCTGGGAAACAGCTAGCTTCGTTCCTCGTGAATATCAGAACGAAGTTCCGTGTTCCAGGGGGGTTAGATCTACCTGTATATCCATGATCAGGATTCCAGAGTCGATTAAATAAGGGAGAATTTCCCAATACCACACAAAGTTGAATGACTTTGTGGCAAAACGAGACGTAAATGAAAACCTTCCTGTTGAGACTCATGGCTGAGGAACATAACCACCACTCAGAACTTAGACGCCAACCACGAGAATATATCTCAGTGACCAAGATAATATCATCAGAACAGGGTCCAATTACCTCATCTATGACTCTAGGTTCTGTGTAGCAATCATGAGCTCTCAGCCACAGATCCCTACTACGAATAACACCTTTGCAGACCAAAGTCTCTTCAGTATCTACACTAAAGTCAAAGAACAACTTAACTTAAATGCTGCCCGAATGGAGTCACTGAAGTGGTCCACTTTCCCTTTCATATATAAGGTAGGCTTAAACCACTTCATCACCACCTTCAACCTCCCAAACTCTCCAGCATCACCTCTCAGCTTCCTTGTCATATCACTCTCGCCATCCTTCCATTCTACACTATCAACCGAATATTGCCAGTCCTTCGCATTAAATCAGTCCATGACTCGCAACAGCTCCGCCGGGGATATCCTCGCACCTGGCGACGCAGCTCAGCTGATCGAACTTGACCTCGTCAACCTCCCAAACCCTCCTAATGGCGTTATCCAAATACACAAGCGCCGACTCAACCGCACAAGCGATGCAGTGCATAAGAACATTCCTCTCAACGCCAATGTCGAATCCCGCCCAGACGCATTTGCGACTATTCCAGAGAAGCTCATCTCCAAAGCTACTATTGAGTATGTCGGGTTTAACAGCGAAAAAGCGACTGAGATCTGGAGCGGCTGGGACAACTGGCCATCGGGTCCCATCATTCGCGAGATTGCCCTCGGTGATAGCACCAATCCTGAGGTCTCGTTCATCGACTGGGTGAAGAGTAAAACTGGGAACCCCCTAGAGTATGATGTCTGGGAAGACGATAACTCGGCCTGGTTCCGCCACATGGAGCAGTGCGGCATCGCAACTGAGCTCCAGCATAGCATCATGGATCCTCGTTTCAAGGACATGTGGTTTACGGGCACCTGCATCGGCTGGCTTCGGAATACCATGGAACTGCGCTATGAGTGGCTAGAGGAGATCCAGCGAGCTTCTGCTGAGCGTGAGAAAGCCCTTGGGCATCAGGGAACTTCGACCCGGTCCAAAAGACAAAGGTAAGTAGAGTCAAATCTTTAGGTAAGTTCATCCTAAGCTTACCTAAATTACCCTAAATTATGATGATATTATCCACTTCTTTGATCGCTTTAGACCAGAACCCAAAGTCTCCTGTCCCCCATTAGGTGATATGCAACATACTAACACCAAATGTAGTGGCCTAGCCTCCAGAGGTATACACCAACTCGAAGGGCCATTAAGCATTAGAGGATTCACTGTGTTATACAAAGCGATAGACCAAGCACGAGCCAACGGTCTCTTTGATCATGAGGGCAACCTTGACAAAATCCAATTCCTATCAACCCCTCCTCCGACCGACTTCAGCAGAACCAAGAGCATGTACTGCTTCACTCCCGACTACAGCCTGGCCAGGAAACAAGCTGCGTGGATCACACAACGAGGGCTACCCGCGGTTATAGTGCAAATTGCAGTCCAAGATAGCGTAATCACATCCATGGACCCCGATGGTATACAATGCGCTTTCTGGCCGAATTCGAACTGGCGGCAGCTCGTTTGGCATTGCCGCACAAAAGAAAGGCTTCCCAAGGAGCTTGCCGAGAGGTATCGCAACGCCATTCTCATCATCGGAACAATCGCCAATAGACCTGACGTATACTATGAGCAAAGGTCGCCTGCAGAGCTTACTTCTGAGGCTTGTGTTGTCCGAGTCCGGGGACCTAACAAAAGCGGCGACCGAGCAGCAGTACAGTATGTGTTCTCATCCGACGACGAGGGGGAGACATTCCTTGAAAATCAAGCGAGACATACGATGACGATATTTCATTTCGGGACACGTGAGTTAGAGACTTGGGCCAAGCAAAATAGCAAGTTAGGGTTGTAGGGCCTAAATATAAGTAGATACTCTAAAGGTCACTAACTCTATCCTAAGTTCACCTAAGTTTACCAAAGTTTACCTAAGGAGGCATTCTTGGTGTTTGGAAATAAGGCCTTAACTCTTGAGCAAATGGTGATCTTTCGGTTCATATGACAATTTACACTCAGGTCCCAGGAGCGGTGATAGCCAATCCACGCCTGCATCCTCATCCCCATCCTTACTTCTCATGATCAGTGCTAACAGTAACATCCTTCCACTCATCCAGCAACTCCAACGTCTCCTCACACTTACTCCTAATATAAACATCCGCATCACTCCCCAGCACAATCCTCACCGGAACATCCCTCCCCTCCCCAACACCCGTCCCCGTCAGAATCTCAACAATAACCTTAGTCCCCTTCTTAACATCACCAGGCTGATTGTTATCCGTCTTGTCAAGCGCCTTTCTCATCTTGCCCGTAGGCGTGCTCTCATCTTCATAAACATCCATCCTCTTCTTCGTAACCGCCCTCACACCAGGGTTCAAGAAACTAGTGCGGAAGTATCCTGGTTCCACGACCGTAGCGACAACGTTGAAGGGCTCGAGCTCGTAGCGGAGAGACTCGGCGAGGGAGGACATGCAGGTCTTCACCATGGAGTAGACAGAGTATGTTGCTCCACCTCTCCAAGAACCGATACTTCCAAACGTAGCAATTGTACCGCGCTTTCCATTCTGACCGATACTCTGTTCTCGCATTCCCGGTAGAAAAGCCTTGATGGTGTTGAAGATCCCAAAGACATTGGTGTTGAAGCAATCATACATCTCCTGTTGGGATACTTCCTCCACTGCACCGTCGAGGATGTAGCCCGCTGCGTTGATGAGATAGTCGACGCGGCCGTGCTTGGTGAACACTTCTTTGGCGATGGCTTCGAGGTCTGAGAGGGGAGATGTCACGTCGAATGCGAGCGTGTGTGCACCTGCGTCGGCGAGGTCTTGGACACGTGACGTGCTGCGTGCTGTGGCGATGACGGTGTGCCCGAGGTTGAGGGCGTGAAGAGCGATATCATGGCCGAAGCCTGAGGACGCGGCTGTGATGAACCAGACTGGGGAAGACATGGTGAGGTTATGGGTTTGTTATGAGAATGGTTTGGTAAGTGGCTTTAGTGTAAGTGCGAATGGCTTGTAATGAAGCTTGCAAGACAAGTGATGATTGTTATTGAATTCATCTTGAAACGAAAATCCAACTCCTTTATATACTTTTTCAACCTCAAATATCTCCTTCAGTTCGTTTGATGACATTATCTCCGACCCAAAGTCCTCAACACCATCATACTATCACCGACTGCCAATCTCCCAACTATCGCCGATTGTTAGCGTCGCCACATTTCGGCGTTAACAGCCCACTCAACCACTAAAAGACCAACCCCACATCCGGTGTGGCGCGATGGCTTATGGTTAATCGCTTTTCGGAAGAGAGTAAGCAGCCCATCCCAATACACCAATTGCATCACTCACGGCTGTTGATGCAAGACTTTCGGCGATAGCTTCACGCGGAATGACGAAAGAGCAATGTTCAAGTTGTGTTGATACACTAAGAATGCCATATCATACCAATCTACATAGATCATGCAATGCCCCAAACGCCGTAGCCGTAACTCCGGGCTCATAAACAATCAAGCACGCACCCATCCAAGGCCATCAAGGCAATCTCAATCTCAATCTGTGCACATACGTTTCACCCTCCTCATATCAACCAATCGCTCATCGCAAGGTATAGCCTCTGCTATCCTGTCGGCGATGAGCAGCACCGCCTCCCGTACCAATGGTAATTCGTCGCGGCGCACTGCCCGCCATGCCACCCTGAGGGCTTGATCCAGGACCTTCCATTCGAGTGACTGTGTTGTTCATGTTCATGCGTCTAGCTTGACCAGGTGTCAGAGCCATGTCTATCTTGAAGTCGTTTGGGGAGCACGCCATTGGGGGGCTTCGTCTCCTCTCAGCGCTACCTCGGCGGAGTCGAGAGATACCGTTGGTGCTGCTGGCGAGGGCCGCAGGCAAACTAGGCCTGGGTCCAGTACGGTCGGGCAACGAGCCCATTGACGATACTCGCTTGGTGCTGGATGCTGTCGTACCGGCCATGATGCTCGCTCTACGAGCCTTCTCCTTCATGGCGGTTCGGAGCGCGGTCTGAAGCTTTCGAGCATCGATAGTGCTCGTCTCGGAGTCAGATCCAGATCCGGGAGGGTTGTTCTCATCGTGTATCGTGGGAAGTCGTCTAATCGCTCTAGGAATACCGAGCCCCGATGGCGATGGTGAGAAATTGCCACTCTTAGTGACATCCAGAGATCGCAGGGGTGGTGTTCGTTGAATATCGGGTGAAGCCTCGAGCTTGAGGGTCATGGTGGGTGCTTTTGGTGATCCATCGGCAAGGGAATGTCTAGGTCCCTTGGAAAGGAAACCGGCCTGGAACCTGCTAGGCTTCGCACCCAGGCTGCTGGCCTCGGGGATCTCGAGACTGGGGCTTGACTCTTCGACAGTCGATGTCTCAGGCTCCAGGTATGAAGGCATGATAGGTGCAACGATAGGCTTCTCGGGTGAGGGGATTGCAGGGGAGGAGTTGTACTTCTGGGGCGTCTTCGAAAAGTCTTCCAATGTGCCCTCCTCCGTCTCATCGTCCCTCCATCGGACTCCACCCTTCTTCTTAGCCTTCACTGGCGTGAAGCTGACGCCCTTCTTGGAGGCTCCCAACACCTTACGTCTTCGTGGGGATCCCTTCATGGGGCTGACAGGAGCGTGGTCGCTGTGCGCGGGCATAAAGTTGGGAGCTGAAACAGGCTTGATGTGCATCGCAATAGCCTTCTTGCGCTTGGGTGTGCCTCGCTTGCTGGGCGAGAAGACTTCGACGACGGGCATGGAGCCATCAGGCTTGACGACCTGACCGGCGGCTGTAAAGCCTGTTTGGAGGAGACGGTTAATCATCTCCTTCGCATGAGCAACGGCATCTTCCTCGTCCATGCCGAGCGTATCGGAAAGTGATGAGAGAATGTCGAACTGCGCAGTGAGGAGCATCTGGATCATGGCAGCATCGCCAGCCTTGTCCTGCTCAAGGACTTCTCTGTAGGCCTCGCGATTGAAGTTGGCCTTGATCAGCTCAGCTTCACGGGTCAAGTTATCGGCTTCTCCATTGTCGGCACCCTCGGTACCTTGGAGTTGTTGCAAGCTGTGCGACAGAGCTGTGTCGATGGCTCGGTCCCATGCAGACTTCTCCAGCTTCTGGTGGATATGGTGTCGGCTGTTCTCCAACTCAACAAGGATGCCTTGAGCCGTCTTTCGGATGGCGACAAGGTTCTCTGGCATGGCATCTTCATCGCCTCGTTCGTCGCAAACAGTATCGAAGGCAGCAATCCATCCGGACAGCATACCAATGCGGCGCTCGAAAGCCTTGAGACGCTTCATGTTGGTGATACGCTCTTGACGCTCAGGAGCAGAGTTCTCGTAGGCGATGCGCAATCGCTGAATTCCTTCCCGAGCCATAGCATCCCGCTTGTCGCATTGCTTTCGGAACTTGGCAAAAAACATAGCTTCTGCATCCTTCTGCTGGGCCTTGAGCTCGTTGATCAAGGCCATCTGTTCGTCGATCTTAACCAAGAAGTCCTTGACATGGCGGTTGACGTTGAAGACGTTGCGCGTCACCTTGGTCTGGATGTTCTTGGCCCGGTTGGCGTATCGAAGGGTGTTCTGTGTTTCGTCGAAATGGGCGCTTGATGGTGATACACAGACAATCATGACAGTCTTGCAGTTACCTCCGAGGGAAAACTTGAGCAGTCGGGTAAGTTTGCTGTTTCGGTAGGGAACGTGCTGCTTCTGTCGACGGTCGCAAAGGGCGTTGATGCAGCTTCCCAGGGCGAGCAGGGATTTGTTGATGTTGGCACCTTCAGTTAGACGCTCGCCGCGGTTCTTGGTGACTGATGCTCGTTCGGAACCAGCAAGATCGATAATACTGAGGGTAGCCATGGTGTGAGGCTCGCTGGCACCAGCCGATCGGTCCTTTTGAGCGATGTTGATCTGAAGAACGGCGTGTGATCGGGATGAAGTAGCGTTGGCTTCGGTAGGCGAAACTGTGCGGTATTCGTTTCCTTGGACAATCATATCCATAACCTCCTGGACATCCTTGGGGTGATGACTCGTCAATCCAGACACAGTGACAGCCTGGTTGCTGTCCTCCCTGAGCATCAATCCACCCCTGCTCCCACCAGGAACCAACAAATCACGAATGGTCTCGTTGTAAATCTCAAGATAGCTCAGGCTCAGCTCGGTCACCTTGTCTTGGCTACGCTCTTCAATTTTCTCGAACAGTTCCTGCATGGTCATGAAGATGATACCGGGATGTTGTGATGTACCAGTAATAGTATGTGTCTTTCCGCAACCTGTAGCGCCGTAGGCGAAGACTGTCGCATTGTAGCCATCGAGGACGCTGTCGAGGAGAGTTCGAGTAGTGCCTTCATAGACATCGGACTGTGTTGTGTTTTCGTCGAAGACGCGGTCGAAAGCAAAAACTTGATCTTTGACCTTTTTCGATGAGGGTAAGACTGAACGGGAGAATTTCTGTACGGGGCTGTCCTCGGGAGGATCAAAGACTCTGTGTTGTGTCAGCGTTTGCGTTTGATGTAGCGGGGACGATGCGCGTACAAACAACGATCATCGACAACCTTGATAACGTTTCGAATGCCGCGTTGGTGCAGCTTTGGCGTAGGCGCAGCGGCAAGGGAGCCATCGCCGAGGAAGAGGGTTCCGTCATCGTTCTTTTGTCTGTCACGCCGTTAACAAATGGACTCCACAATATCGGCGTGTTGCTTACAGTTGCGCAGCCTCTCGAATCGTAAAAGGTCGAACTCGAACTGTAATAACGGTCAGCTCCCGCATGTCACTCGACGAGCGCACATCATACCAGCAACAGTAATGGAATTCTGCCCAGCAGCAGCTGAAGTACCCATGACAGCCATGATATTCTTTGTCGCTCGATTCTTGACGTTGGTCCAGTCCCGAGCTCTTCCACCTCAGTATCAGAGAACAGTGAAGCCGTTAAGAGTAAACAAAGCTCAAAAAGAAAGGCACGCTCGATGCAGAGCAGATGATCATAGAAACAATGTTCGAAAATGAACTCGAACAAGAAACGAAAAAATAAAAACAAAGACGAATAGCTCTGTGTACCTGTTGTCGTTAGTTAGTAGCAGTAGTAGACTACGAGCCGGGCGGTAGTTGTAGAGAAATCAATTCAGAGCTGCCGAGCACGGTTGTAGGTGACGTCTGGTTTGTTTTTCGTCCTTTTTCGGACGTGTTGCTGTGGTGACGCCTTAGCTCCATTTTTATCAGGGGTTCTCTAAGTGGTATTCATGCGGGTGTTTTTTGGCCCCTGGAGGTGAGGCTGGAGAAGCTATTAAACAATGGGATTTGAGTCATGTTATGGAGACGTTTGCCAGGTGTGGATGGCTTATTTGTGGCTTTATTGTTGTTGACCTCAAAGCTCGAGATGCTAGTAGACCCTTGGTAATAGTGGCTAGTCTTTGCCTTACCTTACCCTGTATCATGATGACTTTTCTCTTCAATGGCCTACAATACGAGGCCGTTTGAGCTGTGACTCCTTTAGTCAATTTGATGAAAGCTACTCGACTTTTGTACATTCATGGAGATGTATTCATTCCCATTGCCCCTTTCCAACTGCTGTGAACCAAAATTGCGAGTTCCCGTATTATGGTGTTACAGCCTCCACTTACAAGGCCCATTCATATGGCCATCACAATACCAAATATCAAGAACAAACAGGGTTCACACAAATACCGCGAGTCAAAACAAAACAGAATAAACATCAGGCGACGCAGGGATCAGAAGTGGCCTCTGAAGACTGTCCACGATATCGCTAAACACCAACATCACAGCATCAGTAGTGCAACAGATCTCCCAGTAAAAGAATCACCATCAATTTACCATTCAGTTTACAACCTAACGCCTACCATGCAGCAAGAATACCCTAATTCACAAGAAAAAGTGACAGCATCCAGCCCCTCTAACTCACAGTCTCCGGTACAAACGCATACCGCGGCAGCATCGACATCCTCTCCTCAGGACTAACCTCCGCATCATCGTAGAACATCCTCGCCTTCTTCTCCTTCTTCTTCTTGTCGCCACCCTCTTCCTCCGCCTTGGTCGCTGCTGGCTTGATACCCGCCTCGGCCATACGGATCATCTGATCAATATCGTCGCCGGCACCACCACCACCGCTCCAAGATCCGCCTTGTGTCGGTCGCTGGGGTAGACCAGCTGCCGTGGGCAGCGCACCGGATGATGGGCGTGCGGGGAGGTTGTTGGCGGAGAAGGTGTAGGGCTGGGCTGGGTTGGGGGGTTGTACGGGGTAGCCTTGTTGTTGGTCGAAGGATACTTGGGGAGGGGTCTGGTAAGAGCCGTTCTACAGATATTAGCATATTCCAAAGAAACCGTAGAGAAGAACACTTACGAAAGGAGCTTGCGGTTGCGTCTCGGTATTCGCAGCCGCAGCGGGATCAACACCTCCATTGGCAGCAATCTCCTGCTTCCTCTTTCGAAACTCAGCCAATCTCTGCTTCAGCTCCTCCGGCGACTCAGTCTTGATCTTCTTTTGCGCATGTCCCTGTCCCGGCAGCGGGTTTCCCGTCGCGATCTGTCTATCCTTCTGCGCCTGCTGAAAGTTCTGTAGGATGCGGTTGCGGTGCTGATCGAGCATATCCTGGGGGATACCCTCCATGCCAAAAATCTCCACCTCAAGACCCTGTCTGCTAGGAAGCGCGTTCTCGACCTGTGTGAGATTTTCCTTGTGGACTTGGTTCATGTGCACGGAGAGACCTGTCGCTGTCAGCGCGGCTTTGGTGGAATTCGGATGATTGTAAACGTACCTCCTGCTGTGTTGAGACGACGACCACAGCGGTCGCATTTGAAGTGCTTTGCCTTCTGGTGAGAGATGAGAAGCTTCAGATCTTCGAAATCACGCTCGCCTGAGATAAATGTTAGCATTGAGTGATCAGAGCGCAAGCCGCAGGATTCGTACAGTAGTAGCACCATGGTCGATTGAGGACCTCCTCGATATCAGCGTGACTGCGCCGCTTCTTGCCCATCTTGCTGTTGATGTCGGATATGTAGTGCAAGTCGATAGGGATAATGCGCGATCAATTCGAGCGCACAGAGGTTCCTGATAATGATCGAATCGCAATATCTTGGACGTGGAGCTTAGAACTGAACGCGACTCGAAAAAGAGTGGGTAGCTTCGTCGGAGAAGCTTCGGTTAAAAAGAGCGGATGCCTCAACACCAAGCATCGATGACGAGACATATTAGACTTTGCCATCATGAGAATGACTTTTTAAGAGGTCCCATCTTGAAAGTCAAAGTTCACGTGTAATAGTATTGCATTTAGTGAAGTGCGATGTGTGTAGTGATTATACATTGATTATGTACGTCTATAAGATCAAGCAAATATTTATAGTATATAGCAGAAGCTAAACCAGCATCATCCAAACTCATCTTACAATGCCAAGATGCATATTTTTTACCATCCAACCCCCATCAATACATAACTCATCAATCCTTTTTGTTAAAAGCGCCTTTTTTGAATCATCACGATTCTTACCCATTGCAAAAACTCCCCAGTTACAAAACGCCCCAGTGAATGCTCCCCCTTCAAAATCAAGATCCATTTGGCGCCACCTGGTCAAAAATTATCAGCGGCCACTGGCCTCCCTGCTGAATGCTGTTGATGTCATTTGCCGAAGGGCTGGGTGTGACGCCCGGGACGCCCGCGCCTGTCGAGGCGTCTCGTGTACTGCCTCCTAGTGTCAAGAGTGTCGATGCGCTGAAGCGATCTTGCGTGTCAGCGATGGCTGATGTCCAGTCGTGCCAGGTGTTTCCGCGGCTCTGCCACATCATGTCGGGCTGAGGCGCTACATGGGGAGGCTGTGAGAATGCGAGCATTGGGTTCACTTGCGCCACAGACGACGGGAGTGCCGACGTGGTAGTTGCGATTGGTGTAGATGTGTTGTAGAACATGGCTCCAGTGTCATAGGCTGGAGGTGCCATGTTGTTCTGTGGGTGATCATTGTAGGCGAGTGTTGGGTAAGGAGTCTGGCCGTTCAGGTCGGATTCGGGAAAGTAGCTCTTGGTAGATGGGACTTCACTTTGAGCCCCTCCACTGGTGGGTGCGGACTGGACCTGAGAAGATGGGTAACTTGGGGCTGGCTCCTGTTTGACCTCTGGTGTGGTAGAAGGCTGAGCACTCTTTGTCTCCTTGTTACGCATATCATGGTCAATCCACGCAATCGTGCGGTCAATGATGTTTCCAATCTCAGTCGCAATGCTAGAATCCGAGCCTGTCGTATTGTTAGGGCTGACTGATCTGCGAACTAGGGGCTGGAACTTACCGAGAAGAGAGCCGACTTCCTCAAGAATGCCGATCCAACCGTTCATCTCCTCCCGCAACGTGGCAATGGCCTCTGGAGTCGTTTCGAAACGTCTCTCCCACATGGCAGCCAGCATGGTGAAGGCGCCAGCGGTGTACATCGAAGTCTGGTACCATGTCGTATCAAGGCACTTGCACTTCTGGATCTCCATTTGACAGTGAAGCATTTGGCGCGAGACATCCTCGCAGATTGCCATGTTCTCAGCCATCATAGCCTTGTCGCTGGTCATGGCCACTGAAGGATGTCGCAGGCAAAGACGGAACTCAAGCGCCCATGTCTTGGCGTAGACAGCTGCCAGACGGGTTTGCTCGGTCTGCTCAGCATGGTCAATCACCATGTGGCCAGGGAGTTCGTCCTCCCACTTCTTGATCTGAGCCTCAAGCGCCCTGACGATGCTGACATAGTTTCGCGCATCCCGTCGAACACTGTAGATGTTGGAGTACAATTCCATGTAGATGGGAATGATCTTGAAGCTCACGATACCTGGCCAGTAAGGACAAGGAATGTCGCGGGATGTGTCAACGCCTTCATCCGAGAGGAGCTCATCAGCGATAGGCTCGGGAAAGCCGACGTCAAATTCCTCAACGGTGATAGGCATCGGCCGGCCACGACGTCCAGCAACAGCAATGTATACAGTCATGATGACCCAGAAAGCTCTCTTGCGAAGCTCATGTTGGAGATTGTTGGGCTCGCCTGGCTTTCTTGACTCTCGGTGCAGATTCAATTCGAGTGCGCGTTGAAGAGCAAGGTTGGCGACGATTGAAACAACACCGGGCTTGGGGAAAGCTCTGGTATGCTTGACGACCATGGCCATGGCCTGGACCGAAGCCAGGTCTCGTGTGCATGTCAGCTCAAAGAACTTGCTGAGGGCGAAATGGTAATGACTGTTAGATCGCTCATTCATTTGAGCGCGCTGGTCAACCTGCTGCCAGTTTCTTGTACCATACTGGAAGCAAATGATGGCGAAAACCATGTGCACGGTAACAAGCTCCGCCACTGAAGGCTCAAAATTAGGTTCATCGTACATGCGGGTCAACTGTATTGGCTGTTAGGGATTAAGCTTCGAAAATGGTGAAACAACACTTACCAATCGCATGAAAGAAGGCTTGTGGAGGACTGGAAGGAAAGCGGAGAAGGTCATGAAGTACCACTCGGCCCAGGTGAAGGCATCTTCTCGAGAAGGCATCTCAGCCTCCATCGGAGGATTGACTCTCATGATGGATTGGAGGAATGATTGCGAGGACTGGTTGTACGACGGCGCCACCTTGCCATCGACTGGAGGCTCCTCCGCATCTTGTGGCTCAAAGGACGCGAGGTCGACTGTCATCCCTAGGATTGACAGTCGCGTACCCCCGATTGAACTGAGAGGAGCACTGTCCATTCCAACGCCAAGATGGTTCTCATGAGCGCGGGACTCTAATGTGCGAGGGAAGCTGGGAGACAGGCTGGGGGCTGATCCAGAGTCCTTGAACAATGCACTGCCGACTTGAGACCATGTTTCGCCAGTCTTGGGATCAGGAATTGGGTTGCCCATATCATCAAAGTTTGAGTCGGAGGGGCACTGTGCATAAGGTGACCACTCCCAGGGCTTGACTTCGACGCCCTTGTTGTCGAGGAGCTTCTCAAGATCGCGGATATGGGAGAGCATGTCGCTCTTTTCCCTCTCCAACTCCTGCATGTATCCTCTTCGCTCTGTACGCCCTGTCACGCGATCTGTGACATAGCATTCAAGGTTTTGGTTGGTGCAGTGGGAGCAGCCTTCTGGGAGTGCATCGCATCGGATCTTTCGAACCTGTAATTTTCGCGCGGTTAGCATGTTGTGAAAGCATGACCCGAGATTTATGACATGACATACCTTGCATCTGTCGCAAGCTTGACCAGTGCGTGTATAAGACTGTAGTCGGTTCTTGACCACGCTGGAGAAGTCGTCTGGGCCACGTTCTAGCCTGGGAAGCTTGACTTTGCCGGGAGCTTGAATCGTGCCATCATCTTCGCCATTGCTAGCAGCCCGCTTGGGAGGTCGTCCTGGCATCTTGGACTTGATGCGCGGGGAGATGCCCCTCGACGAAGCAGGTGAAGATCTCGCGGAAGAATTAGCGGAAGACGAAGCGCTCTTGTTGCTGGCGCTCGTGCAGGAGGCAGTGCTGGCCTTTGTCCTGGCCGTGCAACGAGATATCGCGGCAGGCTGGCGCGGGCGGCGCCCAGTGGGTTTTGTTGAAGTCGCAGTCGCAGGGGCCTTCACAGCGGCGAAAGAAGGGTTGCAGCTGTAGGCAAATGTATCAGGAGCCCAGGCGAGGGCAGGGTAGGATCGGGCGTCGAAGGGCCAGTAGAGGGGACCTGGGCCTGGCTGCGACGTCAACGACAGCGACGTGGGAGTTGAAAAGTTGGCGATGGAGGAATTGAGGTTGCGCTGGGATATGGCCTCCATCATACTGGTCTGGGAACGAGGCCTCGAGCTTGGGCTTGGGCGTGCTGGGGCTGGTGCTTGGGGTGCCGCTGGTGCTGCCGGCACTGAGAATGACACTGTACAGGGGATGGGCTTAGCGTGGGAATGCGCTGTGCATTAGCGGCCTTCCGGGTATGGGGGACTCGACACTGGGTGGAGGCGCAGATGTAGGCCTCGACGAACCCCAGTGGACGTATGTGACGTGAAGACTGACGAGGAGCGGAGCTGGATATGAGCCGGGACGAGAGGGAGGGAGGGGACAGATGAGATGATTTGCTTGTGATCTGCGGAAGAAATGGTCTAGACTCTAAGTGGCTGTAGAAAATCTCCTGTTTTTCTGTGTGTGTATATTGAAGAACTCGAACAATGAAGGCAATTGTATGTATATGGTAAAGTATGCACAGTTATTGTATGATGGATCGAGCAGGGATAAGGCTGGTGAACGTCGAGGTCTTATAAGCAGAGAGAGCTGGTGGATGTCTTGAGGTTGTAACCATCCATCCAGCCTTAGTTCACATCTTAGCTTGGCGAGTTAAAATAGATACCTACACCAACCTTACCAACCTTACCTTACAGTACTAACAGATCTGGCCCGGAGTTGGCGTTCAACAAGATTATTCCCATCGTCAACCTCTCTTTGCACGGGAGGCCCGTATCTCGCTGAGGAAAAGCACAGACAGGTTCTCTCTATCAAACATGGAAGATAACTCACCCGGAGACGAGATATCGTCAGTGTTTGAGGAACGGAGAGTCCTTCTAGAAGGATACCGGCAGACTGGGAGAGGGCAGCCACGACAACGTGAGTGTTGGATGAATTCTCCGTAGCCCAGAGTATGACATCGGATCTACACACTCACAGGGCCAGGCAGCCCAGGCCAGGCCAGAGTTTCCCACAGGAACCAGAGAGCCAACCAGGCGCTGCAAGGGGAGACGACTCCACCGTGGCCGTCTAGACCGTGGTCTTTTTCTGGGCAAGCCACGAGATTTCTTGGGAGAAGATGCCGTACAAGCGCAATGATGCTGTGGCTGAAAGAGACAAGGTCGACCTCGGCGGTACCGTAAGCAATTCGACCATGACGATTCGTCACCAAGGGCAAAGTGTCAAAGGAAAACGAGCAAAGTCAGCTCCTGGGAAACTCGTATCATTATGATTTGCATGCAACCTGTCTAGACGAATGAAACCATTGATGAAATGCAACCCTACTGCCGGTACCGAAGAGCCAAGACCAAGCCAGGCCAGACCTGTTCATCTTAGTGGTTCTTTTGATTGAGTTTCTGGTTATGTCGGTGCCTTGCTGATCAGGTTCGATGCTTTCAGCCTTCACTGTCTGTCAGCCTCTCAGGTTAGGGCAGCCAAGATGTTGACGATCCCGTTCCCGCTACGGACGGCATATGTCTGCCAACCTTGATGATGGTGGCGCCGGCCTTGTATCGGAGATATTACGAGAACTCAACGGCGGAAGATGGCCACGATCATTTGAACAACGTGGGTGAAACGGATGAGGCGATTGAGTCTTGACTTTGTTACTGAATAACGTGGAAAACGTTTAGCCATGGTAATTGATGAATGGTCACAGACATGATCCCAACATAATTCTCTCTGTACGTGGGATACTGAGGTCGGGCTTCTCCTCACTTCGTGACGTGTTACAGCATCAAAATTGAGTTATCGTAGTGTCAAAGACAAGCTCGCATCATATGGAATATACAGTACGAACACAGTATCACAAACATGTGACGACCCTTGACTTGACGTGTAGACATGCCCCGCTGTCCGCGGGCTACCAATTGCACAGCCCATCGCTAGATCTCACTCTTTTTTACCCCTCCACACTAAACTAAACCCAAGATCGAAACTGCTCAAACCACCATCACAACGTTACGCACTACCTTTTCCCTAAGAGAAAATTAAGTTACGAAAATCAGCAGATTCTCCTTAAGCGAACTTTTGTGTTGCCTTCCTAGATTCAACTGCCAAGAGCTCACTGCCAAGCCAACTACAACGGCTCTATCGGCTTCCAGGCCCTGGTCAACTGGTCAGCAGCAACAATGGCTCTCGAAATAGTCTCTCTCGAACACCTGCCAAACTCGCACAAGGTCTACGTCGCCCTGTTTCGTGACGTACAGAATGCGGCCTTTTTGCACCAGCAGCTGCTTGCTCGGAACCCCCAGTTCGAGTACGCCTTCATCGATGCCTCAGTGGTGAGTTCCGCCGCGGAGTACCCGACTTGGGTATAGGGCATTTTCCATTAATACGGACCATCATCACCAGGTTGTCTCGCGGCTTCAATTATTATCCGCTGTGTTTAAGGCTACGTCGACGGCTGTGAATGGCGCTCTCAGGACTCCAAACGTTCACTCCGAGATTGTCTGTGCCATGAGTTCTTCTAATAACGTAATGTGACCCCTTGTTCCGACATGTCTTCGTTTGAGGCTGACACTTCATGCTCAGATTGCTGATGCCTATCGTCGATATGGGATCTCTCCTTCTACCAAGGACCTCATCGTTGTCAAGGTCACATTCCCTGGAGAAGATGGTGCTGAGCCCTTGACGCATGACCAGATCTGGGAGCATCTCAAGACCAATGTTGAGGGAGAGGCTTTATCCATCACAGATGATCAAATCTCCACCACCACTGACGTACCAAAGGTGCGCAAGTACTACAAGCTGAACGGGCTCAAGTGGTTGGACGATATTAAAGATGAAAAGGTCAAACAGAAGGAGATGGAGTCACTCGTCATCGGCGCAATGGCTCTTAGGGGTGTCTGAAGCACAATACCAAGTCAAAAGCTTCACAGTCAATCACGCAATCATCGTTAAAGACTAAAACGTAAGTCATTTCTTCATCTATGCTTGATCTATCTCGGATATTGAGATGCTAGACGCCCTGGACTCCTGATCGCTACCCATGATGCAAAACAAAAGAAACATAAAGACATTGATATCAAGTTCTTTTCTCTTCCCTTTTCCCTTTTTTAGTTTTTGTTCTTTTTTACTTCTTTAAGCCAAACCGACGGCGCTCTTGCATCGTCGGACAAGCTCAGCCCAGAGAGCATCCCGGCTGCCCCTGGTTCGCTGGACGGCATCCTTGTTCTCGTGTGCGCGTCGCAGGAGGTACTTCATGCACTCGCCAGTGGTTCCCCAGACGAGGTACTTGTAGGCGGGCAGGATCTTGGTCTTGTCAGACTGGCCAGCCTCGACGAGCTCGCAGCTGACCTCGTCAGCCATGCCCTGAAGTTGAGCAAAAGCAATGTCGGACTTGGCTCGGCCGGCCTCCATGATGGCGCGGCTTCGTCGCACGGACTCGGCGTTGTGAGAGGCGACGACAAGGCTGGCAGCGGGGTACTCGCCGGAACCCTTGACGTCAATGTTCCACTCGCGGGTGAGGACGCTGGCAGCGAGGGAGTCGAAGCAGGCATCGGTCTCCTCCTTGGTGTCGTGGAAGAGCTCGCGGGGGTCAGAGTTGAGATAAGCGCCACGGACAAGCTTGACACCGAGAGCAAAGTTCTCGACTTGAGCAAGCTTCAGGTGGTTGGAGAGAACCTCAGGGCACTTCTTCTTGTAGGCTTGGTAGGTACCAAAGATAACGGCCTCGCCAAGTCCCTTGTTGTACTTGCGGGTGAACTCGAGAGTCCAGTCGTCAATGCCGTCCTGGAGCATGTCCTGCTCGGCGTCGAAGAGGAGGCGGACACCTCGCTCGTGGGCAAGTTGGCAGATGGAGTCGATGGCCTTGTACATGGCGGGGCTGGGAGGAAGACGGTCCTTGAGCTGGTAGAGAGCGATGCTTCCGGCGCCGGTAAACTTGAGGGCGACAAAGTCACCAGGCTCAGCAAGTCGGACAGTCTCGAGGGTGCCTCGGGCCCAGGGAAGAATCTCGTTCTGAATGCACTCGTCGGTCTCCATGGCGCCGTTCTTCAAACCCTCGCCCTCATCCTTGGTGAGGACAACCTCCTTGGCGTAGTTCAGAATAACACCAGTGAAACCAATGTTCTTGAGTCCATCGATAGTCTTCTTGATCTCGGGTGACTTCTCGCCTGCGCAGAACTGAGCGTAAAAGGTCTTCTTGAGGAAATATCGCAGAAGAGGATTCTTGTCGGGGTTGAGCAGAGGGTTGGTGGTGTTGGCCAGAATACCCATGACGTGCAGAGAGGGAGGTAGGAGCAGAGGCGATGAGGAGACGGTCATGGTGGCGAGAGATCGGAGAATCATGATGAGAGGAAGGACGGAGAGAGGCGCCTTGCTGGGAGCGATGGGAGGAAGAGGATCGGGGATCTGCTGCTGCTCGACGATGGTGTTTGTGCGTCGCTCAGAGGAGTGGATGTGGCGGCGGGCGACCATGTTGGTCTTTGTGATGGTGAGGCATGGTCGGAGTGTGTTGATGGTAATGGCGTTGGATGCAGTCGCCCAGCGAAGGGGCTGGGCAGTCCCTCGCCGAAGGGCCGAGCTCATTATATGAGATGTGTGTGTGGTGTTGAGTTGAAGGTCCTAGGTTGGTAGTTGGATGGAGATGCTGGATCAGTATGGAGGGATCCAGATGGTGATTGTGTTGATGTTGGTGTTAGGTTTACGGAGCGATGATGCAAGATAAGTCAAGTTAGGTTCTATCTGGTTGGGTTTGTGGAATGGGCAAACGGGTGGCAGGGAGCTTATTATATCCATCTCAGAGCAGTGACTATCAGTGTCGGTTGAGTGCGGTGCTTGGTGACTCTGGTCTGTGCCTGGGCTGGGGCGTGTGAGGGAGGTGGCGCTATCTCGATAATGATAATCCATATCTCCCTTGCCCTGTTTGTTTAGCCTTCCCCCATTCCACAGCAGAAAAAGAACAAATTCTTTGCCATTGATCTCCAGCTTGCTCCAGTTGAGCTAGTCATTCATGGTCATGTTTACGCTATGCCCCCGGGTCCTCCGCAGAGGCCGAGCCAGACCGGCCCGTGACTATCAGAATGGACTGCAGGCGAAGGAAAAAAAAGAAAAGGGACCCAGCTGTACGGAGCTTATCAGCCGTCACGTGGCTCATTTTAGCTTCAGCATCACCATGATGGCCGAATGTAGCCGTTGAGGGGCGTGGGGGGTGCAAGTCCACGATAATTGGGGAGATTAGTTGAAGCTGGGGATTTGGTTTGGCTTCGTTTCTGTGATTGCCGCAACAGGCCGCGATCCCAGTAAATACGTGTTATGTAATTGGTGACACTGGCAAAGCTAGCAAGCACAGGGCATTGTGGGGAAACCTTGGAGATGCATCACCAGCATTCTCTTAACTGCTTTGAGATTGACAGTCAGTGTTGGGTTGGCTTGTGCTGAGACCTGAGACGTCTTGTGACTTGTTTTGATGACGATGTGTCCGTGTCTCTAACTTTCACAGCCAACTTCCATTGTTGGTCAATGATGTGCAAGGGGGCTGACGATGATGTGTTGTTTGCCGTTCGGTACTTTATGCAGATAAGGCGATATGGATAAGATATGCCGACATCCAATCCCTCTATTGAATGACGAATGGGGCTCTGCTACCGTATCTCAATGGCCTGGACCAGAGAGAGAAAAATGTTGGATCTCGCTAGAAGCCTTCTGCAGCGTTTGCTTATCGATGATGTCTCCATAAATGACCGACCAAAGCCGCTGGCCCTGGGCTGGTCTACGGGAGAGGCGTTTACCTAGAGAGTCCTAAACTCGGAGGGCCCCGATAACAAACGACACTAGCATATTTTTTATCTCTGGATTGATCTTCCATGCGCCAATGGATGTTTATTCCCCTGTGCTGGTCTTTGGTCAGTGCGATAAGTTAAGTTATGAACCATTGACCAAGTCGTGATATATTTACATTTTGTATATTGTACATAGAAGAACCCCAATTACATCACGATGCTGGACGAGCATCATCTTCTTGCCTTACATTTGACCTCCGACCTCGCAAGAACTCGACATACCCGATCGGTCTGCCTCGGGCTAAGCCAAGCACATCTTGAATCCCACCGTACGCAAGACCAAACAACAACCCATATCGCGCGGTCCGGGCGGCGGTTGTGAGTGACAGGCGATCTAGATGCACACGCCGAATATCGGCGCTTGTTAGCTCATCTCATTCTGCCGCCTGCAAAGCAAAGTCAAGCAAAAGTAATGTAAAGAAAAAACCCCTGCTCCACATCATGCAATGCTTGCAATATCTACCCGTCGCTTTCCATCATCAAAGCTCCCAAAACGCCATGCATTCCCCATATGGGGTTTTGCGCAATACCGTTTCCCTTAGTCAAGCCGAGGTCTAAAGAGATAACCTAAAGAGAGAGAAGGAAAAGGATTGACCACTTACGCCAAAGAGAAAACGCGCCGGCGACTGTAAGCGTAGCTATCGTCGTAGAAAACATGTCGCTCGCCCCGCGATATCGATCGACCGTGCTCTCAAGCGACAAGGCCAGGAAGCTCCAGAAGCCCGTCTTGAGACCCATGCGGAAGCCCTCTCGTATGCCGCCCTGCATGGCGTGGTAATTCTTGCTCTTGTGGTAGAAGTACCACCCTGTCGTCGTGTCGGGCATCTTGTGCGCATGCTCCGCCCGGAACCGCAGCTGCGCCATCTGTCCGCCCTGCGTCGCACCGAGCGAGAAGCCCACGACTGCTGACGAGATTGTTCCCAGCATGAGCCGCACTGGCGTCGCGATGGACAGGCGCGGGTTCGTGTCCTGGGGGAATGTTAGATCTGAGGGCATTGGCATTGGTGCGCCGGGCCGGGGGGTCGGCGGCGACGGTGCAGCGGCCATTGTGGTGAGGATTGGACTGGGAATATCTTGTTTCTAGGCTGTGCTCCTGTTTTCAGAGAAGGCCGAGATTGTCGCGAGGCTCTGCGGCTAGTGGAGTCTCGTCTCGGTGGTGGGATGCGGAGAACGAAAGACCAGCCGGAGTTTGCAATCCCGGCGGTGGATGCTGCTTTTTTGGCGCCGCTTGGAGTCGGTAATGAAGAAAGAGGGGTTGCGCTTGGGGTTGGACTTGGTAATAAAAAGATGACAGGCGAAGGCCCGATAGAGATATGTTCTTGTATCGTGAGATTTGAATATGTAATTGAATTGACTTCGCTTCGATGCTTGCCTGATGCGAACTTGAGGCTCATGTCATGATGGACAGTGCGCTCATGCATTGGTACAGTATTCACGCACGGTCTGTATTCACATGGAGCTTGAAATACAACAGCATCCAGTATTCAAAATCTTTAGCAATCCAAATGGCCAGTTTCAATACTCCAAACTCCATGGAGTATATCAGCTCTCAGGGAGTGAGTTTTAGTTACTCATTTCCTTGGTCAATGGTAGTCTACTGTACGCTCCGTGGCCGACCAGATGATTCTTTCGACATCCATTTCCATTGCATGTTCCAGGGTAGCATTCGGCTTCCAGAAGCTGTCACTTTATGCCTTGCTCTCGTTCCTGGATCTTGCTGCTGAGCTGTCACAAATCCTTGAAGATGACGTATCGATAGTTTAGTTCTTATAGGACAGCGTTTCTTCCCTCCCATCTCAAGAAGCTGGGGATGGAGTGACAGTGTTCAAATCCTGCCTGTGTCCCTCCATCTACGCGCTCTCACGTGATGTCGCGCTGAGCTGCTCCGCGGTCGGCCTCCCGCAGCTAATCTGAGTCTCAATGCCCCTCATGAAAAACAAAGCGAGGCAGCTTTAAACTCTGACGTCTTCCCCAAACTTTCCCATCAAGATCGACACAATGGTACTACACAGATTACCCTCCTCTGATGCGCCTCGATGCTAATGATACCTCAGACTGACGTCGATGACGCAAACATCTCGGTGCGCTTCAAGCACGGCATCCATACGATCTACCTCTTTATCGACGCCCTCGCCCCCTTCTCCAGTGCCGCCACTGAACTCCTCAATGTTCTGATTGAGCGATACCCCGATGGGCTTACCAAGTCATTTGATTCTTCCGAGAAGACTACCTACGATGCAGACTCGATCCTTGCGTTTGGCGCACTGAAGACACCGAATGACCCATCGAGCGGATGGGTTAAACTAAAGACGGGTGATGGAGAGAAGACACCGACAGCGCTGGGCTTGAAGAACAACAGTCTTCTTGCCTTTGCGGTGCTGGATGAGGAGGGTGATGAGCCTGAGTTTGAGGTGGAGTGGCCAAAGGAGGACGAGGAGCTTTACGAGGAATAATCCAGAAACGAATCTTGAGATTCATCCGACTTCGGATACATTTCTGCGACGTCATACTGTTTCCCCTTGATGATGGGGATACGATACACCCACGATACGAGGCTATCGTCGAGAACAAGCCTGAGGACGACACCATTAAGTTCTCATGGAAGGAACATAGTCGTACGACGCCTCACTGGGCCTACCAATTACCGAGAAATTTTGAAAAGGAATATTGAAGTAGATACCCAAATGAACGCTTTACATGACGACCAACAAGGATGAGCTGAGCTTGGGTAAAGATCATCAGGGTAGGTAGCATTGCAGGTCAAAACCTCTGGGTCGCATTGATCGAAAGATCACGACGCCAGAACAGAGACAGTCAATTAACAAAATCAAGCATATTTTTAAGAATGAAGAAACTCGCCATTGTTTCAATTCCGTCTTACATGACTCGCTGAATCAATGATGCGGCGTTGCTCTCCCTGAAAAAGGGGTCCAAGTCGCATGACTAAGCCATTTAAACTTTACGTGTCGTCAATTGTCCAGGGGTATGGTCCCTTAAACCAGGGACCAACACCAACTCTCCTTTCCACGACCAAAACTGTTGCGCCGCTCCCAACAACGTCCCGTTGGCATATTCAAAAACATCACCGACGTGGCTTGCGCATGAGGTCGACTACATGAAAGTCGTGGCTTTTCTCCGCCATGGCCTGGGCCTACTGGTGCCGCTCTCGATAGCATTCACAATCTACCTCTACATCTTCCCCATCGTCCAGGGATGCGCATTCCCCGTCGAGTCGAGAGATAGCCAGGAGGCCTATGACTTGACCAAGAAGTTCCACTGGCCTTCGAAGCCGACTGCGGACGATCATGCCAAGCTTGCGCCTTTTCGACTCCTGGCGCTGGGAGATCCTCAGCTAGAAGGAGATACTTCGATCATTACGAACTACTTGGGCACTTTCCCCCATGTGCAGAGTGTTTTCAAGCATGTGACGTTCCAGACGAGTCACTGGTGCTTCCGCGAGCGAGTGCGAAAGATAATACACGATATTGTCGATATAATCATGGAGGATCTCCCCTACTACCTCATGTCGCAGCGCAAGAGGTTTGATCTTTGGGGTAACGATTTTTACCTGGCGCATATCTACCGCCAAGTCAATTGGTGGTCCAACCCTACCCATGTGTCGGTCCTGGGCGATCTTGTCGGTAGTCAATGGATCGACGACAAGGAGTTTGAGAAGCGAGGCCGACGATTCTGGAACCGTGTGTTCAAGGGAACCGAGAGATTGTCTGACGAGTTGGCGCAAAACCCGAGCAACGATTACAACATTTCTGGCGTTTTGGATGGTAGCGATGAAGCAAAGCTTTGGAAAAAGAGAATGCTCAACGTAGCGGGAAACCACGATATTGGATACGCTGGAGATTTGACCGAGGAGCGATTGGAGCGCTTTGAACGAGTTTTTGGAAAGGCGAACTATGAGCTGCGATTCGAGCTTCCCATCACGGACCCCGAAGTGATAGCTACGATGTACTCTGATTCCAACCCCGAGTCGAAACGAGTCATTCCCGAGCTTCGCATTGTTGCTGTCAATGATATGAACCTTGATACACCGGCGAAGTCTCTTCCTTTACAGGATGCGACATACGGCTTCATCAACAACGTCATTTCAACCGCAGGTTCTGTTCAATACGAAGGTCAATTCACTCTGATCCTCACGCATATCCCAATGTATAAGCCAGCAGGCATTTGCGTTGATGCCCCTTTCTTCGACTTCCATACCGAAGCAGACGGCGGGGGTCTCAAGGAACAAAACCAGCTCAGCTCCGACGCCAGTCGGGGTTTCTTGGAAGGAATCTGGGGCATGAGCTCAAAGAGAACAGCTCCAGGCGGTGGCTACGGCCGCGCAGGTCTAATGCTCAACGGCCACGATCACGCCGGCTGCGACACGTACCACTACATCAACCAGACAAACGCCACAGACCCCTCCCAGCGTCAGTGGGAAGTAAAAACCTGGTCCGACGCACAAGATCTCAAGATCCCAGGCACCGATGGCATACCGGGCCGACGCGAGATCACCGTCCGCAGCATGATGGGCGACTTTGGCGGAAACGCCGGTCTGCTGAGTCTCTGGTTCGACCAGGAGTCTTGGGAGTGGAAGTATGAGTACGCCACGTGTCCGCTGGGAAGCCAGCACTTCTGGTGGTTCGTGCACATCTTTGACTTCATCGTGCTGGTGTGGATGCAGTCGTACGCTGTGCTCTCTGTGATGGAGGCTTATGGAGTTGATGTGGACGGGCCGTTTTGGAGGGGCGTGTCACGGATGAAGGATTTTGTGCTGCGACGGAAACAAAGTGTCGGTGATAAGAAGAAGTAAAAGAAGTGTTTGGATAAACGATGTTTGAGTAGTGAAATTTTTCTTATAGAATACAAAGCGTTCTGTTTTTTTGCTTGTTTCGCTTGGGATTGCCGTTCGGTGAATTATGGTGGATTGTAACGGTGTTGGGCCGAGACATTTTCGCGATGGGGAGCTGAGTTGAGTTGATGTTGCGAGGCGCAGGGCTGGAATAGGATTAGGGTTGTTGTATAAGGTGTGGTGATGGGCGTGGTACTGACGGTAACGGTGTTGGACAGAGATCAGGGCCGCGCGGCGAGGTTGTACGATCGAAGGAAGGGTATTGACATGGTGAAGCCTTGGGGTTGAGGCTGAAGTGAATATGGCTGCTGTTTGAGGTTCTGGGTATGAAACGCCGTCTTCCAAGGTGGGATTTGAGGCTGCCATGATGAATATACACAATATTTATGAGGCTCTGAGTTCTTGATACGGTCCTGATGGTGTTGAGACGGTCCTCAACGCTCATCATCATGAACTTTCCCTGCTTACCAATACCATGAACTGTACAAACACAATATCACCATCACAAACACTTATTCACGTCTTTCAGCTGACACGAACCAAACCACAGTAGTGCCATCATGTAAAAGACTATTGCGCGTGGCCTACCACGCCGGTAGCATCAACACCGTGGTGATACAAGCGTTGAGGTTGCCCAGCGACCAAGGAACTCTACCAGATCCGGCGAAGCACCGCTATCTACCATGAAAGAAGGTCCGTTGCGCAGAATCGTGTGCAGAGTGTGATCAAAAGCAACGGTCCTTTGTGTGAGATCAAGTGATTGGGAAGGGTGACTACATAAACCCAGGACCAAACCACTGGGACAAAGTTGAGATTCGCATGATCATACTCACACAATCACTTATTGAGATACTGCTTGAACCATGCTGTCTCTTCAAGGACTTGGCGTACTGATGCTTCTGGGCGTCGCAGAAGGTATCCCGCGACCAGATGAAGAGCCACTTCTCAAGCACCATGCGAATATACCAAGGGACAATGGTGTCCCTACCGACATGCTTGGGGCGATGAGTCCTCAGACAGACTACAGAACAATGCCGGCGGGCACTTACACCGAGACGATCTCAACAGGCCTAGTCAGGATAATTGTCGTCAACGAACCGACGCCTACAACAGGCAATCAAGCAAAATGCCCAGTTGAGTGTGATTGCACAAGGATAAAAGACAAGAACAGCGATGAGTAAGTCTATGATACCAATCAGGTTTCATTGCTGACACGCTCAGATATGCACAATGCTTGACCAACGCAGCATGCAGACCATGCAGAGAACCAAATCTCACAACTTCATCGACGATAAAGCCAAAGCCTACATCATGTCCCGCTGAGTGCGACTGCACCAAGATCAAAGACGAGCAAAGCCAAGAGTAATTACATTTCACCTTCACTATTACAAGCATCACTTTACTAATGTGAAACAGGTACTTTCAGTGCATAACAAACGTCAATTGTCAGAGTTGCAGAGTGGGAACCCCGCCCAATTAAACAGACACGTGAAGACAGGTTATCATTGCATGTGGTGGTGGTATTTGGTAGCTGACACTGACACTATCGTATGATGATGGGGTAGCTAGATAAAACATGTTGACAAAAGAAAAAAAAACAGAATGCGTTTCTTTTCCCGCGAGCTTTGGAACAAATGCAACGCTAGAATCCGTGAATTAAGCTATGATGTTGTTTGTTTGTTGGTGGGATTAACAGCAGCAGTCGAAGCACTCAAGACAACACTCGCAGGTCTCGCCGCAGAGCCAGCAGCAGCAGAGTGTAGCGAGACTGTAGTTTATTAGTATGATTGATAGTGTAGTAGAGAGTGAGTGAGGCTTACCATGTGTATAGACATCCGTGGCTCTTCTCTTCTTGTTGTGGTGGTGGAGGGGCTTGCTGGTACTGCATCTACGTATTGTCAGAAAATGGTGATCTTCCACTTGAGCTTCAAACTTACAGGAGGGCCAGGGGGATATCCGCCCTGAGGGGGGTAGTAGCCCTGAGGTTGCTGAGGGTAGCCGTAGCTGTCCAGACGTTAACTTCTGCTTCTTGATTCTTCTTCCTGTGGCTGAGAGAGAGCTTACGGTTGTTGTTGGTTGGGATCCATTATGACAGATGTGGTTTATGGGATTTGTGAAATGTGTAAGATGCGATGGCAGAGTTGGAGACAGGAAGAGAGAGCGTCAAGTTATATTATTAGGCCCATCATGTGTTTTCCATCTGGAGCGGGAAGGAAAGGTCACAGGGGGCGCAGTTACAGACGAGACGAGACGCCAGATGATCTGTATCCTTCTTGGCTCTTTGCTGTGACCTTGGCGTAATAACGGGAATCCCGCGCACCAAGGCCGATTTAACCGTACAGCAGTCTTGGCACCTTCAACAGACACTTTACTGACTGACACCCACTGGTTGTTGGCTCTTACACTGCTTGTTACAGTACTGGGCTTGCACTAACTCCTAGTTAGCGACGGTTATGCCGGCACGTTCCGTTACGAGTCGGCAAATGATATTGGGTTTTTACAGCCTCTCCCTCTTCACTCCAAAATGTTAAATTGCAGTCTCTGGGTCTCTCTCAGCTAAGGGTCTTGGGCACTCCACTGCGAATTGACGTTGCAGGGGTCTAGCGCTTGGCAATTGCGCGTCCTCCATGGCTGAGCTTCACTCCTGCATAAAGGGTCCCCTTGGCGTAAGAGGTTGGGCTTGAAGATTGCAGACTAACAAATACCTGGCGGAGCACGAGTCAAGTTTGTTAAAGCGCTATCATGAGGATTACGAGCCACAGCTCTTCATAGGGTCTTCGGTATAAGTTGTCCATTGCTACAGAGCTCTCACCGTATTCTTGATAAAGAGCTGATCCTCAGGCTGTTGTGTTAGCCTTGCGACTTTGTCCCGTTCTTGTCCTGTCTTGTCATGAAACACTCCTTGCAAGTTGCCGCTGTATTCCCGAACCCTGTACGATCAACGCGCGCGCGCGTACAGTAGGTGCAGGTACCGCCACGATTTACGAATACAACAATGGCGAATGAATTGAAGCTGTCTAGGCTGTCCAAAGCCGCGGGGACCGATTCCCTCTAACGCGCGTTGTTTAGCCACTGAATATTCGCTTTCGGCTGCGGCTGAGTCGTGGAGCTTGTCTCAGCTTCTGGTGTCTTGGACGAGAAACACTGCACTTGACCGTTACGTTGTATCGCTTAGTTACCGGTTTGCGCCGCATTCGGTGCCCGACAGATGCAGCCGCCGACGGAATCTGTGCCAATTGATGAACGTTGTTGGTTTATGCTAATACACGTTGGGTGGTTCTCAATCGTTGCTATCTTTAGTGATTCACCTTCTCGCACATGATTAGAGAGGTGTCTTCTTGAGTGCATCTCGGCGCAACATGCAGCTCTTCCAAACGCTTTGATTTGTGCCTGGCTTTCTGTTGTCTCGACCTGAGCCAAGCGGGCGCAGGAAGGACAACCATGCGACTCACGGACATGCAGCCAGCCGATCTACATGCTCCTTAATCCGCAAAGCAGCTTCCTTCGAACTCAATTTCGTGACATCCAGCACCAACTCGTTCTCGTACCCGAAGCGATAGATTGTCTCGTTCTCCAGAATCGGCCTCAATGTCGTCTCGTCCGTGAGCTTCGCGTCTACGTTTTGACTCCGCGCCGGATTGATCGCCCGCCTTATGTTCTCCTCTATCTCGCACTCCAGCACGATCGATATGAACGAAACGCCTCGCTTTCTCGCTGCAGCTTCGTAATCCTTCGCGCCCATTTCTCCCGCCGCGCTTGCCTCTCGCGCTTCCGTAAAGATCCACGTTTTATCCTTGGTATATTCCGACGTCGCGATTTCGTTCAGAACGTATCGCCGTAGACCCGTTCGCATCTCGTGGTATCCAAGAGACGAGCGCTCGACGAGCGCATCGATGGGATCGATGAGGAGGTGATTGTGGTAGACCTTTGAGTCGGGGAGTAACTGGTGAAGCTCCTTCGCGATCGTGAGCTTCCCGATACCGGGATAGCCGTTGATGTAGACGAAGCAAGGCATGTTTCGATTCGGCGAGCGTGATGAGTGACACGAGTTCTGCGACTGCGATTTTTGCATTGGCCTTTCGGTTGAAGGGCTTGCTGATCGTCGAGGAGTTGTGGACGTTGGTGTTTGTAGTCGACGGAAGGTGAGTCACTGTTATGCTTTCAACATTCACCGAGCCTGCGCGCACCTGAAGCTTAAGTCGACGACTCAAGCTTTGATCATGCAATCAATCTTCGTAAATCCTGCTCCAGCGGATCAAGCACTCCAGAAATCACATCCCCTTGAAAACAACATGAGTTCCCAGACGTACCCATTTGTATATTCGATCGTAAGCATCGCTCAACCGCATTGTAATATCCAGGGCCACCAGTCATCAATACTCTTCCCAAAAGCTTATTAGCTGCTTCGTAGTCAAGAATATGTCTTGGTAATCCAGGCTCTAATGTTAGAGTCTGGGGTGAATCCAAAGTGGCTATTGATTGGCCGAGAATGAGCTCCATGAGCAAGATTCCGACATAAAGCATGAACGGGTTGGTTGGTGATACTGATGCGTTGACTCTGGGATATTCTGGGAAGTGTCTGAGGACAAAAACATGCTGTAATTGACGAACACCTCCCTTTTGGGCAATAAAGATATCTTCACTTCTTGGAATGCCTGCAACCCAAGGCGTGCCTTGCAGTTGTAAGACACCACAAGCAATCATCCAAGCCAGGCGAAGCTTATCTCCATAGAGCAGCGCTGGATCCTGGAGGACTTGCTTTAGTGGCACTAAAGACCATTCATCACAGCTGCCCAGACATTCAAGTGTATAAATATCATACTTCTTGGTTTCCGTCATGTAGCGGTGCTGGATATGCCCACATCTCTCACCCTGCTTTCTCTTCCCCATTGTTTGCATTGCTTCACAAAGATTGCTGATGTACTTAGGCTCTGATATTGTCCTGAGGGTGTTGAGTGCGAGATTTGATAAAACTGAGTCGACCATATCAGTTTGTGATTGCTGGCTGTTTGCAGAAGTGCCTGCCGGTGGAATGGCGAATCCAACAGTCTTTCTTGGCGTGGCTGCACTCTGCGACGTAAAAGAATTCGTCGATGTCTTCGAGTCCTCTCCGCTTTTCAAGAGAATTTCATTCCATTGCTTCGAAGTATCGACTTACGATGTTGCTGGGTACGAAACAGCAAGACGGAACTGTAACTCCTTGATGATCTCCTCATCTGCATCACCAGGAACAACTGTTCGCGATGGCGGTGCAAGTTTCAGGCCAATCTCGTGTATGTCAGCGCATTTGCAGGTCATTGTTGATCTCAACGCGTGATATATGTCGCTGAGCATTCCGTTAACGAGTTTGTTGAGTCGTAATTGTGATCGAGACTTTCTATTTGATTCAACATATGTGTCTAGCAAGACAAGCCGTGCGAGAGCTAAGTTGCTGTCGCTTATTCTTCTAAGAGATTCTTGGTAGCTGAACTCCTTAAGAGTGAATTTTGCCCGATGAAGATGCTTCTTTATCGAAGAGCTTTCTGTCCACTCGGTCTGTTCCAAGTTAGCTAACGCATAAAGCTGATCGCAACCACCTACCTCTCCGTCTTTACCAATATTGAGCTTCTCCATCAGCTCCTCGATAGCCTCTCTAATATTCTGAATTTGGTCATGAAAAACTTGCAACGATGACCATAGTCTCAAACGTAGCCCGTTGAATACCTCTTCTTTTCTCCAAAGGACCCCAAATGGCTCGCGAATCATTTCATCGATGTGCGTTTGCGGTGCAATACCAGTGAGAAGCTTCTCACAAGTATTCTGCAGAATTTTATGCTCAGTATTGAGATTCAAGATTAGGGTTTTGAGGATTCGTTTGCTGCAACGGAATTTCTGCAGAGTATTGAGACCGTTCATGTAACATTCTAGCGCAGATACCACCATAGGTATACTGCCAAGCACGATACCGGCGACTTCGAAACCCGACATCTTGGAGAGACTATCAATGCGATAAATGGAAAAAAAGAACGGAAAAAAATCGACACTCTGAGTCTGGCCTTATTCGGCTGGGGTTGAAAAGAAGAGGGGTTGCGGCTGACGTGCAGCTGGATATTGATCTGACCAACAGCACCTGCAGATGGCACCCTCTCATGGGTCTGCAGAGGGCGTTTGTCGTTTCAACTTCCCTTCAATATTTTCTGGGCCGATAAATCTCGAGATAAAGCAGCGTCTGTCCTCACACAACCATGAACACTATTGCTGATCATGTTTCGGCTTGCCTGCAAGAGTTCCATAGTCTCTGCAGCTTTCCTGCAATATGGGAAAATGGCATCCCAGATGATGATACCCAGAGCGATATCTCACTCTTGAAGTTGCAGAACGAGATGAGCAGATTCAAAGTCTGGAGTGGGAACATTGGCGCTCATAAAAAAGGAACAAGCTCTCTCGATCACAGGCTTCGTGATGCGTCAAATATCCGGAATCAGGTGGTCGAGCTCTTAGAGGACTTGAGAGAGTCTCTACAAGATGGTAAGTTTCCTTGATTGAGCTGTTTTAAGATGCTCTCTGACATCAACAGCCAAGGACATTCTCACTGGAAAAACAACGCCGTGGGACCAAGAATTAACTCCAGCTGAGTTTTCTGATGATGATTCCGACGATGAATGGTTTCAAGTCAACGTAACCGGGACATCTGAGATCTCACAGATATTTGCTGCCATCGTTGGAGACATTAACTGCCTGCTCAGACTTTCGGTGTCCATCCACAATCCTACTCCCCACGATCGCTTCAAGAAAGCCTCCTTAACCGATACATCTGACTACGAGCCCTTTGACGTCCAGCACGTATGCAATAAGCTTTCCGAGGCCCCGAAACCGGTCGCAGAGAGACTTGGAAAGGCTATTTCTCGACGGAGACAGTACTTCAAATACAGAGAATTGCACCACGACAAGTTGACGAGCGGGCTTGAACTCGACGACGAGGACCAAATTCAGAGTACTGTAGCCTCATCGTTGCCAAAGAATCTCAAGGCAAATGAACCTATCTCTGTGGATAAGGAAGTGGATGATGTATCGGATGCTGCGAGATCACAGACGTCTTGGGCAACATCTGTTGCGAATCCAGACAGACCGAAGATACCTGCCCTTCCAGCGGAAGCCGAGAATGGGCCTTTCGAGTGCCCGTTTTGCTTTATGATGATATCTATTGCATCCAGGAATCATTGGAAGTTAGTTTCCTCTCCCTTGTTAAATGTGTATCACTAACGTGAAGCCTCAGAAAGCACGTTTTCTCAGATCTCTTCCCCTATATCTGCGTTGAGCCAGACTGCCCAGCTCCGGATCAAGACTTTCAGACACGCCACGAATGGGCCGATCACGTCAAGAAGCACCATTGGAAAACATGGACTTGCAGTCTTGGCTGCAATGAGAGCTTTGACTCTTCGCAAGATATGAAACGACACCTGACACAAAAGCACTCGGGTATGGCGGAGCTGGTGCATCTGGATAGCCTTCTCACTATGTGCGAGAGGCCAAGGTCAGAAAGCGAGCCAACAGGTTGTCCCCTTTGTAATGAGAGACAGTCGTCATTCAAGCAATACAAACGCCATGTCGGTCGTCATCAGGAAGATCTGGCACTTTTTGCATTGCCGAAGCTTGAAAACGAGGAAGAAGGAAAAAGAGGAGAAGAGGAAGAGGGGAAGGAAAGCGATGATGAATCTCAAGAGGCCGAGCAGGAGGTAACAGGAACGGAAGCTCTGTCACCCTCAGGAAGTCTCAGTTCTTACTCGAGTCAAGATCGTATGCGGGTAGGGTTGGGAGACTCAGACTCAAAGTCTGTCTCACAGCATCTAATAGACTCTCACTCTTTGGAAGACACGCCTGCTGCAACCGACCCGAAAAGGATCGAAACGCGCCGCAAACGCAAATTTGCTTGCTTAACATGCGGCTACGAAACAGATCGTAAATACAACCTGCAACGACATATGATGGCAAGACATTCTGAGCCGAGGGCTCCTGAAGGGGCTCGTACTCAAGATGAGATGAAAACGAAAGACAAGGAGTTCCCGACAGATGGAAAGTTGACAGCCGAGCCGGAAGGGAACGAAACGAGCCCCTAACACAGATATAAGTGCTCAAAATGCACCTTCACATCAAATCGTAGGTTTAATATGGAGCGACATACGCGACATAAGCATCCCTTGCCGAGGGCGCCTGGGAAGGCGCATACTCAAGATAAAAAGTTCCCGACATATGGAAATTTTGACGCCTTTGGATAAAATCTGCGCAGCCAAGACTTTTAACTCTATCATATCTGGTTTAATGTAAAACACTGTGGCAAAGTTCCCTGAGGCACAAAAGTAAAGAAAACCAAAAACAAATACGGGCAATATACTCCTAATATCAGCCGACGACGTGATGGTCGAAGCTGTCCAGGCATTCCTCAGTGTAAGCTTACTAAGTGTGATACCATCTCTCCCAACCCAAGCAATGTATGAAAAGATTTCATATTTTACCCGAAATGCCATCAGGGATGGCAAAGTGTTTGTGCCTCATATCAGACATTTCGCAGTCGGGATGATGAAGGATGCCTTTCAAAGAGGTTGAGAAAGGAACAGATGATACGCCGAACCAGGGTACATCATTTGAGGATATGTCGAAAATTGAATCACCGCAATTCAGAGAACCCGACCAGCTCACCAATTCACACTATGAAATGTGTTGGGAGTCTTGGTTGATCAAGAAGCAGACCAGTGAAAGCGCTGGGAGAAATCAGGAACTCGAGTCGAAGAAAGAATGCCACGAGCTCCGAGCAGAGTTCTCCCAAGAGTTGGGACAAAGAGCAAGGGCCGGATCTAGCAGCGATCAGGTGTCGTTTTCCTAAGACCGAATTAGATCTCGAGCTACGGGATACATTTCAGGTCTCTGCGCCTACTGACCACATGTAGAGGTTGATGGCAAGGTTGCTGCAGGCTCTATATTTAGTGTTAGGTGTCCCACTGTGCCTTGGGAGGAAAGGTGACATGGGTTTCTCCTAGGCGCTGCTGTGGATATTGCGGGAAGCCCAAATGTGAACGAGGATACTCCAGAGGCTCATGATGTATTTACAGCCATAGGCGCTAATAGTGATAATGAAGAATGGCGGCCTTAAACTCCCAAAGAACCCGAGAGGAAACAAGTAACTATCGTGCCAAAGCCTTTAGGTCAATGGCTGTTACATGGATAAGATGACTGATGCGGCCATGATATTCACTTCTGACCAGTCCAGTAACCGAACCAATGGCGTGGGATCTTCGCTGTATCCAGAACTAATGATGAACAGAAAGGGCCTTAATGTTTGAAAGGCTTTATGTGCGCTGGAGAAGGAATTGGAAGTGGGATGTCTTCGAATATACAGAGAGGCCGTTAACTCGGACGATGGTTCAACAAAAAATGGACAAGAGCGGCTCGGACTTATCAATGGAGTTCATTCTAATATTATAGAGAAGCTGAGGCGAGATGAATAGCCTAGCAGGCCTGATATCATGGCAAAGAGAAGTCATGTAGAGGTAAAGGTCGACGAGCTTTTAGTGAGGCTTAGTGTGGAGTGAATGACAAGAACAGATACCTATCAGATAGTATAGTCATGGGGGGGAGGGGCTGTAATTTGATTTTGTTGTCTCATCATAGCCTATATCGAAAAGCCCGTGAATGAGTCGTGTGTTCACCCCGTGAGGAACTTGCTGCCTGTTCAAGAGATCACAGAAAGCGCCAAGGTCCTCAGATACCGCTCCAGGAGCGAGGCTATTTTAAACTCCTGAAAAATTTAATGGTATCCTTTTTAGGTGCCGTAGTCAACTTACTTCTGGTGTCTAGGGAAAAGGGGACCAGGTTAGTTGGCTCGGTGCCATCAAGACTAAGTGCCAAGGTTAGATTTTAGAGACTGAACGGATAATAGATTAGGATGACAATGATATGAACTTGATGATGAGCCAGCGTTCTGGTGAATCCTTTTGGACCGACCGTGGAAGATGAAGCATATTGATGCGTTTGTCAAGTTAGGAGCCTATATTTAGTCGGAATTTTGACAGTTGGCTAGGTCTCCGGGCCGCCCGGGCCGTTATCCTAATCGGTGGGTCTGCTTTGACAACGACCAGGAGACCCCCCTTGTCATATGATTTGATATCATGTCACGCTTGCTCTGTTTGAGAATGACTGCTAGAAAAAGGCCTCAAACCTCAGAGATTCATGTTCTTCAAGCTCTTTGACCCCCAATGCCCCCCATTTGATGTTGATGCTTCTTCTGTTACCTTGAATTTGCTCTACATTTGGTATATGATCATGTCGAACCAACCTGTAGGAGATACGACGCCGCCCGAGGTGCCCGCACCAATCATCGCTCATCCGAAGTATCCGTCGAAGTCTCCTTCGAAGTCCCCGTCGAGATCTCCGCCAGCCCAGGGCGAACTTGGCCCTGCGGACGATTCTGATGTCCGTCCTTCAGGCCCCTTTTATATCGAGGACCGTGCTTACTTTCTAGCAGCATGACTCTCATGGGGATGCCGACTCTTCCATTGGGAGCGATTCGTCAGTGCCCACAGAGACAGTGTATATACCGTGATTCTGACAGTCCTCGCAGCGAGAGCTCAACCGCCTCCGTTTCTGCTAGCATCCTCGAGTACCGTCGCAGCCAGGGGCGCACGTACCACAGCGACAAATTCACGGCGAATTACTTCTTTCCCAATGACGATCAACAAGTTCAGTCTATGGACTTGACGTACGACTTGGCCCATATCTCAAAGCGCATTAAAGCGGCGCTAACTTAGTCCCAGACACCATTACTTGACGCTTCTGTTGGACGGTGAACTTTTTCTTGCCCCTCTCAAGATAGATTCTATACAGGTGAGGTGCTCTGGCAAAATCCAAAGCTGGTTAAAGGATCTGTGTTAAATTTTACGCCTTCTTGAAGCGAGTCTTAGATGTTGGTACCGGAAGCGGTGAGTTCTCATGAGTTCCTCCTTTGGCCACCACTAATGGTTTCGTAGGAATCTGGGCTATGTACGATACTCATAAGTCCGCCAATGTCGCCTACTTACATATCACAGTGAATTTGCCGACCGATATCCCAACACAGAAGTAGTTGGCACAGATCTGTCCCCTTGCCAACCCCAATGGGTACCCCCCAATCTTCGTTTTGAAATTGATGATGCCACGCAACCTTGGACCTGGAAGGAAGATTATTTCAGCTTCATTCACATCCGATATCTATTCGGTGCTGTTAAAGACTGGCATGGTCTCTTTAGAGAGGCATACCGATGTTGTGCACTAGGGGGTTGGGTCCAGTCAGGCGAGGCCGACGTCACATTCCGTAGTGACGATGGAACTACCGAGCTGGAACCCGTTTTCAAAACCTACCAGAAGCTCTTTGAAGACGGTAGTCAGATTCTAGGGAACCCCTTCTTTGTCCACGATTTGCAACAGAAGGCTTTTGAAGAGGCTGGATTCACAGATGTTGAAACAGTTGATTACAAGGTATGTTTCTCCAAGACTGGACTACAGTTGACTGAAACGATGCCTTGCAGTTCCCTATTGGAGGCTGGCCCAAGGATCCCAAACTCGCCGAGGTTGGGCGGTTTGTCAAGGCCACGCTGGAGAACGATTTGGAGGGTAAGATAACCAGCCTTTTACTGTTGATTGATTTCTCACGCCTGATAGGTTACACTCTTATGATGTGGCAGGACGTTTGCAAATGGCCCAAAGATGAATACCAGGTGTTTCTCATGAGTTTGCGTAAGGCGATACGCAACCCAAAGGTGCACAGTTACATGACTGTGCGTTACGTGTACGGTCGCAAGTAAGCCAGCTATTTTTGGCGATCTTAAAGTCATGCAATATTGTGGGATTGTGAGGATTACTTCTGTGTTGTGATTATTAGCTTCCAGTCACGAGTCTTGGAGTGCAAAGAAGATATCTATGGTTTAGGAGGATAGACAACCGGCCGGAAGTAATCTGTGGTTGGGCAGATGAAAAACACAGAAAAGGTCTCTATTTATTGTTATGAAAATGCTATCTGGAATCATCTATTAGGTTATGGTGATTTCCTCCCAGCTGTTATCCTTTATCGCTTCGCCTTCCATGATTCCGTGAACGTAGCTATCCCCGACCATTTGATAAGTACCGTCAGCTCGAGGTCTCATAACCAACGGCACCGGACAAGCCGAAACCACCCAGACACTGTCTCCTTCTAGCGCAGACGAGAAAGCCAGTCCTAAATGCCCTTCGTCTGTCAGGAAAACTCGCCGCTGACCAGCATATGTTCCTAGTAGCGACGCATACGTAGCAGCCAGTATAAACGTGTCTGCAAGCTCCTTAGCCACCACGGACGTCCACTCTATGTCAAACTCCTCGGGAAACCCCCCCAGTGAGGAGGTCCTCGCCATGAATGAAAATATTGACGCCAGCTGTGAGTCCGGAGGATCAGAGGCACCTAACTTTTGCAGCATCTGTTTGATCCATTCAATACTTGGAAGCATATCGGAAGCTTCGTCCCCATCCTGGGCCACAAGAGACTGGAAGCTTGTCAATTGTTCCAACATTACAAGTCGTTGGTCGACTCTCATGGAGGTGTCCCAGACCCGCAAGTATTGGAATAATATGTAGCATAGCCAGGCTTTGAAGCAAGCACCAAGCTTCGATATATCTATTGAATCGTGTATATTTGCGCCAAAAATGAAAGTCCGCCAACAAGCTTCAATACTGAGCTCTCCAGTTACTTTGTAGCGCTTGCCGCATCGTAGTAGAAGGTCTGCAAAGGGTTCGACGTGGAAGAAGTAAGCGAGCATGTAGAACGGGTAAGACCCTGGAAGGATTTGTCCGATACGCTGGGCCTGCACAGAGAGCCTCGAGCCAGTAATGCTGAATCCCAGAGAGCCAATCTCGCTGTATCGTGCTGCGTCTAATCGAACTTTGCCTCTGGCCCAGGGAAAAGGATAGGGGCAGTTCTTGCAGCAGATGGCTCGTTCGAGAAATTAGGTACCCACGAGGGTAAATCCCCTGAAGGTAAATTCAGTGCGCCATGGTGAAATTCTGCAACCCCAGCCAAGGAGATGAAACCGAGGTGATTACAATGATTTAGGATGTTAGCCGTTGCGGCTGTAAATACCTCAGCAACTGAAGCATCGTAATTAACTTCCAGATCGCACCGAGGAAGTCCCATGTGGCTCGCGGCAATATTGACCATTCCCAGTAACGAATAAACCCGATCACGAGCATTCGTTACCTTGAACTTATGGCCTACCATCATCATGTACGCCAAGTGAGGACTGGCGGTCGTTTTCCAATTATCAGGGCCTGTGAGATCCTTGATAACAGAAATCTGTGGGTGATCTTGGGTTTTTTTCAAGCTTTCGAGGGACGTCCTGAGCACGGTGATGAAGTGAATGGCGTAGGGTCCTGGCGTCCATGAAATCTGCTCCACCTTGACCATGGCCAATGTCGCGTTGGGAAACCAGCCTAGTCTTTGAATCATCATCAATGCTGAGGCGAGCTGTTCCCAAGAGATGGATTCGCCGTTTCCCAGGAATACAAACGTCTGCCGAGCTAGGACGGTCTCTTGAATCACCCAAGCTCTACGGAACCAATTCCGGTCCAGAAGACCAACGAATGGCTTCCAGGCTTCAGAAGGAATAGGTGGAAGGCCTGAGCTTTCGATTTTGTTCTTGTCCGGGCTCACTTCACTTCCATTTGTCTCTTCAGCCAAGCTGGAAAGTGCCCGTGTCAGACGAATAGCCTCAGCTGCCTCGCTTCCGCCATCACCGAGCCAGATATCGACTCGGGCTGCCATGCTGTAAATCTCGCTCATGATGCCGACCTGGATCTCGCGCTCCCTTTGGTTAGTCTGATCAATACATATTGCGTCGATCCACAAATACCAATCAAATTCCTCGAAGCGTTTGAGAGCACCGAGTAAGTTTGGTTGGACGTAGAATCTATGGCCGTTGACCAGTATACATGAGTCGGAGACCTTGCTTTTGCCTTCTCCCTCTGGTGCACCCCATGTATAAGATAGTGCATGGTAGCCAAGTGCCTCTGCTTCATCCAGAGAATGAGTGGTCACGTCGATGTTTAACCTCTCCGATAAGAGGCTGCGTGTTCGCGGACGGATTTTTACTAGACGAATATGTGTCGAGTCGAGTTTTGATTCATATTTGTACTTGGTACTAAATGTACTGCTTCTGCGGAGAGTTGTCCACGACGAGGAGCGCATTCTTGGGGGACGGAGTTGAGATTGTAACCTTGGCTTGTGGAGTTGATTTCTTGGCTGTATGACTACAAAAGAATGATCTCGCAGATAGATGTTGAGACTGCGAGATTCATTTTGAAACCCCCCTTTTCTCTGCATGGATATGTAGTGTCTAATTGGTTCGTTGTTACCGCGCGCTTAGATCTCGCAGAACCAACACATCTGAAGCTATAACCACTTTAACCGCCATTCATCCCAGGCTAGCCTAATACTGGCAGAATCCGGTTGCAAGATCGCACAAAAGCCAAACTTTGCAAGCAATCGGATTCGATATTTTGAATTAAGGTCCCAGAATTTCTAATTGATAGTTGATTTGCCCAAGATCAGATTTGTTTCTTGTGGTTGGTGCGGTTCAACTTGGCCCTCTGAGCCAGCATATGCCCAAAGAGGATGTAAAATGCTATGATATGATGTCAGTGTGGAGATAATATGCAGATTGCTATAGCTCACGTACCTGGAACGTACATGGCTAATCCAAACCAAAGAAGATACTGATACGCTGGATTCCGAGCTTGGGATGGCTGGATGACTTCGTACACAAGCTTCATCTCTGAGAGAATACCGATGGGATAAAGAACAAGGAACATGTTGTATCTATGAAGAGTCAGTTTCTTTCTCGTGTCACATCTCGCCATGCTTCTCACCTCAACCATGTCAAACCAGCTGGCACAGATCCCGTCCCCGTCTGAAGAGTAAAGTAAAAGTATCGAATCGCATCAGCCGCATTCCAAGCCATGAGCATAAGACTATAAGCAGTCTCCCTATAGCCAACTTCCGGATAGTTTCGTGTAATAGCCCAGACAATGGTGTTTCGACCAGCAACTTGCAGCGCCGTTGTAGCGGGAGCTGCTCGGACAATACCAGTGACAGCATGGATAACTTCCATGACAGTAAAAGTCTCAGTCCATCGTGCTATGATGTTGAGTTCATCCCACACAGCGCCATTGCCTTGGGTTAGTCACAGATATGTCGTTCTGAGCAAGAGAGCTGTTCGGAGGATGGCTGAGAGGGTATTATAAAGGAATAAATATGTGGATGGCTTAGGCTTCGAATCAGAAGTTGGTCGCGCCATCTGTGCTTGAGATAATGAAGTTTGAAGGTGTAAGATCGTAGATTCTGCAGATATAGAGCAGTCTATGGAAATTTGTACAACACGCTAGGAAGCCCACTAAGGCGAATCGAGTTATACCGAGGCTGACGCTTGGGAACTTCCAAATCGAGTTGCTTCGCCGGATATTAAATGGAGACACCATCACTCATCTCGGGGACAATTCATAAATTAGGTAGATATATTGAGATGTATTCCCATGTCTGGACAGACACGAAAACTCTGAACTATCCCGTGTATAAGAACAAAACTCTCAGGTTAATTTGGGATAGAGGGATGATATCATTATTCTAAGGCATGGCTGAAATGTCTCTCATTTCGTAAGTTGCACATGACGGGCATTAGCAGCTAGCTAACGTTGGTTGCCAACGTACCTTGAGATTGTATGTATTGCCATGTTTCTATGCGCGGGTCTGAACCAATCACAACAGCCTTTGAACATAGCACACATATTTGTGTACGGCAAGTCAAGACTCAAGGGTAACGGTAGTGTAGCAAGCGAGAAGTATATTGCTGTTGGGCGTCCGGTGTAACACGCGAGACGGCCAACAGCATGCTGTGAAGTGCCTCCAAAGGGCTAATCCAGACGCTTGAAAACAACCAAGGGTAATGGCGTTGCTCTGGAGTATTAGAATGAGCTGATTTCCATTCATCTGTGTGCAATAATTCTCTGCCGTGTTTCATCGTATTTCATGCTTATTTCTGCACATTGGCCATCATCTTCACTGCTTGACCTCACTCGTAACATGTCTCTTCATTCAGAAGCTTCTTATTCTCATACTTTACCATCGCCTCTAGGAAACCATTCACACTCGATAAGATGGCGTCTCTTCTCAAGCGCCCAGCTTTGGGGCAACTCGCTGGTTTGGGAAGTCTCTACGATGCCCGAAGTGACAACTTTCTTCCAATGTCCGTTCTTGAGGAATCTCTTCCTGCTAACATCATCGACACCACCCGATATCAATCTTCTAACAGCAAATTTATCTTCGATGATACGTTGAAGAGCAAGTTCGCCGCATTTGGCGTGGGCGATGAATTGGGAGTCAGCATTCTAGCTAGACTTACAAAGGTAGAGGGTTCCGGCCTCTATTTGTCGGACAAACGCCACACGAATCATGCCATGCAGTGCTCTCTGCTTTACGATGTCACGACCGTAGAAGAGAAGCTCAATCTCACTGCAAGTTGTACCAAGGAATGCGTCAAGCTACGCGAGCTGGACACTGATGTCGCTACTCACGTGGTGACTGGTATCAGTTGGGGTCAACGCTATGTGTTGACCGCTAACCAACCATTCCACCCTTCTGAAGACAGCAGCAATGTTTCGAGAAGATTAGCCGCAACTCTCACTCTGATCGAAGAAGAGCTACTTGGAGAGGGTACCCATATTTGTCTTGAAGGCTCTGCGGAGATAAGCATCTTTGGAGATGACCTTGACACAGTTCCCATCCTTACCGACTTGGCCAGCGCCCAGAACATCATCAAGAATATCCCTGGTGACGGAAAGGAGAGACCACTGGTCTACCACCTAATGCCACTGTCTTTCCTCGCAGAGTTTCGGATACTTGATATCCAGGCCGACATCACCTACCGTCAGTTAGGGACCGACTGCGCTAGAGAATGTGTGAAGTTGTTTGACAACATTCAAGTTGCAATCCAGCAACTTAATGACTACATCATCAGACTGCAGAACCACCCTGCCGGCTTTCCGCCTGGACATGCTGAATCGACTGCACAACTTCTTGTTAAGTACAAAAGTCTCGGAGACCTACCACAGATTGAGTTCGCAAGTTTGGTTAAGGGCGCTCGAGGTTGCATGAAGAGTGACCAGGATCTTTGGACTCGACTCACAGAACTTTTGGGCGATAATTTGCCTCAAAATATTCTGGCCGCTATGACATACAAAGAGTATATGGATTTCCAAGATATTCTCATAGATGAAGGAGTCAGCATCGTGGGCTACAAGGGTCCGTCTCTGTCTGCCTTGCTGCATGGCAATCAATACGACGACGCCTATGTCCTCTACTACAACGAGCATGTCCGCCATCATTCTGACTCATGGAAAGAGAATCTTACAGTATTGCTTGACCCACTCAGAGATCCGTCTCAATACAAACTAGCTATTGCCGTCGACCAGGACGCAGTTGACCATGATGCTCACGGCACTTCGCTAGAGAAGCCTTATATCTCCCATTTATGTGAAGGACGGGTTATCAGTGAAGATCTTGTAGAGAAACGCAAGGTCTTGGCTGTCAACTGTGTGATGCGTGTGGCCGAGGACGCACTGGACCGTTCCGTTAACAGCAAACCTCTCGACAGAAGAGCCGTCAAGATTCCTGTCTACACCAAGGGTGCGACCGGTCACTACAATGCAACTGGATCTGCGAATCCTGCCACTCGGTGGTCGAGTACGGTGTTGTGGATAACTTCCTCTACTGTGATTGCGGAGCGAGCAGTTTCGACAAATGGGAATTTCAGTGCAACGATCCCAGCCACGGCTCAGACTGGAATCGGTACGAGAGCGAGGAGCTACTCCAGAAGCTCAAAGCGCTAGAGCCGTTCAAAGATCTCAATATCCTGATGCTAGGTGAGATAGGCGTTGGAAAATCCACTTGGATCAACGCCTTCGTTAATTATCTCACCTATGACTCCATTGACGATGCATTGGACGCCGAAGACCTAAAGTGTGTCATTCCATGCTCTTTTCAGACACAGACGGCTGTTGAGGGCAAGTTTGTCGAGACGGAGATCAAGATTGGCTCAAGTCAACTCCTGGATGGACCACATGCACATCTACTACACATATATGCCAACGACCTACCAGCATCGAGACGCGGCGATAGACAGGGATCTCACTGAGAATGCTGGCATCATACACCTTAAAGAGGAAGCCATCCGGATGAAGAAGGAGGCTATCCAAGAATTTGATCTGGAACCGACAGATCGAAGAGGCTGCAATCCAATTTGGCTTTTTCCTCCAAAGAAACGCCACCACACCCTATAATGACGCCACTGTCGAATACCTTGACATGCTCATCGATCAGGAGCGACAGAAAATGCAAGTCGGTGGATCAAAGCACCGCCATGAGAAGCTACAGAAGCAGAAAGCTGGGTATATTCAGAGAGTGGAAGTGCTAGAGAAAGCCATGACACAGGGCGACGAGTTCAAACTTCTAGACGACAAGGGTGTGGCGCAGCTAGTGGACAGCCTTTACGCACTGCCTCAATTTGGAAATGACCTCCGAAACATTGTCAAGATACAGGAGAGCGCTGCTGAGTCTTCGAATCGAGAACGGTCCTACAATGTCTCAGATGGAGTTGGCTTTCATCGTAGACGACGGATGAACCGGGCTCAGAAGGACGAAGCTGGAAACGTAGACTATGGGGAGGGATCTTGGGCGGGTAACACCATTCCAGCTTATGAGCCGATTCCTGGCTCTTTTCCGGGGGAGCTTGATGGAGGTATGATTGGAGGCCAACCTGGTGGGCGCGTTGTGGTCGTACATAGACCATCTCGCACTCGGGAACTCTGGAAGAGTTTCACGAACCTTTTCTAGGGCTGTTGAAGACGCCTGACAAGCTAGGAGCCGGCGAATCTAGATGTCCGCGTTACCAGCTGGAGATGGCAAGCAAGCTAGATACAAACTTTGGCACTGATTGACGTGTACTATGGGGCCATTTCGTCTTTAGAAGTCGAGTAATTACTTATCTAGCTTAGTGGGAATCACATATTCCGTTTGGGGATTCTGATTGATCTGTCCAGTTGATTTCGATAGGAGTCATCATGAATTTATCCCTCAACCCTCTTCTGACGGACACGATGCTATTCTGCAGGGCCGACAATAAACCTAAGCTCCGCGATAAATCTCCCACTCTCCATAATAACATCCCCTCTGTGCTCAATGTATTTCCCAGCTGAGTCCACAAGACCATAGACTTTCATCTTCTCGGGAACTTGAAAGGTTTGCTTCTCTCCAGTTTCTTTAATCTTATCACCCCCGGTACCAAAAGGCCCGAGCTTTCTTTCTGTCGTGTTGATGACCAAGTTGAAAATCACTTTCTTGGTAACATCGTGAGCTAAAACTCCTGTGTTCCATGACGCTCCCGTGATAACTTCATCATCGTCGAGAAAGATCGACTTCTTGCTGTGGCCAAAGCCTCCGAAGTGAATACCATCATAAGCCGCGGTCTCGGCATGGAGAGAGTCCACGGCGAATTGGTAGGAGACATCGAGTCTGATGATGTTCGAAGGCGCTGCTTTCCGCAATTCGAAAGCATGATTCGTAAGATCGGGTTCATCGCCCATATATTTCTTTTGGTAGATCCTGTCATAGTCTCCCGCCCACTCCAAAGCTTGGTTGGCAACACTGTCAAACGTCTTGATCAAGGACTCAACGGCCGTGATGAACTCCTTGTCTATATCAAAAGACTTCTTCGTCGAACGACCCTCGACGTATTTGTTAGCCTTGCTTGTAAGGTTGGAGACCGTGTCAAAAATCGCTTTCATCATAATCGAATGTGCACAAGCGTCGAGTCGCATCGCCGCGAGCTTGTGAATTGTTTCCGTAGAGTCTTCGTAAGGCAATTCACCACACGATAGCTCAAGTTCAATGATGGGAACATTGCAATTCCCATTACCTCGTAGAAACCGGCTCATACGAGCCCATGGAATTGCCTGAGATGATCGACGATCTCTGTCAAGACGAAATAGTGAAGCGACGGGCATTCGAACATTGACGGGGTATTTATCCGCTGCGATGCCAAGTGTGCAGCCGACATAGTACAAGAGTTTTGATGCGCCAGAAAGTTCATGGCCAAGTCCAATGAGCGACGCCAGAAAGAAACACTGCACGAACGATAGAGACTTGACCACACTCTTGGGACCGTGATATTCGAAACCTCCGTCGAAGATAATGTTGTTGAAATCGCCAGATAAGCCGAGGACCTGATCCCAAGTTTTGCCCTGAGCAGCGGCAATAGTCGTGACTGCTCTGAACAGTTCTTTTGCTCTCGCCTCGCAGGCTATAGCATGCATGCTATGCTCCCCATAGTACGACTGACACTGTTTTGTCAACCCGGTATATCGTTGACCACGCTCGAATGTGCCCATCTTCATTTTGCGAGTGTGACCTTTCAGAGATAGAATTAAAGAGAAACAACGTTGTTATACCAATTATGGCCAAAACTTGAGTTCTTATTTCTCCCTTGTTCTCTCTATCTCTGAAGAATCTGCCTAACTCAGCCGCAGCTGAAAGCGACCGGCCCTAGCAGTTGGAACAATGGCTTTTTATCATGGATGTAATTGGTGAAGTTTTCGCTAAGAGCACCAGTCACGAAAAGATCAAAGCTACCCCTCATTTTTGCTATTGTGCCTGGCTTCAGCAGCAATAAATCACCGCCATTATTATTCAATAAGTTGCGCTTCCTGACCCTTTCGGAGTATAGGGATCAATGCAGCTCAAAACCATGTCAGCGTTTATTTACTTTCATTTGCCAAATATCATAATCACATGAATTTATCCAACATAAGCCTCATCTCACTCCTCAACAGCGACGACCAAGCATATCCAACTTGGCTACCATATAAATCCTCAGACTTGAATGGAGTGATCCTGACCGTAGCGCTGAGCAATTCCAGGGGGCGTTTTGTCTGGTGAGCACTTGCGACCCTTCATAAAATGCTCCGGAATCGTAGTTATCTCAAAGTCTCCCCATTTCTTTTCCTCGCTGCGATCAAGCAGCGTGACCACCAACTTCTCCCTCTGCTTGCTAAGCGCACGCATCGACTTCATGAACTCCTTGTTCTGCTCGTCGTTGGTGATGATGATCTGCTTGAGACCAGGAGCCCACTCTGGATGTTCACAAAACTCATCGAAAGCTTTCGCAGTGATCTTGGTTAAGCCGAATGAGTTAGTGCTGGACGGTGTGATTTCGAGGAGTCTGAGGTCTACGCAGTTGGAGATTACACCGAGGAAAACAGCGTCGCCGACATTGTTTGCGCTGGGAAGACTGACGGTTCTGAGGTTGGGCAGGCCTTTGGCTAGACGAATGACGGCTTCGTTGGTGAGATCGCGGGCACCGTTCTTTGCGGTGTAGCTGACGTCGCTGAAATTGAAGATGAATTGCTAGATCTTCTCACGAACTTGACGCGACAAGACCAAGATATCGTCAATATGGTCACTGTTGATGTCACGTTAGCACTCTTCTCACATTGAACTGGACGCATTGGCTTACTCAGTCAAGACAAATTTATAGCCAAAGTAAATCATTCTGGTTGATGTTCCAATGAGGTTATGGTATTTGCCGTCCCAGTCAGTTACGCTGCTTTGGAAACGGGCCTCTTTGACGCCTTTGACGACGGGCGTCAGTGCCGGGAGCTGGGGCATCAGCGGCCGAGTTGCTTTTCTCAGTTCGGATGGGAGGCATGATGAAAATCTGTAGAGCTGTACTGCCTGTGATAGAGACTAAGAGCGCTAGATCAATTAGCCGAGGTGCTGTGAGATAGAGCACTGCCAGTTTGGAATGCAGGTTTAATTGATTGTCAGGGGAAAGTCTGGGCGCGACGCGACGCGATGGTGGGGAACCACTTTAAACTTTAGGGTGGCTATTTCATGCTTTTTTAGACTGAATTTTACACTTTTTGTCATTATATCTGATATTAAACTGATCACTTAATTTCCTATGCGATGATAAAGACCCCATCTCAATTGAATCTAACTGGCTGTCTGCACTTAGCTTGCAGTTGAGACTGTTGGAATCTATCGTCTTTTGCGTCTTTTCCTTGTTGTTGCTCTTCACCTTCAAAATACTAGATATGGCTAGGCTCATCCGCTGGAGTTTCCTCCCCTCAGGTTGTGATTATCCCATCCATCATCCCAAGCGAACCTTAACAACTGGGGGCTAGAACTTCGCGAGCGCTGATATGTCCGCCGTTGTTATTGCACCCCGTGGCAAATCGGGACTCGGTAACAGCGGGGCCGTCCCGCCCGTTGGTACAGCAGCCTGGCTGTACTACCTGTTAGTTATCAAGTTCTTTATCTCGTAGACCCCTTCCTTACCTTGGATTCGAATGTCCTGAAGCTGCCACCAGCAGCATTACATATGTTTGGGCTTGGGTTTAAGGCCCCGTTTGGCATACGACAGCCAAGAATACGTTGTGACAGGACTCCCATTGGGACGAGCAGTAAGAGTAGAGATTCGAGGTTCATGATCGCGATGTTTCTATCCTGACCTGAAATGCTAGAGAGAATGGTAGCATCCCGTTGCACCTGAGATACTTTTTAGTAAAAGGCAGTGGGGCCTTTGTAGCATCCCTTGCCGCTGCCGCTGCCGTCCGATCGACTGACGATTCCTGGCCTTAGAAGAGTAGAGTCGGTCAGTCTTTCGTTTGCTCCATCTTTTTGCAATCCAGCCCACAGCCAGGGATTAAACTCCTGCGGTACAAGCCAGGTATCGACGCGTATCGTAGTGAGGTCCTCTTCATTGGTCCACTTCATCAAGTGGTTACAACGTCGTTCTCAGACAACCAGTCAATATGTGATTGATATGTCAAAAATAGGCACAAGTCCATGCCATCTGTCAAAAGCCTTTTCTTCTAATCATAACACAAAATTGACATATGCGCCATCCTAAGCGGATCAACCAAGCCGCTGGGTAAACCCTCGAGTTTGGTCTCATGGCCCTGTCTTCTTTCAATACGGCAACACTTCCGACCATCAAAGTTCGCCTAAATAACGGTTTCTCAGGTGGTTCCTTGCTATAAATTACTCTCTTGGAGAATAAGCTCGAATGATTCCGTGTGCCATTCGTGGCATAATTTGGAGGATGAAGCTAAATTAGCGACAGTGCACAACCGGCAGTTGTATTTATGCGTAATGCCGCTGTGGTGAAAACTTAAAATGTAGTATTTTGGTTTCACTAAGGATGTCCAATTTCTCTCTCGTATTTAGACCTCAGGTGAATATAAACCGAACTCTGTTTGCAACGATAGTACGGTCTCCTTCAGGATAACGGAAGAGCGGCAAGTGGATATGTACGGATAAAGCGCCTCTTTTGCTTGTGATTTTCAGCGTATCTGTAGCACGATGCTCCAGCATGGAATCTCAATGACAGTTCAGGTTTATCAAAACGTTCAAAGAAATTAGAGACGGTGTGTGATTTATAGGATTATTCAGCTTTCTCGACAGTCAGCCCATATACCCATGTCATAGCATACGATAAGGTTTTCTTTAGCACCGCGGCGGGCGACGATAGCGTTACTTACATCTACCTAAGGAAAATAAGCATTTTAATGGCATTGTCTCATTTTATCTCATTAAGACAATGTAACTTGAAGTAAACTCACTCATAAGGGATAAAAGGTCCTAGTCCCCTCACCATATGTATTCCACTTGCAAACTACTATCCTCGGATTGACTTCGTCATTGAACCATCAGCAAAAACACTTTCACTCGTTACCAACATGCATCTCAAGACACTCCTTGTCTTTACTGGGAACCTGCTCCCAGTCCTTGGAGCAGCAACCAAGTCTTCCGCTTCAACCAAGGCCCCCGAGCCCCAGCAACCAGGCATTGTCTCCAACTGCAAGTCATACTACCTCGTACAGAAGGGTGAAACATGCTCCTCAGTCGCTACCAAGAACAAGATCTCCCTGTCCGACTTTCAGAAATGGAATCCCAAGACCGGTACTGATTGCAACGCCCTTTTGGCAAACGCATACGCTTGCGTTTCAGTCACCCCGACACAGGGTTCAACTCCGGCAAAGAAATACTCCCCTACTCAAGCTGGCATCGCCAAGAACTGCGCCAAGTACGCTCTTGTTGGCAAGACCACGACCTGCAAGTCGATCGAGACGCAGAACAAGCTCTCCTTTGCCGACTTTTACAAATGGAACCCCGCTGTTGGAAAGCACTGTCAGGGTCTTAAGACAGGATACTATGTTTGTGTTGATGTTGAAAAGGCTGTGACTCCGACACCGACCACTCCTGAGAATGTCGAGGGCAACAAAGCGCCTTCGCCGGTTCAGAAAGGGATTAACAAGTCGTGCAACGAATATCACCGTGTTTCTAAGGGCGATACTTGTTCTGCTGTTGCGTCGGAGTTCAAGATCGATTTGGATGAGTTTTATAAGTGGAATCCTGCTGTTGGGTCAAAGTGTGAAAACCTTTGGGCTAATTACTACTACTGTGTTAGTGTTGCTGGTGAGAAGGCCAAGACTACTCCATCTCTCAACTAAAGCGGTACGATTAAGGGACATCTTTCAGTGTTGCAATATCTGTTTTCAGTCACATAATAATAGTAATTAGCTACCGTCAGAATATGTCAGGGGCTGTGTATGTTAAACTCTTTTCCCAAGAGGATTGTGTATTGACGGTCTATAATATTTACAAGACTTGTATCTACCCCATAAAGTGCATATCATTAAAACAACATCCCCAATCCGAGGAGAGCTCCAGCGGCCAATGTCCAAGCCATGAACTGATGTCTGTTGGCTCCTGAAACACTGACTGGTGTATACGGTGCCTCTCCAGCTTCCGATGAACCACTATGCGTGGACTTGGGTGCCTGCATCTCCTCGCTAACACTTGCTTTGGTAGTGAGGATCGTTGAGATGCCTTGCTGACCCTGCTGAATAGCCGATGACGGTGAAGGATTCACCGAGGCACCAGGTTGGTATGCGGAGATAGCTGTCTGGGCAGCACCGCCTTGTGTCGGTTGAGGCTTGCCAATGTTGTGCTCTGACGAGCCTTGACCTGGAACAGAAGGCTGCTTATCGCCCTGTCCTGGCTGAGAGCTTCCATGTGATTCTGCAGCTGGAGCAGGAACATGAGTCTGGCCGGGCTGATAGCCGGATTGAGAGTTTCCTGGTGATCCCTTCGTAGGCTGTACCACAGGATAACTATGGCCGCTAGCATCTACCTGATAACCTCCAATACATCCGGCAGGCGTTGTAATCACTGGAGGTCCATAGCTCCCGCCGTTACTGCCAACAGTGACATATGTGGTAGTAGTAGCTGTCTCCGTAACTACACCAGTGCTGCAAGTGACATGCTCGGTCAAAGTCAGGCAAACAGTCCAGACGTTGTAAGGAGTGGGGTAAGGCGTTGGCAGGTGACCTCCAGAAGTTGTCTTGATTGTAGTGACACCAGAAGTCCAAAGTGTCTTGGAACCAACTTCCGTGGATCCAGAAGACGAAGAACCGGACGTTGAAGCTCCCTGGCTATAGGTGGCATAAGTTTGAATATAAGTCTGAGTCACTGTAGTACCTGAAGAGACAGGTAGAGAGGACACAGTTTGACTTGTACCAGAGGTTGGAACGGAAGTCGATAGAGAAGCTTGACTGTCTGTAGTCACCGAAGAGGATGGCGATGAAACAGTTGAAGTAGCTGAGGGAGCAGAAGTAAAAACCTCTGATGATTGATCAGTGGTGCTGGAGGAACTCTGGCTGTCGGTGGATGAGGTCGTGGGCTGTACCTCGGACCCTGTTACTGTAGATGTAGCCACAGTAGCCGATGTCTCAAGGGATGAAGTCTCATCGTCGCAATCATCGGTTGATGTTTCAACACTGGCGGTACTGGTGGAGACTGAATCTGTTGCAGCAGTAGTAGCTGTGGTGGACTGTTCAGAGGTCAAGGTCTCTGATGTAGATGGTGATCCTGATGTTGTTGATAGCTCTGTTGTAGCAGCTGCTGATGTAGCAGCTTCAGTTGAAGCAGTGGTGTCAGTTGATGCAATGACTTCTGTCGATGTAGCCTCTGTGCTTGCGGCCTCTGACGTTGTAGCAGCTCCCGACGTAGTACCCTCAGTCGAAGTAGCATCCGTAGTAGCAGCCTCAGACGATGTAGCAGCTTCTAATGTAGTAGCCTCCGTAGAGGTAGCCTCAGTTGCTGCCGCAGTTGTAGTTTCCACAACTTCCTTGATAGCAAGATCGAAACCAGTAAACGAACTAGGCCCTGCATAGGAATTGATCAAAGCACAGTCTTGGCTGTCTTGAAAATACAATGCAGCAAGACAGGCACTCACGCCATCGCATCGATCCACGCAATCTTGAAACAGATCTCCCTGGGAATAATAGACAAGGAAACTCGCGCTGATTGCAGAATGATCGCATAGAATATCGAATTTGTCGCCGTCAGGGCCGGTGTAAACACTGCCAGACATTTGACTGCAAGTTAAAGATGCTAGTACGCTTGGAAGAAGAGACAAGTTCAGAGCCCAGAAGGCCCCGAAGCGCTTTGACGGTTGCATGCTGAAAAAGGATGCAAGCACGTTACGATATTTGGAGCACTAGAGGAGGGAAAGCGGATGACTTCAGAGTCTTCTTATAGCAAGGCGAGAGCCATTTCCAATTGCTCTATTGATTTCTTAGCCAGACTCGTTTATTTTAAGCTGCATAAGTTTGCAGTAATTCGTAGCTCGGCAGGGGTCGCTCAGAGCGCGATGAGCTGTCGAAGCAGAGCAAGCCTCGGGGCGCAGGAAAAACATCAGACCGTGGTATAGAGTGTCAAAATAAACTCAGCAAAAGATCCAATAGACCCCCCATGCTCAGTTGACCCAAGTCTTTTTGTCATTCAAGATCGAGGTCCTGAGCTTTCTGTCCTCCCCTGAGCATGGTATATTAAATCAATTTCCTTTTTAAGCTTGCTGTATGGATCCATGCAGCTGAAGCGGAACTATTGGATGTTAGCTGAGTTATTGATGTCACTAAGCCCGATACGATATGCGCTATTGATTTCCCACCTGAGGCCGGCGAGTATCTAGACCAAAGAAAAAAACAACAAGCTTCAATAGACCCCTTTTGAAGCGACATTTTTTCTTTTACGAGATCCTACTTATCCGTATATGCTCCTCTCAAATCGTTTCTGTTTGTCGTATACTCACAAATCGTTGCCCCAACAATCTCGATCAGGATGATTCCACGGATGTACATTGCCGCTATTATAATAGTTTGTTTAGTTGGTGGCTCTCAAGCGGGCCCCTGTAAACCTAGCTCCAGGATAACTGAAAGCTCCATCGCGAGCGATCTTTCAACCACAGTCGGCTCCACCACTGTATCCAGCTTTGTTGACACCACTACGGTCGCGGCCTCTTCCACTTTGACCTCAGATGAGGAATCGAGCACCATAGTCACGGAGTCCGTCAGCAGCGCAGAGACGTCTCTCGGCCCCGAGGAAACGTCTACTACTGCCTTGTCGACCGCCGAAGCCACAACGACCGAGATTGCTACGACAACTGAAGCTGCTACTACTACCGACACAACGACTACATCGGAAGCACCATCAGCTATACCCTTCCTCAGCAATGCTGGATTCGACGATTACGCTTCATCTCTTGCGCCCTGGGAACTCTACACCGGCGAGAATACCGTATCCATTGCCTCAGACGTCAAACATGACGGACGCAATTCCGCCCTCATGATCCAAGGAATGAAGCTTCTCATAGACTACATTAGGCAGCCGCTCCGGGGTTCCATCACTGCTGGTGTTGCATATACCATGTCCGCTTGGGTCAACGCAGATATGTTCTGCTTTGGTGTCACGCTCATATGCACATATCAAAATAACAATTGGGGTAATCCAGAGGCTATCCTTCTTACCTCCAGTGTGGACGAGTGGACGCATGTTTCATCGACTTGCACTTATACGCAGGAGCAGATTGATTCTGGGGATTTGTATTTCATGATAGGGTTTATTTGCTCTGGGAACCAGGGGCGAGGCTATATAGATACCGTGGACTTTTCGGCTTGAGAGGCTGAATAAAAATGTAAAGAAATTGGAACCTCAATTACGAAGCTGCAGACAAAGACTATCATTTTGGGGGAACCTGAATGTCTCTTTGGAATCGAGTTTGGATGCTGACATAGACGTCAACCGAGACTTGAGTCCCATTGGATGCCGTGGTGGAGATCGCGCTGCAGCTGTGTTTGTAAGCACAATCGTCGCCTCCGATAGCTTACATTGGATGTTGGCTGTTCGATAGAAGATGATGTAGGCTGAGTAATTAGCTATCGCGAGATGTGAATGAGCGCACTATTTAAGTAGTTTTATCCCTTCTCTGTAGATGTTACTCAATCAGATAAGAAACGACAACACTCACATAACTCCTTGAGAATACTTTGACGCTTTATCATTCATCTTTGGCAAGATGGTAGACCATAAAGAAATACTACGACTAGTACGTCACTGATTGTTATTTCTTCGCCAATGGCTAACACAAGTGAAGAAGTATAGTTTGGACGACATCCCATCTTTAGCGGGCAAAGTCGCCCTCGTCACAGGAGCCAAGTATGTTATCACTACGCTTGCAGCAACATACCAACTAACAGCTTTTGCAGTACCCCAGATGGCGTCGGTTATCACGTAGCACATCAACTCGCCCTCAAGGGAGCAAAAGTCTACATCGGCGCCCGCAATCTTCAAAAAGCAACAAAAGCTATCAGAACCATGCTTGCCGAATCGCCGCAGCTAAAACCCGAATCTCTCGTTCCATTTGCCGTAGACATGGGAAATTTCAAACAAGTCCAATTTGCTGCGAGAAAAGTTGTCGCAGAAGAGCCTCGGCTTGATATTCTGGTCAATAACGCTGCTGTTCTCGCTAGACCTCTTGATAAAGACGGCAATGGCATCTCAATCTCATTTGGCATTAATCATCTGGGCCCGTTTCTTCTGACCAGGGAGTTGTTACCGCTGCTTAACAAAACTCAGGCTGAACATCCTGGTGTGCGGATTGTGAATGTTGCTTCGACGGCTCACTATGATATTCCGACGGGTGCAAAGTTTGGTTCGCTAGAGGACTTTAATACTACTTACGGGAGTGAGGATGAGCCGTTCGCTAATTATCTTCGATATGGCTACTCCAAACTCGCAAGCATTCTTCACACCAAAGAACTGCAGCGCCGATTTGACCAGCAAGGCATTGATATTCTTGCACTCAGTGTTCATCCCGGAGGAGTTGCAACAAATGGTGCGGCAGGGTATCTTGGAGGTAGAGATAACGACACATTCCGATCCAACCTCTCACCTTTCGAAGGTGCTATCACGCCTCTGTTTGCTGCTGCTCACCCGGAACCAGCTCAACAAAGAGACAAGTATGCTGGATCGTTTATCATGCCGTTCGGTGGACTGAAAGAACCAACTGAGGACGCGAATAACGCCGAGTTGGCGAAACAACTCTGGGCAACGTCTGAGAAGGTGGTCAGTAGTGTGTTGGACTGTTTCATTTGGGATAGCATATTGATGCCAATGGGGGGCATTTTCAATATTGGGCAAAAGCCATAGATACTTGTTTTTGTAGTTTTCTCGATAGACTATTTTATTAGACCGTCTAAATATGTCTCCATTGAAACTAGAATAAAGAGAAATCTAGCTCAAAGACTTCTCCCAGACAAAGTGGACTCCACGAACATTGTCCCGATAGCTAATAGATCTTTCGACTAAGCGACCATTTCACAATCAGTTCTTAGCCGCCATGATCTTCAGCTAAACAAGGCACCAACAAAACTTAGGTGGCTCATCCTACCAAACTCATGCAATACAACCGCTTGGCATTGCCCTCCCCGCCCGAATGATGTAAACAACACCTGACTCTCAGACATTACCCAACATGGCAACTATAACCTCCAAGCAAAACTCCTGTTCTCCACAAAACAATGACGCTGATCTCTGGGGTTTCCCCAATGTCCCCGGAAATAGTGAAAGGGCTTGGTTAAAGTAAAAAAGTGGTTCCTGGAATCATTAGTGAATATAAACTTGCAATCTCCCCTGGTGATCTACATGCCTTCTCTGATTTATCACGCTTTCTTCTTTTCATGAGTTCTTGAAAGTTTGGTTCACAATGAGAACTTGGTTCGGTCGTGGCAAGACACTGCAACGTGCAGTAACATCATGCTGTCTCTGCGCTTTTGTTCTTTACGGCTATGATCAAGGTGTCTTTGGAGGCATTCTCGAGAACGAGAATTGGCTGCGACAGTTCAATGATCCTGGTGATACCTTGACTGGATTCATTACCTCAAGCTATAATCTGGGCTGTTTACTTGGCTGTTTTAAGAAAGAAGATGGACTATTCGGGTGGCCATGGGCTGGATCCTTGTTGGAGCTGCTTTGCAAGCAACTGCGTTTACACGAGGACATCTCATCGTGGGGCGAATTGTTGCTGGTGTTGGCACCGGTCTGAAGACATCTACTGTCCCCATGTAAGTTGGAGTATTGACGTTTTCTGGAATTCATAACTAATTGCTTAGGTATCAATCCGAACTTTGTGAGAGTACAAAGCGTGGTCGTCTCGTCTCCGCAGAAGTCATGTTCGTCGGTATCGGCATCGCCTTCGCGTACTGGTGGGACTTTGCCTTTAGCTTCGTCGGCGGGCCACTCGCATGGCGATGACCTCTCGCTTTTCAAGCCGTCTTTGCATTCTGGGTCATCTTTGTGGTGTTTGGTGTACCCGAGTCGCCTCGTTGGTTGCTCAACCATGGGAAGAGACAAGAGGCCATCGAAGTTCTGTCAGCAGTCTATGATAAACTGATTGATCATCCTGATATTCTGCGAGAGGTTGAGTCAATCGAGGCGGCTTTGTCGATGGAAGCCGAAGCAGAGGGAAGTACTTCTTGGGCTTCGACTTTTAGGAAGGATAAGGTCAGCACGAGATACCGAGTCTTTCTTGCTTGGTTTGTGCAGTTCATGAATCAAGCAGGTGGTATCAATTTGGTTGTTTACTATATTTTAAGTAAGTTAAACTCACGTCCAGCCATTGGACTCTATGCTAACCCATTTCAGCTGTTCTGACAGTCAACGTCGGACTCGAGCATAGACTTGCCCAAATCATCGCCGGCTGTATCCAGCTGATGTTCCCCATCGGCTCCTTACTCCTACGCTGGCTCTGGACAAGATGGGTCGTCGATCTACCATGATGTGGGGATCTGCTGGGCTGTCGTTCTCAATGATGATGGTAGCAGCACTCTTGTCTCAGGCAGATGATACATCACGAGGTCGGGCATTTGCTGCTGGATCAGTAGCTTTCTTCTTCACCTACATGCTCGTCTTCGGTGCAAGTATGAACTGCGTCCCGTGGGTTTACGTCCCCGGAATCCTCCTCTTCATGCTCGAACAAAGGGGACTGCCATTGGCGTCAGTTCCAACTGGCTTTGGAATTTTACAGTAGTAAGTCTTAGTCACCAGCAACTTTCTCTGTTTATATATTGCTGACGATTCACAGGTCATGATAACTCCCATCCTCATCAATCGTCTTCAGTGGAAGGCATATCTTATCTTTATGGCGACCAACCTCATTTTCGTGCCGATCATCTCTTTCTTGTATCCTGAGACATCCAACCTAGCTCTTGAAGAGGTTGACTACATTTTTGCACGTGGTGAGAATACTGTTCAAGTGGCTAGGGAAATGCAGAAGGAACTTGCGCTCCATGGGCGTTTGGCGGATGATAGATATCCTGAGAAAGCGACAAATGTGGAAAGCAAGCCGCATGAGAGGGGTGATGAATTCGTTGAGCATGCACCTGCTTGAGTTCTAGGTACCCAGTAGGTATACAAAAAGAGCTTTGGGCTATTTGTGTTATGAGTCAACCTGACGAACAGGCGGTGATCCAAGTAGTCAGAAACATCAAAGCCTAAAGATTGAATTAAGATTACAAATTTGAACACGACTGTGAAAACCATCATACGATCTTTCAGGATAGCCTAAGCAGTGATTGAAGAGCATTCAATGCTCAGCACTAAACTCAGCGGTGAGCACTGAATAATTAAGGGTGAGCTAGTCAAGGTCCCTGAAGAGTTAAATTTCGGCTACTTAATAGTATCCATACAATTCGTAGGCTAATCGGATGTCGGCACTGACTACTGAACTGCCGGAATATTTAAGCTTTGACGTGAGACGACGAACAGGTATAATTTGTATGCGCCCGACGACACGGGCGTCAACACGAGCGAGACGAACTATAACAAGACTAAAAATGGAGGTATCTCGTATTTTATCCATGGGAGGACTGCGGCCTATAAGGTTAAGCTTTAGGCTGCGTATTTTATATTTATTAAACTTTCTAGGAACCCTGCCGCTGGAGAATAGGTATATTGAAGAACAACAAGGGTGAAAGTCGAATATATATATTGTCTATTCTTCCGTTAGCACTCTTCTTGTTCAAGCTGACATTCAGAACAGAAACTGAATTTGCCTTCTTCTACTAGAAATCTACACCAGAGGTTAGTAGTACTTATACTAGAATCCCATCATTCGTTCAGCCAGCCAAAGTACTAAACTCCAGCAGCTCATACCGTCAATTTACAATCATGTTCGCCCAAGCCGTCCTCCTCATCGCCTTCGCGTCCAACGCATTCGGCACACCCTACGAAGTCACCAACCCCAAGGACCTCCACAGTACCTGGTCCAGCAACGACTTCAGCGCCACACCGGCTCCCAATGGCCATTCCATCAAATGGTCATTCACCGTTAAAGGACACAACGGTGTTCCAGACCCAGGAAACTTTGCAGCTTACTGCCACGGCCTGCAGGTGGTTTCGGACGACCTCGATCTCACGGGCAAGCCTGACTTTGAGCGCTGCAACGACACGGCGTACGAGGCTCGCCAGTACTTTTCTGGGCAGCTCACTACTGTCGAGGTTCGTCGTACGGATTATCCTGATCTTGGGAAGGAGGTGCAGGTCTCTGCTACGGCGAATTATAGCTCGACCAACGATAAGATTGTTGGTGCGCACTTGAAGTTTGGCCATTTTCAGACAAAGTTCATTTCTACGCCCATTCAGGATTAGAAATTGGTTTACGAATGATTAGTCCATGGTTTGTCTGTGGAGCATCATTTCTTGTATATCTGTTAGAGGATGAATCTATAACTTATAACCTGCAACGTGATCGTCTTTGTGACTGTATAGGCAAATGCTGTTTCTAGTGCAAGGTGATGGCCAATTTCACCACCAACGCAATACCCATTGATGCCACCAAGTACTAAATATTACACTATCTAAGCGTAGGCTTTGAGATCCCCTAAGTTCCATCTCTCAATACTCAGAGCAGTCTCAATTATGGCCCGATGTCGCAAGAATTATAACTCCCGGCATTCACCCCGAGGATCGCTTAGCTAAGAACCCTCCCCAACCCACTAGTTACCCCTCCCTCTTCCGCCCTCGGATAAAGCACCATCTATCGGAAAACGATCTTTCAGTCAACTCAAATTCGTGTCTCGTCTCAGTATCTTCTGTTATCTGAACAATCTCTCGTCCAAATTTCCAGCAATGACTACTACTTATCATATTCGTGATGTTGATAACCGTGTAGAGGGGCGTCTCGCTCTTGTGACCGGAGCCAGGTATAACTTACTTCCTACCCTCCTGACCCATTCATTGCTAATTATTTTCAGTGGTGGAATCGGTTCAGCTATTGCCAGAGGTCTTGCAGCAGAGGGCTGTGATGTCGTACTTCATTGCAATGCTAGTTTGGTAAGTTACTCGAACCAACAGAATGTCTCATACTAAACCGTATTTCCAGCATAAAGTCGAGGCCTTGTCTAAAGAATTAACATCAGCCCACCCCGATCAACTCTTCCCCTGTGTCTCAGCCGATCTCAGCTCTCGCGATGAAACTCGCGGCTTGTTCGACAAGGTCTTTCAAGCCTCCAGCATCTCCGCCAAGCACAAAGCAGTGTCTATTCTCGTTGCAAACGCTGGTCTCGGTAGGCGTATTCGAGACATCCAGAATATCGAAGAAGATGATTGGGACTCGGTTATGGAAGTCAATGCGAGGAGTCAGTTTGTGGTGGTGAAGGCCTGCTTGCCTGCTATGAGGGCGCAAAGTTGGGGTCGTGTGATTCTGGTCGGAAGTATTGCGAGCACGGGTGGTGGTATTAATGGGTGTCATTATGCGGCAACTAAGGGAGCTCTGAGGTAAGCCATCAGCCATTTCTGTCTAGGAGATAAACTCTGACATCTGGAAGCTCGATGGGCAAGAATCTTTCAACTGTCTTGGCCGGTGAGGGAATCACAGTCAACACTGTAAGTTGTAGGCAAGTTGTCCCCACATCGATACTAACAAAAGGGCTAGATCCTCCCTGCGATGATTGGCTTTACAGACATGATTCCAACACCAAAGGAAACGTGAGTGTTCTCAACAGTCCGAAGATTCCCCTAACTATGCTGACCCAAGACCTCAGAACATGGACAAGAAAAACGGATCTGGAGGAACTGAAAGAAACAGATCCAGGCCTTGCCATTGCAGCGAGTGTCCCAGTACGCCGGTTAGGACATCCTACAGAGGTTGCCAATATCGCTGTTATGTAAGTAAACTCTCTATTATTTTGAACAACTTCTAACGTTTTGAAGGATGGCAAAAACTGGATATCTCACAGGGCAAGACATCATCTTGTCTGGTGGTTTGAAATAGACCCATGGTTTCTTGTATGACTCTGTCAGTTCAGGTACGACAAAGACCAAAAAGAACATACAACACCGGGGATTCGCTGGTCGTCACCGACCCAACTACTAATCCGGCGCTTCGCAGCTTGACGATGGGGGAGCGGACGGGACCCCGTATTCTCTACGAGCTTTGGTCGTATGTGGTTGGATGTCTGGGTAATATCAGTCATAGAAGAGACATACAGACACAGTACTGGTACAGGGGTAAACTGTGGTAAAGGACGAACCTAGACGGTCTCCTTCTCTAGTTAACATCTAAAAATAGACTGCTAGAACACCAAGATGTTTGCCGATAACAATTACTAAGTAGACAATCTGCCTGTTAACTGCCTCTGTCCTGACTTCTTCATCAACGAACTGGGAGTCACCAAGAGTCCGCAAGTATGATTCTAGATGGTCAATATAACAGCAAAAATTTAATTAAATCCTCAATTGACAAAAGATAAATATCTGGAGCGACGCAGGCCTGATTCGAACAGACGCCTCCGAAGAGAATAGATTTCTAGTCTATCGCATTAGACCACTCTGCCACTGCGCCTTGACGCTTCCTGATTGGATGAATTTCTCAGCTTCAGTTGCATCCATATTCTTGCAACCCCACTGTCTAGTCGCTATCATCATTTTCATGACTATTGATGAGCTTCTAGGGCCTATTTCAGCTGAAACCCTTCAAAGCCATTCTCAGAACAGTCTTTCAGCGTCTTGGTATAAGTTGGTACACCACCAAGGTAAATCAAGCACTCGCGTGGCTTGCCTGGGATATTATCTCCCATATACCACTAAAAGAAGTTAGCTATCTCGATTTCATCCACGAAAACGAGTTCAACATACCGATTTGGTGTTGGGTAAAAGGGAAGCATTTGCAATGTTCTGGACATTGGCTGCCCACTCTGCCTCCGCTTCTTCACACGCATCAATCTTATGACGGCCATGGGTCGACATGTATTTCATAACCTTAACAATGAACTCGCCCTGAGACTCAGCACATGTCGGACCATTGCACAACGCCGTCGGTGCTTGAGGTCCATATGTGAAGAACATATTCGGAAACCCCGCAACAGCCATGCCAAGGTACGTTTTCGCACCAGTCTCCCACTTATCAGCGAGTTTCACACCCGAAACGCCTTGGATGTTGATATCCTTCAGACCACCAGTGATGGCATCAAACCCAGTTGCGCAAACAACAACATCAAACTCCCAGTCCTTCTCAGTTGTCTTGATACCATGTTCTGTAACTTCAACAACCGGCGTGGCGTTGACGTCTACCAAGGAGACGTTGGACTGGTTGAAGATCTCGTAGAAACCGTTCTCAAGAGAAATTCGCTTGCAGCCGAAACTGTATGGCTGTTTCTCTGGTGCTAGGATCTCCTGACAACGGGGATCCTTGACGCGAGATCGAACCTTGGATTTCCAGAACTTGTAGGCCTCTGCATTCGAGTCCTCTCGAAAGATCATGTCTTGGTAGTTCGCAAGCCAGAACTTGAAGTCTCCATGGCTCCATAGTTCTTCATACACCGCCCGACGCGTCTCGGGATCATCGCTGAAAGTGTCGCGGGGAATAAAGTTAAAGTCAAATCCACCAAAGCTAGCATGTCGACCTTTGAATACTTCGTTATAGTGCTCTTCGGAAATTGACTTATCATCGCGAGAGTATTCGATCTGTTTCATGGGGAGTGCCATGTTAGGCGTTCGTTGGAAGAGCACAAACTCGCTTGCAACCTGGCTAAGCTCTTGTGCGAGCTGCACGCCCGTGGAGCCGGTTCCGATGACAGCGATTTTCTTGCCCTTCAGATCAGGTTCCTTCGCAGGCCAGTATGAAGGATGGATCCAGAGACCGTTAAACTTGTCGATACCCTTCCAGTTGGGTGTATGACGCTTGGCTGCGAAGCCAGTGTTCAAGAGCAAGTATCGCGCGACGAATTTCTTCCCATCCTTACTTTCAATCTCCCATCTATTTGCATCTTCGTTCCAAACGGCTTTGGAGATATACGTGTTGAAGAATGTATCCTTGCGGAGATCCCACCTTTCCGCAACGTATGAGAAGTACTCTCTCAGCTCAGCGCTGCCGGGGAAACGTTGTGTCCAGTTCCAGTCACGCCATAGCTCGGGGTCAGAGTATTCGTAGTGCGGGATGTCACTGTCCACTCGAGCGCCTGGGTATCGGTTCCAGAACCATACGCCTGCGTAGTCAGAGGCCATGTCAACTAGTTTGACATTGTAGCCCTCTTCGCGAAGGCGTTTGAGTTGGTAGACACCACCGAACCCGCCACCGACGATGAGTGCGTCTAAAACTGCTGTGTTGACAGTCATGACGAAGCCTTTTGTATGTAATGGAGCTGAGATGGGTTGATTAAAGAAAGACCCTCGACCAACGATGGGATCAGAATGTTTCGTATAAGTCAAGCCTTAGTCGACTGTCAATTTTAAGTGATACACTGCTTTATTAATGCTCTTAAAGGTCGTGTCAACTGAAGCTATATATAAACTTTTCTTGTCCCTTAAGATCACTTCCGTTGTCAGCTTTCGGAAGTATCACAAAGTCAAGAGTCTCCGAGAGCATCGGAATGGTGAACTTAGGCCGAAACACCAGACAAGGCAGTCTGAGCTTCGGCCACCATAAATATCTAGTACGCCAGAATCAACTTCCAAGTCTGATCAATTAGGGAATAAACATATCCGACTAAGAGACCCCATGATCCATCGTCCTTCGGCTCGGATGTGCTGTTGGCCATCGGTATCTGGGCTTTATATCCGAAGAACCTCCTTAAGGTTCTGTTCCGCGGAACACTTGACAAACTTCCGAAGAAATAGCAAGAACCCGATTGTGGACTCACAAACTAATAAGTCATGTTATCCGAATAATTTATTGAAGAGAAGTACTATTAAACAGGCTTCTTCCACAAGTGTTACCGTCGTCTGATCGCACACGAGAGGAGATACTGTGGCGTCTGGACTGCACCAATCCAAAATTGTCTTCTATACAGAAATTACATCCAATCCATAATATCGACAAATTCAACCACAAAACATGTCTTCTTACGCTGACTCGTGGCTCAAGGTAAGCTTCCATAATACCTAATCTGTCATGGACACTAACCCGTACAGTTTGAAGAGTCTCTGGGTGGCATCCGCCCCGTGTTGAAGGGCTCCGCGGAAGAAATGAGAGAGCAATTCAGCGGACTTGGCTCTCTCCTCGCATCCCAAGCTCCTCCCTTTCCAGAGGATAAGTTGAAGATCAGTGATGGAGAAGTAGGCGGAGTGGCATATCGGACCTACACGCCTCTCAACTCCGAAGCCAAGAACTTGCCCATTGGTGTTTTCTATCACTCTGGTGGTTTTATTTTGGGGAATCTTGACTCTGAGGATGGCTTCTGTCGATATATTGCACTCAAGGCCAATGTGGTTGTTGTGGGCGTTGATTATCGTTTATCTCCTGAACACAAGGCTCCGGCGCATTTGGAGGACGCTGTGACTCTTTACGAATGGGTAAGTCGGATATCAGTATCTCAGCCTATTGATACGTTCACCAAGACCCCTTGTTGATAGTTCTGATTCAATAGGCTTTCAACAACGCCGATAGTATTGGCGGCAATCCCTCCAATATGTTCACCATCGGCACATCAGCTGGCGGCTGTCTTGCCCTTGCAGTTGCTCGAAAGGTGGTCCTCGGTCAAACCAGTCTTCCCACTGGTGCTATCACTGGAGTCGTTGCACTATGTCCAGTAGCATTCCACCCACGAAACATCCCAACAAAGTTCCAGTCGAAACACTCGTCCTACAAGCAGAACAAAGATAATGTGCCCATAGTCGATGAGGAATCACTTCTGCAGATGTTCTACAACTCCGGTATCGATCCTGACGATAAGAATTACTTTCCGATGCTGGATGATAGATGTTTGAAGGTTTTCCCTCGGACATATGTCGTGACCTGTGGCATGGATACCCTACGGGATGACGGAACGGTTCTTTATGATAGCCTCTCCTCGGCTGGCGTTGCTACGAAGACCGACCATTATGGTAATATGCCTCATTGCTTCTGGATAGTCCCATCTCTACCCGAGACAGGGGTGTTCTTGAACGAGTTAATAGGCGGGATCAACTGGGCCATCAAAGGTAATAATTAGTTTAGCATGCGTGTATGTATGCATACATATCTCACAGTTGCCTGGCGCCCCTTTTGACATGTCAACCATATGTAGTGCACATTTAATTCATCGACTCAGATAGAAGACCTTCTGATTACATATATCACAGCCCAAACGCCAAATTACTTGTCCCCATATTTCCTTCAACCTCAAGACTACATACATCTACAGTTGAGAACAGAGGAAAGCTAGCATCAAATGAGTCGAAAGTAATGGTCGTAGGCGTGGGAAGTGAAAATGCCTCTAGCGCTTCATGCGACAGCATTCCCATCAGCTCCCCATCCGTGTGTCCAACAGATTCGTCAAAGGACCACGTATCAAGAATTTCCTCACTCTGGCTGAAAACGCTAACAGATGTTGCCTTTGCTTTGTCGTGTTGATTCGGAGTCTGTGGCCTAGATCCGTCGTGGACAGTACCAAAGAGGTTTCGCACAAGGAGGCTCTGTCTCTCCATCTTCCGACGTGCTCGCTCATCGACGTATATGTTGCAAACTGTTTGGAGGTTATCGATAGTTTGCAGTGCACCCTTGGCGACAGGATCATGAGTACTGAACCTGGCCATCAAGGATCGTACGCCGATCATGCTTTTCTCGAGGGGGAAGATATGATCCAAGTCATTGAAGTAGGCCGTTCCGAGGACCAACGCTGCAACAAATAGAGAATTAACGACAAATGGGAGACGCTTTGGGATTTCTCGGTTGTCGCCCATTACTTTCAGGAGATCAACTGTTCTAACAGCAGAGTCGACGCATGAGAAAGCGAGGATTTGATCTGGCTCAGTTGCAGCAGTCGGAGGCTCCCATTGACTCATGTCCTGGCTAGCTTTGTACATATGCCTGGAAGCGCTTTTCGTCAAGGATGGTCGAGCAAGCAGCATGATTGTCCAATAATAAGCCTCTTTGAGGTGGCATAGACCGATATTTGGCGCTTCCTTCCCGTCGGATTCGTCAATGAATTTCGATGGTTTTATGCTATCAGTCGCTAGACCGAGAGGGAATTTATTCGCCCATTGCCGATGGTGTTCACTGATTCGCTCCAAATGCGTGTTTGAGACTTTTTGTGGGGAGTAGATATTGGTAAGAATATCTTCAAAGATAGCGCATAGATCGTTGGAAGCCGAGTAATTCTCGTCGATGCCTGTGTTCCGAGTTTCGTGTGTGGATGGCGGACGACCAAGGGATGCACTCATAAAGAGATCTAGGACACGAAGGACCTTCCACAACCTCTCTCGCAGAAGATATTCGGACTGCTTGAAATGCTTGTTGATATCATGTCGCTGAATGCCGAGAGCATATGCCGCGCGGACAGCACTGCCGAGGTACATGAATGCAGCATTCCGCCGTGATGCGCCAAGTAGGTACATAGTAATAAGAATGTTGGACTGGACGGCGGAGATGCTGATGTCGTCCATGATTATGGATGCGGTCAGGAAGCGTCCGTAGTTGAAATACTGTTCCGCTTCCTTATCCCTATTCTCAGGACACGTCTGCGCGCCAATTGCCAATATGAGAAAGAAGACAGCCACTGAAGCTTTATCCTCTGGTTCGCCAGAGCACCTCTGATACCAAGACGCCATTGACTCGCTGATCTCTCGCTCTTCGAAGAGGTTGAGTACGCAACTGGTGGAGCGGAAGAACCAGGAAACTAGATATCGAGCCTCTTCCTCATCGGGCATTGCTGGTGTATCATCCATGATGCTTACGAACCACGTGGAACTATCCAACGGCTTGGCCTCAACCATAAGATGTTGAAGAGCATCTTCCGTAAACGCACAGGGACCGAGCGAATCGCGTACTAGACGTCGGATGATTTGTAGGAAGGACAGGTTGGCTGCGTCACCAATGAACACGAATTTCCCGTGGCCGTCTTGTATGAGCGTAGAGAGGTGCGGACGAACTGTATGGCCTTCGTGTGAATCATGTCCTGCCTGGTTGCTAAGCTGAGGTGGAGTCTGGTCAAAGACTTCGATAGAGGAGGAGACGCTTGGCGATATAGAGCCCTGCAAGTTGTCTGCAACAGATATAGGAGGTCGGGCGCTCCGAACTCTGCGCTTTGTTGTCGGAGAAGGGGTAAAACTGCATTCGGAATCCACCCCGCGGGTGATGCAGCGGCCGCACGGCTGACGGCCGTCACAGCGCTCTTTGCGACGCTTGCAAGTGTAGCAGGCATTGGCGCATCGACGGCGCTCGCTGTCTTTGAGTTTACGAGAAGGCATTGTTTACGTAGGCGTGGTAAGTTGAGATGGAGGGTTGAGAGATGAGAACACTCAAGTCTAGGGACGAATAACTTTTAAGTGATTCAACGGGATCTGCGGACGGATCAGATTGCGGGGTTAGAATCTCCCCAGGCACGCTAGAGGAAGCGAACCTATTAAGGCAGATCGATATCTGGTTTAGACTTGACTAGACGCGGCCACGACGTCTGGAGAACCTGGTAGTGGGCCGAGTTCAGCTACAGTCTGTACACGGGGCATTACGATGAGCATGACGATCGTGGCCTCTTATGACTACAGGATCTTGATACGTGCTTCACTTGTTTTCCATGACAGACACCTCTTGACTTCTCGTCCGTGACACAAAGTATGGGTCTATATGGCAAGCATGGAGTTCTACCTGTTGTTTGCAGGTCTACAACGCTTCCAGCTTCGTCTAATGACTGTCAAGTGGTTTTTAATCTCCGTCAAAGGATCAAAATAGCAAGACACGTATCATGAGAAGTGAATAGTGAGGAACTCAGTTTGCAATATGTAGTTACTATCTCTAATAGGGCGTGTCAATTCTCTCGGCTCGGCCGAGGTGAAGTGTGGGGGGTGACGGACGGGTCAACCCCACAATCATCGGAACCCCACAGGTGACTGCCCCAGATCCGATCCGATGCAAGATACTGCAGCCGATGGTTGATACTGTATAAACAATTTAGTGGTCACTCAGTGAGATACCAGGGATATCATTGACTATTACCTTAAACAGGTTGCTGAAGGGAACAGACTCCCCCAGTGAGGAGGAAAGCATCCAGGTCTTTATTTCTTGCAAGTCCTAGCATGCCGATATAAAATGGGAGACTTGGCTGTAGTAGCATACTAATGTTTGCAGTTCTTGCATATACTGCTTTATGTTTCAGGCTACTGCTGCTTACACATGCTTCCCATTATTCCAGAAGCCTGCCCTTCTCCGTCAGTTCTTCCCAACTTCTTCTTCAACCAAGGAATCTCCTCCAAAGAATACCGATACGCCCTAAACAAGGCATTCGACTCTCCAGGGAATATCTTCGCAGTAGCTTGATCAGGATAAGGCGCAAAATGCGGGTTGATAAACTCCCAGCAAACATATCCATCCTTAATAACCTCAAACAACCTTCCAAAAGCACTCTCACAAAGCAATGTGTTTCCGTTCGCTAATCTCTGGGCACTGCCCATAAATGGAGTGAAGAAGTTATGCATCTGCGAGCGATCCCTGTACTCCCAGACGATGTTCTTCGTTTGTCTATCAACCTCGATGGCACGGGTATAAGTGATAGATTCACCGTTGCGGAAAGCTCCATTGTCGAAGATCAGAATGTTGCCGTTGTCTAGTTCAATAGCGTTGTGTTGCTGAGCAAGAACTTCTGGGCCGAGCTTCCAGACGATGTTGCCGGTGGATCTCTCGATGATTATGACGGCTGATACTGATCGGAGAGATGCGAGGATATGTTTGCCGTCGTGCATGGGAATGACGGAGTTGATGAGTGGATAATGCTCTCTTGTGTAGTGAGCTTGAAGAGGGTATTCGTCTCGTGGGAGACGCTCTGAGACCTTCCATTGCCAGACAAGATTGCCCTTCTCATCAACTTCATTGATGGTGTCGGCGTAAGTGATGCCATCGATCTCGGTCCCAGGGACACCGCCGATAACTTTCGCTGAGTCCTCGGGAGACAGAGCCTCAAGACCAGTATACAAAAAGCGACCATCACCGTAGTGATACTGATCATGATGACCCAAATCATCCTTAAATTGACGAACCACTTTGCCATCAGGATCAAGCTCACTCATCACACCTCCACCATATTTGTTAAAGAAGGGAAAGGGGAATGGACCTCCATCTTTGGTAGTGAGCTCAGTGGTTCGGAGAGTGTTGACGGCAAGGTTTCCGTTGGGCAGAATTCTAGCATGACGACCAATTCTGCCGGGGAGTTTCCATGAGTGGACTTCTTTGCCGTCAATGTCGACAAGGTAAGCTGTGTCGCTGGTCAAGGGGCAGAAAAGGGTGTAGCCCCCGAAGGACTTATCCTTGTCGACACCTGTGAGACCGACGCCACGTCTTTTTAGTGTGTTTTGTTCCATGGCAAAGGCTTAATCTTCTGATTTTTTGTTGGTGATGATTGTTGGAGTTTGGGTCTTGCTTGGCGTTGGTTTCAAGACCTGTTGAGAGATTGTCTTGCTCGATGGCTTATCCGATCTGAAAACATCAACACTCTGGACTTTGCCTTGTACTTGTAGACAATTCTCTCCTTGTAAAATGAAATCTTCAGATAAATATTGGCGTGATATTGAGAAAACATCAACCCTACGGCATCCCGGCGGTAAGCCTGCGGGATGCCGTCGGGATGCCGCCGGCTGATAACGATCCGACGGTCCCTCGTTATCACCGCCGGCGCCATCTCATCTTATCATGTCCTCCAATAGGTTAACCCAATTCAGCACGCCATTATCGTCGCCATGGTATCTTCAACACCACACAGATCTAGGCATATCGCTTATCAGGACATCATTGTTGCTTTGACATGGAGTTAGTATATAGACTGTAGCATTGTTCGATACCATCATGTTAGAAATCACCATTGCTTCGAGCTCCAAGATTGTAAAGCTTGACAATTAACATCTTGTTACAATGAGTTCCTTTTCTGAAAAGAGTCAGCCGGTGCAGTCTAAGACTTCGGAGCATGATGGCGATGTTATTCAGGACGAAGCTATCCATGTTCCGGGCTATGATCCTACCCTTACCATTGAATCTGGGGAAACTAGGAGAGCTTTACTCAAGGTTGACTTCTTCATCTTGCCTTTTATCGTTCTTTGTTTCTGCTTCCTCCAATTCGACCGTACCAACATCGGAAATGCCCTAACCGACACGCTTCGAACGGACATCAACATCAATAACTCAGACATTAACCTTGCACAAACTCTCTTCACAGTTGGCTTCATCGTTACAGAGCTTCCCTTCAACATGATCAGCAAGTACATGGGTCCTGAACGATTCCTACCCATCACCATGTTCCTCTGGGGTATTGCTACCTGGTCTCAAATCTTCTTGAAGAATGCACGCGGTTTATGTGCCGCTCGATTCTTCATTGGAGCTCTTGAAGGTGGCTACATCCCCGGCTTTGCTCTTTACATCTCGCGATACTATACGAATCAAGAGCTTGCTCTGCGGTATGCTATTTTCTGGGCTTCAAACAGCTTTGCTGGTGCTCTTGGTGGGCCTTTGTCTATCGGTCTTCTTTCACTTCGTGGAAGAGGTGGTCTTCATGGATGGCAGTGGCTGTTTCTTATTGGTAAGTCCATAAACTTCCATATGCAAGGTTAGTACTAATGACCCACAGAGAGTGTTTTGACCTGCTTCCTCGGAGTTCTCGCATACCTATACTTCCCTCACAATGCCGCGAAACCAAAGACCTTCTTTGGCAAATCATTCAACATCTTTACCGAGCGTGAAGCATCCATCATCGTCACACGCGTCATCCGCAACTATCCTACCAAAGCCCTGCGATACGGTCAACCAGTTCTACTCTCACATATCGTCGATACCTTTACTGACTGGAGATTATACGGCCATCTCGTCGCTGGTCTTCTCTCCATGGTCATGATCTCTCCTATGAACACATACGCACCCTCCATCATTAAGTCCTTGGGCTTCACTTCCCTTCAAGCCAACGGTCTCAACTCAGTCGGTAGTGTCTGTGCCTTGATTTGGTCAGTAACTTTGGCATTTAGCAGTGATCACTTCCGCGAGCGTGGGTTTCACATTGCCCTTGGCTATCTCTGGGGAGCTGCCGGTCTCCTTTGGCTAGCCCTTGCACCCAATGGCGTATCGAAGTGGACTTTGTATGGCGGAGTGGTCTGGACACAGATGGGAATGGGCTGCGTCCAAGCCATCAGCGCTGCATGGCTCACAACCAAGATGCAGGACTACAAGAGACCTGTTGCCTTGGCTGCTTATGTCATGAGTATCCAGCTTGCTAACTTTCCTGGTAACCAACTCTTTAGAACTCAAGGTATACACAAACCCCATTTTGCATAAGTTCTCGGCTAACTGTGACTAGATGCACCTAGGTATACTCGCGGACTGAGTATTGCTGCTGGCTGTGCTATTGCTGCCGCTGTTGTTATTCTAGTCTGGAAGTTGCTGTATCGACTCTTTGACAATGGTGATGCTGGTGTCGAGGCAAAGTTTCAGGTTGCTTCAGACGAGACTAGAAGTGAGATTTAAAACATCGTTAGCAATGTTATAGTATGATTGGTTTAAGTAGCACTGTTTTAAGTACAGCAATGATATAACAGAGTTCGTTAACCTTATGGCTATTTGCATTCAGTCTCCAGCCACCCCCAGCTTTCTATATCCATTTCCTAATCATCCTCCTCATCAACTTCCATGGAAAACTTCAAGTTATGAATTTCCGCTGTCTTCCGCCATTCCTTCTCAGTCTCCTCAGAGATCTTGGCTCCTCCTCCTCCCGAGAGTCTCAGAATCGGCTCGTCGGGGTCGTTGGGATATCCGGTGCAGAAAACGAGAGTCGTGGACCACGAGTCTTTCAGCTCTATGGAGAGATATTCCGCCTTGGGCATGCGTGCTACACATCGCGCAGCCGCCGTAAAATATTCATTCGCCACGTCGTCAACAGGAAACATAGGGTGCCAGCTATCTGGTGATCGCCATACGTTGCGGACTACAAGCCGCTTCCCTGACGGTGATACGTCAGATGGCGTGAGTTCGAAAGCTTTGAGACTTGGCCAGTGAGGCCCTTCAGCTGTATCTGACTCGGGTGGCCAGAAGATTGTAGGCTCGATGCTCCCCCCGAAAGAGAAATCTTTCAGGCCCTCCCTTTGCGAGAATTTGCATAGTTCTCGACTCAAAATGTCTACTCCTGTTGGCGCCAAAGACATGGCATCCAAGAGCAAGCGTGGATTAACAAAGTAATCGAGGTCGAACTGATGGATGGACGAAGGCAAATCATTCAATGATCGTGCGAGTTCTAGCAAGTCTTAATGTGAGAAATTGCCATCATCTTGAGTAGAGTTGAGTTGAACTTACCATTTCTCTCCTTCAACACAATCTCAGGTACTCTCTCAGACATCAGGCGCAGAGTAAGGGATCCCAAACGCGACATCGTACCCGCTATCAAGCAAAAAGAGCGCGGGGAGTAGAAAAAGCGATCAAATCCACGAGATACGTAGAATTGTCGTATCATGGGCACTTCCGGGAGACATGTATTCAACTCCTCAAAATTGTCCTCGACGTGATCTTCCACTTTATCAAGATAGCTGGGTCCTCTTGGAGTCCAGGGTACGGTAACGTTAAAGTCTACTAGTGGCTCCTCTTGTAAAGGTATTTGAGCGAGCAGTCTAAGAAGAGGCAGAAAACCCGAGTCAACTTCGGGTCCTGTCGTTGGAGGGTGTTCTTCATCTGGTGGTGGAAACGAGTAATCAACCCGGCGGAGATATGAAAGACGCCTGGGGGTGAGAATGTTGTTCTCTATCGCATACAAGACCGATTCTGTGTTCAATTTAAGCTCGCGGAAACACACCTCTTCAATGAGAGGCTGCCATCGGCGACATAGTGCTGCTAAAGGTGCGAGACAGTGGATTGGAGGTCTGGTTTCGTCGTAGAACTTAGCTGGCGAGAAGTACTCATCTGGCACAAGGTGTTGAATGATATTTGATATGATCTCTGGTGCTAGTCGGTCCATTTTGACGGTGTTGTTGCAATGCGTTGGAAGAGGAGAGTGGTAATCATGATGGATTCAAAGGCAGAAATTGATCGCGGAACGGAGCGGAAAATATCCCTGTCACTTGTTGGCTGCTGCCTGTTACACGACTATCTTGGTGCATTGACAATTTACGATTTCTCTTGTCACAAGTACTTAATAACTTCATATTAAGGTATTTTCTAGATATTACTAGACAGGCGCGTCTGTATCTGAATGAACCTGCGCCCATTCCGGCCAAGACTCCAACCCGCCATCCGCATCAAACATCTCTGAACCTATAAAATTCGGATACAAGAAAGAGAGATCAGGTGGTAGCAATAACTCTTCGGAATTATAATCAGCACCAGGATTGTCAGACAATGCCCCGGAAACAAGTGGCGTTGAAGGTTGGAACTCTGGACGAAGCTTTTGGAACTGTGCATAAACAATATCGCCTAGAATATGCGCAGCGTGACAAGGCAGCCCAATGGTTTTGAACCAGTTTATAAGCTTGAATACTATATTATCCAACTCGGTAGTGTCATAATTAGCGGCTCGCAGTTTGGACTCGTACGTGTGAACGATTCGACATAGAGTTAGTGCAGAGAAACTGAGGATGTGATAAATGTGATCCGTTAAATGGCGAGTCCGATCGTCGGTTGTGTCGATGGCTAGATTGATGATGATTTTTGAATGTTTGATCATTTCTTTGAGAACGGAGCTGTGCATAACTGATTTGGGTGATTTGAGGGACTGGCAATGGGCCAGGAGGTGGGCGAAGTGGAAGCCCATTTGTAGAAACTGGGATCTGGGCTCGTCTGGATCATGTCAACACTAATACTCTAGTACATAGAGAATATACTTACGGAAAAGGATCATCCATTCTTGTTGCCATGCTTGCAGCGCGAGTTTAGTTCCAGCAAGGTCAACCTGAGCAATTCCACATTTGTTGTAGATAATCCAATAGAGCTGGACTTCTGCTCCCATCCTCGCCTCGTAGTTGTTCACCTCATTAGACTTGACAAAATTGACACATTGGTCAACTTGTGCTTGAGTTAGAAGTGAATGTCTGCGCGTTCCAACGCAGTACCTGTCCTGCCGTCAGTAGATATCTCGTGAATTGTCTCTTGGGGGCTCACTGAAGATGGGCGACGCATAGGTGATTCCACAAACACCAAGCATCCAACGCATCATCGATATGCTGAGATGACCCGGGGCGGATAACTTCCATGAAGTGAGGGCTGGCGAGGGCTTGCTGGATCGCATAGCCGGTGAGTAGCCAACTGTCTATACTCAAGGGAACTTGTCCTATAGTCGTCGACCAAAGGCTTAGTATGAGTACGGCCTGAAAGAACTCTAAGGTCTGCGGGACTTCCAGTAACGATGCTGTGATGAGGCGCTTCGATTCCTCGAAAAGCCTAGGAGCGAGCCGATCTGCCAGATTCTGGCTTGTGTGCCGGACAGATATCAAGAAGATACTGCAAAGAAGTAACGGGGACTTGCGGACTTGTTGGAGAAGTCTGTCTGTTGGGATGTCTTCTGGAAATCTGACCCATCTGCCATAATGAACATGGAAACTGAAACATGTGAGCTGTTAGTATCCAGTCAGGAAGAAGGATAGCTTACAGTCCTAATAGGGAGTGAGCTGTTTGTAGCGAGACAAGTCCTGTTGATATAACATCTGATTGAGGTCCTGTCTGTGAAATTGCCTGCTCAGGCGAGTGAACTCCTGCATCGGTTGCAGCATCTCGTATTAAAAACACCGGAGCCGGGTCGAGTTCTGCAGTCGGCACTTGCACTTCCACAACAGAAGCTCTATTCTGATTGGACGATCCGGCAATTTCATCCAGTTTCGAGTCAAGTTTATCAACCAAAGCGCTGACTGTTCGCTCGAGCTTTTCCAATCTATACGAACGGTCAATGATGACTCGTCATAGCTATCCACGATTGTACAAACCTATCATCAACTAAACTTCTCCTACCTCGAACAGCCGAATCTGCACGTGAAACATCTATTTGCTCACGTATGGGTGGTGAAATTGAGCGTCGATGGTGGTTAAATTCCAAGGAGCATCGTTGAGATAAGGTCTTGCAACGCAAACAAGTTCCATTTGAGCTGCCTGAAGCGTAACAGCGAGTTTTGTATTTGCGGCAAAGATCACATGCTTTTGAAGCCCTACCAGATCGTATAGGAGGCATATTAATAGCAAGGGATTTGCATGCAGGAAACAAATGCTGGAGTTAGATAAGCAGTTCAATGGTCTATCGTGCCTTATCAGTAGAGATGGCGTGCTAGGTCGATCACGTGGAAGCTACGGAGATATAAGTGACATTTCGACAACGACCTCATAGATTCAGAAAAGGTTCTATCAGAAGAGTTGTTTTGGTACTCCGGGTGTCAGATTGACGGAGACTTGCAGGTGCGTAGAGAGTTCGAGAATTGGTAATTGACAGGAAGATTTAGCTGTTTGAGTAGGAACAAAGATTGAGGGAAAAGCTCAGCACTCTGAAGACTGACGTCAATTTAAACACCAGACTTTCCGAGACTATCATAGGACCAGTATGTAATATCATGAGACCTCGAAATTGACCTGGAATGCGTCAAGTACAGATCTCTTTGGCTTTGGCCTTGAGCAGCGATGCCAGAGTCTAGGGTGGCCGACGGTGGATAAGGTGAAGCAAGGTGAGCAAACAGCCGAAGATCAGCCACGGCCAGCACCCCACTACGGGGACCTTTAAATTTTGCGCGGATCGCGTTCCTCCTCTTCTTCTTTTTCTTTTCTCCTTATGACCCTCTTCATTCAAGAAACCGTAAGTCTTCACCGCGCACATATCGCTGCATTATGAGAAATCGCTAACATTTACCTCGCAGATGATGAGAACCGCGTGTTTAATATGATGCAGTGCCTCCTCCCCGGACCTCGAAACCCTCTGCCTCTCGGGGCAGCTTAAGCGGTTTCGTGGCGAGGTGAGGTTGGTACCATGAAATGGGCGTTCGACACAGACCTTGTTACAAGCATCGGACGCGATGGAAAAAAGCTCTGACTTTTTATGAATGAAAGAGGATTCTTGTTTTGGTTCGCGCAACTCGACTTGCAGAAATTGAACCGTTGTGAAAGGTAGGTTTTTGTTTTTGGCGCTTGAGGGAACTGGGGAGCGAACTTTAAGTGAGGTTTCGCGTAGATATATGTATAACGAATTGAATTGAATTGAATTTTTTATCTTGTTTGTAATGACAAATTTTGTGTCTCGCGACCTGCTGTTTTTGATAGAGTAAATGTGCCGTCCCTTGTCTAGAGCTGTATCAGGTGAAATGAGTTTTGGTGAGACGTGAAGAAGCGAAGAGATTATCGCACAAGCTTCCAAACACGCAGGCAAACGGCCACAAGCAGACTGTGTTCGTGATAAATGCCCAACGATGCCTCAATTTGCATTCCCCTCAGATAAAAAAGTCCCCAGGTTTCTTCAACATCATGGAACATCACCATCTCTGCAGTGGGGCTATCTTGGCGCAATCAAGTCCCTCTGAAATGAAAAAGACGAAAGAATCCATGGTGACGACATCAGTAGCGTCCCCTGGAATTACAGTGGGAGAGTAGCGCCCGCCCGTATCGGAGTCAACCACCTTTCCGGAGGACACGAGTTTGGAGGGTACATCGTGACATGACTCAGAGCTGCTGTGGTGTGCAGGTATCTCTCTATCATCCACATCTCTCAGAATCTCCACCTTCTTGTCCTACAAACCACCAAAGCCCAACCTCAAGTCAACGCCAACCCGAACAGCACACACCCCTCCCCTTGTCCTGCCACGCCCCAGAATCGTCCACGTCCCCCGGCGCGGATGCGGACACTCTCGTTGTCTCTCTCGGTCAATCTCTCTTTCTTCGTCCAAGACAACTTCAAGATCTTCTTTTTGCGCTGGTCACTTTGAAGCGACCCGACACGCCCGACTTCGCTCGTCTTCTGCTGCAGCAGCTCTTATCGTCATCCTCGCATCGAGTCCGCCCCCGGATCCCCGGCCATCAATCATCTGTCACCGTACCCCGTCGCTCGTTGCAACGTCCGTCGTCTGAACTTTTTGTCCCTCCATCGCCCGGCGATTATAAGCTCGATACAGCTCCCGAGCTTCTGTTGGAATCATGTCAAGCTCCTTCGAGAAGTCCGTCAAGGGCGCAACGAAGATCAAGGTACGTGTGCGGTCTTGGCGGCGCGCTCTTGATGAGCCTAATATCAGCGGCAATCATGAGCCCAACCAATTTTCCTCGATGGGCGCTGGTTCTCAAGATTCGACTTGGTACTGATTTTGGATGCTATAGAATGCTCCCCCAAAAACGAAATATATCGAACACATTCTCGTAGCTACCCATTCCGGCGAAGCTGGCGTCGGCGAGGTCTTTCGCGCTCTCACATACCGTCTCCGCGATTCAACATGGACTGTCGTCTTCAAAAGTCTAATTACTGTTCATCTGATGATCAGAGAGGGGTCTCCTGATGTCACGCTTGCCTTTCTTTCGACACATCGCAATGTGCTAGCGATTAGCAGCTTTACAGACGGTACGTTCCACGCAGGCCGAAAGATATCTGGGCATGGGCATTGACAGATTGGCAGCACAAATCCAAGGACGAAACATTCGACATTATGCCTACTACCTAGCCGAGAGAGCTCGCGCATACGAGAAGACGAAGACGGATTGGGTGCGCGCTTCTGAGTCAAGACTCGAGAAGCTTTCGGTTGAGAAGGGATTGTTACGGGAGACGGAAATCGTCCAACACCAACTTGAGGCTTTACTAAAATGCGACGTAAGTTGGAATCTCCAAGGTAGAGAGAATCTCGAGTACTAACGATCCCAGGTGATGGAGAACGAGCCAGAGAATGAAATCACCATAACTGTTTTCCGACTACTTGTCTTGGATCTGTTGGCACTATTTCAGGTTCTCAACCAAGGGCTCATCAGCATTCTCGGTATGTTTGCCCCTCCCCCTCTGTCTCAGCCCGCCACTTTGACTAACGTTCATCCCTTCAGGTAACTTTTTCGAGATGTCAAAGGTGGATGCCGAACGTGCTATGGCCATTTATCGGAAATTCACGAAGCAAACAGACTACGTCGTCCAATATCTGAGCGTAGCTCGTCAGCACGAACACCACACTCGAGTCGAGGTGCCCAAGCTCAAGCACGCTCCCGTTAACCTTGGACGCCAGCTGGAGGAGTATCTTCACGATCCCGATTTCGAGATCCACCGGAGACAATACCTTGCAGAGCAGGATGTGAAGAAGATTGGTGGAGGTTCAAGCTCGAAGCAAGGAGGTCTCAACAAGAAGAAGAGCACTGATTTCCCCGAACCAGCGAGCAACAACCCCTTTCCTAAGATCACGGCTTCTTCGAGCGGGAACAGGGCACCCGAGTCGAAACCTCAAGCCAACAAGGGTCCCGATCCTGACCTGATCGACTTCTTTGACTCCATCGAACAGAACCAGACACCGATGAGCATGAATCCTCAACCTCAACAACAGGCGTTCCAGCAGCAACCGACAGGCATGCCGTTTCAACAGAACGGTTTCGCTCCTCAGCCTACTGGATTTGCCTCCAACAGTCCATTCCAACAACCTCAGCAGACTGGGTTCATGCAACCGCAGCAACCTCAAATGCAGCAACCCCAGATCCAACTACAGCCCGACTTCACTGGAGCTGGTTTTGGAGGTTTCACTCCTCAACAACAAGCCTTCCAACCAAGCTCACTCGCACCAATCCCTCAGGATTCAATGGCCAGCTTTCCCAACGCCGCCCCTCAAATCCAACAACCTGTTCAGAACGGATCGCCTCAGGGTCTCCAACCGATGCAAACAGGAAGCACCAACCCCTTCCGCCAGTCTATGCTCATGGCTCAACAAACAGGCCTTCCATCATCTGCTACAACACCCGCTCTAAACCGCCAATCTACAAACCCTTTCGCTCGAACATCACCACAGCAAAACACTTCTCTTTTCGCCCAAGCTTCAAACTCGCCTTTCCAATCACCCTCTCCTCAACAACAACAACCTGCTCTTCAACCTACACCAACCGGCACAAACCCCTTTGCTCGCAACTCAACGATGCCAGCGCCAAACCAAGAACAGCGCCCACAGACTGCCGGCGCTGCTCTCGCTCCTCAACCAACCGGTACTACCAACCCCTTCCGAAACGGCGCCTTTGTCAACCACAACACAGGCATGGGATGGCAAGCAAACCAGAAGCCTATCGGAGGAGGTCTCGACCAACTTCCCACCGTACCTGTATTCCCTCGTCCCGCTCAACAGACGCCCTGGCAGCAATAAGATTATTGAAGTAGCCGTTTCAAAACAAACAATCTTATCTTACAAGCTCAAATCAAGACATAATTCGCATCGCGTTTTTCCACAGCGCCCTTTTGTTTCCGTTTCTTGGCTGTAACAGCCTCCCTTTCCATATAGTAAGCGAGGCGTTTTCGGGGGATGAGATTCGAAATGAGGATTGCAAGGCTACAGGATGAGCACACAGAAGGATTCAGTATCCTTTCTGAAATTGCCCTTCAATCCTCTCCTGGTGATTTTTCCTTTTGGATTAGTACAGTAGCAGTCATACAAAAATACAATTATCATCAATTATTTCTGTGTATTCACTGTGTCTGGTGTATGTTCTCTTTAGCCATGGTATCGTGTCATTTTTTACCATCTTCAAAACTCCAGCTCCGTGATATCCCTCAGTGTCTTTTCCCAAACTCCCAAACTCCATAGCTATGCCCTTTTAAATGACGAAAACCATCTACTAGAACGGATCATCGACGTCCATTCTACCCCCCGTATCTCCCGTCACAGCAGCTTCTTTCGCGCCCGCTGTAGCAACACTCTTCTCAACCTTCTCCTCATCCACAAACACACCCAGCCCTGAAAAAGCCTCGAACAAAGCGCGAGTGAGATACTCATCAGGACTGTACCCTCCAGCCTTGAATTTGGGTTTTGTTCGTGTCTCCTCGACCCACTCGTTGCTATACAGCGCCAGTTTCTCCGGCGAAAGGTCCACGCGCTCTGGCATGACGCGCACGCCGCCGTACGGATCGTAGGGCTTGTTCTCCACAACGGCTGCCTTCTTCTCGCGCAGTCCTCTGATAGAGAGACCGCTGCTTCCTGCGGCGCCGAGTGCTGCGTCTCGCTTGTTGTGTCCTCGCTTCTTGAGCATGATCTTGTCCATCGCCTCTGTCGCGCGGCCCGTTTCTGCGCTTTGAAGGGAGTCGAGCATTTCTTCACGGAAGCGCTTGGCGTTGGCTTTTTCTTCGAGTTCTTCTTGATGTTCACGTAATCGTCGCTGTCGAGCTTCCTCCTCCTCTGCTGCGATACGACGTTGACGAGCATCAGCTGTTTCACGTGCAAGACGTCTGTTGCGCTCAATGTCCGCCTTGTGCTTCACCTCCCACTCCCCAAGTTCCGCCTCAGCCTTCCTCCTTTCCTCATCGGTGCCATACACGAGATCACACGTCAAGCACTCCACCCTCTCCAGATACTCATTATAAGCATCCAGCGTCTCAAAGTCCTCCTCAACCTTGTTAAACACCGCCGCCACCCGTCTCCGAATATCGACTTCACGCTCAACAGCAAGATCCGCAAAGAAAGCAGTCTTGAAACCGCGAAGACGGAGGGTCTTGTGGCAGCCGGCGTAGGGACATTGGTTGGGACCGTCTTTGAAGATTCGCTCGACGCAGGTCTTGCACATGCGGTGGTAGCACTCTGGATTGATGCGGAATTCCATGTCGCGGTTAAAGTAGCGTGTTGTCTTGCATACGGGACATGTCTCGTCTTGGTCTGGCGGTGGAGGCGCGTTGAGATCTGTGGCGTGGCGTATTGAGACGCCTGCGCGAGACATTTTGGCTGGTGAGTGCACCTAATGTGCGGTTGAGTGGATGGGTGAGGTTTTCGAGAGAAGGAGAGGAAATGAATAGCTTTGATATGGTGAAGAAGTGATTAATCAGTGGCTACCTTATCAAATGCTGGTTCTGCACGGCTGACAAGACGGGGGGAGCAGGCGTGTCGGGGAGGTTCCCATTGGTCAAAGCTCACACCGACGTGGCCCACCTTGTAGCTGCCCCTCCATGAATTGTCAGCCTTCTCTCATAACCAACAGCTTCCATCGATTTCTCCCCTCAGAACATATCACAACCGCTTCAAAAACATCACCATGGCTGATAACGGTGAGTACCATTCTAATCAGTCATTCACTGGGCGGATATAAACAGATTCGCCGTCGGTTATAAGCTTCACATGTACTGACTCTCACAGAACCTACACCCGCTGAGACCGCCGCTGCTAACGCAAAGGAGGCCGAGGAGCAGGCTGCTCTTCCCTACAAGTGGACTCAGACCATCTCAGAACTCGACGTCACCTTCAATGTACCCGGAAACCTCAAGTCGAGGGATCTCGTCATTACTATCAAGAAGCAGAGCCTCCAGGCGGGTATCAAGGGTCAGGATCCAATTATCCAGGTACACACAACAAACTCAAGCCACATCTCATACACCAACTAACCCAACAACAGGGCGACCTCCCCCACGCCGTTCATGTTGACGACTCTACATGGACGCTCAGCACCAACTCAGACGGCACCAAGACAGTTGAGATCCACCTCGACAAGGTGAACAAGATGGAATGGTGGGCGCACGTCGTCACATCCGCTCCCAAGATCGACGTGACCAAGATCCAGCCCGACAACTCCAAGCTCTCAGATCTCGACGGTGAGACCCGCGGTATGGTCGAGAAGATGATGTTCGACCAGCAGCAGAAGGAGAAGGGTCTGCCTAGCTCAGATGAGCAGAAGAAGGCGGATATCCTCAAGAAGTTCCAGGAGCAGCATCCCGAGATGGACTTTAGCAAGGCCAAGATCCAGTAAAAAGTATATATGACGAATTCCCCATTGATGAATTGAAAAGACGTTACAATTCGTTACTTGTTTTGTTTTCTTCTCCCTTCATCTTGTTTCTAGAGCAATTGCTGCGCGCTCGAGAAAGGCGTTGAAGTGTTTGACTTGTTGGAGCATACCGCCTGCGGAGCTCGATGAGCTGGCTTCGTCTGTGATGCGTGCGACGAGAAGCTCGAGGTTAGCCAGATCGGCCTTTTTCTCTTGCGCGCGTGAAAGTTCAGGGGCGTCACGTCCCCGTTCGACTGCCATGTCTATGTCATGCATAATAGCTGAGGTGTCGAGTCGATACTGATATAATTAGCTGGTGCTGCGTTGACGAAAAGCTGGTTAACTCACTTTTGACTCTTTGGTGTCCTCTTCATGCTTGATGCGTACAGCATCCATCTTGAGCGCGACTTGTTCCCTCTCTGCCTTGAGACGTAATATCTCTTCTCGTAGAGAGAGCTTCTCTCGCTGTACCAGACGAACACGTTTCCGTAATGATTGCCAGTCCATGAGGTGAATTGACTAAAACGTCAGTCCCAATGCTTCCCATGCAGGGCGAAACAACTTACCAATTGTAATAATCGAGACGTAAGCTCCTCCTTGTACGCCTCAAGTGCCCGTATCTTGATCCTGCATTCCTTCTTCTTATCTTTCTCTTCGGTATTCTGTAACGCTTCCAAGAGCTTCGCTACCGTGCCGTCGATGACTTCTAAGCAGGCCTGTGCAAAGACATCTACCGCCGTGACTCCAGTTGTAGTAAAAGGCAGATCCGCCGCAAGATGATCTTCTTCCTCATCGTCGCCCTTGATGAACTTCTTGACGTTAACGAAGCGCTGAACTGTGACCTCGATTGCTGAGCCGTCGCTGACTCGGCGCTCTTTGGCAGCTTGTTTCGTCCTGCGGACCTGTTTCGGTAGTGGTTTATCTTGTGTCGTTCGTGATTTCGATTTCGAAGGCTTTGGTTTGGTGGCTGGTTGTTTCTGTGTCGCAGGGCTCCTCGATGGTCGTCCACGGCGTCGTTTCGCTGCTGGTTCTTCAGCCTCTTCCACTTCTTGTTCTTCAGGCTCAACGGCCGGCGATTGAGATGGTAGACTCCTTCGAGGCCGTTTTCTCCCAATTGCCTTGGCCGCTTCAACTGCATCAATGGCTTCCGCTGCCTCTTCCTCCTCCTGTGGTTCCTCTTCCGCTGCAGGTTCCTCGTCAACTTTCTCCACTTCAGGTTCTGCTACTTCTGTAGCATCATCCGATCGTTCATCATCTGCAGGCGCGTGGTCCACTCGATTTGGTGAGAGCTCGTCTTCTTCATCATCTTGCTCAGCAAGTCTCGAAGGTCGCCTTTGTGATAGTCTCGACCGAATTACAGCTGGACCTTCACTCCGCCGCACCTTGCGCACCAGCGGCGATGAGGAAGGCGGCGCATCATCCTCTTGTAATGTCGTATGTAGTCGTGTAGTTGACGATATGGCTTCGCTCGTGCGTACGTCCTGTCGCTTATTCGCAACATCTTGCGCAATCTGTCCTAGTGACCTACGGCCTGCCCATCGTTGCGATGGTTGTTCGGAGGGTTCATTATTCGGTAGCGCCGGCAACTCAACTTCAGCTTCGTTCTCGTCCAGTGCTTCGACTTCTGGACTTGGTAATTCAGGTTCTGGCTGTGGCTCTGGCTCGACCTCTTCCTCGTCCTCGGGTTCTGGTACCGGCTCCTCTACAACATCAAGGCTCGGCTCTTCCTCCTCTCGCGATTCACCTGTCGTATCCTGCGCGCCAGATTCCTTAGATGTTTCTGGCAAATCGTAGGGGTCTCTCAACCGAGGCGATCGTCTTCGTGCGCTTCCCTGCGCTTGTGCAGACGGCGGCGGTTCGTTATCCAATCTTCTCCTCTTAGCAGAAGTATTTGGTGTTCGGCGCTCCGACGATGTAGGTGGTGCTGGTGCTGGTGCAGCGGGCGTCGAGCCAGCTATGTTAAGGCCAGCGATGTCGAGGTTGAAGGAGTCATCTTCGATGTTGGCACGCCTTGAGTCGTATTAGCAAAGACACATTGGGAATTATGTAGATTCATTCGTACTGGGCACCTCGTAGACGCTCGTTCAGCCGATCAGCGCGGCGCTGTTGGCCTGTTCATTGTGTTAGCAGCTTGATGTACTGCTTGATGATGGGAAGCGTAGTTGACATACCTGTGGCCATTGTGGGTAAAAAGCGCACCTACACCTATCTCTGCGCATTCGATATTATCCAGGTTCAGTGTTTAGGTTGAATGCGCTGGTGGTGTTGCAATTGGGCGTTTTTAATTGTGATGTTGATGGGGGAATGTTTGGATATGCTTGTGACGCGTGGGGTGAGACGCGTTCTAGAGCCGCGGGGCATCGAAGCAATGAATTGACTGATGGGCCAAATTGACCGACCAATGACTAGCTGCAAGACAAAGACTTGAGCATGACATTACATAGTCTTCCGTGAGTTTTTTTGTCGATTATAAATTTGTAAAATCTGTATAATTTCTCCAATCATAACCATGGAGATTTCTGCTCTCAACCAAGTAAAACAAAGACCCAAGACTTTTACAAGACGGCCAGCCGTCATCAGCCGGGTATCATTAGTATTCTATACCCCTTCCCAATCTATCCTCGATATCCCTTTCCTGCTCGATAGAGCCGAACGCCTTTTAAACATGCCTCAGTCCTATGTACACGATAACAACTGAGGCCTAGTTCATAGGAATCCACTGCATCTTTTCTGTGTCGAATCGGTGACTAATCCCTTGTCAGTTCTCATAGACACACATATACGTTACATTAGAAGATCATACTTATGGTAATCAGTCCTCGACAATGCTCCCTTGCCGTATTCCGAAGCCAGGATCTCCTTGTACCTGTACGGAATCTTGGCTTGGACACCTTCGAACGTGGTGTCTAACAGAGGAAAGATGTACTTGTCCTGTCACATGAAGCTTTAGCACAAGACAACGATCATTGCCATATATACGGTACGCACCTTGAACTCGTGGTCATGCTTGTCGTACATGACTCCATCGCCCATCTCATGCCCAGGGTCATACCGCGCAGCAGTAATGTCAATGAACAGACCATTCTGCATATCGATCCATCTTGCATCAATGAAGTTCATATAATCATCCCTCTCACGATATTTATGATACGGGTTGATCTCGAGCTGAAAGAAGCAACCGTCCGGACAACCATCGTACTGGTAGTAGTAGATGGTCATGTTATGATAGGCAGCGAGGAAATACATGTCCGCCTCAGTAACTGAGACATCAGCGTCTAGGTCCCATGGCATGACCTGAGGAAATCCTTTCGGTTAGAGTGGACATGTGAAGTTATGGATATCCGTTTATTCTCACCTTCTTTCCCCACCACCAGCCGAGAAGGGAGCCATGCATTAACCAGGTCTGGACTCCCAGGTCTCGAAATGTGGCTAGGTATGTCTGCATGAGGACTTTGATGCCTGCATTCTGAAGATGTGGCTCGAGAGCTTCACCAAAATATCTCAGATCATAGTGGGGATATTGACTGAGCGAGTGAGCCCTTGTTAGTATTTCTGTGCGGCGTTGTTGGCTGTTGGTTGGTAACTCACGATGCTTCCCCTGTAAGTTCCGTTAGTCAAAGACCTTCTCGTTTAGGATACGATGACCAATTCCATTGGGCATAAGGGTGAACTTACTAAAGTATTTCGGTGGAGGAGCGTCTCTGGTGGGAAGTTTCTGTTCAATCTTTTGCAGCACGTCGGGGACTCCAAAGGCACTAGCGCTGGTGATCCAACCCAGGGCAACGGCAATGAATGCCGATAGTCTCATGTTATATCCGTATTCCGTCTGCCTAGGAAGACTGTCACTACACGTGGTCGTGAGGACTCAATGGTCAACGCGTATAGTCAGTTTAGGTTGGTTACGTGGACTCTGTGGTGATGTTTCTGGAGATCTGCAGGGGTAGAGGCTCGCTCGCTCGTAGGCTGGCTCGTAACTTGAAAGGGGACGTGCGGCAATGACGTTGAGATTGAAAGCCAGTGAGAGATTACTTAAAGCGAAGCATTACCTAGTGAGTATTATGTTCACGAGAATATAAGAAGATGCAGTAGAGTGTGTGCTTGGTGTTGAGAATGATGAGATTACGGTCTGCACGATTCAGTGAGCGTACAGACAATTAATTGTTTGATGTTCCCTACTATCCGACCCGTGGCTCCCACACATCCGACGTCAAGGTCCGCGTCACCAGCTGAAATCATATCGATAAGACGGACTGTCTCGTTTCTGTCTCTCAATACATCGCAACAATTTATATAAATTATATCAACTTCTCTCTAGGCATTCATGATGGAGGCGCACGTGTCCGGAAATGGATCTAGATGTGGCGCCTTAAAATGCATCTTCATGCCTCGTAAATTCAGTCGCTGGCACTGACGCAAGCTCAAATGCTGCCCCAGACCCAGACACGCACACTTTAAGGTTGCCCAGTCTAGACTGCCCGTCTCCACCTCCTCCTCCGCCCATCGCATCGCCAAGCTGAAGCTCAGCTGCCTTAGCTCCCTCATCTTCAACCTCCACTAGCCAGCCTTATACCCGGCTACTTGTCATCTTCAACCCCTCCCCATCAAACCAACTATTCCACCTCGCTTCTCGTATTCCCTTTTTTTCTCTAGAGTCGCTCGACGCAAACGCACCAACGGCCGATACCTCCTTTTCCCGCCCTTGACAATGGGCGCGTGGAACGTACGTCTGCGAAACATCATGCATTAGCAAACCGACAAAACTGACAGCACCATAGCTCTTTCGTGTCCTGGGCGACTTGTCCCACGCCCTCTCCAAATGCATCCTCATCTTCGCTATCCATAGAAACAGGAGCGCTGAGGGCGTCTCCCTCATCACGCAGATCCTCTACGCACTCGTCTTCTGCACACGTTACCTCGACCTCTTCATCGAGACGGTACCATGGAACATCGTGTTCAAGATCTTCTACATCATCTCGTCTATCTACATCCTTGCTATTATGCAATGGATCTACCCACGATCGCGTGAGCGTGAGATTGCTTGGAAAATTGGCGCCATCATCCTCGGTGGCTCGTTCGTCCTGTCTCCGTTCGTCATGCTCATCTTTGAGAGCCACAAGGGTTTCCGACCTGTATGTTACTGCTGCCTAATAAACTCAACATCACTAACAGCTTCTAGTGGATGTGGGTGTTCTCCCAGATTCTCGAGTCTGTTTGCGTGCTTCCCCAGCTTCTCCTCCTTCGACAAACAACCGTTCCCACCGTTATCGACTCCTTCTACCTCGTCGCTCTCGGTTCCTACCGCGCCCTCTACTGCGTCAACTGGTTCATCCGCGAATTCGAGATCTCCGGCAAGAAGCCCAACACCGTCTCCGTCATCTTCGGCATTATCCAGACTGCCCTGTACATCGACTTTGCTTGGGTCTACTACACTCGCCAGCGCGTCAAGCTTCGAGGTGGCGGCATTGTCGACGCTGACGACATGTCCCGCGGATGGCTCCTCCGCCGAATTTTCGGAAAGCGCTTCGAGAACAACGATGACGATGAGGAGAGTGGCCCTGGTGGATTTGAAGATGAGCAGGGTGGCCGACGAGGAGCTCGTCCCAAATGGGGAGCTCGTGGTATCTCAGTCAGTGCCGATGATGGCGTTCTCGAGCAGGACCGACACAACCGTGACCAGGACGAGTTCGGTGGCCCAGTCGACCCCGACGCCAAGATGCAAGACCCGGATGAGCTTGCGCGAGCCCTCGACGATGATGACGATGAGCAAACCCCGCTACGACCTGGACAAACAGAAGGCCAGCCCAGCGGCCTTCAAGGCGGCGAGGGTTGGCGCGACTAGGATACCAAGCTTCCTCGCCAACCTACAGCTTACATCACTTTTACGAACGCGAGTATGAACTCGAACGGAGTATGACGGATTGTTTATTTGGAATGTCTTGAAAGGTCTACCTCATTGCCATTTTAGTGCCACGTTTGATGCGATGGGATACATGGAACTGCGTTAGAAGAAGAGAGGGATAGTGGTTCTAGTCTTGCTGATCTAGCAATGTTTCTAGGGGTATTCATCGGCCAAATTTATGTACACATAGCGGAATTCTAATACTACCAATCTCAAGACGAGATGAATTGGAATTCGGTCACTTTAAGATCACACATATCACATTGCGATTTGAATCAAAGAAGGGGTCGATGTGTGGATATCATTCAGGCAATAACCATGCCCATTCCTGCGCTCAAAACCAGTGCAGTTGTGTTGAGACAATCCCATGCCTTTCCACAATCGCCATCATGTCCTTCAAGGACAACCAACCAACGAGCAGCTCCCAACAATTCGCGCCATCTGACAAGGAATCTTTCCAGTCCTGTCTTTTGCAACTCCCATCAGCAGCATCCCAAGCCGTGAGAATAAAAACTCCGATAATAACAAAAATACAAAAAGCTAAACCGTAGCGAATCGAAAAGAAAGAACAAAGTCATATACTAGTAATAACATAAACGTCTTGAAACCATAGGGTATCTCCTTCAGTGGATGAAGCGCTTCTCGAACTCTGCAAATAGCTTTGGGGTGATTTCATCGCTGCTCATGCCCTCAATCTCGACGAGCACGCCCTTCTGGGCGTAGTGATTAAGAACAGGCTCGCTGGTCTCCTGGAACTTCTTGTATCGTGCTCTGTAAACTTCCTCGGAATCATCAGGGCGCTGGATCAATCGCTCGCCGGTGACGTCGTCGATTCCAGGCACTCGAGGCGCATTGAAGCTGGTGTTGTAGACTCGGCCCGAAGGCTCGTGGACCCAACGTCCGAGGATTCGCTCGAGAATGACGGATACGGGGGTCTTGAGCGAGACTACGAGATTGATCGGAATGAGCTTGTCGAGAGGGCCGACTTGAGAAGCTGTTCGGGGGAAGCCATCGAGGATGAACGAAGCGGATGGATCGTTGGAGGCCTTGGAAGGACGGTGGCCGTCGAGGAACGGAGCGTTGATGAATGGATCAGAAGCAGCGCTATTAAAAGAAGCCTCCATCGCCGTCGCTTCAGAATTAAGCGTCATGACGTTCGGACCTCCATTCTTGGCGAGCCATCCCCGAGTGAAGAATTCGTTGGAAATAAGTCGCAGGATAAGATCATCAGCAACAAGTCCGCCCGCCTTCATCGTATTCTCGACCTTGATGCCTATACCACTATTAGCATTCCGCCTAAATGCTCCAATTGAGGGGGGAATCTAACCGAGGGGTGTCCTCTCCTTGACATTTCGACGCAAGAGATCACCGGTACTAATCTGATTGAGCTGAGGAAAGCGAGCGAGCAATCGCTCGCTCTGTGTCCCTTTACCAACGCCAGGTGCACCGAAGAGGATGACGCGAGCGGCCTTGTTCAGGTTCATTCTAGGCGACCTGTAACGAATGAGGCCGTCGCGAGTTTGAAACAATTGAGGAACTTTGAGTGTCGGAACAAAAAGACGGAAAAGGTTGCGATGATTAAGAAAAAAAAGGTTGTAGGGCGGATCCAAAAATGTCGTTCGAGGTTTAATTTCTTGTTGAGGGTCGATGGGACGATACTTTCGGAGATGGCGCGGGGAGATTGTTGAGTTCGGGGAAAAAGCAAAGTACCAGCGAGGATAGGTGGTTAGTTGTATAAGGAGGATAAAGAGGTTGAGGGAGAGGAAATGATGGAATAAGCAGCCACGGGATTATAAAACAACAGTGAGCGATGGATTTGATTTATAACCAAGAAAGAGGGAAAGACGAGATGCGTTGAGTTGAGGAGCAAGGTTGGAAGTGGGGGGGGCTTATGTAGTGTAGATATGGCGAGACAAAGCGCTGTTGGTGTTGAGTCCAAGTCGCAAGCGGGGTACTTTGATCTTGCGCTGTAATTCAGTAACGATACAGGTACCGTTCACTGAAGATGGTGTGGACCCGTGCGATGGAGGGAACGAACGGTCAGGGTGGGCAGGGACCAATTTCGACAAGTGAATCTTGATGGCGGAGTCTATAACCGTGGCTTGCCGTCTTTTTAACATCTAGACCTTCAACGTTCTATTCTTGCAGTTTTATATGAACTTATGGAATACAGGTATAGCGGGACATTTCGGGCTCCGGATGATGTGGCATACGATGAATGGGGTGGTAAGAGAATCGGTGGTTTTGCCTTAAGTCCGGTACGGGCTTTTGAGATGGAAACAGAAAAGACATGGCAAGGGAAGGGGACGGTTAATTATCCCGTGTCATTTCGAGGTGTCATTTGTCGATCTGGGGAATAAAAACGTGCACCTCCTTCTTGGCGCCGTTGATCCGATGCATGCAGCATCTTCGCTCAAAGTCCGAGATCGCTGTACGACCTCGGCAGCACGACCACTTCCTCCTCTTGATATCGCATCTTTGTATCCTCGAGAACAAGAAGTGAATGCTCGAGTCTCGTTTCGTTCTAGAGTGCACCCTAGAAACAGTTGGCGTTAACGGCATTCCAAGAAAGGATGATGCCTAGCACGTGTGTTACCCGCGAACCAATCAAGCTTGTCAGATTTGGTTTCCAAGCACCCCGGATTTTCCATCCACAAGGCGACGGACGGACACCTCGGCACACGGCATTACAAGCCACTGTGCATACCCGTGCGTGCAAGCGAGCGTGCCGTCATCGTGGTAACGTCAGCTTTAGGGTAGAGCGAGCTCCGTAGATGAACTGACGGATAGCAGAAACCCGCGCGACATTCTATTATTAATATTTAGAGTAATTAATCTAAAGTCTCCTAAACATATCCTAAGATTGCCTAAAGTGATCCTAAATTTACATAAGCATTTTTTATACTTATGATCGTTGTCTCGAGTTTTGCCTCACCATGGGCATGAATAGAGTGAGCCCGTCCCAGCCATGGTGTAACTGTCTGCATCTATCATTATTACTGCTCTAATCTAATCTATTCAATAGGGAAATCCACAACAAGAAGAAATAAGGATAATCGCCTGCATTGAAATGTATATTAGAGGCATAAACGCCCAATCACCGAAGCGTCCCATGTTGGTACTGCTCTCTGGAATGCTTGAGCAAGAGCCTCAGAGTCCAATTGGAGAATGGCTCATTCTCGATGAAGCACATGCAATCAAAAACCGAGAGAGCCGTACCTACTATTCCATCTTGACTCTCAGACTTCAGGTTGAAAGCTGTCTGATGATGACAGGCAGACAACAAGTGGAATGATGCCTATGCCCTGATCAGTATGCTCCATGGCCATCCAACCACCAGCTTCCTCCTCTTTCAGGCAGCGTTCATCCAGAGCTTATCTTCAGGCTCTGACTTCCCTCAAGGCTACCACAGAGAGAGATAAATCCAGATGCTCGACGCCTGTAGCCTTCGTCGACCACATATCACAGTTCAACAGGAGTACCGAAAGCGCATTATGACTTTCCCTCTCGATCCAGATGATCGAAAGCGGTCCAGCGACGCCTAACAAATGTTCAAGAAGGCCAGAAGACCTGGTAGCAAGCTTGCGGGCTGGAAATTTCTTACCCAGGCCCAACAATACGCGTACCACCCTATGCTGGTTGAGCTTCAGTTTGAGAGGGATGCCCTGGCTAGGGCCATGTGCCGCAACGAGGCTATGGAAACCTTTGAGGAAGGAAACCCAGCAGCGACAGACCAGCTCGTTATATGGAAGAAACGACTGGAGCAGGACGAGAACTGGCGCTCTTTCGTCGGGCGAGAGTCATCACGGATGTTGTCGACCAGCACAAAGATCGGCATCCTGACCATTCATTTTCAATCGTGGATGAAAGTATCTACTTCTTGGAAATTGTCGCAGTTGCCCTCAAAAACAGGTCTGAACCAGAATTGCAGCTCAAGTACAGCGGGCGGCTAGGTCCTATCGACAGACACTACGTTATCAGGAGGGATTTTGAGGCTGAGCCTTCCCAGGTCATGCTTACCACCAGGGCCACAGGAGGACAGGGCCTCAATCTCCAGTGCTTCAATGCCGTCGTCCAGTGCGGGCGGTGGCATGAGAGGTTCAGACGCGTCCCAAAGGGCACTGGGTTTCTTCATCCCAAGTGCCAAAAGTACTTAGGTAAGTTTAGGATAATTTAGGGCAATTTATAATAACTTAGGGTAATTTAGGATAAACTTAGGATGTTATTTGATGAGTTTATTTTCCCCGCGGCCGAGCAAGCGAGCGTGCCATTATTGCTACTACTACTCTGTATAAATGCTTAACTCCTAACGAGCTTACTGAAGACAAGTCCTCCCCCGATGGAGCATACCATCTCATCCCATCCACCTCAGTTATGTGAAGCCAGCTGAACTCGCTGACGGTGACCTCAAACTTGATGCTTGAGAGTCTCAGGGGCTCTGTCACCCCTTTGAGGTAGCGGAAGTTTCTCCATGGTCGGTATATATGAATCTCGACATGGAGGGCTGTCGACAGAGACATAATCTGGGCTTCCTAAGCCCCGACATGCGGATAAGTCCCTCCCACTCACCATGAGCGATCTGGGCCATTCTGTGTCGGGGGAGACTGACTCCAGGGAATGAGTCTAAGTGAAAGATTTTGGCCTGGGCGCGGAGATGGGGTACTTGTGCTGGGTCCAAGTTGAACTGAGCACGGACGAACTGCGAGAATAGTTTCATACTCTGGCTTGAAGTAAAGACGAATATGACTCTGTGGAAAACTTCTACTAGATACTCCTGGCGCAGGCCAGAAACCTGGTGATTGAGTGCGAAAGGTAGGGTGGCAGTCCTGTCGCGCCGACAGAATATAAGAAAAGGCCGTGGTGATCCTGCTTGAAACCGCGTGGTGTAGACTCGATTTCTACCATCTTGCCGTATATGTTCATTCGAAGTTCGGGTATCAAAAGGGCGCCTTTCACATCAAGCAGGGACTCGCGCTGAGGGGCGGTTGGTGTGATGCCGTGTGAGCTTGGGCCTCTTTCAAGGCGGCTGGAGAGAGCCGTCAGCTTACAAGACATGAGGTCAACGTGGAGTATGCAGGCCTACCATTCCAGTCTTCCTCATGGTGGCATGACGGTAGGCAGGCTGTTCAAGTTGCACTTGTCGCGTTTGATCTATACACAGGTCAGAGGAATTGATCGGTCAACAATATCAAGCACTAGGGGTCTGCGGGCTTCGAAAATATATTTATATGAAGCGCATGGATTGATTGATCAACTTACCAGCTCTTTTCTGGTGATGTGACTGCAGTGGCGTCGCCGAGAGGGGGATGGCGAGAGGGATTGTGCGTTGACGGAAAGAGGAGGAGAAATTCGAGATGGAAGAAGGAAGAGAATTTCTGTGTCGAGGAGAATTGCAATGCCAACTCAAGTATATCACTGACAACGACCGTGAATCACCGTCATCGCGAAGAATGATCGAGACACTGTCACCAGGTGTCCCAGATTTCTTTGATCCTAAACGCAAAAATAATTAGGTAAAGTTATTATAATTTAGGGGATTTTAGGATAATCTAGAATAACTTTAGGATAAATTTAGGAGGCTCTTTGAAGAGTTTGCTTTCGTCCCAGCAAGCATGCCATCAAGAGTGTCTCAGTGATGCTAGCCACCAAGATGGACAGCGAAAGGGCCCAGGGAGTGTACCAACGACAAAGAAGTTTCGTTCCTTTCAAGCCTCGATGATAAAAAAAAAAAAAAAAACAGAATTGAATCTAAGGTTGCGGGAGGATAATGCGGAGTGGCGCGGCAGCGGTAAGTTGCGGTGCGGGTGCGGCCAAAGCTCTGTTGTCGTCGAGTAGAGCACTCAAATTAAGCTTACTTTTGAGCTTCTTCCTTATCAGATTCACAGCCACTTCGTTGAACTATCTTCATTTGTACGCCTCGCATTCCGTCATTAGCGACGGCGTTGTGAAAAAGTCAATGGTGACTTTTATGCTCAGCATCATAGAGAACTGACATGTTAAAAACAACATCACTTTTCACAATTGCCGTGCATGTTTCCCGAACATTGCAATCGTGGGGTGTTGCACTCCATACGAGATCAGCGCAATTCTATCCCCATTGACTAACAAACCATCGGGATGTGGACCACCAACCTCACACGGCTAACAATTCTCGATACCTCCAGCAATAGAATCCTCGTGCCTTGGAATCTCCCGGATGTTATCCGACAACTCAGTCTTGGCAGACGAGTACACCCACTACCGGTGACACCTCCATCGTACAAGCACCCAGACATTCGGTACAAGACGCATGGTTCTGCTCTTGACCGTCATGGGATTTGCAATCCTGCTAAAAGGGCCGAAAACTTATATGGGCTCCCCGCATGTTTAAACGGTTTAAGCCTGCGCCGTCCCCAGATTATCCCCGCGTTGGACCTCTGCATCATGAGCATCACGGCGTTTTTAGTCATGAACCACCAGGTTTTTCATCGGGCTATATTCTTGGCATTACGGGGACCGGAATTCTCATCTGGTCTTCTCATTTGACGAACTGTGTCGGGATGAGCTGCGATTGGGTCGGATTAGTGTCCATGGTTGGGTTTGTAAGTTCCGGGCATGACTTATAGCTCCCGGATGCTCGATGCTTGGTGAAGTGAGGTTAGACTGAGAGAAGCAAGGATCGAAAAGGTCGGTCCGAATCAAGTTGATGATGATGGAGTTTACGATGGCCAAGATGGTGAGATTGTAAGTGAATGACCTCGGGTCTGCTAAAACTTCGGGATATGGAGAGATGTTGACGAAGAGTGAGTGTATATAAGATGAAGTGATCGACTGGATATTCGTATAGATCCAGTCAATTCACAGACTCGGATTCCTATCTATCTCTCTTCTACACCTTCATCATGTGGTCCAGTCTCCTCCTCCTAGGAGGCGTGTCTTTGAGCATAGCCAACCCAATTGTCCGACAAGATGCCAATCCTCCTTACAGAAACAAGACTCTATGTCTTGACAAGCGTGTTGATGACCTCATGTCCCGCATGTCCCTTGAGGACAAGGCAGGCCAGATGTTCCACGGACGTACCGTGGTGGTCAACAACACCTTTGATGAGACCATTGAGGAGTTCGTCACTGGCAAGCGTATCACTCACTACGTTCTCAGCGGAGGTGTCAACGATGTTCGAGGTGTTGCAAATTGGTATAATAAGCTACAGAGACTGGCGATGAGCACACCCCTTGGTATCCCCAGTGAGTACTAATGTTTTGATGATATTGTGACTTCTAAGCATACTGACGACTTGTCAGTCACAATTAGCAGTGATCCGCAGCACGGCTGGACAGATGAGAATGCTGTCTCCGTTGTAGCACAGGGTTTCTCTCGATGGACTGAGCCTCTTGGTCTCGCTGCGCTGCGATCCCCAGAGCTGGTCCGTCAGTTCGCTGAGATCGCACGTGAGGAGTACGTCGCTGTTGGTATTCGACAGGCACTACACCCCCAAGTCGATCTAGCTACTGAGCCACGTTGGGGACGCATTACTGGTACCATGGGAGAGGATGCCAACCTCACCAGTGCTTTGATGGTTGAGTACATCAAGGGTCTTCAGGGTGACAAGATTGGCCCCAACTCGGTTATCGCGACCACTAAGCATTTCCCCGGCGGTGGCCCAATGGAGGATGGAGAGGACTCTCACTTTGAATGGGTAAGTAAGATTCTGTTTAATGGTAGAACAAGTGCTGATGTTGAGGTGTAGGGCAAGAACCAGACATACCCTGGTGACAACCGAGACTACCACTTGATCCCCTTCAAGGCCGCCATCGCAGCTGGTACCCGTCAAATGATGCCCTACTACTCTCGTCCCATCAACACCTCATGGGAAGAAGTCGCCTTTGGCTTCAACAAGGGCGTCGTCAACGATCTCCTCAAGAAAGAGCTCGGCTTCGACGGTATTGTCGTTACCGACTGGGGTATCGTCACCACCCGATTCTGGGGTCTTGAAGACCAAACCGAACTTGAGCGCGCTCGTCGCGTTCTCGAAGCTGGATGCGATATCTTTGGTGGCGAGACCAAGCCCGAGCTTATCATCGAGCTCGTTAACAAGGGTCTCATCTCAGAGGCTCGAATTGACGAGTCTGTTCGTAAGCTTATGAAGGAGAAGTTTGAGCTGGGTCTTTTCGATAACCCCTTCGTTGATGTCGACAAGGCTGAGCGCATTGCTGGAAACGACTACTTCAGCCGTCTTGGAAACGAGACACAGCGCCGTGCCTTCACTCTTCTTACTAACAAGGACGATGTCCTGCCTCTTCCTCTGTCCGCCCTCAACGCCAAGTTCTACATCGAGGGAATTGAGCCCGAGGTCATGGAATCCCGCAATCTCAGTGTCGTCGAGAACCCAGAGGACGCAGACTACGCATTCCTCCGCCTGGCCTCACCCTTCAAGCCCACTACAGCGCCCGGTCTTCCCGCGATGATCAACAACGGCAGTCTCGAGTTCAACACGACAGAGAAGGCTCGTCAGGCCAAGATCTACGCGACGCTCCCAACTGTCGTTGACATCAGACTCAACCGACCCGCCGCGGTACCTGAAGTAGCTGAGCAGGCTGTTGCGCTGTTTGGTAGCTATGGTAGCAGCCACGATGCATTCTTGGATGTTGTCTTTGGAACGGATGGTTGGGGTCCTGAGGGGAGATTGCCTTTTGATCTGCCCGTGTCTCAGGAGGCTGCCGATGCGCAAAAGGAGGACATGCCGTTTGATGTGGAGGCGTTGTTTAAGTTTGGCCATGGATTGAGGTATAAGGATACGTGCGATAGTACATAGTTGGTGGTCATGAGATGAGATGATGGTAAGATGATATGTACTCCGTAATGACATAGCTTTACCTTGATAAAGGGGCTGTAATTAAAATGAAGTGTTTGCGTACACATAATTGCTCGATGATGCATTGACGTCTGAGTAGTGACAGTGACAGTGAAGGCTGGGCTTAGTGGCTGTGGTGTACAGAGTACCAACTGCAATCCTTTTCTCACCAGCCGAATGATACAGTCAATTAATTAACATCTGTTTGTCAATAACAAGTCAATAACGCATCAGACTTGAGCCATATTTGGCCGTAAACACAGAGTGAGACTGTCTTGGCTAATGAATGCAGGTTAAGTGGCCCGGAAATACTGAAACCAATCAAACGTGAATGGAAACAGTTCAAAGCGTCTGAGCCTATGTTTCATAATCTCCGAAGTGACTGGCCAATGCTGACCTGCCAACTCAGACTGCAACTCAAGCAAATGAGGCCCTTTCTACTGCCAATATCTACAGACCACATCACATCACATATACTCGGCTAAACAATTGCGGTAAATTCAAGCCTCCCCAGCGGAGATAAGAGCGGGCTTTATCCATCCATTGTTGAGACCTGTCACATGCAGGGGAGGGGGAATTCGAAAAAGAACTTCTCCCTCTCTTCTCCCAACAAAAGGATACACTCGGCACTACCGGCCATCACGTGATGCACTGTTTCTTCTAGATTCTGTTGACGCAAGGCCCCTGTAAATCGCAAGCAGAGCGCAGGGATTGGATGCATTCGCTGTAAGCCCTGCCGGAACAATAGTGAGCCCGACCCCCGAATGCGGCGAACCCCGGTCGGCGGGAAGACGGAGCTAGCCTGCTCTGCGCTCATACATTGATCCAATCCCATCACCACGAGCACTGCTATTCCATTATTGTACGGCCTTGTCTGTACATCACCACACCCTTTCGACATTAGCGGGCTCTTGGAGAATCTCGACTTTGCATCCACTCCGTCCCTTTTCTTCATTATCTCCGACTTCAAACTTATCTCGCTCTCTTCTGTTCTGCTGTACCGTTTTGGACCCTTGATATATCGATACGTTGCGCCGAGATTACGAAATTATACTCTACACCCTATCCGCCACATCTGATCCTCCCTCTACTCCCGACTCCTGCTCGCAATGAGCGCTTCCTCCAATGTCGCTCGCCGGGCGGTTGCCCGGAACCCTTTGATGGGCAATGGTGAGCTCACATCGCCTTTCTGATGAGGTGTCGTTTTACGTCCCCTGCTAACCTCTCACCCAAAGCCCGAGGTCTCTCACGGGGTGTTACTCCTGCCCTCCTCGGTCGCCACGTCAGTCGTAACGTCAAAGTCCCTGCCATTGCTCTGTTGATCCCTCGATCGATGAGTACCGATCATCACCGACACGACCCCAGTTCTTCTGGCCCGCCCCCGGGATTCAATGCCGAGCAGGCTAAGAAGCCGCTTCCCAAGGATTCCACAGGCTCTGTTGTTGCTAAGAAGGAGGACAAGAAGCTTGACCCGAACACCAAGGACGCTGCTGTGCTGAAGCCCGCCGATGCCTCTGCTGAAGCCAAGGCTGATACAGAAGTTGTTGCCACCAAGGAGGGTGTGATGGAGAAAGGCGATGCTGCTCAAAAGGCCAAGGAGGAGAAGAAACTTACTCTCTGGGAGAAGGTCAAGAAGGAGGCTCACCACTACTGGGATGGATCTAAGCTGCTCGCCGCTGAGGTCAAGATCAGCTGGCGATTGGCCCTCAAGATGGCTGCCGGATACGAGCTCACCCGACGTGAGAACAAGCAACTTCAGCGAACAGTCCAGGATCTTGGTCGTTTAGTGCCCTTCTCCGTCTTCATTATTGTTCCTCTGGGTGAGGCACTTCTGCCTCTTGCCCTCAAGCTCTTTCCCAACATGCTCCCCAGCACATTCGAGGGACAAAAGTCAAAGGAGGCCAAGGCTACACTTCTCCGATCCACACGCAAGGAAGTCAGCCAATTCTTAAGACAAACACTCGGCGAGTCTGGCTTGCCAGTGAGTCAAGCAACAACACAAAAAGAGGAGTTCTCCAACTTCTTCCGCAAAGTTCGCGCCACTGGCGAGACACCCACAGCCGAGGATGTTATCAAGGTCTGCAAGGTCTTCCGCGATGATTTGACCCTCGACAACTTGTCACGACCTCAGCTCGTGTCTATGTGCAAGTACATGAACCTCAACACATTCGGTACCGACATGATGCTCCGATATCAGATTCGTCACCGCATGCGACAGATCAAGCGCGACGACAAGGCCATCAGCTATGAGGGTGTTGACAGTCTGACTGTTTCTGAGCTCCAGGCTGCCTGTGCTGCCCGTGGTATCCGAACACACAGTGTCTCACCCGCCCGCATGCGAGCGGACCTTCAGACTTGGCTCGATCTCCGACTCAAGGAGGGTGTTCCCTCAACACTTCTCGTTCTGAGCAACGCCTATATGTACGGCCAGGGCTCAGGTGAGGGTTACAGCCAGGTTGAGGCTCTCATCGGCGTCATGTCCGCCATTCCAGAGGAGCTGTACCACGAGATCGAGCTTGAGGTGCACAGTGCCGAGGGCGCTGCCACTAACAAGCAGCGACTCGAGGTCATCAAGGAGCAGCAGGATCTCATCGAGGACGAGGCCGAGCAGGACCAGGCTAGTCAAAGCTCTGGCTTCGCCACCCCCCGAGACACAGACGATATCGATGAGAAGGAGGAGAGACTCGCTCAAGCTCAAGCTGAAGGTCTCGGCAAGAAGCAAGTCAGCGAGATGGTCGAGGCTGAGATGGAGTTGGCCAAGGCCGCTGAGTCTGCTGCATCACTAGAGCGGGAGATCAACGCCAGCTCTGGAGCGTCCAAGGAGCAGAAGTAGACGAGAGGAAAGTGAAGTGAAGTGAGCTAGAGGCTCAATGTACCATGACTTGGTGTGTGTGTTTTTCATATGTATGACTGTATGGATTGGTATGGCATCAAGGCGGGATGGGAATTAAGGCGCTGTGCTGCTGTATCAAAAACTGGCCCCCGACATTTGAGAGGACCGAAGATTAAGTATTACTTGTTTGGGATAGACCACTCTCGACGGGAAGCAATAGATTCCACTGAATGATTTTATTTGTATATATAATTGATTTGCCCGACACTTGCACTGTGATTTAGAAATTACCTTATTCCCGAGTGATATCTCGATGCCTATGAGAGAGGGACCCTTTGGCTTGGCTGAGCTGCGTCATCGTTGTTGCTAATGTAGATCCTGATAGAGGGGTACTTGTGAAGGTAATGACGAGGGATCACTACGGCCGCCAAAGGTCAGCTTAATATTCTATCATGATTCTATAGATTATTGAGTATATTTTATAGGACTCTGACCAAGTTTACATAATCCTAGACACAGCAATGAGTTGATATTCTGTCCTCGCTGCAACCTCAGAAGCCCCTCTCTATCTCACAGTGGTCCCTGCGCCACCCCAGCTCCCCACGTCCTAACCTCTACCACCTAACTTAGCACCACCAAGCTTCAAGTCAAGCCAACCCAATCCAACTCCCGCCAACTCCGCCCACTTTCAATCAACGTCACCTCGCTATCTCTCTTCTCCAACCGCCTCACATCGCTACAACATCTCAATCCTCCACCTCTCGAAAGCCCGCACCGCCATCTTACACATTGGCCCCGCAATGACGGCCATGGAACAGCAACAAGACGACTTCTCCAACGTCTCGTGGAGCGAACACGTCCACGACCAGACATCCCGCACTGTTCCTCCTGCTGAAGAACCAGGCCATGATATGAATGCGCCCGGGACCGGGCTGGAGATAGATGCTCCGTCGCTGGGGAATGAGGTCCTCGAGTGCACTGTTGGAACGCCCATCAAGGAAAATGACGGCACCAAGGATGCTTTTGTCTCGTATCTCATCACCACACACGTACGTACCCTCTACCACTATATCATGCGCTTATACTGACCCATTGCAGTCGACTTTCTCTGCCTTCCAGCGCTCAACTACAACCGTCCGCCGCCGCTTCACAGACTTCGTATTCCTCTACAAACAACTCACCCGCGACTATCCCGCCGCTGCCGTGCCCCCTCTGCCCGACAAGCAACGCATGGAGTATGTCCGCGGCGACCGCTTCGGCTCTGACTTTACCGCCCGTCGCGCCCACTCCCTCCAGCGTTTCCTGAACAGACTGTCTCTGCATCCTACACTGCGCCGCGCTCCGATCCTGCATACGTTCCTCGAGAGCCCTGACTGGAATGCTACCATGCGCATTCGTGGTGCGCGAGGGAGCTCTGCGAGTGATCCTGGATCTGCGGGGGTGTTTGATAACTTTGCTGATACGTTCATCAATGCTTTTACGAAGCTGCATCGCCCGGATCGTCGGTTCCTTGAGGTCAAGGAGAAGAGCGATAAGCTTGATGATGACCTTGGTCATATTGAGAAGGTTATTGCTAGGGTTGCTAGGCGAGAGACGGATTTGGAGGTGGACTTGCGAGATCTTGCAGAGCAGTTCCAGAAGCTCATCCCACTTGAACCACATGTCGAACCCGCAGTTCACGGCTTCTCTGCTTCCATCGAAGATACGGCGACTCATCTACGGAAACTCAAAGACGTCACTGACCAAGATTACCTCGGTTCCCTGCGCGACATGCAAGCTTACTCCATCGCCCTCAAAAACCTCCTGAAAGCCCGCGAGCAGAAACAACTCGACTATGAACAACTCACCGAATATCTCAACAAATCTACCACAGAGCGCGATACCCTGCAGTCCGGCCATCACGGCGGTTCCGGCGCCGGAAGTTTTCTGCGCGCCAAGATCGAAGATGTGCGGGGCGTAGACCACGAGCAAGCACGTCGCGAGCGCACACGCAAGTTGGAACTCCGCGTTGAAGAGCTAACCCACGAGGTTGAGAGCGCCCGCAAAACAAGCGACATGTTTGACGATGAGGTTGTCAAGGAGGTAGCTGACTTTGAGCGGATCAAGAGGATTGAGATGAAGAGTCAGCTGGGAGGTCTTGCGGATGCGCATATTGAGTTCTATGGCGAGGTTGCTAGTATTTGGGAAAAGTATGTGCAGGAGATGGAGAAAGAGGGTATCACGAGTGCGTAGAAGTCAGCAGAGATTGAGATTTTATTCGGCGTTTATTAGGATATGGCGTTAGGGTTGTTTAGACGATGATGAGGACTCGATGAAGTAGCTCGTCTAGAAGAAAGACATTCATGGCATTAGCACAGTTTGTACTTGTGAACAAAGGGCATCGAAGAGTCTCAAGAGTGAGTGTGACTGAAGAATTGGTGTTTGATTCAAGAATCACCTCATGTTTCAGTCTTGACATTTTGTACCAAACGCCATCCAAGGTCTATTGACAAAGGCACAATATAACCAACATAGACAAGACAAATCACACAAACTCCGCTAATCCATGCAAAAAAGCACCCAAATAGCTTGCTACGATGCCCAAGTCACGCATCAACGCCCGCCCAAAGGTCTTGTCTCGCCCTTCTCATCATCACTACTCTCCTCCTCACTCTCCTCATCGCTATCACTGTCTTCTCCCACAGCGTAATGCTGCGTATCATCGCCAGCCAATCTATCACGAGATTGCTCGCGATCATCTCTGTAGTCTTCGAACTGCTCATCATCACTGCCCTCAGCAAAAGCATCGTACAGCTCTCCGCCACGAGTCCTGCGGGCCTTGCCTCCAGCGGCCTTTTCGCCGGCTCGAAGACCCTCAGCCTCTTCTTCGTCGATGAGTTCGAATTCGTAGTTGTTGTGGGAGGTGTTGCGGAGACGGCGGCGACGGGCGATCCAGAAGTAGATTCCCAGACCGATGCAGAAGGCTGCGATGAGACCGACTGCGCCGTAGATCCAGATCTGTGCTTTCTTGGAGGCGCCGAAGGTGGGGAGCCAAGAGACCCAAGATGATGAAGCTGTAGTCGTTTCCTCGGCGGATTCTTGCGTGCTTGAGGGCTCTTCCTCACCGGTGCTTGTAGGTCGAGCGGGCTTGTTGGGTCGTTCGGGATGGTCGGTAGGATGTTCGATGAGAGTAGGCTTGGTAGCAGGAGGAGCTGAGGTTGTAGAAGCAGCAATTGTTGTGGTAGACACGATCTTATCGTGGTCCTTATCATCGTCTGCGTTAGGCATGGGTAGCAGAGTTGCCTTGTCGGCCTCAATAGCTTCACCCCATAGCTTTAGGCGCCAGTCGGTGAAGCTGCCCTTGAATGAGTTCTTCTCAGTGTCGCGGACAACGATGGTCCACTTGCCGACACCACTTTCACCCCTACGTAAAGTTAGAATGAGCAGATCAAGTTTAACAGGAACACATACCAGTGAGCAACACTCATAAAAGTCCAGTCGATATATCCCTCCTCCTTGGCATCGCCTCGTCGGGCGACTGCAAGATGGCTGACCACATTGTCAGGGCTGATCAAGTCAACGCTCAGGTCACCACGTCGAGTGTGCTCAACGTTCATAGTAACAGTAATATGCTCAACACGAGCGAGGTTGGAGTCCTTGAGCATATCCTCGGTAACTTCAAGCGTTACACTCAAACCATCTCGACCCTCGGGGATCGACTTCTTGACATGAACCCAAGGAGAGAAATACCATGACTGTGGCTTGACCAGTGACCAATCCTTGGCTCGCTCGACCAAAGCCCACGAGTCAATCTTTCCATAACCGAAAACGTGGCTGAACTTCTTGCCAATCGTGGTATTCTGCTGGTTGGACTCGTCGCCTTCAATCGGGATGGCTGTGTCCATGGCGATGTATTGCAAGTCTCTCCACGTGAGCTCAGGGCGAACCTGGAGCGCCAGGGCAAAGATGCCAGCAGCAAGAGGCGCCGCAGCAGATGTACCACCGTGAGCCTTGTAACAGCTGTTCTTTCCGACATCGGTTGTGTGCTGAATCAGTTAGTCAACATCCTAGACAAAGGCAATATTGAACCTACAATAGCATCTCCGCTTCCACTGCTGTATGTAACAACCAACTGAGCAGAGCACTCTTCGGCGTAGTAAGGATGTTGTCCAGTGCGGTCAACAGCTCCAATGGTAATACTATAGATCGAGTTGGTGTACCCATCAAAGTTGCAGTTATCACCTTGACCGGCACCATTACCACTGGCAAAAACGTAGATGGAACCAAGACCACGACGTCCCTTCTGAATCGCCTTGAGCATAGCTCTTCGAATAACCACATCAGGCGCCTCCATGGTTTGACCATCATCAGACGGACCCCAAGAGCATGAGTAGATATGGTTGTCGTCGTATTTGTACATCATAGCCTCCGCTTCGTCCGCGTCGCTGATGAGCTTGCTAAGAATTCGGAGACCGGCGACCTTGGAGTCGTACGCGACACCAATACCGCAGACATCGTTGCGAGCAGCTGCGACTTCACCAGCGCAGCGAGTACCGTGTCGATCCTCGTCCAAAACAGGGGCAGGTTCGGGATCGTTGTCGTTGAAGTCCCAAGAGCCAGCGGCGAAGTAGTTGGGCTTGAGATCGTCGCTATTCATATCAAGACCGTCGTCAATCACGGCCACAGTAACGTTTTTCCCGGTAATACCATCGAGCCAAAGGCCAGTAACATTGACATCGTGGCCGACTTGTGTGGGGTTCAATAGATGCCACTGTTCCTTGAAGATGGGGTCCTGAATGTCCAGCTCCTTCATAATCGACGCCTGGTATTTGCTCATCAGGTCTCGAGCTTCGACAGGTGATTCGCGGCGTCCGAGTTGGGGGACATAGCCTTTTGGCGGTGGAGGGATCTCTCGCTTGAACAGGTGTTGTCGTGCTTGTTGCTTCTTGGACAAAAGAATACCATCAACTGGATCAGAGCCTCCCAGATCTCGCTTCCTTCTCTTTCGCTCTGTGATCTCTCTCTTCACAATATCGTGTTCGGCCTTGCGGGCGCGGAAAACATGGTGGTCATCAAGCGCACCAAGCTGGCCCTCGTGGGCAAATCCAAGTCTACTAGCGACTTGGTCGGGCGTCGTTGTCGTATCGAGATGGAGGACATAATAATCGTTTAATGCATAATCTCGTGCCGGTCTGGATCCATGAGCCAGAGCCGTAAAGCCGGCGAGGCTTAACAGCGAAGCAATCTTCATGATGCGAAAGGAAAAAAGAAACCTTGCAGCGCAAGGGGAGGTGCGAGAGGTCGAGAAGCTGTTTAACACATCCAGAGAAGCGCTATCGAACGGAACGAGAACTGGAGCGAACGGAGGTGTTAGCTTCGATGTTGGGAGAGCGAAGATTGAATGGCGGCGACAGCGACAGGAGTTGCCACGCGGAGGGTCTATATTCGTGGTGGCTAAGGGGATCAAGAATGCAAAGCAATGCTGCTACGTTTTCGTACCACCAGCGTAAGATTGTCGGCGCAGGTCGCACAGCTTATGCTGGTCGGAAAGAACTGTTTCTTATTATCGTACCTCGAAAATGCAACCTAATCGATCAAGGTTTTCGGAGAAGCTGGGATGTTTTGGAAAAAAGGGTTTAAGGAGGGAACAAAGAGATGGGGTTGGGGTTCGGATGCTCTCGTGGTGATGCGTGGCCTCGAACGCTACTGGGGAGGTACCAGCCAAAGTTCCTGACAAAAATAGGGGACCTGCACTGGAGCCGCTGGTGGTGCGTGGCCTAGAAGGGGGATCAGTCCGCTAAGGACACACGGCCACCTGCCGGATATGCCCCTAGCTGCGCCACAGTGGATATGGGCCAGTTTGCAATGCAACATAAAGTATCACGTTTTTAGTTTTCGCGAACATTTGGTTTGAGACGAGATCTGCATCCAGAGAAATGCTAAAAATATTGAACTCTCTTCAAATACCAGTCTACCGTGTTGTAATTAGGGCCTGCAATTAGTCTTCTGCCTATTCGCACTGCCCAGGCATCATCATCATCATCTCATCCTAAACGCCACAGCTCCGCCACTCTTGACAGATCTCAAACACTCAGACACAAGATTAGACCAGATCTGGACCCGTGCGTCGCATCCTCCCACCAAAACCGCACCTCAACAAGCGGCTCAATAGAGGCACGGTCCCTGAAACATGAGGAATTCACCGCAAGAATGTGGTTGCCAAGCAATAAAATAAACATTTCTTTAAAAATAAGTCTAACACCGGAACTCGCTCTAAGAGATCTCATTCCATAGTCTATCGCCCCAACGCCATTTCTAAAACCAACCATCCCGTTTTTTAAATCGTTATATGAGCACTCATAGAGACTCCTCTTTGTGAATCTCAATGCTTGGTGGTGCGCCTGTGAGAGCCTTGCACTGAGCGTACACCACGAATTGAGCGCCGACAAGACCGCATGTCATGACGATACGAGGTCCCAGTCCTGTGAGCAGTAATCGCTTGGGTCCGAATTCTTTTGCAAGTTGGAACATGCGACTTGTCGCACCCTGGCTCTTATCACCAGCGCCCTTGTTGATGGCTGATAAGAGCGTATCGGCAGGATGAGAGAGAATGGCGGCAGCAGCACCGGCGGTGATACCAGATGTAAGCTCTACTCCAGTTGACTCAAGCTGCGTGAGCTTCTCCTTTCGCTCGGGGCCCATTGCGCGGTAGATGACCTCGTTGACAGCCTCATGAACAGAGAATTGACCGACAGCGAAAGGAATCTGCTTGAACAGTAGAGGAACAAAGCCAGAGTAGAAGCCCTTGAAGCCCTCCTCACGCGCCATTCTCGTAAAACCCGAAAGTAAACCATCGGCATATCCTCTCTGTGAAACGAGTCGAATTCGCGTAGCCTCGAGCGGACACAGAAGAATATCAGCAAAGAACTCAGCCGATGCACTGGCAGTGAGATAAACGCCCGTTCGATGATCGACGGCCTTCTCAGGACCTCCAAGCATAGTGATGTACTTCTTCTTGAAGAACTCGTAACCAGCGAACTTGGCACCGCCCTGTACGAGGTAGCCCACTGCAGTTGGACCGAAGCCAGTCAGTAACGCCGACGCACCCTCCTTGGCGACGATGCTACGACCGGCTGAGAGCATGTTGTATCCCTTCAAGGCATCGTCGACCTGGATCCGTGTCTTGACGACATCAATTGGCGTGACGGCCTGTTATCTTGTTCAGCTTGCGATTGTGAGCATGTGAAGCATGACTTACACCGTGAGTAGACGTCGCAGCGAGGGCGCCTGCGCCAAAGAACTTGACATAGTCGCTGATGGTGAAGTTGGGCACTTCCGACTGTTTCGTAGCCATGATGAATGTCGCTTAATTGCTGAATCTGCCTGCTCTAAAGCTGTGCTGCGTAGAATTGCGCGTTTGTTGTGTTTTATGTTTTTCGCTGGAATGATGACGTCGTTGCTCATGTCCCGTAGCTACCGAGGAGCCAAGCTTGGTCTTGCAGCCGGTTTTGCCGTCATCGGTCCGCTTTGACGCTTTTGGGCGTTTTCTAGCTTGCTTTACGAGAATTGCGTCGGTAAGGGCAATCATGCAGCTGAGTTTTATTATCCATTCTTTATCAAGTAGGATTTTCTTATTTGCAGTCGGTCATGCCGGGCTTTTGCAGCTGGTATCTTTAGCCTGCATCTTTGCTTGGCTCCCGTGAGACCCTCCATCGGCGGCCCGGATTTGAGGTGGGGCCATCGGCACCGACCTGGCATCGGCTTCAGGATAAACGCGACGGCGAGTGACATCACATCACAATCCCGCGGGGTTACCATGGAATTGCGATGTCGCATTTTCAGCTGTGATTTCCGTCTTGTTAATATTTGTTGATTGGCTGTCCTTCCTTGTGTGCTATTTCCGACTGCTCCGGGCGGCCAATGAATCTTATCAATCAAGAATGCTTGAAACCGGATGAGATCGCGATCATTTATTTATAGCTGACGCAGAGATAAAACACCATGGCATCAATTGGTCCATATCTGATGTTAGAGACAACAAGAGCTGAACTGAGAGTTGTATTGCCATTCTGTCAACCATCTGTAGCCAGGACTGTAGGGTACCTTGATCGGCCCTGAAGCTTCATATTTTATTCGGTGTAATTAATAGTCATGTTGAGGTACATCAAATTACTTGAGACGTTGCCCTCCTTCGCAACAGTTCTATGTCCAAGCGACTGCTGTCCATCGACTTCTCGGACACGCTCCAATAGACCTTATCAGGTCCTGGTACCAGTCTGTTCATTGGATGCAATGGTGCACAAAAAAGGACAAAGTCAAAGAGAAGATTCCCTTGTCCTAGCGCTAGGTCATACCCTCCATTATCCAAATTCTTAATTACGCCGGCCTGTCTTGAGGGCATCGAGTAGTCTTCTCTTTCCGCTCTAGCTCGTGCGGCCTTGTTATACGACTTTCTCAGCGGATTACATTCAAGGCAAGATGGCCGAGCGGTCTAAGGCGCTGTGTTCAGGTTCGATAAGAACTAGTGACGATTCGCAGTCTCGAAAGGGGCCTGGGTTCGAATCCCAGTCTTGTCATTTTTGTAGTTCCTCACTACTGACAGAACCCTTCTTTTTATTGTTCATTCGCGCAATGGATAGAACTGTTGACTTATCCTTTTACTCCTTGTCGTTCCTGGTTCACCGGGTATACCTAGATGAAGTGGCTTATGTTCTCACGGCGCAGATTGTTGTTGTTCTATACCCAATTGCTGTGATAAGTTGAGAAAACCTTTGGCTTCGAACATATCTTCTTGTCGTGGCATTCTATAGTTTTCGGGATGACAGCTTCTAGGAGCCCAATGTTCTAATTTATATGTATTGTCTTCAGATGTCAGCTTTGCTATAGTGTTGCTTCAGACAAGAGGAGGAATGATGCCGCCTTGTAATCTAGTTCTTTCACTGTTGCTTCTGATTTATTCTTAGTAGTTCTGTGCTCAGCATCTCCTTGATTTTGAAAAACAAAAAGAGCTTCCTGCCCATTCTTGGCTGACCGCTTCAGTCTTGTGCCTTCGGAGCAGGTTGCAGTGCATGCGAAGACGACTCTGCCCGGACTTCTCAACATCCGAAAGCAAAGCACCCTCGGTTATCCACGTAATGCCTTGATGTATAGCACATGAAGGAGCGTCTAATGTACTTCAAATGTCACCTCTCTGGCTATTCCAAGGCGGTTATGCTCGGGCCAAGGCTATTCGTGATGAAGGTAGCATCGATATTGGTTGAGATGTTGAAAACATACGATATCTCAACATCGGAAAACAACTTCCAGAAATAAAAGGGCAGTAAAACACGGAGATGAATAAAACAACTGTTTCGTCATAGACATGTGAAGTCGTCAATGCATCTCAAAACGGCATTCAGGACTTATAAAGACCCAGGCTGGTCAGATTCAGCAGGTCGGATAGTCCCACGGCAAGCAAACCGACCAATGACACAACACCCCCTCAAACAAGACTACGAAAGTCATGCGATTATAGATGCTAGACGCGGGGAAGTTGTAAGATGTAGTGTAGCATCACACAGAGCCTCGTAAGTTTAGGGTACCGTCTGGAAATGCACCACCGGTCTGGGGAAACTCGAGGCGAGAATATCCCGGATCCTGGAGATGTAAAAGTGTTGGGCTTCCAGCAGCTGGTTCTAGAGTTTGGGGGTGAGGCAACTGACGTAGACAGGTGCTGTCACAAGACTGAGCCTATCGGTGGGCGCCGTGGCTGAGAATCACACGGTTTTTTCGAAGTCTTGGCAGTTTAGCTTTTACACGACAAACAGTTCAGATTTCATCTATGAAACTTGTAAATGAATCGATATATTACTCTAGAAACAGTTATGGTGTTTTCAGAATTGTATCACAACGGCATTATAATTGCGCCGAAAGCTACGGAGTATTTCTCCAGAGTTTCGAGTCTGGGGGCCCCCGATAATGCCCGACATGGGTGGCCCGGCTCTTGTCATTGTCACGGCACACCAAATGGTGATCATCGAACCACCGGCAGTCATAACGTGTGATGCTGTAAAGCCAAGGACGGAAAACCAGGAGAAATAGCATTTTGTCGATAATTATATAATGGCCATTCATTTCCAGTTAAGTATCTCATCATCAGCACTCACAATTGAGAACACGACCAAACAAGACACTCTACAATCAACGCTTCAACAAAACCACTACAAACGAGCATTCAATAACCATCAAAATGCTTCCCACTGCCACTTCCGCCCACATCGCTCCCAAGTCAGTATCTCCACCTCAACCAATCGCCTTTTTTATACTAACAAAAACATCAAGGGTCCTCCCCATCGTCTTGACCGTTGGAGGCGCTACAGTTGCAGGCCGCTCGCTGAGCCGTCAATACAACAGGGAGACAATTCGGGCGCAACCTACACCACGAACTCAACCTCAACCTCGATCGAGATATTTCGAGCTGGTTCTTGAGTCTGTTTTCGCATAAATACTTTTTACTTTGCTGGACAAAGGGAATAAATGATTCATGATGGGCGGCGCATTTAATTGAGGCATATTTGTTATAGCCATTTGGAGTTTTTGCTTTACGAATAAACACTAATTCAATCATCTCTACCTTGTACCCGAGTGATCATTGTCTTGAATCTTCATTAGACCCTTGGAGATCGCATTCTGATCTGTACGCCGAATGATAACGAAGCTGTCGGCGAACATCGCACTCAGTGGAAGTTTGCCGATGTTGTTAAGCTTATTCCTCCGAATCTGCCCCCAGATTATTCCCCGAGATAACAACGGCCGCCAACCTCTCCATTTCCACCATTTAGCTCATTGCTACTCCGTACTCTGCAAAATTCCATCTTTTAGCTCAATCCTACCATCCAGTTTCCCAGCATGACCCCGGCATTGCTCCATCACGCCAAGCCGGTTTACGGAGAGCGTTCAAGCTAATGTTGGCTTCATGCTTCCCTACTGAGTAATTGAGCGACGATCACGTGCAGACCATGAAGCTATAGATACACTTGTAAACCACGATGTTACTCATGCGCTCTTTTTCTCATCGTGCCTTTTCTCGCGGCAAGAATCATGTTCAGATACGCTACAATCGCGGCTACGCTCTGGCTGGCTTGTCCTGCCTCAGCGAGCTATGCCTTCTACGTTGGCAAGAACCTCACCCAAGATGGGAGTGTCATCGTCGGAGGCACTGGAGAAGAAGTTTCTAGCCACTGGCTTCAGCTCTTTCCGGCGCGTGACCATCCTCCTAATTCGACGATTACTGTTGGTGTCACCAAAGATGCGGTGTACCCTGGACAGCTCATTCAGATTCCGCAAGTGAACCATACGTTTCGATACATGAGTATGGAGTACTCTGACTTTGAGGGTTTTCCTGCGCCGTTGACGAATGGTGGCTTGAATGAGAAGGGTGTGACGGTTCGTGATGTCTGGGCTGATAATCGTGATGAGCTGCTAGAGATGACGCCGAATCCTCAACGTGGAGTGCAGTATAGCGACTTTGCTCGCATCGTGATGGAAAGAGCTAGTAGCGCTCGCGAGGGTGTTCAAATCATTGGGGACTTGATGGCAAAGTACGGTGAAGCAACATATGGTGGCAACTCTCACCTCATTGCTGATAAGGATGAGGGCTGGGTTGTTTGGGAGATGGCCGGCGGCAAGAAGCTCTGGGCTGCTCAGCGTCTTGGTCCGAATGATGTCAAGGTCCTCTACCCAGGTTATATCGAGGATTTTCCTACCGACTTCAAGAACGACCCCGACTATGCTGGATCTGACAATATTGTGTCATTTGCCGTTGAGCAGGGCTGGTGGAACAAGACATCCGGCAAACCTTTCAACATCTTTGACGTTTATGGGCCCCAGGATCCTCGATACAAGGCCCGTGATGGAGGCTACAAATTCATGTCCCAGGCTGCTCTGGAAAATGCCACTCTTGCCATGGTTCCTGTGACTGAAGCCAAGATGATGGAGAGAGTACGAGATCCTCGCATTGCAGATGATGAAGCCGGCTATGGACAAGTTGTCAGCCTACACGATGGAATCGACCGGGACATGCTGCGAATTTGGAACGCCCCCGCCACTTCTGTCGCTGCACCTTTCGTCCCATGGTGGCTAGGCGTCCAGTCTGTCCCTCCTGAGTTTGGCGAACATCGATATTTGACGACCGGCGCTTCGAGTAGCTTCCTTAACCCGGACTATCAACTTCAAGAGGCTTCCGAGTTTGCTGGCCGCATCTTCAAGCGTGTGTTGTACTACATGTGCTCAGACCCAAACAAATACCATCCAATTGTTACAGAGATGTTTGAAAATTTCGAGAGCGCATCTCGCGTCCAGGTCGAAGGTTGGGTGGAAAAGACAGCACTGACTATGATCAAGCAGGGAGAGCGAAAGGCGGCTCAGAGTTTACTGACGTATTACTCTCATACTCGTGCAGCTGAGGCTCTTGAAGTTGGACATACGTTGAACAATGCTTTGGATGGATATATCAAGTTGACTGGAAAGTGGCGTGGACCCAAGGGTGATCAGATCAATGATAGTGGTGAGGGTAACGAGACGGTCAATTGTCTTGTCGGATTTGACCCAGATAAGCCTAGATATCTCCAAGGCAACAACTAGATGCTCGGAAATTAAGTAGCTAGATGGAAATAAGTCTTGCGCCTACAAATGCCTCAGCCCAGTGTATCTCGAGTGAAGCAAAGCACAAATCCATTGTAACCGGCAAAAGTGGATCTATTCCGCATGTACCACGCCGCATCACCGACCTATCGACCCGCTCCGGATGCATAAATCGGTGGCTAGTACCCCGAGCTCCCCGACATCACCAAAGTCACTTTCTCGGAAAGCATATCATGCGTTGTCTCGGACCTCGGAAGTGCCACCGCCCCGGATTATATAAACCCCGCAGAACCTAGCCTAGTCCCAACTTCCCCAGATTCGGAACGCGCCAACCAGACGCCAAACATTACTCTTCAACTTAGATGGAGTCGGAATTGACGACGCGGCCCGCCAAGATGTCGAAACGAAGCTGGTCTGAGGCTGAGAATGGTGAGAATCAGTTTCCGCCGCAGATCTCGAGAAAGGTCAAGGCTTGTACGGCGTGTCGAAGACAGAAGGTATGGCGTTCAAGTGGTGTGATGGAGTGTTGCTGATGATGAGTAGATCAAGTGTTTGATTGATGAGAATGGACCGCCTTGTCGACGATGTGCGGAGAAGGGACTTGGTTGTGTATTGGGGAAGAATCTACAGACGATTTTGGATGAGAAGTCACAGTACAGTAATTCCCCTCTTCAGCACTTCATCTTACTAATAGTCTTCAGATTCACTCAAGACGTGGTTTCAGATCTCGAGCAGATGCACAATTTCCTCAAACAAGTCGCTGGCAGACTGGACCTGGACTTACCACCACTCCGCTCATTCTCCGGATCAGCAGAAGGACCAAAAGATGAATCACCGAGCCTGTCAAACAAAGGCCATCACGTTCCCTCACGCGACAACTCACCAAAACTCATGCCAGAAGATGACGATGTTCCCTACGCGCCTATTCACTCACTATATACCCTCACAAAACTACGCGCTCTTCGGTCACCAGATGATATGAATTCGCAGCAGAATCCAGGCATGGAAGATGTGATAACAAAACGTCTCATATCCTTAGCCGACGCAGAACGACTTTTCAATTTTTACAGAAAACGTCTCGATCCATATATCTATCTAATTGGATGCCCCTATGAGACGATGCAAGAATGTCGACAAAAGAGCCAATTTCTTCTCGTAGCAGTCCTCACAGTAGCAGCTCTCCACGACTCAACCGCAGATTACATCTATCCCGTGATAAGCTCCGAATTCCGCAGACTCTTCGAGACGTCAATATTCGAAAGACGGCTAAGCCGCGATTATCTTCGCGCCCTGTGTATCGGGTGCTACTGGCTCAGCGACTTATCATGGATGCTATCAGGCCACGCGATACGAAGAGCAGCTGAATTCGACCTTCACAACAGCTACGACAGAGCCATTGAAAAAGCTAGTACCGAAGATGCGCAGTGTGCGAGGATTTGGTACATACTCTGCGTTTGCGATCAGCAGCTCGCGACGCAGTATGGCAGACCATCGATAGTGCAGGAAGATCCTTCGACGCAGGGAGCTACGGATTTTTTGCATTGTGCTGTTTCGCACGAGGAGGATAGACGGTTGTTGAGTCAAGTGACTGTTGTGAGTATTTTGAGGAGTATTCGGGAGTTGTTTACTGCGAATAAGGGGAAGCCGATACCAAGGCTGCATTTGAACCATATTTCGCATTTTAGGATACAACTTGATCAGTGGTTTGCGTTCTGGACCGATCAAGTACAAGGTAACCTACTCAACTCACTCAATACGTCAGAATAGCGGAGCTAACGTGTGCCAGAACGCTGGCCTGGCATCGGAGGTTTTCCAAGAAAAGGCATCATCCTCCATTACAACTTCGCCCAGCTGTACCTGTACTCCCACGTCTTTCGAGGCCTCTCCAAAGACGAACACATCCCTCACTACTTCCTCGACTGTGCTCTAAACGGCATAACAGCCGCCACAACAATCATTGACAAATTCGTCAACGACCCCGACGTAGCCCTCGGCATAGTCGGGATGCCATCATACGTCCACTCCATGACAGCATTCGCCTCCATGTTTCTAACAAAAGTGGCAACAAAATACCACGATCTCATCGAACGAGATAAAGTGTACGAACTAATCATGGGATTGGTACAGCAGTTCAGGTCGCAGCCAGCTGGGAAGTGGCATCTGGCGAACCTCATGACTGGTGGGCTTGAGAGGATGGCGCAGACACTCAAGCTGGAGATACCAGGGGATATGGGTCCGCCGTTGGGCGTTGAGATGGATCAGAATGTTGATGCGGGGATATCGGGAGTTTCAGGGGTTGATGCTTTCTTCCCTGACCTGCCGGGTGATTTCTTTTTCAACTATGATATGAGCTTCGAGATGTCTGCGCCTTTGTAGAGTTAGGAGTCGTATGTATATGTCACACGTCGTTTGTCAGACCCAGGAGGATTAGAAAGTCAAGCTGCCAAGTTCAGTAACAACAAAAACTTTATGCTGAATAACTCGTATTATTGGGTATTTACTACTTTAGATGATATAAAATGAAGTGAAGGCCTGAATAGAACCGTCTACAAAGATGCCATTGACAGAGTATATTCGATTGTTGTGAGATCTCTATTCTGAGAGGTATACGTTAAGCCCCATGTCACGTCTTCAGTTTTATATCGAGGTCACTCATTCCAGGTGGCCATGTTCAGATATATTCACAAACAATTTGAACCGGCAGGGCACGTCTGCAAAGATTTAGCGAAGGGAAATAATGAAGCATGTAAATTCATTTCGTTAACGAAAGTAAGTCTAACCATTTTATTGCGTGTTAATGAGTGTGTAATAATTCTTTCAACATCAAAATAATTTCCGTTCCATCTTTTCTAGCTGGTAAGCAAAACCCAATTTCTTTCTTTCTTTTTCTTTTTCTTTTTCTTTTTCTTTTCTTTTCTTTTCTTTTCTTTTTTTCTTTTTTTTTAAGATAGTCTTAGGTGTTTTTTATTTTATTCTTTTCTTTTTTCTCAGAGTGATAGAGTTTTTTTTAATTATTTTTTTCTTTCGAAAGGAGAAGGTGGTGTCTCGGCGTCATACAGAGGTGACGGGTCATGAACACCAACACTAGCGAATATCATTTTGACGGAATTGCTCGTTTAGGCAAAACCGTAACCTCTGAGATTAGCTACTCATGTCGAATCGAATGAATAAAATAATATCCGAGTAAACGGTCTGAACCCCCGGTAGATGTCGGGGAGTTCCTGGGCTGTCACAAACTTGCCTTGGACGCCTTTATCTCCATCACAATCCGTGATAATTGGAGATCGAGGGACACCTAGGCTGAAGTGGTGTTTTTGACAGATCGAAGATTCTTACGCGAAGATTCTTTCATGAGTATTTCCGGTTGCGCGACGGGGACGCTCCCAGGAGGACTCTTTTGTTTTTGCAACCATGTATGTTTGGTATCTGTTTGGGACAGTTCGTTTATAACCTTGTCCAAACTTGAAGGTTTTAGGTGGCGTGGGCCACCGGAGAATAACTCGAAATCTCCAGGTTCAAAAGCCTGACACGAGCTAAGCTCGAGGTAGGTGCATTTGGGCATGGGAGGGCCTTGGATCTCGACTTCTGGGACTTTTGGCATTTCAATGCCATCGGTTTTGAAACCCCGGTTGGGTTTTACGCCACCGAGGTAGATGAAGTGCTTTTTAAACTCGTTTGTTTTCCCATATTGTTGTTGAATCTTCCGGAGCCGAGGACGATTCTTGCAGATACATGTCCAGATCATTGGGTTTTTGTTCTCCTCCTGTTCGATGTGGAGGATAGTATGAGGATGGAGGTCACCCTGTACCTTTCTCCTGACAATCGACCCCGGATAGAGGAAAGCTGGCAGTATGTCTAGGGAAGACGAATGCGGCGAGTTGAGACTCTCAGCTTCAAGGGTGGCATGGTCTGATGAGACTTTAGGCTGACACTCATTCCCCTGAGTTAAAGAGGAAACAGTAGAGTCAACTGAGTCAACAGGGTCAACAGAGTCAACAGGGTCGATAGGGTCGACAGACTCGACAGACTTGATAGAGTCGATAGAGTCGATAGAGTCGGCAGACTTGACAGACTTGACAGACTTGACAGACTTGACAGACTCGACAGACTCGACAGACTCAAGAGAGTCAAGAGAGTCGACAGAGGCAGAAGAGCTAACAGGCGCAATGTGAGAACCTTTCTCTCGCTGCTCTGGCCACGTCTCACGAGCTATATCAGCATCGATAGCGCCCCCTGTTTGAAGGTCATCACTGGGGCAGAGCACGACAGAGCTTAGAGGAGCATCTGCATTCGTTGGCTTCGGAAAAGCATCCCAGTGGTCTGTAGTTGCAACTTCCAATAGACCGGCTGTGGACTGGGAGCCCTTGTTTTCCTGGTCCCCACTAAGGTCGATTCCTGAACCGGAGAGGGCTTTCCTGCGATTGCTACTATAGCTTCGGTCTCTTTGAAGCCCGTGGAGGCTCTTGTGACGCCCCCGAGGCGGGGTTCTCGTTCCACCATGGCGGTGCCGATTGTGGTCATGACGGTATTTGCGGTTGGGAGAAGGCCGTCGACGCGGTGGGCCGAGGATCGGCTGTCTGAGAGAGGCAATCTGGATCAGAAAGCAGCCTAATTTAGTGAAACTTTCGCTCCATGTTTGTTTGTGTGCTCCATAGTCTTTCTCAGCTCCCCCCTTGCGCTCAGGATCTATCCTGTGCCGCCGCCGATACCGTGGATTTAGATGACGAGGACTGTCTGACATGTGGACTTGATCGGCGACCGCGGAGAGCAAGGGAGTGACGTAATGCTTGGAAAAGTGCAATGAGGTAGGTAGTTCATCAGTATATTCAGCGACAAAGAGTGGATTGCAGCGAGTTTCTCTATTTCAGCAGAGCAGGTATTCTTTTAAAAGGATGAAAATGACGAGTCCAAGGCAGGTTGGGCTAGCGCACTAATTATTTTGCAGCAGACGTGGTTCAGAGGCACGTACAACTGCATTTTCGACCCCCATCACATCTGTGTTGGACGTGTATTGAGTCAACATGGTGGGTGGCGTTCATTAAGGGCCCAAGGACCCATACCAACCCGTTTCTATAAGGCATAATCTGCCCTCTTGGCTGCCATAAACTCTTTTTGACTGGTCCACGTAGTGGTCTGGTATGTGGTGTGGCTGTATTCCTGCTTACTGTTACACAAACAGCCTGCAATGGGCAAATCAAGACCCTTGCAACTGCGGCAAAGCCCTGGAGCAAAGCCCTAGAGCAAAGAAGCAACTAGAAACTCCAAGGAATCCTCTCTGAGCCTCGACGCCATCGTTGCTGATGTTGTCCATCTTGCATTCTGGGAATGTCGGGGGATTTGGGTTATCGGGAGACAAGCCGAGGAAGTCCGTATAGCAATTTCTGTGACCCTCTAGCACCTACCGGCGAGAATACTAACATGAAGAATAGATTCTGGCCTATGCTTGTCCGTATTCGAAGGAGTCTACATGATTGGCACACTTGATCAAGTCATGGAGGGGAATTCGGAACCAAAAAGGGGTCAAGAGGTCGCCGGTCGAGTTACCTCTTTGCGCGACTATTTACGGACGACAGTCAGTTTGGGAGCTTTGATACATTTATGGAAGAGGAGTGTTATCTGTCCCTCGAAAGGAAGTACTTGAGTTTTGTTGAAATACACCGTGCAGGGTTGACATGGCATGGGTGAGCTTCCCCGACAATCATACAGCCCTGGTTACAGTTAAAGTCCTCAACTTCTACACCTTCTAAAGTAAGGAGCTTGTATTTTCTCATAGATGTGTATTTGCCAAATGTTGGTTAGCCCTGATCAGTCTAGTTTCCCAGGCAAAGTTCAGATGCTCCATCTGCATATAAGGAGCTCTGCTCACATCATCCTATGAGAGAACCAGGGCTCTTTTAACACTCTCTTATGTCACCCTTTACTGTGTATTAAAGCCCTCTAAATTCATTGGCTGTTACGCGATGAGGAGCGAGTTACTGTTCATGTTTTGAGTGGGTACTCAAGCTGAACCTTCTCAAGGCCATGCTGGATAAGAATTGGAAATCTATTGTGAACTCATGAGCCTGAACATCGCGACTACAGTATGCACAAATAGGCAAACAAGAAAGAAGTAGTACTAAAGCCGAATAACCGCCTTGGCCTCATGTCAATTAGACCTGGTGGAGTACTCAAGAGCGTCATCTAAAGGAATATTGCATCTGACTGTAAAAGTCGGCCCAACCGCCACATCCGTAACTAACAGGACCAACCTCCGAACAGTATTACTTTTATAAGTGCGCCCTCTTCAAGGAACTGCAGGATTCTTCAACTGAATACATGAAAAACATCAGGTCGAAGCAAACGCTGAGTGTAGGTAAGTTAAGTTAATGAATAGTGCTATTCAGCCGTGGTTCCTGTCGCATGTTACAAACCGGCAATTAAGAGTAGTCTTTAGAATTCAATCAAACTATTTACTCTGAACCGACGGATCAGAGGTAGTTTGTGTAAAGGCCTACCTAGCTGACCAAAGTTTTGTCGCCATTTAACTAGGATCAAGGTCGTGTGTTTTCTTGGCTCCTTTTTGATATATCGGTGGAAGTATGGAGTTTTCCCACTGGAATGTTGTAGGAGAATTTCTACTTATGTTTACTCTGAATATTTCTAGCTAGTCTATTTCACAAATCATCATCTGAGAGTTCACCAGGCAAAGGCATAGCGCCACCGCCATATCCGAGATCATAATGATAGTCATCGCCTGAGCCCAAAATCCTAACAACTGTGTCTATCCAGCAACATGTAGTCAGATCCTGATGTATAAGAACGACCCCAACGCTCTTGAACAAAGCCACAGGGTACTCATCGCAGACATGATCAGCATTGCTTCGAATTTCCTTTAGCTGCGGGAAGGCGAAAGCCACATCCTTGGATAAGATGAGCAGATCATCGTACATACGGCCACCTGGCGTCTGTGTCCGTTCCGAGAGATCAAGAGAGACGATGCTAGATGGAAGGATGTCAAAAAGAGACTTAATCTTGCATTCTCTCCGGCAATATGTGGGGTATCTAGGGCCGTAAAGAAAATATGTGTGGAGGAAGAGTCTCTTGAGTCGGGTGAATTGTTTTAAGCTGGGCATTTTATGATCACCCTTGCTATCGGTCCTTAGCATGTTAAGGTGCAGAGTCTCAAGAGTGGCATGGAGCCTGGGTTTGTCAAGGAGGTTTACAACGCCCACGACGTCAGTGTCGAATGCAGTGTAAGAGAATGTGGATAGAGTGCCGGTACATGCTGATAGAAGGTGCTCTATGGCAGGGGCACGAATGGCGTTCTTGGATCGAATGTGAAGGTTCCTCAGGCAAGGCATATTCGGGAACTCAGAAGACGCAGCAGTCACCAACGTCTCGAGCCCTGGGGCTCGAGCAAGTAAGTTGGGTAGAGGATATTCGATCTCTAGTGTCTTGAGAGGAATAGAGCTGACGCCTAGAATGTCCAGAGTAGCAGGCGACACATCGAACTGCCACCGGCGATCTTCCTCGATACCAATATGACTCAGGTTCGGAAGAATAGCCACCAAAATGGACAGAAGTTGGTCTCCGACTATGGGGATAAATTCTCGAGGCCTCATGTATGTATAAGTACGTGTCCCTCGAAAAAAGGCCCGCCGTATGGCAGACAAGCGAGAATTGCGGCTTTTGCGATAGAGCTCTTGGGAACTGCTTCCAAAAACGCGTGTACAGGTATCGAAAGCTTTTCGGCTTTTATCGAAGTCGAGTGATTCAAGCAAGCGGCTTTTCAAAAAGAGAGTTTTGACAGAGCGAGCCAAGTCTGGCCGAGAGGCGATGGTCAGAAGAAATGGCTCGAGGCGTCGCTCCCACGGATTCGGGGCATCCCAAGTCGTATACCAAGGATCGAAGGAATGATGAAGTATATCTTGGGCAGAGGGCCGAAAATATCGTGAGACTAGACATAGATTGTATAGAGTTGTATTATCTTCAGCCCTCTTGGACTCTGGTGGGGCTCCAAAAGGCCACTGGTACTCGTTGCAACAGTGAGGACAGAAATATGCGAATATGGAGCGTAAGATCTCGGGAGAGAGTTTTGAAAAGTAGTCCGTTGTGGACTTTTGAAGTCGAGTTCTGGCCATCTTGTGTAGGGCCGAGGGCGGGTTGTGAACGGAGAATGTTGGGTGATGGTGGATGGAAGCTGACGTCGAAGAGGCGGGGCGGAGGTTGAATTTAAGCTTACTGGGCGATCAGGCTGCTACAGGGCTGTCTGCCTGTGATAGGCACAGACTCCAGTTGAAACGGCCCCCACTAAACTTCACTAATTACAGGGTCGTTGTCTTACCCCACAGATCAGTTGTTGGCTGTTCCCTATGATCCATGCTCTAGGCACAGGCATCAGGCGACAAAATGAAATCAAATGGTTTGATTGGGCAGCCCGTCCTCTTGATCTGCTGAGAGGCACAGAGCGGACATGAATGTGACCTTTCACCATGCAGAGAATCTAAATATCACAACACTGAGTGAGTATCCTTATAACCTTTTATTATTTTTCTCTTATTAGTGATTATTTATTGCCCGACGAACGCCATAAGCATAAGTCATAAGCTCATCACTCTCTCGATATCCTAGCCCTAAAAGCCCACAGATTGCTTCTTCTACTGCAGTCTTGGCCTCCTGTAGCTGGTTGACATCCAAAAGCATCTTGGCAAACCTCGAAAGCTCCTCATAATAGTCTCCCTTATCTCTATCACTCCTTCTCCTGCAGGCAAGCTCCTCTCTTTTAGTTTGGATTGCCTGGCTTGACTGTCCTATGCTGTTTTGGCAGAATGCCTGCACGCCTAGGCATTGCCACTCGACCCATTGAGCGGGGTAAGTGTCGATACTCTCGTATTGCTCTCGAACGGTTCGCAAGGCCTTGGTCGCGCCGAGAGCTCGCCTCGGCTCATTTATCCAGGGCAAAGCCCAAGCGAGGCGCACATCGTACCTAAGTTTGTCAAGGTGGGTGTCTCCCAGGATCACGGTAAAACTGTTCGATGCCTCCTCGAGGACATTGACCGCCTTCCTATCCTTATCCCCAATAAAGTACAAGGATATCCCGAGATGAAGCATTGCGTATGACAATCTTCCTCCCTCGTCCTCACAGATGTAACGGCTGATGAGGATCCTGGCTAATACTTCGCCCGTCTGATACTCTCCAAAGGCGAGACTAGCCTGACAGAGGGCATCCAGACACTCAACCTCAACTGGGGAAGATTTCTCTTGAGATTTGATGGCTATGAACGCGCCTTTTAACAGTTGAAAACCTTGGATAACGTGCTGGCGTCTCGATCGGGAAATGAGAATATTACCCATGAAGCGTATCAGGTCAATAAAGCTCGGGGAAAGCGGGCTGACGACCTTGATTACTGGCAACGACCACTTGACCACGTCTGCGAGCAAAGCCTCCGTGAAGCCACTCCATCCCTCACTTTCACTTTCTAGATGCAGGAGGAAGTTATCGATGGCTTCTTGATCAACTCCCGTAGGGATGAGCTGAGCCACGCATATGATCTTGTTCCTCAAGTTATCTAAAGAATGCGTGTCTTTCAAGGACGACCGGAATGATAAAGCCTCTGAGGTCAGATCCACCATCACCTGAGAGAGACTGGGGTATTCTTTGGCGAAATCGAAGCCATATTCATCGCTCGAATTCCAGATTTTGAGCACAAATTCGGCGACTTGTTCTTCCCACGGAGGCATGTCTCATGATTCAATGAGATGCACGACCGTATTTCGCGAGTCTTCGAGGTTAGTATCATGTCTAGGTGGATGAATGGGTGACTCGTCGGAGTGAAGAATGATATCAGTAAATAGACGTTCATACTTGCTCTTGGTCTCGCAAGGAAGCCGAAGACGCACGCAATCCTGAACCATGTCCGGTATTTCCCCGACATAAAATCCGTCCTTGTCAAGTTTATACTGTTGTATGAGCCCAAGATCGTACGTGCACGCGAGTCCCAGGCTTGGAGGCATGATGCAAGAAATGAACCCGGCTCTTTCGCCATGTCATCACTCGTGCCCCACGGCTCCATTATGGAGCAAAATGATACGAGGTATGATTCTGAAAAGCTCCGAGATGGAAGGTAGGCAAAGAGATTCAACAGGTCATCTTTATGAGCCTTGGGACCCCCTCCCGCCTCGTTCTCGAGCTGGCTGAGAGTGAGATCCCAGGCCGTGAGAAGTGTGATAGCTATGGGTATGTCGGAGCCTTCCTGGGTGTTGAAGTACTCTACTGTCGATGGTTTTTCGAGAAGAAGCCTCGCCCGATCCTCGCGTAAATCCGAGAAGGCGGCAAAGTCCAATCGTGAGCGATTGATGTACGAGCCCGCCTGGACGATAGCAAGCGGATTCTTCCAGAGAGCTTCGACTATTTGACGGGCAGCGGCAAGACTTTGATGGTCCTGTTGTTTGGGTAGAGTGATTTTGGAGGCTTGGAGGAGAAGTTCTAGTGCATCGTCTTCATTCATGGCTCCGAGTTCTATCGACGTTTCGTACGAGATGAGATCCACAACGTCCTGACGACGGGTTGTGATGATGACAGAGGTGTTGGATGACGATGGAAGGTACTTGTGAAACTTGGGCACAGAGCGAGGCCCGTCAAAGTTATCAAACACTACCAGCCATGGCATTTTCCCAACTGCAAGCTTCTGAAAGATAACGAATGCTTTCCCTTCGGAAGTCGAAGGCATGGAATCACGGGGACCCAGAATCTGCTCTGCACAAACAGTCAAGTGGTAATCAATAGAGCTCCGAGAACTTGCATCAATCCACAAGATGGCTTGATATGGCTGGTCCAAGGTTTGCCGGCAATATTCGGTGGCCAAAGAGCTCTTTCCTTGTCCTAGCAGACCCCTCAGAATGATACATCTTGGTCCAGAATCGTGGGCTTCATCGCTCAAGCATCTGCGCATGGCAGCAAGGATATTAGCTTGGCCCACAAAGTCCTTCACTCGATGATATGGAAAGTTAATAAATTTGGGTGGTTGGGCCTCTTCCGAGACATTCAATCTTGATAGGGCCATATCAAGGTTATCGAGCCTTTCTAGCACCTGGGGTACGGCGCCGGATGCTTTCTCAACCCCGTCTGCGATCTTCTCCACGGCTATCGACATGCTGATCACATGGCCGTGCATCGGGGTCAGTTCAATGCCTATATCACTGAGCAGTTGTCTGTCATGAATTTTATCAGTATGAGGATTTATCGCTTTGTCCAAGAGAGTTCTCACGCATCCGCATTCTGCAACGCTACTGCCAGAGAGCCCATATCCCTCTCCAACACGACAAAGCACTCGTTGATTTCATCATCTTTAAACAGCCCAAGTAGTCTCTTGGGATACCTCTTCCACTTGCTAGCAGTGGGAGGAGTGTCCAGCTTGACAATGAGATCCCGCAGACGGCTAACATCTCGGAGGCAATGGGAGAGCTCCCCTTCGACGAAATGGGTTTGAAAGGCCTTATGGCAGATGATTGCATGGAGTAGAGCTGTAAGGCGAGAGACCCTCTCGAGACGCTTTTCCTGAACGTCAGCAGCGTTCCTGAGCTTTGATATGGAATCACAGAAAAACTGGGCAATCTTCAATTCAAGGTCTGTTCGGCAAGCTGCAAGCTTGCAGCTGTTGCGCCCAATATTTCCATGCTGACTTTGCGATGGAAGTGTCAAAAGTCTTATTGTATCCAGAAAGCGGAGACGTGTTTAAGTGTTATGGCATTGGTTGCCTTTACCTGCAGCAGTAGCGCTGATCTCAATCAATGTGGCGACATGTGATTGGTATGATAAGTTCTTCATTTTTAAACGATCTTCAATAGCTATTACTTAACTAGAAGATCTATAAATTTCTTATTATATTTCCAAGTATATCCTAGTAGATTTGCTTAAGTTTTAGGAGAACTTATATCTCTCTAAACTACAAGAAAGACCAGTTAAAGCGTTTAATAGTATATAGTATACTCTAAGATATAGCGTCAAACTCTAGTAACTATAATAGCTAAATATATATATAAGAGATTATATATTTCTAGTCCTTCTTAGTTTTTTATATCATATTATTTAAAGGTATGAAACTTTCTGCTATCAGCTACTAGCCTTATACTGTAGCCATTCACTATATAAAGACCTACACCAGCTCAAATCAAACAGAACCGTTATTTATGATACCTGCTCCAACATACCTGCGTTTGGCAGTCCTCATACCAGATACAACCAACCTCACTTTATCTCTTATCGACCTCATATGCCGGAATCTAGCTTGTACCGAACACAACCGACATCTTCTGAACCTCCCACGCCACCGTTGTCGCCTTCGCCTGTGAAATAGATTAGAACTCCGAACTATACTGCATCAATCTCGTTTTATACTCACAACCAAACCAAGCATCTACGAGGACCATAACGCAGCGCATAACGCCTCTCGACAGTATCCCTTCATTGAGCGGGTCCAAGACGTTGACCTTGTCGTTCTTTCATACTGCACCCGTCGACCCAAGACCAAGCCACACGGTGCTTGTGACTATCGGTGTCCTTGAATTCCTTCACATACGGTTCCGAGTCAGGTGTCATGTATAAATTCTCTTCGTCGGAGTGTGTGCACGCGTTGAAAATCACGTTATAAGCAGCGACGCCTGAAATGTCGGCAGGGCCCCGAAAGTCATCCTCGTTATTGCATTGCAGATTGCGGATCTCGAGCTTTACGTCCGTCGTTGTGGGCTTTGGCTCAGCTGTCTTTGTCTTGGCCTCAGAAGTCGCCCGGGGCAGCGTGGTGCTGGCAGAGTCAGCCTTCTTAGAGACGCGATAGCTGTAGGTCCCACAACCAACGTCTACGCTCCCCTTTGTAGCTAACCCAGCAAACCAAAGTGACCTGTGACAATAGCTTTGAAGCTGCGAGTATGCTTTAGAGCAAGAGAGGTCACAGGAGCCATCGCCGCCAGTCCATTCAAAGTCGATTTCATGGGACAAGCATTTCGACTGTCGACGCCAAAGGCTTCTTCTCTCTGCGCCAGTGGCGACGGCCCTCTTGGAATCTCCCGCAAGATCCTGGTAGGTGAGGTTTGTTGAAACAGCCTCGTTATTACCCTCTTCCACAGTATCGCAGAAGGAGGCCGAAAATAACTCCATGCAGTCAGCATCAGCTCCATAGGTATACATATCGCAAGAGGGCTTAGGCGGCTCAGTCTCCGTGCTGTTGCTTGATATGCCCCATTTCTTGAACATTTCCGCAAAGTACTTCACGGTATCTTCATCCATGGGGCCTAGATCAACATCCTCCCTTTCGAAGTTATCTTTCTCCAACACGCCGGTAATGCGAGGGACATCCGAGGCAATTGTAGTGGTTGTTGTGCTTTGTTCACCGGAAACACATCCTGTGACTGGGGCACAACTACCGATGCGGGTGCTGCAAGGAGTGATCGTCAGCTGGATACAAATGCATGTTCGAGAAGGTAATGAGTTCCTTACCTTGTTCCCTCACCGTCTTCGCCTGTGTAGTATGAGAGAGTCATAGTGCACTTTGGTGGAGCAGTGGTAGTGCACTCCTCCTCGTCATCATCATCATCGTCGTCCTCGTCTTTATCATCATCTTCGGGGTCATCCTTACCATTATCTATTGGCTTGGGATTGCCTGTAGGCAATGGTCCACCCTTGAGACCGTCAAGTCGGGACCACCACCAACCTCCAGGGAATATGGGGATAATAGCTCCGTCATCATCAGTCTGAGTTATTGTTTTGGTGTTGTATGTATGATCAGGATCTTGGACCGCACTCCAAGTAATGACTTCATTATCACTTCCTGTGACTCTCGCTAGTTCTCCTTCGGTTTCCGCTCCAGGAACATCTGCCACAGGCGGCCCATCACCTTCAGCAGTTGACTTGGGATCGGCAGCTTCTGAGGTAACCTGTGGGGGCACAGGAACGTCTTGAGTTACAGTGCTTCCTGCCCCTGAAGACGCATGAGTCTGAGAAACGACGGGCTGAGTATTCTCATTAATGGTTGATGTGTTATCATCTTGACTAGCAGCATCATCACCAGGGTTTACCCCAGCATTTCCGTCATTGACTGACGTTGGAACTGGATCTGAGGACGAGGCAGCTGGGAGCTGGTCAGCACCAGAAGTCTCCGGAAGAGTGCTCCCTTCTTCTGACTCAGTGCTTTGAAGGACTGCAGTCTCGTCAGCCCCAGGGGCGGCCTCCCCTGGAATAGTGATAGGCTGAGGCTCGGATGGCTGGTCAGCGGGCTCTGAGCCCGGTTCATTGCCAAGACCCGAAGTAGCAATTGGTTGGCTTGGTGCAACTGGCTCAGCCACTGGAAGCGAGGTTGGGTTTGGCTCATCATTCCCAGGAATGTCTGCCAAAGAAGTTGATGATTCTCCAGGCACAGGTATGACAGGTATGACAGGTCTTGGAGGACCGTGGGTAACGAACACAAGCGACGTGCTCATAGGATCCTCAGGTGGAAGAGGGGCGTCCTGAGAAGAGACGAGACACGGCGCAAAAGACGTCAGGGCACAAAGAGTTGTAAGGCTGAGGACTTCATTGTGATAAGAGACCCTCAAAGAGAGGTGAAAGTGTGAAGAATGAAGAGGGAATGGAAAGGAAAACGAAGTGATTGCATCGGCTTGATATCATAAGATTTACCATGCCAATCTATGTCAGCCAGGACTATCTACCTGCCGTGCTGCTATTTACGAAACATATGCTTATTTTGCCATCGTATCGTAAGTGTCATACTTACACTATCTTCCTATATTTCTAACGGGGATCTTTGCAGGTATCTAGATAAGTGGGAATGGTCGGAAATAGGGAAGGCTGGACCACTTCCGTAGACTTGATAGAGTAGTGGTAGGCTGGTGTTGTCCGTGGTAAGGCTGGTAAAGTCAATGGCTCTATTGTCTATATTTGGTACTAAATGTAGTATAAGACGCCGACTCTTTCCTATCAGTCTAATCAGAATTCTACTGTTCATAGCCTTAATGCTACCTGAACTGAGGTTTTGAAAGTGTTCTTCAGTTGATAGACCTGATAGCTGATGCTTACATCACCTGCCTTACCTGTATTGGCACAAATAACTCAAAGTGTTTGATTCAAGGCAAGGTAAGTAATGCAAACATTAGATATTAGGTCAATTCACCCAAACTAACACTTACCGAAACCTAAAAGAGACACTCCAGGTAGCACATCAGCCACATACACAGTGGCCCAAGATGAACTTTCAACTTATTATTTGATCAGGTCTGAGCCGAGTACTTGGTTCTATAATCCCATTGATATGTATAATAAGGCCAGTGAGAAAGATTCGAGCACAAATGCTGAACATACATAGTAAAACTTAGGGTATCTCACTGTCTACTAACTTGGCTTCTTAGGTTCCTCCTGATAGGCTGATACAATTACACAAATAAAGTAGAGCGCAACTCTGTATTTCTGCAAGTTATTATTTGCCATCAACATCTGAAATTTAGTACCCGTAGTCATCGATGAGCATCTGGATTACTTCAGCCCTATTGCCACGGATGCGCGCTCCATTAAGACGGAGCTCGTTTCTTCATTGTTCAGATCGGGGGGGGCCAGTCAGCTCCAGCAATATCTTGATGGTCTTCAGAGAGGTAGTGGTATACACAGCGGCGTCAAAAACGACCCTCATGTGATCACATTCTTGAGGCCGCGTCCTGCTCTGAGAAAGTTGCCTAACCCACGCTGGAGCACACGAGTCCTTCGGCAGAATCGCCTTCTTAGCTTCCTGGCGGGCATATACTGGTAGTAGAAGTGCAACCATAGAGTCTCTTTCGCCATCGATTCATATGGGGACCCGAGTGGCACTTTATAGAGTCCCCAGTCCAATGGATGGTAACCAGCCGAGGAGCAACTTCACCATACCCTCATCGTGGGCCCATATAGCCCTGAGTAGAGGGTGCTGAGACGGAACGTCTGCCCTTCCCTGGAGTAAAAGCTCTGTAACTTCGATGTGACCTGTCATACCCGCGAGGAACACAGACGTGTAATTCTTCGAGCCCATTGTATCGATAGGTATTCTTTCTAGAAGCACCTTGACAGTCGATAGATGGCCATTTTGGCAGCCAGATGAAGGGGCGTGGTACCAAGCATCTTCATTGTTATTAAATCCAGCGTTGGTATCTTCAAAAGTCGTGACTTGCACCGCTCGTGTTCAAGGATATACTGCATTATGGCGTCGATCTCTGCTTTCATCTCGACGAATATTCTGGTGACATCCTTCTTCTTTTGCAAACCACATTTGGTTCCCCAATCTTGGTGCTCCTTGCCCTCCAGTTTCACTTGATTTAATAGGTCGACCAGCTTGTGGGCGAGCATGTTGCATTGATGCAAGCTGTGACCAACCTGATCGCGCCAATGATATACCGGTATCGGAACAAGCCTCACGATTTCCTCGAGAGCATCCAAATACTTCAGCTGAATCTCTGTAGGGCAGTTCTCTGGGCTCCCAAAGTCCGATGATATTAGTGTGTGGACCTTAGGTTGAGTTAATGAGCCTCTCGTTCTCGATTTCGACATCGAATTCCGTTTTGGACGGCATTTTAAGAAAGTGAATAAAGAGTTTGGGGCTTGAAAAATGTTAGAGGGGATAATGGGCTAAGTAGTGAACCTGAAATGGTTGCCAAAGTTATTCCTTGTCTGTTTGTCTGTGCTGCTGACATATTGGTTGAGTCCTAGAAGAATAGGACTCAGTGTTACAAGACGTAACCCCGCTGCTTCCTAGCTCTTATAAAAGGCCTAAGGAGATTCTTAAGTGTATCAAATTATTTCTTTTAGAATAGCAAGTCTTTGAAACTACATGCTATGTGGTGATTGTAAGGTCACAGTCACAGATCTTGATATCAAATAACTCAACTAGCTTATTGTTGATTACCGCTCATCTAGGACATTGATAGAGTACAGGCTATAACGAACTGCATTCTTTTCATCGACGGGATATTCCTAATCAGTAAATCTAAATTTCCTCGCCGACAGTCGATCCAAGAAATAACTAACCTTCAGCAAACCGGTGCTACATGATCAGACTTTCTTTTCCGGCTCCGGGCTAAGCACGAGAGAAAAGGTTAAGAAAACCAATCAATGTCCGAAGCTTACAGGACAAACCTTTTGATAGCATTCTTTTTCATCAGCTGGGCCAACAAATCCTTAGGCTCCTCAAGGAAAGCAGTGAGGACAATGTTAGCACCGACCTCTTCATAGGCAAAATTCCCAGAGCCGTATATTTCAAACAGGGCATTGTGTAATATGACACCGTCTTTTACTAGACCTCTTGGGATTTTATGCTCCCAGGAATAAGCTTTGGGTGATTCGCCCATCATGTGGGAATTTCTGATACCTTACTATATATTACAGTTGCTTGGTTAGTATATAAAAATTATGGAGTTGGCACTGCTGAACGGGGTTCTTTCCAGTCATTATGCATCGGGAGGTAGAGGAACAAGTAATCAAACAGATGGTCAGTATTTATATTCAGCCAAGGGTCCTGAATCACAAGATAGCATCTGCTGCAGAAGAATTCACGGTTGATGGTTTAGTGCTGTGAGCAAGAAACAAGTCGCCTTGGAATATTGCAATTAGCCGACTGGTTCAGATCCCAGTAGTTGCTTTGCATCGTTCTTGATAATCACAAGGTCTATGACAAGGTGTAATGGCTATATAATGTAACCCATATGGGTATCTCTTACGGTTATATTAACCTGCTACCTTATTGACTCTTTCAGTGATGGTAGTCTAATACCACATTGATTAACCGTAAATCAAGCATAAAGGTCTCACTTATGCATGCAAGTTATCCAAAATAGTGCAAAGTAACACAGCATAGGGGACTTTAGTGCTGTGTCATCGGGCTCCATTCGTATTGATGACTACAGTGGACCTTTGTCGAATCAGAGACTCAAAACAGAGTTACAACAAGCAAAGCATGGACCAATCCCAAATGAGAAGTCAGACTCAAATGCACAAGCAATTGCGGGGTTTGGATGGTCATTCGTTGAAAGGTCCCCGCTGACAGTTAATGGGCAGAGAGTAGCTGCACGTTTCGGGATGGTGAGTAATCTGATAATCTAACTGTAATCTCATTTGCTACTTAAGCTGAAATGACAATCTCACCGCTTGATGCATATGCACCAATAATAGGCTATTAGTCGCATCACAGACGATGCGATTTATACTCACGAGCCCGGAAGCCGGGACCTCTCATGACCAGATAACTATAAAACAAGCTGAACGTCTCCTACTTTCCCTACCACAACACCAAGCATCCTCATCTTACTATTAAAACAACTTCACACAAAGCCATCCAACATGCAGCTCATCAATCTCTCCGCCCTTGCCCTTTTCGCTACTTCCGCTCTAGCGGCAGACTGCTTCGGCAACAGACAGGATGGCATTGAGAAGTTTGAGCAAGCATACTGGGATGCTCGACAGAAGATGTGTAGCAACTCTGACTGCACTTACCAGCAGGGCTGCACTACCAGGGGCTCAAAGACCCTCAGGGGAATAGCCTCTATCACCGTCAATGTCGAACTGAGCCGAAAGAACACTGGTGGCAAGAAGGGATTCAAGGATTGCTGGGTATGTTTTTCCCGAAATTCTTAATTGTGGAATCTTGCTAACTAATTAGGATGCTACCGAGTATGTGATTAAGATCTGTTACGGAGTATATCTAACTGTCATAGGAACATCATCAACCAGTGCGTCAAGGGGACTCACCAGCTGAGTGGAACTTGGGAGTACGACGGTCAACTTTATCAGGTCAACGGATATTACTCTTAAGCCATAATAACGAGCTTGACATGATCAGTGAGACACAAACGGTGGAGAAGGGAGGCCCGGGTGATCGGTAAGCGATAGCTGGGTATTGTTGCTGGGTTTTGTCTTGTTCATGTTTCTATCGTCGACGTGTTGATTGTGGCTCAGCACAACATCACCAGGTATTAGAATATGAGCAGTATTTCTAGTTCTGAGATAAGGCATAACATAAAGATTTAGAACTCCAGGGATAAGATCCCGGACACCAAGGTGAACATAAAAAACCCAACAAGCCGGGAACTCCATATCCCTGATCCCCTCACCATCATCATAAGGAATATTATCCTTAATCCCTTTCTCATCTCCTTGCACTAGCCATTCCCTCTTCTTGTCCAATTCTCCAGTCAAATATCTCTCGGCACTCTCATAGCGTTATGCAAACCTGGGCAAAGGGAATCATCAGTAATCCTTCCTTCTCTTATAGCTTCGTACGTACCTCGCGCGACATCAACGCAATGCCTACCTCTGATCTTCCATAGAGTACCAGTGACGTGCCTGAAACCAGCTAATTGAAACACGGTGATGAGATGTATGCCTTTATCGATGAATTTGTCATTTTGGACACGACCGGCGCTACAAGCCGAAATGTACGCCATCAAGGGTGATTTCTCCTGCTTCATCAGCATTGCGTAAAGAGAAGCGACAGATAGAGTTGCAATGGAGTGCATTTGAACAGTAACCTAAACTATCTCTTGCTGTGACATTGCCTAACTTTCTGGTAAAAGGCTCGGCAACTGGTGACCAAAAGCTGCTTACCGCTCAATCCACCGATATCAATCACATCCGCATCACAAGAATCCGAAGCTACATTCTGACCTTCGCAGTCGCGAAGTCACAAGGGAATACCTGCCACGTGTCAACGAGTTGCAACAAGCAATGCCACCCTTATATATGACGGCTCTGATCATGTGTGGTCCACGCGTTCAGCCACTGGGAAAATAGGTTTTAACACTTTCAAGTTGAACTCCGACAGCGATGATACCACCGAGGTGATCGTAACCCACCCGGCGTCAGCCCTGCCTCTGTCGTCGATGGTAGTAGTACCTGGGATCAGAACTGAGGCTGAAGAAAATATATTACCTGTGGCACTACTATGTCTATCCCATATTATAGTTTGGACTGGGTATATCTGGTGGAGAACTTCCTGCTTTTCACATGTGTCAAAGATATTGTTTGTGCAACAATTGGATCAAATCAGTGCAGAATTGGCTGTATGGAGAGAAATATTTGCTTTATTCGTTGGAAGTTTGTGAAATATATGGTGAAAAGTGCAACACAATCTTGGCCCCGAGGTCAATCAGGTATTTTCCTAATTGACCCTCCCTCGATACATTTCTCAAAATTCCACAGATGAGCTCTATTCCCCTACTAAGGACCGCGGTAACATAGCTGCTTCTCACCAAGCCACTGTGTTTTGTAGTATTCCCTACTTGCCAAGGAATACCAAGTTGGCCACATTCATGATCGCCATGAAAAGCCAGATCAGAATAGCCAGAATCGTAGTAAACCACGAGTTGGCCATCTTGATGCCTTCACTTCGGAGTCCGTCTCCCTCTTCGATTATCCCATCTGCGTCTGTCTCATTACCCATGTCACCAGTACGCCAGCGCGCACTGCCTGTTTGGGCCGTCATGTATTTATCACGACACGTGAAGTAAATAAGAGGTGCGGTTACGAATGGCAGGATAATGCTGAGAGCCACCTGCGATCCATTGAGTGCTGCGTTAAGTCCCTCACGCCCGACGGCTCCTGCGATGATAATGCTTGGGGTAATACTAATACTCCGAGTTATAAGACGGCGTAACCATGGTTTAATGTTCCAGTTCAAGGCGCCTTCGCTGACCATCTGACCAGCAATGGTGCAAACGATTCCAGCCGAAACTCCTGAGAGTAATAATGCTAAGGCGAATATGGTGCCTGCAGTAGGTGAAATAGTCTTGGACAGTAGTTTGTGAATGCCGAAGATATCTGCATCGCGAGCATCTTTATTGTTATACAGTGCTGCACCTGCAACAATGAGGATAGCCGAATTGACAAAAAGCGCGAATGTAAAGAGAGAAATAGACAGGTCGAGAATCGAAAGCTTGAGCGAGTGCTTGATTGCCCTCTCAGATGGGACGTAGTAACCCTTGTCGATGCTGTTGTCGATAACGGAGGGTTCTGAAGTGACTTGACGAGGCAACAGAGCGCTCCGTTCATCGTATTCACGCAGGCGGGGTTGAACAATGCCGGATCCAAGATACAGACTGTGAGGCATAACCGTGGCGCCGAGAATGCCACAGGCCTGGTAGATGCTGGACACCTAGGTATTAGAGTGGACGTAGCGAACCAGAAGGATTCGGAACTCACGCTTCAGACTCGATGAGATACTTGGATGGCAGATAACCTTGGAAGACTTCCCCAGGGGTGGTATCTTTGATTAAAGATAACTGAATACAGAAGCAAACGACTACGCCAAGGACGAGACACATGATGAACATTTCGAAGTATCGTAAACCCTTCATAGATCCTTCAGGGCGGTAGAAGATGAGGAGGACCATGACATCGAGAATAGAAATGGCACATCCTGCCACCAGCGGAATCTTAGGGACCAGGAGGTTCAAGGCAATCGCAAATCCGATGACCTAGTAAGTCAGCACTTTGTTCTGTTTTAACGTACATATGGGGGAAATGGCAAGTGATTTACCTCTGCGATATCAGTAGCAATGATAGCCGCCTCAGCAAAGACATATAAGACATAATTCAACCACCGCGGCAAAAACGCCCGGCAAGCCTGTGCAAGGTTAAGTCCACTCACAGTCCCCAGCTTTATCGCCAAACTCTGCAGGAAGATGGCGAATATATTTGAGAGCAAGACGATGAACAGGAGCCGAAAGCGATAAGAAGCTCCTGCGGCGATGTCGGTCGAGTAATTGCCCGGGTCAATATACGCAACCGAGATCATGAACCCAGGCCCGACAAAATATGCAATTTTGGTGAGGGTGTTTTTGAGACGCTGAAGTGGCGTGCCGCCGTTGTCGGCGGAACCAGCTGCTGCTGGCGGGGGGTTGGCGGGTGCTGAGCGCAGACCGCCTGAAGGCTGGCCATGGTCGATTGACCGATGAGCCAGCCGCAGCTTCGCCTTTCCATGGCCGGGCGTCTCAGTGGCAGTGTTGTTGGCTATCTGGCCAGACATGTTAGACGCTGCGTCTGGGAGTGCACGAGAGTCGCCTTGGAGACTATTCCGACTGTTGACGAGCCCGTTGAAGTCAGCGTTGGTAGTCAAGTCGCTAGAGTTTGGATTTGGGCTCTGGTTGTAGCCGTCATCGCCCTCAAAGGGTTCATCAGTGTGAGAAGTCTTGTTCATCTTGATTTTCGTCTAACAATTGGCGATGTTTAGATAAATCGAAAGAATTTGGTGTCGCGTGTCGTTTGCGTATGTGTTCATCAAGGTCGAGCTTATATACTCCGTATCTATTATCGGATCCGGAATCTTCCCTTCTCCGCTTATGGAATGACGTGTGATTGGTTTGAAGGAAGAAGCCGCCGTGATACGGTGACGGACGGTATGGCTTTGGTTCACCGGCAGTTAAGCCGCTATTAATATGTAGTCACCTACGGGTACGGAGTACTCTGACGGGAAATGATTGATTGGCTGATTGATGGTTCACTGCAGGGGACCCGGGTAGGACGGCAATTATGGGTACGAGAATCGGCCATTGTCGTGTCATCTCATTCGCAGACAGACCAAGGGACGACAAACCCCGAAAATGGCCTCCATGCTGTCCAGAAAGCAGAGCGTGAAGCCAAACCAGTGCTTTTATGTATTTAACAGCTTGATTATTGAGATTTGATATTGGCTACAGGCAAACCAGAGTCTATTCTGCCTGGAAGAGGGAAAAAGCTAATTTGTTATTTTGACCGAGTGGCTTGGATCTATCCTACGGGATGATGATTATACTTGCCGACAAATGAAGGAATAATGAGAATGGCCTATATATAATTTTCTTTAAATGGCGTATATTTGGCTTAGGGATGTGAGGTCTTGAGCGGCAGAATAAAACTATTTACAAGTACTACATTAAGAAGTGAGGACCAAAGGAGAGCCTGCTACGGGGTCACGCCGAAATTGGTGCTCATAGCTCGTGTAAGACCTTATCTAAGCTCCTCCACTCGATCCATGTGATTCATTCCATCGCTTTAAGAAGCCAATACAATCGGTATGGGAATAACCTTTATCACGGCATCACCGAGTGTTTTCTGTATTGGCTTGGATTGTGCCCCTCTGTTGACAGGCTTCTAAGCTCTCTTTGGGATGCGCTGGTAATCGGCACCGCTGTATACAGTGGAAAGAAGTAGGACAAGGCTATTATCCTTCAGTGCGATTTTAGAGACCTAGGAAGGACGAATGAGTAAGGGATATGCATGTTGCTGCGTTGGCAGCATATTAACAAAGTGTATAAGGACTCCGGATGTATTGCTACGGCCACAGTCTCTTTGCGGCTTCAATTCCCCATCTTCCCTTCTTGCGGCTTGGCAGCCGGCTTCTTCCTTTGCACCCTGTCCGTCACCGTGCTCCCAGATCGCTCTCGATGTCGTCCAGATGCACGAAGTGAGAACCTACTCAACGGCCTAGGGGGTATCCACCATATGTTAGGCCATTCCTATTGATCCGATGGTGTCTCCTTGAAACCTAGTTGCTCGAGTACACGGCTCGTGATAGGATCCCAAAACCACTCTAGCATATCCGGAGTTCCCAGGTCGGATCCCTTTAGTCGTAATATCGATGATCTACTCGAAGCCCAATAAAAACTGATCAAGATAGGCTGTTTCGACGTTGGATAAGTCGGGGTGAAGTATGCCATAGCCCAGCAGTCCGAAGAAGAATACTCCATCTCTCATCACCCTCCTGGCTTCGATAAACCTCATCTGCATATGCACCGTCTCCGAGCCATAATTTGTGAACCCCAGGATCAAGCCACCTCGAACTTGGGCCCTGAAGAGGTTCCCCAGTCCAGCCCAGCTGATTCGCGAACTCCCGCATTTCCTGCATGTAAAGTTCCAGGCACTCCTGTGCCTTGGGAGATAGTTAATTTTTGCTCCATCCTTGAGGACTCTGGTTCAGATGTGTTATTTGCAGTTGAGACTTGGGCTGAGAGCTTGTTCCAGCAAACAGAACTTAGAGGACTCTTGTTCCATATGCCGCGCGACAAGAGCTGGGAAAGCTCTCATGGATGACAGGGAATGGGACAAAGGCTTTCTGGTGCCCAAGTTTGATGCAAGAATAATCACAGGACCAAGAGTTGTACTTTAACTCGATTGGTCTGTTGCACGAAACTGCAAGTCGTGAATAAGGCTGCGGTAAGGCAGAATCAGGTCCTACCCTAGTGATACTGCCTAAATGCACCCTTTGCATTAGCGCGTTTAACTGAAGCTTTCAGATTGGAGGCCTGCTAAGGGAGGAAATTATTAGTCCTAAATGACAAAAAGACTTGGGTAATTTAGCATAAGTTAAGGTTAAACTTAGGATACCTTTTACTGAGTTTATTTTGACCCTCCATATTGACGTCTGATGTTTTCTCGCGCCCTGGGGGGCCTGGCACATTTATACCTTAGCCACGCGTCTTATTCGGCTTTGGTTCTTGTTCCACTTTCTTCCAAGACACGTCTAGAACACATTTTGAGATATGGCAGTAATTATTCTGCGTCTACATTAGAGGATATTTTTCCACCCAAAAGTTCTTAAAGGAAGAGGTGATTACCGAGATTCTGCTTTAAATCGGGAGACTTATATAACTCGATAGCCAGGTTCTATAATGTCAATCCTCGGCATCGCGCTCCCTTTGTTCAAACCCTTCTTGGGTCCCTATCTAGGCTTCATCATCGATACATATGCCTCCATCATGATGATTCTCTTTTTTCTTGGTTTTCCTTCGGTACGCGAGCGACTTGTACGAGTATTGCTAAGGGATGAGCCCTTCTTCATTCCCAGGCTTGGGTCACTGTTCGTTCGCTATGTGATTCCGCCCACCCGGCAATGGATGGGTAGTCTCGGCAGCTCAAATGATGTCCAGGTCGTCATTATCTTCTTCCGCATCGGTCGCACCATCTGCAAGGCATTCCATGCATTCTTCGTTCGTGCTTCAACCCGGAAACAGTACACGTACATGCCCCTGTCGAATAGCTCCGATAGTAGTGAAATCCGTCTGATTAAGCTGCACCCTGGTTCTGGCGATGTCCCTCTCCGAGCTGACATCTTACATGCTTCATTGGATTCGGATGTAGTGGGAAGCTATGAAGCAGTCTCGTACGCTTGGGAGGAAGGTCATGCCACGAACAAACTCGAAACACAGCGCGGTACTCTTCTTATTACGCCTTCTCTATTTCACGCATTGCATCGCTTTCGATTTAAAGAGGAGTCTCGTATGTTGTGGGCGGATGCGGTGTGTATCAACCAGTTAGATAACGCGGAGAAGGCGAGTCAGGTGGCATTAATGGACGAGATCTATGCATGTGCCACCTGTACACTGGTGTATTTGGGCCGTGAGGCCGATGGAAGTGAGATAGTCGGAGAGTTGTTAACTCGTTTTGCTAGGGCTAGTTCGTCCCTCTACCGCTTATATGGAAGACATGGGATGGAGATGTTGAGACATGTTGGATTGATCTCACCTCCGATGAGGATGATATTCGAGCAATACCAACTTCCTGGCCTAGAGGATCCTGCCTGGAAGGCACTAGCCAAGCTCTGGGCGAGACCGTGGTTTCGACGTGTATGGGTAATTCAGGAATTTGTCCTTTCCCCGGATGTCCGCATGTTTTGTGGCGAATGGGAGGCCAGTTGGTCCGTGTTCTACGTCGCTACGATCGATGCATACATGACGTCCTCCTTCTCGGTTGTTCCCGATATACCAAACGCATTCGATGACGCGGCAACGCACATGGGAAGAGATGCTATGCACATGATGTGTGTCTACAGACGATCTGCATTGTTAGAGACCTTGCCCGCCTCAAATGCTGATAGTATGCGAATGTTGACCATCAATTTGGACACAATGGTATTCGAAGAACAAGAGGAGTTTAATCTGGCGAGAGAGATGGATCCGAAACTGAGGCTACGGGTGGAGGTACCTCTTCTTGATCTGCTCGCGCTATGCGACAGGAGCAAAGCCACAAGAGCTCGCGATCATCTATTCGCAGTTCTTGGTTTATCCGACGCGACTGGCGACGAGCTTTTCCGGGCTGACTACTCTTGTCCATTCGACGACATAGTTAGGCGCTTCGGCAAAGCATTTGTACGCAGGGGGCAGTGTATGGACCTCTTGTACCAAGCTCGATTGAACATACAATCTTCGCGGTTTCCGTCTTGGGTTCCTGATTGGACTACTAAGTTTATTTTCATGGGCGATGAAATCGACTATAGCAGCTTGGGACTGCACAGTGGTGGGTTGTATGCCGCCGCTGGCGATACCCAGTGCGTACCGTGGGTTAGCGATGACCCAAAGAACGATTGTCTTACAGTTCGAGGGAGGTTCGTCGACAAGCTCAGCTGGGTCGGTGGTGACCACGTCAAACACGGCCCCATACACGGCCTGATACGTCATCTTCAGCAATCTTACGATATTATCGCAGAGCTTGAAGAAACCTCTGATTACTATGTGACTGATGAGTCACTCAAAGATGTATGGTGGCGGATGCTGGTGGCCAATAAGACGAAGGGATTCAGTCCTGTCTCTCCAGATTTTGGAATCGGACTACGTTCCAGATGGCATGTAATGCCCGAGTTGTGCAATTTTCTACTATCACTACCTCCCGAGGAAGCCAAGGAACAACTCGTTGCAATTATCGGCCTTCCGCTCTACAAGGCCGTATACTCTTGTTACACTGTATACCAGATTGGTAAGACGGATAAGGGAAGGATTGGTCTCGTGCCGCTCCTAGCAGAAGCTGGCGATCAGATATATGTCCTCAACGGTGGTGCAGTGCCATTTGTTTTGAGGAAGGGGAAGCGATTACTGAATGGACATCGGTTGGTGGGAGAATGTTACATCCACGGGATCATGAATGGCGAGGCTATACAGGGCGAATATGAAGAGAAAGATGTCAGGTTGTACTGACAGCATATGTACTACGTTAGAAAAGACTGTTGACCCATCTCGACTTCTAAGGTGCTACTCTGGCTAGAGGAGGAAAGAAAACTCAGGACCACAATCCCAAATGACAAAAAGACTTATGTAACATAGCATAAGCTTAGGATAACTTTTACTGAGTTTATTTTGACATCTTATATTAAGGTTTGTTGTTTTCTTGCTCTTTGAGGTTTGGGATCTCAACGCACACTCTTACTCTTGTCATTCATGCAGCATGACTAATTCATTTTCAGCCCAAAAACTCTATTAGGAAGCTGGTTAAAAACCAAGGTTTAAAACTCTCAGAGATTGCTGATCCCTGCTTCAACGGCTTAGCTCTATCACTGCCGACTAATACCCCGCCTTGAACATCAGCAAGATTGGTACATCTCTTATCGAGGCTATTCTGCATGTAACCTTGGTTCGAGGAACTATTATCAAAGCGGAGTAAACGGCATCTTTTGGTGATGACGATCGTCATGGCGATCTCGAGCTACAAAAGCGATCGATGCGCCTCTCCCAAGCACTGACTCCGTCGACACACTGAAGTCAATTGCTGACAATGGCTCGTTTCCCGACTTGGGTTGCTCTGCTGAGCGTGATTACGCAAGGTCATGGCCAGCCATGCGATGTGAAGTACCCTCCGCAGACGAAGCCAGTAGAGACTAGGCAATTCAGCAACAGCCGTGGTGCTGTTGCCTGTGAGAGCGAGATATGCAGTACGATTGGCATCAATATTCTGAGACAGGGCGGCAACGCAGCTGATGCGATGGTCGCCACCGTTCTATGCGTGGGAACAGTCGGTGAGTGAACCATGCTATTCTTGAAGGCGTTGCGCTGAGACAGGTACAGGCATGTATCATTCTGGCATTGGTGGCGGCGGCTTCATGCTCATTCACAAGCCCGATGACAAGAATGAATCCGTGCCCTACGAATTTGTCGACTTTCGCGAAACGGCACCTGCGGCAGCTACGGAGAATATGTTCAAGAATAATGTGAACGCCAGTATTTACGGAGGACAAGCGAGGTATAAAACATCCTCCAGTGCTACGCCATAGCTAACAGCTTTCCAGTGGCGTACCCGGTGAATTACGAGGTCTAGAACACCTGCACAAGAGCTATGGCCATCTACCTTGGTCAAAGCTTGTTCAGCCAGCAATTGACGTCGCCCGCTATGGATTCCCAGTCAACAACGATACTATGAAGTTCATGAAGATGACGTATAGCAAGGCCGAAAACGAAAGCTTTCTGTTCAGCGATCCGGCGTGGGCAATTGACTTTGCTCCTGCTGGAAGACTACTCAAATTCGGCGAGAAGCTCACGCGGAAGAGATACGCCGATACACTTGAGACTATCGCTTCCAAGGGGGCCGGTGCGTTTTACGAGGGACCCATTGCCGATGCGACTATTAGGACTTTAAAGGGGAAGAAAGGTATCATGACGACGGATGACCTGGAGAACTACTCTGTGGCGATTCGAGAGCCTTCTCAGATCAACTACCGAGGTGGAAAGGTCACCAGCGGCTCAGCCCCTTCAAGCGGTGCAGTCGTCGCAGCTGCCTTGAATATTCTGGATGGCTATGACTTCCTCGGTGATCCCAGACGAGTCAATGACAGCGCTTATCTTCTCGACGAAGCATTCAAGTTCGGTTACGGAATGCGAAGTAATCTCGGCGACCCAACCTTTGTCAAAGGACTGGTTGAGTACCAATCTCAGATGTACTCTAATGATACCGCGCAGGAGATCCGCGCAAAACTAGACGGGCGTGCTCTTGCAGTTAAAAATTATGACCCCAAAGGCCTTGAAAGCTTGGACACCCCCGGAACTTCGCATATCGTTACCATGGACAATTCAGGACTTGCTATCTCCCTAACAACCACCATCAATCTCAACTTCGGTTCGCAAGTCATCGTTCCCGAGACCGGCGTTATCATGAACAATGAAATGAATGACTTTAGTATCCCCGGAAAGTCAAACGCGTTTGGATTCATTCCCAGCGAAGCTAACTTCATCCGACCTGGAAAACGTCCTCTTTCTAGTATAAGCACCACTATTGTCGAAGGGCCTGACGGAAAGGTTTCTTTGGTGACGGGCTCTGCTGGTGGTAGTCGCATCATCACTGCTACCGTCCAGGTGGTTCTAAATGCGCTGGAGAGAAACATGACTGTTCACGATGCCCTGGCTGCGCCTCGTCTGCATGATCAGCTTGAGCCGCGACAAGTCACCTTCGAATATGCTTATGACAACTCCACAGTTGCTTATTTGAAAGATATTGGGAATAATGTCACTTGGGTTGCACCAGGACAGAGCACTGCTCAGGCTTTGAGGAGGTTACTGGATGGGACATTTGAAGCTGCTGGTGAGCCTAGACAGGCCAACTCTGGAGGATTCTCAACCTAGATTTCAGATATCAAGCGTCGACTTTAAGACAGTAATGTAAACAGTATCTGTCTCGCTAGTTATAGGAGTCATTGACATGACCTCTAAAGCTTCCATACCTCCAAGTTGCGATATCGAGCAACAAGAGGATTCATCTGCCTGAAACCAACCCGTCCACCACGAACAACAGGTCCAGTCGATCGATCCACATCCTCCCACGAGAACAATTCCAACCCATTAATTGAAAACTTGACATCTCGCTTATCGTGAATGACCTCAACCTTGTAATAAGTACCCTGAGTATCCTCCACATTCGGCAGCGGATCAGCCCCCTGCGCAACGAGATGAAATCCAGGCGACTTTCTCAAGTTCGCAAGATGAAAAGCCCTCTCCTCAGGCCATCGACGCCGAAAGTACGAAGCATGCAGCGTTCGGATATCGCTGGAGTGATACTGCGGGTAAGATCCGTTTCGAGGCTTGAGATCCTTGTCGAAAATGCTTCCGCCGTCTTTGGCGGCTGCTGCGCCGAAGAATATTATTGCCAGGCCGGGCTCCTCGATTGGTGAGAATTCCCAGGTGATGCGGATACGTTCGGGGAAGACTTCGGGGACCCAGTAGACAAAGTCGCCTGGGGCAGCTAGTTCGAGAGTGTTGTTGGAGACGGTGGCTTTTACGGGACCTTCGGCGACCCAATCTGAGATTGCGCCAGTGCTGTTAAAGGTATTTCTGTAGAGAAGCTTTTCGGCCATGGCGGAAGCAGCCAGGAGCGGGTAGAGGAGGAAACGTCGCATGTTGTGTTTGAGAGAGAAATATTCCCAATGACTTGGACGAGGAGTGTTCGGTAGCTGGCTGTGATTATATAGGTTTTTATGCTTCTTTTGTCATAGTAATTCGCAATGTGCTCATACTTTAATTTCTCGTTTCGGGGGCAGATGTGCCGAGATGAGCGGATGCGATCCTATCACCTTCAAGGGTATGACAGCGGATTTGCTACTGCATTGAGTTTAGGTACCACCATGCAATGCAATTCGATCATTCGGGAGCAAAAGACGTGATTCAAGAGTGAGTGCCGATCTTTTCTAATGAATTAAGTTTATAACCAAATTTCCACCAATAGAAGCGTTCCCCTTCTTGAATGTTATTCCGAGTATTAAGTAAGTGAACTGAGCCATGCATGGAAGAAGGTAAGATCAAGATTGTCGTTAATAAACTCCAAGTCTTGTGGAAGCTAAATAGTTTCCATTAGTAGAAATCCCGGATATGGATGGTTCCGATTGGCATACCATCGAGTTAATGAGATCGGTCATGATATCAGAACCAATATAGTTCCCATCAATTGATAGCTGATTCCCACGTAACTGGCCATCATCACTACGATTCATCAGTACAAGGTGAATCCGTGCCTCTCAAGAGTAAATGCATACCAAACATCTAGAAGTGGCTGGTCTAGTCGAATAGCCGCCTTTCGTGTCTGCATCAGTCTGCACAGTTTGATTACTCGCTCTCCAGCTTCTTTGTCTGATTCTGCAGCCGACTCTGGCCATAACCTGCCTTTGAGTAACCCAACAGTCATACTGAGGATATAATATTCGTTTAAGCCGTTCAACGTTAGTGAGATTCGTTTTTCAAGAATGTCCAAGACCTTCTCGACATTTTCAATGAGGAATGCCGAAATTTGTGGGAAGATTGTTATGGTGGATTGATCGCAACCTTCATGGATATAAGCTGTCATTCGTTAATCTATGGAACGGGAACAGCAATTAGTCTTACCGCGTGATTCAAGATTCAGGTAGATTTCATGGCAGATGCTCAGTGCCGCAAGTATTAGGCCCGTCCTGCAAGCTTGCTCAGGCAATGTCTCATCCTTTATGAGTCTTTGATAATAGTCGAGTATCTTCGTGGATGCTTCTAACCTCGCGCGTCGACAAATCAGGGATTTAGATATGGAGGTAGTTCGGACCAGGAAGTGGAAATGTAGTAAGAGGATGTACTGGTGCAGGACGATACCTAGCATGTTTTTAATGTATGTCGCGGTTCGGTGCTGTCGTAGATCAGCTTGAGGGCTATACCATGCTGGAATGTCTTGGAGTGCCTGTCCTAGCTCCTCCTCTAGTTCCAAGACCTTGTCAAAATCGGCCTCTTCGCAATATCCATTTATGAGGGTGCATATCTTGAGTCTGACATGCAAAGACCGATAAAGAAGTGCTTGGAAGGAAGTGTTTGTCACTGTAGCAATTGACATGCCGGCTAAAGAGTCTTGCATAGACTCCTCAAGCTTTTCATCGTCGACGTTCAGTGGTGATTTGATGTTGAAATCTCCTATTCGGACATTTGGAGGCATCCCACGTTCGATCGATGCTTGGAGATCTAGTTCAATAACCGTGACCCACAGTCTCCGACGCATCTCTCGACTAAATGGCGATATTTTCGTTGCGAGGATGACTTCCCGATGGTAACCCGCTGCCATGGCCCATCGGACTAAGGTACCGGTAGAAGTCCAGAAGGAACCTTCCTTGACGAAGTTTGCACGCTTTGCAATGAGCAGAAGACAATGGGTCACAAGGATATCCCAGGAACGAGGAGGTTGGTAGGAGTGAGAAGTGACCCATGCTTCTGTTAACTCAACCCATTTGATAACGTGATCATGAGTTGTGTTGTGGCTGAATACATCGATACATACTTCAGGACGACAGCTTGCAGCAGTAGCAGCGACTAAAAGCAACTGTACAAGAAAGCAGACCGGGGTCCTGGACTGATCAGCCCAGTAATCGCTATACTTGGTGATAAATGTCGGTATGTGTAAGATCCGGTGCGTTATCTCATATCGGTCGATATAAGTCTGAACCAGTACATCCATGATTCGCTTTGCGGGTATCAGCTGTCTCAAAGTATTTTCCAGCGCATCGTCCTGTAAAATTTGGCGACGCTGTTGTTTGTCGCTGAATGGCGCATAAATCTCATCGCGAAGGGTGTTGATGCAGGGATAATGGGTCTTGATTTTAACGATGTATGGCCGAAGATTGGTGAACTAGGTCCAATCAAAAGAATGCCAGCTTCTAAATGAAGTGGGAGCATACCTGCTGGTAAAGGTTCAGGGGATAGCTACACCCGTAGAATTTGGTAGAGTTGCCCTGCCCTTCCAGGTGTGTCATGTCGACTTCCTTTGTGGCAGAGGTCGCATAACTATCGAGAGTCTCTGTTGACGAACGCTCTATACGGGTAGATGCCGACACCACGTTAGCCCCTCCGGGAGGGCCATCGCCGAATAAGCCATCAACCGACGTCTCCCGTCCTTTGTTTCCACGGTAAGTACACTGATCGGCAATTCCGGTCTTTGAGCAGCGACTGCAAGCTGGAAACTCTCTGCCGCATTTGAGCTTCCGTTGATAGCACTGAACACAGGCCAATGGGGGACGTCTTCTCTTCACCCCTGGTTTGACCACGCGTTGCGAATTGGTCAACGATCGATTCATTACAGCGGATACGAGGAACCTGAAAATTTTGAAAGTGTTCAGCATGGGAAATGGGATAATAGAAATTGCCGAGCACAGCATCTTATGTTCTTTCGTGTGGCATCGGATGGCGGGTTCGGCATATTCGCGGGCTCGGTGATCTCCAGGTTCGGCATTTTCAACCGACTAATTTGGAGGTCTGGTCTAACCTCTCCCTGCTTGCCGAAAGATGACCATTATCCTGCTTATGTGATGCATATACTTACTCTTGTCAGTGTGGAGAAACTGGGGTAAAGAGGTGTTGCCCAGATTCCACATCTGGGGTACTCACAAAGTATATAAAGTATAGATCCTACCGCAACAATGCTTCTCACCCAATTCAAACATTGATGCTTTTATTTCATCTATCAAAGGTCTCAACAGACATCCATTGAACCTACGCAGACATGTTTCCATCTGAGGATGCTCCTCTGACAACTTCTGTCATCTCCTCCTTCGGGCCCAACAGCTCGCCCAGAGCGCGGGAGATTTTGACGGGGTTGATCCGATACCTCCATGCATTCTGTCGTGAAGTAAATCTCACAACGGAAGAGCTCTACATCGCCATTGAAGCATTGAATAGGTCTGGTCAGATGAGCAATGCCGAGAGGAACGAGACCTTGTTGATCTCAGACTGTCTTGGCGTGGAAGCGTATGTTCTAGTCTTCTATATCTCTACATTTGAGTCTAATTGTTATACCAGACTGGTCGATGCTCAAACGCAGAAAATGTTTGAGCAAGATAACGGAACCAACTCTTGCATTCTCGGCCCATTCTATGTCGCTGATCCTCCGCGATATGCTAATGGGGACAGTATTATCCAGAAATACCTCGGCGGAGAAGTGACTTACTTCCATGGTCGAATCTTGGATGCGGATACCAACCAGCCCGTGGAAAGTATGCCTAACGGGTGATTCACTGTCATATGATAAAGGTCGCTAACAGAGTCCGCAGGTGCTTCTTTGAACGTCTGGGAGTGTGCAGTCAATGGACTGTATGACCAACAGGATCCCAACCAGCCATCTGGAAACATGCGCGGCATGTTCACCTCCGATTCGGAAGGCAAATATGCTTTCTACTGTATCAAGCCGGTTCCTTACCCCGTACCTTACGACGGTCCCGCTGGGGATATTCTCAAACTTATGGATCGCCATCCTTACAGAGCTGGCCATATCCACTTCATGGTGACCAGGAATTCTTACAATCGCCTGATTACACAGGTCTTCCCCGAGGACGATACTTATCTCGACTCCGACTCGGTGTACGCCGTTAAATCAGATTTGCTTTTGAAGTTCAAGCCTTATAACTCTGGTTCGTTGAAAAGCACTGGGGGCAACGATGCTAATGTGAAGTGGGAGGTCAACTGGGACTTCAAGATCAAGAAGCAGAAAAGTTAATTAGTTTTTATTCAAGACTTTAGCTAGGTATCTATAAGTAGTGAAAATATACTCAGTTTACTAAGTCTCTTTTAAGAAATTTGCCTTATATACGTAACAAGATACGAGAAAAGGTGAATTAAGATATCTTCAACGTAAAGAAGCTAGACAGTGTATAAGAAGATGGGTAATACATCTACTACTATGATCTAGCTAATAGTACGGGTGTAAGCAGTTTGACAGAAAATAACATTAATATAAACCTCTAAGCCAGCTTGTGGCAATAGCAATGGTATGCTGCTTGAAATGTGCGGTTAAGGGTGTTATTTTAAGTCAATTGACCTAATACCTGATCCTTGCGTCGCACACCCCGCCTCGTTGCTGTAGTAGCCGTTGGGGGCTTTTCACTGCCATTGGCCTAATCAGTCTTGCGCTACGGAGTCTTTTAGAAAGTCTTGGCGTTAAGGCTGAATGATCGATCTCCAAGTAAGCGCCCATCCGTCACCTTTGCTACACAAGGCAGAAATGCTGCGGAGAAGATCTCCTCTTGAGGCGATCATAAAACTACACATTGCTATACGATCTCTACCACCTTGCCAACCCTCTCTTGCTTGGACAATCTCACCAAAGATGGCGGACCCAAACGATTCATCACAGTTTTTACTCCAACCGAATTTTCACACATCATCATCACCTGCCCTGAGCACTAGATATGACATGGCCGAAAGTGAGATCTCCGATGGAAGACGAGACGAAGCCACTTCGACCACCAGCGGAGATCACGGACATACCGAAGCTACAAGACGACGGGATGATGAACGCGGCATAGAGGCATGTACCGAGATCACCGGTCTTTTGATTCGGGAGACTGGAAAAGATGACAACACTAGCTCCGCCAAGAATCATCAGAGAAACATTTTCCTGGTCTGGAGCCTTGAGTTGGGCCTTTTGTTACTGGCAACCGGGCTGCTCGGATCCATTTTCGCTATCCTCGGTGCGTACAACACTGATGAGTTGCCTGATTGGAATGGCAAGACAGGAGTTAGTATCACACTCAACGCTCTTATTGCTGTGATTGCTACCATCTTCCGCGCAACCATAGCCTTCGTGGCCTTGGAGGTCTTGGCCCAACTGAAATGGGACTGGATCACCAAGACATTCAGACCCGTGGGCGATATGCAGCGCTACGACGATGCGTCCCGAGGCGCATGGGGCTCGTTGATGCTTCTTCCAGTCGTCTTCAAGCGCCAGCCGCGAGCCCTTATAGCTGTGATAGTCGTTGTTGCTTCTCTAGCCATCGGACCTGTCACTCAACAGGCAATACAGTCGTACTATTGCGCCCAGGTTGTTCCAGAGCGGTTGGCGACAATTACTGTGGCTAACGAAGTTGATGACGACCGTCTCTACTACCAGGAGCGCCCGTCCATGTGGAAGCTTCACGTCGGATTAGAAGCGGCAATTCAGGATTCCGTGGTTAATCCTTCGCAGAGCGCAAATATTGACGACCTCTTCAATTGTCCTTCGGGAAACTGTACTTTTCATCCCTATCCTGACCACCTTGGGCAGCCTGACCAGGACCGGGTTTCGCACGCTAGCCTCGGTATGTGCAGTCGTTGCGAGGACATATCAAAGCTTGTAAAAGTGAGAGTGGATCACGATTCCAAAACCGACTTGTATCGTGCTATACTGAGTATGAATGTGCCATCTCGAACCAATGAGTCGGATCGTATTGAGATTAGCTCAGGTACCTCATCTCAAAGCGCGCGGTATTTGGAGTCGAAGATTACAGGGGACTTTTGGTGGGCGGACAAAGCATTACCTAAAGACTTTCTCAACACTGCCCGTTGGTCGGCCGCGAATTTGACTCTGTTAGCTTTCTCGCAGCAGAACTGTCAAAACGAGACTGACGGTAGTATGTCTTGTCCGCTAGTCGGCGGTAGGGACAAGGCGAAGGGCCCCGTGGCTTGGGGCCTGCCAACTGGCTATATTGCAGCTGCGTGCATCTTGTATCCATGCGTCAAACACTATGCTGGCAGTGTAAGCTTGGGATCACTTTCAGAACGTGTCGTCAGGAACACACCGCTGCGTGTACAAATTCCAAAAAGCCTTGAGCACTCATCTGGTGACCATGCAGCTAATCAGGTTCCTCAAGGCTTGTCGGGCGTTCAATATCCTTGTTTTGTCAAGGGTACACTATACACCTCGACGAATATGACTTCAGAATCAGAGAAGCTGCCAGAAGACGCGAGACAACGTGTCTTCATTCATCCCGAAGGCTGGGAGAATCATAGCCTTCACGAGGCGGTTGATTACCGCAACGTTACTGCTCCTCGCCAATGCGTTGTGTCACTTAGACACCTATTTATTTATTCTCTTCGGCGGAGTCTCTCTGAAGCCTTTAACGCGTACTGTAGGCCTGAAGGCTACCAGACCAAATTTGTATCCTGCTACACGGCAACTGAGGGGAGCTCGTTACCTATGATCTCTATTCTACGCCCTCGTTCTACAAGTATAGAGACGATATCAGAGTCGATGAACACCATGGCCATGCGCCTAACGACAGAGTTTCGACGTGCCGGGTTGGACGCCTATGACAATGCCAGTGCGGTTGTCGGGGGACAAGGTGGGGAAAACAGATCATGCCTCAGAGTTGCCTGGGAATGGCTGGTGTTACCAGCAGTACTCTTGTTGATGTGCATGGTATCGATGTTTTGGCTTATCATAAGTGACCTACTATCTAAAGGCAACGTTGTCGTATGGAAGGGTTCAATTCTACCATTTTTGCTGAACTTCAACGTACCTACATTGGAAAAGATGAGTTTAGAGGAACTGGACTTGGTTGGCAAGAAGTTCAAGATCAAGCTGGAAAGGTAAACTGAAGTCTTATTCAATACTGCTTGAATTTCACTCTAGATGATAGTGATTCAGGCGAAAAACGGCTCCATGCACCTACTGTCAGTTATTGAATAGAGTCTCTCGGTCAATCTTGTCCAATAATTTCCCGTCAGTGAACCAAACATCCATCGCTTTTGCCATTCCTTCAACGTAAGCCCGAGGAGCATCATCTGACATAGCCTTGACGAGTAGATCCTGCGACATCTCGTTCGTGTTATCCGCTCGTCCAGTGGCAACCACCTTTTGCTCGTAACGACGGACAGCAAGATCCAAATCATCTGGGTGGACCTTGATTTCATGAAAAAGGTCCAGGGCATCTAGCATAGCCAGATTTGCACCTTCTCCTGCAAACCACGACATAACATGTAGAGAGTCTCCGATAAGAGTCAAGCCAGGATGGTGATCGTAGCGTAGACCCAAGGGCATGCGATACTGAGCACGCGGAGTCATGTTCGTATCGACGTTGCGAATGACATCCTGAAGACGAGGATCCCAGGTGGAGAAGAAGTTATTGATCAAATAGTCTGTCATTTTCTTTGCGTCATTCCAGTCGAAGGAGGGATCTTTTGAGTGCCAGTTCTCCTCAACTCGAAGACAGGGATAGACACGCACGCTGTCATCTCCGTTGCGCTGGATGAAAACGCCACTGCCTTGGGAGAGGAAGAATGAAGTGCCTCGGCCGATAAACTCTCCAAGTTCTGGAAATCTCTTGTCCACATCGGAGATACGGCAGTCGACAACCGTCAGCCCAGTGTACTCAGGCGTCCAGCTCGTCAGAAGCGGTCGTACCTTAGACCAGGTTCCATCCGCCCCCACAAGAAGATCAGTAACAACAGGCTCAGGTTGATTCTCAAAAATCAACTTAACCCTGCCGTCCTCTTGCGGAACAATCTCAGAGAGTCGATGATCCCACTTGATATTCTCCGGGTCAAGCGACTCAATAAGAATCTTGCGAAGCTTTGCACGGTCTATCTCTGGACGTCCCTCTGCATCAGCAGTTGCTTTGTAGAATAACCACGCAACCGCCTTTTTATCGCCAAAACGATAATCCTGGTCGTGATAGCGCGCGTACTTTTTGAACTGCTCCTGAAGACCAGCTTCAAATAGGGCTGCTTGACCAGACTCTGGGTGAAGGTCGAGAGAACCACCCTGGAAGCGAGAGCTAGTGGACTTTTCTCGCTCGAAAATGGTAAAGGGGATCGAGTGGTGTTGTAAAAGAGCCGCGAGGCTTAGACCAGATGGTCCTGCTCCGACGATGGCGATGTGCTTGGGCATGGTGAGAAGGTTATTATGATTTGTTTGGATGTAAAGATTGTCTAGAATGTTGGTTTGGGAGATATCTCAAACGGTAGAAGCGCAAGAAAAGAAACTTATATAGATTTGACCTTAGGTGTACTATTCCGATCATACGGACAACCTATGCAGCCCTGGACATCATACGAGACTCACTCTCACGAAACGTCACTGAACTGACCGCCAATTAACCCGAACTTTCCATTCCGGTGATGTCTATGATGTGTAATACGAAACCCGGCATCCGATGATGTCGGCCTTTTCGGCTTCACATCTCCCAACACTCGGCCTTTTTTCATCTCGGCGAATTCTCTCCAACTTTGATTTGGGTGCTCTCAAAATGGACTTATTCTCTTAAAAAGCCGCGATAATCCAACATAGGCTCTTTGACTGACATGAAAACCAATCCTCGGACTTTATCACGATGCAGAAACTCAGCCCACATGTTGTTATTGTCCCGGCATCTTTTGCTCCACCATCACTATACTCCAAACTTGTTCAGAGCCTCGCACAGTATGAATTACAGACAACTGTGATCGATCTCCCATCCGTGGGATTTCGTGACGCACTGTCGGCTGCTTCCATGGAAGAAGATGCTGAGCATATCAAGACAGTCACAACAAAGCTAGCTGATGAAGGTCATGAAGTCATCTTGGTGATGCACTCTTATGGCGGTATTTGCGGTACAGAGAGTACGGCTGGAGCTTCAAGAACTGAGAGGCAAGTTACTGGGAAGCCGGGAGGTATAGTCCATCTCATTTATATCAGCTCCCCTGTACCTGAGATCGGAGGGTAAGTCAAGAGCATGATGGGTGATAACATGCCCTATTTCATGAAACTCGAGGTGAGAAGGACACTTCAAGCGCTTCATATCAAAATTTAACGATTTAATAGGGAGACTACCTTATAGCCGAGCCCGAAGGCTGCGCGAGCGTCAATTTCTCAGACCTTCCAACAGCCGAAGCGTTGACGTATGCAAAGCAAATGACAGCACATTCAGCGCTGAGCTTTGCTGGACCACTTAAAAACGCAGGATACTTGAATATTCCTGTTGCATATATAGTTTGTGAGAAGGATATTTCTGTTCCGCCTCATGTCCAGAGATCCGTCGTTGATATGATTTCTAAGAAGAGCGGTCGAGAGGTTGTCCCTTTTTCTTGTGATTCTGGACACTTTCCAACTGTCAGTATCCCAGGCAAAGTGGCTTCTTTTATCAACAAGGTTGCTTCTAAAAGCCTTCGAGAGTAGTGCTTATGTAGTCTATGAATCAATCTATACCTGATACTTTCCAAACGATAACCAGATGAAGTTTCCAGTGAGTACCAACACTTAGACTCTGTGCTGCTGCAGATCGTAATGCATCTGAACTAAGACAATAGGCGTCGTCCTTAGCCCCAGTAAGAGAGTATCCATATCTACGATAATGTCAAAGTTGGTCCTGAATCTTTGCACGTGCATGTGCACTCGTAGGTATAAGATCACGTTGCTCTTCCAAAAATGACCGTTAACTCGGCGTTTGGCTTAGAACATAATGACCTCCGATCATCTTACACTTTCTGACGTCGGATCGGCTAGGGGACTTGAAGTTCAATGCGCGATGAATGTCCAGTTGTCCGGTCTGAATATGCCGTACAGATACCAGGAGTATGCCGAGAGAATACTCCGAGATAAGCCGGACTCCTATTAGTCTTATGATACCTCCCGAAAATCTACCTGCGATATATTTCGACATAGTTTAATTGCATTTCGTCCAGATTCTCTTAGCTACTGGCCCAAGAATGAATATAGTGGGTAAATTACACAATGGCTGACAACACTCGCGACCTGCACGCACTCGGTACCCTCACAGGGAAAACCGTGATCATAACAGGCGGCTCAAATGGCATAGGAGCCGAGACTGTGCGACTGTTCAACTTATATGGAGCGAATACAGTCATCGCCGATCTTGAGCGCACTCGTGCTGAGGCGGAATCGGTTATTCGATCCTTGCAGCATCCCTCCTCTGCGCTATTCATCAGTGTCAACATTCTCGTCTGGGATGAAATGAGAGCTCTTTTTTTTCAATGCATATCGCACTTCGGTAATATCGACATTGTGGTAGCCAATGCCGGCATAATGGAGAGCACAAGTCTTTTCGATATCGAAAACGTTGACGAGCAGGGGGAATTACGCGAGTCAATAGAAGGGTTTCGCGTGATTGATGTCAACCTCAAGGGAACCATCAATAGTACGTATTCTTCGACCCTTTTATTTTTTTATCGTAAATGGCTGAGTCATTACTCTTTTGAAGCGTTACGGCTCGCACTGCATCACATGCAGCACAACGAACCAAGTTCTTCTGATGGCCTGAGAGGATCTGTAGTTCTCGTCACTTCAACATCGGGATATTTCGGGACTACTGGCGTCGGTGCATACATTACATCAAAGCATGGCCTCACGGGTCTACTTCGAGCGTCGCAGCAAATTGCTCGGGGTCTTGGTATCGGAGTCAATGCTGTTGCTCCGTTCTTCACACCAACACCTACGTTCAAAGAGTTGGCTGAGAAATGGAAGCATTCGGGCCTCAAGTCCAATACCCTAAGGGATGTCGCTCAGGCTATCGCCCTTGCCTCTACGCAGAATGACACAGGAAAATGTTACATGGTTCGTCCAATTTCTTCATTCGCCTATCGCTGTGCTCTAACTTCGGTCTAGGTTGTTGGTCGGAAGTCAGTAGAAGTCGAAGATAGCAGAAGCGCACTTATTGAACAATGGCTTGGGCAAGAAACTGCAGGCTTGTTGCAATCTGCTAGCAAGCTCTTTGAGGATAAAGGCTATCCCTTGCCTAAAGGACACGAGAAACCTTTAACTTAACGCTTTAGTCCACCCCACGACAAGCATAAATAACTTTAATACTTAAAGTAACTTTATTTATTTTATGTTTATATTTCCAAACTGTTATATCCCAGGGAATATCTGTAACATGTTTCGTTTTCCTTGTAAACTTGTCCCTGAGTTTCAGATTCAGGGTAGCTACTGAGTCGCTATCTGGGGACAGCCAAACCCCTACCTCAGCATGGTAATGTCAGCTTGCAGGCTCAACTGTTATCCAATCGGAAGGCAAGATGGCCGAGCGGTCTAAGGCGCTGTGTTCAGGTTCGATAAGAACTAGTGACGATTCGCAGTCTCGAAAGGGGCCTGGGTTCGAATCCCAGTCTTGTCAGATTCCTTTTTGCACATCAGATGATCAAATGCCGTTACGAGCGTATATTCCCGACATGTCCCAAGCGCTGGGGCCGCCATGATTCGCCGCTGCGGCTCTTTGACTTATAATCGCAATGGAAGTCTTGTGGGATCATACATATCTTGGACGATGATGTTCGCTTTATAATCACGGTGGGATATACGCGGTCATGGCTTGTTGCTGTGACTTGTATACTCGTATACGCAAACGGATACAGGGATGCAGGGATACAGGGCATAACGTGGCTGTCAAGTCACTGTCGATGTCGATTCACATTTTGTTATGCCATCAGAACTATTGCTAGTCTTGATAACAGTTAAAATTGCAATGTGTCTAATCTCAATAGTCAATATTTTGTCGCAGTGGAATGTCGAATAAGACATGCACGTGTAGATGACGATAAAAAGCGCAACAACCATAATTATTGAGTTAAGCGCACACGTGCTTCAAAACAAGAATATTATGGGGACAGGTGCTTGGCGCCAATTAATCTCATTCCAACAAGCCCCCTTGCAACGCGCGGCGCTTTCGGATTTAGCAGTCATACATTGGACAGGGGACTTTATCTTAGTGCCAAACCTTGTTTTTCTAGGTCCCAAGGCACTTGGTGCTTCATCTTTGTGTGAGAGATGCTGATGCCAAGAACCCCCTCCCCTCCCCTCGTAGAGAGAATGGTCATCCAGCCACAATTCCATGACGAAACTTGCCAAGTCTGGCTGCTACTTAAGAATCTGAGTGGCCACTTTATGTTTCTTCCCTCAATCATCCCATCTCTTTCAGTCTCTCACCATGATCTTCTCCAGTATATCTCTCCTCTCGTTGTTATCTGGCGCACTGGCCAGTGCCGTTCCCCAAGGAGCGAATGCCTGGAAAACTTTACCCTCCATACCCATTGCTTCCCGGCAAGAACATGGCGTCGTAGCACTCGACGAAAAGACCCTTGCAATCATCGGTGGAATCGTTCCCAATCGCGAGGCCAATGGTTTTGAGACGACTGCTCTGATGCAATTCTTCAACACGCGCTCGAACTCTTGGCGCCGATATGTCACCGAGGCGCCCGTCAAAGTTAATCATCCCAATGTCGCTGCAGTCAATGGCAAGATCTATCTTCTCGGCGGACTCTCAGATATCGACAATGGCGCTTGGCGAGCATTTTCAGACTCATGGGTCTACAATCTCGACCTCGACGAGTGGACGGAGCTCGACCCAGTTCCTGAGAGTGAAGAGCGAGGAAGTGCGGCGATTGGCGTTTATGGAAATATTATCTACATGGCTGGAGGTATGCGCACCTTGGAGCCAACTGGACCAGGCGGAGAACAAGATACAGTCGATTTTGTCTCTGCCTTCAATACCAAGACTTCACAATGGATCGATCTTCCCTCAGCAGCAAAGAAGCTCCCTGAAGGCCGCGATCACGCAACAGCCTCCATCGTCGGAACAAAATTCTACGTTCTCGGCGGTCGCCTCCGCGGCCAGCGCAACGTAAAAGACACAGTCTTCATCCTCGACCTAGAAGACCTAGAAGCTGGCTGGACAACCAGCGAAGGCAGAATGCCTACTCCCCGCGGCGGTGCCGTTTCCGGCACAATCGACACCAAAGTCTACGTTTTAGGCGGCGAAGGAAACACGGCTCCCGAGTCGGAGGGCATGTTTGACCAGATTGAGGTCTTTGATGCAAAGACCGGGAAGTGGGAGGAGCTCGGTACTATGAAGTTGCCAAGACATGGAGGTGCGGCTGTTGCGATTAAGGGTGGCATTTACCTTCCAGGTGGAGGCATTACGGAGGGAGGATCTCCGGTTGATACCCTGGATGTCTACTGGCCGTAGCCAGACATTCGCTGTTCTTTTATATGTGTATTTCTAGCGTTTAATGATTAATGACCCTTGACTGTATATCTCTTAGTGATTTCGGGTTCCGAGTGATATTTCTTACACGTCAATGTTCACGTAAGCCGCAACCGTAAGCATGATCGTCGATCTAAGTAAGTAAGCTTATCCCTAGTATATTGCTTAAAGGGAATTCGATGCTCTTAGTTTAGCATAACATGTGTCAGTTGGAACTCTGATAGGTAAAGCCAGCTGGCCTCATTCCTTCACAAAATAGAGGTACATAAGCCAGAATGAAAAATATCGAATTAAAATTAATCATAGTAAAAAGTTCTGCTGCCCATGCTGATCAGATATCTAAAACGACCAACGGAAATATCCTATCTGAAGATCAGGGAATTTCGCAGTCATGCCATCGACCGTACATTTAGAATACTCAGGATAAGAGAAGACCTCCTTGAATCCAGAATCCTTATATGTTTTGTTCACCGTCTTTGAACATGGCATAGCCATGGTCGGAAGCTTAGCCCATTTCTCAAAAGTGGCAATGTCAGTCTCTATAACAAATCTCTTGTTCATCTCAGACAAATAAGAGAGTTGTCCCTGGATAGAACTGATGGAGCTAATGACCCTGGTTAAGTAGTTACCATTGTAGTTCTCCGAAATCAGCTCTTGCATCGCTTCTAGCTTTTCAAGAACCTCGCGATTTTCTTCCTTTTCGCTGACATTAAGCTCTTGCTCGATGTCGCCAAAACTCATTGAGCGTAGTTTGGTTTCTTCTGTTCCAGTCGAGATAGCGAATGTGAGGTTGTTGGGCAAGAATTCCTTGAATGGATCCAGCTGTGTCTTGATATCAGATGAAAGACTTTTGACGCGTTTGGCTATTGGAAGAAGCTGAAAAAGGTCTTTCACTGTTCTCATCTTGCCGTTCTTGAACAAGTCTACAGTAGCAGCCTCGCCGAGAAGATCTGCAGCTTGACTGGAAGAATTCAATTGCCGTTGGAGGAGATTATCGAGCTTTCCAGCTAGATCGGCTGGGAACCGGAGATTCCCAAGGTAACTAGCTGCGGCGATGTTGCTGTTAACTACACAAAGTCAGAACACTTCTACTAAGAGATGTTGAGGTTCGGCTCACCTTGTTCCATTAAAGTTGATACAGCAGGTCCCTTGCAGCTACCAAGCTTTTCGCAGCTGGCGTTGATGGAATCAACCTGACCTGTGCCAGGGACACATACGACACCAGGTTTGACGTTGAATCCCTCAACTCGACTGAAGTGGCGTTTATTGATCTTAAGATTCCCCAGTTGTTCACAATACCTGCGAAACCAACTCCAATACTGCTTTTGAAGTGGCTAAAAGCAGATTGGACCGCGTCTATGATCTGCGTCGAGTTGCAGGAGCCTTTCTCGCACGATTAATACCCGTAATGAGTTTAGCATACGTGGGCATGTCCATCTGTTGAAAATGGTCAGCATTGAAGTGTTTCAGAGTGATCTACGCGCCTCGAATGCCCTGAGAAATGGACTTTGCTTGTGTAGTAAGGCTCAGCTGCTGGAGGCGAGGGAAGCATTTGCAGATAGCCTCTGAAGATTTGATGAAGTTATCGCCTTCAGATTGACCTAGAACCTTTCGCACAGGTCATTACCTCGCAAACTTTAGAAGGTTCCTTCTTGGTTGGACAGGGGCTTTTCTCCTTTTTCTTGGTTTGCACTTAAGCTATCGGCGGCTCATGGTCAGCTGCCACGCCTGCGACTTTATGTACTTACATACCTTTCTCTCTGTGACTTCTTTTGTATTTACAGTAAACCCAGTTGGGACGGAGAATTTGTACTTGCAGGTGGATAGGTTCTGTAAGCCTGCGCAGGCATATGAGAGGGTCGTTTGTGCACAATGTGCCAGAAGGGCATATGACATCAACTGCGCAGGGAGGATGTACATCTTCATGATGGCTGTTTGAGAGATGAGGCAGATAGATATTGATGCCGAGTGAGAAGGTAATTAGAAGATAGCATGATCGATATAAGTACCAAGACTTGCAACCGCCTTGCTTCAAAATCTAGAATCCCTACTTTTACCATTTCCGGATTTCACCGCCGTGTTGTGCATGTCTGGCCCACAATAGTAGTACCTACAGTAAGCATAAATTAGATGGAAAATTAAGTTATAGAACGGAATTCATTTACCAATAAATACGGCCCAGGCACATCTAGACGGGTCAGCCCTATCATGGCTTGCGCCACATACTGTCAAATCGTTCTGAACATGGTAATTGTTAGTCGCATTGGGAGTGTGGCTGATAGACTGGAGCTGCTGGACCAGAATAGCCAGATGCTAGTGGATATCCTTAAAACAGCAACTGGTACGTGTCATTTATAGATTCCAGTCTCCCAGGAAATGGCTGTGCAGATCTACTGGGAGGACACAGGCCCGTTAGCCCGTTAAACCGGCGGACCCGAGCAGGAAACCTTATTTGATGTTCTCAGGGAAGCCCTGTATCGACCCTCAAGATAAGGATGGTAGACGTGCTAATTTTGGTGGTTCTCAGTCGCAGCGCGCCTTTTGTGGACGTGAGAGGGCGGTCTGGAGCCGTGAGATCAGAATGGTCGAGAAATATAAGTGTGGCGTTGTACAGTTCCCGGTGGCATAGTATCTTCACGCCAAATAGAGCTGAACAGAAGCCCGCAAACTTCTCGATATTCGAAACCCTGTACGCAATATGAAGGAGCTTATGCCCATTGACTGAGTCTGGCAATGGCATTGTAAAGTAGCAACTAATTCTTCCTCAAATGCCCAAGTAGTGATAACATAGAACATCCATTTGTAGATACTATGGTTTACATGAAATAGATAGGTGAAGGCTCATATGTATTTAATTGTCAAGGTCAAATTTAGCCGCCACTATCGATCAGCTGTGCCAGCATAATCTAGAGCCTGCTGCAGCACCAAGATGCATAATAGTGAGTGAACGGGATGGGGCTACAATTGGTTCCCTTATGATAACAATTGCCGAAATTCCCTCCAGTGGTATAAACGACCGAGGGGTTGTTGTTGTCGCATCGAAGACCATAACCAGAAGGCCAGCCACCATCAACATCGCAAATATCTCCTTCGTTGCGCGAGTAAGAGATCATGCCACAGTCATTGGCGTAGATGGTCGCGTGCAGGTCACCGCAGCTGGGGCCGCCTCTGGGATCGCCCAGTGTACATGTCTGCCAGGTGCCTACTGCAACTTCGCCATCTCTGCAGCCTGTTCGGAGAGCTGAGGAAAAGGCGGCCAGGCTGAGGGGGACGAGGAGGGTGTTTGAGAAGTGCATTGTGTATTTCGTAGTCCTATTGACTTGTTAGCATACGGCATCTTGCCCAAAGACGCGCCAAAGGCGGAGGCGGTCAAGAACTTACTGGAGACAGTTTTCTTTCGAGTCACTGAGAGAGTGAGGAGTCTGAGTTTAGAATACTGGCAGGAGGGAGGCCTTATATAGTAGGGCTCATGCTGTTATACACAGAGAAGCTAACTATCCCAGTACAATCATGACTTCAGCCTATTCATTCAACGTGATCAAAGTTCCAAAAAGCAATTTCTCAAAACTATCAATATAACAGGAAATGCTGACAATATTGCTTCATCGGGCGGACTGCATTTTACCGGAGCATCTCACCGAGCTGCTCGGTCGAGGATTGGCTATGCCCAGAAGTCCAAGAGTAAATTTGCATCAGCCACAACCTGGATCGTGGTGTTGCATAGGAACTTACCATGCTTGATTGGCTATTGAATTTCCAAGGCAATCTCGGATGCATCAAAATTGGCTTGTGGTGCCTGTGAAGCCCGCTTACTGACATGGTCATATTCCCAGCTTTGCTCGGGAACACGGACCTTCAGGGGGCAAGAAAACACTGAACCTTGATATAGGGTGTCAAAATAAACTTAGCAAAGAGTCCCCTTAGCTTAGGCTAAATTTGCCTAAATATTTTCATAACTTAGGGTAAAGGTCTTGAGTTTTCTTTCCATCCCCTAGACAGCATATTCATCCTGATTGGATAAGACAATGATACCCCGGAATTTGAAAATAAGATGTGTCCGTTTTTTTAGTTGGATAAATCTGTAAATCTAGCCGGGGAGTCGATGCAAACGATCACGAGAGGATAAGAATGTATTCGTTGCACATAGTTCTGGATATGGCCTTTACAGCCTCCCGCCTCATTTTCACGATTCAACGTCTATCAATACTAAAAGATGTACTACCGAGCACAGTACTTGTCTCCGACTGAAAGATGAACACTTTCCTCTTCTGGATGAAAGCCCGATCGAGGCTTTTAAGCTTATGTTTTGGTCGCCGCTTATTGTCCAGGGGCGTAGAATAATAATTTGCCTCTTGATTACTGATTGATCCCGATCATGTGACTGTGCCAGAGGGATCCATTTTAATAAAGGTTTGCACTTTTTGCGGCGTCTTTGATTCAGGCAGAAGTTGCGATATTTTTGTCGAAACAGGTGAGTGCTGAACTATCACGTGCAGATATAAATAAAACCAGCATATCCTTAACCGTTGTCCCCATTAATTGGCTTATGCTTCCTGAGCAATGAGGTCCACGGCCGCAAAATAACTGTCAGTAGTAGGACTGCTGAGATAGACGATTTGGTCACCAGACGTCTGGTAATAGAACTTATCGTATACTTCGTTGCTGGTCGAAGTTACGCATACGAGGGGGTGCAAGCGATCGAAGATGTCCCTTGTGCACACTGTTTGAGGAACTGTGCACGAGAGCTTGCCATCGATGACCCGGCACTTGATGTAGTTGGATCTCGCGTCAGGACCGGGGCTACCAGTGCACCCTCCAATAGTGGCTGGCGCAACATGACCAGTCCATTGATAGTATGCCCATATATAGTATCCGCCGTCCTCGTCCTTGACCCGGCCTGTGCTTGGTTCGATGGTGAAAGTTCTGGGCTTATAATCCTCGAGAGGGGAGTTGGGGTTAAACATCATCAAGTGGCCCTCCTCATCGAGACCTTGAAGAAGTGCACCATCCACAGCGCCGCCGCCACCGACGACCTTGAAGCTTGGAGAGGCGGCAGCGGTGGTAGTGCTCTCAGCCTCCGCAGTTGTGGTGGTCATGTCGGTAGTTGTTTGATCGTCCAATGTCGTAGTGGTAGTCGTCTGGGCATCCAATGTCGTCGCGGTGGTTTGTACAACAGCGGTAGTCGTGGTCGCTTCCGAGGTTGTTATTTCGGGGGAGATATCAGTAGATGTTTCCAGATCAGTCGTAGTGGGCTCGATCGCACTAGTTAGAGAAATCGTCGCCATTGCATCTGACACTGGAGGGTGATTCTTTGTTAGGCGGCGTCTCGGAGTCACTTATAGTTAATCACACTCACATGAAGATTTGGGCTTGCATGGGCCAGCGAACACAGAGTCCGTGGCAATAAAGCCAATGCCCAATAGGCACTGAACCGCATTTTGCAATTTTCTTGTAAAGTATAGAGTAGAAAGCAAGAAGAGAAATAAGAGCCAAGGGGGCAGGAAGAAGGATATTTACAGGAGGGTAGCTTTATTTCCACATCTCAATAGCTTGATCTATAAATCAATAATTACTTGCAACTGGTATAAAAAGGGTTAGGCTGGCGAAGAAGCAAACTTGTTGGACCAATAGGCTTGTCGAGATCTTTGGAAACGATCTTAGGGTCGCTAATCTCTAAATAATGGAACGCCATTAGGGAGTCTCGAATCTTTTGTTTCTGGGTGATCAACTTACTACAAGACAGAAGAGAGATAAAGATAACACGCCATTCTACATCATGATCAATGCCACTGAGCCTACCACATCGGGAACGCAACCATGAATGGGAAATAAAAAGAGACATTATCTCAAGCAGATTTGAACAAAAGCTGGTATACTGAAGTCTATAGAAGTGATTTCATCTTTCTGGCTCCATCGCTATTGCTAGCAGGACCCGATTACATGGTTAGATTAATAGCTTGGCCTCATCTCCATATAGATAGTCACAGACACGCCAACCTCCACCTGTCATGTCCAAAACCTTAGAATTCCCCAAGCCTCGTAAACAAACAGTATTATTCAATTTATACAAGCCTAAAAACCTCCCAGTCAAGATTCATCCTTTGTAGATTCTCAGTAGGAAGTCCCATGAATCCGTCAATAAACACGGGCCCAAGCACCTGATAGTCCTCCCCAATCTTCCGCAGGGCCATTGGAACTGGAATACCTTTGATAATAGAGATAGTGTCTCCTTGTTCTATGGAAATTGGACCTGATCCAATCATACCGTTGTCTGAAACAAGCAAGCCTCGCCTTCCCGCTATTCGATTGCACGTATCAAGGAAAAGCTTGCAGCAGCCTTCGCTCTGGCTGATAGCCTCCAATGCCCTTGTTGCAGCGGCTGTGAGAGATGTAGTGCCTCCTGGCCCGCTATCCAAGTGTACACCCAGTTGTGTTATTATCTCAAACATCCGTCTGAAAATATCTTCTTGTTCTGAGGTAACCTCAGAGCGAGGTATAGACCGACCAGCCAGTGTAAACATGATTGTCCATGGTATAGATTCATGCAATCTGAAAATGACTGTACCCTTTCTGATACGCAAAGCCCATTCGGCCATAAGATGCACATTGCGAACAAGCTTGCCATTCGTTATCATTTCATTGCTCGTGAGTTCGCCATCCTCGCCTTTTTCTAGCGTTAGGCAGTAGCATGATACGCCCAGACATGCGGCTTTTACTGATAGCGTGTTTCCAGAAACCGAATGGGGGAAATCTTGGTCAGTCCATGACCGTTTCTTAACGCCATGATAGACTAGAGAGTCAGGCAGCCAACTCTTGTTATTTTGGCTCCAGTCAGGAACCGAGCTGGAAGCATCCGGAAGACGAGAGCCGCAATCAACGAGCAATATAATTAGAGTGGGATTCCATTCCATCAAACTCACGAGGGCATCGCGATAGACTCTGCCAAGTGGTTTCTGATAATCAGGGGTAGGTGGCTGTGCGCCGAGTTGCCGCAGTACGCTATCGATCGCATATACTCGGTCGTGCGGCCATTTCGAATTACGGTCTCTGATAGCTTGTGCAAGGGCAACAAGATAATTCTGAGGTTGCAGATCAGGATGGCAGATCAGACTGTGCATTCGAGCCTTAGAGCCCTGTATGCAATCAAAAGAATGCTTCGCCAAGTTATCTGTGAAATAGGGAAGAAACAGGAAGGGGACAAAGATGGGGATTAAATAACTAGAAACCATAGAAATTGTGAGGCCGAGGAGTACCAAAAACCCTACTGTATGACAGAACCCCAGTCCCCACCGAACAAAGGGTTTCATGCCGGATATCCTGACTGTTTCCAGACTCTGAACGCAGTCATGGAGTGAGTAGATGCTATCCTGTACAGTGTTGTTCCAGTAGCTACTTCGCCTGGGATGACGGGGAATACTCTGCCAGACATCAAAAAGAGCTTGCCATTTTTGGAACGAGTCTGAGTGGGATACTTCATCGTGCACTCGTCGCTGAATCTCACTGACTACACTGTTGAGTGGATCAATCGATGCCTGCGTTGCCGAATGCTCGATGAAGGTAAGGGCTTGGTGCATGACCAGCCAGGGAATTTGCTGTTGTCCACAAACAAGAACAGGGTTTGATGCAAGCGCCATCTCCTGAAATGTCCAGGCGCGAGAAAGCCAAGCTTGGTCCAGAAGTGCATTAATTACATCCTGGCTGGCAAACGGAAGGCTAGACAATTGTGCTGCCAGAGTCAGTCCCAAACATAATATCCCACGCATACTTAAACAAGATGCTTTATAAAGAATGGACTCACCAATTCGATCTGCGTATTTTAATCTTGCGTATGGCATGGCATGAATGAACCAAAGGATTGAACCTCTTTTATATCGCTCGGCAATAAGGGGCTCAATGCACATGTTTCGAAAGGCAAGAGGCAATGTATATCGACCAATATCAATCAAATGTCTCGAAAGAGGACGCCTAGAATTGCCACGAGAGTTTCGAGGATTTAGAGGCACTTCAGCAGGGAATAAACGAAATTGCGAGATGGTGCCGATATACTCGGCAGCCTGATCGGTATCCGTATTACCAACACCCAGCCAAACATAAACGGTTTCGGCCAATGTGAAGATACTGCCCATCAGCAAAATCTGCTGCTCCTTCTCGCTGTTATCCTCTTGGTTGATGCAGATTGCATCAACCCATATTGTCAGCGACCGGCAGGATTGCCGAAGCGACGTCAATGCCTCATAACAGGATTGTGTGATATTGATATCACAACCGTTACAGGCAATTTTGTGGTGGGAGCTTTGGCCCCAAACATACGAAAGCGCAGTGAACTTGGGTAGAGTCCGTAGATCAACCGTGCGTAATGTGCCAGTGAGCCGATCATTATCGGCTGGTATACTCTGGTGGACATCAAGCACTCGTATGCACTGAGAACTGGGAGGTAGAGGGAGATTATCGTAAACTTGTCTTGCTGTAAAAGGGCCTATATTAGGCTGGTCGTTGGAGTTATTACGAGGCATTGGGAAGTTGGTGAAGGAAGAAATTGAATGTGAGGGGGAAACTCAAGCTGAAAAAATAAGAACGGGTTGAAAAGCATGTCAAGGAAGTCAGCCGCACCAGGCTGACTGACTGCGCCTGTCTTGACCTGAGTGTGCAGCAGACAGGCGGCTACCGATGCAACTGTGTTTCTTTCAGAGGCTGATAAACTGCTTTTCCTATCCAATGATTTACAGCCACACTCAGTCCTTGACTGCACGACCACGGGCTAGATCCTCCCACGGCCAATCACGAGGGCCGCAAGACAAAAATACAAAAGCCACGTCCTGCGATGCAGGAGGGTCATGCAAGGTTTAGTCCTAGAATTGAGGCACCAGCGGCGGTCCTATCAACAGACACCTCTACTTATCCAGTTCCTTATTTAGCCCATTTCCTGAATTCTCGCCCTCCCATAAAGCAGCAGCTTTAGTTAAAGTAGTAAGAACACAGTTATAAAGACTTACGTCTCCTGGTATTTTGTTATCTCATCTACTTTTCCGGAATCCGGAATATAGATTAGGCCTTAGCATCTGATTTAGATCGATCAAAATTACACGCCTCATACTTCCACTGCGTCCCGAAGCCTAGCTTTTCATAGAACCCCCTTATAACCGAACTTCCGTGCTTCCGTGCGGAATTTAGGAAACAATACGGCGGAATGTAGGAATTGGCATCTGATGATCCTGATGGCTGAGTGGAACTTAAATTGGATGTCAACAAGTTACCTTTGACTACAAATAGTTAAGAACGCCGTTCCAAACACTCAAACAAAAGAGGCCCAAAAGTCAATCCTGGTTAACGCCCAATTCTAATGATAAGAATGCCAAGAGAGAGAACAACACTTTCCATCGCGGCTGATGTGTTCGACGGCAATTGTCCATCGATCTCACTTCAGAGAGGACTTAGTGTTCCCCGGTCAATCAAACGAAACGGAACAGATGCTCAAGAACATTCTCGGCAGGTAGGAATGTTTCGTTTAGGGATCAGGTGAAACAGCCTACTTGTACAAGTCCTAGTGCATCATTGGAACCTGCAAGGCCCAGGAGAACCAAGGCAGTGTCATGGAGGCCACAGCTTGATGACACAGATAGAAGCGCCAAAACTCACAAGTTTCATTCATTGCCAGGTGAAAAGACTTATAGATCTTCAAGAAACCAGTCAGCTAAAAAGGAATCCGGCCATGGTTGCGACAACACTGGCTGTTCCCAAGTAGCTGTATCAGTTGCGGTTGAATGACTGCCTCTCTCCACGAACGGAAACTCAGGTCGACACGACTCGGCGTCTTCTACGTTGCACCAACCCTCATTCAATCCAACAGAAGGATTTGGCATGTTTCGGTACGGTGATCCTTTCTTACTCGCTAGGGTGGATTGATCTTCCATGACATCATCGAGCACTCCCAGCTGCTGGAGTATCGCCCGCATGTCCACGAACCTCTTCAGAAGCTTCCGGGACAGGCGAGACATGGATGCATATTTGGACGCCAAAGCAACCGACATGTCAAAGCTATGGCAGTAGTCCCTCTTCAGGTCCGGCGAGAGACAATTCAGTATGGTTTCTGTATTCTGTTGCATAGTTGCAGCTAGCAGGAAGGAGAGCGCGGTGGATGATGCCAACACGTGCTGGTAGTAGGGATGGTGCCTCTGATAAAGATCTGTCGTAGCATCTAAGTGACAAAGTATATCGGTTACTCTGACCAACAGTTCGACTGCGGATCGGAGGTGTCTCTTACTACTGGCTGTGTCGGCGTGGGTGAAAAAGAATGGCCTAAGGAGGAGACTCCGGATAGACTCGGCGCGAAGGTGTAAGATGATGGCCCATGACGGTGGCCTTTTGGTAAGATCCGTTACCCATTCGCTAGTATTGCAAAAGGAATAATGGCCAACGGCTCTTTTCCGCCACTGCTCAATCTGGAAGTCCAAGACCTCAAAGCTGTCGTCGTCGGGGTACTTCCCCCCCTTGGCCGCGCGCGATATGGGCTCGTGAAACTTGTCGCTGATGAGGATAAAAGACATCATCGCCTTGAGATACGGATTCTCGATCTGCAATACGCCAGGGACAACGATAAGTCTACATAATCGAGGCAAGGAAGGGAACAGAACTTACCTTTGTCTTCAGGGATGCATCAAAACTGTTGGCATCAAAGTTGGCCGGCAAGCCTGTTGACGCACTCCACTGTCTATCGAGCACAGTGATACTGCAGAGAAGATTGCTTGCCTCGGTGCGTTGTCTCTCCGAGGTTACCAAACGTGTCAACACTTGGTAGTCGTGGAAGCCAAGCTCCATCAACATACGACCAGCAATCCCGCATGTTCTCCAAGCTGCTTGCGGCATGTCATTGACAAATTCGTACCAAGCCTTATGACCGAAATCAGCATAGATTGAGACAGAAGCAGTGAACAAACCCTGTAGGGTGGCTTACCTTAAGTAGAACGATGATGACGTGCTGCATGCCTGTGGTCCGACTTGTCAGTCGAGAGTTAACGGTCTCCTTGCAGTTGTTCCAGATGATACTCTCAATATCCGAACTCCGAGGCTCTGCGTCGGCGTGGAGTGCTATTGCCAGAACAAGATTGTACGTGATGAGATCTTCCTCCAGGGATAGCCTTGCTGTACGATCCGAGCCAAACTGCTGTAGTTCGAGACTGGGACTTCCCACGTACCAGGCTCTGGTTCTCGCAACCAGCGAGTCTAGGTTGACGAAAGGATGGAAATCGCCCACGATATCCTGGAACGATGCGAGTAGCCGAAGAGCTTCCCGATAATTGATCAACGCGCGAAAGCCGATCAGATGCATTGGAATGCAACGCTCGCCAACAGCGGCTGGAGTTGGTGACTCTGTGGCTTCCCTCTCATCTGTAGTACCATCGGCTATAGCAGGCTCATTGTCTATGCTCGCGAGCTGTAGTTGTTTATGGTAGACGACGTCGCTGGAAGAATCGGGTTGCCGTACTCTGATTTGGGCAATGTTTAGGCTATAGTCCGGGCTTGTCGGTCCGTAGAAGCATTGCGTGGCCATGACCGACTTCTGTTCAAGCGATCGGCGTTGATGGCCATTTAAGACAGACTCCCTCGGTAGGACTAGACAACTACGGTCCCTGCGATCTTCATTCTGTCTCGTGGCCGTAGCAAATGTCGCTGCTTGGCTTTCGACACGGCGCGATAAGCTATCCAGCTGATTCTTCATCTGAAGAACGACCTGGGCGACGGACTCGTGACTAGAACTCGTGTTAGAATATCCAGTCTTTCGCTGGGCCAGAGCTGTAACGTACCCCAATGTTAACGCGGCTGTTGCCTCACCAGTTCGATGTGAAGTCGTGCTTGGGGCCGACATGTGCTGAGCTGACCAGTAGTCACTAGTAATGCCATTATAAATGCACTCCTGTTCGCGAGCAGCACAGAAATCGCAAGGCTGTTGTCCGTCGCATTTACCCTTGCGTCGTCGACAGGCATCGCAGGCCCGTGACGTATACGGGGCTCGACGCTTGCAGAGACCTGCACTTCTCTGGTAAGCAGATGAGCGTTTCATGACGACTGGCTATCATGCAGTGCGAGTGGGAAGAGGAGATTCCGCAAGACAATGGGCATGTCGGAGCTCGTGTTCGGTTCTGTTGGCTGGAGGGTTCAGTAGGTGGCCAAGCCATCGTGGATAAGGTTACCCCTGTAAGTAGTTGGACCAATCACAAAATTGTTCGAGATAGCTAGAGTTTCCTTAGTTTGGTATAGTACGGTGGTTGCGGCTATCTGGCCCAATCTAGCAAAGTAAACAGCTAACGTAGTAGTCTCAACACACTTTCAAGTCTGGGGTAGCCGCTAACTAGTGTAACTTGATGAGGGGCGGGAATTCCGGCCGATAGTTAGGAATCAATCTTGTGGGCGAGTATATGGCCGGTGGAACTTGACAACACGGCTTCCCTGAGCTGCTATATTATCGGCTGCTGCCCTTTTTCTCCCGGGGAAATTTCACCTCAATATCTTGTTATTTTCTGTCGTGTTACATCTTATACTTACTCTGTATCGTCTTATATCGACCTTAGTTCACAATGACAAATTCCAAGACTCAGATCAACAATGAAGATTCGACCTCTGCTCCCATCGACCGTTTACCAACGCAGGGTGATAGCGCCCAGCTGCAGTCGCTTGGATACCACAGCGAGCTGCAACGAAATTTCTCCCTACCCTCCATCGTTGGCCTTTGTCTATGCCTCATGAGCACCTGGGAAGCATGTGCAGCAGTGCTCGTGCAGGGGCTCGCCAGTGGAGGAGCTCCCTGTCTTTTCTACAATTTGTAAGTCTAGTGTCATCACATTTTGCTTTCCAGTACCTGTGGCTAATGATCGTCACCTTAGTATAGCATCCTTTGCCGGCTCTCTGGCCATTGGTGCCTCACTTGGGGAAATAGCCTCCATCTATCCAACCGCTGGAGGTATGTGTACCGATAAAAGCACGGCACTGGGCCGGTCACAACTGGCAAGACGGTCTATCCACTACTATTGGGCTAACACTATCTAGGCCAGTATCACTGGGTCACAGCCTTGGCACCTGGTAGATTCAAGAAGCCTGCTGGCTGGATTACCGGCTGGATATCCGTGGGTGGACTGATTGCACTCACGTCTTCTCCCGCGTTTCTTGGTGGCCTGATGACGCAAGCTCTCATCACCCTGAACTCGGATAGCTACTCAGGGACCAGGTGGCAAGGAATGCTTTTCTACTGGGCCTTCGTGGTCTATGCTGCAGTCATGAATGTCTGGGGGCACCGAGCCCTGCCTACCACAAACTCTGTATCAGGTCAGTTTCCTCCTCACCAACTTCCCAATCCCTGATGTGATATTCACTGATGACTTTGCAGGTATCCTCCACGGCCTGTTCTTTCTTATCACACTCATCATTCTCGCGTCCATATCCACGAAGAATACAGCCCACTTCGTATTCGTCGAAACCCAGAACGAGACGGGATGGAGCAGTTCTGGAGTCGCTTGGTTCGTCGGTATGATCAGCTCTGTTTATCCTTTCCTTGGGTATGACGCCGCATGCCATCTGGCAGAGGAGCTGCCTTACGCTTCGCGAAATGTGCCCCTTGCCATTATGGGAAGTATCGGCATTAATGGCATACTTGGACTGGCCTTTACCTTGGTATTGCTTTTCTCAGCAGGCCCCTTGGAGAGGTTACTTGAAAGCCCTACTGGATTTCCCTTCATGCAACTCTATCTCGATGCTACCAAATCACACTCTGCCACGACTATCCTTAGCATCTTTGTTATCGTGATGGCTCTGGCCGGATCTGTGGCTGGGCTTACATCAACCTCCCGAACCTTATGGGCGTTTGCACGAGATGATGCAACGCCATTCTCAACATTTCTGAGCACCGTGAACCGCAACGGGCATGTGCCCAGCAGATCCATATGGACTGTTACAGGGTTCCAGATCCTGTTGGGATTCATCTATTTGGGCAGTTCAGCCGCGTTTAATGCCATCTTGTCTATGGCAATCATCGGTATGTACCTATCATACCTGCTCCCGATCCTTGCCATGCTCTTCCAAGGTCGTTCGAGACTAGCTGCGGCGGATTATGGTCCGTTCAAGCTCGGCAATACCTTTGGGATCTTGATGAATATCGTGAGCGCCTGCTGGATCATCCTGGTGATCGTGTTTAGTGCATTCCCCAGCACCATGCCAGTTTCGGCAGAGAACATGAACTATTCGAGTGTCATTATTGCGGGGTGGGTACTTTTCGGGGTTGTTTATTACCTCATGCTTGGTCATCAGAACTTCCGAACGCCAATTGTTGGTGCCGGCGTTGTAATGGGTATACCACTGGCTGCAGCTTCTCACAATTGAACGGGCAATTTGACGACTTTCAGTTGTTTCAAGTGTGCTATAGAACTTATCAAAATAGCCTCGATAATTATAATAGTTCGGTGGCATAATGCAAACAAGTGCTTCTTTACGGGCAGGTTGATCTACGTGTCTGTACCGCAACAAATGTATTCCTCCGTACTACTGCCTTGATAGTTTTACCGACTAAAGAGATACAGATAACGTTGAGTCGAGGTTCCAGATATAGGAGACTTACGAGACGAACTGAAGATGGAGAAGTCGCTATAATCTGCGATGTTCAGGTGGTGGTGACTTGCAGGGCCATGATTCCCGTAAGACAAATAATTTAACACCAGTGAAAGCGAGTTCAGGAATCTCGTGAACTCAGAACTTCCGTAGCTTCGGAATTGCCCCACAAATGGATTTCGGAAACCAGCATATTCCGACGGAAAGGTCGACTTGGTCTGCACGGTAAGGCCAAATGGCATTTCAGCTGTGTCTAATTACCTAACTACCTGCTAAGCTCACCCCTGGCTTCGTTAAAAATAACATACGTACCTAGATGTGGATAACAGCATGGTCTAGTCCAACTCTGCGAGACGCTGGCTTGCCAGATGTGTGCTTAACATGATATTTTATGCACATCCTGAAGCGGCTAGTACTATAGATACAACACGCTCTTCCTCACGGAGGTGTAAAGAGCAGTGAATTTGGTCGTTTCTATGGATCCCAAGGTTTGGACGAATGAATTTATTTCAAGACGGTTACTTGGATGAAGTAGGTCTTTTAGAGTTCTGTGGCACAATATCTGAATACAATCCCGTGAGTCTCGTATGTTATTGCAGTTCATGGCTTCATAGCAAGGTCTGATCAGTGAGCTAGCAGCAGTGAATTGGTTAAAGCCAGAATACTCAATATCTCCTTTGTGTCGTCCAAGGTCAGACCTCAGCTTCATGGTTGCACATGTGTTCACTAGAGCTTCTCGTCTAAACTCCAAATTTGTGGAAAGCAACTGAGACCACATTGCCTTGTCTTGCAACTGATATTTCTCCTGCAACTTAATCCACATGAAGGCATTCCATTGCATTGAGTCATACGTATGTGTAAATCAACATAAAGTCCACCATAGCCCTACAGCCTTGCAGCAGCACCTGCGGAACGGACTATTGCCTCCGCATCCCTCGCAGCTCTCTTCCCGCTCTCGATCGCCCCATCGATGAACCCACACCAGCCGTTCGCAAAGTCAGAGCTGGCAAAAAGAACCTTGCCATGTGGCTTTTGGAGTTCAGGCAGATATTTGGACATGCTACCTGCGGACCAGGAGCACCACAGGCCTTTTGCAAAGGGATCCTTTGCCCAATCATGCACGAGATAGGCCTGTACACTACTAGTGGGCTTGAATGTCTTGTTGAATTCCGCGATCGCGTGATCAACATTCTCCACGTCGTCCAAGGCGTTGCTGCGGACTGCTGCTACGCAATAAGTGCCGTCAGGTCCCGTGGATTTGGTTCCAGTGTGATCCGCAAAGGCCAAGAGGTACGGGGTAGTGTCGTTGACAGAAGCTGTCCCGAACCAGAGTGGCTCTGGGTCTCGCAGCCTGAAATGGAGCTTCGCGCCCATATTCGGCTGTCCAACGTGGACTGCCTCGGAGCGCAAGCTGCTTAGCGGTGGCGAGAACTGAATGTCTGAGAGAGCATTACTGTTGGTTTGTTAGATGTTTTGCAGAGTAGAGATCGAGAATATGGTACTCACAGAGGTATGGTGGATACAACAGTAAGGGCTGAAATAGTCCTGCCATTCTTAGCAGTGATGACCACGCTGTTTTGATCTTGGTTGATCTTGGAGACTTGAGTGTCAAAAAGCCTATCACACTGAACGTCGTCGAGAATTGCACGGGCGAATTTGGTCATCCCGCCGTTACCGAGCTTGTAGAAGGTGGTAAGCTCGTAAACTCCTGCCATTGAATGGCCTGACAGAGAGTACCATCGCAAAACCTCGGTGAAGCCTGTATCAGCGGCAGAATTGAGGCCAAAGAGACTGATATAAGATTCGAATAGTTCTCTTTCCTTTGCTTGCAGCCCCATCTGATCCAGTCGATCCTTGATGGTAAGATGATCATATTTCACCCATGGGTTAGGCTTTCGGAATGGGTCGTGCGGATAAGGCATCAGGGCACGGCTGTTCAGGCCATCTACTGCGAAAACCTGCTCTGCTGTCTTTTCAACGGCACGTATAAGTGCATCTCCTTGGACATCTTCGATCGTAGAGCCGAAGTTATGGAAGGCTCTTTCGGGAGACACAGCCGCGAGAGTCGGCTTGATTCCCTGTTGTAGGCCATACCGGTCAAGCTCACTGTAAACATGAGGCTGATTCCTTCAATAGCCAAGTTAGTCTCGATACAATCAGAGTTCGCAATTGAGGATATATCTTACCAGTGGATCCAAGTCCCGCCCATCTCGATATCCTCTCCCAGCTCGTGGCTGGTCCAAGTTCGGCCGCCAATACGGTCTCGAGCTTCGACAAGAAGAACGCTGAGCCCGTGGACTTTGGAAAGATCTCTGGCGGCCACCAGTCCCGCAAAGCCGGCACCGATGACTATAACGTCATACTTGTCCCGCACCTGTTGAGAGCTAGTGACGACAGAGTCGGTATTTAGTCCATGCTTGGAGGCAGATGGCGTCCACAAAAAGCCCTCCCTGGAGACACCCATATTGCTTAATTTGGTGATTATTTAGACAAGGTTGAGACGCGTCAAAGTGGAAGAAGAATGATCCTAGGTTTTGAATGTTTGCAAGATTAGATGCCAATGGAAAAATAAGATTAAATAGGTAAAGTTGGACAGCTGACAAATGTGGTAACTTGATGAAACTCGAGTAGAGGGATAGCAGGGAAACTGGACAAACTTAAATTTACGGTTTGATTCGTTCAACGAGAGACCGCGTTTAAACGTCCAAATTAGGAAATGCTATGAGATGGTGGTATCGACTCCCACGGATATGCTGGAATTTAAACGGCATTAACGCCGGAACATTCCTGAATTCCTGAATTCCTATTTCCTAAGACGAGGAATAATAAGCCCCTGCAGGTTCCGACTTGGCCAGCTCCAATGCAATGCAATGCAACGCCTCTTATTTTCCCCGCGCAATCTCCTACTTTATTAAATCATCAAATCCCCAGCCTGAAAGACAAACTGTTTACTTGTGTATCCTCAATCTTCTCCTCAATCTTCTCCCAGACCCATTGCGTAATCTTCCATAATGGTGTTCGAAACACGACCCCGATCCGACGTCTTTAAGGTTGATGCTACACCTGGCGTCCCCCACGTATGGTACAGTATGTTTGCTCTTTCACATCGAAACTCCAGTCGAGCTGACACAACTTTAGCCGAGATCTTTGGCAGTCCTGCAACTGATTCCATCAAAAATCCATTGACGGCTGCCTATCTTCGCATTGACAAAGGCCCACCGGTGTCTCCTCCAGTGTACGCATTTGACGAAGCTGGTATCGTGATCGAAGGTAGGTTTCTCTGCCCAGGACATTGTTGAGCAGATGCTGAAAAATGCTTACTACAGGAGAAGTAAACTTCACAGACGAAGCTGGCAACTTTGCCACGCTGTACAAAGGAGACACGTTCCTAATTCGACGGGGCAGTAAGATGATCGTATCTTCAAACAGACACGGTGTGATTTTCAAGTGCGAGACTCAGTTTATGGGTCAGGAGATTGAGGTCAAGGTGTTGGGAAAGTCGAACTTGTAATGAGTTATAGCTACCACCGCAACGACATCCTGTAATAAAACATAAGAATGGGTTTGGTTCTTCATAAGATCGGAAAGTCTCTCACTACTGGTTCCTCTCATAGGACCTGACTCTCGAATCATCCAGTGAAGCTCGGGTAACATTGCGTCCTACATCTTTAATGATACTGGTTGTGACGCAGCCCGACCTTGGCATCGCTTCAGCTCAGGGCGGCATGAGTTCGGTTCTAAAAGCTAAGATACATGCTTGACGAGCTTGATTTCTTCTCCAAAACGTAGTTGGTATCCATCTTGATGTTCCTGGTATAAATTAGGCTCTACCATCTGATGCAGACACATCAAAATTACACGACTCATACTCCCACTGCGTCTCGTAGCCTAGCTTTTCGTAGAACCCCCGTATAGCAACAGCATCAATGAGGATTCCCTGCATACCTCTCTCCTTCAGATTCTCCATTGCTTTGAAAACAAGTGCTAGCCCAACGCCTTTCCCTCTCATGGCCTCATCCACTCCAACTGCAGCAATAAGACCAGTCTTGTCTCCAGAAGGAAGGAGAGGAAGAAATGCGAAAGCATCGCCAGCTGAAGATCCGAAAGAGCACATGAGAGTCCAGCCAATCTGCTTATTGGTATCCGGATCAATGGCGACCATGACTTCGTGATGTTGGCCTCGTGCTGCGAGGGCTTCGTAAATGCCGCCCCAGGTCTGGATGGTGTCAGTGAGGTCGATTGATAGTTGCAATATTATTAATTACAAACAGCTCTTTTTGTTTGGCCATGCACTCTTCGTACAGTTCTGGCGACCATGGAGTGAACTTGATATTTGTCTTTGAGACTCGCTCCATTATCTCCGGCAGGGTAATCTCAGCCTGGATGTCCTTGAAAAGGTCTCGAACAGTATCAGTAGTTTCGTATGAGCCTAAGTAGTTAGTAAATGACAGTAGTTTACTTAGCTGGACGACTGACCTCTATGAGAGAGAAACTCTTTTGCATCAGGTGAAATACTGGTTGGCACTCGGTACCAAAACCTGGGGAAAATGGACCCCATCGCCACAGACTTCAACTCCTGGCCTGCATCCTTTGCTGCATTTTTCAATCCAGCCTTTCCTTTCTCTAGAAGTGCAGAACCGAGTCCTTTGCGACGGTTTTCGGGTAAGACTCCGATGGCTGCGATATGTCCGGAGTTACCCCTCTTGGAATAGTATGACAGGCAGAATCCACGCTCGTGAATCCAGTGCTGACCCTTCATGCCAAAAAGAAGCCCTGCGAACCGACCTTGCTCGATAGGCCAGTCCGGGAAGACGGTGTGCCACAGCTTCCATGCCTTTTGGATATCTTCTTCTGAGCTAGTGAGTTCGCGGATGACATACTGAGAGGCGCTGACAGGGCCGTCATCTTTATTCTTCTGTTCTGCCATGTTTACTCCAAAACTCAGAGAATGGGTTTTATGACGCGTTTTGAGTCGTAATGTGGTGCAATGTAGATTGTTGGTTAGGAGGATCGGTGAAAGATGATAAACGCCTCAAAACACGTGAGCTGACTGAAAGGTGTGGAGATATGCAGGGTTCCGAGAATCTATGCCAAGGAAGGAAGCTGCAGTTGAATCCTTCCAGATTTCACATATGTATAGTATAATTCCACTAGTATGACAAAAGAATAAACTCTATAAATCATCTAGGATATATCCTCCCATTTCCCCTCACCTCACCTCCCCCCCAACAAGCTAGAATACTCATACTCCTTCTAATTCTGCTGTTCAGATCTACTCACTCCCGGCTCCACGGCGCGGTCCTCTACTCATTTTAGCCTCATCCTTAGCCCTCTCAATCACATCCTCCCAATTCGGCGGCTTGCTTCGAAGTTCCTGTCCAGCAGCCTCCGCATCAAAGCCAAACTGCAACAGCGCGTCTTCGCTGCACCACTCGCCCGTAGCCATGAGCCCGACTGGAATTTTACCCTCCGTATCTCTATCAGCAACTTCGCCAGCGTCTTTTCTACCCTCGGGAACGACGTATCCAGCTGGGACGGTTATGGCGGGAAGACCGCAAAAGTTCGCAAGCCAGACGTATTCCATGCTTTGAAGCGTATAGTTTCCGTCGTTAACACCATAGGATAACTCAGATTTTCCTCCGCGAATAGGTGCACCAGCGCAAGCGGTAGTGGGTGTTATGATAAGCATGCCAGGATATGTCTTCCACAGATACGAAAGATGCTGCATCAACATGCCTCTTAGTTTCTGAGCCAGCAGATAATCCGTCGAAGGCGTAGTTCTTCCCAGCGCAAGCAGAATCTTGTTAGCAGGTGTCAAGCCCTTCGTATCGTAAAGTAACGTCGAAGCATCAGTCAGAACAGTAAGTGCATGCGCCATCTGACCCTCAGCAGGAAATGGGATTTCAATCGGAACAAGAGTGTATCCATGCTTAGCAGCCAAAGACTCAACAAGCCCACGAACCAACGACTGAACACTCGGTGTAGCGCGCGAGATCCATGCATCGAAGATTCCGAGGACTTTCGTAACAGGCGGTGAAGGCTGCAGAGCCAAAGGTGGAAATTGCGTTGAGGGATGAGGTTCAGCGATGGCTTCGTACGCAGCTGCCAACGACTGCATATCAACAGCCAAAGGTCCTTGAACAGCACATGTCGGTGAGTGATTCGCACCAGGCCAAGAAGCAAGTCTGTTATGCGTAGGCTTCAACCCAAACACTGAGCAAAATGATCCAGGAATGCGAATACTGCCACCGCCATCACTGCCCAGCGCGAGAGGAATAAGTCCAGAACTGACAGCGTACGCAGGACCAGATGAGCTTCCGCCGGTGTAATAGCCTGAATTGAAGGGGTTACGCGGCGTTCCTTGATTGGGGTTGTTGCCGGTCGTATCTGATAAGCGTCAGTCGATTTGAGGAATAAGAATAAGAATACGGGGGCTTACCTAGTCCGAACTCGTGCATGGCGAGTTTGCCGATGATGACAACGCCTGCTTCTTCGAGTTTTCGTACGATCCAGCTCGTAGTTGATTCTCCGTCTTTAGGAGTCTCGGTGTAGTCTCTTGGAGAGCCGAGAGTCGTTGAGTAGCCGTCTAGATCATAGTCATCTTTGATAGCAGAGGGAACGCCATCAAGGGGACCCAGAGGTTGCTTATTTTTATATCGCTCTGTTGAAGCTTCAGCAGCTCTCATGATGCGCTCAATATTGAGCTCTCTCCAGCCTTGAGCGTGTCGGCCAGGTGTCGGGCCATCGGTTTCAACGAGAGGCAGAATCGCCTTGGCAACATCAACCGGGGTAAGCTCCCCAGAGAGATAGAGCGCTCGATAATCAGCTGCCGAGTAGAATTTCGACGGATTCGATGTCTGAGAATTGTTCGCCTGCTGCAAAGCCGAAATCTGAACCCTCTCACCGCGTTCTTTAGCCTCAGCTTCAGAGAGCGCGATCGGCACGACAGTTGGATCGTAGCGAGGCTCGCAATGCTCAAGATAAGTCCGGATCTTCCGGAGCGAAGCGAAACCCGCATTGGCCCAAGCGGTCTCACGAATAAATCGAATCCATTCCATCCTGCACCATCAGCAACTCAAAACTTCTCATCACGTTCATAAAAAAACTTACAAAAATGCAGCAGCAACAAGAAAAGGTCCTCTCAAGACAGGATTCCTATTCCGTTCAATAGCATACGGCACATGAGGTCTGCGATAAGCAAAAAACGTCAGCACATGATTCGTCCATCACGCAGTGTCATGCTTACCCCTCATGAGGCTCAGGATAGTTAAAGAACCGCCTCTCATTATTGAAATTACTCATATTGAAGAATGATGACGATGAGAAGCTGAGAAGGTTTGAGGTTCATGCAGAAATTCGGGGAATTTAAACTCTCGGATAAGGCGGCCACCGCGGAGACCGGTTTAGCGGTGTTAGTCATGGATCTACTGTACGTACTTCGGAGTCTCGGGACGCGTGATCTGATCTGATCTGCATGGAGAATACGAGCGACGAATTACAGGCCGAGAATGGGAAGCGAGGTGTATCAGAGGCTTAAAGCAGGATTTGCTATTGAAACGTATGCTTAATATAGGCATCCACCAGCGTATATCCCATCCAACCACTTAATTATTGAACACCTTATCGTTGATGGCAACGACCAAAGCTGCATAATCCTGATTATCCAAGTAATCAATGTAAACAACGTTGGGGAATGATTTGTCACTGACTTCAGGCAGAAGTCGCGTGAAGAGCTCTTTGTTACAGGTATAAGCCAGCTTCTTAATTGGCTTCAAAGACCTCGGTGCAACCTTGACAAAAGTGACGACATCGCCATCCCACTGAGGAGCCTGTTGAGTCAGCGTCCAAGAAAGCAGGAAAAGTCGCTTATCCTTGGCGGACATGTGACCCTTCATCTTCTCGAGCTGGTCATTAACCATGACGACAGCGTCATCTTTGTTGGAGTACTCGTTGCGAACGTTCATCGCTTCGTACTTGTAGAATCCCTTGTGCGCATAGTCGCCAATGTCGAGATCCCACTGCTCCATGACGCAAACGACAGCTGCCTTGCCATTGCCGATAAAATCATCAAGCTTCAGCTGAGTCAGGTTCTTGGCCTTGTTCTTGTCCTCGACGATGAACAGGTGGTTCAGTTTGAGGAGCTCTTTCATGAGATTATGCCATTCCTGCTTGGTGAACTCTCGCCATTCGTCGGTGTCGGTTTGAAGAGAGTGCGAAAAGTTCAGGATAATCAGTTCACCGTTCTTCTTGGTAAATTCGTTGACGCCAGAAATGATGTCAGAAATTGATTCGCCTCGACCTCCAACCTTGCCAGTATAGTGACCAGTCCATAGATGGCCACCCGAGTACTGCGGTCGAAGATCGAAATATCGAGCACCATGCGCAAGCTGTCCCAGAACAGAGACAGACTGGCACAGAACGTACGGGTCAATGACACCGCCAGGGACATCGCAGTGAGATACAGTCGACATGCCCGAGTCGTGGGTACCCAACATGCAAATCTGCGACAAAGGGCGATGACCGAGGGTATTTCTATTCTTCTGCATCCAATCCGTAGGCGGGTTCGAAGAATGAAAGTTTCCCTCCTTTCCAGAGAGTACAAACGTGACGCACTCGTCGTGCTCCCATCCCAATTCGATCTTTGAGCCTCGAGGGTTGTTCAACGCATCCAGGCCGTCGAGCTGAATCCAGATGTTTGCGGGCTTATCGCGAACGTGGATTGAAAAGGTCGCTTTGGTGCCCTCCAAGCTGTACGTGACGGATCCACTAGTATCCCCACGCTTCTTAAGAACGCCATGGTCAAACTCAACATAAGTGCTGGGAACTTTGCCTAAGATATGGTCAGATCTCAATTTATGTCTCAAAGTACGGTCGATTTACCTGCATCAATGGACTCGGGGAAGCTCCAGGCCTCCATCTGGTAGCTGTTCTGCTGAGTCCGCTTCCATTTGTACGGCGTACCGTTGACGAGATTGAGATAGCCGCCTTCGCCCATTTTGTCTGTAGATTTCGATGGTAGTAGATGGATTGAAGATGCCTAGGGATGATCAAAGCGGAGTAATCTGACTATTTGTATGTCCTCAACATTTTCTGGGTCTAGACCCTTGTTGTTTCAGCTGACTAGTGCCCAGCTGAAAACCTCTTGGCATTTCTCAGAGGCCACGTCCATTGGAGATCTTGGGGACTCAGCCACCGGCAACTTACGCTTCAATGCTCCGCGCTATTTAACAGGGAGAGATCTTGAGGCGTCAATGGCGTCAACAAGATACGTGGGGAAGAGGAGATTGCCAAGGAAATTCAACTCTGTTTTGTCAGTAATCTTCGTTACTGAAATGCGTGGTGAACTAAGTTCTTCACGGTGATTTAAGCTCTCACAAGTCTCAACTGTAAATATCGTACCTGGTTCACAAGTTTAGGGTAGTCAACTATTATTTCATTGTAGAACTTTATTACTTTTTACTATATACATTCTGTAATCTCAACTAGCTAAAATGTGACTCGTGAGTGGTATATCACTTTAGGAGTTATTCATATAGTTACTATCGTTTTTCCTCCTCTCTACCCTAAAGAACTTCATTATCACGACCTTCTGGGCTTGTTGCTTGATATCGTTACCTTTTAAGTTGAAGATTGTTTATGACGATAAAGACAACACTTGTGAGAGAGAACGACAGTTGTAAATCGCTCATCAGAAATATAAAGGCTAACTATCAAGCATACAATTATAAGTTCTATCTTCTTATCGTTTCAGATCAATTGCCTCCTTTTGGCTCCATTGGTCCAACAAGCACCTCCAATCATGCCGTACTTCTAAAAACCTACCATTCTAGTAATGTGTGATAGAGTTTATAAAGTCTTCATGAACGATATTGCCTGCATCTAACTAAAAAGGTTTTCCCTTTGGCAACTGTTTAATACCGGCCCCTTTCGTGTTATTCTTAATCCCCTCCCACGGCTGACGATGCCGCGCTCAGAGCAAACCGAATTTCCTAAGTATCGAATTTGGCGTCAATTAGCTAAAAGTGTCACCAATAATAGCCGTCATGAACCAGCTTCGACATAAGAACTATTGGGTCTTGATCGGAAGATCGGCACTATCTGCTTACAAGCAAGCCCATCCCGTTGCCAAGACATGTCCTCCTCTGTTCTGTCTCACCAAGCCGTCTGTCTCTCGTTAACATTCGCTCAGCCATCACAATGCGTGTCTTATCTTTTGCCCTGGCCCTTTTCGCGGCTGATATGGCTGTTGAAGCTGGAGTTTGCAAGCCCGCTCGTGAGTATTTGAATGCAAGACGAGTCTACGATTCTGACAGATTGCTTTTGGTACAACTACGGCTGCAACTTCGGTTGTCGAATCGTCTACTGCGACCTCTTCCGCCACCTCGGAGACTTCTGCTATTGAGTCGTTAACATCTGCGACGGAGACCTTGAGCACCGACTCAAGCGAGATCTTGACGACTTCTACCACCGAGGCTGAAACTACATCGCCCGAGGCCGTTTCTACTACAACCACTGAGGCTGCTTCGACCACCACTGAGGAAGCTTCCACTACAACCACCGCAGGTCCATCTTTCACACCCGGCTCCCTCGTCGGCACCGGACCCGTCGCCGGCCTCACCCTTCAGGGTACAGACTCGCGCTTCATCCCCCTATCCTTCTCCGACTCGACCCAAACCCTGATCTTCACCCTCGCCGCCAACGGTCAGCTCGCGACAGGCACCAACAACAACTACCTATGCCTGAACTACAAGCCTTCAGGTGTTCTCGGACCACTTGCTCTGTGCCCCTTTGATAACTTCCAGAACGCTCCTTTGACGTGCACCCGAGCGGCTGGCGGCACCCTTTCCTGCACTGCGCCGAACGGATCATGCGACCCGAGCGGAACTTGCAGGCGACCGAACAATGAGCCTGCGTTCTCTCAGTTCTACGTGGATGGTTCTCAGAATGGCTATTTTGGTCCTGCCAACTCGAATTTTGGGGCGGGTTACTCTGCTATTGATGTGATCCTCGCCGAATGAACATAGAGCTAAGGCTTTGGTGGTATATTGATTGAGATCGAGAGTCTTGTTATATATTCTAGTTTTAGCTCAAGAAGTAAAATATCATTATTATTCTCCTGTACATATAAACTGAATACCTTACCATCCCTAACCCAGCATAGTCCCCCTCCCTACCCTCCGAAACAGTGAAATTCGTGATAAAAGAAAAAGAGAAGAAACTGGACCCAAAGCCCTTCACTTTGGGATAACTATCCAAAGTTTCAGACATTTCACCTTGTATGCTCTTGGTGAATTTCCAAGGGTCAAAAGCCAGCTGCGGTAGTTCCCCAACTGTGGTGATCCCCAATAGCCAGGCCCCCGCGTCCCATAACACAAGTTCTCGACAAGGCCATCCAGCTTTGTTCAACAATTTTTTCCTTCGACTATAGTGGTAGGGGATAATGCCATGAATCTTGAGCTCTTATCCCGTGTTACCAAGGAGACTATCCTTAGGGATAACAGACATTCGGTCTTTTAATAGAGAAAAGGATACCAGATGTTCATAGTAGTTCAATCCTTAGACTGCTACCTTTTCTGAATATCATCGCAAATCAGATTGACATATTCTTCTGAAAGTAGTTAGTATCCCAGACTTGTCATGCGACGCAAAATACTCACCCGCAGCTGGCCATCTCCTGCTTATCCTCCTCATTTCTGGTATTAAGGGCGTAATCCTTTCATCATAACTACCAGGCCAGCCTATTTTGAGTGCAACCAATACACTATGTAGCATGCATACCAATCTTACAAGCGAGAACTGTTTCTGGTCCTCATCTTCACTGGAATTCGTGGCAAATCTAAGTTGTGCATCAATAGTAGCCCTTGCACAACACTGGCGAATGAAAGCTCGCTGTATGTCAATCTCTCTCAGCTGATTTAATCTCTCAGCCGCAAGTCTCACTTGATCGATACCTTCGATGGGGCTATGGGGAAAACATGAGTGACCCATCTCCAACATGTGGGCAAAGATGCAGCTACCGGAATAGGTAAATATTTGGATATTGGTAAAAGATCATGGGCTTGAGCCTTACCTCGTGAGCAATCTTATAGACAGGTCTATATCTAGGCGTTTGGTATCCTCGCCGAAGGGAGGAATAGAATTTTCAATTTCGACCATCAATGCACAATGTGGGTTGGCAGTTCGAGGGTCGCGTTTCGAGTCGTGAACGTGCTGCAGGATGTGTCCACATTGGAACACAATTTTACCAAGGTCCAAAACGCGCTGAGAGGCAATTTCGGGTCTCGGGGTTCCGTTTGGAGTTCAACACTGTAAAGTTATGTTTGATAGTCCTCACCATATCGTGATGAGGTGGGCAAGCGAGAGGGATCCAGTTGTGCTTCCTATGAAGCGTCTGCAAGACAACCAAGCTGTCATGATGTCAGTTCCTTCACATGTAATCGCGTATATTGTGTGCATCTTACCTATCTATGAGCATAAGAGACAATCTCCACTCCAACGATGTCAGTATGTTTGATAGGTCAACATCCAGCCTCGCGGCCATAGTAAAGGCTGAGTTAAGAGTCACATGTGCATGCTCAAGCATCCCGTGACCACATTCGTATAGCGCAATAAGACCCTGAATCTGCACAAGCTCAGGGTGGTTTGGAAGGTGAAGTTGCATATGTGCAAACAAGGCCTTGACAGCCACATAGAGTCACTTGGTCTGTGAGCATGTCTTGTGATCGCAAGGTGGTGTAGCGACGAGGAGAACGGCGAGATGTAGAATGGGCCAGGAGGAATCTACAGGGTGAGAATGATGAGGACTGCCAGTCGTGCGAAGACTTTCCACAAGAGGTAGCGATTCAAAGGCGGGATCTTTAAGGAGCTCCTGTATCGTGCAACCACGATCGCGAAAGACTCCCACGACATTATCTCCTAGCCCAGCTTTCGCAACGGGGTCATTAGAATCATATGCCAACATAGCCTTCATTAGTTGAGCTTGGCCGGGTCCCGTCAAGTCCCAGCCGCAGCGGCCCAAAAAGAGGAAACAGTCCGTGGGTGACGGCTGTGAGCTACCTATCCCAACAGCCGAAGTCGATGGCTCTGTCGGATGCCGATACTCGCATGAGGCTGGGTTCCTGCTACTCTTAGCATTTTACTTGAGTGTAGCAGCGCGTATAGCTTACCACGCGCATCGCGAACAATTTGGAAGGACTCGGTCGCACGTTTGCTTGCGATTGATGCAACGCGTGCATGATCGCGAGGCCTTTCCGTCGCCTCGGAATCGCGATGCCATGGTTGAGTTGCTCATCACGCTGGGTTTTAAGTAGGTGGCCAGAATGTGTAGGACTGATGGTTCGAGCGCGTTTTTCTTTTTCTTTTTGTTTTTTTTTTTAAGACAGAGTTAACTTGATAGATGTACCGGCCCCGGTGCATCTAATTTACTTATGTCATCGGCGGGCTATCCGCACAGCCGGCTGTGCGGATAACCAAAAGATGCTTGTCTGCACAACCCCCAGAGAAGCTTGGAAGGGCAGATACATGATGAAGTATATGAATGTAGTTATTAAAAGAGGTATGCTTAATTGAGATTTCAGACTTAGGACTCAAGTTCAAATTTTTTATACTATATAAGATTACAAAGTTCTGTCTGCCGGAATAAGCTCTCAGCCACAAGTCTCAACTGCAAATAACACATCTAGCTCACAACTTAGACAAAATATCATGGTTCTTGAATCGCGTTATACTCGGCCCTGACATAGGTATGCAATCCAGCATTTCGAGCAATTTGATTTATAAAGGGTCCTAAAAGAGGTCAACTTGTGCTAGTTCCGCAGCTACATAACACTTACTGATCCCTGCCCACCTCTGGGCAGCATACCTGATATACGGCATGACCGCAGCGATTTTTTCAACGGTCGAGACATCCTCTGGATCATTTGCGATGATGCACAGACTATCCATGCTAGGCATAGGAGAGATAAGTGATTCCAAATGTAGCTCGTCCTGCTCATCGTCCGAATAGGAGCACAAGACATTTTTGAGCAGCCTCCAGATCGATTCGCGAGAACTATGGAAAGCCAGCCATTGATCAGGTTCAAGTAGCTTCCAAGGTTGACATGTTGTAGAAATGTGAGCGTGATGTAGAAGTAAACAGCTGTGAGTGTTAGTTCATACACGGACGCCGTGGAATAAGATGGCATCAAACCTGGATAATAAAACGGAGTGGTGCATATCTGTCGTTCTGTCGTTCTGTCGTTCAGGGCAACTTCCACCATCCGAAGAGTTTGTGCGTAGACGGCATCGCACTCATGTCTAGAAGACCGAGGGCTTCACTTCGAGTCATGGATATGCTGCAGGACGTATCCAGCTATCGATACGCTCTGGTGCATGGACAGGGCACTCTGAATAGTCTCACCAGGTCTTGGGTCCCCCTCAGGCGTTCTAAGCGTTGAAAGGTTATCTTCAACGGCTCTTACCATGGCATGTCCCGGACGGCAAATGAGAGGAAGCCAACCTTCATCTCTATGAGGAAGCCAACCCTCATCTCTATGGTGTGTTGACAAGGCAAGCATGCTATTAAATCGTTAGCAAATCCCTCTCTACGCACGGGAGAAGAATGGACTTACCAGTCTAACAGCATGAGAGATAACCTCAACTCCAGAGCAAGCTCGAGACCGATAGATTGAGGCATCTCAATTCGTGATGCCATACATATAGCTGAATTGAGGTTGAGATGCGATTGATAGTATAATCCGTGACCGTATTCATAGACAGCAACAAGGGCCTGTGTCCGTATTACTCCATTACTACGGCCCAATACTGACTGCAGAATGGGCAACATAGCGAGGATGGTGACATACAGCCTCTTTGTCTTCAAGCACTCCATATGATTGCAGGGCGGCGTCGTAACCAGTAGGATAGCGAGAATCAGTCCTGGCCTAGAAAGACCTCTATCCTCGTATGCATACTCGGCCATGCAACCGTACCGCACCAGGGGAAATGACTCAAAAACTTTGTCTTCGAGAAGGTCCTCGAGGGTACAACCGCGTTCCCGCAGGAGAATGTCGACGGTTTTCTTCAGCCTCTCCTCAGCTACTTGTTCGGGGTACGTGCGATAGCGGTAAGCAAACATATCCTGCATTAATTCAGCTTGGCCATGCTCTGTCAAGTCCCAGCCGCAAGGGCCCGATTCGGAGAGGGGCCTCGTCGACGTTGGCATATATTCTATCATAAGAAGTCGTCGAGCCCCTGACTCTGATGATGTGAGTTGAAGTCCTTGTCTCGGAAGACCCGCATAACTCGTATTTACAGTAAGCAGGGTTTCTGTACTGTCAGTGGTGTTGGTCAACCAGGCTACGCGTTGCATGACTTACTTCGCGCATCGGGAACAGTACGGGAGGCCTCGGTTGCACGTTGTCTTACGGTCGATACATCGTGAACAAGGTTTTAAAGCTTTTCGATAATCATGAGACCTTGATGGCATCTTGAGATAGAGAGCGTCTGCTGATGTATGGTAGTGAATTTTCGTGACGCGTCTTGTGTCTGTTCGCGACAGATTTAAGTGAACTTGATTTAACCCAGGTCTCGAATCCTGTATTCTAATTGGTTGCATCGACTGTAACCTGCCGCAAGTATAACTAAGTATTAACAGAGTCCATAACTGCAAAAAAAAAAAAAGAAGAAAAAAAAAAGCCGTCGGTATGTGCAAAACAAAAAAGACAACTTCTTGAACAAAACAGCTTCTATTTATGAGGTCGAGTGCCTTGATAAGGGACAAAAAGTAAACTCTGATGAGACTGGGACTCGAACCCAGGAGGATTGCTCCACCAGGAATTGGTGTTAAGGTTAACCTTAACCTGGCGCCATAACCAACTCGGCCATCTCACCGATGTCATTGGATGAAAGCAAATTGAGTTTTGCTAACCTATACACTCAAATTGCCAAGACACTGTATCCTATCTGGATCTCTCTATCGTGTATCACTCCTAAGCAATACTCATGTAAGTGACGATTCAGTTTACACCAGTTGAATTATGTTGCCTGGCTAAGTACACGGTAGTTATAGATATTGAGTTCCAGCTGTGACCTATCGTCCCTTTGCTAAAAATGTGAGAGCACCCAGTGCATACCCATCCAACCCAGTCTTGAGCGTCGGTTGAATAACCGGAGCAAACTTGGAAGAATGATTCGCTGCAATGCTCTGTGCCACAGTCCCTTCTTTCTCAGCCTTATCCCAAACCTCCCCATCAACACAACCGTATGTAAAAAAGCAATACGGCTTATCAACAGCAGTAGCTAAAATCGAAAAGTCCTCACTGAAAGCAAGTTTCGGCACGTTACTATCATATTTGCCAGGCCCTTCGCCAAAATGCGCCGCGAATGTCTCCTCAACTCTCTTAGTAACAGCTTCGTCGTTGATCGTCAGAGGAAAAGCTCGGGTTTGCTCAAACTCTGGACTTTTGAGGACATTGGCGCACGAGCACTCTGCTTCGATAACTGTTTTTATGCGCTTTAGGAGATGCTCGCGTGTGGCAATTGTTGTAGATCGGGTGTCGACACCAAGAACGGCCGAGTCGGCAATGACGTTCTCAGCATCGCCAGCGTGAATACTCGTGACAGTTACCACGCTCGACTCAGCTGGGTCAACCTCTCGGCTGACGAGTGTCTGCAGCTTGAGAATAGCGTTCGCTGAAATGGCTATGGGATCAATGGCTGTATGGGGCATACTCGCATGCGAACCTTTGCCGTGGATGGTAACCTTGTAGTTATCCGCGCTCGTGGCAACAAGTCCTCTTCGTGTACCAATCGTACCAGCACGTAAAGGTCTCACATGTGCTCCCAGAACGAAATCTGGGACAGGAACACCATGTTTGGTGTAAAGACCATCATCCACCATAGCTTGCGCGCCAGTACCGCGCTCCTCAGCAGGTTGAAATGCCAGCACCAAAGTTCCAGCCCAGGATTCCCGGGATGAGAAAAGAGTGGCCGCTGCTCCTAGCAATGTCACGATGTGCATGTCGTGACCGCAAGCATGCATAACAGGTTTCTCAACTCCGCTCGTAGCATGGATCATGCGCTTGGTGCTTGCATACTCCAGTCCCGTAGTCTCTTCGACTGGCAGAGCGTCAATGTCTGCTCGGAGCAAGACAGTGGGGCCATCGCCATTGCGGAGAACAGCGGCTAAGCCATGACCACCAATGCGAGGTTTAATGACGAGATCATCGGGACCAGTTTCCTTGAGTCTTTTGGCGATAGTAGCAGCTGTTTCGACTTCTTGGTTCGAGAGCTCGGGGTTGCGATGGAGATGCTTGTACAACTCCTCCAATGGTTGAAGGTCGGGCCGATGCTGGTCTACCAAGTCTGATAAAATTGATTTTGGCATTTTGTGACGCAAATCGGTACAGGAGTAAGAAGGAGAGGAATGAGGGAGTCGTATAGTGTGGAGGAGTTGTGGATTATTCATGCTGAATCCTCCGGACGTTTACCCGAGTCATGTCATCTTTGCTTACACCATCGTCGCGGGGCCGAAGCTGCTTCTTAGGCAAGTTTCTAACACTTTGCATAAAATCATCATAAAATCAGGAGACTTTAAGAAAAGTTTAGGATTGTTTTAGACTAGACTACTCAACTAATAATGGGGAGCCGCTATATAAATATTTCGCAATAGTCAACGTTTCTCCCTTGAAAAGATTAAGCGGTTCCCTTCCGAAGCTTTCGGGGACGACTTCCGAGAATATAGGACCTACCTAAAAATGGGCATCTAGGCGAACCAGAGGCGAATCGCCAGGGCCATAGTAGAAAGCATTGGAAATACGCCAAATAAAGGTGAACATAAGATTTAGGACACAAGAGTACAAATGAGGTAAATCAAGTCTGCAGTTGAAGTTAAGTATGTACCAGGAAGTCCTGCATTTAATCAAATTACAGGGTTACATGGGAACAAATATCAGTCGCCGACCGCCTGTCTCTCTATCTTCTGTCTATTTGTTTGCTCTTTTCCTTATAGTGCTGCATACTCAAACACCGGCTCATTAGGCTGACAAGTAGTGTTGAGCTTGGGCATCTCTCCATCAACAAAATAGTTCTTAACAATCTCTTGCGTACAGTTCGATGGGTGAGCCATCAGTCCGTGCTATAAATCTCAATTAGCAAAGATTACACATTACTCTGGTATGTGGGGGCTACTTACACCGACACCTTCGTGAACCACGACTCGACTTCCTCGGAACTGAGCAGACACGCCCCAGGCACTACTCAACGGTGTAACAGGATCATATCGTCCATTGATGATAAGAAGCGGGTTTCTTGTCTTGACATTCCTCAGCTTATTGATATCAATCTGCTCCGTCGCAGAAAACTTCCACTGCGCACAGAACAGCCTTGCAACTGTTCCCAGTTCAGAGAAGGATCCCTCGGCGCGATGAGCTTGGAAGATCGAGAATAAATCGTCCTGATCCTCAACTCGGAACGAAGAGTCGCTGCATGCAATGCCGTTGGTGACGAATTCAGCAGCAATGTTCCACTCGCTTTCCAGCGGGCTTTCATTCCTCATTTCGAACATCGCTGTGACGTTATTGTTGAAAAGAGCTTCGATACGGTTGATGATGCTGGGGTAATTGACAGGGCTGTAGAGTTCTCCAAAGATGAGGTTTTTGTAAGTGATTATAAGTAGGTTGATATCATCGCTAGGAAGATCTTCCTCATCGATGTCACCGCCGGGAAGAGTTCCGTTGAGATAACCTTCAAGCATATCTCTAAACTCTGTGAGGAGGCTTTCACCCGTTGTACTGTTTCCGTGGTAGTCTGCGAGAGAGCAGAGGTCCTTTCCAGATTCAACACACTCGTCAAGAAGATTGGAAAGTGATCGCTCGGCATCTCTCATGCTGTAGATCCAAGTTGTAGCCGCATAGTCATCGGCTTTCAAGTTGGCATCGATCAACATGCGGCCAATACGCTCAGGGAACATGGACGCAGTAACCTGGCCTAGGATAGTGCCATAAGAGACACCCCAGTCGTTAAGCATAGGTCCCTGACCCAACGCATCAACAATAGAGATAATATCCCTCGCGACAAACGGCGTTCCAACGAAACGCCCTGTATCTTGACGACTCTCATAGCAATTCTCCGCCAAGGTACCAGCGAGTTCCCAAGTCTGATTTCTGACAATTTCCCATGTCTCAGCCTGCGGAATCGTGTTGAACTCTCTACGACGAAGACCCTTTGCACTTGTGAGATTTGTGCTTGTGCCAGGACCCGTTCCATTGCAGATGAAAGGAATTGTACGACCTGTTCCTCTGAATGATTGTTAGTGTTACATAACACCAGGAATACGGAAGAGGCTGAGCTTACCGGGGGTCGAATCCAATGACATCATACTGTCCGCCAAGAACTCTGTGATGCATGTCAGCATTGAAAATACAAATCCACCAAGGCAACTTACTCGCCAAGTTCCTTTCCTGACCAGACGATGGCCTCGACGCCTGAACCACCTGGGCCGCCGGGGTTGTACAGAACACTACCTATATAAGGCTCCTTGGTGGCTTTGGCTTTGATCAGGTCAAGTTTGATAGTTTCGCCGTTGCTTGCAGACGTGTAGTCCAGAGGAACCGAGAGTCTGGCGCAGTCATAATCCCTTTGCCGTCTGTTTGTTGAATTGTCGCCAAAGTCCAAGTCACATTCTGACCAGTCGATCTTGGAGCTGTTTGAGGTCTTGAGGTCATCTCTGGGTTTCAAAGAAGCGAAAACATCTTTTGGTATAGATGAGGCCTGTGCTGCCTGGAGAAGAAGATGGCCTAGGAAAACAGTTTGAAACTTCATGATGAAGGGAATGATACGAGAATGCGGTACAGAACATTCCAAAAGTTCGGGATATTACTCGTGCTATTTAAGCATAAATCTGTAGGACTTTCATCCTGTCTATGGTCACGGCACTGCCTTGTTTGTTGATCCAAGGCTATGTTTCTCGGCAAAAGCCAAGGATTAGTCGTACGCAGAGACGGAACAGCCCAGACTCCACTGCCCAACCAAATCCCCATTTCCAAGACGCGTTAATCCGTGGCTCAACAGCTGAGCCTCGCCAGCGGTATATTTCGCCATAAATGGAAAGTGGGCTCAGGCGTTGGCAAAGAGAATGAGATCTGCCTTGGGGGCCAACGCCTTGGCGCCCAGCTTTAGTTCTCTGCTCGTGAAGATCGACGTTGGCTCTAGGCTACACGATGCGTCATGACGAGGCTCGCCAAGTGAAGGATCCAGAATTGGGATTGATGGATGGAGGCGCAGGATCAAACACGATGGATGTGAATGCGGTGAAACCGAGAGATATACAGTGAAGTATTATATTGGCATATGATGCATGGTGTATTTAAACTTTGATGGTGCTCACCCGACAGCGGAGAATTTTCGATTTCCGAATTCGGACAGCTTTGATCTTGTAAGGCGCACGGATTCAGCATTGCGACCAGATGTACCTGGTGGTATGCTGTCTGAACTGTGTTTATGAGAGTGTTCGTTACATCGGGCGCCCTACTAGATGTGACCTGACTAAAGTTTCTGGATATCTGCAAGATCTCAAACTTATGATCATCTTTAGGCCACATTACTGGGGCAATTGACAAAGGATTACTTGGGTACAGAGAGCCTAGATAAAGAAGTAAGTACTTATAGAAGTCTTATAACGAGTTTGTGATGAGAGAACTGCTGAAGGTCAATTCAGCTCTTGCTCTCGCAATTGGCTAGGCATTTTGGTATAGTGGATAAGTTGTGAGCCAGGTGTGGATATTGTTTACAGTTCAGACCTGTGGCTGAGAGTTCACACTCACCCAGGTTATATGGAATTTCAGGTGAGCTGTAAACTATGCCCTATAGCTACTCTCCCAATTTGGATCCGCTGTATCCTTTGGTTCTGAAAATCTTTACTTTCTTCCCCTTGATTCGTGACCCCCTTTATTCGATGGTTTTGGCGCTACAACACCAGAAGTTGATAGGCTCGGCTTGGAACTCAGAATAGGATAAATGCTTCAGCTTACTTTCGCTCGACTTCTGCAAGTGCTCATAAATCGCAAGATGGAACGTCGCCATCACAACGGGTGCTGTCCGTGAACCGCCGACAAATGCAACGATACAAGGGAGGTACCATGCTGGAACACTGTCCCTCCAACCCCATAATCAACCATTGGCAAGTGATGCGGTAGATCAACCCGCACAACTTGAGCACGGACCTGAAGCAACTGTCGCAGCCGCAAAGTATTTCTAATTAAGTATCGCTTCGAGTTGGCGCGACGTCTTCTCAGGTGACCCGAAACCGATCTTCATATCTCCGATTGGAAGATGAAGAGACACCGTGTAAGAGATGAATGAAAAATTGACAAACTCCGAAGGACCAACTGTGCAAAGTCTTCGATCCTTTGCAGTTGAATGACATCATAGAGAGTGTCGGGATCTGACAACAGTAATTCCTCCCGATCACGGGAAAGGCCTGAACCCAGCGCAGTCAGGTTACCCGTTTGCCCTAGTTAGCCGACGGGTACCTAAGAGACTGCGAATCGATTGTCTTTATCGGGGCCAACACAGGCTAAGAGTATTGACCTTATGGTATATATCGCGCCTATCATGGCTGTCCAGACGACAGGTCCTCTCGTCATTGCCATCTGGACTCATGCAAATGGAATCAATGTGGATGAAACTGACCTTTCCAGGCAACGACGGACAACAATCTCTGATCCGGGTCAAAGCGTGGCGACAGTTGCCTGGCACCATCTCAGTTCTCCGTGCTCTCAGCCACAAGTCTCAACTGCAGACAACACATCTTCATTGGTTGGGCTTTGATATCGTTCTCCTCGGTGGCACCACTTTCTACCCGTCTGTATGAGATATAATAGCAATCGAGACCTTCATTTGTCTCGCAACCACTGAGGGACAGCCATAGAGACGCGTCAGGCTGGGATGTGACTGCGGCCTACCGAACTTGGGCGGCGGGGTCAGCCAGGGGCTACAGTGTGTTTGAAATCAGGCCGCCTCATTTCCTCTCCCGTCAGAACTGTATCTCAGTACGAACGAGAGCTACTCACGAAGAGACAGAGAAGATAGAAGCTCACTAGATCGCAGAGAGCGAGAAAGTGAGGAGAAGCACCGTGGACAATAGGAGGCATGATTTATCAGAAGGTGTATCCCCAGCTTTGCGACAATCCAGAGGAAAGCTGGAGAGAGTTGAATTAATTGAAGCTGGCCTATAGTGAGATCTGGTTAGAGTTCCCTCCCACACCTGTGCACAGATGACGTGGGCGCCAGAGCAGGCCCTCCTCTGAGTCGTCAGCTCTATTGGTCAAGGTGTACTGCTTCCCTGCCCATACGACCCGATCCAAAGCAAACTGCATGAGGCCTGTAACATGAATTGTAGTTACCCAACCAACAGTTAAGTTTCCAATTTTGTGGCTGGCAGAATCTTTCAGCTCCCCTTAATGTCCACTGTCTGCTTACTGCTAAGCTCTTGTATTTTGATCGACCCTCTGAATTCATCTCTAGTCATTACAAAGTAACTCTTCCATCATCAGGCAGCGCCGTCGGGTTTAACATGCACAGAAAACCTAGAGCAAGCCATCTCCCACTGTCGAAATAGCTGTCTCGCACTGGTCAGACGCGCCTAGACGCGCCGACTGTCCATTGCCTTTGGTAGGTGTCTTGCAAGGATACGCATATCAGTCGGCTGGAAAAATCAACGGCTTATCAATAGGAGTTACTGTCATTTGTATCGCCAATACAGAGAAAATCCCGCATCTCACCTACGTTCCTACAACAAGCCGACACCACCGCAACACCGCACTCTGATAGTGCCGTCAGCTAGAAATGGGACCTTCGCTCGAGAGCTCTGAGCTCTACACTGTCGCCTGGATAGCCGCCTTACCGATCGAACGAGCAGCAGCAACTGCCTTCCTGGACGAGACTCATGATGAGCCGGACGGGTTCATTCAGCATGAGATCGACAACAACTCGTACAGCTGGGGTCGAATTGGCAAACATAATGTCGTTATTGCCTCACTTTAAGCAGGAGTCTATGGTACGATATCTGCAGCAACTACTATGTCGGATTTGATCTCGTCATTGCCTCACGTTCGATTCGGATTATTAGTTGGGATAGGAGGAGGCATCGCAAAGCCTGACAAGGACCAGGATGTTTGACTCGGCGATGTTGTTGTTAGCCAGCCTGACAAAATGACTGGAGGGGTAGTTTAATATGACTTTGGAAAGGCGAAAGTAGATGGCATCTGGAAACAGAAGGGTTCTCTCAGAAAAACCCCTCCAGTACTCCTTCATGTACTGGCAAGCTTACAAGAAAGACACGAAAGAATGCCGTCAAAGATCCCAGACCTACTCGAAACGCTGTGGAATGCGAACAATCGGTTCATGACAAAGGGAAGGAGGAACTACACTCACCCGGGGAACACGAATGGCCGGTTGTATAAGTCAGAATACAGTCATGTTGGTGGTGCCACTTGCTCTGAGTGTGACTCTACCTGGGAGATAGAACGCGAAGAGCGAGAGTCGGCTGGTCCCGAGATCCACTATGGTATCGTTGCCTCTGGAGACTCCCTTATCAAGGATTCTGCCACCCGTGACAAGCTATGGGAGCGACAGCAGTTTCTCTGTGTCGGGATGGAAGCTTCAGGGCTCATGAACAAGTTCCCATGTCTCGCGATCCGTGGTATCTGCGACTATGCAGACTCTCATAAGAACGACCGATGGCAACGATATGCGGCTGCTACGGCTGCTACCTTTGCTGTTAAGCTTCTAGAGCATGTCCCGGTTAAGGAAGTTCAAGCAGCACAGAAGGTCATCGTGGTGGTCAAGTCAATTTAGCCATAGTCCACCAATCAAAGTACATATTACTTATGCAAGTGAACAGTTGATGGCAAGATAGACAGGTTCAGGTAAACTAGACAGCGAAATACGTCAGGTTCCACTGCTGATCTACACAAACTAGTGAGTCATTCCAGAACCTCAACTAAAATTTTGTTCTTGACCGGCTGCTTGATTCAGAAGGTGCCCGTTTCGGTTCTCAGGCTGAGGAGCATGAACCGATGTGCTTGGCAAATACCAGAGTCGACCTCCTTAGAGACCTATTCAACTGGGTCGAAGACAACACATCGAAGCCAATACTCTGGCTAAACGGTCTGACAGGAACAGGAAAGTCAAACATTGCGTGCACTTTTGCCGAAGCGAGAGCTAAAAAAGCAAATACTCATATTGTACCTTAAACAGAGTAAGTAAAGTAAAAAACTTATTAATTTAATCTTTAATAGCTAGAGCTCTTATCTTTTTAACTGTATGAACCTTGGTAAATATGGGCAAAAAGTCAAACAGGTCAGATAATAGCAAACTTTAACAAAAGTTCCTCTAACTTACAAGTTCAGCTCGGATTGCAGCATTATAAGCACAATACAGAGTAGTCTCTAGATATAATCGTGCCAGTCATTTGTGTTAGTTGATGCTACTGAGTTTAAACATTCTGAAGTGCCGAGGGAAGGTCCCGATTGGATAAAGGCAATTAAGTTTGGTGATTGGCCTTTTTGCAAAGGATGTCTCGGCAAGAACATCCGTGATCAGACTAACGACTACCTAAGACGTTTACATTAATACCTTCTCTATTGAGGTTAACAGTTTCTTATATGTGAGGTTTGATCCAAACTATATGCTAACTAAAGTTTGCAATCGGCAATCTTGGCAAGATAAAGGTTCTAGGAATGAATATCTGCAGTGGTACATGGTGATAGGCAGAAAACACAGGTCTTTACCATCAACTTTGTTGGTTTATCTGGAGCCGGCTTTCGCTGAGGCCGCAAGTATAAGAGTTGCTAATTAGCCACCTGGCAATAGAAGATCAACGCAGCATAGTCTCAATTGCACTTCAAGAAAACAAAAGCCTTATTCTTTAACCTCATGTCACCCTTCTCTTTTATCTTAAAAATAGCCTTCTTCCTCTTTGGAGTAATGGCCCTCTCGAAGCGAGATGCAATCCACGTCGATGACCTTGAGCGTTACGATGAGTTCCTGAAAACCGTTACAGGTCGTCAGTATCTCCATTTTTACAAAGAGAATTCACTTATCAAAATCGATGTCCACAACTACCCATCTGATGAGCTTACGCACTCTGGTGAATTCAAGCCAAGCCCGAATGCCGATGCATTCTTCAAGCAGATGGAAGATATCGAGGATGAATATGCGGCACAGCAGGAACCTTCGAGTGACGCACTAGAGAGTCGAGAGGCTTGCCCGGGCGGCGGGGGTATCAATTTATCACTGCGCGAGGATGCACGCTCACGTTGCATGCAGTTTTGTGGCTACAACTATCATTGCGTTGATAGAAGATGTCCACATTGTGTTTATGTCCGTGGCCATTGTAACTATCAAAAAAGGTATGCTTAAGTGTCTTGGGTAGCTTGTTATTCTTCTATATTCCTGGTCAAGGCTTACAGAATGGGGGGTCTTTCCTCCGGGCGCTCCGGTTTTCCCCCTATGTTTTACTAGCAACCTTGTCATTGGCAAATTCAAAACTATAGCACAATATGTGAACATCCTCTCCCTTAATTGTGAAGCTGTCAACGAAAGCGCTCGACACAAAGTGCATTGTGCTGACAAATTGCAACTGAACAACTGCCGAACATCGTTTCTGTTCTTGGCGCGAGGGCTGTGCTTACAATCCCTGTCCGCAACACCTGTCAAAAACTTGGCACAGCTTGAGGATCAGCCCAGAAAGGCGCAGGGCTTTTCGGTTTCGGGAATTCGATGTAACGGTATGGCTGGGGCTCATTCCCCTTAATTCTCGTCATTCCCTCAGGTGCTGGCGTCAGGTCGTGAGTTGGGAATAGCTTCAACCCCCGACAGAGGCAGAGTTTGGTATCATTTCTTGAATTAGTTAAACTACATCCGATCCATCATTAAGCAGTCCTGCCGGCCTCAAACATTCCACTTTGAGTTGTTCAGTTGTCTAGCTCCGCGTATGCGTACCAATCGTCCTTGAAACCCCAGTTGCTCCCCTATCATCCATCAAATTATTATTTGTTCATTGTAAAACTGGATCAGAAAACTTGCCTGTGCCTTGGAATTATTCTTCAACCAGCAGTTCGCATTCAGACCGTCTAATTCGTCCTTCATGCGCTTCGAAAAGACGATGCTGGCGCATTTCACTCCGTTGCCAGTTTCGGCGTCCTTGTCGATCATGTTGCCGCAAGCTTCCATACAGTCCTCGATCGTATATGCATATATAGGCGCGTAGTCTGCAACAATACCTCCTCCCTCAGCTGGGGTGCCTTGTGCGGCGTTGACGCCGCACCACCACTTGAACTCGTAGCCTTTGTTGGTCTTGTACCGTGTCTCGTCTTTCTTGGAATCCGGGCATTCCAACTCCAGCAGGCTGACTGTATCAGCAGCTCTTGGTACGTAGGGAGCTGTGTCATTGACCGATGTGCTATTGTCGGGTGTTGGGCATGAGGTCGCCGTTGGGTCAGCTGTCGCGGCGGGAGCGGTACCAGATGCTGAGTCCACTGCGCAATCACTGCTATTGACATGTCAATAAGCATAATTGAGCACATTAAAAGTTTAACCTTACGATTTATTTGCCAAAGCAGCGCCCAATCCTCCACCTACTCCTGCGCCGACAACGATAGCCGTACATAGAGCGACAAGCGCTGCGAAAGTCCAAACTCCGAGCCCAAAAGGAATCCTGACTCCATCCGATGACGCCTGTTGAGGATGATGATAACCTGGAGGGATGTAGTAATTGCCGTTATCGTAACCGGGAGCTACTTCTGGAGCTTTGGCGGCTTGTTCAGCGTCCGTGTTGACCTGGAGGCCTTCGCTATCCGGGAGATGCTGTTGTTGACTCATTGCGCAATCCGGGACGATCAAGAACCGCTAACGAAGCAATAGGTGAAAAGGAAGAACCAAGAGACAGGGAAAGGGAGCGGACCGGTCAGGCAGGATTAAATGGGGGCGCAACATGGAGCCTTTATAACGACGATCCTTTTCGCTAAGCCTGGTTTCAAATGGGTATTACAGGCTACGATCTGTAAGCTGACCGCATCCAATCCGCAAATCATGGTGCATTTTAGCTCCCATGTTCTCGTTGTCGTAGCATAGCTAATAGTATCCCTGCGAGGCGAGTGGGCTAAAATCCCGTTGGAGTTTGGACTGCGAATTTGGAGTAAACCTTGGGATCTGGGCAGGGGTAACAAGCTTTTTTAATCCATGAATCGGATAGCGTCTTGGACATCAGGTTTGGCGAGGTGATAAGGATGTCGTGGGCAAAATACTCGGTCCTTGAGCTTTCAGCCCTGTGCTGTTTGGGCCCAGTTTTAAGGCGCCGTCTTGGGTGACATTCAGAGTGGCATTTAGTGGCTCTAGCTCTTCGGGGTAGCATCGATACAACACACAGCCTGAATGGCATGAGTTCTGTCTGCCGTCAAGGGCAGAAATTTCAGAGTCATATGTAAATAGCTGTGGAGGCTAGGGGAGGAAAGAAGACACAGGATCTTGATTCTAAATGATTAAAAAACTTAGGTAATATGGCCTAAGCTTAGAATAACTTTTACTGGGTTTATTTTAACACCCCATAGTAAGGTTCGCTGTTTTCTTGCCTGCTGAAGCATTTTGTATATTAGCAAGCCCACAACAAATTCTCTGATGAAGTCCTGTCACTAATCACAGCATTGCCTTACCCTGAACCTCCAAGTAACGTCTCATATTAGTACAAATTTGATTGGCCAAACTCATCACCCACTCAGGTTGCTACTCTAGACAAAAGTATGGCGGTTTGCGGTCGGATGGTGCGGGTCTTTTCCTTTCCTCAATCGGCGACCTGTCACACGGCATCTTAGCGACGCGTAGTTATGTAGGAGTCGCGATAGGAGGCGACGACGAGATACTGTCAGACGTAATCGGAAGCCAGCTGTGAATATGTTTCCCTGAACTCAAACGAACACCTTATCTGATTACTACTGGTCACATCTGTACAAATAATAGGTTCTCCTGAACAATGTCAGTGTTAGCTGCAATTCTCATAAGCCAAGGACCAAGATTATAGAATGATAGACATGCCCTGCATGTCTTTGGATGCTTCTGCTACCTAAAAAACAAAAACTCAACCCAAACGCCGCAGCGATCTAGGTACTTAAACACCCGCCCTACTCTGTATTCCCATCAGTCTGCTCATGTTCACCAATGCCCGTCACTCTGTATGAGTTTTTCTTGTCCGGCAGGAAAACTAGATCAACTCAGGAACATCAGGAATAGCAAACCCCTGGCCGTCCATCCACATGTCCTGAAAATCTCCCGGGTTCTTCCAAGCCAGAACAAAGAGTCCTTTAGTCACAGACTTGCGAAAGTTTGGCTTGCGAAAGTCTGACTTGTTGGACTTGCATATTTCCACCATTTCCTCCTCACCGGGACCGGAAACGGCACGCTGGTCCCAATGATCCAGCAACTTGGGTAAGTCTGTCACACGGACAAGGACCACCTTCATCTCACGGTCGGGCTTGGGTTTGGGCACCGTATACTCCACTGCATCAGCAGAAGAATGTATCTGCAGGAGAGAATGGACGGCACTCGAGGGCTTGTGAGCTTCCACGACGGCCCATCGGAGAAAGCCGCGCAGGATAGTATTCTCCCACTCAGCCATAAGCCCAAGCACGAATGACTCGGGGATGAAGTATTCTTTCTTCGGATGGTTAGCCGGCATGAGCTCGTCAAGTTCCTTCTGAAGCCAACATAAATAACAGTGTGCGAGAGACACAGGCAGAATACGCCAGTCTGAGATATCATTTTCGGTCCACCAGCCCAACAAAACGAACACACTTTCACTGCATTGGTACAAGTCATCCAACTTTTCCCTCTGCACTGCGGAATAGTCAGAGTCATCCATTCCATGAAGGTTGTGTTGTGCTTCAGCCACAGCCTTCGAGAACGAATCTAGCCTCTCAATACCACATCGGACATCATCGATGGAATTCATCTTTGGCAGCGTAATAGAGAAAATAATTGTGAGTTCGCAGGGTGGGGTGGTTATATGTGCCGGAATGATAAGTCGTTTGTGAGTGTCGTTGTTAGTTGGCTGTGATGAGTGTCAAGATGCTAAGAAGCTTGATATGAATAATTTGTGCAAGAGGCCTTGTCTTTTTATATGTCTGCTGAATAAACTCAGTTGCATCCACTGCAAGGCGCTAAGCACCAAACAAACGTGCTGCTTGGCACTGACACTAGTTTACGGTCTGTTACGGGGTCACCGAATAGAAGCCAAGTGATATTGAATACAGGAGATGGCTTGAACAATAAGTTGTTCAGTTAGAAATCCTTTATCTGTCCTTTGAGCTCGAATAGCATTGTATACTAGTTGCTGACTATTACGCACAAAGACTTTGGACAAACTTACCAAATCTTTGTTCATCTGATGATTTGTAGCCGTACTTTCAAGCTGGACACCCGGACAAGAGCTAACATTGAACTGCTGGCTGCAAAGTCGCTTGGACTGTAATATTTCCCTTGTTTTATGAATAAAGGTGAAGGATGAAGCCAGTTTTATTTTCTCTTCATAGGGAAAAGAACAACTGTTTCTTCCACGAGCACTTGAGCAAAGGGCGAAACTACGACTCCCTCATGCCTTGTCCCAAGTGAAGTGTGAATCTCTGATTGTTGCAGTATGTCGCAATCACTTCAGGCGTAACCGTGACAAAAGCCTAATAAAGTGTTGTTTTCTGGACTGGTGGTCCAAGGCTTACCCTTATGGTCAGCAATTATTTGCCTCTCACTGCAGCAATTATCGGCGGGGTGGACAATACGCTCTGGAAATGACAATGGGGTTTGTCGGGATATGTGTTTGACAAAGGACATTGTTGGCTCCCACGTCGTACTAACAAGTTATGATGGATCCTTTCGAGGGCATTTCTTTGTCTGACCGAGACCTTGGACGAGGATATCATGCCACAGCAGTAAAAGAACTCTTTGTCCTCGGGATGAATAGACCTACGTCATGTGATTTCTGTCTGCCAGTAAGTTCAACGAGCCCCAGGCCTGGGCTACAGACATCACATCTAGCTCTCTATCTCATTTACTCATAGAATAGGCCAGGTCTTGGGTGAATATAGGGCCTTAACCTAAGTCTCGCCTAAGATAGTCTAATTTTCATGCAGGAGAGCCTAAACTTTAGGCTGCCAATATGCATAAGATAATCTAACGTCACGCGAGGTAGGAGTGACAGCATGAATGGACTCTTATCACTTGGTCTATCTCGTGCTTCCTGTCCTCAGTCGAGTCCCGACTGAAGCTCAACCTTCCACAACTTCTTATCCAAATACTCCATCTGCTCAGTTCGATACGTGTCATTCTCAACATGAACCACAGAAGAATCATCAATATGAAAGACCATGTTCTTCCCTCCATCCCACTCATACTCAGGCCACTGGACATCCCCCATACCTTCAAAGTTGGGGTTCATCTTGCTCGCAAAGCTAATCCACATTCTTGACATCTTAACAGCCACCTCGTCAAACGACCCAGGTCTTGGCTCCGTTGCGTTCAACTGGGTCAATCTTTCATAATTGCGGAAGACAAATGGGATGTCAACCGAGTGCCCAGCTCCTTGGACTGCTGGGCGATCACCTGATACAACGTCGAAGTGATAACTGTACGCAGTGGCATTGCTCTTTACCCATTTCCTGTTCCAAGCTCGTTTGGGTGCATGCATAGCTCGATCACCGCCAAAGGCTACCGCGCGCTTCCACTGCGATCCATATGAAGCCAATGGGCCTGACGGGCGTCCTTCGAAAGTAGCTGGCAGACCGACGCGTGGAATATCAGGGTACAGACCCGAGATGGCTTCGATGGTAGCTTTGCTTGCGCCCTCTTTTCGTAGATATGCTTCCCACTCCTGTGTCGTGTTGATGCCACGCTGGGCAAAAAAGTCTCCGTCGTCTGATGCTACCCCATTGATGATTGGCACTGGAACGAACTTATTATGTCGAACGAGCTCTGAGCGACTATCCCGAATGAAATCGCCGTCAATAATATCGAGCCAAACTGGGAACGAGACATTGCCCACGATCTGGGCGAGTTCCAGTGACGGCACCTTTCGCAGACACTGCAGAGAATCCTTCGCAGAATCACACTTGGTCCTCTTGAGAAGCGTCCTGTATCCCTTCTCAAATGTTGGCGCGTCCTTGTTCTCCACCTCTCCAAAGGCCGTGGGGAAGCCAGTACCACTCTCGAGAATAGCGGCTCTGAACAGCCCATCGTCTCTACCTCCAAAGGCAGTCAATTGAGACGCAACACTTCGTGCTCCTCCACTCTGGCCCCAGATGGTGACCTTTTTGGGATCACCCCCAAACGCGGCGATGTTCTCTTGGACCCATTGAAGAGCAAGTCTCTGGTCGCGGAAGCCATTGTTTCCAACGCCTGCGGCCTTGACAGCGGAACTCCAAAGAAAGCCCCATGCTCCGAGACGGTAGTTGATTGAGACGCCGATGATGGGTGAGCCTAATTTGACAGACTCGTCGATGATGTAGCTGAGGTTCGAAGAGGGATCACCACTGTAGCCTCCGACAAGGCCGCCGCCATGGATCCAGACAAGGACAGGAAGCTTCTCCTTCGCAGCGGTAGACGGGCGAACGACATTCAGATGTAAACAGTCGTCAGTGCCCCCTGAAAGAGGTCCGGAAGGATACCCGTACTGATAGCACTTGGACTGGTACTCGGTCGCATTACGCACTCCGTCCCAGGTTGAGTTCAAGGGCTGAGGGTGCCGAAAGCGCAGATCGTTCAGCGGCGCCTGAGCATATCTCATACCAAGAAACAAGTCCTGGTTATACGCAGTGTTATGAATGCCATAGTAGGACCCATTCTTAAGTTCGACAACAGGACTGTTTCGTGGTACCGAAGCAGCGCCCACAGCAACCGCCAAAGCCAGAATAAGAGAAGAGCCCAACATCGTTGCCAAGTCTGCAGATCCCTCTCACGGGCCCAAACAAGATATATATACTCTCCACTTCGAAGCACTTACACCACACTTACCATCAAAGCGGCCACCGGCACCGAGTACGGCCCTCGGCGCCGCGACCGAATATGGGGTCTCCCCCACACTCCGGACTCTGGGGTTGCGGGGAAGATCCCTGAATAGCCTCAGATTTCTGCAGCTCTAGCATGCTTTGGGACGAACTACCCGGGTGTACTTCGGCACTCAAGGGTAAATGACGGTTGTTGTGCCTTGGTTCGAGGGATCGGTGGGCCAGATGATGCGTTTGACAGGTACTAAGATGGCTTGAGGTGGTATTGAGACGGGGACACATTCGCCGATGGATATCTCGTGGCATGGAAGATGGATAGTTCGGCGAAGGTCTGTCGTTTATGCGGGAACAGTCAAGGGCTGCTAGATGGCTTAGATGAGGGCCAACGACGAACACGAACGACGTGAAGCTGAACCATCTGATGAAAAAGATACTGATGAAGTCTGATGAGTATCCTATACAGAGACCAGCTTACCTATTTATAAACTCCAAAGCACACCAGCAGCACCTCGCTGAACAAACACAAACGACCGCCAAACCCATCCAATTGTCCCTCATCTCCTCTCCCTCAGACCCTTCGTCCTCAGCGTAAACTTGGCATCGCCCTCCCCGAAAGGTAACGAAACCCCATCATCCAAACTCTCACGTCCCTCATCTTTATTATGTCCATTACTCTTAATAATCGCATCCCGTAACACATCACCGTTCTGATTGACCTCACTATCCGCGCTGCCCCTCCGGCTCTCTGTAACGCTACCCGAGTCGCCGTCGAACTGCGCCGACATGGTGGACATGCGTCCTTTTATCCTTCCGGCCCACAAACCGCGGACACCGCCCTTTTTGCGCTCTGGTACTTGGTCGCTGCCGGCGCTGCAGACGTAGAGCAAGTATTTGAGGTTCGGAAGGGTGTGTCGGATGTCGACGACGCGGAGACCTTGGGATGAGCAGAGGGCTTCGATATCTTTGTTAAGGAGAAACCATGCGTATTCGAAGCGCCATTGACCTGCTGTTGAACCTCCCCTAGGAAGATAGAGTGGGAATTCTCGACGCGAGACTGTCCGGTCGGACAATTGGGAGATATCATCGCGCGCATATGATCTGGAGCCGAACCAATCTAGGGGGTATGGTAGTGGATGCGCTAGATAGAACTGCAGGTGCTTCGTGAGCAGAGCAACAATCCCTAGACCAGCGGATAAGAGGTCTTCTGAGATATTTCTTGCAGTAGCCGCATCGTATATCGAGTTCGGTAGTGGCATGTTGCATATCTGGAACGAAAGCGGCGGCGCATTAGGAATCGGGGTGATCGGAAATATGTCCGAAAGGTCGGCGCAAATACGTCTTCGCTGCCCCCGAATCTGCTGCTGCGTCTGCTCAAGAAGCTCCTCGGATGCAGTCAACTTCTCTCTACTACTCGCCATGTCATTCTCCGCTTCGTTCTGAAGCTCTCTCCCTTTGACGATAGCTTCGCGCCGACTCCGTATAGACTCCTGCAAATCATCGCGCTTCTTTTGCGCCTGTTTATTCGACCGTCTTTGCGCTGTAACATATTTATCCGCCATCGCGACAGCTTCCCGCGCCATTTGCGAATTATCAGGTGGGCTTTCGTCTAATATGCGGTTTATCTCTTCCATTAATCTCTGCTGTGTCTCTATCGCGTCTTCGATTGAACTCTCGAGGTTGGCTAGCTTCATGAGCGCATTGTATGACGATGTGGCTACTTGCGGCGCTTGCTTCGGCTCGGATATCTTGTTGGGGAAGTCGAACGAGTATACGCCATCTTCGAGATGGAATATTAATGCGTTGGGCGGGAAATTTCGGTCCATTAGAGTGCCTATGAAGTTGAGACGGCGCAGGTCGATTGTTTCTTCGAGGAGAAAGATCCATGATTCGGCTTTCGGTCGGCGCGCCCATATTCGTAGGATCATGGAATGACATCGTGAAATAGCCGATGCGCAATTTTCGAGACTGAAGAATCGGAAGTTGAAGCTCTGTAAATAGTCAGATCCCGCTACATGTCGCAATGGACAGCTTTCCTACCGTGGCTCGCTCTCGCACCTCGCTGATGTAGACAGGCTCAGCATCCGCGTCCACATGCAGCGAGTAAAACACATCCCCCACGGCCTCCTCATACAACGTCTCCAAATTCTTCTGCCGCGCCCCAAGATTGGCATGCGCCAAGCTCAAACTCGTCCTACGCTTCTGCACCGGCCTGAGCGCATCCGGCCTAACATTACCCTTCCTTAGGCTCTCTGACGATCGCGACGGATGCAATTGACTCGATTCTTTAACTACTTGTAACTTGCTCGTAGCTAGATCGGCGTCGTCTGCTGTTCTAAGACTCGTGGGCGCGAAGGATAAATTGCGAAGCCAGATGCCGCGAAGGTGACGAAGCTTGCGATTCTGCGGGAGAAGACGGGGACGACGGGGTTCAGAGAGGGTCGACATTCTAGAAGTAGCATGCTGCGTTTAGCAGCTTGGACTATTGGCGCTTATGACATTTGTGGAAGCTCTGAGGATAAATGTGAGGATGTGCGTGAAACGTCATCAGTTCCAAGGTGGGAGCTTGGAGCTTAGCTGGAATTGAGAGTCGCGATAGTTGCATACCCGCTTTAGTGACATCACAACTGACTTAACCTGGACTTGACGGCAATTGTTCTTTGGCTGTCGAGAGCTCTTCTCGCAGTAAAGTGCATTGTAATTCGTTTAGGAATAATTATAGGCGGTAATTTTTCACTTCCACCATGATGGCAATTTGTATCTAGTTCCAGTAATGCACCCCGGATTTGCGCAACAAGTAAGACATCATGCTGAGAAAAAGGAGGCACGGAAGGGAAGAAAACTTGGGACCTTTGTCCTAAATGACAAAGGTCAAAGGCAAAGTGCGTATAATTTAGTGCCGACTTAGCCTGTCTTAGATTAGATATTTTTGGTACCTTGGTATAACAGCAGAGGTTTTCTTGCTCGCTAGGTAGAGGTCATGAGCACTACGCCTTCGGCTTCAAAGCTTCCAAATCCGCTGTCCCCAACAGATTGATCAAAGGCAAAAACAACTTCTCTCCATTCTCCCCCGTAGCATGAATCTTCTTGAGATCGTCCCATGTCTTCCAATACCAGCCCTCGCACTTCTGCGGCTCAAGGATCTAGTCATGTCAGCTCATTACCCTGTACAGCTTGCAAGACAAACCGACCTGGGGTTCGTCACTCTCATTAACCATCTGGCAGGACACAAAGATTGTGATGTAGTGCTTCTTCTCTGCTTCAAATACATCGTTCGTAGTGGCGATATGCTGAAGAGCCTTGACCTTGAGACCTGTTTCCTCAAGGGTTTCTCGCTCTGCGCACGCGAGAAAGCTCTCGCCGTACTCGAGATGGCCACCTGGTAATTGAAGGGTGCCTATATGCTTTCAGCGTCCGTTCAAACTTATATTGATGCAAAGTACTTACCGGCTCCGTGACTCCCTATCCGCTTTCCCGTGAGAAACTTGCCTTCGCGGTTGTAGATGAGCGCGGCGACGCCGACGCGGGGGTGAGGAGCTTCTGTAGACATTACGATACGAGTCTAGGTATATAAAACAAAAGAGATGTCGGCAATGAATTTGCGATATTGTTTATCGAAGAAAAAGCAAGGGTATGGCTTCAGTTTTGTGTTGATTAGAAGAACGCCCAGCTAGGCGCAGTCACCCAGCTAAGCTGATGACTCATCGTGAAAGCGTACCTTGTGTGGTGAGATGTGCTACAATGGCGGGCAGCGATGATACAACTGGAAAATTAGAGCATCATCGGTGGGAATAGGATGAATTATACTGCATAGCCTTGTGCAAAAGAATGTCATTGTATTGTGCGCATCCTCGAAGTGTACCCGTGCACCAGCGCCTCATAGTATGAACCAAGAACTCTTGGTTGACAACATTTGGGATCAGCGCAAGACTACGCCGCGATAATTGTTTGTCTCGTAAAAGTGTATTGGATATAACCTAGCAAACCGCCTTTTGAACGCCCAAATAGTTCGTACGTTATGAAACCAAGATCTAATCATGTTTGCTCGCTAATAAGTCCTCATCAATTCATATCCACATCCCATAGATCCCAACCATCCACCATAATCTTAGCATGCAGAAGAGATACGCAAACGCGCGCGCCTAGCCAGAATGAGTTCCAAGATACACAAGGTGGAAACAATTCATGCTGTCCATGTACTGTGACAATTCCTTTCCTGCTGCCAATGTCGTCCAGCCGCTTCCCAGTGGATGCCAGTCAACCCTCAACAATTCTGTATACCTCGGTTGCTTGAGGTTCCAATTGCCCCTCGAGCCAGCGATCCGAGGCAGAAACAGAAAATCTACGCCGCTCTCGCGGGTCCTGCGAAAAAAGTCTCGCCAAGCTCCTCAGACAGTCACGGGAAAGGCTGCGACGGCGCAAACAACCCATACAGCGCATCCTGCGAGATATCCTTCTCCTGATCATTCAAGAAATCCAGCAAGCCCGGTGAGTGACCAAACGCCGGATCAAAATGATCCATGTGCGGGATATAATCCGAGGCAGTAGCAGATACGTAAGCACCCGTTGGCGTAGAAGTGTTGGTGTTATTAGGCGCAATAGCAGATGCAGCGGGTGCCATGGCGAGAGGGAAGAAGAAACTCTCATCGAGACCAGCAGGCTGGGGCTGTTCTGTACCAGTGGTACCACTCTCCTTGATACTGGTCTGGAACTCACGAACCATATCTTGGAGAACGCTGAGGGGCTTCTTAAGACCAAAGTTGCATCCTACTTGGAGCTCGCTGAGGCATGTCCAGAAGAAGGAGATGGGTTCTGTGAATTGACCTCGCTCGTGGCGCTCTTGACGGAGGATGACGATGACGGCGGAGTAGACTGCGTATGAGAGGAGGAAGGGCGCGCGACGGAGTGTGAAAGATTCGCGGTATCGACGGACGAGCTTCTGGATCATGAGAGCGCTTTGAATGCATGCTTCTTCACCGCGACGCTTGGCGGTCTCGTCGGTATGGCGGCGGAGGTGACCTTCTTCGAGGAATGCGCGGTGTAGCAGAATGGTGAGAGCGTGGAATGTCGTGCTGAAGCATCCTGGTCAGTATTATTATCTTCACATGTTCAGCGGGGAAGACTCACTGTGGGGTGATTTGATGGGGTGGAGGTGTGATGGTGAGAGTGTCGTCGGGGTCGAAGCATAAGTGGCTGGGAAGACTGGTCTGCCACTTCTCAAGCTCCCTCTCAATGGACTCCTTCTTGTTGAGAAGATACTCCGTTGTGTATTTGACACACTGAATGCCATAAAGGTCATTGATTCTTGTGGATATTTGCAATATCCTCACAAGACTACTAAAGGTAGACACCGCGTGGGCGGGTTGTCGTCCATATGGTGGGGGAGCTGAAGCAGGCGACTTGGGGTCGATGTAAGGTTCCCATTCTTCGAGCTCTTCAAAGGTATCGAGGAGCTGAAGGGGAACTCTAGCTTGTGCAGATGCAAACATACAGGGACGGCCAAGATACAGCGCTTGAGTAGCATCGGTAGTGAAGGCAGCCCAGTAAAGACGCTTTCGCATCTCTTGCTCCAAGTCTGTCCGTAGTACACGCTGCTCGTTGACACCACCTGTGCTCTCGTAATCAGGACCCAGCATGAGATGACATCCCAGATCGATTATCATGCGATGTGCGGTTCCTGACAGACTCCAACCTGCACTGGGTTTGCCCTGTGATACAAGCGATACGCTTGTAAGCAGCAGGGCAAGCGCAGAAGGAATACTGGGCTTATCGAGTTCGTCAATCAAAAGTTCTCTGAATCGATCGTAGAAGCGTCTTCCAACACTTTGGGGATCATCGGGGTCGGCGCGGAGGGACGGGCGGTCGCTGTATAGTGAAGTCGAGTAGAAAATGGCGTTGAGTAGAAGCTTATTCGCGAAAGGACCACCGCCACTAGCAAGACTGTCCATAATCGCAGGTCGATAAGAAATAAGGTATGCATAATGTTGTCGATTAAAGTGTAAATCGAGGAGATGCTTAGCAAGTTCTGGGTCTACACCATCCAAGTCCATCAAGTCTCGTGGGTTTCGGAACATGCGCGCCTCTCGTTGTCGTTGAAGCGCAGCATTGCTTATGAGCCGAGCTTTCGAGGCCGATATAGCATCGTCGCCTTTTCGTGTCATCTTATTGATATTCTCTCGGTGCTGTGCGCGCGATGTCGGGTTCATGATACTGGCGAGACCGTGAACCGCAGAGACATAGCCGTTCTCGTGGAATACACCAGCTACTCGAGCTTCGCTTGGTGATAGACCGGTGCCGTCACCATTACCGTCGTTGCTTATAGGGCGAGGGACCAATTTCACAGGCGCGAGCTCTGTAGAATCGAGTTGTGTCTGTGTCGTTCGTGAGAGGATCGTATTGAAGCTATCGAGTCGAGGTTTCGTCTCATCCGTCGGACCAACGCTGCTCCTCGGCGGCGAAGAAAGAAAACTAGCGCCCATTTCCTGCGCAGCAGTAGAAGCAGTCGGTGTGGGAAGTGGACTCGCGATAGCAGCAGTGGAAGCAAGACGGCTCAGCCCATGGGTAGTATAATCCTGCGAGGCGCGGGACGGGTGGTCCGTATCCATTAGCTCCGCCGTCCACGCAGACTGCATCTCGGACGTAAGGATGCCGGCGGCCTTCATGTGATCGAGCATAGCGGCGACAGTCGCCTCGAGGCTCTGCACGCGCGCGCGCGACGGTCGAGGTTCTCGGCGGGCATCGTGAGGGTATACGCAGGGGAGGCTGTTGGTGCTGCATTCTACGCACTGCGGGCGCGTGCCGTCGCAGCGGACTTTCTTCTGGCGACATGGCGTGCAGGTCTTGCAGAGAGCGCCGCCGGACGAAGGGCGCGAAGAACTCTTGGAGTCCTTGCCCGCTTGACGCTTGACGATCTTGTTTGGACCCGTCATTGTCATTGTTGGCGGATTTCAGGGAAGATGGCGCATAAAAAAAAGGAATTATCGTCAAAAAAAGAGAGAGACTGAGCGAAATGTTAGGTTCGTTCTCGGCTCAGGTGAGCGGCATCGGTGGCCGGGTGTTCGGTGAGTCGAGGGTGTTCCCGCGGGGGGCATCGGGCGATATTTCAAGGTCAACGGCCCACTGCTTGTTAGCGCCGGACCACTAGAAGCAGGGCCCTGAAGCCGCTAGCCACAATCTTCCCCAGGCCCAGCCCGGATCCACCCGATCAAGCCCTCGGATGCGGTTAATGTCGCGACTGTGAGTGGTCAGTGATTGCATGGGTGTGAAGGAGGATGTCATCCTCGGAAATGCAAAAGCTGGAGTATCTAAAGTTGATCTGTTCATCTCGAGATTTGGATTGAGAAATGATACCCTGAGTTGAGAGTCAATTGGGCGGGTTTAGCTCGGGACCTCGGTATTGAACTTAAACTTGACCACCAGCATCCAAATGTGACAGCGAGATCCTCCATGATTTACTGGAACCCCGCGTTTGTCTATTCCAAAAAGAGCTGTAGATGCATGAGCTCGGAGACATGGCATTTCAACGGTCGGACGGATGATTCACATGTTCCTTGCTAGCAACAACCACGTAGATGGGCTGATATCACCATCATCAGGAAGACTCTCAGTCTAACAGAGCTTATTCGTTGTTTCTTTCCTGCACGAGAAGCGGTCCAGGCTGCACCGACCAAGCTTAGTACCAAGCCGGTCCGTCAAGACGATCAGCAGCAAGATGGTCACGTCTTCGGCAATTGAGAGTGTAAACTAAACAGCATTTCCTCTGATCAAGCCAACATGTGAAACATGGGGAATGCCTAGGTTCCTTGCTCAATGGCTAGTGAGTCAGAAGGTGGGAGCTTGTCATGTAATCATGCAGTTGGTGACCAAACAGTTGTTGAGCTTCCTTTCATCCCTGAGCTATCAGCGCCGTAACGAGCAACCTCTTCCAGTTTCCCCAGATTTCACAATGACTCACAAACCTAAATGGAACGCTTGATGATAAACGGATTGTCTGATGGTGAGAAATGCGTAACTACAAAGTTTCGCACATTTTTCGGGAATGTAACAATACTGCAGCATGAGGGTGAATACCGAACCCCGTGATAATGTAGGTGCCCTACACTAGCTAGGGGTCACAGAGCTCTAAAGTAGCTATCCAGAAGCGGTAATGAAAGCCAGGAGCTATAAGCTATGGCTTATCGACTGAATGCTGGTTCGGCAGTGAACATGCTCGAGAAGGCTTGTATGGAATCGCCCTCAGGTTCCCCAAGACATCTTTTTCTGGCGTCTGACACGGCCCATAACGGTTGGTGATGTTCGGCACTGGTTCCATCTTCTATTCTTTTCATTGTTGGCTCTAGTATCTCTTAATAGTTACAGTATAACACACTCACTGACGGCTGGTTGAATCTCCTGTACGCTGACCACCGGCCCCTTCACCAGAGCTTCAAGCCCCGGGTCCAGAATGACTTCCGCTTCCTCCGCTGTCTCCCTTGCCTCCATCGCAAATAGTCTTTCTCTTATTGACATAGCCTGTCCCATGAAATCCGCCCCAATAGAATCCTTCTCATAATCAACCAAGTACTCCGCCATCTCATCGTTTCTATAGCCATCCGCAGTTGATGCCCAAACCATGGTCAGAAAGTCCGGCACAAAGTTAGCACCGTACGGTCGAGCACTTTCACACTGCTCTACTAAAGCAATACACTCGTCAACGCAGTCGTGTGAATTCCCCACTAGCGTCAAGTCTGTATCCCAGATTCGCAAAGTGTGTCCAATCACGGCAGTCATGGCGAGTAGAATTCCATATGCTACTCTGTATGAACTACAAACTCGTATCGACATGGCCGGTGCGTTGGGTGCTGCTGTTGATATTGTTGCTAGTGCAAGGAGTTGCCGGACCTTGGGCATCTCAAACTGCATGACGTCGTAAATGGATCTTAGTTGACGAAGATTCTTCTTTGGCGAGCGCATCAAGATAGATAGTTCTCCCATGGTTCCGGATTCTAGACTCAGGAAGCTTCCTTGGTGGTATTTGACTGGTCGTGGAGTGCCGATCGTATGGCACGCTTCCCAGAACCAGGGACCTAGCTCAAACTGAGGGTTCAAGAAGCTCGCCATAACCTAAAGGTGCGTCAGCTTTAGAAAATATTCAGGGGAGGGGGTTGGAGTACGGCGAGTTGGCTAAGTCCCACCATATAGTCACCCAAGTCGTCGAGCTGCTTTTTCATAACAGCTTCGCGAAATAACACTGATATGACCTCTCGATGTTGTTCGATTGATTTACGGTCTACCCAGTACTAAAGACTGTCAATTGTGCGAGAGGATATGGTTGCATGTAAATTTACTTACATGGCAAACAAACATGATTGAAACGACCTGCATCTTCATCATGATCTTCTCCTTTGGATCAAGTATAGCATATCTGGTTGCTGTCAAAGCCTCTCCATATCTCGTCAAAGCATCAACTCTTGATTCCTGGCATCGATGTGCTTTATACAGAGAAACCATTGCGTTTACACAAGAGTCGAGTGCTGGGCTACAACCAATTTGTGCTACGATTTCTGGGATAAGTTTGCCGCCGAATGCTCGAATATCAAACCTGGCATCTTCAGTCTGGAGGATGTGAACCAACGAAGATGAGAGCTGGGTCTGTTCATTGCTGGGGCGTCGTTTAACAAGGCTCTGGTCATCGTTCTGGAATGAGTGAAATTTCCATCGTTTGACGCCATTTCCAACACATGGTACGCCAACTCGCTTACATCTTCCGCAAGTTGGTTTAGCTTGGTCGCACTGTTACTGTTAACACTGCATGGAGTTTACTATGAGACATATTGTCATGCTTACTTTCTTCTTCTGCCTACGACATCCGTCGCATCCGCGGCTCGATGGTGTTCCTGGCATAATTGCGCTAAAGTGTGGAAGGTCATCCGAGCAATAAGGCGAGGACGGTTCAGCTGCTAATAAATCATGACATCTCGAATCAATCGAATCAATCTAATCAGAAGTATCCATAGTGGCCGAGTTTCGGTGATAAGCAGTGCTGGGTGACGTTATGTTCGGCTGCGCCTTGGGAGGCCATGCGGCTTTGTATGGCAGGGATCGTCGGCTGACCGCCCGTCAAAACAGGGATTGAGGATCAGAGTGTCAGGGCTTTGAAGTAACCATTTAACAGCGGCAAAGGACATCTTATGAGTATGGGCAGGACTTGTTAATAAAGCTTTTGTTTGCTATGTGTGATTTATCGTATCGAATATCTAATGCTTGTTGGTTCACGCAAATTCTTGATACAGTGGGATTACTTAGCGGTAGGGCTGGGCTGACGCTAGCATTACGATTGACAATCTCTCCGTATAGCCAGTAAGAAGAGCAAATCATCAATTATCGTTGTGTCTTCAGCTTTTCTGGGACAAATAGACGCATACGTGGTTTATATTTGGTCACGGATCTCAACTGCGACGACCAGTAAGCACCCAGTATCTTTTTCTCCGAAATTACGGAGTACATGTGCCCAGAACCTTTTTCGTAATCCTGTTAGGCAGGGGGCTGTAAGACCGTAAGACCAACCAACACGGGGAAAATGATAGGCGAGATGCGTTAAGCTTGTCTCGCTTTTCGAGGTTTTTGGTAGTGATGGTTGAGGGTATTTCAACGATCCTCTCAAATGAATCTACGAGATCTCATTTCTAAAGATAGACGATGCGCGCCTCGCAACATAATGGAGAATGAGATAGAGTGAGGGTGTCTGTATTGGTTTGCTCTACCGACACGTCTTGAAGAGTGTAGCTGTCGTTTCTCTACATAATGTATGAATAAGAGATTGGCAAGAGGCTCTCAGGAACCTTCCTTATTTCTTCTTCTCCTTCTCCCGCTTTACCTTGCATGTTGCGCACTCCCCGGAGCTAGGCTTCTCTATATGCTCAACCGTTGGCTTGCATTTAAGCACATCTCGAAGAGCACAAGGTTTTTCCACAACGGGCTCAAACGAAGCTTGAAGACCACATTTGCAAAGATGGACTACACGTGGTTTTGTGCACATTGTAACAGGAAGGAAATGTCAGGGTTCTTAATTGGGGATTTCTCAGGTATGTTTATGCGTGAACAGAAAAACTGTTGCTTCTTCGAGGTGTAGTTGGTGTTTAAACCGAGCCGCTTTATAGATGTGTTGGTCACAGGTTCACGTTCTTAACAAGGTCATCAACATAATTCTCTCACGACACATTGACTGTCATAGTGTGATCTCAGAAGTGACTATTGATATATGAATCTCTGAGAAGTGTGTCGTCAGTAATCAGACAGGGACTACCTGGCGGCCTTCTCCTGCTTCTCCTTTTCTAGCCTCTTCCTTTCACATTCCTTGCACTCTTTAGAAGAATACCAAAAGTTCACCGTTTCGTTCTTCCAGCCCTTGCATTTTGACGTACCCGCTAGATCACACCGGCAATCACGATAGTCTCGTTCTGCCTCCTCCCCACACTTACACCAGTAGTAGTATATTTTCTGTACGCACATGTTGAGTTCAGAGTAAGGAGAGCTTTGAAGTAATTAGCATGAGAGATAATGCTGGGGTAGAAGGGTAGATGTCTGAGCTCAGCCGTTTTATAGATGTTCTGGCCATGTATTCATGTTCAAGAATAAAACGTTCAGAGTGATTCTGGCACAAAGCGTTGACCCTTAGAATGTATTTGGGTGTAATCTTCCGGCCGTCAATCCATGTGTGGAATTTTCATCTGTTTTCAGGTCTCCGAATAGAAATGGCACGGGAGTTCAGTGATTCAAGGTATAGACTAACCAACGGTCTTTACTGGCCTCTCCTCTTCTACTTCTTCTTGGTTTCCGCCGCCTCCTTCCTCCACCTCTTTCTTTCACATTCCTTGCATTCTCTATTTGAGTTGCGAATCTGTCGTTCCTCATTTATCCAGCCCTTGCATTTCGCCAAGGTGCATGGATGATCGATATACTCTCGCCCAGCCTTCTCTCCACACTTGCACCAATACTGAAAGATCTTCTCTACGCACATATTGACTTTCGATTGTACGAGTTCTAGTGGTTAGTAAAGGAGTTACATGTTATGGTGAGAAATTTCACGTTCCTACGAAGCCATTTATCGCCGCACCGGTCATTAATCACGTCACTGATGAAGCTTTCAGCGTAATTTTCATGCATAATTTCCGGACTGATTTTAGTTGAGAATTTGCAACACTCAACTTCAAGTTAAAGAGGAATCAGCGTCTTGTCACCTGATTTTCAGTTGCTCACGCAGAAGTAGACAAAACGCCCAAGGCATAACTTATTGGTGATTTGGGTCTACAACTATTCTGTAGCCTTCTTAGCCTTGACTTCCCTCATCCTCCTCAAGCTCTTTCTTCTTGCATTCCTCGCATTTGTCTGCACCCCAATCGTCAAACTCTTCCCCCTTTCCTAGGCCCTTGCATTCCGCCGTGCCAAATGCCGCACATTTAAGAAGTTGGGGCCCTACTGTTTCCAACTGCTTTCCACATTTGCACCACTGTCGATAAGTCCGAGTGCTGCACATATCGATGCCAAAATGACTAGTATTTCGTGGTGGTGTTAAGAGCTTCTTCTGGGAATTGTGTTCAAGTTCGGCGAGATATGTAGAAACTGGTGTTGTTGAGTAATTACAGAATGGTGCTGGACAATGGCGTAATTATATCTCAAGACCAGGAACTGAAAGGGTGTGAATAACGCCTGGCTAGTGACTCTGAACCACGCATGGACGCCGAGTCAACCTGATCCGGCGACGATAACTGCTGGAAGAGTCTAGTTGGTTAGCCATTCACATGTCATTGACTCTTAACAACGGCCGATGATGGACTGTACATTTATGTGTCTGTGAGGATTGACATGACTGTGAGTGAATAATATGACCATTTAATTTGTGGTGACTATGAGCTGTCAGCACCAAGACTCAGCTACGACTAATACATCTAGATCCCGGTTGAGTTGCTAAACCCCGATCCCTCAGCAGTTACCACATCAGCAATGCTTTGGAACACCAAGGCGAGCATAAATGTGTGGTAGTGGATATGGGACTCATGATTTCACGTTAACCCTACCCACTCAACTACAGCAAGTACTCTCAAGTTCTTGCAAGAGTAGTGTTGACTTCAATGGCCGGGTTCCTGCCAATCCCCCTCTGAATGACTTTGACACAGGCCCCGGGGGTACATAAATCGAACTTGATCAGCACTGGCCAAGTGCAGCTTCTCCTACTCAGCGAGTTGCGAAGTACTCGTGGAGGATGGACTAACGGACATCCTTTTTGGCAATCCAGAGAAGGCAAGGAAACATAAGACCCCGACCCTGAGGCATAAAATGATGGAGATGTATTAACAAAAACGTAGACTGATCTATTATCAAGTTGTCACAATATAGTATCTAATATGAAGAGTAGAGATGGGGTTGATTTAGCCTGCTAAGTCTGCCCGTCTTCCGTGATGCCCATCCTTGAGTATCTGCCTGCAATAACCATACCACAACTTCATTAGCTTCTTCATGCTACTCCCGGCTGGTATCCTGCAAAATTGCTACACTACTCATCAAAGCCGTGACCGTCCAGTGATATCCCAATGCCCCCGTGGCTGCCCTGCCCAGAAATTGGAAGCCTCCCGACCTTTGGGCAGACACTGACCCTGATGCAGTATTGTCTTCGTGTATCATCGCAACAACTTCAGCACTTCGAGAGCGGGTTGAGCTTGACTTGCTTGCACGACCTAGCGATAAAAGCTCCCATACCATGCTGTAAGCGCCTCTCTGAGCTTCTGACGAGACACGCCACTCGAAGGACTCTGTTCTGCGACTTCCACCGTGTTCAACCCTCATCGAGAAACTGTATCGGGGATTAGACCGCGAACGATGGTAGGTCATAGTGACTTGGTCAGAGGGAGTGTTGTAACTGGGTATTCCGGGGAGTTGAAAGACGAATCCGTCGCTGGATCTGATTCCAGACGATATCGGATCTCCAGCAACGCTGGACCCTGGGAAGAGATATGTCGGCCCTTGCCAGCCGCGAGGTATACAGACTGCATAGATAGTATAGGAACCGGGTTCAGAGATGAAGAGAGCCATTGTAGAGGGTGATGGTGTCCAGGTCAGTTGCATGATTTGAGGGAAGCCTATGTCAACGACTTGGTCTGAGATCTGGTAGGAGCCTCCAGAACTTGAAGAGCTGTTGGCGTATACGTCCTCCAGGTTTGCAACAAATGCTGGAAATATCATAATGAAGGTTACGAAAACGTGAAAGGCGTGTCGAGTCTGGGCTTTCCGCGTTGAGTTCCTCTGAAAGAAGATTGATACCACGAAGCTTAGTCTTCTTAGGTTACTGCCATATTTTCGAGACTGAAGAAATAAGTTTATATACCAAATCGATTCATGTTAAACGGGGGTTTGGTATATGGAGAGTCTCGTTTCCCTTGACCCCCAATCTACCAAAGCAAACTCTTTCATTACCTATTCAGCATTGAGATACTGCTGCCTCCGACAGACTCGACCCGTTTCAGTACAGATGGACCGCTCTTCCTATTAGAGTCTACATATGAATGGCGATTGGTCAACCGAGATCTTATAAGGCTGATAACTCTTCTCATCACAAGAACGATCTTCGATAATATTTTCCTTAGAGGAAACAATTTCGCGATACCCCTGCGTCGATTTCTCTTACACATTCTTGGCAAGACCCCTTAGAACCGGGGCGCTGGTCGGAGGATCTCATGTAAGCAGATCATCAGCTAAAACAGCTTTTCCATGCGATGTCTGTGCCTGGCAGGTGAAGGCCAAACAGCCAATTATTTACTGCGACCGGTAGATCAGAAGGGTTGTGGCTGTGCTACAGCGCTGCATACAGCACTAAATGGGAATTAGCGTTGTATCGGTCGGAAAGCCCTGGCGGATGTGGCGTTGAACTAAGCTGATGCCATTGAAGGCGGGCGGTCTGGTTGGTTGGAGGCGATGCAGGGATGGCGTTGGACTTGCCGACTTTTGTCTCAGCGACGAACTTGTGTCAGTGATCGAATGATGAGGCTTAGGATTGAAGAGGACGTGTCGCGAGGGCTGTGTTGGGTATGCTCGGCTACCGAAGGATTGGGGTCTAGATTTGGACTGTGGGCGGATGGACCACTATTCTGCCTCGTCGCTGCATTTCACCATTTTGGGAAGATAACCAGACGAAACATGCGCGTGATGATAGTTTTATGATGATGAATGATATCTACTGGCTACTGCGAAAGGACTTGTCTGATTGAAAGTGGCGGTAAGATAAGCCTTGACTGTGAACATTGTCCCAGTCTTGTCACGTTGTTTGAAAGAGGTTACAGTCCACCAAATCTGAGGGTGTTACCATTCTTGAGGTTTTATTGTTCAGCTATCCTAGAAGCTTCAAATATTGATGTGAAACTAGGAGCGATATCGTCGAAGTAAGGCGCGGGATGTAAGCGTGCGAGGCGCGTGATGTGAGCATCAGCTGTCAGGTCTATCATTTCAGATAGAGCAACAGGCAACATGGCCTTAGATCAACGAATCTCCAAACTCATAAGGCATGTCGATCGCCATCTCCTCCGTCTCGTATGCCCACTCATTATACCTGTACTCCAGCTCCATCTTCACCTCTTCAGGTCGAGGGCACTGGTATCGTGCATCACCGACTGTGCACTCAAACCCCTCTCGCCCAAGCATCCTCGCGATGAACTTTCCTAGGAGCAGAAAAATCCACAACGAGTGGGTTTGGGTTCTGTAGCCAGCCCAGGTCTTGACACAATGAACCAGCAGGTTGTCAGAGGCAAAGGCGCGGAACTCTGCCATCTGAAGCCACTGCATGATCTCGCAAGGATGGGGAGCTGTGAGATTGTTCATCATGTCGAGGAGCCTTGTGCGCGTTGCTCCGTCTTTGAGGACGGGCTTCTTGATGGAGGAGAGGAAAGCGAATGTTTCAGCATCGAAGGTCGTCATGGTGAAAGCTGGCAGAGCGAAGGAAGCGTGTTTTGTGGGAAATCTGCAGCCGCTCGGGTGTATCCAAAAGACGTTGGAAGGGCGTGTTTGCGTCTGTAGTTTGTATTTCTTCTGGTAGGCCTTGTCCTGTGATGCAGGTCTTGGTGGACTAGCTGAGGCGCTTCAGGATGGGAAGTCGGTAGGTTGAGAACTTGTAATCACAACACAGAACCCAGGCTTTGGATTGATGATGTAGAGATGCAGAGTTCAGGTTGGTAGGGAGAGTCAAAAGACGGAGAAGAGGCGTTTCAAGCGTTTTTATCAGCTGATGGGCAGTGAATCACTGCCAGCTGTCGGCCAAGATACAACGGCATCAACCAAGCTGAATCACTGTCAATAGGCACCGAACGCGCGCCTACGTTCTGTTCTCGTGTGTGTTTGTCCAGTGTCGTTGCTTTTCCTTGTATGTGGCCCGTATTGAGTATTTGAACAATACAGGTGCTCAAGTATTCTGTTTGGTGTGCTTTGAGCTGGATCATCTTCACGGAAGAGCATCAGGCAGCTACTTATTTACACACCTTTAGAGTCAGTCTTCAGGATATCTAGCTTTTCAGCCAAAAGCAAGATGTTAGGCAATAGTGAGGATAAAAAGTATTGCCTCTATGTATTTATTGGTGTCCTTTACCTTTATGCCCTGGGGGCTGAAGCCTCTTTTAAAACCCTAACCTTATCATAGCAGATAGTCTCGTCATTTATCGAACTTCAAGCTGGGGAGATGATGTGTTTGAATGCATAGGCGGTACAAGGCAGCCTAGGTTAAAGTCGGTAGTTAATAGCTAATTGGAACTCGTGCATGTTGGATCATTCCATTCCTCCGTATGTAGTATATAATTTTACTCTTCTCGTGAAGCTTGACTAGATCTGGGTTAAAGCATGGGGGCCTACAGTTTCTGCGATCTTAAAACCTAAAAGAAATTTAGCTGCGAGGTCGATATACTTTAACTTGCTAAGCTTAAACTACTTGCAACTCCATATAGTTGTCGTTGCGTAGCCCTCAGAGAGAAAGAATATCAGATCTTAATATAATGTGTCAAAATAAACCCATCCTAAATTTATTAAACTAACTCAGTCATTCTATCATTTACGATAAGCGTTCCGAGTTTTCTTTCCTCTCATAAGCCAGCCTAGGTACACTCACCTTTATGTAGAATAACCTAACTCTCTATACCTGAAATAGATACCCTTATTTCACTGTCAAAACGACTGGCAGAAAGAAGTCCTATAATGTGTGTGTATCCATCTCTTGAACAAAGAGTTTCTTCTATAAAGGTGGTGATTCGTACCTTATATACTCTAGACTATCTCCTTCTTACATAACTGGCTTCTTTTAGATTTCAGGTATTCAGATAGTTGTTACTCGGGCTTCTGGTTCACGTGGATAGGGTATCTCACAAAATGTTATCAGGAATTACAGAGTATCATAGGCACAACTCGAGTGCGTTCCGTTTGATGGAGAGGTGAAAAAAGGTTCAAGTCAAACAGAGTTGATGTTTCCACTGAGTATTGGCTTACCAAACATGCTGTCGCGTTATGGTATTGAGAAGGAGCTTGCGAAGACAAACGTTGAACGGAGTCATAAGCACTTATAGAAGTTGAGGTATACGCCCGGGCTCAAGACAAGCTATTAATTAGAAGATTTGTTTATGAATATTGACCAGGAACCACGAAACTTCCAACTTGTTTTTATACTGGAAGCATCTGTGTTACTCATATTTACGTGGAAACCTCTGCAAGCAACCTTTCCCCCTTGCCACCGTCAGCCCGTCTAACATGAACATTTGATAACAGAAGAGTAATTGGTTTGATTAGTGGTTGTGGTCTCCTTGGATACACGCACCGCAAGCGGGTTCTACTCCATGATTATAATGGTGAATCCAAAATGGCCAATCATCACGGGTTGAGAACTGTGATTAATAATAAATAGTAATATTATGATTAAACAGGTCCCTGCACTCTAAGAAGGCGTAAAAGCATTGCTCGGAACATACTTCTGACATAACCAGCTCCAAACCACTAAATTTACCCATCCCCATATACAGAAATGAAAATATTAAAATAACGATGTAAACCCAAAGTGTTCAAGATTCCTCGTCCCTCAGGCATAGTAGTCCCCGCTTCCAGAATTGTCATAAACTCCAATGTTGTACTTAGGCTTTTCGTAATCAGCGCAAAGCTTGGTGACAGTCTGGGTCTTGTACATGGTGTATGCTGGCTCATTGTGGTACTTGGTGACAGTAGGCTTCCAACCGTATGTGGTGACAGCTTTGGTGACAGTCTTGGTGATTGGGGCTTTGTAGACGGGCTCTGTAACGGTGGCAGCCTTGGTAACAGTCTTGGTGACTTGGGGGCTGTAGATGGTAGCCGTGACCTTGACGGTCTTGGCGGGGGGAGGATCAGCGACTGAGGTAACGACCCTGGTGACAGTCTTGGTGGCTGGGGCTTTGTAGATGGGTACAGTGACTTTGGCGGTCTTGGTGACTGGCGGGTCGTGAATCGACTTTGTGACCGTGCATGTTGATGTAGCGGTCACAGTAGCAACCTTCTCGCAGTCACATCCATAGCCATAGCCATAGCCATAGCTGCCAGGGCTAGCAAAGGCGATTGGAATGGAAGCAAGAAGGAGGGCTGGTGTAGAGAACTTCATATTGTGAGATGTTAGGAGTCTCGTGGTAAGGGGCCTCTAAATGAATGTGGCTAAAGGAGTGTAGATCGAATGAGGGTTGGATTGTTGATCATTCCAGAGCGTCGGCATATCGAGATCTTTATAGTGATTTTTGCTCTCTTGGGCTCGCACAATAATATTGGTTGCCGTATAAGGCAATATCAAGGGAGAGCTTTGGTGGGTAGACTTACAACCGTTATCTGAGTAAAAAAAGCGCTAAACGCGGCACAAATCAATAGTCCCTCTTTGCAGCCACCATACGGATAGACTAACAATAAAGATGCGAGCCAAATAAGGGGTAATCGCGGCACAAGTCGATAGTGGTCTCTGGTTGCGTTGCGTCATAAGGCTGTGTTTCACTTCCATTTAAATCTCCGCGCTCTCCCTGAATTTTGTTTCGGCTCCCGCGACCTCAGTAGTCAACCTCTGACAATCAACCCCTTCACTTTAGTTCCCTTGTAGGCCAAGAAGGAAAAGGGAGTCTTTTCAAGTACTACACGCTACACGCTTTGCTAGAGCCATCAGGGACTATCTTGTAGCCGCAATGCAGGGTTGATGTGACTAGAGTTGTTCCCACTTCTGCTTCTCTCAGTTTCATCCAAGAAAAATTGCGCTTTGAAGCAGTTATTATCCATGAACTTCGAGGAGTATAACTTAAACATCCATGACTCCAGAGCCTATCACAGATATGAGTTCTGAACATCTCAGGTCGCGGTCAAGTTTAGCAGTAAGGTCCGTGATTATACAGCGGCATATCTCAGAAACATCCTGGCTAGCTCGCTACAAACAAAAGTGTGAAACAACCTGTCCCTCTCCACTATATAAGCAACTCGCGGGATGGCTTGTGTACGTCGCCTTTGCTGTGACCCTCCGACACGCCCTGCAACCCTTGAGCTGGCAATCACTTTTCTGTACAATGATGTCCCGCCCAACACCAGAGCCACTGCACGTCATCAGGTTGAGGCCGCCAAAGGTGATATTGTCATCATTATCTATTTGCCAACCCTCTCTCAGTGTCTTGCCTAGCTTTTCTCTTGAACCAATGGCGTAGCCAACAGAATTTTGACCTAGAGGAGATAGTGTGAGCCAAATGCACCATCCCATGAAAGTCTACTCACATTCTGTAGCGGCTTTTGTACTTATCACAATCACCTGTTGCTTGGGATTTCCCGGTGAATAGAGGAAGAGCTCTTCGTCTTGTAGATAGAAGGTGGCCGCATCCTCAGCATTGAACTGATTACAGCAAGCGTCTTGTTTGGGCGACCCTATGTACAGGGTATTGTTGGCGGCTTTCAGCTTTTCTGTCCCGTTGTACACTATCTGGAAGGTTGGGGTCCTTCTGATGGGCTTGTGTTGTTTTGAAAGTGAACCAGCTGCAGCGTAGCCGGCGACGATAGCCGTGATGACAATAGAGCGCATGGTCCTTGTTTAGGCAGTAAAAGACTGGGATGCAGTGTAATTAGCTAGAAATGGTCGTAGGCAACGATGGAGCCAGCAAGATATACAAGATATTTATCGGCATAATCTTCCAGTTGAGGGATGAAGTGGTACTGAGTGAGTTGAAGGGACAATAGAGAACAAAAGGGATGACGGTTAATTGAGAAATTCTGATCAAGCGGGATGGATGTCCAATTTGCATGTATATTGGCAATATTATCATATAATCATTATTGGTAATACGCCCAAGGGCGAATATCACGTGGAAGTATAGAATTTTACTAGCAATTACTGCATAGGCGAAAGAACGAAACCGGAATGCTGTAATTGGTCAAGGTTCGACATGAGGATGAACCAATAGCTACGATTACATTGCGTGCCACAACATTCAATAATGGGCACTTTCGTCATTGCGAGACGCTTCGTTTTCGGGCCATGTCTTAGTGCATATATCTGATCGGAACGTCGATGACGTCGATGACAGGAATTCTTGGTTTCGACAACACTTCTACATCTCCACACTCAAGTAGGAATTGTCTTACTAATCGGTCCTAATAGCTCTTGTGCTTCTAGTGTTCCAAGCTAAGAAACCTCGAAAGAAGTAAGCGGGTATTCATCAACGCCCACTGCAAACCTATCACTTTGAGATATGCCACGGTTGATTCCGCGTTCCACATCTAGAACAGCAGTACTGTTGCCAAACTGACCAGTCTAAGTTCATGCATTTAGTATTTAGTCTATCATGACCTACTGCCTCGATATGATCGGATCCGGAAACCATCGATCGCGGTTGATTTCGATCACAATTACGTAGAGGGCATTCTTTCTCGTGGCTACAGCCAACGTCATACAAAGGAAGTTTCGCCGTTTAGACACTTCCTGATAAAGAAGACGGCGGTTAAAATAGCCTTGAGAATTCAATATATAATATCTCATGGGGCTTCCTTCCATCTCAGCATTACAACAATTCACATCATTCAAACACTTGCACCACTCACCATATCAACACCTAAAACTCAAACTCATTCTCACTAAGTTAAACTCCCTGATTCAAAATGAAGTCTGTTACCGGTCTTGCCCTTCTTTCTGTTGCTTTCGCGGCTCCCCACGATGGCTCCAATGCTGCCGCTCTTGAGAAACGTCAGTTCAACCTAGCTGATCTTGATGCTTTCTTCGACTCGCTCAGCTCTCTCCTCGGCCAGCTGCCCACCGACCCTACTCAGCCCATGACGGATATTCTTACTCTCTCGACTTCTGTCTCTGGTACTCCCACTGAGGTCTCCGTTGCCACTACGACGTCTGATGCCTCCGATAACGGCCTTCCTTTTGCCAAGCGGCAGGATCCTGCAGCTCTTGAAGCTATCATCTCTTCTCTCAGCGCTCTCATATCTCCTACCACAAACACCACGGAAGCCATTGGTTGCGCCACTGATGTTGTCGGTGTCCCTACTACTGTCAACGGCGTTCCTACTTCGGTCTCCAGCCTTGCTGCTGTTCCTACTACTCCTGCTGTCGCTCCCTCTGCGCCACTTCCTGGTGCCCCCGCTGCCCCCGCTGCTCCTGGCGGAGTTTAAGCTCTTTTCACTCTCTTTAACTGATGTTCAAAGTCTCATGGTGAGTTTTTCCCACCAACTAGTCTCTTCGTGCGTGCTAAACAATCTCGGAGGACAATCAAGTCATTCCATGACCAGCAGGGTAACCTTGTTGCCTTTTGAAGTCGGGCTATTCAGAGAGATGTGTTGTTTGCAGTTGAGACTTGTGGCCGAGAGCTTAAACCAGCACAGACAACCTAGTGCTATTTATAGGAGGTGGTTGATGGTGTTGGGGAGCTTAGAACTTTGTTTTGGTGGATATAGATAGCTTAATCTGTGTAATTCCACATCGCACTGATTTTACTTACGAGCAATACATGCCGATCGTGATATGATTTCTTTGACATAAACAAACATGAGTGCAGGTCTTTGGTATCATCTACTTCCTTAGCTTATTCTCTTCCATGCCTCACTTTCCTGTGTGGAACCGCGGTGTGTCGTTACACGATACGAGCTCGGCAGTAGTCCCGGCCATGCTCATTCAATATACAGGTTGATTCCCTAAGACAATGAGGCACGATATTGACGCTACGATTCGAAACACCTTTCTGGGCGCCCTGTCGATCATCTGTAATACTCCATTATTTAAGCCATTCCTTCATATGCCGCTCTCCCTTCGAGCCACTATCGAATATGTTAAATAACATCCTGTTTCTGGATCCAGCATCCATCTGCCGTGCCTTGTTCATCCAAAGGGCATTCACAGTGAGACAGTGGACGTGTCAGCCGATAAAGGGCTATTTATTAATCGTAATTGCCAATATTTTCATGGCATTCTTGATACACGCAGCAGCTGAAAGAGGGATATTGGGCTGGGAACGATAGGTGTCAAGAAGCGTGGTGAGAAATGAATTCCTACGGTACTGAAGTTGCCCACGGAAGTTCATATGTAACAACGACAATGGGATATAAGAAGATGCCCCCATACGCTGACTTCTGCCCACTGTTTCCCTGTAGCCTCTCTTCGACCTTTTACAATTCTCAATCTAAAAGCAAACATGTTTCTTGGTGTCATAATTCTGCTTTTTTTCAGTAACACGGTAGCGTATGCCCAGTATTCAAACCAACATTCCCGCTGCGCCATCAACGATCCTACTCCTGAACAAAGGGCCAGCGTGAAGGCGCTAGAGGACATTGAGAAGATCACCAAGATTGAGACCTCGAGACATATCTGCGTCGATACCTACATCCACGTTGTGAGCTCAAACGCATCGGAAGCCATTTCGCAACGACAGGTAGCTGCCCAGTTCAAGGTTTTAAACGCAGCATTCGCACCTCACAATATCTCATTTGATCTGAAGAACACAACCTGTATCACCAACTCAAAATGGGCTGGTGGCGACGATGAGGTCGGGATGAAGAGAGAGCTGCGTCAGGGCGACTACAGCACTCTCAATCTTTACTTTGTCGATACGGCAAGGCTTGGTAACACAGCCGCTCTAGGTTATTGCACCTTTCCAGGTAACACCACAACTGGATCCGACGCATTCATCCGTGATGGCTGTGTAATCGAGGCGCAGAGTGTTCCCGGTGGCGATGCTGCACCATATAACTTGGGCGGCACTGCGATCCATGAAGTCGGGCATTGGTTCAGTCTTTTTCACACGTTTGAGAATGGGTGCGATGCCCCAGGGGATTCAGTCGCTGATACCCCGGCGCAGGGAGAGGCGACAAGTGGTTGTCCTAGACGAAAGGACACTTGTCCCGATATCCCTGGCTACGATCCAGTTCATAATTACATGGATTACTCGTATGAGTAAGTAGCTTGGAAAATCATACAAAGAGTTCATTACTAATAGTATGCCGCAGCATTTGCTATGAAGAGTTTACCCCCGGCCAAAGACGCCGCATGCACAACTCCTGGGCCACTTACCGTCAGCGACACGCGACAGGTTATTCTGGTTGATGAGGTTGTGATTGATAATGGACTTTCGTTAGATGCCAGATATGTTTAGATACTTGAATACGATACATGTTAGACTCATTTTCCTCTCATTCTTCTTAGGTCCTTGGATCGTGATAGTTGGTGTTGCTTAAACACTTCGTCGAGACTCGTGTATTGAGAATTCCTCTCCTGAATTTGACCTCAGCGTCTTGGCTGCAGACGTACCCAGTTTAGACTTCTGGCATTGTAACTATTCACGGGCAACTCAGTGTCCATCTTGACTACTCTAGATGTGTCGTCATCAATTCATGAACTGCCTCTTACATATCGCAGATTAGAGTGGTTTGTGGCCGACGTTGGAGCTTGCCAGTATTGCGGCGGAAGGATCAGATACTAAAGTCAGATATACAAGCGAGGTCACCATCATGTCAGCATTTAGAAAGCGATCCTCTAATGTCAGCTGTTGAACAAGGACTATAACTGGGTTAGCAATACCTACCAATGGTGAGTTCTGACTTTTATGGCGCAAGAGACTTCAAGTCTTCAACATGTAACAGAACACAGATGGTATGACTTCATCGTAGTATCGTATCAAATGTAGGACCAGATTCGATCAGTGTATGTTCAGTCATGTACAACTTATGTGAGTCACGATGAAAGTGAGGAAAGTGAGGAAAGTGTATATGGTAAGATAAATCTCGTATTAAAAATCGCACACTGGTGAATCGAAACAACACCTGAAGATAAAATCGTACAGGACCTCTAGTTCCAACAAGTATCATACGATCAGATCGCATTGTCAAGACCCCTCAGGCATGTCCTCAAAGGCTGCGAAACCAAACCTTCTCCTGCCCCCAGATGTCCCATTGAATACCCGAAGGGACCGCTGAAAGCTCAACCTTAGACGAGGTTGCTGATGGCAATGCAAGGAAGAGCGGCGTTGACGAGGCCAGCAGCGGCCTGTGGATTGTTAGCGTGTATCATGTACTGTTTGAATGGGTTGCTTACAGTTCCGGGGCTGTCCTGGCAGCAAGCAGCATTGGCCTGGCACTCCTTGTTAAGGAGGTTGTTGGCAATGGCGAGGACATTGACATCGAGCTTGGAGCACTGGCTGAAGAGGTTGAGACCGTTGGCGATGCCGGCACCGTCACCAACGGAGTTGCCAGCAGGCTTGTTGGTAGTCTTGTTGCAGCAGTAAACGCTCTGGCCGTTGGCACAAGAGTTGGCAGCCTGCTGAACGGTGAGGGTGTTCAGAGAAGGACCGCCAGCGGCGGCGGCGGCGGAAGCGGCCAGGAAAGCAATGACGGTGTAGGCATACATTTTGAAGGTTGTGGTGTTGAAAGTGCTGGATGAAGTGTTGAAGTGGTAGAGAATGATTGTGATTGTGATGATGAGTTGAATAGATATTTGCGAGAACAACGAGACTCTTATATACCTGAAATCATGACAAGCCTCAGGAGCCTGTGATCGATCGAGACAGTAATTTAAAATCCCATCATGGTTATGCATTGCCCCTTACTCACCGCTTCACATATCCATCCCTGTAGATAACTATTGCATGCTGGAATGTCTTTCCTCGGTCTGTGTTGTGTCAAACAGTTGCATCGCTAGTAGCTTGGCCAATATCTGGGTCTGTCTCAAGGGATTGTTCTCTTTTGTTGACAAGGTCATTGATATTTGGTCCTTCAAGGAATACTACCGCTCATACCACCAGCTAGGAGCGCACTTGTCTTTCAATGTGCTGCACCTCTATTTCGAACCCAACAAAGTTCTGCAGTGCTTCGTTAGTCATGCCTCTATGTTTACTATCTGACATTTTAGTCGGGAATAGTCATGTTGAGACTTTGGGTTCTGAAGACTAGTGCATCGGTGAAACCTTCGGTCAATACTCTCTGGGCATTCCGTCAGATATTTTGAAGAACAGGGATGCAGAGCACTACTACGGAGTACTTGTGGCTCAAACAGTGTTTATCTCGCAGTCGGCATTCGCTGTTTGTTCTCCTTAGTAGTGCCGCTTAAGCCATACTCCAATTTCGTTACAAATATGAGTAAGCCGTTAAGAGGAGCATGAAGGCTGTGCCGTGTCTCAAGGAGCCGTGTCTCACTGAGCCGTGTCTCAAGCTGAGTTGTCCATGCAGATATTGCGTGCTAAGCAACTTAGAGCTTAGTGCTGCTGAGACCATCGCATGTCTCGTATGTGTCAGTGGGGCTTGAGATCTGCATGTGGCTTGATTCAAAAAGACAATAACCTTGTCCATCTGTCATTCATTTGATCAGCCATTTCCCCCATCTTGTTGGGATGGATCTTGGCAGCCGATAGTCAACTGATCAAATGGTTTAGGGCAACGTAGTCAAGAAAATCCACAGATTTTATTAACCATGTATCATGTTTAATATTCTCCGATGGAATGAACAGCAATTCGTTATTATAATCAATATACAAGTCTGTGGTAATTGCTCTATGTAACTCATAGATGCGCAAGTGAACCGTAGCACCTTCGAAGCCAATGCATTCGTACCATAAGCCGTTAACCATTAGCCATAACTATCCACTTTGGACAGGCTGAAACCATGTCATAAACATCATTACAAACCCAAACTCAATTGTATCGTACATAACAAAGAAACTTCACTTTCTGTAGCCTGCAATCCTCAATTTGAATTCTGCTTGGCAAACAATCGCCGCAACCGCTTTCCCTGTCTTCGCCGTCGCGTCTCATATTGTAGAGTTCGTTTGGCAGCTGTAGGCGTGGTTAATGTCGTCCTTGATCGTCAAGCAGTAAAAGATACATACCCCAATCCTTTGCCACCAGCTTCGTCATGGGATCAACCCACGTGTAGTTCACAGCCCGTTCGGGATATCGCGAAGCAATACCCAATGACTCTCCGGGATGCAGATACATGTGTCGTTCGCGAGCTTTGATGCTGATTTGACGAGGCTTGTCATCATCTTCATGATCAAAGCATAACCATCCGTCTTCATCCCAGACTGGTATCTGATTGTTTATTCGATAGTGCCAAGCTTGGAGGCCTTGAATTGTGCGTCGAGGAGTATTGCCAAACTGCTTAGCAAACTCTCTCACGACACTTGACCAGCTCAGCTTCCTGTCGTGTCTGGCGTAAATGATGAAGTCTCCCTGTTCTATTGTATACTTCTGATTGAACCGATAGTTGGAGTCCACATCAGGCGATATATCATGCCAGGAACTGGCAGTGGGTGGACCAACGCGGGGCGTGGATTGCTTGTCTGCGGCGCCATATGGAGGACTTCCATAGATGGGGCGTTGAGCATCACTGAAGCTACTGAGACGGAAAGGGAGAATACCGAGACCAGTCACTGCCCTCTGCTGTGAAGAACTGTACTCGGTGAACGAGTTGGCGCTTGGACAACTCCATGAAGACCATGGCAGTCGAGGGGTAGGAGGAGGAGGCCTTCGATCCCCATGGGCAATCAACTCAGAAGGACTTGGAAGTATGAAGCCTCGAGAATGATCGCTTATGCGCCCGCTCGATCGTGCGGTAGCTTCAACTCCGCGATCAAATGCCTCAAGGCTCGGTAGCCGCATTGAGGAACCGTTGGGAGGTGGAGTGACGAGGCAAGGTACGCTTTCAAGACTGGGTGCATCTTGGGAGTCGATATCGCCGTCTGTTGGAATCGTTAGTTGATGAGAGCTTTGCATGGTAAACTGCTTTACAGGATGCACCTTCAATCTCGACATCTGGGCTTCCTATGTCTGAGGTCGGTGGAGTATGTTGTTGAACACAAGGGCGAGAAGGGCCGGTTACAGCATGCCGATATGCCCCCAGGTCATGATCCGGGAAATTGGATCTCATACTCATCATGGTCGTTAAGTTATCGATCGATCAGATGGTGATCGTACTCAAGGGCGAAGATCGTAATGATATGAAACGAAGGAAATGAACTTTGGAATAGTCGGAGAATAACAGGCCGTTGAGAACAATATTGAAAAGCCTTATATGAACAAAGGAATTGTTCTGATTTTATTGACTTTGAAATGAGGCGCAAATGTGTCTATACTTGTATGCAACTGTTTTGTTTTACGTCCTGAATCTAGTGACATAAGTAGGGTATCGCCCCCTTGATTTGTTAAGCATCAGGTAATATATTGATAGGTTCGTTCAGGCTCGTTCAATCATGGCGATGGGGTCGCGAATTCATTCTGTTCGTTGGTGCAGCCTGTTCAGACGAAATACAAACGTCATACGCAGTTCAGCCCACCTGGGGCAGTTTCAAGGACGGCTAAAGACAAGCTTAAGGGAGCCCAACCCAGCGGGATGGACATGCAAGGGGTGTGGGATGGGATCTACGGAGGGGTTCCGGTGTGATCTTCAGGGTATGCCAGATGATTGGTATCTGTAAATGTGTGTTCGATTCAGGCTGTAAGCACTATGTAACAGTGCTGTTGCTTTTTTTCTAGTGGCTAACAAATAGAAAGTGTGTATGTACATTTACTGTCACCAGTAAGCAGGGTCAGATGACATACTTCTCTCTGCCTTGGTCGTGTTTTATCATTACTCTCTCCCGTTGTGGTCACAATACCGAGCCAACCAAGAATCCTTAACGGTGCACGCCCAGCCACGCTAGAGAGGTCTCACTTCGCGTCAACCCACGATCCAGTTCCGCGGGCAGGGTTTAAATGGAGGGGCCCTATTAAACATTGTTAGATTACCCTTTAGTCTGCAGGGATGCGAAGACCACGGGATTTTTCCACCAAGACATACTGTAAGGGCGTGCCGAAGGAGTGAGTCAAGATCGACGCTGTTGATTGCCGCAAACTGAATCACTAGTGACACGAACCAGGTCCACGAGCATACCCCAGATTCCGTCTGAAGGCTAGAGACAGGGGTTCTCGGTGGTGGGGTGGAGAAATGCAATAAAAACCGACTAGAGTAGGGATCTGCAGGGACTTTCTCGTTTTGCGCCGATGTATCTCGGAGCATCAGGTCCATATCGTAGACAAGAAATGAAACACGGGATAGCAGGTTTGCCTCTGGACAATGCGTTGTTGGTACGGCTGGGAAGTAGTACATACACTTGATCATGCTTGTAATCATTGGGTGGGAGGAGGAAGCGATAAAAGAGACGGAATTAAAATCAAATCTCTGCCTTGAGATAAGGATGGATATCAGCTGGCTAGATTTCCTCCGTCTGGATAGAATCTTTAGCCACTAATGGATCTTTATTCTACGGCAACTGAGGCTCAACCAATGGAGGCTATCAGAACAGCCATCTCGCGTATCGTAGATGCAGCACTTTGCCGTCAATGCGTCCTGGGTTGCAACCGTTGCATGATCCTGCCGCAATGGCATATGCATCCAACTTGAGCCGAAAGAATGGTTGGCAAATGATCAAGCCCTGCCAAGACCCTGAATTAGTCTGATCGGCATGCCAAATGGACGACCCAGCTGAAAATAACTGCTGTATTGACAATGGCTGCGTGTTGATAGGAACCAGGATCTCGATCGCCGCCAGATGGGAATTCCCGCCATAACATGGATTGAGGCCGTTACCAATACTCTTCGGGCCTTTTGAGTGGCAGCCTTCTTTTGTCTCAGGCTGAGCCGATGCTTGTGATGTGTATTCTCTGCCATGATGCTGTGAATTCACACTGCATGATGATGCAATGTTAGAGGCAAGATCTGCTGTATCCTTCATTCTTAAGAACCCATATCCTCTATAATATCTGAGTTCTTTGCTATAGCCTTCAAACCACTTGACTGTCTATATCAAAGGTTTTCAGTATTTGAGTCTTTGGCACCAAATCAGTTCGCTAGCTTGACTTTGCGCTCAGCATGGACAATACTATCAACATGGAGGGCCAGTGTTTCGTACCAATCGACACAGCCTTTGCCTTTGCCTCGTCACCTGATGCTCCTGTCACCCCTACCTCGTCACCTAGAACAGACTGGATGGAATCAGTGCCCTTGGATTACAACGATCTCTACAATAACGCATACTACTGGACAAATACGACATGTCCGGTCTCTTCATTCATGTCAGACAGTACCTGTTCTGAAACCGGAGGCTTGCCCTATCACCATCTTATACATCAACCGTACGCCGACATGGACTATCAGCACTTGTCATATACAGGCAAGGTGGATGTCAGTCCAGTTGGTCCGATCAGTCCATTCCCGTTGCCCAGTACACCTGGAACAAGCGACAATTACTTCAATGTCGGTGCGGTACTATGCCCCCAGGCCCTGTCCCGTTCTGGGAGTATTGCATCAATGCCTTCATTGTCTTGTTCCAGCGACAGCCCGCTCTCAGTCGCTTCCGAGAGACGGGTCTCAGATGTCTCAAACTGCACTGGCCAGGACCCCTACCCACTCAGTGCTTGCCCGCTGCGGGACTCCAGATCGAGCTGTGAGACGGAATCTCCACCAGAGAGGCGCAGCCTCGCAGGCGAAACAGCAATGTCTCTTCAGCGGAAGGTTCCGAAGTCAACGAAGCAAGCAAACGAGACTTGTGTTTTCCGAGTCATCAAAAAGGCAACGGTCGCATGTGACTACCCAGGATGCAACAAAGCCTTTCGGCGCATTGAGCACCTCAAGCGACACAAGAAAGCGTATGTAAACCAGAATCTGATGAGACGCAGGCATGTCTGACAAAAACATAGGTATCATGGTGAAGGAGAAAACAGCTTCGTCTGCGAGTTTTGCGGAAAGGATCAATTCAATCGCTATGACAATCTTCAGACTCACCGAAGACTGCATGCGCGACATAACAAGCGATATCGCAGCATCAAGTTTGTCCCTGCCGCGGTGGCCATCATTGCAGAAGAGGATCGTACCAGGAAGCGACGAGTAACACACAGGGCCAAGGAGATTACAGGGATGACAGTACAGGATTGGCGGGCTCAGGGTTGAGCGTACACAGCTCATCTCGACGCGGCTATCTTCTAAGATTCAAAACACTTGCTATTGTATATTGGGGAATCTCACAGGTTTGAGAGAGGGGTAGCAAATCACAAAGAAGAACAGCGCTGAACTGTACACTATAATCTCAAATGACGAGTCAGTTGGGAGCTTGTTTTATTCTTGTATTGAACATTATCATCATTATTATTTCCTCAATTTCAATTTCACATTATATGACACAGCACCGAAAAAAAGCATCTACGCGTATTTGCGTTGTCTCGCTGTTTTTAGCGGCAAGCCATACAAACCATCCGGAGGGTGTCTCCGAACCCTTTTGGAGGCTCTAATTCGCAAATCAAATCAAATCAATCGAAATGGGACTCCTGCATATATATGTAAGGGATGCTTGATTGGCTTCAAGGATACTTGCTAGGCCAGGGTAGTGCCCGTCAAGGTCGTAAGCCTGATGTTAGTAGCTACGCTAGCCACGGAACAATGCCGCGAGACGCTACCCCTGTCTGTCTGTGCAGATCACCTCAGCTTTGATCGATGTCCATTAGCCCGACAAAAGCCTGATGCATAGCCTATCAACATTTCAACCGCCTGGTCAATTTCTCCACGTAGTAGATGGAGCTGACAGCTGATGCTCACATCACGCGCCTCATGCGAAGTGCGCGGTGCGCTATGACGCGAGATTGATGCCAGTTTCTGGTAAGCAAAGAAAAGGACACTGTTCGGTTCCAGCCACCCACCACTTGCCGGTTCCTGTACCCTAAGATCGAGGCTACTGGGCTTGCATTACTGTTGGTGTGACTGTGCCGCATCTTGGCTGAGGTACAGTCAATAAAGAGCAGGGATGTCGAGTCAGCGACCACTGATCTACATGGGGAGTTAGCACTCGGCGGAATTCTCTCGGAAAAGACACAGCGGCAGAAGATGGCGTCCGATCGAGTGTCAATGGGATCTCTGGCGGCCCCTCCCTAGTGGCAGTCAAAACTACTGTTAGTGGTAGCTGGGTGCCTAGGTACTTTAGCAAGAGTTTAAACGCACTTCTGCACTTATACGGCTCTATTGTGTTGATGCACGTCTTGATAACAAACGTGTTCTCTGCATGAGTCGCCCGATGAGTGAATGAAGCTGCAAGGCCTTTGTTGCCGGGGCCTCAGATCTCTGCCAGATTGCAGATCACTCACTGACTGCCCCTTGGGTTCCCCTTGTATTCCCCACGCCAGCTAACCTCACGCGTGCCACACATGGCAAGAATAAGCAGGGGGGGTTGCATTATCACAGACCAGGCATCTTAACATGCCGCCCGCCTCGATCTTCTGTGCCAATCACTCCCATAACATACCTTGATTTCAATTGCGCTCAGTTGTTGACATTACCCAAGCATTCCGTCAGCATCCACACCTTGGATCGCGATTTACTGCCTGGTAATTCCCCTTTATTGTAATATATGCCATTTAGAGGTTACATCGCCAGTGCGGCTAGCATACCACCTCCCTCCCTCCCTCCCCTGCCTACTTAAAAACTTACACTTCGATCGACAATCAAGCTTTCACACTTCTGTCAAAGCACCCGGCATCCATGCCTGTCAGCTTGTCCGGCTTTCACTCCATCATGTCGTTTGATTGCTTTGGCACGTATCAGCTTGATACACCAAATGTGCTAGGTGGCCAGAATGCTCAATCTTCACATGACAACTTTCAATTAAGTCCATTCGATACCTGCCAAGTCCCAGGCATGATTCAGTATCATATGGATATGCAGCAAGATCTTCAACAAGACGAGGAACCAAAATCAAATACGAGGCCGAAGCTCGGCTACAAGCGAGCTTCATCAGCGTGCAGTAAGCAAGGTTCCCCGCTCCCGGTTTTTGGCTTGTACGCTCACCCATCTAACCTTTCCCCAGAGCAATGCAGGCATCGCAAAATAAGGTGCATCGCCTCTTCTTCCGACGCTCAAGCCCGTTGCGTCAGCTGCGTTCGTTTGAAGAAAGAGTGCAGCTCTTACCTCACGGGCCGGTCGTCTGCTGATGGCTCTGATCTCATTCGAGTAGCCAGGTTCTCTCCTTCTACCGATGGAGGCTTAGACGCATATGATCTAGCACAGACTTCTGCCAGCATGGAGCAATATCTAGACATGCAAAAGCCACCGTTAGATTCATCCAAAATGGAGGCTACAGCTTCAGTAGCCCCCATAGGCAATGGCATCCCTTGGGCAGATGGCTTTGCATCTGGAATGAGAGGTTTGTTCAGCTTCAGTGATACAACTCGTCCAGTCGGTCTTTGCTAACACCGCTCTTCTCTAGTATCTACAGTCGAAGGCCAAGTGAATCTCAACATGAGAAGCCAGAGTCTTCCAGGTTGGGATGCTGCAGTCATGGGGCAAGTTTCAAATGCAAACGCAGTCGACTTCGACTCAACCCAAAGGGGGCACCTCTCAGAAGTGCCTGCTATCTCACAATTCCCAACATCAGTGGATATGTCAATCCCATCAAGTTCATCAATTCCACAGCACGCAAGCCCTCTATCTCAAGCAGATCTCAACTTTTCGTGGGGCTCAAACTCCTATGCACTGCCAATACGGTCCCTGTCCGGGTTACCCGAGACCGTGAATATCGGCAATTTGGTCCACGTTGGCGGGGAGGCTGTCTTTGATTTTCAGTCGAGCCCTTCCCCCAGCACCAACCAGCCACTTCCTTTGCAGATCAGCCCTGCAGCACAGGGCCGCAGTCAGTCGTTGCCTTATAACGGTTATACCTTTGATTCATTCTGGGAATGATGATAGGGAACGCCCAGACTATGAGCTAGATTCTTCAGTACAAGTGCCAGTATTATAGGAAGGTAAAAAACTGTATGATATGGCGTTTATTAGAGCGTTTGGAACGATAATGAGTTATGGATAATGGCAAGACTGTATGGACTTCATTGTAATGGTTAAGAAAGGTTCAGTCGACGGATCGTCACATCAGCTTAGTGTATTTAAGTTTGAATGTATTTCAACTTCCTTCTGTCCTTTTTTGATCCTTGTACAACCTTGGCTCTCTCTACTATATGTGATTATCACAGATATTCTAACTTTTACATCTTCTTGATACATAGCTTTGCTCTGTTCAGTACACTGTAGCCATAGTATTTTATGTATGGCGGGACATTTACACATCATTCTTGTCCCAGAAGCTAACCTTCTGATCTACGCTTACTAATGAGTCTTACCAGATAACCGGCAACTCTCGAATGCCGCATCAGTGGGTCCAGCCGTAGACATAACACCGGCTCTCGGATCTTTGCTAACTAGTTCGAGGGAGGAAAGCGTCTTGGTACTAGTAGATGCTGCAGCCTCTGAGACATTGAGCGACCAGATATTTTCTGAAACATGTCTTACTCTGCGAACATAGGATGTCACTTTAGTTGAGCCAACGCATAAGTCGCTCGGGCTTTATGTGCCGCGTCGATCTTTGCGGCTGCGTCAAATACCAAGAAATGATCGATCACCTGGGATTCCGCCCTGGAACTTTCTCTCCTGGCATGAGGCGGAATGTTAGCAGACTGCCCAGACGCCACCAACTGTTTTGAGGCTTCAGCGGTAGATTGATTGGGTATCTATATCACCCCGGCAGTTGACACGGCTACATTTCCGCCCCTCTCCGTTCACCCGAAGAGGTTCTCATCACACCAACAGGTTTGAATCGTTCTGCACAATGAAATCATCACGATCTTCAGACGACTCGGGTCCCTCAAACCATCGAAAACCACCGTCTCTATCTGAGATTCTCCAACCTCAACTACTACTCAGCCATCGTGAATCACGGTCTCCATCAGCATCTGCATCCCATGGTCCATCACCCACCAAGCAAGAGAGAGCTCCTCTTCCCCAACCTATTCACCCCGATTTCAACTTACCCCATCGCCTTCCTAAGTCCTCAACAGGGTTATCAAATCTTCACGCACGCGCCCTCATTCTCGACCCAGCTGCTCAAGCCCGACACAAAGATGGTTTGGATCGGTACCCTGGAAACCAAACTTATAGAGAGATACTGGGTCAAGTAAGCCAGACATCATATCACAGTTTTCTACAAAAGTATTAATTCTGATTAGATCATGTCACGTTCCCATGCTATCTCCAATTTCGCCGAGGCCCACCGGAGAATTGCCTTGAAACAGTACCTCACACAGGTGAACCTAGCAAGGCTGCCCAAAGAGGAGGATATCAACGAAATGCTTAGAAATCAGGAGATAGTGAAGCACTTACTGCAGCAAGTCAACTCACTGCAATTCTCTCTAAGAGCTCAATCGGGTCCTGGACCTCCTCAACAACACATGATCGGTATGTCTGATCACATGACGAGACCGATGATTGCGTCGACAGAGGTTGCAAAGCCAGAACTAGTAAGTCGATATTCTATAGAGGCGAGGACATATCTAACGGTCAACAGCCTGTCGGTCTTCTGGCGAGATGTGGCAATTGCACTAGATTTACTGCTCGCTTGTCGCAACAGCAGCAGACTTTATGTCGAGGTTGCTATTCTCTCCAAACAAGACAGGGAGCTACACAAAACTCCAGACGTGATCGGACTCTCTGAAGCCTGAAACCTTTGGCTCTGAAGCTAGCATCGTTACGGTTTCACTTTCCAGGGGTTAATCATCATCTATAAGTACTGGGCGTTTTTGAAGTAGAAGTTACTCAATTACTTAGATATTAGTGATTCACCTGGAGATCTTTTTGAACAACGGCATCTTTCCAGGTACCCGTCTGTCTGTGAATGATCTTGTGATCAGCTTGTTAAACTTTTCTCAATGCCATGTATGACTAATGCATGACTGAAATCCTGTGGGCTTAGATGTGCAAGTTTGGCGTGCCTTGGGAGGTTCCCACGAAGGCATCGCCATACGGCTGGTTCTGACGAACTAACACCATCCAAAGGTTAATCCTGAACTATTGAACAATAGACTAACTATCCTACTTGGCATTGATTCTGACTTATATCTTCAACACTTGTTGCTTGATTGATGGCATTGCAATATCTAATGTTTGTTCTCTTCTTTAAAGTGACATTGAACCAGATGCTTTAAGAGCTTGACCTTAACCATCCTACATATTTACTCGCCCCATCACGTAATATAAAGTACTGAGGCAAGTCATGACATTGTGAATTTCGGTTAAGTAGTGCAACACTATCTTGAAATTAATAGGTAGTACTTGTGAAATAAACTAAACTAAAAAATTATCCCCCAACGTTTGGCTTCCTTCGAGTGATGAGGTCCAGCGATATTTCTATATCCAATTTGGCGTCTCCAGTTCAACTTGGGTCGCGGGTTGGGAGCATCATCATCTGTCGTGGGATTCAGAATCCAGGTATGGAAAGAAACACGCTGCGCCTGAATGATAGAAGAGTGTAACAAGCTATCCTCGATAGCAGATGTTTCGAAGTCAGTTTCTTCAGCATCCGTAAACTCTTCTTCATCTTCTGAACTGCTCCCACTCTCACTGGAGCTAGGGTCAGACCAGTACGAACTATCTGTCGAGGGAAGCTCCGTGTATCCAAAGGTGTTGCGTTTGTTCGGTTCTGTATCACTTTCACTGGAAACACACAGGTTATGCCCTTGCTGGGGAGGAGTCATAACATCATCTTTCGGAGGAACAGGAGGAGTCTCAAGACTGCAATCTCTATCGGGATCAGACTGACTTCTCCGAACGGGAGTAGGCCTGGCTGGTCGAATGTTCTCTGAAGGCAGGAAAGGCCGTTGATGCAGTTGAAGCGGGGGTCGTAGAATGCGACCTGAACCAGAAGAAAAGGACCGGAGCTGAGAAGCAGCTTCTATCTTTAGATTGCTCTTTGGGAGTGTCTCGGGTACAGAATAGCACGATGAGGCTGATACCTGTCGTGTATGGGATTCTTGAAGCGAGAATTCTTGAACAGAGTTGCTTAGAGGGTGATAAGGGCTTTGTGGCTTTTGACTCTGGTATTTCTGGGCCTGCAATTTTGTGGTGGGCCAGTTATGTAATGTCTTATGTGACTGAAATGACATTGCCATATTGATGCCGTAAGTGAAAGAATGCTAGCACAAGGGTAATATGTAGAACAAAGCTTGGCTGAGCTTTAATATATATAAAATGGTTAAAATGATATCAGTAAGCTTCTGTGCTTGCAGAAGAAAAAGAGAGGAAGACAATAAGGGTTCGCCTAATGTTTCAAAGAGGGTCTTGGATGTTCCAGAAACGATCGTGGTGCATTGCTGATGAATTGTGAATGCACTAGTAGAAGACTTTAATGTGCCGGACGTAGATATACTTGATAGAATCTGTCAAAATGTCAGAAAGCTGAAGTTGGCTTCAACTTTATGAGATTGGCAGGATCTTTCTTCTGCAAGGCAAAATTGTTAGCGACCGGTTTCGTCTTCAGCTACTGCCGCCTTGGGATAGATTGCTTGAATGTGCGGCTGACCATGTCGTCTACCACCTAGACCCCATTGGCTTATCAGAACTGCAAGGAGACCGTCTGGAATGCAAGCCTCTCTGTAGGGTTGACAGCACACAGAGCTCTATATTATATTTCAGCGACGATTGGCTGATGATTACATCTCGAATTCAGATCGATCGATCTAGATGCTTTCGTCTTGGACCATAGGTGTCGTACATATGCAAGACATTTGAGAGCTCTTTTTTGCTTCGTGGAGTACCAAACTGACATGATGGTTGTCCCGTGTCTTGCCTACGGGAGTGTCACACTTACTATTCATCTACGTTGCAGACTTGCTTTTGAAAAAGGATTGGATTTCTGCGAGTGGCTGGATGAACGCACTGCCCTCCAATATCACGATTTCACTGCTGTGAAAATCGCAGCCTTTAGAGCGAGCCATCGGTGATGCTTGATCTTCACTTTTATGAGCAGTAACTATTCACGGAGCATTGCTTCCGTTGAACCATGAAAGCTGTTTTGTCTAAATTGTAGATTCTAAGATGAATAGACGAGATATGGAGGTTACGGCATTGGCCTGTTTTAGGTACTTTGAAACTCGTCAAGGATGACTTGCAGCAGACGTATACACCCCACAACTAGAGGCTACGGCCTCGAGCTAATGCCGGAGCAGATGTTACGGTATAGCATGACGAACTGACGTCTATCGAAGCCAAAAGTGATCAGAGGGAAATAATTTGCAGCTACAAAACATTTTCTTTAGTAAGGATCAGACTAGATACAGGTAAATAGAAGAATGAGTTAGAAGCTGGAAACATGTAATATAAAACTCATGGTGTATATCAATTAAGTATTTAACTGTAAATCATCGATTATTGATATTCCGGTTAAAAAGTCTACCCTAAACCTCAGATATCACGAAAGCCAAGTTCTCTGTGCTGAATTAAATTCTCAGCCATAAGTCCCAACTGCCAATAACACACCGAGTTCACAACCTAGACATTGTACCGTCATGGTTGAACAATTGCTACAACATCGCGAAAGCAAGCTCAACATAGGATCTTCAATCACAGCATGCGGGTTTGGCTTGGATGAAACGAGTTACTAATTTGTATACGAGATGAACCTGAGTAGTAGGTACAAAGAAGAACCATCTCTCATCCCAGACTAAGACAGCGTGCGAATCGTACATGAGTGACGCAAGCGAAGGTAAGCATAGAATTGACACCTCGTACAGCCTTCTATTGTGTGAGTGGCTGATTAATGCACGAAGAGAAAAGACTGGTAATCGGAACGATCAACCCATGAAGGATGTGCTTGCTGTTGGCAGAGTCCATGTGTATTCGGAAATGTCATCTCGATGAGCAGCTGGGTCAGGGCTGCTTTTAGTCTAAACGCCGGTATTCAAATCGTCGCGGCCAGTGGCTTCTTGACTAAACGACTGTCATAGAACCACGTCTTATATATCTCTTCTCGATAATACCAAGGTTTATACTACGAGTAATACAATTGCCATGAATCTTTCATTTTCAACAACGCCAGATTAACGGCCCGAAAGGACATAGCAGTTATTGGTAGAACATCGTGAGAATATCTTGAAGGCGGACTACGGACCTTGGCGGCGCTGTTTGCCAATTCATTCTCACCACCCAATTCGTATCCTCTGCAATCAAAAGGAGGCTGCAAGGGGTGTCGCCGGAATATCCATTCCTCAGTTACAGAATGATAGCAAGTCATCGGTGATCTTTCTAATCACTTTGCTGTTTCTAGCAGACTCGAACCGGTCAAGGGAGTGCTAGTACAATGTTAGCAGAATGTGAGGGGAATAATTATGACGACGGATCGACGATGATAACAAAGTTTTGGTGGGAGCCACGCTAATAAGGGCGGAAACAAAAGTCCCGGTGTTGATATGCAAGGGCTCGGACAGCCTTTTACCCCAGATCCGTAAGCGTACTTCAATCTATTGGGGAGTTAGGGCTGAGGTGGATCGATTTTCGGGCTTTATTGTGTGGGGAATTCGAGTGGCTCCGTTTACTTAAGAAAGGTCTCACCAGTAACTTAAGCCGTGTCTCAGTTAATGAGCCGTGTTTCTCATGAGCCGTGTTTCTCATGTGCCGTGTCTGAGGCAAAAAAAGGACCGAATTCCCACTTGGGGAGCATGGCAAAGTGAACTCCTGGTGCTGATCATCCCTTGCACTTGGTTCTGTGCCAGGTACATGGTAGACCTGTTTTAGTCTGGTACGGCAGCCAATCACGTGAGGCAAGACTGAAGGGTATTGTACTGACCTAGGTACACGAATAAGTTGCCCAGGGGAGGAACGAAAACACAGGACCTCGATCCCAAGTAACAAAAAGACTTACCTAGGTAATATAGCCTAAGCTTATGATAACTTTTGATGAGTTTATTTTGACACCTCCTATTAAGGTTCGCTGTTTTTTTGCCCCTCGAGGGTTGCTCAACAGCCAAGAAATTGTTGGCTCATCGAACCCCTTTCATACCACTATGCGATACTTTGTGTTCACACCAAATCTCAGGGAGAGAGCCAGGTAGTCTGGGTATCAAAACAAGGAAATGATCCAACAACTACTAGCTTACTTTTCCTGAGAATGTGTCTCAGTGACATATGCGTAGCAGGACTATGCCGATCCCGAAGAGAATGACAAATTATTCCGGGCATCCAAAAAATGAGGGAGGTTGCACTAACGGGTTCCTGCGTAGCAGACTCCCTTGACCCAAAACCGACAGTAATTCATATATAAAGAGTACAATGTAACCCCCCCAAACCAAATCTTCTCTCATCAGCATCTCATCTCTCAGCCTTTGTTCAAGTGTCATTTACTACTTCCCAGTCCATCACCCCACAAAACCCACAAAGCCCTTCTTTACTATCTTCTGTCTTCGACAACCCCAAGCCTTCAAGATGCAGTACATGACCATCGTCGCTTTCCTCGCCGCCACCGTGGCCGCTGGTCCCCAGATCAGGTCGTACCCTTCCATGGATCAGATCACGGTCGCCCAAGCCAACAATGCTTGCGGAAACAACATGCAGGTCACTTGCTGCAACAAGGTCACCAACACTCCTGCTGGCAACGCTGTTGGCAACGGTGCTGGTATCCTTAACAATCTGAGCCTGTTTGATCAGTGCTCCAAGCTTGATGTTAATGTTCTGGCTATTGCTAATAACCTCCTTAACAAGGAATGCCAGGCAAACGCCGCCTGTTGTCAGAACAGCGGCGGAAGCGTAAGTGTTCCCAAAACCCCTTGTGAAAAGCTTCATACTAACATCATGAATCTAGGCCACCGGTGGTCTTGTCAACGTCGCCCTTCCTTGCATTGCTCTCAGCAGCCTTATCTAAGCGCTTCTGACCAACACGCATGGCCCCAGAGTTTGGCGTCTTTCGGTATCTTTACCATAATCTTTACATCGGGTTACAATCATGCCAGTTTGGCGACTCACAGTCTTTACCTTCGTGTTCTCGGGCGACCGTCAAGTTCCATTGCCTGAGTTGTGTATATGTCATTGTTTTGTGGGGTAATTGGGGATGAGAAAATGTGCTGTTGATGTTATGCATCTCACAACAGGCCTGTCAGGTCTTTCAGGTGTAATTCAATCATCGGCAAGGGCCATAATTTAGAATTAGCACTCAATCATATCATTATGCGGCATTCAATCATCATTGTCACCTGTGATTACCCGGTTTTCTTCATTTGTCACAGTCAAGCACCACTACCAGCAACATTGAGCTATTACAGCCAATCTTTGCATGCACCCTTCTTGTGTTCTTCTATGCATATCTTAGCATCCTAAAGGAGGAAGATTTAGATTGATATAAATACGCTGCAGACTTCTTCCCCGGGATGCCTTGAATAGCAACTTCGCTACAAGTTCTCTGTTCTGATTTACGCTCGGTCACGGATCTCAACCGTGAATAACATATCTGACTTATGACTTGACTACTACACAAAAATGGTGATATCATGCATCTATATTTCAGGGTTTAATACCGTCAAGTACCTATGTTGGTATAGATTGCGTATGACTAATGCTGTTGAGCATAGTTGAGAAGTTCGCCCCCAAGCACAAAGAGGACAGGCTCCGAAACTCTGCGCACATCTGCCGACGACATCTGAACATTCCACCTAAGATCGTACAGCATCTCAATTTCCATCGAGTTAATGTCCTCCAAGGTAAAACAGTGAATACCACTCTTCTGCAGAAACCTCATCCATCGAGCATTAGGCGGAGGATCATCGTACAGATGCTTGACCGCAATGATCATAGAAGCCAGGACTAAGCAATATGAAGCGCTGGGACTGGGTCCCGATGCCCCGGGATACCGGAGCCGCCAACGACCAAGATATACCGCAGAGGCAATCATAACGACTCGGGGTAACTTGAATCGTCCCACGAGAGTGCGGACAAAAGACGACAAGCTGGGCAGAGTGTCTGTTACCGGACCCTTTGCAATGAAACTACATGTCTTTGCGGAGAAGTCTGGGCTTTGGTGTAGATAAGGCACAGCGTCAGCAGCGATGGTGGTGATATAGTTCATGAAATAAAGGTCGACGAAGGCATCTGTCAATGGCCGGCCCACACCCCGACATTGTGGAACTGTTGAGTAGGACGACATGTCTGCCAAGGTCATGTATGGCTAAGCCACCGAATTATTTAGTGACGGCTACTTGAGTAAGTGCGTGTATGAATGATAGGACGTGAGTGTTGGGGCCAGAGGGTCGCGCACATTGCCAGGCTTGAGTCAAGACGTTGGCTTTGCTCCAGAATGAGTTTTGGATCTCCTCACTTACTATTGGGTTGCAAAGGGCTAATCACCTATGGGCAAGGGAATGGCTTGCAAAGATGAGTTTAAGACGAGCTTGCAGCGCCACAGATAGAATTTGACAAAGGCAAGAGTATTTGTATTGTCACAGTTTAAGGTGGCTGTTATTATGCATCATTGTCATGACGCACATTTCAGTAAGAAGTTCAATGCAACAGGAATATAATCTAAAACGTCTCTCAAATTCTTAATGGCATTGTGTTCAAGGCGAATTCTTTTGGTTGGCAAGGGAACATCTGTTCCCAGCGATATTGCGAGCCCGATGATGGCTCTCGATGAGCAATATTTGATCTCTGTACCACATTGGATGCAGGTACCGATTAATTGGAATCTTCAGATAGAATGTAGATACAATTGTTGGCTTGAGTACTTTGTACACTTGCTGGAACGGGTAAGCGGCTCCTGTCTGCCGAAGAGAGGGAGAATCTGCCGTGTCTGACATAAACCAGGAACTTGTATACAATAGCTAAAACAGTTCGAATAAGGGTGCCTGAGACACCTTTAAACGTTTGCGCGGCACTCCCTGCAGATCGGTCCGACTGTCTGCCGTGTTTCTCAACGTCACTGATCTCCATGTACGTCACTGTCTCTGAAAGGGCTCCTCGCTCTCAAGCTTTATTATGCTGCATCCTTATTATTGTTTAAGAGTTGGAATGCCAATAGTCTCTTGAATAGCATGATAAGTGTAATTTACTTTAATTAACAACAATCCCTACTTGCTACCAAGTAAACGGATCCCTCCCTTGATCTGCCGTCTGCGGTCTCTAAAATCTGCTGTTAGTTACGCAGTACTGGCGATCTTCCGTAGTAAAACTCCCCCTTTGACTGTGATAGTAAATTAGCAATGTAGATTTGCATAACATGTTGTTCAAATTCCCCCTTTCCCTTAGTTTGTTCAATATTTACTTTTGACAGAGATGAGAGGATCAGCGTTTGGGATCATCATGTATAATCCACTAGACTTACGAAGGGGGTCTGTCCTATCTTCTCAGTCTTTGCGTACCTGGAGCTGAATGCTCCCCGCGCGAGGGATACGTATTGCCTAACTTAGATATAAAATCTGAAGACTTACCAACAAATCCCAAGTATTCTCTATCTTCTTCAAACACACTTCTTTTCCACTCATTACAACGCAATCTTGCAATTACTTCAAAATGCAGTCATTCTTTACTCTTGCATTGCTTTTCGGCAGCACCTTGGCTGCTCCCTTGAACGCTGACCAGAATGAACTCGCTGGCTCGGCTAAGGGCGCCCTTGGCCTGGAGAAACGCCAAGTCCTTCCCCGATCCGTCATCCAGATCATTGACTTGGGCAACGGTGAAGACTCCGAGGCTTCCACCACTGATGCTTTCGTCATCGAAACCACTGCTACCAGCACCACGGCCTTCGGAACCCCGACTGTCGGTCCGGTCGATCCTCTTGGATCCACGGACGACAGCCTACAGCCAGATCCCGCCGGCCCCATTAGTGGTTTGGACAAGAGACAGCTCGATGCCCTGACTGGCCTTCTGGGAGGACTGCAACCCGTACCCATGAACAAAAGACAGCTCGATGCCCTCACTGGCCTTCTTGGAGGACTCAAGTCCGAACGTCTGAACAAGCGACAACTTGAAGCCGTCACCGGTCTTCTTGGTCCACTCCTCGGCGGGCTAGGGGGCCTAGGGGGTGCGCCACCTGCCGTGCCTCCACCTGTACCCGTTCCCGGAGTCACCACTACGGCTGATGCTACTACAACCGCTACTGGGGTCGTTTCCACTGCTAGCGATGCTGTTCCTACCAACCTCGAGGAGTTCCCCACCTTTGGTCCTGAATGAGTAGGACGGGAGAGGAGAGCGATGCATTTGGTCCAGCAGTCCTAGTCGCAAGCTTGTGGCGGCATATCATACACGGCCATGCTTGATGTTCTTCTAGCTGTTGTACTTTTCTTGTGGGGAGTTTTCATGGTGTTGAGATCGGGCTTTGGTGATGGGGGGAACAGAGGCAATAGTGCACGTTGGACGAGAGATGGGTTATCCAGTGGGGTTTATCAGTGAATATAGTAGCGTTTGAGCTGTCAAATATAAATCTGAGCTGGAATCTCGATGTTTTGTTCACAGACAAACACACGTGCATCGTCGTAGTTTTATCTAAATTCGGTTTTATTGTGCAACCCATTTCACAGCGCTGCCTGGCAGTATTGCTAAATGAATCTTATCTTGTGTTCAGATCAGCATATCTTGTACTGAATGAACTCCCTCAAAATTTCCCTGCACCTTTTTAAATACGATAAAAATGCAACAGTCCATATAACTTATTTAAATTAGAGGTATAACCACGAGGGTTGAAGGTCTAGGGTACCACGTGACCATGCCGAGCTTCGGATCCACATGAGCTCACGTTCTCGATGGGCGGCGATAGTTAGCCAAACACCAAGTAGAGATATCCCTTTTCAACAGGGAGATCGATACCGCATCTAACGCTCTACACCGAACAACGAGAATGCCGTCGATGGCCCGTTGAGTTGACCTCAATGGCGTCGCAATCGGCTATCGCAGACCCCCGCAACAATGTATAACCGCGACTCAAGGATAATGCGCAAGCTCCTCGGCAAGGCTGCGACCGAGACCCCCGCAGGCGATTCAGCCAACCTTTCGATAACAAGCGCGCCCGCTTCTACAATCTCAGCCTCGTTTCGACCGTCCAAGTCGCAAGATGCCGTCTATAGAGCCGGTGTCCCGATACTGGCCCTCGATGTTTCCCCCGATCGAAGAGCCGCCGTGCTGGCAGGTGGACATATTCTGAAGACAGTGGTTCTCGACGATCCTCACAACTTCAACTTCAACTTTCGCGAGGGCGTGGACTTGAGAGCTGCGATTACTGCTCAGCCCGCTGGACTGAAGGGTAACCAGGCGGCGGATCAGCTCAGCATTCGCGATGTCAAATGGCACGGTGGCTCTACAATCTTCACGGCTTGCGCGAATGGCAAGATCTTCGCATACGATGTCGCACGAGTCGGATCTGGCGCGGCCGAGCCATTGGAATATATGCAGATGCAGGAAGATTCGCGCCAGGTTAACACCCTTGATGTCAATCCACATCTCAAGAGCTGGCTTCTTTCAGGTAGTCAAGACGGCATGGCGCGCGTTTTCGATACAGCGGCACCCCTCCAAGGACGATCGGGCGGCATCACCTTTCGGCAACGATTCGCACCGTTAAAATGTATTGACTCCGTCCGGCAAGTCAAATGGTCCCCAAAGGTCGGACACGAAATGGCATGCTGTACCGAGGGTGGAGTGGTGCTCAAATGGGATGTACGCCAACCAGCAAGACCTTTGCTGAGGATCAATGCACACGAAAAGGCCTGCGCCTCTATCGCATGGCATCCAGATGGTAACCACCTTATCAGTGCTGGTCGAGATACGAAACTCCATGTGTGGGATCTTTCGAGTTCAGCCGATAAACGACAGAAGCCGAAATGGTCTGTGACAACGCCTGCGCCTATCTGGACTATCGCATGGCGACCTGGCCTGTGGTCTGCCACAGCGCAGAACAAACGCGTAGCTCAAATAGCAGTGTCCTACGATGATAGCAGCTCTCGTCGATATGGTACTTCGGCAGTACACATCTGGGACCTGGCTCGACCAACCATGGCATATAAGGAAATCGAGAGATTCGACGCTTCACCGGCTACTCTGCTCTGGCAAGACCAGGACATGCTTTGGACAGTTGGCCAAGACGGACTGTTTGCGCAAAACGATGTCGCATATGCGCCCAAGGTCATTGATCGCCAGTCTACCTCATCTATGGCATTCTCACCGAAAGGCGATGTCATGATGTTCCTTGACGAGCGATCTCATCAAAGCAGCCGACCTCGACCTCCAGTCACACACCACGCCGAGATAGTGCCTCGTGGCCCATATGGATCGAGCCCCAACGCCCCCATGCTGAGTATCAGCCGTAGCGACTCGGAGGAGGATGTCGTTGGCAGTTTTCTTGGTCCCCGACGACGAATGAGTCGAAGGAAAGCCGGACGATCCACCAATTTGAGCACGACGCCACCTTCTGGATCTGGCCTCGATGATAAGCCGTTCCTGGCACTCGACCAAGCCATCAATGTTACAGGTGTCTTCAAGACTCAGCAAACGATGGCTTTCGGTCGACTGCCTGCTGTAAAAACGACACAAATCTACCAATATCTCTCAGGATTATACCTCGAGACACTCCGTCAGGAGCTCCCATACGTTAAAGACGGCAAGCCGCTCAATGAACGAGTCGGTGTTATTCTAGAACATTACGCCCGCGCAGCCGAAAGCGTTTCGTACTTCCGATTAGCACAGACTTGGCGCGTTCTTGCCTACACGGTCGGCCTACTCCTCGATCGTCGCGCTCAATATCACCTCGACCTCCGACTCGGACGCTTCCAGAAGTTGAAGATAGAAGAGAGAAAGGGAAGTGGAATGCTGAAGCCCGTTGACTTTTATACTGCTAGTCGAACCCCCGGCGACGAAACGCCCCGACGTCCTTCTGGAAAGTCAGGGCTCGGCAGCCGCTCTCTGAGCACTCGATCCCTCCTTGCGATGGGATTCGAGAGCACGTCCAACGTCCCAACTCCGCTCGCGCGACCGGCTGACGCTCCAGATAATTCCAAAGAGCATGCACAACAGGTCGGCAAGAGACTTGCAGCCGTCACGGAGCCTGATGAACTTCGTCTTGGGCCTGGCATAAATGACAGGTTCGAAGACACCCCCCAAAAGCGGCTCGACTCTGTTCCCGTCTCTGATGTCAGCCATGAAAGCGAGAGCTCACAGATATCTAGCACTGAAGGATACGACTTTTACGACGCCGAGGTCTTGCTCAAGGCCCTCGATGTTCCTCCCCCTAAGAAGAAGGAGCCTCTATCGCTGGACTCTACGATTCCAGAGGTTCAGAGGGTAACTCGCCATGATTCGGACGAGAGCTTTGCTCAGATGTTTTCGACTTCTGATGCGACGAAGAAACCTTCGGCTTCGACACCGAGAGGCACCGGACCATGGCGATCGAGCCTTGCGAGACATGCTTCGGATATGGAGAAGGATAATGAGTACCCAAGTCACATTCGTGGCGAAGAGGTTCATGCAGATACGCCCACGGATTCACCCAAGTCACGCTCACATAGTAAGAAGCCGCCGACAGACTCACCAGAGGATCTTTTCTTAATATCTCAAACCACAATGGGGACCGACGATTCGTTCCCGTCGCAAACATCAGAGCCCCTACCATCTGAACCATCACCACCCAAGATTGTCACGGAGTCACTTCCAGCGAAGGAAGACTCCCCACAGTCACAATTACTTGTTCCAGCAAGTCATCCCGATCGATCCAGCAGCCCTGCCAAGGACCTATTTCCTGCGCAGAAAGATCTACGGCCTCACATCGTGGAGACAGACTTTCTCCCATGGGACGATGATCCTTTATATCCCTTCCCGACTACTGTGTCTGGCGATAGCCCAATTGTCTCACCGCTTGATCCCTACACCTCCATCACAGAGGCCTTGCACTACGAGTCGCGAACTTCTGCTGTTAATGCTTCGGCCATCGTTCTCCTTCTCAAGCCTTTAGTACCCGATTTTGTGATAGACTATCACCAGGCCAACGCAGTCCTGCGACAGCACCACTCGAGACTGATGCAAATGGGTCTCTTCATTGAGGCGTCGCTTCTACGGAACTTGTGCATCAAAGGATGGCCCGAAGGGTTGCCCCAGTGGGGCGAGAATTATACAGCAATCTTCACACCAGCGCAGCAGAACGGAAAGGTTAGCTTCCTTTGCTCTGCGTGCAAGAAGCCTAGGGAGCTTGATCCCAAAGATGGGCCGGAAGCTATCTGGACTTGTGAGCGATGTCGCACGACCATGGCACCATGCGCTGTCTGTGGCCATAGAGAGCCAACGCATGCTGAATTCGCGCCCGTGGAGTTACCAACCGCCTTGGGCTCCCCAGACGCCTGGCTCTCCCAATGGTGGTACTGTCCCGGCTGTGCACACGGCGGCCATGCTTCCTGTCTCACAGCATGGCACGCTGTTCTCGATCAGCCAGACTCCAGCGGCTCAACTACCTTTAGCGATGGCTGCTGTCCCCTCGACGGCTGTGGGCATGCCTGTCTTCCTGGTCGATATCGCGGCGAAACCAGCACGGCGCGATCTGATGAGATTGGTCGCGCGACTGTAGAGAAGACGAGAGCAAGAGATGAGCGTGGAGCAAGCAGCAGTAGACGATCAAGCCCTCGTGCAGGTATGGATCGATCTGTCAAGAGTGATGGCAATGACATACCGCAGAGCAGAGCGGTAGGTATGGCGAGGGATGCGCTGAATAAGGGCAGTGGAGGGATCCTCAGCTCGAGCCCTGGAAGGGCTGTTGTGACGGGGGAGAGGGAGAGGAGGAAGAGTGTCAAGTTTGCGAGCACTGATTGATAGAGCTGCAGTAGAAATTATATGCCTTGTGTTATTACTATTAGCATAGCGTTTGGAAGTGGAGTTATCTACTGAGGAGATCACGGCGTTCTAGCTACAAGATAGTTATTGGAGATGTGCATAGTTAAGCGATGAAAGGGACCACTGAGGCGGAACATTTAACTGCATAGTTTAGCAACTAACTTTTCATAAGAAAGTATCGTCTTAAGCAGCTGTGAAGGCATTAAAGTTTACTGTCTGTACATGATGAGATGTGTTTGGCTTTGTCTGAGGGCTTGAGGTTCTCTTACCCTTCAACTTTATGCATCTTCATTTAGACTCATACGGGATTGTGTTTCTCAGTAACCTTCTCAACGACTCATCACCATCATCCCCCAGATAATCTCATTTCTCTTCTCAACTGTCTACACCCTCGAATATCGTCGGGAACATGGATGCCTCTGGCTCAAAGTCACTTACATACCACATGAGCACACGTCCGTGTTACCTTGAGCCTTCTCCTTTCTTTCGTCATACTAAACATACTCTAGCGCTGCTCGACACCCGTCCCATCATTATATCCGGTCCTTCTGGCGTTGGCAAGGGCACGCTAATCCAGAGACTGAAGGACAACCACCCAACTATCTTCTCTTCGGCTGTCTCACACACAACACGCCAGCCGCGACCTGGCGAGGTCGAGGGAGTCGCTTTCTTCTTTCACTCCCTGATCGAGTTTCAGGAAATTATCAGGCAAAATGAGTTCGTCGAACATACCTACTTTAGTGGCAATCATTATGGCACGAGCAAGCAAGCCATGGCTACGTTGATGGACAAGGGGCTGACCCCCATCTTGGATATTGAGATGGAAGGCGTCAAGAAGATACAATCTTCAGGCTTGGTCGCTCGCTACGTCTTCCTTAAACCTCCGAGTCTGGAAACGTTTGAAGTCCGACTCCGCGCCCGTGGAACAGAAGATGAGGCGAGCATCTCGAAGCGTTTGGCACAAGCCAAACTCGAGCTTGAGTTTGCAGAGACTGGAGTGCACGATATCATCATCGTCAACGACGATCTTGATGAAGCGTATCAGCGGCTGGAGGACTTTGTCTTTCAGCGTTAAATCTCTACTTAGGTGGCTCCACCAAATGCAGTATTTGTATCTATCCACATCTACCTACGCTGAAAGATCAAATGCTAGCCCAGTGACGAGATGACTTTTAGCCAGGCTTAGAGGGCTTACTCAAGTTATGGTTTGGCCGCGTGCCTGATCCATCCTCCCATCCAACGTCGATTGATCTCCTTTGCCTCTTCCACCATCCCTAGCTCTAGCAACAATTGAATTGTCCCCCTAGCAGCGGAGTATATAGCTGAGCTAATCCAAGCCTGCGTCGGTGCCGTATGCTCTCCAATGAAGATAGTGTTATGTTCCGTCTGATGATACGCCGGGATGTACAGATTATGCTGCTCAACATCAGGACGACACCACGAGGTCGCAGTATGTTCATCTTGCAACCAGCACAACCTCTCATAGTCACCCGTGTAAAGCTCACGCGCTTGCTCCCCATGAAGACTAACGACTGCGTCGAGGACTGTTTGGACGTGCTCTTCATCAGAGAAGCTGACGTAGCGATCACTCCAGTCTCCACCACGGTAGTGTGTAATCAGCCCAGGCCGGGACTCATTCAGTCCGTAGACAGGATAGTATAATGCGCCGATGGGTCTACTCTCGGGGATAGAGTAACCGCCAAAGATAGGACGCTCGCCTTTCTCCCAGAAACGTTCGGAGAAGAGGAGGGAGACTTTGCAGGCGGATTTGAAGCGTAAGCCTGCTTCGCTGATTGCGCGGCCGAGAACGGATGAGAATGAGGGGAGGTCCATGAAGCGGGTCATTGTGAATGGAACTGCCATGATGGTGTAGTCGTAGTCTTTCGACTCAAACGTTCGGTTTTTAACACTGGGGTACCATGAGAGTCTTGTTCGAGTTTGGCCATCTTTGCTCTTGACTGGTTCGAGCTTTCTGATCTTGCGATTGAGAACCAGACGATCGGAAACGTGAGGGATGAAAGCATCAGTGAGTCGATTGAAGCCACCGTCAACGCACTTCCACTCCGTCTCGCCCAGTGAGTCTTTCGTCCCATCTAATGCGAGATTTGAGTTGTGCACCATTTCGTCCCAGAAGACATCATAATCCGTCGCAGTCCATATCGCATCAGTTACGTTTTCGCTGGCATGGAAAGCTTCCCTCATCATGCATTGTTCACTCCAGTCGTCGTAGCCCTGGCTCATGACGTATTTATGCGAGCGCCAGACATCTGCTTGGATTGCTTTGAGCATAGTCTCATTCTTGAGAATCTCATTCATGCGGTGCTTGGTTTCATTATACTCGGCTGATACCATAGCTGGCGGTTTGGCAAGGCTTGAGTTTGCAAGAATGTCTGCTCTCGTTGGGATGCTGCCATCAGGATGGCGACCAGTTCCCCAAGCAATAAGCTCATTAGGATGATGTTGAATCCAAGGGATAAAGTCGACTTTCCACTTTGAGTCATTGCCATTCATGGAATTGAGGATCTCAGCCAATTGGAACGTCAAGCGATGCTCTGTATACTCATGTGTAGAGTTATCGCTCTTATACGTAACGGTATAAGGCAATCTCATCGGGCCCATCTCCGCAAACTCCTGTGTACCACCGACAAACTTGGTTCTGAAACGTCCGCCGACTCTATCGCTAGCTTCGACGATCTCCCAGTTGTGAAGACCTATGCTATCTAGCATGAGAGCGGTGGTAAGCCCGGAAACACCACCTCCGACAATGGCGATGGAGGCATTGGGGGCTTTGGAGACTGAGGTACAATTGAGCTTCGCGACGTCGTCGAACCAAGCTCCGACCGACTCAAAGTTTTGCATCTGCGGTTTGTCGACACAGGAACCTGTTTGTTGGTGATCTTTTGGTGGTAAACTACTGCCATGTACGCTGCTCAGAGACGGCAGTAGGAGAACCGAGGCGCCCCAAAGCTGATGGGTAAACTTGACCATGTTTGAGTGGGTATAGAAGCCCTTGGGGTATCAAAAGAGGTTGAGAGAGGATGGATAATGCTTGGACGAGTTGCGAAGTCATTGAGCAATAAGTACTCACGCATCATCACTGAGAACCACACAGCTGCGACAATTCATGTTTACCTTGATGGCATATACTCCATCATGCGATTACAATTGATTTGGTCGCTGCATTGGAGTCGGCGATGAGGTTCCATCGAATATGCACGGCAGTTGCATAAGTGAAAGACGATGGGACCTGATCTGCATGAAAAGACCCTGATGGCTTGGCGCCAACCCCATCGAGGGCATCGGCGCCGGGCCACAGGACCTTGTCCAAGGCAGTGATCACCTAAATATCGATGAGAATAGTGGTGATTTACGAAGAAAACACCACTCACCAATGTTGCAGTGCAGTAAAGTCGCATTGTCGTTGCAGCAGTGGGGCTATCCCTCCGGGTTCCTGTAAGAGACAGCCGATCGCAAGATTTCAATCATGAGTCAAGAGAATGTTGAGGCAAATTCAGGATATTTCAGGATAGTTTATGACAATAAAGACCAGTTTTGGATCGCTGATGCTAAACTTAGTAGACTCTGATGAGAAAGCTTTGGGCTGGTCACAAGATGAACGCGATTGTGGTGAATGACCAAGAAGCTAAATGTCTATATATGTGTATAAAGAAAATATTCAATCTATGTTAACCATAAAAAAAAACTCTAACTCAAAGGGCATCTATACAGATCAAGCCTACACTCTGGGTCCCCAAAGCTTCAACCTCTCCGCCTCAAATCCAGCCTTATCCTCCGCCGTGGTCTTCAAGAACCCAATCTCCTTCCAGATATGGATATACTTCCTCACCACGGTCTCCGAAACAGGTCCAACCACCGATAAAGACTTGGAGTGCTCAAGCGAATGCTTCACATCGAGAACAAGACCACCACAGGCCATGCGTAGGTATGTGTCTTCAAGGAAGTCTGCAAGCAGAGCAGCGGGGTTATCCTGCTGAGGGGCCTTGCGCACCATGTCGAGCCACTGCTTGAAAGGGACTTTGTTGGGAATGCGAAGAGCGTCGGAGAGGATGTTGTTGACGTCGCGCCATTGTTGGCCGATGGGGTTGTCGATGTGGTAGATTGGGTATGGGGTGCGGTCGGAGAGAATAAGATCGGTGAGAGTATCGGCGATGTCGTTGACCGGAGTCCAGTTGAGATTACCATCAACGTCAGGAAGAGCGTTCAGAGTCTGTGAGGACTTGATGAGGAAGCCAAAGTGCTCCATGGGGTTCCAGTAACCGCTTGTCTTGGAGCCAGCAATCTGACCAAGACGCACGACCATGGGACGGAAACGATCGGTGAACTTGTGGAGAGTCTCATCAAGCATTCTCTCACAACCCCATTTCGCTTCAGCGTACCCGTTACCGAGTAGTGAGTCAATGGTAGTTCTCTCTTCAGGAACAACAATCTTGCCAGTCTGACCTGCAGCAAGACCCCACTGTCCAACAACACCAATTGACGAGATCATCTGGAAGCTGAACTTGAAGTCCGCGGGGCGCGTAGAAGCACACTCACGTCCCAGATCAAGAAGATTGCGGAAGACTTGGAACTGCGACTCAAAGCCTGAGAGAGGACGCTTCGCACTCATGGGCCAGGCATTGTGGATGATGTGCGTAACAGACTTGATCAAAGACTCGTATTCGCTATCCGCAACTCCAAGCTTAGGCTTCGAGGTATCGGCCTGGAAGATGCGCACCTTGGACTTGAGATGCTCTGGGAAGCGGATACCCTTGTCTCTCATAGCCTTGTACTGGCGTGTTGTTGGATCCTCTCTGTTGGGTCGGTTGAGACATACGACGGTGCGGACTTCTTCGAGTTGCGCGAGGGCGTATACGAGATGGCTTCCCAAACCGCCTGATGCACCTGTGACGAGGACGACGTTTTCGTTCTTGCCCAGAGGAGGACCATTGGGGTTGGAAGTAGGCGCTTTGAAGCCAGCAGTATACTTGTTGACAAGCTCAGTGATAGCTTGTTCGCGTTCAGCGAGGTTGGAAGTGTCGCTGTGGGTGATGACTGTTTCTTGCGCGACAGCTTCAGAAACAACAGGTGCAGGAACCGCAGCAGGTTTAGCAGCCGGCGTAGCCAAACCCATCTCCCGCGCCAACATAGTCTTGAGATCACCAACAGTCTGACACTCCATAAACAACTGCTCATGCGCAATATCCAGACCAAACGTATCCTGGAACCTACTCGCGATAACAAGCGACAAAAGCGAATCAACCCCGCAATCCGCAAAGTTCGTCTCATCATCTAGATCAGATCTCGCAACACCACTCTCCTCAGAGATGATCTCAAGGGCGCGCTTAAACTCAACTTCAGCTGATTCAGCAAACTCCTCTTGGAGCTCTGGGGTAGCGCTTCCAGTGGTAGTTGTCTCACGACCTGAGTCGCTAGCTGCAGAGGATGAACTTCCAGAGACATCTTCGTCTGCGCCGAGGAAGGCGCGTAGATCTTTGACGGTGGGATGTTCGAAGAAGAGAGCGTTGAAGTCAAGATCAATGTCGAGTTCTTCTTGGAAACGAGCGGAGATGGTGAGGCCGAGGAGGGAGTCGATGCCGACGTCTGAGAAGGTTGTGCCGTCGGTGAAGTCGGAGACGTCAATTCCGCTCTCCTCTGAGATGATGCGGATTGCGGTAGAGAACTTTGGTGGTTCTACCTTGGCTGCTGGTTTGTTCTGCGCCGGCTTGTGGGTGGAATCTTTAGGTTGCGAGGGAGTGTTTCTGGGCTTATCTTGCGTCTGGCGCTGAGGCTGGCCCTTCTTGCCGCTCTCAATAGAGAGAATAACCTTGAGGACTCTTCGCGGAACACCTTGGATGGCGATCTGACCAAAGAACGCGACAACTCTATCCTGGTCAAAGATCGTGACATCACCATACCAGAGCTTATCCTCTCCAGCATGCATCTGCGTATAAGTAGTATACTCCTTCTCAAAGTCAAGCGGCTCAAACAGCTCAAGCGATCCCCAGCCATGGTTCATGTAGACATCGACATCAATGTCAGTGTGATCATTGCAGTTCATAGCAAAACCACAAGACTGAGTAAGAGCGTCGATGACGGCGGGATGAGTGTGGAAGTCGCCGTCGCGCTTGACGGTGCCGAAGCTGATCTTACTAGAAGCTTCGAGGGTTTCGCTGTTGAGGACGACTTCGTCGATGGCGCGGTAGTCGTCGTGGAAGCGGGCGAGGGGACGAATCATGCGGTATGCCATGGGGCGGTTGAAGCGTGCGCTTTCACCGGTGGTGATTTGGTTGCGGAGGTTTTGCATCTTTTGCTTGGTGGTGGGGGCTTCGCTTTGGAGGGCGTCTTGATGGCTTCTGTCTTTGAAGCGGACTACACAGGCGGAGTGCTCTTGGAGATTGCCCTTGTTCTGCTAAAGTGTTAACCTGAGTTCAGAGGAGAGGTTCATACATGATGGTGGATACTTACGTCAAAGGACATGAACTTGATTGAGACTGACTGAGATGACCAGTCTGCCTCAGCATGCGCCTGAATAGGCTGTCTAGACCCATCACCACGGAGGATCAAGGCCTTGGACACGGTCATGTCCGAGACCACGACCATATCGTCCTTCTGTTGTGGCTGATACCTTTCAAGTAGATACTTACCAAGAGTCAAGGCGATATCAGCATAGACAGATGGAGTGCAGAGAGGGATTCCATCGACCTCATGACCTTGGACGAGCGGGCTCAAATCCTTGCGAGCAATATCGGCCTCAACCACAATATGCGTCTTCTTAGAGTCGCCGCTCTCCTCAACAACACTGTGGATAGTAGTGCTCTCAAGCTTAGACACATTGTTGATTACCAAAGGAGGATCACCCTTTCGCAGCGACCAGTCGTTGACGTACTGGATCCAGTACTCCTTGAGATCCCAGCTGTAGGCTGGAAGATCGACCACTGTGTGTGCCCCAGGGAAGTTGCTCTGGTAATCGGCCCAATTGATGCTGGCTCCAGCGTCGTAGAGACTCTTGAGGGCTGCGGAGAGCATATCCCATGGTGCTCGGCTACGCTGGAGTGAGGCGACACAGGTGATCTGTTGGCCGAGGGTGGGCTTGACCATGCCGGAGACAGCTGGATGAGGACCAACTTCAAGTACCATTGAACGGTCGTTGAGATAGCCGTCGCGGTAGGCAGTAGTCAGTGCGGTGAGCATGTTGACGGACTGTCGGGAGTGTCGGGCGAGATATGAAGCATCGAAGGGATTCCCATTCTCGATGACAGTACCTTCCAAGGGACACAGAACAGGGATCCTGGGATCAGAGAAGTTAACTTTGCTGGCGAGCTTCTCGATGTCGGAAACGACTGGCTCCAACTGGGATGAGTGGAAAGCATAAGGGACCTTGAGAAGAGTGGTCTTGAAGCTAGCGGCTGTGAGCTGCTCCTTGACCTTGGCGATCTGTTCATTCGGACCAGCAAGAACAGTCTCGATAGGAGAGTTGATACACGCAGTCTCATACTCTTGCCCCTTCAGTGCTTCAGCAATCTCCTCCTGGGATCCCTTCACCACAAGCATGGCGTGGGTACCACGAGTACACTTCTGCTCAAGAAGCTGCGCTCGACCACCAACAAGGAATAACGTATCAGTGTCAGACAATACACCAGCTACATTAAGAGCAGCATACTCCCCAAGACTATGTCCCACAACAGCAGTCGGAGTAATTCCCCAAGTTGCCCAAAGTTTGCTCAGTGTAATCTGGAGACAAACACTTGCAAGCTGAACAAGCGAAGGCGCAAACTTGCTAACATCAGGCTCATCAGATTGAATGAAAGGAAGCATCGAAGGAAATCCCAAATTCTGAGCAATGCGATCAAGCGAAAGAAGCTCATTGCGCACAAACTCATTCTCCTCAAAGAGTTGTTTTCCCATTCCGGGGTACTGAGCTCCCTGCCCGGTGAAAGTGAAGACCACCTTTGGTGCAGCTTTGGGTCGCGTGACGCCAGTATTGTTCTGAAGAGCTGTTTCGATCTTGGAGCAGATTTCTTCGGGGGTTGCGCCGGGGATGAGAATGCGGTGTTGATGATGGATGCGACGTGCTGTGGTGGTGTACGAGAGTTCGGCGAGGGAGACGTGTGAGTTTGCGCTGAGGAACTTGAGCATTGAGCGCATGTTTCCTTGGAGAGAAACACCGCTCTTTGCAGTGATAGCAATGGGGAATTGAACGCGAGAATCATTGCTGGCAATTAGTTGTTTTCTTGGTGGTGCATCCTGGATCAGCAACGCGGAGTTACCTCCCGCAGCACTGAAGTTGTTGACAAAAACACGTCTGGGGGTCGTCTCAGTGCCTCTCTTCCATTCTGTTGGCTCCAAAGCAATTCGAACGTTTCGCTGCTCGAGATCAGTGGGGAAGCGATGGTTGATCTTGTTCTTGATGCCGCAGTGTGGAACGATGGTGTCCTTCTTTAGCATTTGAAGAACCTTGATTACACTGCAGACACCAGAGGCAGCTTCACCGTGGCCGATATTTGCTTTCGCTGAGCCGATGTAAAGCTTTTGGGACTCTGGACGGGCGACTTTGCCTTCTGCTAGAGGAGGTGCGAAAGTCTCGAGGACACTGGACATCTCGGTGGCATCGCCAGCTTGCGTACCGCTATGTATCCGATCAGTATGTGAAGTAGACCAGAGATGGGGAGTTGACTTACGTTCCGTGCATTTCAACGTAACTGACAGAATAAGGATCGACAGCAGCCTCATTCAAGATCTTGTTAAAGATCACCCGCTGCGCACCAACGTGCGGCCGTGTAATCGACTCCGACTCAGCAGAATGATTCGTATACGCACCAAGAACAACACCCAAGATCGGATCATTCTCCGCAATCGCATCATCAAGTCTCTTGATAATAATAGTCGCTACACCTTCACCTCGACAATACCCATCGGCGCCATCGTCAAAGGTCTTGCAGTTCCCTGTGCGCGAGAGAAAGTGTCCCCTGTCAAGACCAGCGTGGTAATCCGGGTTGGTCAAGACATTCGTACCGCCGGCGATGGCAGTGTCTACGTCGCCTTGCCAGAGAGCGTTGCAGGCTAGATGGATACCGGCTAGCGATGATGAACACGCTGTGTCGACGGCGTAGCTGGGACCGCTGAACTTGAAGAAATAGTTGATGCGGCCGGGGATGAAAGCTCGGTTTCCGCCGGGGATGTAGTACGTGTCGATGTTTTGGGCACTATTCGTTTCCATCCAGTCGTTGCTGGTGACACCGTAAAAAATACCAACACGATCAGGTCGAGTAGAGGGCGTAGCATCAGGAACGATACCAGCTTGTTCAATCGCTTCGTAAGCGGTCATGAGAGCTAACCTCTGTGCGGGATCAATCTGAGGAGCTTCACGGGGAGAAATATTGAAAAAGCGAGCGTCAAACTCAGAAGGGTCATCTAGCCAGCAGCCAAACGGTGTAGCGCTTGTGTTCTTTCCTGCGCCGGTAGGGTCGACGTGTGTCTGTTGATCCCAGCGAAGACTTGGAACGGGCTTGTGGACGTCGAGGCCTTTGTAGAGAAGATCCCAGTAGGCCTCGTTGTCCTTTGCACCAGGGAAGCGCCCGGACATGGCGACGATGGCAAGCTTTGGCTTACTCGTTCCAGCGTCGGGAACGCTAGGAACACTGGTTGGTTGGCTGGGCACGGTTGTCTCTGGAACGAGATACCGAAGAGACGTCTTCTTGAGAGCAGTGTAGATCAAATGCTCAGCATTCGAACCAATCGACTGAACACTAAACTGCTGAGACCCAGTAGTCTCAAGAGCAGCTTGGACATCATCAAAGATTGAGCTCCAGCGGAGAGGGTGAAGAAGAGCTTGCGCGATGGCATCTTCCAAGAGTGTCGCGAAGCTTCGCTCTTCAGGCTTGGAGCCTGTGCTGGAGAGAAGAGGGATCTGTTCAGATGGTGACACGGCCTTGTTGAGCATCAATCCATCAACGATCCGTCGAGCATCTTTCTGAGAGTACAGATGCGGTGCGTGGTAAGCGCCATAGATGGGAATGGCTTTGGACGTGATGCTCTTTGAAGCAAGCCACTGCGCAAGATCGCTAAGACGCTGAGGCGGACCGCTAACAGTAATACCATTTGGTGCATATGCACTGATATAAGGCATGCTAGTCAAGACACCGCCGTCCTACAAAATACCATTAGTATCCAATTGTTATCTCAGCGTACGGTACTTACGTTGGCATCCCAGAACTCCTGGAAGGCTTTGGCTGCCTTTTGGCCGGGGACAAGAAGAGCCCAGCTCCTGTTCAAGTCTTGGCCTGGATCGACTCGTCGAGCTGCATCGGTAACGAGAAGACCTGTTCGGAAAGCCGCGACGACGGATGAAACAGCCATGGGGATCAGATCTGCTGTGAAGCTACTGCAACTAACAGCGGCAGCTGCAAAAGCACCGGTACAGAGACCAACGACCCTTGTATTCTGCGCATCATACGAAGAGATACCCGCTTGACTACTCTTGTCAACACCCCCAGGTATAATTGAACTGTTGGTAACGTACCTAATAAATGTACCAAGCTGATACAAAGTCGTCATCGCCATATCAAGCGCCACACATCGCGGTCCGCTCTGATCCCAAAGAAGAAGATCCTCTTGGCACGTAAACCGCGGAAGATCCTTTCTGATACTATACGGGATCTTGAAGAGTTCAGCGCGGAGGGCATTGTAGCTCTGGTTCAGAAACTCATGAAGAAAGAGATTGTCGCGCTTCTGGAGGAGGTGCTGTAAGTGAGGTTGGACCTCGAAAGTTTGGTCTCCGAAGAGATACAGCTTCATGTGGGATGCCATGACAAAGGTGTTGAATCTTGTAGATGTTGCTGGTTGAAGTCTATGATGTTTTGTCTATAGCTACTTCTCTCTCTTGGCTTTGATGCGACGATGCCTCTTTTATCTACCTTCATATCACGCTCATTCTTTCTGTTGACCTTATCTCGCCGTCATCTTCTATCAGAGATCTTCATCTTACTCGGAGTCCGGCATATCAGACTCTCAATCTTCTGAATGCCGTCATCGGCGGCCCGACGTCAACAAAGAGGCTTCATTCCCGACACTGAACCTCAACATATCCAGATAATGCACGTCTGACCCAAAACAGAAACATTGCTGTTATTGTCGTACAAAACATCAGCCATGTTCCTGTATCAAGAGCTTGTAAGACGGCGTCCGAGTCTCGGGAATCAGGTCGGTTCAGCTCGGGAACTCCACGGCGACTAAGGACTTCGGACGCCGCGTGATCTCGTCATCTCTCATAAAGCTTGATCCTATCGCATTGGAATATTCTCTGTGTTTACACTAACAGTTAGTATTGAAGTGCAAAGATGGACAAGACGGATAGAGACGCTGTCATTGAGCATGCTACGCAGGTTAAACACCTCGTGCATGATCCGCACAGCTTCCTCACTGAACTAGTCGCGCAGCAGCAGCAGTATCACTGCATCGCCTGGCTTTGCCACTTCGATATTCTCTCCAAGATTCCCCAGCCTCCGGAGTCTATCACCTACTCTGATGTCGCCACCGAGGCTAAAGTCCCGCTGTCAAAGCTGCAGTCTGTAGCACGCATGGCGATGACTACGGGTTTGCTGTGCGAGACCAAAGATGGCAAGCTTTCTCACAATACCCTTTCTGCGCAGTTCGTTACAAATGTTCATATGAAGGTGCAGCTTCTTCATATCTTCAATCAGACTGTTCCTCTCATGACGGGCTTGATTGAAGCTACGGAGAAATGGGGCGAGACGTCTGAGACTAATGAGACGGCTTATAATATTGTGCACGACACGGAACTGTCGTTCTTTGAGCACTTGAAGACGAGGCCTGATCTCAATGAAGGCTTCCAGGCCTACATGAAGAGTCGTGCTGTGTCGCACACTGGCTCTAACGTTGAGCATCTTCTGAACGCCTTTGACTGGAAGGCCTTGGGACAAGCGCAAGTCGTTGATGTAAGTTCCAAGTTCCCATCTCAATTGCCCGCAGGTTGATGCTAATGGTGTAAAGATTGGTGGAAGCAGTGGGTCAACATCGATCATGCTGGCGACGGCATTCCCGTTGCTTAATCTCGTCATCGAAGACCTCCCAGAACCCATTGAGAACGCCAAGACTCGCCTGTCTGACTTACCATCAGACATCAAATCTCGTATTGAGATCAAAGCCTACGACTTCTTCACTCCCCAACCCATCAAAAGCGCAGATGTGTACCTCTTGCGCACCATTCTTCACGACTGGCCTGACGCCGATGCCATCAGGATCATCCAAGGCATCGTCGCAGCCATGGGTCCATCCAGTCGTTTGCTGATCATGGACATGGTGTTACCAAAGCCAGGTTCTGGGTCTGTGACATTTGAAGCAGCGCTTAGACAAAAGGATCTCACCATGATACAGTGCTTCAATGCGCAGGAGCGGGAGGTTGAGGAGTGGAATGCCCTGCTTATGAAAGCTGACCCGCGATTGAAGATACAGGCGATTGAGAGACCTGCTGGGAGTGAGTTGTCGGTCATTGAGGCTACGCTTGATGAGTCTCCGGAGCAGGCGGCTTGGTTTTAGACAGATTTATAGATGAGATCTCAATGACATCTTTATTGCCGTAACTTTGCTTCTCTCGATGGTCGCGATACTTGCCATGTCATTGTAGAGATGAAATGACGGCATGTCAACTGTGTAAGTCTGTCTAAAAATTTTCACCAAGGCCAACGTGGTGTTTCGCTCACGCCTTCTCTCCCATTTGATGTTGGTCCAGCGATCGATGAAGTTGGCGATGCGGAAAAGGGCCTTACAATCACCCACATTCAACGCCCCAGACCATGGTGTTAAGATCATGAGGTAACTCGTCAGTCGCGATGTGATACCATAGACACAAAGAAGCTTTACCAGCCTCTCAAGCGCCACTATTCAGTATGTAGACACACTCAATTGACAATCTTCACCCTATCTACTACCACTCATACACATCTAAGACCAATCTCCATCCTGAAGATCCTCCAATTTCTGTCCCGCCTTAATCTGCTCCTGCACCTCCTTCATAGTCCAATGCCTATACTTATGCCCCTTTGGAAAATTCGTATTAACCAACGGAACCCGTCCCCCACTGACAACATGCGTCAACGCCTCCGCAAACTTCTCATACGCGTACGCCTCCGGATCATGCGACCAAACCCACTTGGGATATCGCGATCTAATCAGCGCCGGATTCTTCATGATCGCGTCCCAATCCGTATGTTGCTTGAGCTGCTGGTTCACGAAACCCATCTTCTGACCACAGCTAACACGCTGGAAGCGTAACTTATTGTACACTTTTGTAGCGTTGGCGGCTTGGGACTTTCCGGCGAGTTGCAGGCATGTTGCGAGGGTCACGCCGTCTTCTATGGCTTGGGTTGCGCCGTTGCCGGATGTGGGGAGGAATGCGTGCGCTGCGTCGCCGAGCTGCACGACGTGGCCGCCGGGGGATGTCCATTGTTCGTGGGGATCGCGGAATTTGAGCTGCCAGTTCACGACGGAGCCTTTGGGGGCTGTGCGAATAAAGGCGGCGATTGCCGGGTGGACGGCGTCGTTCTTTTCCATTTCGGTGATTACCTCTGCTGGGTCGATATCCGGAATCCAGGACTCGCTGGCAGATTCAGCGTGCTAGAAGTTTTGTTAGTGGTTTGTTGAGAATGGGGAGAGGTGACTTACGGAGTGGATGAAGCTCCAGAACGCGAGATCGTGAGTCAAGCACATCATGTTGTGAGAACCATTTCTACAATCGTCAGTACAACCTCTCTCATCGACTTTGGGCAACTCACCCAAGCCAGAACTGCCAAATTGGCTTATCGCCAGGCTTAAAGTTCCACATCTCTCGGACCGTGGGATCCTTAAGCGCATGCTCAACAGGATAACCCGCACGATAAATCGCCTTTCCACTCGTGGTCAGCTGATCCGGCATACCAGGAACAATAGTCATGCTCTTGGTCCTCAAGCCATCAGCTGCAACAACGATATCCGCTGTTCTCTTCTCCCCATTCTCGAGAACAACGCCCCCAGCACGACCTTCAACATCCTCCCAGTACTCAACAACTTTACATCCCCACTCAACATGAATGCCCACGCGCTCCGCTTGTTTCAAGAACGCGCGGTACAGCTTGATACGAGAATGGGCATTTACAGAGGGAAATCCACGACGACCGGGCAAATGCTCTGGATCATTGAACATGGGCGGTGCAGGACCCCAGATACGCTCGCCGGTCTGTCTATAGTAAGACATGTCGACGTCGTACTGGTTCTCCTCAATCTCATAGCCCATATCAGGCCAGTGGCGCAGGAGAAGAATGGCGCTGGGCTGGATTTGAACATTATCGCCCGTCCAGACTGCACTGGGACTGCGGTCGATAATGCGAACGTTGTGTCCTTTGCGCCAGCATTCAAGAGCGCAGGTAATCCCGCCTAGACCGGCGCCTGCGATGAGGACGTTGATGCCGGTGGAGGGGTAGCGAAAGACTTGGAGGTCGATGCCTCGTTTGATGGAGTCATCGAGTCTTTCTTGGGAAAAGGTTGGGTACTCTTGATGATCACCATTGAGAGCGCCGTTAGGCTTCTCATCGTGCTTGTCAGCCATGATGGGGTGAGTGCCGTTTGTCTGTGTGTTTGTCATGTTTCCCAATTGAACTGAGTTTACAGAGAGAAAATAAAGATAGCTTGGTCTGGAGAGCTGCGAGAAGGTGATATTCTTGTGAGATTATGTGACAAGTCCTCTATTTGAAGCAAAGTAGACCGGCGATGCTTGGTGCGCTTGGCATCCTATTGTCAAGAACGCCACTGTCTTCCGCTGCGCGTGTACAACTTGAGTCCCCGAAATGGATCCCGAAGACATCCTCATCCAGTTTCAATTCATTTACTGTCTCAATCAGGTCTCTTAGCAATTGACCGGCTTACGGACCTCAAAGTTGATCCGACTCGGCTCTCAGTGTAGACCAATATTAACACTCCGACTCTATGACACCATGACGGTGCTTATTATCTTCAACGGATCATATTTGATAGACTTTTCGATAGTTAATGCGACGTACGGGGAGAAGTTGTTTCTTGTTTCGGGGTCCGAATCCCAATTTGGCCACGTCTTTGTGTCTGTGCAGCGGCCGTGGCGCCGGGACTCCGTTGTTGTCGACGCCATGGATCGATCCGTGCCGTAACGGTATCTTATCTACGCCTCTTTCTTCACGGGTGCCGAGCTCCGGGTGGTCAAGTTGGTGGACTGGTCTCTTGCAAAAGGGCGCGCCGCTGATGTAGCCAGGAAGAGGTGCTCTCTGAACGTCCGTTCTTTGCGAGAGGATCAGGCACAGTCGCTGCAGAGACACTTGACTGAAGCAACGCTGTGAGAAGTCTCAAACGTTTAATTTGTTCAGATTTTATGCTTTTGTCTGTATGGATACTCTATCTACATCGTGTCCGATGGTCGTTCTCACTGAGACTCTATTCCTGGCGTATCCGCGATCTTGTAGACATACTTCACCGCACTAGCCTTTCCTTTCTTCAAGTCTAGCAGTCCCTTCTCTACCCCCTCCAATCCCCAAGGCACAACCTCTTGTGGATGCGCCTTCAACCACCCGTCCTCTAGCCCTCTACCGAAGTACATCGAAAACTCCTGGGCAAATTGCTTCAGATCTTCGTGTACACTAGCAACCGTAGTGACCGACTTCTCAATGGTCTTTGGGATATCAGAATAGCTTTGTGCCGGAATAATGAGAGTGATCTTCCCAGTCTCCTGATCAAGAACTTCGCAAATAGTCTGGTAGGATCCCATCTCAGATACAGCATCAAAGGCGTACTCTAGCTTTTCGCCTCTGAGATGAGCCCTGATCTTTTGCGCGACTGCCTCGCGTCCCATTCTGTAGTCAATAACTGTGTCGCCCTTGGACCCATCAATCATTCTCTCGACGTGCTCTTGCGCACGACCAGCGATGCAGATGAGTGGATGGATGTTAGACTTCTTTGCCAATTGAACTGCATATGATCCAACGGCTGATGAAGCGCCCCAGATCACAAGGGGTAGCTTTTGATCGTTGGAGATTGGATGCATCGGCCAGGGGAGATTGAGCTTTGCGTAAAGAGCACAAGCTGCGGTGAATGCAGCGAAGGGTATGGCTGCGCCCTCTGTAATTACAGCGTCAGCCAGCAGCACGTTTGGAAGCACATAATACTGCCTGCTTACCTTGAAAAGAGGTGTGCTCCGGTAGATGAATGGTGGTGTATGCCCAGCTTACACCATACTCAGCGTAACTCCCGCCAGGCTGCTTCCCCTCGTGCATAGCCGCGACGCGATCACCGATTTTGAAGTCAGATACTCCCTCTCCAACTTCATAGACCGTTCCAGAGTGATCATCGCCCTGGTTCATGGACGCCTTGCTTCCCCAGTACTCAGGTCGCTTCCTTCAGAATGTCAGCATGGGTATGAATGAGGCCGAGGGTGCTCACCAATCCTTGGGGTTACTCCCCGCATACTCAATCTTGACAACAACTTGCCCAGGCCCCGCTCTCGGTATCGGACTGTCAACTATATGGACTTTCGGTCCGCGCGATACGATCGCTTCTTTCATTGTGCTGGCAGCTCTAATTTGCGATGAGAGTGCCTGAAGACGATTCACTGAAATGCGATTGCGTAAATGGGAAAACATTGCGATGAGATAATTCACCACCCATCTTGGTTAATCCAAAATGACGGCCAAGGCCATCAGTGAAGCCTCATTCATTGCATCGCGTTTGTGTTTCACGACTTACACGGTCGGAGGTTGAAAGGCTAAAATCCGAACAGCGAAAGTCAACAGCGAGAGGCCGAAAGAGGCGTAGCTTCACAGTGTCCGAGAAGCGGGTTTAGTGCCGAGGCGCGAGAATGATGCAGCCAATGATTTTTGACGTGAAACGTCTCACGGCATTTACGAGCTTATTCTGCTTATGCTTTAATTCCCGTCGCGAGTGAATACAGTTGATATCTGACATTCGCATCGTAGTATCTGCCGTCTTATCTCGCGTCTTCTGGTGGGGTAGATTAACTGGAGGACTTGCAGCAGGGCGAGCTCATTGTCGACGCTATCGTTTTTGACAGGTCATGATACCTGATCAGGATAAATGAAGTTTTTATCTTGTAATTTAGATCTATGGACACGGTAAAGGTCATTTTTACGACTCAAACGTAGTGTGTCGTAATCTATTCTGATTCATGGTGTTTTGATGCGAATTACCCTACAACCCCACCTCAACCATCTAAGACAACAATGTTCCTCCCGTAGTCTCAACAACACTACCAGAAGTATTCTTGTTCTTCATCAAGTACAAATACGCCTCCACAACATCCTCAACCTTTCCAATCTCGCCCGTCGTCATTCTTCCCTTCAAGTGCCCAGTCACGTTATCCCAATACCCCATCTCCTTGACGTAGCTCCAGATCTCAGTGTCTGTTGGGCCCTGCGCAACAGCATTGACGCGAATCGGCGCAAGATCAACTGCCAAACCACGGATCATACCGCGAAGACCAGAGAGGTAAGAGTACATGATTGACCAGTCCTTGGAGACATGCTCTGTCGCACCACCGGTAGCGACGGTGAATGATGATGATCCGCTTTCGTTCAAGTGCTTGCGGAGTTGCTGAGCGACAACGAGAGGTGCAAAGAATCGCACGGTACCAGCTTGACGAATGGCATCGAGAGTGAAATCCTCCAGCTTTCCAACTGCGAGCTTGTCGCCTGCCGTGAAGACAACATGGTCCAGCTTGCCAGACTTGGCGACCTCGGTGAAGAGGTTCTCAACCTCTGAGGTGAGTGTGTCAGGCGAGCCCAAGTTGCAGGGAAACCCGTGAAGTTGAGCCTTGGCAGATTGGTTGTTCTCCTTGAGGCGCTCAATGGCGCTGGAGATCTTTGTCTGGGAAGAAGAGGAGATGAATACAGATGATGCGCCGTTCTGGATCGCTGCTTCTGCGACGCCAAAGCCGATTCCTGATGAACCGCCGATGACGAGGACGCGAGATCCTGCGAGCTTGGAGACGTATTTTCCGAGTGAGGCCATTTTGGTGTGTAGAGTGAGGTGCAAGATAAGCGTGTTTGGTAGAGGGGAGAAAAGGTAAAGAGGAGAAGAGTTGTTCGCTGAGCAACGTAGATACGGCTTTTATGTTGGGGGTGGTATGCGAGAAGCAAACATGGCTTACATGGCTTGAGCTAAGGCCTATTGTCGTGGTGTTAGTCCCCCGGCCTCCAGCCATGGCACTGTTTGATCGACCAACCACTCAGAATGACCCCTCATAATGACAGAATGTTTAGTGAATCATGGAGAGGGAAAATGTCTCGGAGTCCGGGAGTGTTCCTTGCCGATTTTGTGTCTGTGTAACTTGATGCGTGTCTGATGAGTGCCCCGCTATATGCACGACGGCCAACATTTCTCGCGACTGGGTTGAAAGGCGAGGCCGAAACAGGGATTAAATGTCATTTTTTTCTATAAAATTTCGGGGATAAAAAAGAAAAAGAAAATGAGGCTCAAGAAAAGGAAGGTAAAGTAGTTTAGAACCGTTAGATTCGGCACATGTGCAAGCGCTCTTTCAATAAGCCACTACACAATTCGTCCACTAGCTTGATGATTATGATGGATGCATCATAGAGTCTAGCCTTATTAGGTACATAACAGTCGGTACGAGAGAGCACAGGTACATCTGCCGCAGGATGTTTCCTCACTCGGACAGCGCTGAGGAAACAACAGACCCTCACGTCAGATGCCGTCCCAATCGAGTAACCCTGGCGCCGGGCGGTATGCAGAGCGGGTAGAAATCAAGGCCTGGACCGGATATCTGCTTCAATATTTATGCATGAGAATCTTGATAAGTCTCACGATATCCATGCTGTTATTCCGCTGAAACGTAAGACATGATCAGCATAAGGTCAGGTATGCTTCGGCTTCCGAATTCCAGGCACGCATGCACCCGCAGCTGCCAGCCAGTCTTATGCCAGAGAACATGGATGCTTAATCAGTAGGTGATGTAGACTCTGAAAGCACGAAAGTGGACTGCAGGAGGGGATACTCACCTGGTTGTATCACATGATACAGAATCACATGGAATATCAAGTGACGAAGGCAGAAGCACATGCAGTCATATCAAACGTAATTTACAACTGCAATAGTGCAAAGTATTACAGCAACGGAATAGACCACCGACGTTGTGACGCCACGCATAGCTCGGGGTTCGGGTTGGTAAAGGGCCGGCATTAACTGACCTGCCGTTGCACCTGATGACGACAGTGAGGCTTAAAGGCTTACTGAGTATACCCTCACTCAAAGCTTCAATGCATTCACTATCGATGAGGACAAGATAATTAAAACCACAGTTGTAGTGAATGTAAATGATGGTTACAGTGTGATTAGCAAGTTGCTGAACGACATATCTAATGACCTCCTTGGAACCCCAAAGGACTGACGTAAATCAACCAATCCAACCTTTTGTATACAGTTTACACGATACAGAGAACCAAAATGTTCACATCATCTCTCCTTGACCTTTCTTGATCTTCTGGATAATTCCCTGCAACTCCTCCCTCATATTCCTCACAGCAACAACATGCCAATTCAACCCGCCCTCATCCCCTCCAGCAAAAGAATCAAACGTCTCCATGACCTTCTCAGCCTTTCTCAACTCTCTCAAAACAACAGTCCTCTGCAGTGTAGCTTGATCCTCATCATCAAGATCCAGCATTCCAAGCTGGATCTTCATAGGTCGTAGTTCCACTCCGTCGGTGTGATACCGTGCTGTGACTGCAACTCTGTACCAGAATATGACCTTTGATAAGATTGCGCTGTGTAGCATTGCGATATGGGGGCTTCGTGCGCAGTGACATTTGAGGAGGGGAATGAGGTTTGTGAGAGCGGCTTTGTTGACGGATAGGACTGTGTCGATGGACGGTGTTGAACAGGTTTGCTTTGGGGGAATGGGGGAGGACCTTTGGTCTGCGTTTGTGTTGCAGTGCAGTGATCTCAACACCTTGAGAGCAAGGGCCTCACAATCGTGATAGTGCATCGCTGTTGGCTCCGGCGCCTTGATCGACAATATCGGCCCAGTCGATAAACTCAAATCAGGTGATACCATGCCACTCGACTGCGACGCAGTAGTATCCGACACAAAACCCAGCGACTTCCACGGATCAACCCAAGATATGCCGTTCCCATCATCAAAGTCAACAGTGCGCGACGCCCAACTATCCAGCATCTCGAGATCGCCAGCAGAGTATGTACTGTAGTCCTCCCACGCATTCGTAAACTGCGTCGTAAGACTACCACTATCTTGTGCACTCTTCCTCTGTCGCGCCCGCTTGCCATGTCGTCGTGAAGCGCTGTAGCAGCACTCCTTGGCCTGCCCGTTGTCCTCGCAGCGCTCGCAGGGATGAGTCCTGCTGCAGCGGACCTTGGCTGTCGTACAAGCGTCGCAAGCGAGGCGCAGCCGGACGGGCTTTGCGGACCGATTCTCGGACATGGTTTTTTGTTAAAAGATTTGCGATGTGCTAGGTTTGGGGTCTTGAGTTTGACATATATGAAGCAAACTGTGGTTGCCTTTTTCTCTCTTTTTGCTAAGGGGTAAATTGGGAGCCGCTTGAGTGGGAGGGTTGGGAGATAGACGCCATCTGTGGTCTAGTCTAAGCCCGTCATGTCGGCGTGGTAGGACGGTAAGCGGCTGGCTGACAGCCCTGCCTATTACAAAGGATTTATGACCATTATACTATCTACGCTGACCAGTCGTATTGTTAGAAAGCTCTTTTAGAATCCTTCCCTTTGGGGTATACTTTCACAAGTCCTGAATCATTATGTGTCTCGATCCTTCAGGATTTAATTCTCCGAGGAGTTCTGTTTTACATTCGAATGGAATAGTAACATGCTACTGTTATTGACGTTACGGCAGCACTCGAAGTAGGCTTTAGAGCCAAAATGAGCCGGCTGTAACTCCGGTCCCGGCCGTCAGCCATATTAGATGTGCCTTCAACAGGAAAGGCTGCCTGCTTATGCAGGACTTCGAATGGCAAAGGTACCGGCCGGCGGCAGCGGAGTCCGGACATACTGAAGACTCCATCTTACTCCGGACCTCGGCCGCCTAGATACCTACCCGTCTGCCACCAATCGGAACGAAAATCAGCTGCATAAGCCTTAGATGAGACATGATAGATCTTCTTTTGTAAAGAATAAGAGAAACTTGCGGATCAGCGGAGAAATACTTGGCTACAGTGCCAAGAAGCTGGTTTGGCAGGAAATACGAGCAAACCGACGAGTCCCTGATTCAGGGACAGTTTTGTTGAAATCTTCTGGTGAAATGATGTCACGTTCCTCAAAAGTCAAGCCCGATTTTATCGTGGAAAAAAAGCCATACCTGAAATGCGGTTTCACGACGTAGATACGGCACAAGGGAAGCAATCAGCATTAACTGGTTTGAGGTGCTTGATTACGCCATGTAAGCTGTGCAACCACTCGAGAATAAAAACAAAGATAAGGGGGCTTTGTAATCAGGTCCCAGCGACCGATAATGGGCCTCAATTGAGAAGACGGTGTACTTGCGAGGTCAGGACAAAGGTACTGCAACGGAGCTTCGGGGTGAGATGGCAAATAAAGATCTTACAGAGACACTGAAAATGACTCTGATTGAAGATAATAGTATTACGTGCTCATCCGCTGACATCAGAGGCTTTTTGTGTAAACCCCCAAAATGTCATCTAACCACAATAATCGCTAGAATCTTCTGTCGCTGAGATCTTAAACCTTTCGCCCCGTTTTGCTGCGGCTCACTCAGCCTTGTCTTATCACGTAACACGCAGGATGCGGAGACGCGCTGCCGATCCCAACACCGTCCGTCAGCAATGACATTTTTCCTCCCCTTGTCAAACAACCACAATTACCTGTTTGAGCCATGCAATTTTCTATTCTCGCTGCTATAATCGCAGCGACGATCGGAAAATACTCCGATGCCGTGCGCTCTGAAATACCCGCTACGCGATCGTTCTTCTACGTCGGCGGGCGGTACGACGATGACGGTGACGGCGGCCATGTTTTTCGGGACCAGATGTATGTTGAGAAACTCGCCCCCGTCAAGGGAGCTTGGAAAGATGCGCCTATCGTTATGATTCACGGTATGGCGCAGACAGGCACGGTAAGTTTTAGTCTCCGTCAAGTTTCGGAAGCCGTGTGTGTGTACTGAGTTTTTGCCACTTAGAATTTCCTGAATAAGCCCGACGGTGGAGTTGGTTGGGCCTCGAGGTTTATCGAGCTGGGTTATGAGGTGTACATTGTAGATCAGACCTTTCGGGGCAGATCTGCTTGGATGCCTGGACAAGGCGCTGCTAAGCTTAGCACTCTTTCGGCCGAGGCTGTGGAGGTTGCGTTTACTGACTCGAAGACGCATATGCTCTGGCCTCAGGCTGTGAACCATACCCAATGGCCTGGCTCTGGGGTTCGGGGTGATCCAGTGTTTGACGCGTTTTACAGCTCGAATGTGGAGTTTGTTGATAACACGACCTATCAGCAGACTTCGGTTCAGGCAGCTGGTGCAGCCTTATTGGATAGGATTGGGAAACCGGCTGTTCTTTTGGGACATAGTCAGGGAAGTTTTATGCCTACTCTGATTGCTGACTTGAGGCCGGAGCTTACGAAGAGTATTGTTTTGCTGGAGGCTGCTGGACCGCCGTTCAAAGATGAGATTTTCAAGTTTGGTGGAGAGTTTCCTAGGCCGTGGGGTCTGTGGGATGTTCCTATCACGTATAACCCTCCTGTGAAAAACCCGAAGAAGGACCTTGTTCAAAAAGTTCATGCTCAGAAAGATAATTTGTCAACGGAGTGTATACTCCAGGCAGACGAACCTTCGCCCCGAAAGTTGGTTAACTTGGTGGACATCCCTATTCTTATTGTCACGGGTGAGGCCTCATACCATATGCCATATGAGCACTGCACAGCTGCGTATTATAGACAGGCGGGATGTTTAAAGACGGACCATATTGAGTTGGGAACTATTGGAATTCATGGGAATGGGCATATGCTCTTCATGGAGAAGAACAGTGATGAGATTCATGCTGTTGTCGAGAAGTGGATACGTAAAAGTTAGGTTTCAGAATATCATCACATGTTTCAATACTGGCGCGTCACAATGTTTCTATCAAGTTTGTGTGAACTTTGTGGTCTATTCATTGGTTTTCAGTAGTGTTCTAGCTTTCCCAAATTCACGATATCCAGTCGCCAGTCAACACCAAGATAAAGTTACGATACCCGAGCCATGCCCCTCACAAGCATCACTTTGTCACGCGAAACTCTATCCAATAGAGGGCTCCAACACGTCAAAGCCATACCTTTGCCGTTTTCCCATTCCCTTGAAAGTCTTTCCAACCATGTCTCGCACCCATTTTCACTTCCCCTTCAACCATGTCCCTAGTAAGAATGTCTAACGCAGGATCATCGTCTACTGCCCTCACCAGGGTGCGCAACAGGCCCTGGGAAATGGAAGGACTGTTCAGCCGAGAATCCCGGTATACCATCTGGCGTAAACTGTGGTTCTGGCTTGCGCAAAGCCAGAAGGAGCTTGGCATAGTCTATCGAGTTCCCAACCCCAATGACAATACCTTCATGGAAGAGAGAATCATCGAAGACGAAGCTATTGAACAGCTGAGGCGCTGCTGTTATGTCTTACCCTACCAAGCCAGTGCTCAGCAAATGCGCTGGCTGACTTCTGATCATGTATTGGTACGTGGCGCCCGTTGTTCCTACGTTGAACCGTTTGACTAACTCTACTGTTAGGATCTTCGTGTTGTAAGATGAGAACTATGATGCGTAACCGTTGGTGGTAACTAATATTTGATGTAGCAATACCACTTCGTCACCGATCTCGACGCCCCCCGGTCCAAGCACTGGCTCAACCTTGGCGTCACCCACGAGTACATTCTCGAGAACACGGAGCAGATCCTCATGGTTCGTGCCCTGGATATCCTGAACACCAAGATCGCAATGCTTCTCTACCGACTCCAAAACTTTGCCATGGATCATAGGTCTGTACAGTGTCTTATGTACAAGTCAGACTCCCAAACACCCTACATTACAACAATCGGAGAGAGGAGTAAGTCGACTATCAACTATTCTTCCTTGACGGGACCTGACATGTTTATAGTTGCTGCCTGGGCCAAGACGCTCTGTACACTCCTGCGGGCTTTTCAGATACTTCGATGCAACATCGGATCGGCTGGATCTCAGCCAATTACTTCCAGTGAACAGAACAGCATTACCTTCTTTGACAAGCTATCTATGCTCCAGCAGTAAGAGTTCTCCACCAGTTCAGCTCTTTCGCAGTCTAATATGTTTTAGCTTTGAGGGTGACCGGTCAAAGTGCGAGAAGTTGGATGACCTCCTTCGCCGAAAGATGGGATTCGAAAACTGTCGCGCGGTAAGCAAACGAGACTCTTCCATTAGTTCCCCTTGAGCTAACTCGTCCCTAGAAAGACTATTTTGATTAGTAAGACTAGAGCTCACTGTTGCTGCGACATATACTAATATTCTTATCTAGCCGTTGTGGCACCGACGCACTTTTGGGGCGCCTGTGTACTAGCCTAGGCGACACGGCTATTCAATTTGTTAAAGATCTGGATCATTTTGACTGCACTGGTCAGTTGGTCCAGAAGAGGGCGACGGACGATGGCTCGCCTGTCACAGTGAGTTGACTGTCTGGTCGAATAAGCATTTCACTAACTGAGTTGAAAGGCGGAAGATCTATTGTACAAACAGTCTCCGTTGCTAAAGATCGCTGCAGAAACGCTCAGGCGAGTAGCACATGATTTCAAGAATCCACACGTGTCTAAGATTTATGGACATGTAAGTTGTCGAATACCTCTGTCCAATCTCGGTCCTAACGCGTATCAGGAGGAATATATCATGGCACGGCTGTTCAAGCACGCTGCACGAGTCGTCAGGGTACTCCAAAGCATCGTCGAGGGCCTTTACTACGATGCCCAGAACGCCTACACCATCAAGTGGCTCAAGATGCCACTCATGATGAGCTCCCCTCTCATCGGTAGACTGATCCCCCGCCGCGAGGATCGAATGACGTAAGGTGCTCCCCTATACATAACGAACAGGATGATAACAGCTTTAGCATTATGAGGCATCTGAGTACCATTGGCATCGACTACGACGGGATGAATCTCCCATTTCAACTTCGAGTGCAACGTTTTCTGGCCAGACTCAGGAATCACGGATTCTTCAGAAGACATGCTGACGCGGTTCGCGATGCTGTCCTGTCAGTCGAGGATGTCTCGTATAGTCAAACACGAGTTGATGAGATTTGCGGAGAGGATGGTATCATTGCCAAGAGACTTCAACCTTACCGGCAGTATATTCGAGAGATGACTGCTGGAGAGGCGCGTCTGCAGGCACCTCTGATGATCCAAGCTGCCCCGGACCACTAGGTGTTATGGTTACTTGGGAGCTGGCCATTTCTGAAGCTATTGTTTTGTTGGATATGGCATTCGACATGGGATTGGGGCGATTTCATGTGTCTTGGGAGTTTCGCGGAGTATGTGGCCGATGATTCACTGTGTGGCATAAATCCCATTGGAATAAGGAGCATAGCTTTAGCCTACCTAGCGCATGTGCTTCTGTGCACTGTTAGTTGGTGACATAATTTTTATTTGTTTTTGCATTCTCGATGCTTCATTCTCCTATCCACCTCCGTCCCTCCTCAACTTCTCCTCTTCACAACACCTGGGGATTCCAATAACTCAACAGCACCAGTCCGCCATCCCTTGAATCTATGATCAATCCAGACTGAGAGATAGGCGAAATCTTCCCCTTCCGTTTCGACTTTATTCAAAGTCTCGCGGCGTCGATATCTTACGCCTTTTCTTCTTCGGTAGGAGGAGGCCAGGAGACTTTCAGCCGATCATCACTAACGTCCTCTCTAGTCTACAACACGATCCACGCACTTTCATCTATCGCGCCATAGCTAGCTCTCATCAAGCCGGTTTCTTGTGTTACTCTGACTGTACCATTTTGTTGGTTGCTTGGTCCTCAGTAGCGACGGCCATCGATTGCGACAAGCTGGAGCATCAAAACCATCATTGACCTTTCAGGGCTCTTCTCTCATCTTTCAACCTTCCAACATAACTTGGGGCTCTGCACCAATCCTTTACACTTAGACAGGAAATAAAAGGTTTGATGATCGCGGAAGCATTCTATCATCTTGTACTAATTTTTGCCAGCTCGCAGCTCTTCCAGCCTACTCAGCCGCTACACCATTATCCTCCCTCGGCGTTCACCTTTACTCTCTATTGCTATAATCACGACTTTGGGATTGATTCCTACGAAGAAGTGAAACAAATGATTGCAACAATTGCCTATCCTCCGGACCTTGATCAACCACAATGGCAGACGACAGACCAGCGCCCTCAGTCTTGATAGAAGCAAAGCCTACTGTGAGAGTCAAAGGCAAAGAAGGTGATTATGGTGAGACTCTGGAGTATGACACCTTCCAGTCTCGAGGTGGGAATCCGGAAGACCTCATGGACGAAGAGCGGTGGCTTGAATTTCCCACGCATGTTCTTCACGCCTTGAAAAAGAGTAAAATACACGAATCCGATAGAGATGCTTCTCTTTCACTCATTGGAACATCTCGGAAGAGAGATATCTGGAAGCCGGAGCGAGTTTCTGGCCTTGGAACGAAAGTAGACACTGGCCGAAAAGTGATTGAGAGACATCTGGCAGTTAAGTTAGCTGCCAGAGCTTGCCAAGATTCCCACATCCTCACCTACGGGATAAAAGATTGGCTGGGTATTGCCAGTGGTACTCAACACGCAACGGACAAAAAGGTCAGCTCTGTCTTTGTCGGGGTATCGGCGCTTAGTTACCAGGCTATCTTCATGGTAAAGTCGAATACTCAACATTTACCCGATGATTTTCATGGCTTCTCAAGGCAGCAAATAATTGAAAAATCATTGTCTATGGACAATACAGAACTGGTTGAACTGGTCTTAATGTCTGGGGATCACATACATGGTCACGAAATCATTTGGACCGAGAACATGCTGATCCCAGGCAACATCTCGTACATCAAACGTGCACTCCATGATTGCCTAGATTATGAAGAGAAAACTCGGTTCCTACAGCTATTGAGACGAGAACATCACATATATATAGCTGGGAATGGCCCAGCTGGTGTTGCTAAGACCCTACCGTCCAATGAAGAAGTCGGCCGAAAGCCGTTGATTTGTCGTGCTATTCAAGATGGGAAGGATTACAACAATCTACATTTTACCTTGAAGTGGCCTCCAATGGCACTGTTGGAGTTTCCCGAAGACATGATCAACGAAATGCAACGCTTTCTCGACAGATATCCTTCTGACAATGTGCCCCTGAACATTGCACTGGCCGCAGCAATCATCTATTTCGATATTGGCAAAGATAGCGATCACCAAATGGAGGGTTTTCTGGATTCCTATCCTAGGAAGCCATCTCTTGTGCAAAAGGCTCCCCTAGCGACTTTTATCATATACTTTCCGCATATGCTAAAGTTCGTTGAAACACAACACTTGACTTCGTTCATTCATCCATTTCGGTTCGCAAATTATTACAGATCCCAGGATAGCTCTATAACAGTCACCAACAGTCACCTCAATCCATCCTCAATGCGCTCCTGGTATCACCAGATCCGGTCTCGCCATCCACAAGTTTTCGCGGAGTCAAGATTCACTCTAATTCCTGCATCTATGCCAGGTTCGACTATGGTGTTTCCCGAAGACTGTGCTAATGCCCTGAGACCATCACCTGACCTGTTCACGCTATGTTGTTTGAACGACGTGCGAACTCTAGGAATTCCCAGTTACTCATATGACCTAGAATCCCCCTTGCTGTATGTAGGAGCCCCCAAATGGCTCCTCACAAAAGCGGTTCGGTAAGCTGATAAGAATTGCTCTCGACTCGCCGGTGACCCCACTATCACCTATTGGAACACTGCCACCACTGAGACATTTAAAGCTCTTACCGGTCCGGCAAGAACAATTGGCCCTGTCTTTCCGGATATCGGGTCTGATTACTACAACACGGAGGTCATAGCTTCTTGCACGAGGCGGTGGTTTGGTAACGAGACTTATTACACTCAGAACCTCCAGTTTTGCCTCGATAACCCGGAGCTTGAACGAAAGAATATGGCAACCAGAGCGGACGAGCTCATCAGGATTGCGGATCGCTTGGGCATTCCACCCAATGAGAGAAAGACGAGCCACAAGACCATGTTGCTTGAGTGGGATGGTATGGAAGAACAGCTAAGGTCGCTTGGCCAAGAGGGAAAGCTAAAGCGACTCGCTGCACCGGAATATTATACACCCCCAGCCAAGCGAGCACAGCCTGTCGAGCCAACCTTGAGCTCGGACATCAAAGGAGAGATTCTTCAGACCATCAAGGGCCTTGCAGCTGTATCTTGCGACTGGGACAACCTGCTAAAGGATCTCCAGACTCCAGCCCCAACAATGAAAGCAATTCAAGAGTCATTCTCTCATGTGCGTTTGTTCGTATCCGAGCTGGGGAAGACACTGCAGAATAAGAACGATGGCAATGGGAAGGGAGATCTGGACCATGTCATTCGACTGGTGTTTCGAGCAGAGGGACTTTTCGGATCGGGAGTAGAAGCAATGGACTACGAGTCAAAGTGGAGTCAACATCGTGCCAGGCTTTCCCAGCTATTTGGACAGCCAACTGGGGATGCTATTGAAGCTGTTTTCAGACTACGGAATACTCCTGATGCATTTGGTATCATTCTTCCCCAAATTCAAGTTTTGGGAGAATCTTCTTTGATCAAAGATCAAGTCGAGGCCTTCAAGAAGATTGAGACGCTACTGGGACAGCCGATGTCCAACACGGCCATTGAGACTGCTTTAGGAGGAAACGAGGCACAACAATGAACTGTGACTTTGAAGAACTCAGACTTGACTTCTATGGATTTATATCCAAGTATTTTGGGATGGAGATGGCATCTGAAAAGGATTAAAAATTGCTGAGGGGAGGTTTGATGAGAGATGATGCGCTGGGAGCATCGAACGCTTAAGAGATAAAACGATAGCGCCCTGAAAATTGACCTTTGAACTTAAGCATACCATGAAACTTGACAACCTTAATTGGATCTATGTAATAATATTTCGTTGTTTACTTAAATTATGTAGCCTACTCTATATCCTCTCTATTCTAATCGATATCTCTTTCTCCTTTTTAGGTCTATGCTCTATTACATCTTGTGCAGTCCTGCTGACAATTGTTTCTCTATCGTGACTCCATCTGGCTCTCCTCATCTGAAGGACTGTCATGTCCATGATTATGCAAAACACCCTTGCCTTGAGGCTCTTCCTCGTCGTCAACGTCTGCGAGATACATCCACCAAAAGTATACACCGCAGCACAAGCTGCCTCCAAGGATATTTCCAAAGAGAGCTGGAATCATACCTACGTATATTAGTCAAGGTCTTTTAGGCTAATGATATAGCTGACTTACCCTTCCAGATATAAAGTCCAACTGTCAAACCGGGTGTACCCATCCAGATACCCAAAGGCATAAAGAACATATTGGCCACAACATGGTCGAACCCCAAGGCAACGAAGGCAAAGATGGGAATCCACATGCCAACTACCTTTGAGGTTAGGTCTTTTGCTTGTACACCGAGGAAACATGCTAGGCAAACAAGCCAGTTGCAACCAATAGCACGAAGGAAGATCTGGTGGGCTTCGGGGGTTATTTGCTTCTTCGTAGTGAAGGCGATTATTTCTTCGCGGTATGGGTCTGAGTCAAAAATGCCGCCGTCTGTAAATGATACAATTAGAGAGTGAAACAGGAGTGGTACAGGACGGAGTTGCTTACATCCAACGATGATGGCCATGACAAACAGGCAGCCACCTAGGTTTCCAAAGAAACAGAGGAACCAGTGAAGTAACATCCTCCATATCGATAGTCTTCCATTGAGGACAGCAACAAAGGTAAACTAATAACATCATTAGATAAACTGCTTCTCAGGGCTTGATACATGAGACAACCCACCAAGTTCGTTGACGTAAATAGATCGGCACCAGTTAATATCACAGTAACCAAGCCCAAAGGAAAGACAATAGCTCCAATGAGTTTGATAAGACCTGGGGCATTCTCTTGATACCATGGCGCCGTCAAGGCCGTCAATGACACAGCACATCCAAAGGCAAGAATGCATCCACCAGATATACCAGACAGCAACACCTTATCCGGTCTCGATCTCCCCTTCTTCACACCAGCTCGACAAATCAGTTCCGCCGTCTCAGCAGGCGTATAAGCCAAAGGGCTCGCAAGATCAATAGTCATCTTGGCCATTTCGACGACTCGACTCTCAAGACAAAACAAATATTCACACTCACCAAAAGAAAACCTTCAACTTCCTCAGCGGGACTCTTCCCGTTCTTATCCTCCCCTGCGGTTAAAAATTCACAATCTTGCTCTCGGGACTCTAAACCGCCCCGTTCCCACCATGCCGAGCAATGTCGAGAAAACTCCGTACGTAATCCACCGTACTAGCTTCCAGAGCCAAGAGTCTAGACCGGTTCAAGAAGCATCCTTATCTCTTGGATGTTTCCTAATACGGATGTGGTGGCTTGCGGTGCAAAGTCGGGATACGACACACCTGCAGATGAGGCTCAACGGCATATTGTTTAGTTACTCTCAACTCCTTCCAGCCGTAAAAATTTGAACAGTTCAAAATGTGAAATGTACAGAGAGATTGGGCCTTTGGGAGATGAATTAAGCGTGTTTCCCCATTTCGGCAATGCATCCCGCACTTTTGCTCCACCGCTGATCACAGGGAGAGGTAATTTTATGCTTAATAGCTCACAGATAAGAAATCCGTGGAGTCGTAACTTGTTTTGTTAGTCTTGGCCCGGTCGAGTGGATAAGCTTGTGATCAGCCGGAGATGTCATTTGAGAATCTGATTCATAGCGGAGCCTCATCGGAGAAGTGTACGAATATTATGACGCTAATACTGGTGCTCTTGGGCAGCTATCGCTTGGCACTAATGAAGTCGACCCGGGAGAACGGGACTCGTGAGTCGGGCGATATCGGCATTTGAACCGGTTTGTGAATTTGTGTATCATGATGCTTAAGCTAACAGAGATTTCAGAGTGCAGATCTTGAATTGCGACATCTAAATCGCTTTTTACCCCAACTCTCCTTTCTAATTGCCAGTCATTTCACTATCATATCATCACAGTAGCATTACATCCTATGATGATGAAAACTTCTCAACCCTTGTCCTTCCGTCCCTCCGCAATTCCGCAGTAATCTCATCGGGGTCCCCGCGGGGTCCTTCTATCCGCATCTTTCTTGATTCTGACCTTGTCTTGAGCGCGGGTGCGGCTTCTGCGGCATCACCAGTTGCGGGTTGCGGCGATTCTTGTCCGCAATAGAGCCAAATTCGTGATGTTTTCATGCTATCATCTCATCAGAACACGATTTGTTGAACATCTCATAATCCTAGCGATCTTTTATCCGTTCTTCCGAAACTGAATGGAGCTGTTGAGTCTTGGGTTGAAGTTGGGTCCTGTTCCGAATCAAAGGCCCCACTGCAGAATGGAATCATTTTGGTCAGGCATGTAGGTCAGGCGTTGATTTATAATTCTATTTCATTCCATGTGTCTTTTAGTCCATCCTAGAGGCTATAGCTGATAGCCACTATCTAACTGATAAGTCTAACATAAGGGAAGGGCAACCCCGTTGGCTCCCCGACCTTTGGCTTCGTGTCGAAGCAGCCTCTCAATCTCGGTTGAATTATCCCTTTCACCAGGGTCAACCTTGTTTCACTAGACCAGAAGATCCAGACATCAGTCTGGCAGCAACAGGAACGGGCCAAGCAAAGGTGTCTGTAGGGTCTTCGGTCACCTCCCCTGTCGTAACGACATCGATGACTGCAACAGCGGTATAACCTCCGATAGCGGTGAACACATGCCACCTGACAGGTGTTAGCTTAACTCAAGCTCATAAAGCTGGATATAACTCACCATCCATGAAGTTCCAGGAGAAACGCAAAGGGCAGGCCAACTGCATGTCTTGCACTTGTTAAGTACCGGCAAGCAAACTCGTCGATGAGCCAAACAATGTATCCAAAGCCGAAGAATCCTATCATAATTAGCCCCGTTCAACGGGTAGACGTTCTTTGTGTTGCATACCAAGTCCGAGAACAGCCATGTTCTGAAATTTCTTCCTGACAATGGGGTCTTTAACTTGCTGAGGAATGACCTTCAGCACACGAGTAGCAATGACATAAATGCCGAAGCCAAACGTAGTGGCGTGTAACAGGAACTCATCCATGACCATATGAGTGACCATTACAATCGTGAATAATATTGAAAGAACGGTCCCAATGATTCGAGTCTTTTGGGGGCTGGCTTTGAAGCTGAGGAGACGATAGATGAGGGGTGTAGTGAGAAGATGCATTGACAGCTCGTCAGCTAGCAATTGTTAGACCTTTCTCCTAGTGAAACAGAAATACACTTACACATTTGAGTATGATACTTCAAGGTCATGTGATATCCAGCTGAACATATCCCCACGCCTATTAGCCCACAGTATGAGGCCAAGCGCGGCCCAGTCGGGAATTTAGGCGATGTCAACAAGCCGTAGAGTCCATATGCCACTAGTAAAAAGGTCAATTGCAGATCCCAACCCATAGTAATATCACTTACCATATGTGAAACTGCTAAGAGTATTTATGAACTCAGCGATATACCGTGTGATAACATAATCCTAAACGGCACGTTAACTCCATTTGAGTCAAGGGAGACCATTGCGGTATTTACCTCTTCACAAAAGCTATAAAAGTTAGCAAATGCCAAATTAGTTAATTACTCCAGGACTTACTTCAAATAAGAGGTCTGAGGACCCCAAAATGGTGCAGCCATGGCCGATCAATTGCGCAAATTGTGATGTTTTGTTCTACCCAAAGTCAAGACACTGAATGGGCATTTGGAGACAAGAATCAAGGCGGTGAAGTGTTGCAGAATAGACTCGAAGATGCCTCGGAAGGAACGGGATGACGTGTATATGGAAAAAGTCTAAGGATACGAAATGCCCGCGGGCTGCGATGTTTCACTTTCCGGGGCTTTGAGTTTAATACTTATTTCCGGTGATAAGAAATCTGAGTTTTCTTATTGGATGTCAACGAAAGCCACTTTAGTGTAATATGCGTGCACTTTGCCGTGGCTTGGCATTTACATCAGATACGTATTGAACTTTCAGTGAAAGAGTTTATTGATGTTACAGCTTGATTAGTAATTATCGTGATGGTTGATCGTATCGCGATAGTGTCTCATTCCGCGTGGAGTTCATCCTTGCGAGTTGCAGCCATTCGCAAGTCGTCTGACTCAGCCCTAGCGATGCTACTCAAAGAGAATGCCATTTATCATGAGCAGCCGCCTCTGCGATCAATCTTGTCAAATGTTTTTCTTGTCTCTTTGCCCTTTTCATACCTTAGAGCACCTGGTCAAAAATAGATACTGCAAAAATGTCTATCACGTTGCTCAAAAAATATCTACCGATATCTCTAGCACTACTCCTCTTCTACGGCAGCGCTTCGCGATTCAGTCATGGTGCAACATCAACTGCATCCTTCTATCAGTATCAAAATGATCGAAGCCCCGATGATGGGTCAACATTGTCCCGGGTCATTCCCGTCTTCGATGTTGTCGTTGGAACTGCCATTCTACAGCAAGGACTGTCGCGCAAAGTTGCAACATGTTTTGTAGCATCAACTATCACCAGTGTAGCTGTTCAGCGCTACTTGGCTGGACTGGACTGTCAAGGCGACTTTGTACAAGGTATTTGGGCAACTGCTGCAGCTATTGCGACGCTGGTATAAAATTCGTGCCGCTGCATATGTCCAAGACTATTTGTCCATTCAAGATCAATCTACATCGGTTATAAGGGCTGAAGGAGGTTTCACCAGCACTAAGAAGGCAGTTTGAGAGGTTTTCAGGTACACATAAGATGTGAGATTGTAAACATGGAAACCCGAAGACCTGGTGAACGTTACGATTTGAAATCACCCTTACCTCTTGCCACCAAGCCAGCCTTAATTTTAAGATGGCCCATCTAAGTTGACAGACTTCAACGTGACTGAAGTTTTCTTGTATCTCGGGTCAGTTCTATCTAAAGGGCGCGATAATGCGTGGTAGCATCGGCTTAAGCCTGTAGATCTTGTGTTTGACAAGAAGGGCGCAACTCGTAACCGAGCTACCGAGGTCGGCGTTCCCTTTTTTGGAATAGCTTATCTTATCTTCACTGGACCACCAAGAGAGCCGTCGTCCTTCAACTAGGTACTATTAGTTACTTATATCAACATCCTATTTCACATTTTTAGCGGTCCTTCATTTGGATACTGTCCCCCTAATAATTCGATGTGGTCTAGGCTCATACCACGTTCCTCCTTTGGGGCGGCGCACACCAGGCGGCATATATTGCCAATAAGCCAAGCCAGATATCTATCAACACCATCAAACTATCGAGTACTTGAACATACCATTTATTGCAGTCACTCGAGAGAGTATCTCGCTGAGACGGCAAAAGGTGATGAAGATATACCAAAACTTGCTTTGAAGCAATACATCCCGCATGACAACCCCAATCCTCGACCTGGTGATGTAACCATTATCGGCGCTCATGCGAATGGTTTTCCAAAGGTGGCGAAGCTATATAATCTAGGTAGCAAACTCTAGCTGACTTTTCAGGAACTATATGAGCCGCTATGGGATGATCTGTATGATCGAGCAAGACAACAAGATCTCAAGATACGATCGATATGGATTGCAGATGTTTGGAATCAAGGCCAATCAGGGGTTCTTAACGAAAAGGTTCTCGGTAACGATCGTGAGTACAATATCTATCGTATACAGACGCAATTACTCACATATCGCAGTCAGTTGGTTTGACCACGCAAGAGATCTGATGAATCTCATCAACCAGCATCAACGAGACATCCCTCATCCGATCGTTGGTATTGGTCATAGTATGGGTGGAACTCAGCTGTGAGTAGCCATCACGACACTGGTGGGCTTAAGATATCCTCTGACAGAACAAAAGCGCGCAATTAGCACTCTGGCACCCCCGGCTCCTGGACTCGTTAGTACTTATCGACCCCATCATCCAAATACCAAACCCAAGCATTTCCCTCGCCGGTCTTACTACAAAGCGGCGAGATATCTGGCCATCAAGAGAAGATGCTGTTGCCAGGTTCAAGAAGAGCAAGTTCTTCCAGTCTTGGGATCCTCGTGTGCTTGACCTTTGGATTGAGCATGGACTTCGAGGTATTCCAACTGAGCTTCATCCACAAGAAGACAGCCCAAGTTCAGATAAGCGAGTTACCCTCACAACGTCGAAGTATCAAGAGCTCTTCAGCTTCGTTCGACCGACATACCTAACGAGAGACTGGGAATCATCAAGCGATCAAGACCCGGAACAGAATAAAGACTGTCCTGACTACCCATTTTACCGTCCAGAGCCCCCAAAGATATTTCGCCACTTACCCGAGCTTCGACCAAGCACATTATTCGTCTTCGGAAAGCAATCAGAGTTTTCTTCTCCGGAACGACGACAGGAGAAACTTCTGACGACAGGCACCGGAGTTGGGGGCAGTGGAGGCGCAGCTGCTAGTAGGGTTCAAGAGGAGACTCTTGACTGCGGCCATTTGATACCGATGGAGAAGGTTTCTGAATGCGCAGATGTCATCTCTTCATTCTTCGGGAAAGAAATGAGACGATGGCGTGATCAGCAAGAATCTTTTAAGAGGTACCGAGAAAGCATGTCCAGACGACAACAAATCACGATCGATACACAGTGGGAGGACAAGGTTAAGCTCGGAGATAAATACCTAAAGAAGTCATAGAAGCCCCTCATGTCAAACCAATCTTGGCAGCACGGTTCAAGTCAATAGACCTTTGATAGAGCAAAAATACAATGGATGTGATTTGTGATGCAAAAAAGAAATAGAATGCAAAAATAACATCTTGATGAGACTGGGACTCGAACCCAGGAGGATTGCTCCACCAGGAAATTGGTGTTAAGGTTAACCTTAACCTGGCGCCATAACCAACTCGGCCATCTCACCGGTAATTGGATGAAAGCCAGGCAGCCAATCAAAGCCTATAGCCGCAAAGCAATGAGGCTCCCACAAACTTGGAGCCTCGGATTGTTCATGCCAACTGATCGTTTGCCACGTCACGTTTAGGGATAAAGTGAAGGGTTATGATTTTGACTTTAATGCTCTCTTTCTGAGTGAATTGTGGCGGGGCTGGGCAAGCAAGGAGAGGTTCGTCCTATTAACTTATGACTCGTCAATTATCCTTTAGGCACCGACCAATCACGACAATGGTTGAAGAAAGTAACTTGCTTTTTCCTCTCACAACCAACCAAAATATGCTCTCAAAGTCCTGATACTTTGATTTCTATGCTCCCTCTTTCTGGTGAGCACGTTCCATGGGCAGAAATTGCCACACATTCGTCCCACATCTCGTTCGGCTCCATGACTGGGAACCATGAGGAGAAACGCTATGTGAACGCCCTCCCCACGAACTATGTCCCTTCATTTTCTTCACCCGCAGATGCTTCGACGTTGCCTTGTCAGTGACTCGTGACCGTGGCTTCTATACCATGTGAGAAGCTTGTACAGGGTAGAGTACCAGAACTCTCAAGATAAAGGCATCATCGCTCTCGTGATCTTAAGGCGAAGTAGTATAAGAGAACGGGCTCCTACATCCATGGTGATCTCGTTTCTATCTCTTGCAAAGCAAGGCGAACTAACTCTTGTGTTTCTTTAGTCTTTAACATGTTTTTCCAAATGATATTGTCTTATTGGCTTATTTCTCTATTTTATACTCTGGCACCGTCGGCTGTAGCGTGCACAAATCTAAGAAACTTTTCAAAATGACCTATCACAATGATTGTGACTTGCCTGTTCGGCTCCTCATTCGACACGTAGTAGTCTGTTCACGAACTCAACCATCTAACTTTCAGGTCACCTGTAGATAGTATCAGTTCAAGGCATAAATGTAAAAGCTTAAATCTCCTTCATCTATAAATTTCCCTTCCTCCTTCGTCTCAGTACCATTCTTCTCCTTGGAAACTTCTCTTTAGCATCCCACTGTCAAGCATACTGCAAGCACAGATATTTTGACACTTCTCTTTCAATCTTACCTTGCTGCTATCTTTCAGATCGTGTGTACTGCTTATTTAAGTTTTGGATCACCAGTTACCTGACTTCTCTTCACTTTATTTCTCCCTTTGACACTCTATTCACCGCTCTCACTACTCTTCATCACATCACCATACTTTACAGCTCTGTGCTTCATATCCTGTCACAATGTCTAGCACAACTATCACCAACAACCCACATGAGGTTACCGAGGATTTTAACGTCAGCTTTGATCTACCACTCCGACTGAAATCCTGTTTACGACAAAACACAGTTTCTATCACACCTTCTGTGTTCACGTCATCATCTTCTGTCGATGATTTGGCCCAGACATCTGTTACACCATCTGACCAAGAAGACACTGATGCTACATCTGGAAGCGACACCATCTTTGGTATTTCTTTTCCATATCCTCCTCCCAACACTCCAGCCGCTAGCAGTGATGACATCTCTGTTTCAAGCGAACCATCACCTAAGTCTGGTTGGACTGGGGAATACTTTGATCCTGGTATCTCTTTCACTAGCATGTCTAAGCTTCGCTGGACAGGAGAATACTCTCAATCTGATCCTGTTACTCCTAACACTAGCATGTCCAAACTTGGTTGGACCGGAGAGTACTCCACCTCTAGTGTCGAGCCTGAACATTTAATGGCAAGACTTAGCACTATGGTCAATACGTCAGAGTATGAGCCTGACAAAGCCCAGAGTGGAGATGAGGAAATGCCTTCTGGAGACAGCTCCCCGACTAAAGGGGATGAAAGTGCTTCCACTGTCAGAGACATCAGTCCTGAAGAAGAAGAAGAGGTAGCCAAGTTGGCACGTCAGGCTATCTGGGGTATGACTCCTCGCTCAGTCATGGAGTCTCTGGACATTAAGCAAGTCAAGTCTGGCGTTGTTACCATCACCAACTCGGTTGCCCAGCCTCAATCTGCTGTTCTTTCCAACATTGAGGACGAAGCTGTTCCCGAGGCTGCAGAGGCTGTGGTGTCTTCTCCTACCGAAGCAAAGTCCGCAACAGACGCCAAATCTGTTAACGGAGAAACAGACAGTTACATTGGTCGTATGGCTTGTTGCATGGGTGTCTTCAAGATGCGCAGCAAACCCGACCCTCAGGTACCAGTCAACCAACCCAAACACGCCACTCTCTCGCCAGAAAAGTCTTGTCTCAAGCCAAATACTTCTCTGGCTGGCGCTGCTCTTGACAGAATCGAGGAAGACAGCCCTCTTCAGTCTGTCCCAGCACCCAAGCCCTCAAAAGGCACAAGGGTTACTTTCGATCTAGACGAGACAGCCGAGAGTGACAAGTCCAAGCCCAAGTTAAAGTCCAAGTCCAAGTCCTATTTCAATTTCAACCTCTTTAGCAAAACAAGCTACGAGGAGACCCGGGACACTTCCGATGAGGAAGAAGAACTTGATCCAGATTCACCATTTGCAGCACAAGACGTGGAAATACAACGCCGTCTTGCAAGAGCTGATGTCTACCGCGACGCAAATGAGCGCGCCTCTATTATTCGAGGCGCGCTGGACTTTCTCTTGGTTGTCTCCGATAGAGTCGACAGTGTTGCTGCTGATCGCATCAGTGTTCTCTTAGACAAGACTGGCGATAGGTGTCTTGGAAGCTATACTGGCGAAGAAAAGGATCACGTGAATCCTCATCAGTATGGCAACAAGGTTAATGAGAGGCTGTACCGCTCTAAGGAGACGGCTACGTCTTATAAGAGAAGACGACAGTCTCGAAACACTGTTCGTTTGGGAGCTCCTTGGATGTGAGGGGCTGTCCGCAATTCCATTATTAATGGATCTTAATTTTTCTAGATGACTATTCGATGGTTTTTATTTGGTCTGGCATTGGGGTTGAATGAAAGGAGTTGAAGTTATTTGAAGCATATGGGATGATTGATTATACACCACAGCGACACCTCAGATGATGCAAGAGGTTGCAATAACATAGATACCCATCATTGATGAAAAGACGTCTTTTTTGTTTCTCAAAATGTTCAGACCTGTATGATCTCCTAGTGACATGCCTAGTAAGTTCTTTGTGCTGATTTGTCACAAGTCTCAACGTGTCGACTCTCATAACCAATGGTCATCACATTACAGGACGCTCCAGTCGTTTCACAGCCAGGGGATGTTTTGAATCCAGGTTCTAGAAGCATGATCCATGCCACAATATCTGCTTCTATCATCATGATACTTTGCTTTGTAAGAGAAACCGTCTTGGCCAGAGACTATCCCTTCAGTCCTTCATTCGTGACCCTTTTTATCATGAATTTATGTCTGTCACAGCGTGAGCCTCATCACGTTCAATTCATTGAAGTGACTTGACATATTGCAATCTAGCAAGACCCAAGAGAAAGTCTTGAAGAATAATAGATCTTTGGGTTGTTACAATGATTATCACAACGTCATGTGGCTCTATCGTGCAGTCATGGATAATAGACGGTGGTGGTACAGGATTGCTTGTCAAACTTTGTATGGATCCCTTAGTCGTTAGTAAATCGTTCATTTAATGGATGCTCGATATTTCCAGTCAACTTTCTTCTCATTCTTCTCTTTATGTTCTTTAAATCCGCAGATAATTTTTACTTACTCTCCCTCTTATTGTGGTCGACGTTCCTGGAATGGTGTGTCGACTTGTGGCATACCCTCACGGAAAGATCTCTTGATCGTTAGCCTTACTAGATGTTGTTTCCGTAGTCACCCATACCCAAATCTTGAGCACCACAAACGGACGGCTGGTGGAGCAGCTCGGGACCGGGCTCAGCCGAGACATCATCTTCTGTTATTGGGGAAGATCATAGTCTCAGGCAAGACACACGAGTTTCGGACCGTATGTATCTGCCGCAGCTGAAGGATGTCCGGAACAATGAGCCTATCACTTTCTTCTGATTGATTTATTGAGTCATGAGGCGTTTCCTGTCCCGTTAGTTATGTGGTTGGGCACCAGGTTTCGAAGGCCGGGCCATCCATCGTCCCTCTCGTATTGTTTCTGAACACCTCTGTCATTCTCTTGTGCTCTTTATATCGTTCATATACTTTCTAAATTACTCTTATTCCATCTTAGGAGCAAAGATTTTTGCTTGTGGTCTTAGCGGCTATCCTTATTGACGGCGCCACGGTGGTTAGGAGAGCGATCATGGTCTATGAGAACTAGGATATGGAGAATTATCTGCCTACCACTACGTTCCACCAACATGCGTGTACCTTCGGCTCTTTTCTCAGTACATGCTTCTTGTGCCACCCACTTGCCTATGGTTTAGATCTTCACTGTCGTACATGGCCCCGTTCGCCAAGTCGTATGCTGCGACGTGGCCAGGTAATGCCATCTTCTCCACTAAGAGGCGACCTCGTGTCTCATATGTCCTGGTAATCCTTGGAAGACCAATACCGCCTCCAATTCAAGAACCTTTTTGCCAAGTGCGACTATGTTTAGAAAGCCATACCATAGTCATATAGGAAGGAGAAACCACAGGCCGTGTTAACAGCGTAGCAATCATGCGGGGTATTTGCATTAGTTAATTGCCATGCGATGAGCCAGGATGTAACCTTATTTCTCAGAGTATACTATTCAGCCGAGGTGTTCTAGCGTAGCTGTTCAACGATGTTCTGGGCCAGTCATTGATTGATATTATGATGTCTCAACAAGGTATACTGTATGAGTTTCTCACCTTGACAGTAGCCATACGTCGACGTATACACACGGAAAATAGTTGATATATGAGTTATATAGACTAGACATACAGTAATTTCTTCGTATTTGCGGCCGTTTCTTGATACATGTTCTAGCGGGAGCGAGAAAACTTAGCCCCTTGATCCTAGGTGATAAGAGTATTCAGGTAATTCGGCCTAAGGCTCTTTCGGCATTGTTTTCTGAAGTCTCGAGTTATCTTGATCCATGAGGATGCTGTTACTGGTTGAATCAGTCGCTCTGCATATCAATCATGGTTTCTGCGGATACAGCTCGGTCGACATTTTATCTTCGGTCCCGAACTCATCCGGCACTCCCTCCCTCCATCATATTGGATCACATCTCGAAGTATGGGATAACGAATGAGAGGCTATGAGATCCCTCGCACGGCATGTAGAGATTCTATCGGGTTGTCTCGTCCCGCGAGAGTCGTGGACGAAGCTCGTCCAGCTATTACTTTTCAGGCAAAGATGTGAACTCCATGATGCAACTACGTATTTCCAAAGCGAGGTCAATATCTATAAAAGCTAGGACATCTCCCGCTCATACGGCCTTTCTGATTACCTCACTCACAGTAGTGTTCCAAATCTCAAACAATCATCTCAAATCTCAACTTTAACTTGACAAGATGCGCTTCACCATTATTGCTTCATCCCTTCTCCTCGCTCAGGGCAGCTGCCTCGCCGCTCCTCCCATCAACACGGCCGAAGGCTTCTCTCCCGTTCCGAGAAGCAAGCTCGAGGCCCGTGATTCCTATGATTGCAACGGAAGCGGGCTCTGCGGTGCGATCCAGGTCAGAGACTGCGATAATGCCATCAATAACAGACTAATTCGTAACAACGATGTCAACTATGGTGCACCTGGGTAAGTCTACTCTCATATGACGACTGAGTTAGATCTAACAGCCTTTCTCAGAAGCGGGAGACCGCAGACAGGTACATGCCAGGGCTACTGCGGTACCTTCATCCAGGGGAGATCTACCTGTGCTCGCACGGGTAATCAGATGTGGTATGACTATCAGGACATCAGACGAAATGGCTGCCGAATCTGCGGCAGTAAGCATTGGGGAGATGGTTGCTTGACCACCATCAACCGTGTCAGTGGCTGCCCTAACTGAGACTTGGCCACCGAGACTTGACAATTCAATTCTTGACGGTTCAAGTCGTTAGCAGGATCGAATGAGATATATCATTCTTGAATACAGACACTATGCTTGATATGTCCGTCCTTGAGCTAGTGAACGTAGATATTTGTGCTATATCTGCCCCAGGCTGAAAAACTACGATTTCACTCCTGTCCAGTCACTGGTGACAATTAATTATTGTAGAAGTTGCCAGAAGTATTGACGAGGTACATCAAGTCAAGTTACGTTTCTTCTCTTGATCTACGTAGAGCTATGTAGTAAAGGTCTACTTCCTCTCCCTCCTCTTAACCATGATCTGCACACCACTAGGCGGATTATTCGCCTCAGCAATCCAATAGTTCGGCGGCCTCTTTCCCTCATACTCATCCGCCAATCTAAGGTCATAATTCCTCAAAGCATACGCCAAGATCATCTTCATCTCAAAGTCAATGAGGAACCGTCCCGGGCACGCATGCTTCCCATGTCCAAAGGTCAAGAACTCAGGCGACGTCGTCACAAACGTAACAGGCGGTGCTTTTTCGTCGCGACTAGCCGCTGTCTCGCGAATCCTCGAGAATCGGAATGGATCGTATTTTAAACCATCTTCGTAGAACTCGTTGTCGGTTTGTGCAGGGTGGCCCATGAATGAGATGATTGAACCCTTGGGGACGTGATGACCATCTTCTGTCTTGAAGTCATTGACCATTACTTTGCGAAACACTGCGCGTCCGCCGAAGGAACATAGACGAATTGACTCTCTTGCGGCACTATCGGCGCGCGTCATAGCCTGAATACCGCTCTTCGTCCAATTCACAGAGTCATCACTCCCAAGAATACGATCCATCTCATCGCGAAGTGTAGCAATCGTGTTGAACTCTGCATCAGAGCCCAACACGTTCAAAATGAGATTAACAACTTGGATCTGCGTGTTGTGAATTGATCCAAAGTTCTGAGCGACGACGCGACGGGCTAGCGATTCCATGTCGTTGACTTCGTGCTGGCGATGGCGCAGAGCGTAGTTGATCATCATCTGAACTTGGTCCTGCGGCTGCGGTTCCTCGGGGTGGTTGTTTATCCGATCGAAGCGGTGTTGGAGGAGAGGAATGATCCATTTCTTCGTCTTGTTTACTTTTGTCTTGACAATTTGACCGAAGAGTGTTCCAGTTATGGGCTGGAGGATACGGGGGAGACCGCCTGTGAGACCAGCGTTCATGATGAAGAGGTCGTTCATCTCGAGCGCAAGGTTCAGATACTCTTTGTTTCGACCTAACTCATCAGCAATGCCCCAAAACAATTGACGTGATGGTAGACTTACAGAGTGGAAGTCCAACGGTGAAGCGACTGGCAGCCTGGGCCACGATCATCTTGACAGTCTTTGTAAGGTCAATCCTCCTCCAATTCTCCGTATCCGTACCGAACTGTTCATCAAACACCTCGTGAAGTTCATCCTTCATGTTATTCGCAATAATCTCAATCGCGCGATTGAGATCATACTTTACAACAAGGCCTTGCCATGGATCAACGACATATTTCTCGTGCCCAAGCGACCATCGCACTTGATCGACTTCAGCGAATGCTCGCTCCATGTCGAGAACATCATCAGGTTGGTTGAGCACGCCTTTCATTTGGTTCTGTGGCAAGAGTACTTCTATTCTGACGCCGAAGCCAGGAACGACTACGGGTTTGCCTTTCTTGAGATACTGCGCTGTGTCAGTGGTAGTCATTGACAGGCGATGTGGTGTGTACTTCATGGTACGCTTCGTAGAAGAGTGCTTGACAGTCCGTGAGGTACGCCCATCGTGTACGAAGACTAAAGCGACGAGCACCCTTCGGCTCTCTTATAAGCGGGATATCCGGTGGATAAGGAACAGCAGTGAGCTTGTCAATCACATAAATCGCAATAACCCCAATGACAACAATTGAGGCGATTCCCAGCGGACTCGCCAGATGAGCCAAAAGGCCCAACTCAGTGCTAGACGACATCTTGAGAGAAATAAAGAACTGTCTAGCTGCCAACATGCAGCGAGGGGCCTGCTGTATTTAATCCATCGCATGCCACTGGTGCAGAGTGACGGCTGTGCATAAGCGCCTAAGCGCGGTACGGAATTCCGTCATCGGTTGTCCGTTCCATGATCAAAGGGTGAAGGATGGCGCTGAAGAGGAATGGCTATGGATGAGGATCCTTGTAGAATTGTAGATAGTGGTTTGACTACGCGGTAGTGCTGACGGCTAAGGCGTAATGACATGAACTTGGCGGTTAGGTCAATGACAAAAGAGTCCAGAGAGGGCATTCCCAATTAAGATTGCATCAGCATAAAATGGACAAAATTATCTACATTGAATCAATCTCCTCTACAGACTGTTGGATCGCTTATCGTGTCTGCGTGGCCGTGTTCTGTCCCTCAAAGGTGAAAGATGCGATATGGTAGTCTTACAGGATATTGTGCGGCATGGCGACTCCAAGATCTGTCGTAAGCACTTACTCGCTCTGATTTGAGTGTGCCTGGATGTTTGAGCCAGTGAATGCGCAAGCAGGACTTCATGTGCCACACCTTTTGTAAACGAGTACGAATATCGAGGCATATTACCCAAACTGTTCAGTTGTCTGTTGGTTGGAGGTTTGTACATGACATGTCACCCAACAACAAAGTGAGACAACAGTTTGCGTGATAGAAGAAAGCTGGACAGCTCACGAGCCGCAGAGATAACAGAAACAAGTATGGCAACATCAAATAAAGCACTTATACACTAACGTCCCAAGCCCATAACCTCAAACTCCATCTCCAAAGAGCCTCAATCTACGATCCAGGGTAGTTCCATCTCCACATCCCATCAGGCCAGGGTGTCCCTGAAAACCCACTGAATTTAATAACCCCTCTGCCCCTCCACGCCCCAAATTCCCTCCGCCAACACTGAAAAATTTCTCCTCAAGCACTAACCAGTCCCATTCACGCCCATGAATCGCAATACCTGCACTCTCTTCAACAAACAAGATTGAGCCCGGTTAGCTCAATCGGTAGAGCGTGAGACTCTTACGAGTACGCGATCTCAAGGTTGCGGGTTCGACCCCCGCATCGGGCTATTCCTATAAAAACATTTTTTTGCTCTTCTTCTTGATGTTTATGGCTTGCAGATTTTGGAGTTGGAAGTGTAAATCTTTTTTTATCGTGAATAGGTGGTGCTCGGTTATCTAGACGTGATACCCCTCCGTCGGAAGAGCGGGGCCGATCGGAAAATGGTGGCTCTTATCAGTTGATCACTTCCTTTCTCCATCGTCATCATCTGCGAGACATTGCTCGTTCAAGACACTCGCTACTTGTGATACGCTCCTTGGGGGGCCAAGAAAACATCGAACCTTGATACAGGGAGTCTAAATAAAATCAGCAAAAGTTATCCTAAGTTTAGACCAAATTACCCAGGTCTTTTTACTTAAGATCGAGGTTCCTCCCCTAGACGACGCTCAAACGATAAGTTGAAAGATGGCGAGCGATAAACCGTATAAGCCTGCGCTCATCATTGTCGACTTTCAAGAAGACTTCTGCCCGCCTGTGAGTATCTATCTTCTCTGTCATGATCTCATCCAAGCCCCGCTAACATCTCCAGTCCGGCTCCCTCGCCGTCCCTTCAGGCCGCACAATTGCATCCCCCATAAACCACCTAACAACCCTCCCTTTCCCTCTCATCCTCGCAACAAAAGACTTCCACCCACCCTCTCACATATCCTTCGCCTCAAATCACCCCTCCTCAACACCATACACATCAACCACAACAATCCGGCACCCCAGCGATCCTTCCCAGAGCTACGACACAACGTTATGGCCAACGCACTGCGTCCAAGGCACACCGGGCTGTGAGCTGGTACCAGAGTTAGACATCTCGCGTGTCCATGCCGTTATCGAAAAGGGCCAGGATGAGCGCGTGGAGATGTATAGTGCGTTTTATGATCCCTTTAAGGTGAGTGATAGTGGACTCGCGGGTATGTTGAGTGAACAAGGCGTTACGGATGTCTTTGTGGTTGGGTTGGCAGCGGACTTTTGCGTCAAAGCTACAGCGGAGGATGCGCTGCAGGAGGGTTATACGACGTGGATTGTGAACGAAGGGACAAAGCCAGTCATGCCTGACAAGTGGGAGGAGTGTAAGAGAGGTATGGAGGACAAGGGCATCAAGTTCACATCCATTGATGAAGATGCAGTGGCAAGAGTAAAGACATATGCATGATTTAACAAGAAAGGATTAAAATTGAATAGCGAAGTGGTACTTTAACATAACTACCATCTTCAATATTGCCATCTTTCGGTGGCTGTATATGTATGTATGTATGGATGCTCTCATCTTTCCAGAATGTTCAATGCAAAAAACTCCATGCTGTGTGACCATCCACTCCATCCCAGACCATGTGTGTAGTGTATCATACTCATACATGTTCTCGTCTATGTAAACTTTTTATCATCCCGTCGCCTCTACTCCCTCAAATGCAAAGTTATTCGTTTATCGCTTTGACCTCTGAATAGCAGCGGCGCTCATCGATGTTGTTGACGCTGAGCGCTCCTGAGCATTGGTCATGGCCAGGGAGACGGGCGTCATGGGAGGAGCAGGAGTGGTGCTGCGAGAGGGAGCGGCACTTCGGTTGTGCTGCATGTGAGCCCGGACGAGATGACCGGCTGCCAAGGCACTGCAGAGAGAAAGCTCGCCAGCGAGGACGGCTGCACCGATGATGCGGGCGAGACGGCGGGCGTTGTCACCGGGGTTGGTGGGGTGAGAGCCTCGGACACCAAGGATGTCGAGCATGGCACTCTGAGGCTCAAGGATGGTACCACCACCAAGAGTTCCGACCTCGAGTGAGGGCATAGAGACAGAGATCTGAAGAGCTCCATTGAGGCTGTAGACGTTAGCGTGTGTTCGGCTTGGTGTGTAGGGCCAACTTACTTCTTCATGATGGTGATACAGTTGGCGCTCTCAACAACCTGAGCAGGGTCCTGACCGGTGGCCAGGAAAATAGCAGCGACGATGTTGGCAGCGTGGGCGTTGAAACCACCGACTGAGCCAGCCATAGCGGAACCAATCAAGTTCTTAGCGACGTTGAGCTCAACAAGAGAGTCGACATCGCTCTTGAGAACGCTGCGAACAACCTCACCGGGGATGATAGCCTCAGCAACAACACCCTTACCACGTCCATCAATCCAGTTGAGGGCCGCAGCCTTCTTATCCGTACAGTAGTTACCGGAGACAGAGATGATCTGCATGTCGTCGAAACCTCCATCGTTGGCCATGACGCTGAGAGCGTGCTCGACACCCTTGGAAATCATGTTCATACCCATAGCGTCACCGGTGGTCGTCTTGAATCGGATGTACAGGTTGGTACCAGCAAGAGCAGTCTTCATGGACTGAAGACGAGCGAAGCGACTGGTAGAGTTGAAAGCCTTCTTCATCATATCCTGACCAGCTTCAGAGTCAAGCCAGAGCTTGGCAGCACCAGCGCGCTCAAGAGTCTCAAAAGCAACACAAGGACCACGAGTCATACCGTCGGCAGTGAGGACAGTGATGGCACCACCGCCAGAGTTGATGGCCTTGCAACCTCGACTGGCACTGGCAACCAAGACACCCTCAGTAGTAGCCATGGGGATGAAGTAGCTCTGTCCATCGATAACGAGAGGACCGGCAACACCAACAGGAAGAGGCATATATCCAATAACGTTCTCACAGCATGCGCCGAAAACGCGCTCCCAGTTATAGTTCTCGTAAGGTAGCTTGGATCGGTCGAGCGAGTGGGTAACATCGGTGGTGGCCTTGTTGCGAGCGATAATGCTTCGTCGAATCTTAACAGCGCGGGTGAAGTCACCGAGAGTCTTCTCAAGAGCGTAACCAGGAATCTTGCCACGCATAGACAGAGAAATAACCTCCTCGTCGGTCATCTCGCGGACGCGCTTCTCGGACAGGAGCTTCTCGAGTTCTTCGTTGCTTCGATTGGGCAGGTTGGCAGGGCGAGCCTTGGTCATGTGAAGACCCTCAGCCTCGTCGTCGGTAATAGCAGGAGTGCTGGGTTGGGTTCGCATGGGAGTAGGAGGGACATATTCGCCGAGAGGAAGAGTAGCGGAGCCGGTATCGTTAAACTGCTGCGCACGGGCAAGCTCGTTTCGGTCGATGCTGTGCTCAGGAACATTGGGATCCTTGATTCCCCAGCGGGCGACGTTGAAGAGGTAGCCGTTAAGAGCGACACTGAGAGCAAGGGCAATGACAATCCACTTGGAGAGAACGGGATCCTCAAGAGACTTGAGAATTCCGCCAACCATGCGGCCGCCGACACCGTAGCCCTGGAAATGGTGGTGGAAAGCATCGTCGTAGGCAGGGTTGCTGGCAGCAGAACCAAGAGCGTAGTGAATCGAAGGGTACTCAAGCTCGTACTTGATGGGAGTCAAGACAGTGACCAAGGTAGGTCGGTTGTTGGCCTTGGCGGTAGCGAGGATAGCATCCAGACCGTTGGAGGCAACTTTGAAAGGGTCAACGGAGAGAGGAGCGACGACGCCGCCCAGACTGCTGGCCCACGTTCGGATGGTGGACATGGAGCTGGGATTGCGGAAAGGGATCGAGCAGATGTTGACAATGTTGAGAAAGATGAAGCCTAGAATCATCAAGACCTTGAACTTGGGAATGCTGCTGCTCTTGCGGCCAAACAGAGAGGTGTCACCCCTGACGCGGTTCAGCTCATCATCACCCGTGGCGACATTCTCGGCAACACGACGGCTGACACCATCATCCTCAAGGGCCCTACGCATATCAACATGGCGTTTGATACGGTTGATCTCAAGCTTGATGCTGAGAATCGCAGTGTAGAAGGTAAAGAGGAGGATGAAGTCGAAGAACAAGGTCCAGGCGGCCAGGAAGCAGAACTGCTGGAGACCACCCTGAACACCAGAAGCAGCACCAATGACAAGAATGACAATCTCGATAGCATAATCGCGGATGATCTCGAAACCCTTCTCCTTGATGGCGGCCTGAACAGCATATTGGATCATGTTCTGCATAGAGCGCTCGGGAGATCGCTTGCCAGACTTGGAGTTCTGAGCCTGGATTCGTCGGTGCTCAATGGCGTGGGACATGACAGCCCGGGTGAGGACAATGTTCTTCTCGAAGCCAATGGTGACGACCAAGAAGGGGAGACCCTCGGACAGAAGAATGACGCTGATGGGAACACCCAGCTTGGTGGTGACAACGAGACCAAAGAGGAAAGCGAAGACAGAGGAGAACAGAGTGCAGATGCCGAGCCAGAACTTGGAACCCATCTTGCGCATAGAGAGGAAGAGGGAAACAAAGGTCAGGTGCATAGCGATGTAACCAAGAAGCATGATGACAATATCAAGAGTCTCGGCGTTCTTGAGAAGGTCGAGGAACTCAGTCCAAGCATTGCTAACCCACTGGACAACACTGTTGCGAGTGTTGACCTTGGCAGCCTTCATGATCCATGTTTTCTTCTCGCGTCCGTGCTTGGTCTCAATCTCGACGGCATCTTCGTTGGGGATCTCCTGGGCAGCAGCAAGGAACTCGGGACCCTCAGAATAGGGAAGAGCGTAGGCGAGGATGCTGTCCTGGGAGTAGGCGGTGAACGGGTTCTCGGTAGAGGGAAGAGATGTAATAGACAGGTTCTGGGGGATAGGCACATGGTGAGAGCGAGGAGCAGTGCTGGACGATTCGGCAGAGAGGCTGTCAGGGAAGACAAGAGTCAAGAGGGCAAGGTGGTCGGCGTCCGAACCAGCATCAGCTACGGCATCCTGCTCGACGGCCTTCCAGTTCCAAGCAGTTTCAGGTCCTGCGCGTAAGACTCTGCTACCTTCAACGAGGGTAGACCAATCGGCCTTGCCAAGTGTAGCGCTTTCAACATCGGTGTTAAAAAAGCTCTCCTGGAGAAGGCCAACGTAGGAGGTGCTCGCGAGGACGGCGACAACGACGACGGTGTGGATCGGGTGAGAGCACGCGACTCGGGAGAGGAACTGGGCTATGGGCGTAAGTCGCTTGGAGAACCACGACGGCGTCGTCCTTTCGGTGACGGGAGCCTCGCCGCGGAAGCGCGCGGGCAGAAGAATCGCAGCCATGATGTCGGATTCGATTCGAATATTAGAAGGGTTATTCGTCGATGTCGTTTACCACATTGGTTTTGGTCTAAGCGCAGGTGTAAGTCCGGGGAAGAAGAAAAGATCTGGAGAAAAGGCGGGTATTTGAAGTAGCCATTGACAACATCACAACAAAGAAATGGGTGCAGCGATGGAGCAGATGACGAGTATGGGTGAGGCTTAGGCAGATAAAATGTATTACTTACATTCCCAGAGTGACAGTCCTATTACTTCCAACTATTCGAGGCGGATGACCCAAAAACGCGGTGGAGGGGCAAGGCGTTGAGGCCGAGCTGAGCTGGGGGAGCAGCCACAGAAAAAAAAGGGACGAATCAAAGGAGGCGACGACCACCAACTCGACAAGGCAACAGAGAAAGGAGATTATTCTCTGATGTGAGAAGGGAAGCGATTACGACGGGGAGAGGGGGAATAGAAAAAAGAGAAGGAAGAAAAAAAGAGGTAAAAGGGGGTCAAGAGGGTGTGGAGGGAGATTGAGATTGATGGGATGGTCCAAGAAGCGGGAAATGATGGAGACCGGAAGAAAGTGGAGGGATATTCAAACTGTCGGTCGGAGGGTCGTAGGATCATAGGCGGAAGACGCCTATTCTGTTAGGGGACTCAACGTTGAACAAACAACCAATTAATACCGGTACAGTAAAGCCGAGAACTAATTTGTTGTGGAGAAGGCCCTCACATTGATCTCTTTCAAAATGGCGGCGCTGTCACTGAAATTATAGAGTAGACTCCAGGAAAAAAAGATCGAAATGCCATCACAGATTTCTTGAAACCACAGTCTGGCTGGCCAATTGGACTACAAGTGCATGCGACACACCAATCGGATAGCTTGTGTCATCACGGTACATTACCACAAGCTGCAAGATTCCGCGCCATAAGATTTTACGGATGAGTACCTTGTCTGTATGCACCGCTGTCCGCGGTGAGTGGCTTGCAGTCCAGGGCACTGGTGTGGCGTACAGACCGCGTGGGCTACAGGGAAGGCATTGACTCCTTTCAGGGCGATCATAATGCGAGCGATTGTCTTCAAAAGGTCATTTGACTCCTAGAAGAATACAATTTTCTCAAGATATTGTTCTCAGCACGGTCTTCCACCAACTGTGTTACCGCAAGATTTTCTTTGTCAAACACTGCATGAATGCAAAAGGGCCAAACGACTGTAACCATGCCACGATCTGACAGTCCAAAATGGAACCCTCTTTCACTTCCATGATGCTTGTCACCTCTCTTTAATCTTATCTCCCCTAGCTTGCCTTCGTAATCGTAAAAACCGAATACGCAAATAACCACCAACACTGTCGTCACCGACAATTAGATGATGAATAATTACACCCAATTTCAGTATTGATCTGGTATTACGCGTGGTCTTTCTCAGCTCTCCTTGGATTTCTTGATGAGTCGGATTCGAGGCGCAGTGACCAAGAATTTTGAAGGCAATTCAACAACGCGTGATCGTAAAGTAAAACGCGCCGCAGCGGGAAGGGAAGTGGAGGGAATACCCCTGATCATCCACTTTCGAGGCCAACCGAAAAATGTCTGGGCTCCAGCTTTTTTCTTCTCTTTGCTGTCAACTCTCCATGTTACCTCGAGCCAACAGGACGTAGCATTTGCTGTGGATTGGCAATTGTCTCTTCACACAATCATCTTTCATTCAATTCATGTTACTCACCGTACTCAATACAAACTTGCTATTTCACCAGTGAAGCTTTCACGACATCGTCGCAAAATATCGCCGGTCTCATCCGCGCAGAATCTCCCCTTGTACGTAAAAAACTCCACATTCTTCATGGTCTTGGCGTTTCGCCCCACTCCTTATCAATCAGTTCCTTCATGCCACCATCACCATTGAAGCTTTCACGAGCAGAATTCTCCGCGCTAGTTGAGCTCTGGTGGGGGTTAAGACGTGGCAAAGCTGCGATTTCGGCTTCTAGTGTAGTTTTAGATGCTCTAGAGGTTAGATTGATAAGATTTGATGTCTTGGACCGAGGTTCTTGAGGCTCTTGGGCGGATATCCGGATGACGCCTTGTGGTGGTGACGTTGAGGAGGGACGGTCCTTGGCTTTGACGTTGAGCCGCATTCGGCTATGATGCGCCATTATTTTCTAGTCTCGTAAATGCCGAGAGATGCTGGAGTCTTGTTTGGGGGCGGAGGGGAGCCATTAGATCTGCTGAACCTGCATATTCTGACCATGCTCAGCGACTTTCGCCGTACTTAATTCTGGGAACTCATGCGCTCTATCATTACGCCGAAAAGTAAGCGCAATCTCTACCATGGCAAACCTATTTGATGGCGAAGACGTCTTGTGGTCATGAGCTTGGAAGCCTGGAGGCGAACGACCCTAGCGATGTGCTCATATCTTCCCATCAAAGCCGCCTGGGCTCAGAGATCGCTGCTCGTCGATCATCGTCCAACATGAAGTCACTGAACAAACATGAAACATACTAGGTTGCAATATCTCAACAACCATCCGACATTCACTCATTGACACCGGTATGTCACGGCTCCGTGCACCGGATGCTACCCGGATCTGCGCAGACCGCGACACAATGATGCACAAGCATCGGCGTTTTTGCTTCGTGGAAAATCGTCAAACCTGTGTACGTTGTTCATGATGCAAGAATCGTCTTTGAAAGACAAGACCCTTGTCGTGGTTAAACCCTGACCCGGCCGTTGAGGTCCACCTTCCGGAAGGTTGTTTGCGGGGCCGTAGACCCTGAGGTCCGGAGGATGGATTGTCACATCATGGAATTGATAGGTATTCTTCTTTTTTTCTTCTCGTTAAAGATTCGTTTGCTTCGTCCGAGCAATGAAGGCAACTAGCCAATGTAGCCATGAGTCTAAGACGTCTTGTGGTTGCAGCCGGAGGCCAAGGGACGCCGTGACCGAGACTTTCTTGCTGTCTTCATGCATCAAAACTAACTCTTCCCGCCGTAACATTCCGAATCTAAAACGACCTATAAAATAAGCATGCTTTAAACAACGCAACTGGTGAGTGATAGCAGCCTTTTCTGGCTTCAAAAGTCCCGTCATGGTACAGTAGCTCACAGAGCAAGAAAACTCAGTGAGGGTACCAGAATGAAATGCTCTAAAGACCCACCAAGTTATACTAAACTTACTTAAATCTTTTTGTCGCTTGCACAGGTCCTAAGTTTTCTTACTACGTACTCCTTGAGGGGCTGCTCAACGGCCTACGGAGGCCGAGGCCCAAGGGTACATTGGCCATGGAGTTTTCATGATATGATCTTTGCGTAACTATTGAGACGTCAACAGAACCACGACAATCAATGTCGCAACCGAGCAATTGATGTATGGGATATCTCAAAACATCATAGACAACAGCTCACCGCATATATAGATCGTTGATGACACAATGCATCAATTCTTGAAGGGCCGGCGCCTTCCGGAGGTGAATCCTTCATCCTCCGTCACAATCAGCGGCCCGCTTCCGATGGCTGCCCGGTCCACCCGTATCACGCCAACCAGACATCGTACGATGCTCCCATATTTCATAACACCAGCATCTCATTTGTCCACGACCTGAGGCTGAAAGAAAAAGTCTCAAACAAGATCTAGAAGGAGAAGCGCCAATGTACGTGATAAGTCATCTTATATGTGTCTCTTGTAATGGATGGACCGGGCCGTGAAAGGGTTCGTGCTGAATGAGGCCCAGCCCAGTCATAAAAATTTCGCCATTCTCTCGTGATCTCCCTTCTTCCCCAGATAAACTCGATCGATCTTGTTTTTTTTTTCTTCCGTCTCTAAAGAAGCTAGTAAAAGCTAGACTTGTCGAAAGATAAAAAAGCAAAAGGATTCTTACCAATTACATGCGTGCCATTCTTCGCAAGGATCCTTCCTCGCTTGCAGCGATCACGACAATCCCTGGTCTAGAATAAGCCAGATCGAACGACATTCTGCAACTGCGGAATTGAGGATGGATGACAAGCACGACAATTCGCCCCACGAGAACAATGGGGTTATTAGCCTCAGCAACAGCCCGGAGAGCACTAATGATGCCGATGCGAAGGGTCCTCATGTGTGGCTTGTTGGCGGCGGTATTGCATCTCTCGCCGCCGCGGTCTTTCTGATTGAAGATGCGAAGGTCCCAGGGGATCATATCCACATTCTCGAGGCGTCAGCGAAAGCTGGTGGATCAATGGCTACGTTCTCGAAGCCATCATGGGACACGGGGTATCGAGTATCTGCGATTCGGAAAATGAGTCTCACATATCATTGTTTGTATGGGATGTTGGAAAAGGTACCGTCGGACGTTGAAGGCGAGACACTCGCAGCCAAATTACACCGGTTTAACCAAGCGAGGAGGAAACTCGGCGCATCGGGAACGAGATTGGTGAGGCAGGTCATTGATGACAATGGGACTGAGAAACCTGAAGCTGTTGATGTGAGCACAATGGGCTTGAGTGTCAAGAACCAGTGTGACCTGATGAGAGTTGTTCTCGAGACGGAAGAGGAGTTGGAGGGCCTTGAGATTCAGGCTTTATTTGAACCGGACTTTTTCGAGACGAACTTTTGGGATTTATGGTCGTCGCTCAATCGGTTTCACCCTTGGTGTAGTGCTGTTGAGTTCAGGCGGTGCCTTCATAGGATGTTGCATGAGTTTCCCAACATGGGGACATTATCTGGCGTGGAGCAGGCTCCTGAGGAGGACTTTGAGGCGATCATCAAGCCTTTGACACAGTATTTGAAGGCAATGGATGTTGAGTTTCGGCACGGTAAGTTCGGGAATTCGTTCGAAGGGATAAAGCTGACCTGTGTAGGCATTCAAGTTAGCGGTCTGGAAATTGAGGATGTTGATTCTGACTTTCGAGTGTCCGCCCTGAAAACATACCAAGACAACAAGCATGTTTTGATACCAACTGGACCCGATGACCTTGTACTTCTCACCCTTGGCTCCCTCACATCTGGAATGGGATACGGCACAAATGACCAACCGCCGCCAACGATGGAGCTTCGCGACTCAGCACCTCATGAGCTCGACCCCTCATGGACCTTCTGGGATGGACTTGCGATGGATCGTCCCAAGACATTCGGCAACCCTGAAGCATTCTTCGACCGACCCTCAAAGTCAACATGGCTCTCCTTCACCGTCACACTTCGCGACCCAGCATTCTTCGAGCACCTGCGTACCTGGACGGGCACACTAACAGGAGCTGTACCACTAATAACCTTCCGCGACTGCCCCTGGATGCTATCCCTCACAATTCCTCAACAACCATACGTCAGAGATCAACCCTCCGACGTCTTCGTATTCTGGGGTTATGGCCTCTTCCCCGATCAACAAGGCCGCTACGTCAGAAAACCCATGCTCGAATGCACCGGCGCTGAAATCCTCACCGAGCTTCTGCACCTCATGGCCTTTCCCCTCCAGCCCACCCTCGAGCGCTCCATCACAATTCCGTGCCTGATGCCATTAATAGGCAGTCCATTCTTGACACGTAAGAAGGGCGATCGACCAAAAGTTATACCCGATGGGAGCAAGAACCTGGGCTTGATGGGGCAGTTTGTTGAGATTGAGAGGGAGGTGACGTTTACGATGGAGTACTCGGTTCGGTCGGCGCAGTTGGCTGTTTATGGGCTCATGGGACTGGATAAGAAACCGCCGGGTGTTATGGGGGAGGATCATTCTGTGTTGACGTTGGGGATGGCGTTGAAGACGATGATGACTTGAGGGGAGTGTAACTGGTTCGGACTAGGCGTTAGGAAAAGCAACAAAATGGTGGGAGGGATAGTACATGCTTAATTTTATCACATGTATAGTAGAACGGGACTAAGAGGCCTTTTGATAGGGAAATGGATGCATTGACTTCTTCAAGTGACGACAATAAGGCGGATGTTTGCTGCAACTGTGGCTGCAGTATTTGCAGCTAAGAAAAGCAAACCTTAGGCCCCAATCATAAACAATGAAAGGTTTTAGGTAGTTTAGCATAAATTCGAGAGTAATCTCTACTAAACTTGGTCCTATCCCGAGATCTGGAGGTCTTGATCGAGGTTGGTAGGCCATCTTTACAGGCCTATTTGCAACAATAGGTGGTGGGTAGCTATGCAATGTGAATTAGAGCAATTAGGCATCAATGCTATTTGTACATTAAAGGCTTCTAGGTAGACAATAGATCTATTAATCTGTGTTGTATGTACGAGTGAGGGGGCAATCTCAGGTCTATAACATCTAGCAGCATGGCCAAACCTCGATCCTCCAACATATCCCCTTTTATACACTCAACATATATTTTATCACTTTCCAAACATCTATATCCTTATGTGAATCTCTGTATGTTCCAAAACGCCCCTATTCTCATGCATTAGAGTGGTTTTGAACCCAGTGCCTCGTCGACACTGCCACGACAGGGCGAGTTCCCTCCCCGGGTCCCTCCAGGGGCACACCTGACCTCCTACCCCAAGTCGTCGTCAAGCCTGAGGCTGCCTTGCCCTAGCCCATCCGCACCTTCAGTGATTTTTGCTATTTCCCCGACAACGGACCGGGCTAGCCTTCCTCTTCCCCTCTTCATCTCTTTTCTCCTCCCCCGCCTTCTTCCGCCTTCAACCATCTCCCTTTCATCAACATTCACATCCTCCTCTACTCACAAACAAAACTAAATACATCACCAAACTTTCATCCCATTTCCTTCACATCCTCCTTTCCGTTGCCCACTGTCACTCAACCCCATCTCTCCACTTTTCCCGTCGTCTTTGCCGTCATGTCTTTCGTGCGAGACGCAGAGATGCAGCATCTTGCGCGGATGCAGCTTGACTACATCACTGAGCGGCTCTCACAGAACCCAGAGGAAGATGAACAGCCCGACTTTGTCAAGGACGCGCTAGCTATCCAGCCCTACTTGGAACTCGTTGCCGCAGGGGCCGCAGTGTTTGATGAAGAAGCTGTTAATGCTCGAGTAAACAAAGGCTTCTCTGCCCCCGAGTATGATCTCCCAGGGCTTCGCGCTCCATCTCCTTCGACCACGGCACCTACTCGCCAGGTCGATGGACTTGTTACCGTCGCTGCTGGCACCATGGGTAGGCAATAACAACGCCCCCAGACCATCACATAACTGACTGAGTTCCTTAGACGAGTTTTGCGCTGACGGACAGTTGGACATTGTCGAAGTGGATGACTAGGAGCCCCATTTGACCGATTCCACTACTGCCACTGTTGCCTCTACTTCCGACTCTGCCAGTGAGATTGGGATCGCGCCTTCTCATGGTGCTCCTCCTGTTAGTTCTGTGGAGGTCGCATATCAGAATGCTTTCGCCCGTCTTGATGCCGCTCTTCGAGGTAAAGCACCATCTGTCTGTGTAATCTAATTTCCTTACTAATATTATACCAGATCGACATGATTGCCTCGAGGACATCTATTCCGATGACAATGCTGGTGCTCCTCCCATGGCTCTCTCGGAGTCGGAGACTGTGCACTCAAACAATAGCAAGGTCTCAAAGGTCACGGAAACTGCTCTTGCTTTCCTCTCCCAAAGGGATGTGGGTCACATAATTGAAGCCCGAGCACAGAGTTCCAGTCAGTCAATCTCTTCCCGAGAGGCAGAACATGGCACCCCTTCAAAGGACTCGACTACCCGCAATGTCGAAAGCGTCAGCGTTGAGGCTGCATCCCCACCACCAGCAACCCACCTCCACCACAATGAGGTTGATGAGGGTCTCATTTCTTTTGATGAGGACCCCACTCCTGCCGGCACTACCTCGACTACTATCGCAGGTGTTTTCTCTCCTACAAGCACTTTTGCTAAGGAGTGGGAAGAGGCCGAGAGTAGCAATGTCGCTCTCGATACCTCCCCTATCACCGACCACTCTGTCGAGTCTGAACCCGAACCTCCGGTGAAGACTTCTGAAGTTGTCCCATTCTCCCCCAATGGAACTACTTCAGCTCCCGATGATGAGTGCACTGTCCCTGCCAAGCCACAATGCGCTTCTGTATCCATCACCGGTGACAACACATTTATACCTGCAACCAATGTCCGCGAGGATAGCAATGTTGTCAAGTGCTTCAAATGTGGCAATGACTCTGTTGAGAATGTCATCACTTGCTTTTGCAAACATCAGTATTGTGCTGATTGTCTTAACGACGTGGTCAAGACTTCGATCCATGGGCCGACTCCTTTCCCTCCTGTGTGTTGCGAAATTCCAATCCCTGTTGACATCAACTCTTCTATCTTCGATGAGAAGACTTTGTACGATTTCCTGGGGAAGAAATTTGGGGCATCTGATGTCGGTGAACAGGGTAGCATCGGTGAATCGGACGATAAGTCACTTCCCTCTTCCCATTCTCTCACTTCTCTCCCTCGTACCCCGACTACCCCTTCTGCTCCTTTCACCCCGTCTACCCCGTCTGTTGCCTCTCCTCCCTCGCTTTCGATCGAGGAGAAAACGGAGTACTCCTTCAATGGATTTGGTGAAGAAGAAGTCGACAATGAAGACACCAAGTGCCACGTGTGCCACAACACTATTGAGAAAGGCTTGTGTAAGTAATAATCTGTCGCAGCTAGTACCAAACTAATAAACCCTGTTCATAGATTGTCCTGATTGTTGCTACCAATGCAACAACAGCAGAGCGGACTGCAAATGTGACTGGTGGGATGGCCGCCAGCGCCGTGAAAAGGATGTGGCTATCGTCAAGGCGCCAACCTTGCAGACTGCGAGACCCCAAGTTGCACCCTTTCGGGGACAAAAGAAGCAGTTTGGGGGGATTTTCGAACGCAACACTGGAACCCACCGTGCGGTGACCCAGAATGGGGCTTGCCAGCACCCATTGATGAAGCAAGTCAAGTTGCGGGTCGATGCTTTGACTGTTACCACGTGCTGCCTACGTTCCTGTGGCAGTGCACACGCTGCAAATATTCAGTTTGCAAGCATTGTGGTATGAAGCGGGGAATATTTTCCCACTGATATTTCTCTGTTGTTGTCATGCCGTTGATGATGAAAGTGTTCGGGGATGTATCGATAAGTTGATGGGGGTGGTAGGGTGTAAGACGTCGCGGCGGTGATTGGCGGGTGATGATTAATGTGCTGGTTTTGAGAAACAGTCATGGTGGTGGGAGAAGGTCGCGACGAAGGGGGGATGTACTCCTGTGTGCTCCTGTGTTCTCCAGTTTGCTCCAGTGTGTTTTGGCCATGTCAAAAGTAGAAATATTAGTCTGTAAGATAGGAAGAGTATCGATGAGTTATGTATTTAAGTTATGTCCTATTAGACTACAGCCCTTCGAGGCGGTGCCTGGTCAAGATGCCTGAGCGATAGCACAGCAGTGTGAGCTGGACTGTCCACTGCCAATCCATGTAAAGCACTCTGCTTTATATTTGTGACAAACTTTCTGCTTGTCGAGAGAATTATGTTGAAGACAAAGGCGAATGTATTTACTTAGACAGTTACTAAAGGAGTGTTTGTCAATCTGCACGTTTGTGCAGTGACTGTTGCCTTACAAATCCCTGGGCTGTCACTTTCCCTCGCTACATCGCCACGAGGTTGCATAATAAGTGTTAAATTAGACGTCTTGTGACTTTCAACTAGATTATTAATCCAGAATTTCCCTCTTCTTCTATTTTAATAAGATCTCCAGGGTTATATGTTCAAGTTCGCGATGGTATTTGGAACTTCGGAGCATCCCAACACTTCGGCTACAACTTGCCGGGCTGGTCAACAGTCGCCAGCGAGGCATGCAGGCCTTGCTAAATACTCGGAGAATATGCTGTGATCAAAGGAGAAGTCCTGCTTCGTATTACTTTATACGAGAATGTTGGGGTAAGGCGCGCGATGCAAGCATCAGCTGTCAGGTCTATATACTCAAACCAACACTCCCAGGGCAATTGAAGAATGTCACCAGATGTTTTTCTGCGGAATAAAAACATGCGACATGCGCAAAGCAATCATCTGGATGAGCCCAGGTAAGTTCAGTGCCCTTTACCTACTGGTTTCTTCTTCTATACCTCGTCATTTGGCATCAAGTATGCTGATAGCGACACCCTGGTGTGTTGATCTGCTGAGAAGTTACGATTTGTTCAGCAATTCCCATGTTATACAGAAAGAGGAAGAAAACATTTCTATTGTCCTAATTGACCAATTTTGTAAGAGAGTGTCTAAATAACGAGCTAAATGTGCTATTTGCAGCTCAGTATGCGACTACAAGCGTAGAGTAAGGTCAATCGCGGGATACCAACATCAGCTATCAGGTCTATTAACTCAGAATAATACTTCCAAAAGCACAATTCAGGAGCATACTACCTACAGGTATAGTAGCCCAAGTAATGATTCAATGAGATTACAGGTACTACAGAGAATAAGAGACGGAGATAATTTTGGCGTATCTTCATGCCATGAAGACTCTCTCTCCTCAGCAAGGGAAGACAACCTCGGAATACCACGGGTAGCGGACCTTTCACTTAACCAACGAGTGGCTTGGGCACACGCCTCCTGCTCGGCGCAACCGTACATCTCTTCATCATCGTTATTTTCTTATTGTTATATTCATACATTACTATTACAAAGCACCATCGGATACCATGCTTGTGGTGCGCTGGGCAGCTCCTTGCTCCCCTCAACACCAGCCTTTCTCTCACCCAAACCATCTCCAATATGCAGACCAATATGCTGCAACACGCAAGTCTCCTCCGAGTCTATACGGGACTCATTCCGTAAATAATCGCAAGCCTCGCTTGCCTTCGTCGTCAACATGCTAAGCCGCCGACTGCACCATTCACGATATGCGTGGTATAAACACCATAGACCGTGTCGGCGATCTGGGTCAGGGTGGTGCCCTGAGGAATCTTGTTGAGGAGGACGCGACGAGAGTCAGCGGCACAGTCAGGATCGAAGACCGACTTGACGTTGATCATATAGATCGGGTCGTCAGAACGAAGAGCGATGGTTTCATTCTCGTTGCTGGCGGGGTGTTCCCTTTGAACACCACTGATCCGTCGATAATCAGCTGCCTCGCAAACCTCCCCCTAATCGCGATAATGATGCGCAATCCAACCGTTTATCTGCGCAACGGCGCGGTCTCGGCAGCCATGGCAGACTCGCATGGTGCAGGCTGTACACTCGCAAGTGTAGGGGTGTTCTCCCTCACGACATACTCTACAGCGGCCGGGTCCCACGCTCTGCCAATCGTGGTCGCACATCATCGGTGGGAGTCGAGGACGCTCGGCATTGGGGACCGCTGGGGCAGGCTGCAGCTGAGCGTCAAGTTGGTGTTGTTGAGGGGCTGGATCGGCATCCTATTCACAATCGCAATTCTCAAATTCTCCACCGCATTCGTAGCAGAACTCATAGCCGCAGTGACAGACTGCGAGATATAAGTCAGTAAGTTTACAAGGTTGGCGAGTTGGTTCGGGGGCATACTTATATGAATGCACCCATCAATCTTCTCGATGAGGTGACCGCAACGAGAACATCGCTTCCAGCCTTCGCTCTCCGCAAGGTCCAAGGTCTGGTCCATCTCGACTTGCTTCTCACAAGCACCGGTATGTCCCCTATCCTTGCAGGTGGTGCAAGTGACCTCCTTGCAAGCAGGGCACTCTGCCTCGTACCTGTAGCAGGGTTCACCATCATCGGAGGTGTTATTGGGAGGGATGAACTCGAGGCATTGACGGTTACTGCAATACGTTCGATCTATTGTCCTGTGCTCAACCAATTTCTCGCGATACCGCTGCACGTCGCTCTGATGCATATGCGCCTCGATGGCTTCGAGAGGGATCTCTTCATCGCAACATCGGGCGGGGAAGTACGAGGCGAGCAAGAGGGATATTTCGAAGGTGTGGATGAGGCATGGACGGCAATAGGCATGTCCGCATTCAAGTTCTTGGAGTAGCGTGACTGGGAGGTCTTCTGTGCAGCAGGCGGTACAGTCTTGCGTTTCTGTTTGGTCAGACTCTTGGGTCGCAGAGTCTTCGGGGGCGGCGAGTCGGTGGCTCTGCTGCTCTGTCTCTCCACCTTGTTCGTCATCTGATGGGCCGTCGGAAAGAGGGTCAAGCATGTCTTCTGAATTGTCTTCAGCTTCTTCGTCAACGTCCATGTCGTCGTTTGAGGTGTCGTCCTGGCTCTCCGATCCCCCATTGGGCTGATGCTCCTCTGTGTCTTCTTCGGTCTCGAAGTCTGAGAAACCGTCAGAAAGGTCATCAAGCATATCTTCAAGATCCATGTCGTTTGCTCCATCACGGTCCATTTCAACGTCGTGGTCTTCTGATTCCTCGGAGTCTTCTCCAGATTGAAAGTCTAACTCTCCGTCAGAGAGATCTTCAGGCATGTCACTCGTATACTCAATACCTTCATCGTCCACATCCATCTCGCTGTCAAGGTCCGCTTCGTCGTGTGAACTGTCATCTTGGGTTTCCGGTTCCTCGCCAAGTTCTTGCTCAGATGTTTGGTGGTATTGTTGATCTCGCTGGTTACTCGCTTCATATGCACGCCTCACTACGGCGAGAAGCAGAGCTTCCTCAGATGAGGTATCCTGTCGCGCGTCCATGGCAGAAGTTGGGGGGAAGTGGCAAGCAAAAATGGTGGATGATGGAAGAAAAAAACACGAATATCGCAGAACTGACTTTTTAAAGTTCCAGGGGTAGAGGAAAAAGATGAACATGCATTTCTTGGTGGTCTCTGCAGTTCTCAGGCAGCCGGCTTGCAGTGCCGGGCGCGAATCTTGGTCCATACTTCTTGTGAAAAAGCTTATAACAGGGACACACAACTCAGACATAATTCGAGAACTATGCTAAAGATCATACTTTAACAGGGACTATCAAGGAAAGATTTTCTCGCTCAAGTACGTCCGGCGCCTTTTATCCAAGGCCATCATCAGACACATCTCGGGATCTCTTTGACCATCTTTTGCGGGCTCTCAACACTTCACTCAGCACTAACACTCGAACCTCAAGGGACGAGGAGACGTCCCATCCATTAAAAGCATGAACATCTACTGCCATCTGGTCTACTTGTATCTTTGCTTATTCTCTTCTTTCGGTTGTCTCCTTTAGTAGCGTTGGAGACTTGGCTGCGACCGGAGGAGCGCCTACTGGATGGGATGAAACTGGGGACGTCAGGCCCAAGGGACAGCAAGGTTCAGATAAGTTGAGGGCAACTTGGAATCGATTTAACTGTATTCTTATACGCTTACTTTGGCCCTCCTATCCAAAGATCTCGCTTTCTCTCAACTCCTCGACGAACCCTCAACAACAAACACCCCCCTCCCCCTTCAATCACTCAATACATAGTCCTCGACCTCGGCGCAAGAACACCAACACAGGACCAAAAGTCGAAGGGTCTGGCCCTAGGATCTTGGTTGAAAGCAGAAGTTCGAGAAATAGGCTCTTTACTCACGTATTCAAGAAATCCGCACGCAGAACCAAGAATACACCTCATATTATCAACCGTCAACCACATCACGTTCGGCTTGATATCAACCTCGACCAGATCCTCCTGCCCATACCGATAGAACACCTTCCGATCCCTCTTCCCCTTCTTCACCTCCTTTTCCGCCTCCTTCCTTGTCTTGCATGTGTGGCACGGGCTGAAATTCTCGTCGATGAGCCAGAGTCGCATTCCCCCCAATATCCGTATTACGATGAGGTGTAGCAGGAGCAGGAAAAGGCCCCTTCGATTATTTTTGGTCTTTGCTTCCGCTAACCTCATCGGCGGGTTGTCGTGTCGCGTGATGCCATTAGCGAAGGAGTTGTCGAACACGAAGCCGATGTTTCCCATCACGGGGGAGCCATCGCTTGTTGGGGAGATGGCATTTTCTCGAAAGAGCTCAATCGCGTAGTCTTCTTGTTCTCTGTCTGTGGGTTGGGGTTCAATATCAAACATCCATCGGTCATCCTCCATGATGAAGAGATCGCTCGCCGGATGGGTCGCAACAATGTTGTTATACATGCCGTTTATGTTGGCTACGGAGGCGAACTCATTATACCATTTGCCTTTACATTGCAGGTAGTCGTTCTCCGTCAACATGCTTTTCTTCTGCCACGCCGCCTCCATCCTGTACGGCTCGCGAATCATCTTAGGTATTGTTTGCCGGTCTTGCAACATGGTGATCTTCATGTCTTCCCAGAATTTCCGTCGAAACCGTCGGCTAATAACCCACCTAGACTCATGGCAAGCTTTCCACAGGCCGTAGTCCCAATGGACAACCGATTTCAGTCCTTCAGGGCAAGTCGACATGGATTCGCGCGTCTTCACATCGTAAAATGTGTCCAGCCCCATTAGGGCTGGCGATCCAAATAGTGGCGGACTCTTGTGGCCAATGTCACTCATCTCGAGAAACTCTGAATGGCTTTCCCAAATATGTATTCGAAAACGATGTGTCGCGTTGTAGTTCTCCCACGGTTGCGGACGCAGTGCTGCCTCCCAGATCAGGAGTCTGGCATCTTGGTGGAGGTACGGAAACCAGAGGAACTCGCAATCTGGGGCTTTCTTCGGGGCCGGCCATGGCTCATCTGGCAAAGCCAGCGAGCTCATGTTTTCCATTGTCAAAGTTGTCAGGGGTGGTGAAGGCGAGAGAAAGCTCGTTCGGTCAAGGTGAGGTGGGGAATAACGTGTATTTAGATATGATGATGTGTCCTTTGATCAGGGCTTGGGCGCATTTGGCGCACCAAACTCAAAGTCTGGCTTTATTTATCGTGATTTTCAATCGGATTGGCGGTTCGTGGAAAGTCTGATAGTGGTGAGGCACCGAGAGGCTGTATGTTGAGGGGTTTGGCTGAAGCCGCGTTGTCTAACTTTAAAGATAGTAATGGGACTAATCATAAACGATCACGAAATAGATGATGATGAATTTCTTTTGATTTACCTGTCAAGTTGATTTCTCCCAAAAGCCGGACTTCCCACGTGTAGGGAATGCGAAACCGTAAGTTCTCTTCTCTTTCCTCCGTTTCCAAGCAACAGATCGCTTGAGGCCATTGACCTCAGGGGACGGAAGTAACGACATTCTTGGCTAATCAGCAACTTCTCCAAGTCCAGAAACACATAAAAGGACCTACTCGTCAATGGTTGTTGTCTCGAGATTTCAAACTTCTCCTCTCTTTCGTGTGCTGTCTAGGACTCGACTGAGGGTGATGTAAGGAGAAGAAAGGAAGACGTAATGCATGCCAGGAAATTCGACCAAACCGTTTCGAGATACAGGAGCTCAGGGGAAGTGACAAAGTGGAGGTAACATCCAGGCAAGGAGGCTTCGTCATTCCGAGTTTGTACGGAGAGCAACTGTGATGCAAACAATCCAACAAAAGGGATTCAGGAACTATGGGATTATCTTACTCGATATTACAACTATCTCTTTCAACAACCATATCCCTCGGTTAGACATTGACCCATGCGAAGCAAGTCTATGATCTGATTGATATCCATCCGCCCCTAGTCAGGAACAGAAGACTTCGTCCCCAACAGATTTCAAGCCCAACAAGGCTGCAGCAAACACAGATCGAGCACGATAAACTTCATCTGATCTGCTGATCAACTGCAAGAAATAACAAGGGATGCTTCTGTGCCTTGGCCATAGCTTTCCAAGTTTGCGTCGTAGTCAGAACATTCTCGTCAGTCTCTGTCCCGGAACCCTATTCCGGGAACCTTGATTCAGCCTTTTCTCACACCTCGCAAGGCGGTCCCTAATCGGGCAGTTGCTGTTCCTGCATATGAAAAGGAGGTACTGAGAACTTGTTTTGACAGTGGCCTCCATGACTTGCTTGACCCGTATTGCCGAGCCTGGTCAGCAGTTGGTAATGGAACTTCGGCTCGCTATTGGATGGGTGATCCTCCAGTTGAGGCTGTAAGATGCCTCGCTTAGGTTCTACCAGTTTCGAGGAATGATCTTGTGTCACAACTGTTGGTCGAGATCAAAAACTCTATCTTGGAAATCCGGTGGTTCAGTTGACACGGCATTTCCACCAAGTTCCCCGACATAACCGTTTTATCCTTGGCGTTAGATCTAAACAGGACTAGGAGGCAGTTTTCTGCATGTTTCACCGGTAATAACATATTAGAGTGACAGATCAACTATACCTATCAGGTATTTTCCTCCGATGTCATTCGTGTCAACGTCGTCAACTCGGAAGACCCGACGTTGAGGCTAAACTTTATGTCTCAACCGACAGGGATCAAGGCGTGAAAGTGTCCCGCGGGATCAAAGGCCGAATAAGCGGAACCCCCTAAACGGGCATATCCGAGTGAAAATCTCTGAGTCGATCACCACGATTCGTTGTAGCCGAGGAGCCACAACAACCACAATCCTTGGTTATAGCAGAATTAAAACGTCATTGCATATTGATTTTTATGACCCAGAAAGTCATCTGAATATCCAAGCTGAAAACAAGGGTTTGTGATATTTGGATCTGCAATACGTGGGGATTTCGTAAACCTGTGGTCTAGACTCGGACACCCCTGTCCTTGGCTGAGCACTCGATAACGCCTTGATTGGCTCTCGTTGCAAAATGCATCAAGACCCTTACAGCGAAATCTCAAAATCCCCCCCCCCCTTCACTCTTCATCGCGAATTTCTTCGGTTGAGACAGAGACACAAAAGCCACCATCGGCTAATTCGCCAAGAACCCGATGCGATAAATGATTGCCGATGTAGGAGGACAGAATAGGAAATTCAGTCCCCATACCTCCTCCACTGGAACCCAAGCTTCAGGGCGTTGATGGGGTTGACAAGTACCAGTCCCCTAAAAGAATCGGGCTTACTGCGCCGCAATGATCGCTACAAGACTCCCTGTCGTGTCCTGTCCCGTCGCCGCCTCCTCTTTAGCCTCCTCTCCAATGCCGTCTTTCCAGAGGTAGCCCACCCACTTTTTGTTCAGTTCAATCCCCGAAGGACAACGGGCACAGACACAAGAGAAACATCCCACTTTCAACGTCACCTCAACGACTTCATCTCGATCATCTCCGCCTCTTGATAGATCTTGTCCTCTATATCCCATCCATGTCTGTGGTCTCGACACTCTCAAGCTTCGTTGCGAGGTAACGAACGATGCGGCGACGCATTCTCATCGTTATCTCCAAGCTAATCTGAGCCTTAACTGACTCCTCCATTCTCTCTATCCATTGATCTTTGATTCACGCCCAGTCCAACATGGCCGCCAATTGGCATTCTCTTATCGCGAGAGCAGCGTTTGAGCTACCAGTTGTAAGTTAAACTTTTCCGTTCAACTCTAACTCTAATCCCACTTCAAACGTGGCTGACCATCATTTACTTCAGGAGGGCGATGATTCTCGGGTTGGTTCTACGCGAGATGGTTCCAGTGGCGGTACTCTCAGCTCCAACAATGCTTCAAAATCGTCATCGCTGCAATCTCTCGGTGGAACATTTATTCCCGTCGTCATTTACTGCGTGATTTGCGTCTTGTTCTTTACCTTTTTTCGCATGAAAAGCCCTCGAGTCTACTCGCCTCGAGCAATACCCAGCTTGCGTTCCCCTCAGTAAGCAGCAGCGAATCTTTTCAGCTCTCGATCATTGCTGACAGCCTTTGTAGCACGCCCATACCGCCACTTCCCAATGGCTGGTTCAACTGGATCAAGCCATTCTTCAAAACACCAGATACATTCGTGCTTAATCATGGCTCTCTCGATGGGTTCTTCTTTTTGCGATACCTCAAGGTCCTGCGAAACACCTTCCTCGTGGGCATGCTGATTGCTTGGCCGATTCTCTTTCCTGTCCACATTACTGGAGGCAAGAAGCTCACCCAATTGGACATGTTGACAATTGGTATGATTGAGAACAAAAAGCGCATGTTTGCTCATGTAGTTGTTGCCTACTTGTTCTTTGGTAAGTGCTTAAACGACAGCGCTCAATGGCATCGCTAATTGATCAGGCTTTATTCTCTTCACCGTTATTCGAGAGTGCTTTTACTATGTCGGTATTCGTCAAGCTTACCTCTCTTCTCCTCACTATGCCAAGCGGCTATCATCCAGGACTGTACTCCTCACTTCTATCCCTGAGCGATACCTCGACGAAGCTCGGCTGCGGAAACTCTATGGCGACTCTGTAAAGCGAGTCTGGATCCCACGCACTGCCAAGGCTCTCGTCAAATTGGTGGAGGAACGAGAACAAACCGCAATGCGCCTGGAAAAGGCAGAGATTGCACTCATCAAAAAGGCAAACGTGGCTCGAAAGAAGCAACTCGGCAAGAATCCGCCATCAACTGCATCCTCTGCCGAACCATGCGCCGGACCATCCTCTGGAGATTCGAGTTCTTCCTGGAGGACTGAGCCCAGCAGCGAGGAGCCCCGTACGAGCACCCCGCGGCGTGTCGAGACATCCGAAACCCACGTAGAAGAGACCGAGGAGGGAGGACCCAAGGAGCACAAGTCTACATCTGAGGTGTCCGAAAGAACTCGGACCAGCTATAACGCCCACGATATTCTCGAAAAGTCCGCCGAAGACCCCGAATACGTCCACCCCTATGGGCTCAACCCAGATCTCCCCGATGTACGAGGATCCGTCGCCGCCCAATGGCTCTCCGTGACAGCCAGACCCTACCACCGTCCACTGCACAACTTCTTTCGACGAGTCGACACTATTCGGTGGTGTCGCATGAAGCTGAAGGAATTGAACCTCGAGATCTTTAAGCTTCGACGCCAGGTTCGCCGTGGTGATGGACAGACACTCCCTGCTGCATTTATTGAGTTCGACACGCAGGAAGCTGCCCAAGCTGCTCATCAAGTCGTCGCCCATCATCGTCCTCTTCAGCTCGCTCCTCGTCTTTTGGGCGTTCGACCAAATGAGGTTGTCTGGAGTGCTCTCCGCATGCGCTGGTGGGAGCGTATCATCCGGCGTTTGCTCATCATGGCCCTCATCGCAGTCGCAATCATCTTTTGGTCCATCCCATCTGCCATGATCGGTATTGTGTCTAACATCAAGTTCTTGAGTGGCATCGTGTTCCTCAAATGGATCAAGCTATTGCCTAGTCCTATCCTTGGCTTCCTTCAAGGTTTCATCCCTGCTATTGCTCTGTCGTTCTGGATGTCGCTTGTCCCGGCAATGCTCCGATGTAAGTCTATTACCGGTCCCTTGTTGCATCTACTAATTTCCCTAGTTTGTGGTGTCCAAGCAGGGATTCCCTCTTTGGTACTGGTCGAATTGTTCACGCAAAAGGTCTACTTTGCTTTCCAGGTAGTACAAGTCTTTTTGATCACGACATTGACATCGGCCGCTTCCGCCACGACTATGCAAATCATCCAGCAACCAATGTCGACGCCCAGTCTTCTCGCCACAAACCTTCCCAAGGCGTCAAACTTTTACCTTTCCTACATCCTCGTCCAGTGTCTGGCGATTGGAGCCACCGGTCTCTTACACATCTTTGAGCTGATCCGACATCACGCATTCGGTAGAGTGGTGCAGAATCCCAGGACTCGCTTCAATGTTTGGTACAACCTACGTCCCCCTCGCTGGGGTGGCATCTTTCCCATCTACACAAACATGGCGTGCATTGGTAAGTCGTACAGCCAATCATCCCCTTCCATGCTAACATGTCTAGCCTTCTCTTACACAGTTATCGCTCCATTGATCCTCCTCTTCGCATGCGCCGGAATGGCGTTTACGCGCCTCATCTACCGATACAACATTCTTTATGTCTTCGACTCGGAAATGGATAGCATGGGCTTGTTTTACCCCACGGCCCTGATGCAGCTCATCACCGGACTTTACTTGGCTGAAATCTGCATGATTGGTCTCTTTGCCTTGAATCTCGCCTTCCCGCCTATGGTGTTGATGCTCATCTTCCTTATCTTCACGGTCATCGTGCACATGTCCTTGAGAGACTCGATATCGCCTCTGCTGCAGAATCTTCCACAAACATTGGCACTGGAGGAAGAACTACAGAACCAGGAGAGGGCCGAAGCAGAGGCAAAGCTTCAAGCAGCCGCGGAGTCAGGAGAGGCCAATGGCGGAGCTGCTGCCAGTTACTTCGATACGGAACAGAACTTTGGAGAAGAGGAATTCGAGGACGTGCCGACAGATGACGAAGACGATCAACTACACGAGGGACCACAGAGCTCAAGGGCTGTCGAAGGCGCAGGTGGTCTGAGATTAATGGCGACTGAGTGGATAAAGTCAAGCACCAAGGAGCAATTGAAGAAGGAGGTGCAAGAGTCAGGAGTTAAGAAGTTCTTGGACAGATGGATTCTCCCCGCCCCTAGATCGAACCCGGATCAACCACCGTCCTTCATCCAGCGATTCTTCCATCCCGAGATCTACGAAGACTTTATCGCCTTGCGAAAACTAATTCCCTTCGAAGAACTCCCCGACGCAGACTACTCTGGGGACGAGAAGCTATCTAACTACTGGCCTCCCGAGCTCTGGATGCAAAAGCCCGTCTTGTGGATCCCTCGCGACGAAGGCCGCGTCAGTCGTCAAGAAGTTGCGCACACGAGAAAGATCACGCCGATCACAGATGTCGGAGCTTCACTGGACGAGAAGGGATTGGTGGTCGTTGATGTTGAGGCTGCACCGTTTCCTAGGATGAGATTGGTGCACTGAGCGAGTATGATATACGATAGATCTTGCCATGATACCCTCTTTTGCATATGAGCGTTGGATAATACTGCACTTTAATACATTCACAATACTGAAGATTTTGTCCCTGGTGTGCTGGTGACTTCACCGTAGTATGCTTTGTCGTTGGGTTCGCGACCGAGAAAGTTGCTGAGGCTTTTGAGCTCGGGTTGACTTCCTCCTGGTTGAAGAACAAGTTCGCGATATCGTAGACCAGTCGCCTTGTCCATTGGATCAGCTTTGAAGTGGCTGACCCAAAGGTCCGTCGCGTACACCTTTGATCTACGACGTATTAGCAACCCAATCATCACTTCACGTGATGACTTACAAGGCATAGGTAAAATACGCAGCATCATATGCCCTAAACGGATGCGCAAACGACGCCTGTCCAATACTATCCGCCCTTCCCAAGCCCATGATCTCCGTCTTACTCTCATTCCACAACCTCGTCGTATCAACAGCCCCTCCCTCCACCGCATTGTGAATCGTAAGATCAAACAGCGCCAAAAACACCTGATACAGCATCGCATGCGCACCATTAACATGTTTCGTCCTCGCGATATCCAGTGCTAACTTCTCCGGTAGTACCTCACCCGGCCTCACACCCTCGTTCTTAGCATTCCAGAAGGTTAGGTACTCGGAGGACAGGTAGGAGTAGTGTTTTCCCAAGCGTTGCAGCACGGAGGGCACCCAGATCCAGTTCTCGAGAAGAATGCTGGGGATTTCGACAAAGTCGCGTGCGCAGCCGTGTTGGTGGTTGGTGTGCGTTACGAGCTTGTGGATTGCGTGGCCGAGCTCGTGAAACATTGTTTTTAGCTCGGAGTGGAGGAGGAGGGTTGGCTGGGAGGGCGTGTGGAGGAGGGATGTTATTAGTGATGAAGAGGGATAATGGCGTTTGTTGTCTGATGTTACGAAGCCCTGAGACCCTCAGTAGATAACTCCGTTTGTTGGGCTGGGTGGACTTACAGGTTGGATGAGAGAACTGTGCGCACCAGCATACTTCCCCTCTCGTGCGTAAAGGTCAAGGTAGAGATATCCAAGAAACTCACCACCTTGATCCTCAGCGTTCCACGCTTCGTAGATAGTCACATCCTTCTGCCAAACCGGCGCATCGGTGGGTATAAACACCATACCAAAAATCTCCTCAAAGATCTTCAGCATACCCTTCAAACTGTGGTTAACCTCAAAATACTCCGAGATCAGAAGTGAATCAACAGAATATCTCTCCTTCTCCAATATTCTCGCATAAAACGCCCAGTCCCATGCATTCAACCTCTTCACATCATCCCCATCCTCATCAGTGCCGTTATCACGAATGTAAGCCTTCTTTATCTCAAACAATGTCTTCATCTCTTCATCTGCAAGGGGCTTCAACTCTGTCCTCAATTTATTCAGCATTTCCATCACACTCTCGACACTTTTTGCCATTTTATCTTGCATCTTGAGCTCAGCGTGGGTTTTGAAGCCTAGCATTCGCGCTGTGCTATTGCGTAGTTCCACGGCGCGCTCAAGACGGGTTACGTTTTCGGGGAAACGGCTTTCTTTGGCGATGTTGTATGCTTTGCGTGTTTGAGCGCTGGTGGCGTGTTTCATGATTGAGATCATGTGGCCCTTTTTGATGGTTGCTTTGAGAAGCCCGTCGTCGTTTGTCTTCATTGCGTCGAGAATTGATGCCGGTACGCCGTTGAGTTGCTCCCGCGTGAAGAAGATACCCTCGTCGGATTCACTAATTGTCTTGCGCGCTGCAACGAGAACCTCATTCCGTTCCTGTACAGCAGCTTTGTACTTCTCCCTCACATCCTCATCCTCAATGCCCGCCCCAGTATTCTGGTACGCTCTATGCGTCTTGAACAAGGTATACGCATCTTCCTCTCCCAGCTTTTCCTCACCACGCTGATGCTTCTCATAGACTGCTTTAACAAGAGCAGCTATATCTCTCCTCATGAGGGCTTCAGAATTGGCTTTGAGGAGCATCTCCTCCGCTGTACGCGATGCATCGCGGAGGTCTTTATCCTCTGACACAGAGCTGAAGAGACGAATGATGAGGGTTTGTTTTGATACAGCGTGGTCATCGTTTAGCATGGGCGTAAGAAGACTTGAGAATGTAGCGGTTGAGCGCGTGAGGGTTGATGAGAGGTTGTCTTCGAGAGCGGTGGTTGATGAAATGAGGGATGATGTCTGGGATAGGATGGCGGAGGGTGTTGTTGTGAATGAGGGAGGCGGTTGGGGCGGTTTACGAGACATTGTGTGAAGATTTTTCAGTGTTATTTTTGAGAGGAGGGGAGAGAGTCTTTGCGGGCGGGTGAGAAGGGGCAGAAGTCTCATGAGTGATGTTGTAGATGTTGGGTTTTGGAAGCGCCAAACTGCGGGGCTGGTGTTTTACTCAAGATCCATCATGAAATGTCGAAGCATTACAGCTCAATATTGATCTATATACAGATAGTATACCGTCTTGGATAATATCACCTTTCAATTCCCAGCCTTCTATTTGTTTCCCTGTCAATTCTTACCGCACATGGAGTTCTCGACCTCTTTCAAAGCGTGGTACTGAGCGCTTAATTTTACCCCCATATCAAGAACACTAAACTAAGTTGACGACAATCACGAAACTACAGCACAAACACAGGCATTGTGAATATCGACATGAAGAATGTATTGCCTCTATGATATTATCCAATCAACCTAACTCAAACCAAGCATTGTTTTCCATAAGTGGCACTATTATCTCGGTCGTTTTGTCTCCATGTGTTTGGGGCGCCATTTACCCTATATTGTTATGCCATCCAGCCTGGGTTCTGTGTAATAACAAGACGCTTCATTCTATAGCTTGTACATGAGATCACGGTTGGAATGATATCTCATTAGAGCTGGACACTTGATTGCGTCTTGTGGCCAAGTTGTTTAACATCGTTTCTCATTCATCTCAATCGTATATAACTTCGTCGTCGTCCAAACTGCCCCACAACCGCCAACACCATCGCTCATTTTACAACTAACTGTACAGCCAACCCGAACACTTCAAAAACTTTACTGCATAACCAAGACGTTCCTGAATCGAGGCTTTCCAGCCTGAAGACTCTCCACCGCATCCTGTACCTTATCCAAAGGATACTTCTCAATCATACACTTCACTCCGTGAATCATGGAGAATCGAAGAGCCTCCTCGCTATCAAGGGCATGACCGCTAGGCCAGCCAACAACACTCGCACCCTTCAAGACCAACGACACCGTATCAATCTCTGCTGGCCCAACAGGTGCAAGACTAAGTAGCTTGCCCTCAGCAGCGAGACCATTGACGAGTGGTGCCACAGCCTTGGGGTTGGGTGCTGTTTGCACAATGATGGCGGCACCACCAAGCTTGGTGAGTTCTTCAGCTGGGTCGCTCTTCTTGGTGTTGATATAGTGATGGGCGCCGAGTTGCTTGGCAAAGTCCGCCTTATCATCGCCTGATGAGAGGACAGCGACTTCATAGCCCATCTTGTTGGCGTATTGAACAGCAAGATGGCCAAGACCACCAAGACCCTGAATCGCAACAAGATTTCCCTGCTCAACATGCAACTTTCGGATGCCATTAAAGACAGTGACACCAGCGCAGAGAAGAGGAGCAGCCTCAGCAGGATCCAACTCCTTCGGGACACGAACAACAGCCTCCGCTCTCAAGAGTACATACTCGGCAAACCCACCATCTTGACTGACACCATTGATTGCCTTGTTATCGCACATCTGGAATTGGGCGCGCTGGCACTGTCGGCAAGTTCGGTCATGACCACCGTGCCAAGGTCCACCAACACGGTCGCCGTTCTTGAAGTTCTCAACGCCTTCGCCGACTTCTACCACGTCGCCGATGATCTCATGGCCTGGGACACGGGGAAAGACATCGCCCATATGGCCAGCGGCAGTGGCGACGTCAGAGAAGCAGACGCCGCAGGCGAGGACCTTGGCGAGGATTTGGCCTTTGGAGGGGTGTTTGAGGGGGACGTCGCTAAGAGTCCATGATGCGTTGGCTTTGTCAAGGACGCAAGCCTTGTAAGTCTGAGGAAGAGAAGACATGACTGATGGTTAATTGGGTTAAATTGGGATTTGTTAATTAATCGATGAGATTGTGATGATATGGAATTCTCAATGAGGAGCAAGCAACGACTTATATACAACAACCCCTCAACCGCCAAACCTCAAAGAGCGTCTACACTAGCGATGCATCATATCTTGCTAACAGTGCAATTGGTGATTGGCTAACTCCGTTCTCCGATAAGAAAAGCTCAGCGCATCATGGCAAACGGAATAAGCTCAACTGTCGCAAAGATCCGAGTGTCATTGGACAATTTCCGGACTTAGGGCGGCCGACAATTACATCACCCGCACCTCAGCCGTTCCGTTCTTGGTGTTGATCCCGGGCATGTGTAAAGCCGTAAATGGATGTCGGAGATGCAGTCATCAATTCTTCCAAAACCGATAGCCCCTCATTGGTCGGCAATTAATCCGAAAGCTAGAATGATCCGAGAGCTGGAGGTCAAGCCACAGTTCAGCCACACCTGAAAATTTCCCCCACCATCAATTCAGTCAGTTCGCGATGCGCAAAGCTCCAAGGAACGGTTAGATACTTCATTACAGCAAGATGCCTCTCGATACGTCAACATACTCATTAGCGCTCCTGCGCGTCGACGGACGAAGATGGAACGAGCTCCGCCGTCTGCATGCTCAAATCCGAACTCAAGATGCTGCTGATGGTTCATCATATCTTGAAATGGGCCACACGAAAGTCATGTGCATCGTGACAGGTCCTTCAGAGCAGCAGGTTCAAAGACGTGGTGGGCAGCAAGCTCCCCGTGACACGGCAGCTATCAACGTCAATGTTGTAGTAGCGGGTTTTTCGAGCGTGGATCGAAAGAAGAGAGGTCGCAATGACAAGTACGTTCCTTGCTGGACAGTGGAAGTACTGGGACTAATTAATGGTTTAGGCGCATACAAGAGATTGAAACGACGATTGCGAATGCGTTTTCTTCGAATTTACATACACACTTGTTTCCTCACTCTTCCATCACAATCTCTCTTCACGTTCTATCACAAGACGGATCCCTCCTCGCCGCTCTTCTCAACGCAACGACCCTCGCCCTCATCGACGCTGGTATCCCCATGACAGATTACATCGCCGCCTGCACAGCGGGCTCAACATCAACATATGCCGCTGGCGACGACACAGCCGATCCTCTCCTCGATCTAAACAACCAAGAAGAGCAAGAACTACCATTCTTGACGGTCGCGACACAGGGTGATAACGATCAGGTAGCTGTACTTGTATGCGAGAGTCGTGTGCAAGTTAGCAGATTGGAGGGAATGTTGGTCGTTGGTGTAGATGGATGTAAGCAGGTGAAGCAGTTCTTGGATCAGGTTGTTAAGGATAAGGGTGCTGAGATGGTCAGGGAGGGTGCGGTGGAGAAGAACGATGCTATGGGGATGGATTTGGATGATTAGATACCATGTGCATTGGGTCATAGAAGTGTTTTGGAGTTATTTGTTTGATCTGCTATATGACAGGTATGTCTTCGCTATCAAAGCTATAGTCACAGACTAATTATAAGATTTAAAGGATTCCCCTTTACAGCTCCTCGTGCTTGATCTCCTCCTTGGTCTTGGGCTCAGCTTCAGACTCAGCGACAGGTTCAGCTTCGGGCTCAGGGGTCTTTGCCTCGGCCTTAGCTTCGGCTGGAGTCTCGGACTCAATCTCAGCCTCGGTCTCAACCTCAGTCTTGGCTTCCTTAGGACCATCAGTCTCAACCTCAGGCTCGGGGTCAGTAGCTTGAGTAGACTTCTCCTCAGTCTTTTCGACAATAACACCCTCGGGGATCTTCTTCTTGGCACCCTCGCCCATGCGAATAGCATCAATCCAGTTCTCAACGCTGGCGAGGCTAAAGTCGCCTTCATACTGGCGCCACCAGTTGCGGCGGGTGTTGATAGCGATCAGGTTAACCTCGTTCTTGAATCCAAGAGCCTTGGGAAGAGTAGAGGCAGCGTCGCTGTCGCTGGGAACAGCGATGATGGGGAATGTCTTTCGGCCACCGTGGACGTACTTGGTGTTGAGGTGAGAAAGTGAGTCGACTGCCTTCTCACCAGCTTCACCAGGAGTGAAGACGAGAACACAGGTGTGAGACTTGGGAGCGAGACACTCCTCAGCGAGCTTCTCCAGACTAGAGATAGTAGAGATAGGAATGATAGTGGGAACTGCCTCAGCAGCCTCAGCAGCCTCAGTGGAAGACTCCTTTGACTCAACGGGCTCCTCCTTTGCAGCCTCGGTAGCTTTGCTCTTCTTGGCGCTCTTAGCGCTCTTGGACTCGGCCTTCTTGGACTCAGCCTTCTTAGGCTTTGAGCTCTTGGTGTTGCCAGTGGCGTGAACGGGGTTAGGCTCTCCAGCCTGAGAGAGGAACTTGACCATATCCTTCTTGGCCATCTCACCATCGTAGACAATAGGATCCTTGCCTTCACCGGGAATGAGTACAAGAGCGGGGAACTTCTCGATGCCAAACTTCTTAACCGCAGCTGTCTCCTTATCACGGATCTGGGCCACCGAAATAACATCAAGGAAGTCAATGGCAATGCTTCGGATCAAAGCGCTTGTCGTTCCCTTTGAAGTGAAGAGGATAGCCTTGGGCTTATCACCCTTGAGGAAAGAGTCAAGATCCTTGTCGCTCACACGAGTAACATGGTTGTTGATCTTGCTCATGACAGCCTCTTGAATAGCACCTGCGGTTCGTTGACCCTGGTAGTCTTCAACAACAGGGTTACCAGTCTTCTTTCCAGGACGAACGATCTTGAGAGTGGGAAAGCCCTGGACGCCCATACCACCACAGAACTGCTTGTTGGACTCATCATCGCAGTCAATAGCTGCGACTTGAGCGAGACCATCGAGGTTCTTGGCGGCCTTTTCATAGGCGGGCTTGAGGTTCTGACAGTGGCCGCACCATGGGGCGTAGAACTCGACGATCTATCATGTGTAAGTGGCGATAGCAATAGTGATGAGGTGAAAGACTTACAGAGGTGTAGTTGGATTTTGCAATGAGCTTATCGTAGTTGCGAGCGTTGACCTGAAGAACGGGTGAGTTCTTGGTGTAGATGGCAGCTTGAGCCTCTGGCAGAGCCGCAAGGGCAGCTGTCAAGGTCACCAAGAGCGAGGTGGGGTTAGGCATGGTGAAGTATCTCTCCAGTACAATAAAACAAAAGCAGACAATATTCAGTCGTATGGTGGCGAAGGAGAAATTACTTCTACAGTGTTCTGCACTGCAAAAAAGAAGTTATAGTTGCCTGTTGGTCCTCGTCAAGAACAAAGTGGCATCTTCTGGAAAAGGAAAGGAAAAAGCCACGGTTGACGAGACCTCCCAAAAAGTGAAGCCAGGGTCTCTGATTCGACGGCTTGAGCTAGAGCCACAAGTGGCGTGAGCTGCTCGAATCCGGGGAATCAGTGGCTGTGCGCCGCTAACCTTACGTCAATGCTAGGTAGACAGAAAGAGGAGGAGTAAGGTTGAGGTGGGGTGCATGATCTCCAAGACAACTTGACTTGGAGTTGGCATTAATTTGAGCCATCTTGACTCGACTTCCATTCTCTACGCTCGAAACTCCGAAATTACTTGGGGATATTAAGATACGACATCAACATGGCAGAACCTCTTCCAGCTGCGCTCAAAATCCCCGAAGTCAGTCGCTTCATCAATCGCGCAAATCAGCTGAGAAGCATCAAGCCCGCCATCGCATACTGGTGTAGGCAACAACCACATCCTCTTACTCAAGAACATCGCTGATAATTACTGACAGGCGAATACCATGCTGTCAATCAAATCGTGGGAAAGAGCTTGCATACTACCGACGACGATACCTTTGAGTTCACAAAGACACTGATCGAGCGCCTCGAGGCAACAAAGACGGAACGTGCTGATGATGATGCGATCGTCGATAACGCTGCGGGACAAGCTTATGTTGAGCAATTTGCTCAGCAGACGTTTGAACGAGCTGAGCGCACCATGCGCGCTAACAAGGTGACGAGGTACGTCGTTTGCTGGTGTTATAAAGACAAGACTAACGAGTTGAAGACAAACTGCCGATACATTCGACGCCGCTGCGACGTTTTTCGACCTCACCCGCGAATGGGGCGAACCTGATCCCGAAGTCGTCAAGAAGATCAAATTCGCCAAATGGAACGCTGCTCGGATCCTAAAGGCTATTCGTGAAGGAAAAGATCCCAACGAGACGAACCCCAATGCCCCTGAGCCTGAACCCGAAGTTGCTCTCGACCCCTCCGATCCTGAGGTCCAACTTCTATCCGGAGCTCCTCGCGCTTCGGTTGAGGATGCGCCAGATGCTGGAGAACCTCCTAGTGTTCCTACATTCACGGATGCACCGCCTAGAATTCCAGATGATCCAGGATATTTCCCTCCTCAACCTGAACATCAACCCCAGGCGCCTGAACCATTCGTCCCATCGCCTTTGAGTCAGAGTCCTACGCCAGGTCTATCTGGTGGTCCTCCTCCTCCGCCGCCAGTTGGTCTACCACCCGCTGTGTCTCCCGTGCCAGAGCCCCCAGCACAGCCTGCGACACAGATTCCTCCTCAACCATCACCTCAAATTCCCACTAAGCTTCCCTCACAATTTGCTCCTCCCCCGCCTGAACCATTCACCCCTTCGGCGCCTCCGTCATGGACAACGACTCCGAGCGCTCCTCATCCTGCTGCTTCAAACCCTCCACCTGTGATTCGTCAGGCCCCTCCTCAGCCTCCAGCACCAGCGCCTGTCCAGACTACCGGGTTTACAACAGATCAACGGGATATCAACCAAGCGCAGAAGCACGCCAAGTGGGCGATATCCGCACTCAACTTTGAAGATGTACCCACTGCAGTCCAGGAGCTGCGAAATGCTCTTAGAATGCTTGGTGCTCAGTAAGACCAGTTTGTTAGTGTTTTGGATTCACGAAGCATAGATGAGAACGATACCACGGGTTGAAATAGCATGAAAGAGCTATTATAGTATTCATCTTATGAATAAAGCTAAGAATATATGTGTTATCTGCTGCATACCAGTATAAAAGTCCGCTTCGTAAATCTCATTCGAGCCAAAGCTCTCCATCGTGAGAATCGTACACTCAGGCCAAAGCCAGTAAACCATGAGCCTCATATCCAGGATGAGGGAACCCTTCAGGATAGCCCACCTTCTGAGTCTCTTCTTCTTCATCAACAGAGGTGTCCGTCCATCCTCTCTCAGGGCCCCATTCAATGGCTAGACCAGCTTCGTTGACGACGCCCATGAGGCCCTGCATCATATCACCAGACTTCTTAACGCTGGTCCAGCCGTCAAACTGGACTGTGTGAACAGATGGCAGGGCCTCTATAACATCAGTTAAAAGATTTCGGCTGAAGCCCTCGTAGAATCCATCTGAGCGACGCCAGCCCTGGAAGATGTTGTCGCTAGGGTCACACTCCACAAACACGTTTAAGCGCTCAACGTCAACACAGTCGGAGAGTCCCAGCGCGGGGTTGACAACCCAACCCCTGGGCGGCGCATTCCATCCAGGACCAAGTCGCAGCTCAAGCGACGTAACGCACTTGCGCTGCTGCGGCTTCAGCCTCGCCAGCAGAGGCTTCTTGCTCTTGAAGTATTTTCCAGGGTACGTCGGAAACAATCGAAACGTCCGTGTGCTATAAAACGCAAAAGTCGCCTCGTCATGAACCTGTCTGCAAACGCGCATAAGACCTAGCTTCTTATGTACGCGCTTGTAATTCTGAGGACCGAGATCTAAAAGCTTATCGACATCGTCGAAGAAGTATGTGTATATCTGAATGCGAACTTCCGCGGGTAGTGAGAGGAAGTGAAAGGGCGTTTTCGGCACTCGACGTTTTGGGCGGAGAGGAATGAGAGGGACGTCGAGGGTCAAATCGGCGATGTTGATCTTGTTGACATCTTCTTCTGTGACGGCGGGCGCAGGTTCTGCAGGAGGTGCGCTTTTAGTGGAGGGCATTACAATACGTATTGAGCCAGCTGGACGAGAGCTCAGCGACGGGCGTGACGCTGAGCTCTTGCTCGATCGTCGGGCCATGGTCAGAGGTCGTGAGTACTAAGTGGCAAAGAGGAGAATTTCGACGATAACGAGAATTGAGGTGGGTAGATTAGACTAGAGGAGATGACAAAGGGCGTAGGCTAATTCCCTAATCGTAAAGGCTTCGTTTAGTTTGGAGAAGTGAGGTTTATCATGAGGGTGGGTATCATGGTGTAGAAGCAATTGATGAGAAAGCACTTAAGAACGGCGGCGTCAAATTGGAGTCTCGGGTAGCTAGTCGGAATAATCGGCGACTACTGAGATCGTGGCGAAAAAAAGGAATATCTTTTGCAGAAGAGAAATTGTTTTGCTGGAAAGAAATCCTCAGAAGACTCTCGATGTCATTAAGCGAAACGATAGAAATGAGATAAGAAATACAGAGGCGCTTGCACTGTTAAATATCGTCTTCTTATTTGAGAATGTCATCAACTTGAATGGCCAATTCACTGAACAAGCCGCCGGACATCATGGAGGGGTTCATGATCGGAGGGCGACCGGAGCTGATGTCCCGATTTCACGTGAGTGATAATAGGATATGACGCCATCGGCCTATCAAAAATCCGTGCCACTGAGGACGGCTAATCCACGGTGTCAACCCTCAAGAAGCTCCACTTTGGACCAGAACCGTGCGATTTTTTTCCACGGCCGACGACGCCATGCCATTCTATAGCGGAGTATCAGACCAACTTCGTCAAGCTGCACGTCAACGCCCCAGGCCATTGAAGTTGGATCCTTCACCATCGAGACCGCCAAACAACCCCTCCAACTATAGCGGTTCAGCTCCTCTCCCTTCGCTATGCTGTCCAGAGTAGCCCAGGCTTCGCGCTTGGGCTTGATGACAGCTCGTCTGTCACGGCCCGTCGCATCTCCTTCCCTCCGAGCTCTTCCCGCCGCTGCTCCTCAATTTGCCTCGCCATGGCTCCGAACATACGCCAAGAAATCCTCCTCTCAACAAAACAAAGATTCGAAACAGAAGCCTCCCCAGGCGCAAAACGATGCTGAAAATGCTGAGAAGCCTGCTGAGAATGACGTCGACAAGGCTGGCGAGAAGTCTACCGAGGCTCCGAAGGAGGGGGAGCAAATACCTTTTCACAAGCTACCCGATCTGACACAGGGTATTCCTTCGACGCTGTTTGAGGAGATGGGCGGTGATAAGAAGAAGGAGCAGAAGGAACTGCAGGAGATGGAGGAGGCTGAGTCGAGTGGTGGGCGTGAACGATCGGAATATGTCTCTACGTCTGAGCGAAATCGCAAGTGGTGGACAAGATTCATGCTTATCACAGCTGCCGCCGGTGGTACCCTAAGCGTTCTATACATGGGCCGAAACTGGGAAGACGCCATCGAAGCTGAGCGTCATTCTGACATTCCCAACGGCCCTGGTCCTGGGCTGTGGTGGAAGCGTGCCAAGGCCCGTTTGACTGAGTCCGTCACTTACTACCAGGAGCCTGCATTCGAGAAGCTCCTCCCCGATCCCGATCCTACGTTCGAGCGCCCTTATACTCTTTGCCTGAGCTTGGACGACCTCCTCGTTCACAGCGAGTGGTCCCGTGAACATGGCTGGAGAATTGCAAAGCGACCGGGTGTCGACTACTTCATACGGTATCTTAGTCAGTACTATGAGCTGGTCCTTTTCACCTCTGTGCCGTTTGCTACTGGCGAGCCCATCATGAGGAAATTGGACCCTTTCCGATTAATCTTGTGGCCCCTCTACCGAGAGGCTACCAAGTTTGAGGATGGAGAGATCGTCAAGGTAAGCGTCCTCAATATCTTTCAATGTTCTTGCGCTAACAGTTTAGGACCTTTCTTACCTCAACCGTGATCTGAAGAAGGTTATCATCATCGACAGCAACCCCAAGCACGTCCGCAATCAACCCGAGAACGCCATCATCCTTGAGCCCTGGAAGGGCGACCGAAACGACAAGGAGCTCGTCAACCTCATTCCCTTCCTCGAGTACATCCACACCATGCAGTACGACGACGTCCGCAAGGTCATTAAATCCTTCGAAGGCAAGCACATCCCCACGGAATTCGCCCGTCGTGAAGCCATCGCCCGCAAGGAGTTCCAAGCCAAGCAACTCGCCCACAAGCAAAAGCACGGCTCCGGTGTCGGCGCCCTCGGCAACCTCCTCGGTCTCAACCCCAGCAACATGAGCATGATGGTCTCCCCTGAAGGCGAGCAAAACCCCGCCGAGGCCTTCGCGCAGGGCAAGATGCTCCAAGACGTTGCCCGCGAGCGCGGCCAGCGAAACTACATGGAGCTCGAGAAGCAGATCCGCGAGAACGGCGAGAAGTGGCTCAAGGAAGAAGCCGCCATGATGGAGGCGGCCCAGAAGGAAGCTATGAACAGCATGATGGGCTCGTTCACAGGCATGTTCGGCGGCGGCTCACCACCACCTGAGAAGAAGGCCTAGAAAAGGGGCGCCCGCTGAGTGAGGTGGCAAGCACATCTCCACTAATTAATGTCTTGTAATTTTTTTACGATAGGGGATCTCTGTTTACAAAATACCATACTTCAGATTGGGAAGAGAGGTCTTATAGAAAAAGCATGGAGGGATGCATCCTTGATGATTTGGGGCATTTGGTGTAAGAGTGAAGAGGGAGGGGACTTTGTATATTAGGTGTATGCTGGGGGATGGATATGTAAAAATATGATGTTACAAGTAAAATTCATGAGATAGGATTGAAGCAATGTGCTACGGCCTCTTTTGCTGTCACTGTGATGCTTTCGGTTGTCTTGGGTGCTGGGAGTGACTTGTGTTTGTGTGTGAGGCGCCCGATGTGAGCCATCAGCTGTGGGGTCTATCAACCAAAAATGACACTCTTATAAAATCCGTTCAGGCAGCATATCAACTACCTAATACAATTGCCTGAGATAGGCTTTGCAAGTATCTGATGATAATTACATCTGATGCATAAAGAGAACTCTAAATGCATTCCCTAAAGGATAAAATGGCTGCCCCATTCCCTCTCGTAGCTCTCTAACTCAAGTCTCAACAAGACATATCAAGCCAACACACTGAAGGAAAGACTGCCGAAATTATCTTCTAATATTTATACTAAGTAATAGAAGACCTAGGTAACTTAGGCTAAGCTTAGGGGACTCTTTACTATCCAAAGGCAGGGGTCCTGTCGAAGGGCCCTATCGAAGGTCGTCTGCCGCCGAGCGGTACGTTCCGGTATTCAGCTGCTGAGGCGCGGGCTTTGGCTGACACCTTGGCGACTGGGGGAGGGGATGAGCACCCTGAACTTCCTGAACCTGAGCGACGGGTTTCGCCAGGCAAAGGGAATCCCTTGAACCGTCTGGATTGGAATACTGTTAGCCAACTCAACTCTCTGATAAGGTGAATGGAAGTGACAGTGCTTACCCGAGGCCCTGGATGTTCCGCTGGCTCTTCATCCTACTGTGATTGTGGGACTGGTACTCGTCCCTTCGAAACTTGTCCTCTGCATGTTCCTCTGGGTACATAGGAAAGTTGTTGTTGCGATAAATCCCCATGTTTCCAGGGGTTCGCTCCGCCGGCGGCTTCACGTCTTTGGAGCTGCCACAGCACATTGTGAGGAATGTCTGGGCTGGGAGGATCGGTAAGATTTTGCTGTTGTTGATGTTGGCACAGGGGAAAGGAAATAAAGGGGATGTGGGAGGAGTAGAGTTGGCTAGACTCTTCACGTGGGTTACAGTAACACCTCCTCACTCGAGAGGCGACGAATCGCAATGTCAAAATGGTGAAGTGCCAATGGAATTTGACAGTGCATAAGGTATCTTCCAGTCAACACAGACCTATCACTTGAAGACCCTTCATCCCTAGTCCCTCCATGTATTACAACAAAAGTCGCCATCTCACAATGATTGGGGAAGATAACCAACAAAAGGTTAACAAACACAGATTAATACCAACTGCCCACAGACCTAACTAGCTTTCAACTTTTCATCTCAGCCACAAGCCTCGACTGCAAATAACACATTCCAACCACTGCAAGTTACGATTGCCTCAGTCTTCCGAACCCAACACTTGTCGTACGTCTATAAGAGGAGCTACAAGGTGCAAGAGTCCGGGCCGATGATGAATCACGGTGGTCGTGGTTACTAAACGCGTCTGGTTTGTTGGCAAGGAAGTCACTTGAGATAAAAAGCTCACGCGTCCCCTCCTCCCCTTGACTTCCCTTTTCCTCTTTCATGATTTCTTTTCCTTTCTTAATTGACAGTTGAAGCTTATGACGTCTTAACGAGACACATCAAACCAACACACTGAAGAATTCGAATTAACTTCACCTTTTGTCGCGCCATTAGGCTCTGTCTGTCTGCCACATACCTCAACTACACTTTTTTCTTTTAGGTGTGAATGGTGTCATTCTCAGCTGCTACCTACGCTTTATCTACGGTCTCCGCCCTGCACAGTTCGATACAACTTTCGAGATGTGCTGTCTCATCCGAGAGAAAAACATAGAAGCTCGTGACGAGAACAGATGGAGGTATCGTCACACCAATTATATTTTCAGAAACGCAGGGGGTGAATACATCGAGCGAAAGGGCAGGGCTTGCCTTGAAGCCGGCAAAGGTCCCCTCTACGAATTTAGACCCATGAGAAGCCATGTTATCCCGCATAGAAATAGGCCCAGATACGACCACACCGCATCACCCAACTTCAACCAGGTTAACTGGGGTGGCGGGGGAACCGGAGAAAGCCTGAACCGAAAGGGATCTCCCCTGGGCACAACAACTCGTGACGAGACCAATAGCCCCAAGCCTGTCTTCAGGAACGTTGACTGGAACGCCAAGGGGCATCCCGTACGATCGGTATCTCCCCGAGGTACGACTTCTCGGCTTGTAAGTGACCAAGACTTGTTAATGAGAATGTGTGCTGATACTTGACAAGTAAGTCGGTGAGACCTCGCGACGCTCCGGACCTGATGCCTAAGGCCTGGCCGACAAGATCAAGCCGAGAACCCTTCAATACTCTCTACGAACAGCTTTGCTACTAAAGCATGTACCTCTTTAACGGGGTGATATGAATCGAAAAAGATATGCTTCTCGGGATCACTGCATAAATGTCGTGGAACACCCTCGCTCGTATAAACGCCCGTGAGACATGCAGTCGGAGGATTAACATAGTCCTCATCGAACCCGTACGCCTCGGGGTCCGAAACCATGTCGTTGAATAGATCCTGCACGTCGATCACTGCGGTCTTGGCGTATGCTGAGTATCCCGCTGCGATTTGCTCAAGACCCTTCGTCAAGGCTGGGACGTAGTCTTGCACGCTGGGGACGTTGTAGGCTGAAGAGTTGTACGTTGCTGGAAAGGTCCTTGCGTTGAGATAGTTGGCTAGGATGATAGTCTTTGCACCTGTATTGAATCAGAATATGGATTTTGAGTTTGAAGGGAGGTCTTACCGGCTTGAAATAGTCTGTTAACGTTCTCGTTGATCAAGCTCGTAACCTGTACTCCAGTGATACTTGTGTTGAAAAGAATGTCATTGGCACCAATCCAGTGAACAAAGATATCACCAGCCTGAGGTTTATCCCACGATAGAAACGACAGAACTTGATCTGCAGCTGAAGGCACAGGAATCGTCGACTCAGCGCCTGTACCTCCAGCGACGAAATCATTGTTGGTAGTAGCTCCACCAGTCGCGAGGTTGATGAGCTCAAGACCGAGCTGCTTGGCCACTACATCATTCCATTTCGGTCCATTCCTGTCGAGAATTAGTATACAATCTCAATTGAGAAAACAAAAACTCACGAGAAAGAATGGTGGTAGTACGCTGGATCAACAGGCCAAGACCCATTGCTCACGACCCAAGACCCATTCCCGTTATCGCTGAAACTATCACCAAAAACGACAAGTCTCGAGAACTTGGCAGGTTGATCGACGGGATACGCATGCGCCAAAAAGCTGCCGTACAGGCCTGTCAACAAAGCGCTGAACATTTTCATGGTTGATCAGGATGAAGTGAAGTTGGTAGCTTGGAATTTTTCAAGGGATGGGGTTGATAACCTCGGCAAAAAAGCCACCGACGATGGGAATGTCTTGTATTCATATAAACATTTCTCTGCCACAATATGACGCCCAAAAAAGGTGAGGAGCTGATTGGGTACTGCGGCATTTGGGCTTATTTTATCAAGAAAATGAATCCTACGATATTTCGTCATGCAGGTTTCCGTCCATACGAATGCTCGGGAAGTTATAGCCGGGATGTTCGGCGGTGAGATTGTTGCCATAGTTTGGGCCAATCTTATAAGCACTACGACTGAAAAGTTTCTGAGTGATACTAGACTTGTTCAAATGGAATTGAATTTATCATTATTGATGGTATCATTCTCAACAGACGGGTATTTCAAATCAGCTTGAGATGTGTCCGACGTTCATAGGAAGTCTCCGTCACCCAGAAAACTAAACAACAAAGCTTCAGTCTCTTCATCCATAATCATATTCCCCGTATCAAAACTCTCCGTCGCCGTCGGCGTCCCAACATATCCCTGCGCCATAGCCTTCGAGCTCTCCCCAACCTTCCGACATATATCAATCAACTTCCCCCTCATCTGATTAAACATAGACGGCAGGTATCTCGGTGGCGTCATACCCGCCCCCTCACTCATAGCACCCTCAATCTTGACCGCCAACCGCTCCAGCGTCGATGTGAAATCGTGTATGCCCGTGACGAGGTTCGGATCCCAGAGGGTGGAGTGTGTGACCAACAATCGGGAAAACATGTTTATGCAGTGTCCCATCTGGATCCAGTAGGTGTACGGCATGGAGAGGATGGTGGGGGGTGTTAGGAGGAGGAAGTTCTCGATTACGGCTTTGACGGCGTTGAGGCATGATACGAGGAGATAGGAGCAGCGGAGGGCGTGGGGGGAGGGGTCGGAGGAGGAGAGGAGGGTTGGGTTTGTGGGTTCGTGGAGGCGTTCGTCGATGCCGATTTTGTAGAGGTAGACTTGGAGCATGTGGAATGACATTGTCAATGGTGCTGCTGAAGGTTAGATTTAGATACCGAAGAAGTTTTAAGCTGTTGTAATACCTTGTAGACGGGATCCTTGATGTAGAGTCGCTCCGAGATCTTGTACCTGTCTCTCCACATGTGAGGTTGCCATAAATAGCGTATGCGAGATCTGTGCCTCATTTCTCTCCAAGTCTTGGTACAGCGTCGCGCTAATCGAACTAGCAACGAGTTGTATCCTTACTAGTTGCACGAGATATGTGTCCCAGGGAGATTCCGACCCTGCTTCGAGAATTGAGCAGCTGTTGTTGATGGAGGGTCGTGAGGGCATCGGTACAATATCTTTGACACAAATTCTTAGCCTAGATCAGGTCAGTTAGCAGATTGAAATTATATGATGGCTCTCGCTTACAGGGAATTCAACCAAAAGACTCCCAAGTGACATCTCCTCTCGTCACTAGTTCTCACAGGCTGAGGCTCTTGCTTCTTGGTGATCTCAGTCAAAACCCCTGGTGCAGTCCTGGTGCCTGATGAAGGCTCTTTGTCGAGGCCAAGTTCTGTGACTAGTGACATGGCCGTGTACATGAGATTGCTGAGTTGGTGACCGAGCACCCAATGAGTTTGGTACCTCAACATGTCAGTATACGCAAGTGCTTGCTCCCAATGAAAGACATACCATGCCAAGAAAACTAAAATACCTTGAAGGAGTTGAAGATTCTTCTCCGTAAGCGTCCATATTCTCCGCCCAATTTCTTCTCGATACTTCTGCGCAAGTTCCTGCTGTACCTCAATATTCTCTTGACAAGTAACTACCATAATTGCCATATACAGCATTGGTCGTTCTTGAAACAACTTCTCAGGAGTTTCATCCAAACCTATCCACACGAAGGGAAAAAGTGGCATCATTTCTTGACGATAGGTTTCGAGCATTTTGTAAGCTAAACGGTGAGAGCTAGATGATAGCGGGAATGAAAAGAGTGCGTGGATGGGTGATTGGGTTTCGGGTGGCGTTTGTGAACTTGAACTTGTAGCTGATGAGGCTTTTCGAGGATGAGTTGCTATTGTTATTGAGGGGAGAGTGGTTGTTGATGAGGATGATAGGAGGTTTGCGACTGAATCGAACTTGGATTCTAGTCTTAAAAGATCACTAGTAAAGTCAGTCGACTGCTACTTCGCAGGATGAAGTATACAAACTCTCGAGCATAAGTCCCGCCTCTCGAATGGCTCCTCCGACTATGACTCCCTCTCGGTTGAGAAACACACTCCTTATTCAATCTCTCACATCTATCCCACCAATATTAGCTCCATCCCCAACTCCAATATTGAGTAACTCACCTTGTACACCTTTTCTGCCCCAATACCATATCACATCTGACTTTTGCACTAGCACAAACAGTGCAAGCCTTGAGACCTCTGAGTTTCGTGTCATTGGCGTCCATGTTGATTGCGAGGTGATGATAGTGAAGAGGTGATTGTTGGGTTCTGAGAATTGATTGTAGCTTTGAACGTCATCAAATGGGCTTAGTTTCAGTGGCTATGCTGTGGTCTTGGCGTGGCTGGCGCTCTGATCCTTGGCGTCTTGAATCCTTCGGCAGTGAGAGTTGGAACAGCCTAAATAGGAAGCCCGCATAACGTTACCCGTATTATCGTAAAACGTATATGTCTGTTACTGAATACAAAACTCTATTATGATGTGTGAAATGAGTTTCTGAGCTAGTCGCAGGGGCTCAATGGTGGCCAAAGGCTATCCGAAGGAAGTTGGTGCTAAAGCCAATAGAGACAACCAACAGAATAGGTTGCACTGAAGCTTTTGGACATCGACCCGTTGAACGGCATGTTAAGCATGATTTCATTCACCAATTGAAGGCACCGGATTTTAGCTGATCCGATCTAAGGTAGAACTATGATTTCTAAATTCACTTCTTGCAACCGAACTTCAGTTTGAGTCATGGCTTACACCATCATGTCAACCACAACCAAGCGACCAAAAGTCTTTGCATATGCCACTTTTGATCTTGATGCTCTTATTTATCTCGCTAGAAGACTTCGAGGTCAATCATGCACTGTTGATACGTCGACGAGACCCAAAGCTGGTAGTACGCACTGGGTCATTTTTATCACTTTCGAGGATGGTGTCGAATGGGTATTCCGATCGCCACGGAGCGGACTGAGCGCCATTATCACCGAAGAATCTGCGTCCAAGTTACTCATCAGCGAAGCCGTGACTCTAAAGTATCTGAGGACTCTGGGTTCGATGCCGGTTCCCGAAGTCTTCTCGTTTAGGTGAGTTTGGTTACTCCAGAATAAGTACAATAACTGGAACACATAAGATCCTGATATCGCTCAACAGTGGAGATGGCGACAATGATATCGGAGCGCCATATATCCTCATGAGCAAAGCCAGCGGCCGTCCGTTGTCAGATTATGACTGGCTTGAGTTGTCTCGAATAGAAGGGTATCCAAATAGACGCCCACTTCTACCCATGACGGACACAGATCGAGAAAAGGTAATGGAGCAGTTAGGAACCATTATGTCCCGTCTCCTGGATAGCCATTTCGACAAAACTGGCTCACTATTCCAAGACAAGAACGGCAACTATTTCGTCGGCGAATGCCTAAGTCCCTCTCTCCTTTGGCAACACAGAGATGAGCTTGAAGGTATCGACCGAGGTCCTTTTGATCAGGAAAGCCAGTATCTCAGGTCTCTGGTTTCTGCCTTTACAGCACATGCCGAAGAGCTTTCGCTCACGCCCCATAGTTTCTTCGCTCCAATACCAGACCCTTTCGAATATCCGAATTGGACCAGTTATCGCAAGGCCGTTGAAAGATGGCAAAATTTCTGTTCCATTGGCGACAAGGTTGAGGGCAACAAGAACAGACTGGACTTCTGTGTTGCAGGTCAATTTTTGAACGAAATGATTCCTTACCTTGTCTCGGCAGAAGAACGGTTTGTGCTCTGTCACCCAGACCTCCACCGAGGCAATATCTTTATCGACGAGGACTTTAACATAACGTCTATCATCGACTGGAGTTCTGCATCAACGAGCCCAACCTCAGAGCTACTCTCCACTCCGGGGCTCAATGGGTCGCTGTCATCACTGAAGCCGTCACTCATTGCAGCTTTTAGATTGGGATTTCGCAATGGGGGCCAAGTGCCGGAGCCTCAGCAATGGGCGAGAGCTGACAAGATGTGGTACTTGCGACTGGTTCGAATGCTCTCTACACAAGACTACACTCTCTTTAAGTCGCTGTACGATCTTGTGTACATTAAGAATTCAGATGATATTCCTCGACAGTTTCATGAGAGGAGCATGCAAGATTCTGGCCGAGCTTTATTCGCCGAGTTGTGCCAAGAAGGCGAGTCTGAAGAAGACGAACCAACACAAGAAGAGGACGGCAATGGTCAAACAACTGTTTCTGTCGAAGCCGTGATTGCAAGAAAGCTTACACTAATGTCTGAAATGAACACCAACTTTGTTGCAGACAAGAGACTGTGGCTATGGATCGAGAACGTCTTGGAAACACTGGATGTATAATCTCCTTCACCTACCACAACATTCTGTTACTAAGATAAAACCTTACTTGTGATTTCTATCAAGATAGCGGCTTGGGATTAGAAGGGCCCTATAGGGTTCAAGGATAAGAAACGAAAGAAACAAAAGAAGTGATGCATATCCGGGATATGTACAATGGCTTCCGCACTGTCCATTGTGTACCCAAGCTTCTTGGTATCAGACAGTCAACATGCGCCGATTCATGTCACATACTTGATGGAGATATTAACGAGTGTCAATATCGGGTATGTACATCGCAACACCATGAAACCCGAAATGTTTGTCAGTCGCCAGAGGTACTAGCATGCCCAGTCCAGACTTGATTGCGTTTTGACTTATGGAGTGACAATCAGCCGATCTCTTGCGCATGTGTAACAAAGCCTTAGGCCGGTGTGGTGGGATTGACTTGTCCAACAAGTGAAGGTAATGGATGCAAGTCGTTCTGAGTTTGGCATTCGGAGCCAGTCTCTCTCTCATCACATAATCGTCATGCTTGAAACACTTAGAATCGAGATTTGTCCCATGATATAAAAACCACGTGCTATAGAAAGGAATGATGGCTTTTGACTTAATTAATTTAACACTGGTTCTCAATCCATTAAGAATTTGCAAGAGATGCGGCGGCGTTTTCTGGGCTACTTTTAACTCGAGTACGAGATGAGCCTGTCCGGAACCAAATGGCTTATCTGCCGGAGCAAGAGGCCTCGAGCAGTCTGGCTCGTATAATGCCAATATTGAGTTTGTACAACAGACGATGTGACGAGACCGAGTAAACAAACCCAGCATCAAGTCTCGCTAAAAATAGAGACTTGGCCTGGTGCCTGAATGCGCCAGAATTGACCCTGTGACATGCATCTCCCCGTCAGCGCGAATGCCCTCAGCAGCCTTATGCATTCCAACAAGGCGCATGACACCGCAAACAATAGTCTCATGGCATTGTTTTACCAATTGCATATGATTCTGTCGCAAACATTTGAAGATTCATCTGTTTTGATGAGGTATCGGAAGATCCCCCTGGAAAGTGGTATTTGGCCTAACCCATTGCAGGCTCATTTAATTTCAACTGAAACATCCATGTCCAGGACCCGCACGCCATCGACTCCTTACAATATGTCTTCCCTCGCCCTGTAGCTTTGACCAATCGTTCACCTCTCCCCCACTCACTCTCTTTTTTTCTCTGCCTTGCACTCACTCTCAATGAGAGAGAGCGTTGCGTTCGTTACAGGATGGCAGCCCATTCGCCTCAGCTCAACCGCCGCGGGTCGGTAGACCAGCTCTTCGAGCTGGTGGAGGGTCTCGACGAGGCCCAGATTCACACTCTCCTTGAAGACTTCAACAATACCGTATCGAGCAACATTCCCGTCTCCCACGGCATAGAAATTTTTGAGCATCCGACCACGGGCGTGACCAAGACGAAGACTGCACCTGCGCGATCATCCTCGATTCGAAAGTCGTTTAAGCAACTTCCTAGATTGTTCACGCGCACGCCGAGCAAACGAGCTGTCTCTGCACCGATTGCGCGTCCGAAAACAGCGGCGCCGACGACGAAGCATTACAGGCGGATTAGTCGACCTGTACTACCGACGCTTTCGAGTGGACCAGACTTGGATGCTCTGCTCTCAGCGTATCTTGCGCCAGCTCCTCCGCCGTCGTCTTCGCACAAGACCATTTCCCCATCGCGATCGATATCGAGTAATTCTACACTGAGCCTCGAGGCGGAGGACTCGGGCGTTGATTCACTGGCACCGCTTGTATTCGGTCGACCGCAGCGAGAAGCGAGTCCAATGGGCGATATTATGGAAGTGCTCTCGTTCTAAGCACCGAATAACTATGGACGAATAATACCAGCCAACACGGCACTTGGACGTATGTCCACCACGACAGTAGTGATGCAACCACTACAACAACACTATTTGCTAGCTCTGCTTTGACATTGGCTCGGCGTTTTTCTATTCTGTACGATCATTGGAGGCGTTTTTAAAGCTGTTTGCTAGTCAGGTACTAGACTTGTCTGTCACCCAAGGGGAGGTCCACTTTCTACTACTACAGATATTCATCCAATACTGTTTGTACTCAATGGATTCACGAATTCATTATAACTTCCCTACTACGTACCAATCTACTATACCCTTTCTTTGTTATGCATTTGCTCCTTGACTTGAGGCTCTGAAGATTGTTTGCCGTAGCGAATTTGCCCGCATTGACTGTGCACATCGTCATCTCGTAAGGCGCTAGTGCAGTGGGCCTCCTTAGACGACATGTCTTGGCACTTGTAAGCTCAGAAGCTTGCTTCTTGTTGGGGATCGTACCGCTGCATCGTTGTTTCAGTGCTGGTGCCCTCTAAAAAGACTTGAGATCGTGTATTAGGCGCCAAGGACAACTTTAGTAAGCCGTTTTATCCTTAAGTATCGTAAGTATCCTAAAGTTACCCAAGTACCATTACCAGTTAAAGTCTTGCTCCTGATTACCACGTGACCCTACACGGGGAACTATCGTTGACCTCAGCCTCTCAGGAAACCCATACCAGTGACAGAGCAAAGGCACTCAACAATATCGTCAATTTTTCAACTTGCCAACTTTCAAAGATTCTGAACATGAGACGCAGAAACGTTCCGCCCCCTGTAGTATGGGTAGTCTTTGGTGAGAATCAACAGATCATGGATCTTATCGAGGAGGTCGCAGCAGAGAAACAACGAAGCAATAGGACTTGTAACCTTGCTTCTTCTTAGGGATCGTACTGCTGCTGCATTGCTATTTCAGTGTTAGTTTCCTGCCCAAATGACTTGAGATCGTGTATGAAGGGCCAAGGACTCATTGAGTAAAGAGTTTCCCTAAGTTTATCCTACATTATCATAAGTTATCCTAAGGCCACCTTGCGTTTATTCAAGTTTATCCTATGCTACTATAAGTTATCTTAAAGTCACCTTAAGTTTACCTGAACATTTGATGAACCAGGGACTTACTCTCACCCATAGACTGTGACCATACCACGTGACCCCACACTGGGGGAAATACGTGGGCTTGGGCCTGAGGGGAGATTTGGTGCCAGAGCAAAGTCATTCATTCAACAGCATCGTCAAATTTTCAACTTGCGACTTTTTCGAAAGTTCCGAACATGGGACGTGAAGACCTTCCGCCCCCCGTACGGGCAGTCTTTTACGAGAATCAAAAGATCATGGATCTCATCAAGGAGCTCGCAGAGAAACAGCAAAACAAGGCTCAGCAAGACAAGGCCCAGCCAGACAAGCAGCTGCAACGAATTCTTGACAGGATCTACAGAAACATCGAAAGATACGGCGATGCCTCAAAAGACAAGAAAAGGGTCGAAGCTTACGTCTACGACACATGGCGAGATCTCCTGCACACCATCAAAGCTATCCTGAAACTGCCTGGTGCCGACTTTGTGGGCGCCAGGATGTGTTTGTTTCTCGGTGCAGAACTTATCAGCCGCCCTGGTTTTCCAAAACTGTATGAAGCCAAGGAAGAGGCCCATAAGCTCGCAGCGGACGAGAAGATTGCCGATCTACATGAGCTTTGCACAGAGGCTGATGATGTTCTCCTTGGTGCCCTGCGCAAGATCTGGGTCTGTAGCGGACAGACTGAGTCCTTTGACTGGGTTTTCACAGAGCACCAAATCGATAGATCGTATGGCCAGCGGGATGCTGAACTTGCCGTGGTCCTCTCACTCCAAGAGTATAAACGCTGCATTAGCAAAAGGAAGCAGGAAGAACGGGGTTTCTTTTCACGACTGGACGACGAGTACAAACCCACAGTCTACAAATGGTTGAGACCACGAGGGTACCCAGAAGAAGAAGGAACGGGCTCGGATCCGAATTTGACCAGGCAGAGGATGAAAGGAAACGTCAAGCCGATCACAGGCCATATAGCCACCACGATTAACTGTCTGGACGAGTATGGGTGTTCAGATGTCGAAATAAACAACCATGTTTACATCTTCCGCCGCTCTTGGCAGTTTTGCTTGGATGCACAGCAGATCGCGGAAGGAAACGTCGGTAACCAACGAGAAGAACTCCTAAACACGATCCTACTCCGCCACCGCGTCCCGCGAGAGATTCACAAGGAGATTTCATCTTATCTTAATAACCACGAACCATTCCCTTATCTCAAGAAGCTCGACATCGGTGCAGCTTACACTCCTTTCCCTACGGTCGGCGAGAGATGTCTTGAATGTGAGCATCTGGATGAGACCTCGGCTATCAAGCGCACATGCCCTGAGAAAGCGTTGTACATCTGGAATCTTGCATTGCGACGTTTCCACAGCTTTCATAAGGATCGCTTCAACCAATGGTCTCTGTGTAGTCATGGCAGTGACTGCGAAGGTCATCACGATTGCAACGACCACAGTTGGGCTGTTCAAAGAGATCCGGAGTTCACTCAATTCATCGAGAAAGAAGCTTCCAGAGACAATGATAAGTTCCTGTCTCTCGATCAAGTTGGCCTCGGCCCCGCTCAGCATATTCGTTTCAGCAAAGAGGAGGATAAGATTCGAGAAAAACGAAATTGTGAGAAATCCTTGAACGGCGATGAAGCCCACGAAGACTGGATGATAACAGGTGGTCTGGGAGGCTTGGTGGACGGCATGCTCCACGGAAGAGTACTGGTGATGGCATGGAGCGAGGGACAGGATGGTGCAAAGGGCGAAAAGGAAGGCTGTCCTCGAGAAGCCGGTACGTTCTCGATGCTCCCCAGATGGGCTCTTGGCCGAAACCTTTTCGCGCAGAGAGCCGCAGAGTTGGCGATCACAGACCTCCATTCGTGGCCTGGGCGATGTGAGTGGTGCGAGCAACCCGGCAAATCATTCTTGACCAGGGAAATTGCTCGCTCCCTTTACTTCTCAAGTGAAGATTAGCTGGAGGCTTTTGAAAATGGAGGCACGATAGTATTTCTGTCATGAATTCCTTGTCAGAATAGAGAAGATCTGAAGTTTTGTAAGTCTGGCTACAGGAATCGTTTGCTGAGACAAGTTCAGCTAACATTTAAGTTGCTTTAGATGCCTTTAGATGACTTTAGACGACATCTTAGGAGCAGTGGTGAAGAGTACCGACTACCACTTGCAAAGTATGGATTTGACAGAAGGCTGGAGATACATTGGAACTGAGCAGCGAAATGTAAGAGTTTGTAATGAAGTAATAGTTCCGATTTCTTTACCAGAAATTGAAATGTTAGAGTCTTGTAGAACCCTCGAGAAATAACCATTTGTGAAGTCTTAACTTCTCCTGTACGACCAGTAATAAGGGCGTGACAGTGAAGCGTGATCCAACGTGATTAGGACTCCGCCATGTGAAAACTCGTGTCTACAGGTTACTTCTATCTATTATCTTTGCAGTCGCTTAGCAGAATAGGAAATCAAAAGTTGAGTGTATCAACAGCTAACTTCTAAGCTTTCTGTGGTGCATACGCTCATAGCCACAAGGCTCAACTACAAATGACACATCTGGCTCAAAACACAAGGCGACATGCCACCCACCCACTCACTACCTATCAAGGCAATTATATTTTTGACATGCAATTGCGCTTTGAAACCGATGAGCCAAAATCTGACCCATCCCTGGAACAAACATTAAATACTTACCTCTATTGGGTGGCACGCTGCATGTTTGCTTAACCAATCTGAACAAGTGGAAATCAGTGCGTGCACCCAACAAACAGTGCTGCGGGATACGACTATGAATCAGAAGCTACTTCTTGTGTTACCTCGTTACCAACCACTGACACGCCACTGTCCTAAGGCACGAAGAAGACTTTCGGTTCTTGCTTCTTTGTGGAAAATCTCAACTCTTCAAAAACAACACAGCACTAGGACACCGCAAAGATGGATGACGACTTATTCGCCTACCAAGTCGACGGTATTCAGCGCAAAAACTACCGCTCAGCTAGGCGCATCAACAATCTAGCTCAGCAAATAGGAGACACAGGAGACATCACTCAGGAAGTCAAGACACTCGTCAATCAACTGTATGACAGCATCACTGATTTAGTCGAAATTTGCGCCGAATACATCGACTCAGACATCCCACATGATCCCAATATCAGTGAAAAGGTTGCCTTTGATGCTTGGCGTACTTTCTTTCGCCTTATTGAGGCACTTCGCCAAATCCCTTCGTGTGGAGAATTCGTTGCGGCACGAATGTACCTCTGTGTTGGATGGGGTTTCTGCCAGGCTCCAGTCAAACTTGGTTTCGACGACAATGACCTGGCCAGAGAAACAAAACCGTTGTACGAGTTCATCGCTGATCTTGATGATGTTCTCCTGGAGCCCTTGAAGGAGATCTGGGCGCTCAGTGCAAACCGCGAGCGTTTCGACTGGGTGTACACGGACTTTGACAGCCCATCTTTCCGTGCGACGGTTGGAGCGCTTTCACCACAAGAACAAAAAGACCTTGGCGGTATCCGACCAAAGGAATATTGGTACAACGACCCAACAGAGTCTAAAGAGTATGTTCTTTACACAGGAAAGATGCCAAGATGGGACTGTGGCGAGCAAGACCACTATGATTCCGAGTGGACGTGGGAGAGTTCTGACGGTCCCATCAGTATATGGCTAGAATACAGCATTCTGACTGATGATGATCCTCGCCGGAGCATCGGGCATGGGCTTGATATATTTCGCAGATCACGCCAGTTCTGTCTGGATGCCAGGCAAAAGTCTGAGGCGCATATCGGACGACAACAACATCAGGCCTTCGATGAGGTCGCCCGTCGTCGTCTCCCTCCCGAATTACGGAATCAAATTCTAGGCTACATCGAATATCGCGACCCATTTCCATATGTGGAGAAGCTCGATCTCGTAGAGGCATATGCCCCCTTCCCTACAGTCGGTGGAAGCTGCACCCAATGCGATACCAGCAAAGTACAAACGACAGGAAAACGAACCTGTCCCCAGAAAGCCATGCACGTATGGAATATGGCCCTGCGCCGCTTTCACACCTTCCATAAGATCGGCTGCGAAACATGGTCACTATGTTCCCACCACGACTGCAAAGGTCACCACGACAACTACAGCTGGAAAGTCAACAAAGATCCTGGCTTCACGGCATATCTAGAATCTCAAGCTGCATGAGGCAACGATAGCTTTGTTTCACTTGACCAAGTTGGCTTCGGGCCTATGAACCCAATCCGAATAGGGTCAGTAGAAGACTGGATACGGCACGATGCGCTATTCAGAGGCAACGGTATCTATAGCGATGCACGCGACGATGTACTCATGATCGGAGGTCTGGGAGGATTGAAGGATCCCATGATTCATGGACGAACCTTGACAGATGGATGGGAGGGAGATATCGACCTACTTTATGACAGCGAGGAAGAGGGTGTCTCGGATATGTCAACTACGTGGCCATACGGACGGAATTTGTCCTCCGAGAAGGTCGCCAAGGAGGTTATGAGAGAGCTGCACGCGGAGACTGATTGTGAGTGGTGTGTTAATGTGACGGACGTATTTGCTTTGATCATGTAGGGCAATGCGGTACTCAGAATGTACAGTGTAGTACGCGAACGGGGAGGCAAGAGGATTTGAAGGGCAGCGTCGGGAAGACGTATTTGTCAAAATTATGTACAGTATTGTCTCTATTAGCAGTCCAAAGTCAGGCTCTCCAGCAGCCACTGGAGCATAGATGAAGCAAAGTCCAGAAACACGTGTTTCTCATGCCCTGCTAGTTCTGTGATAGTGTCCTCCAGATTTCGTGTTTGCACCGTAAGGTCTTTGAGCATGACTTGGCCTGTCGTAGTAGAAATCAGCCTTAGCCATTCCAATCAGATCATAGTATGACTGGACTGGCAGTCTGATCAAAGAAGGGCCTTCCTGAACCCTCGTTCTTAGTCTCGCAACCCTCGCCCATTGGGCTTACTATCATTCGGCCAACTTTTAGCTTGCGAAGGATACTAAGTTCTGTCTGCCGGAATAAGCGCTCAGCCACAAGTCTCAAAACCGCAAATAACACTTCTAGCTCACAACTTAAACATCAATATTGCGAAGGATACGTTCCCTGTTGGTCAACGTTTTGGTGGCTCTCCCAGCACAGAAACGATCTTCACGGTGTACACCAGTTATAGCGCCATGCGCCATGTCCGTATGAACTAGAATTCCATTACCTTCATAATGGCCAATACCGATAAAACAACTGAAGGGTGACAACTTGGCACAGAATTTCGGAAAGGAACGGACATGTGATTCAGGTTACTCCAAGAACAGACAAGGATGTCGTGGTACATGACTTGATCATGCATTGGATCATACGAGCAGCTCCTTTGGGTATAGCAGACACTGGAAATATGCCAAGGATCTAATCTGATAACTTTATTCGCTGTTTAGGCGAGTTGTGCATGTGTGGCGTGGTTAGATCAGATAAGATAATCTCAATCAGGATATCCGTAAAATCTCGCGACATCCAATGGCCTCACTTTAGCGCTAGCCAAGACATTTAAGACGAGCCGACCTCGGGACCAAGAGAAGAGAAAACTCTGCACCTTTGATAAGTGAGTGGTTTATAACTATGAGTCCCATGAGGAATAGTAACATGTTTAATCCGCATCTTCTGGCCACAGACCTGTTATTGAATCGCTGACCATGGACAAAACAACTGGCACCATCGAGCTCGATCAAAAGGATGATCCCAATCCACCCCAAGCTGCTCCAAAACTTCCAGGAGTCCTGCGCGTGGAAGCAGCAGCTAGCAAACTCACAAACCCCAAACGATGGATCTTCTTCACCAGCATCTTCTTCTTCAGCTACGCCCTCAACCTCGACTTCCAGACACGAAACACCTACGTCCCTTACGCCACATCATCCTTCGGGAATCACTCCCTCCTGGCTACGGTCATTGTCATTCGTGAAGTCGTGGCCTCTGCTATTCAGCCCTCGGTTGCAAGGCTGACTGATGTATTTGGTCGTATCGAGATCTTTACCCTCGCTGTCGTCTTCAGCTTGGTCGGGACCATTATACAGACGTACTCTGGAAATATTCAGACTTTTGCCGGTGGTGCCGTGCTGCATTCGCTCGGGTACAGGATCTCAATCCTTACTATTGAGATCATGATTGCGGATTTCACGTCTATGAAGACGAGGCTGTTCTTTGCTTTTGTGCCCAACTGGCCTGCCATTGTCAATATCTGGATAAGTGGAGATATCACATCCGCTATTCTTTCAGTGACTTCTTGGAAATGGGGAGTTGGCATGTTTGCAATCATCAACCCGATCTGCGCTCTGCCTCTTATCATCCTCATGTTCATCCTCGGGCGTCAGACGAAGCGTTCAAGATTGGAGCAGGAGACTTCCTCTTGGACTGCGTCTCTCAAGGCATTGCTTTGGGAGCTTGATGTCGTTGGCGTGCTGCTCTTAACGGCTGCTCTAGCTATGACATTGATCCCTCTCACACTGGCAGGGGGACAGAGTGCCAAGTGGAGAGATGCCGGGATCCTAACACCTCTCATCATCGGTCTCATTCTTTTCCCAATTTTCGCCATATGGGAAAGGAAAGCAAGTCACCCAATGCTTCCAATTCACCTTCTCAAACACCGAACCGTATGGGGCTGTCTCGGCATTAGTGCTATCTTCCCATTTGCCTTCATGGTCATCGGAAACTATCTGTTCAGCTTGCTTGTGGTATCTTACAATTTCACCATCAAAGACGCTACCCGAGTGGCGTTACTCTATCAGTTCTGCGCCATCATTGTAGGCTCTCTCCTCGGCCCGATTGTCATCAAGATTCGACGCCTCAAGGAAGTCATCTTGGCTGGCATTGTACTTTTGTTCGTCGGATTCGGACTTATCTACCACTTCCGAGGTGGCTCTGGGTCTAAATCTGGAGTCATTGGCGGAGAGGTCATGATGGGCATTGCTGGTGGCCTTTTTTCTTGGCCAACACTTATTCTTATCCAGACCGTGGCGCGACACGAGTACATTGGAGTCTTGATATCTCTCGTTTTCACTGCAAATGCGATTGGCCAAGCACTAGGGAGTTGTGTGTCTGGCGCCATGTGGACACAGACTCTGTACAAAGAGCTTGAGAAGAACCTTGCACCATTTGGCAATGACACGCTGGCTTCAGCTGTCTACGCCTCGCCTTTGACTGTCGTTCCCCAATATCCTTTGGGATCGCCCGAGAGAGAGGCCATGGGCATGAGCTATCGATACATCCAAAGAAACTTGAGTATTGTCTCGTTATGCCTCGTTGTACCTATGCTGGTTCTTGGGCTGTGTCTGCATAATCCTACACTTTCCGATCAGCAAACCCAAGTGGATGAAACCACCGAGTCTCCAAAGGAGCAGAAGCAGAATACTGGTAACTAGCATGGACGTTGAAACCCAATCTCGGTGTCATGAATACGAGCTCTCAGCCACAGGTCTCAACTGCAAATAGCACATCTAGCTTACAATTTAGACATTACACCACAACGTCCACCTTACTTTTACAGTATAAATGCTGATAAAAACAAAGCTTGTATTACAGAAGTCTAGCTAAGATGAATTCATCATTCTTGCCTAAATAGCCTCTTCTCTGCCTCCACCGTGCCATAGTGACCATAACTGAAAGCAGAATCCGAATTAGACTTCCATCTCAAGGACAAAGCGCCGAAGCGATCATGTGTTTCAGGCTGCATTACAAGCGACTTCATTCTTAACGTCTCTGGACTGTCTTCCCCCTCGCAAATCACCCTGGCTTGATATGATCTCTCAGCGAATGTAGTAGGCCCGCCGACAGCCCCGTGCGCAATACAAATCCGGAAGGCTTCGTCATAGAGCCGGGCGCTGTGCGGTGCGACACAGACACCGTATTCCTCTTGCAGAGTATGAAGTAGTGACAAGCAGGCTTTGAGGTTTGCTTCTGGATTATGCATCATAGTAAAGACGTTTTTAATGCCAGCGCCAAGCTGTTGGATTCGCACTCGACGAACATCGCTAGCTTGGAGTTGCGATGGAGGCAAAGAGCATAGAGAGCATGCGCAGTCGAAACCGAAAGACCTTTTGAGCATAGGCTTTCTCTCATTAGATGGGCCTCCTTCATAATAAGAGATCGTAATCTCCTCTCCTGCCTTGATCTGTCGAATGGCATGGATGGTTTCGTGACCTGCTTCGCTGTTCCAGTTGTGGTGTGAGTTTGGCAGACAACTGTGATTGATTAAGCATATCGTGGGATAGACACCGCCCACAATCGAGCCTGGCCCACATGGAAGGGCATTTGTTCTTATGATTCCGCTGACAGGGTCTCTGCCGGGAAAGTTGTTGTGAAGGGACAGAAACTGCCGTTGCTCTGGCTTGGACAAGGCCTTCAGCCTCGGCGCCGCAGTGGCCTCCAAATCGCCTGGCATCATAGTGCTAGCCAAGAGAAGTGGCTTTTCGCAAAGAATACGGGTTCCAGCAGGAATATCAACTTTGGCGATAAGGCCCCTGCCCTTTCCAGAGATATCCCTGACTTCGAAAAGGGGCCCAACAATGGATCTCGGTGGATCAGGCTGAGAGAGAAGTATTAGAACAGGAAGGACATATGCGTAGCTTTTTAACGTACCTGTTCGTAGAGCCTAAAGGAGTCATTGACTTCATTCTCAGAATAGTAACCGAATTCATTCTCTTGTTCTCGCCACCCCCGAACACGAAAATCAAAAAATTCGCAGGCAATGACACGCAATACGTCGATGTATATTTCCGCGCTGAACAAATCGTCATTCGGTGTAGAACTGAAGCGCAGAAACTTGTGGCCTTCGAAAGGAAGGAGGAGCTGTTCCCCGGCTTCAAATTTGATGTAGTTGTCCTTGATCTCGACTTCGCTGTCACCTTCGTAAACGAACATGACGCGTTCGATGAATTCATCCCACCTCTGCTGGTCCTCAGCCCTGGAGGAGAGGCGAGGAACCATGTCGAACCCAGACGCGCCCCGGCACATTGCGAAAACGGATACCAATTCTGGTCATGTACTGGTACTGATTCCGCGATATGACTAGATAGCAGGGGAATGTCAGATACCGGAGTAAAAGATCTTATTTTTAGATCAAACACAAGTCTCGACAGCAAAGGAAAGGTAAGAGACTACCTTGATGCCTGTTGGTGGACGAGACAGGCTCAGTGCTATCATCTATGGCATGTAGTTCTGTCTCAACCCAAAACCTGGCTTAGGTCTAAATGACGAATAGGTGTGTTTAATCAGAGCCAATACACAAATGAGACAAGATTCAATACCTCTTTTTCTTTGCTAACTCTGTTGTTGGGCCCTCTAGTGATCCTTATTGGGTTGCATAAACGCAGGAGGGTAATCATGTGAGTTATCGGTCGGCCAGTTGCACGGAGATATGGTCAACAGGTTAAATATTCAGTCATGGACAGATGAGTTGATAAGTCTAAGACAATACATGAAGTCCATGTGAGATTTTATATGTAAATTGCAATAATTCACACAGCCTGTTGCCTATCCTGCCTAACTGGTCTATTTGCCATCATCTTGATGTTTTTCCAATTTGGTATAATGCATCGGCTGTGAGTTAGATGTGTTATTTGCAGTTGACTTATGGTTGAGAGCTTAAATCAGTACAGAGAACTGAGTCCAACTGATGGACAATCTCGTGGCCTGTCTGCAGACGCAGACACAATCTCACAAACCAGGCTACCTACCCTAGCTGTGATGTTATTTGCAGTCACAATCAAAGTCAGACAAGCTAGGTCAGATAATTTGATGCGAGACAGATAATTGAATTGTAGTATAGAGTTTCCATGGCTATCCTAATCACCAGCTTACAAAGTCGCACGCGCAAACAAAAGAGAGCGGGCTCAGAAATCTCTGTTATGCAGACAAATACTAACAACTAAGCTTATCGACAATAAAGTATTTCCAAGCATGATCTCTTGATAAAGAAACATTCGATTCGGGCCTTAATAAAGATTTTATCACGATATGTCACAAGCGATTGGCCGTAAAACGTTTTCTCATTTGGCTAGGACGCCCTTTGTCTTGTCAAAGGCGGATATAACGCCCGGGTTTAGTCGAACCGGCTGTTTCGCACATCACGCCCTGCAAAACCTTCTCTTAAGCGTCATCGGAGCTGAATTGACTTTTCTCACAGTGACAGACTTTTTAAGCCTCCTTCTAGAACAATTCTAGACTAGAAATGCCGCCGTCGTGCAGATATTTTTCTCTAGCTCCAACGCATGTGATGCGATGGATGCTTCACAATCCCCCGACCTTCCAAGGCCGTATTAGTCCACCGCCTTGATCTCTATCATCACTGCCTCAAAAGAGAAAGATAGCACGGACATGAGTTACTCAACTATTACACCAAGCTTCCAGTCACGTAAAATAATCCCGAGGGGAGCCGCATCTAAGAAACTCTACGCGCGCCTCGGCCGCCGCCGGCGGAATTCGCATCACGTAAAAGTTACCACTTAAAACTCCACTGCGCGGGATCGTCTTGTGTAATGGAATCCTCGCTATCAACTGCTTTTACGTACAACGTCCACCGGCGGGTTCTTACCCCAGCGTGGAGAAGAGGAGATTCCCCAGACCTTGGCGGTCCTTTAAATCTGGATCTCTGCTTGCTTTTCTTTTTTGCAAAAGGGCAGAGTTGACAGCTCTGACTTGTTCTTTATTCATCTTTATTGTTGCTATTGTTTTTATATCATTTGGACTAGGGTCTGAGACTGAGGCTTCATCATGGATACCATCACACCACAGACCGCCTCCAAGAACGCGACCAACAAAGACTCTACCCTTGATCCTGATCAGATCGCTCGCATCGACCATACCTACGACCAAGCCATTGGCACAGTAACCGACTTCGAGAAACAGAAAACCGCCGAAGGCGAAGCCCACTTCCGTCGTCTAGGATGGAAGCGACTCGCTGTTATCCTCATCGTTGAGGCCATTGGCCTTGGAACATTCAGTCTTCCAGGCGCCTTTGCAACCCTCGGCATCGTCGCGGGTGTATTCTGCTGTATTGCCTTGGGCTTTATGGCTATCTACACAGCGTGGATCATCGGAAAGATCAAGGTCTTGTATCCTTCGATTAAACACTATGGCGATATCGGTGGCTTGCTCATGGGCAGGTTTGGTGAGGAGTTGTTTGGCGCTATGTATGTGCTGCAGCTCATTCTCATCACGGCCTCTTTCGTCCTCACTGGCAGCATCGCTCTGAACATCTTGGCCGACGATAAAGTTTGCGGTCTTATCTTCAGCGCTGTGTCGGGCTTCATGCTCTTCATCCTAGCTATCATGCCTTCATTCGCCGAGGCCGCCATTTTGGGTTACATCGACCTGGTCTGCATCATGACAGCCATTGGTATTGCAGTCATTGCCTCCGGCGTGAATGCTTCCAACCAGCCCGGTGGTATTGGTGCTTCAGATTGGTCTGCTTGGCCTGACCCTGACGCTACTTTCAAAGATGGCATGGTAGCTATTTGCAACATCATCTTTGCTTATTGCTTTGCTATGTATATGACTCCTTTCATGGATGAGATGCATACACCAGAGGACTTTATGAAGTCTGTCTGGACTCTTGGAGGTGTCGAGATCTTTATCTACACCCTCAGCGGTTCGCTCATCTATGTCTTCGTTGGCAAGGACGTGGCCAGTCCCGCTCTCCAGTCTTTACCTGGCATTCTACCCAAGGTGGCCTTTGGCGTGGCTCTCCCCATGATCTTCATCTCGGGTGCCATTGGCAATACTGTCACAGCTAAATATGTTCATTTGAGATTCTACAAAAACTCAATCGTTCGGTTTGTCAATACGCCCAAGGGTTGGGTTACTTGGCTCCTTACTCTGGCTGGCATTACAATTATCTCGTGGGTTCTCGGCGAGGCAATTCCTTTCTTCAACGACCTTCTCTCACTTAGCTCCGCCCTTTTCGTGTCCGGTTTTATTCTATACTTCCCAGCAGTTATGTGGTACAAGCTTATTTGCAGAGGCAAGTGGTATGCTAGAGAGAATATTCTTCATGCTGTTGCTTGCATTTTTACCTTTCTCTTCGGCCTTTTGGTTCTCGTTGGCGGAACATATGCCACAGCTTTGGATATCGTAAGTCTTCCATCCATCTAACTGGGAACGTCTGACTGACACGTACTGTAGCAACATCATTATGAGATCGGAGCTTTCCGTACCCCATTTTCGTGTGAGGCGTAAGAGGCTACTGAGGAGTTGAGAGTAGACTGTATGAATCAATTTGGGATGAATTTTATTTTTTGTATACTTGTACAATACGTGAAGCAAATGGAATAATGTAGCGAGTAATGATGTCCGAGTTTACTATGCCCAATAGATTGGTTCTGATCACACTCTCTTTCAATGTACCGAACTTCGTCACTCGCGAGTCTTTTGGCACCGAATATCAGATATCAGTCATATGAAAGTCTGGGGCCGAAGCTAGACGAGAGTGATAATCCATCTTACCAGATCCGCCTGTACAGCTGGCAAGGGTCGACACTTGTTCGCTTAGACGGAGGCAATTTGATGATAATAAGTTACGCAGTCCCATCACCCATGTAGTTGGTCAGCGGTGATCTGCGAAGCCATGGACCGTTTGGGAAACAACAAGCGACACGTTCCATTGGCTGAGAGTGATGCTGGGCGGGATGATCTTAGTTTATTGGTGCCAATCATCATGACTACATACGGTCCACAATGTCCTTAAAGCCGTAATAGACTCCTGAGTGACGATACCAGATAGTTATAAGTCGGATGTTCGGTATATATGGTCCGGAGTCAACGCGGGATTACTCGACCCTTCCCCCACGAATTGTTGGCGCGACGATATTTAAAGTCCTTATCATGGATAACCCCTGAATCATAACCTCGGCCGATGATAACCTGAACCCCACGTATTGTTGAATGTGAAGCTTGTGGCTGACAGCTTCAGAACTCAACATCCCCAACACCCGTATCCTAGCTCCTGGTATCGCTTTTGTAGCTGCTTTCTGAATCTCTCCTTTGCCATCTTTTCTTCCTCAGTGTCCTCTTCTTCTTCCTCTACCTCTTCATCGCTATACCGATCCGCGCATTTTCCGTACATGACATGAAGATACTCGTACGCATATTCTTCTCCCAAGCACAGTGGGCAGATAGCGTCATGGCCGCAATTTTCATGCGATAGTACTGCCCCACAGAAAAAGCAGGCTTTTTCTCGTGCATCATACAGATATATGTCCAAAGACCGGTCGTCCATACACAAATTGCAGAATCCATTCTCGAGTCGCGCAATTATATCCGGGACGTCGATGTTGTGAAAGAGGAAATCTCCTTGGAAGCGCAGATGAGAAACTGGGATCCAGTATGCATTTTCCAGAGCAGTCTTGGTGATTCTGAAAAAGGGTTCCATATCTTCTTCCACTCTGTCATTTTCAGGGTCAATCTCGTATGAAGGATCCTTGAGACATTTTTCATAAACCTCGACGTGATCACCACCCCTGAGCTCTCCACATTCCTTCCACTCTTCAAGAACGTTGCAGATCAAAGTAGGCTCGATCGTGCTACCGTTCGTAGACTTCTGAGTTATTTCAATACCATATACTAACTTGTAGGTGTTCTCGGTGACACGGATCTCTGCCAAATCTAGGATCTCCAGCCATAGTTCGGTGGGAAGGGTTTTGTTGCCTTGCTTAGTTGTGATGTGTGTATACCCTTGAGAAAGAATGTTGCGAAGGTAGCTTGCGCCCCAACGGTTAATATCGAAAATGAGAATCGAATTAAGCTTCACAAGGCTTTCGAGATCATTGGATTCTACCGGCTTCATTGTGAGCAAACTTTTGAAGGAAGATGAAGACGTGGTTGTTTTTGCTGTCGATGGAAGGTCGATTATTCCTCAAAGGGTACGTGAATGGATCAAGGAAGAGGAGGAAAGAGGACGATAAGATTACCACCTCTTGATTATATAGGTAGAGGTTGTCATCAAACTCTCTTTTTAAGTTCTTTATGTTGCGAATACTTTTTGATCAAGGTTCAGTGGCGATCTATACTTGCCATCATACACTTCTTTGGTGATAAATACTAAGCCACATATTCGAAATCACGATAACACGCCTCATGCTTCTTGCGAGTCCCCTTGGATTTAATAATACTAATTAAACCCTTTGTAGTGAATACAAGATCTCGACAATCGTTGTCAAGCGTCAGGAACACATCTAAGTCTTGACATAAATATTATATGCCATGCCATAATGCCTAACTCTTGAGCTGGATGTGAAGAACCAACAAACTGTGCACTATGAATATAGCACTAGCGGGAAATATAAAGAATGGTGCGGCCTATCGAGTTGTAACATAAAAATGATAGAGTTACACTTTCAAAAGCATCGAGGGGGCATCCACGTTCTTGGGCCTGAAAGTTTTGTCTGTAAGGGCATAAGTAATTGAAAACTTCACATGCAAACTTTATCGGCCTAACGAACCGCAGAGAATATTTGATACATATGATAAGAATATTATTAAGGTTTAAAGATACAATGGCAATAGTAGAAAGGCGAGACGCAGACCAGCTGCACAGCTAACTCGATGCCACGGATGTAACCTCGCTATCAATATTTAGTCCAAAATTGAAGTAAAACGAATTGACAGGCTGAGGTATTCAGAATGAGTTCACCGTTTTCGACGTGTAGTAACCACCACTGGGGAAAATTCGTTCAGCCTGTGAGAAATGATAGGCTCGATACTCAGGACTGGTATACTCCATACTGTAGATTTGATCTCTTATTATTCCATCGCACGAAATCTTGTTTGTTAAATTTAGATCACAAGATAGCTTAACCATATCCCACCTCAGCTTTGCCGAGGTTACATGAAATCGTATTCCAAAGCGCAATCTCATCCGCAGAGTTTCACAAATTTTTAGCGAGTTATTCCCACCCAAAAACCACACATAACATACAGGCAAAATACTATAACCCCCTTGAAACACTCGCCAGCCACCCTAGTAAAACACGTTTCCATATTTCGACGACCAAATTATTTTTCAACCAACCGAATCACAGCAGATAAGGAATCAAAACACAAACGAAACTACAAACCGTCCGATGCCAAGAGCTGCCACGCCGGTAAGGTCGGATCGAACTGTGAGAGAAGTGTTTCTAGACTCGGGCGTTTAAATGCATGTCATTCACCTCTGAGAAGTTATTGGTGGGATTATCATTCGATGTATGGTCGGAAATAGCCGAATAGGGCGTGACAGGCGGCTGTGGCTTTTCGCCAAAATAACCATTTTCGAGAAGCTTAAAACAATGACATGCTCGTGTATTGACTATGAAACGCGTGAAACTGACTCGAGTCGTTCCCTTCGGCCGTAATGGCCTTATCGTCCGGCCCTGACAATGATAGGTGCGCTTATTTCGCTTCGCCGTTCTGGATTAACAGGTTGACCGTGTTTTCAGGAATGCCCTTGATGACGTCTTTCAGAGACATGGATGCAATAAGGTTGCATAATTCTGATGCCTTGATATCCTTGAGGCCCAAGAAATAAGCCGCGAGCCCAGTGACGTGTGGTGTTGCCATTGATGTGCCTGACTCGAGTTTGACACCTCCTTTGATCCAGGTACTCTTGATGTCGACGCCAGGGGCAAACACGTCAATAGAAACACCGTAATTGGAGAATGAGGCTCTTGTATCGTTATGGGCGGTTGCTCCAACAGTACAGGCCATAGGTTCATTGCTTGGCGAAACGTGAGATGCGTCCATATCGTTGTTGCCAGCTGCTACAGCGAGAAAATATCCCGATTTGACGATATATCGTGCAGCTGCGTTGATAGCCGGCGAAGAAGCAACACTAAGAGACATGTTGACCACAATGCCCTTGGGACACTTTCGAGTCGCAGCATCCTCAACGATGAAATCCATGCCCGCGAGAATTCCCGATCTGCGGCGAAAGTATTTTCAGCAACACTCACATGATTCCCAGAAGATGAATAAACTCACGTCTGACCCGCTGTATACTCATTTAGGACCTTGACAGCGAAGAGCTGCGTCTTCTTTGCGACACCATACGTTTTGGACCCAATGGTGCCCGCAATATGAGTCCCATGACCATTGGCATCCAAGTCAGCGTTATCAACAAAGTTCTGCACGAATCTGGCGCGGCCCTCGAATTCCTGTTCTTTGGGTTAGCTTGTTTCAATTTACCGCCTTGCATAAAAAGGTACTGACAGGGTGGTCGACTTCAATGCCTGTGTCGAGAACATAAGTGCATGTGCCTTCACCGGCACTTTCGTCATAGGTGTAAGTTGTATGATCCTTGCCGGGTAGTTTGTTGGAGATACGGGCTAGACCCCAGGGTGCGTTTTTCTGAGTTGATGCTCCATATATGGTGGAGACCTTCTCGATGAAATCGACATTGGGGTCGTTGAGTAGATCTTTCAGCTCGGATTTGGTAAGGCTAGCTGAGAAGCCGTTGAAAAGATTGGAGTAGGTGTAGCCGGCATTGGAGGAAATTTTAGCAACTGTGCTCGCGACAGCTTCAGAAACTGCATTGGTCTTCATAAAGACGATGTACTTGCTCTCAGACTCACGAGCTCCTCGAGGGACGATCAGAGGAGCAGCCATGGCGGCCTGGGCCAGGGAGAAGAGAGTAAGGAAGTGCATAGTGACAGAGTGCCTCAAGTTGTTCTAGAGAAGATTGATACTGTGAATGACAACTGAGGAGCGACTTGGTTTTTTATGATCATTGATATCTTGGTCCAAAGGATTCAGTCCCTGATGATTATCTAGAGGTAATTTACAAATAGACTGAAGAGAAAAACACTATCTCTTGGGATGACGCGGCAGCATAAGCCCGTTTTTGCTGTAGTTCTCCCTTTTCGTGTCGATCATTTTGGCAGGATCAAGAGAGTTCGGGCAGAGAGAATATACTACTGTGCTCTGTGTTTGACTAACATACATTTCAATCCATCGTTGACTTGCCATGACGATGGAGGGTCCAACTGGCAACGCGGCTTTCAGGTTCGTACTGAAATGGTTGTTGCTGACGTTTTGTCCTGCGCCACGACGGACTCTAGTGAACCCCGAAAGGGTCCAGTTCTGTCTAGTAAAATCCATCAAGTAGATTTTCTTACTCTAAAATTGCAGTAAAGGACCAGTAATATTATTTTTCAATGTTGTTGATTGTGAATAATCATTCGGAATACCCTAGGTTCGCAAGAAATTTCGCACTGCAGGGATATTTCCCATCCCGCTTATCAGGGCGATAACGCCAACAAGAGTTATCAAGCAAATCAGAAGCCCAAAGAATGGATACAAGTTCTAGAGCTTAAAGGATTCTGAAAATCTAGATTCATATTATACCTTTATACGGAGATTACAATTCTAAAAAGCTGAAGAATTGGTCACGCAAGCCTAAGGAGGCACTGCTTGATGATCTCGTGTTAAAGTCGAGTTAGCGATGCGAGCCAGCCAATTAGAGCTGAGACGGAATATCGCACCTAAGGTCTAAAATTAAACTAGTGCGAAACTTCGGCCGAAAAGCTGTTGACAGTTTTGATCAAGGCTTGGAGACTCATTCTATGATTCTTGATCTCTAGCAATCTCTTTTCAGAGGTCAATTGATCATTCGAGACGAACCAGCAATGTTTTCTGCATACTCAAAACTGAAGTCGTACGACAATTCCAAATATGCAGAGGGCCGATATTCCGACACCGATTTAAGCTTACGTAGCAACCTTATCTATTCTGGCTAGATGCCGCCATCTCAGATGAGCCCAAGAATCCTGAATGCGAGATTAATCACATCTGATTTCTTCTAGATTTTCATTGCTAAATGGTTTCGTTAGTTAGCAATACATGATATCCACGTTTCAAATCGACCACGAGGACTTCAAGAATTTAGAAATCCAGGCCTATGAATTTCAGTTGCTGTCTACAATCTACGTAGGTCTAATGCGTCGCCACTCTGAAATGCTTCAAGCAAAAGCAGCCGGTTGAAGTCTCTCGATGAATGTGAAATACATCTTCTCGAAGAAGTCCTCAACAACACGGAGTCTGTCCCAAAGCGGTTAATAAAGCCATCGAGCCTCCTAAATTTGCGGCTCCGCAGACCACAAACCTTAAGTGCTACGGTGCTACCTCGACTGTATCGAACTACGCGCCCCCATCTACGAGCAAAACGTGTAAACTTGACTTGGCTGCGACCAGGGCTGCGTCAAGCCTCCTGAGAGGGCTGACGAAGTGTATGATGGCCAAGAGACGGAGAATTCATACGAGTAGTATGCAAACGGTACTGAGATTAAGTTGGATGGTTATCAATCTCGATGTAAACAAATTTACTGTATCTGGTCCCAGCTGAAAATGCATGCCAATATCTCTGCGTTTTAAACCAGCCCCTCACGAAACGCCAACCAAAATTACATGGTTACCTTCGGTTCCTGCATTATCAGAAAGTCTATTGCCAAGTGATATGATCATCATTCGATTATCATCGGAAATACAAGTGTTTCGAGACAATATATCCGCCCGTTCCCAGCAGTAAATCTTAACACTGCAGAATATGCCCCCCAAAACAGTCCGTCTATAGTAACCTTGTTAAGGATCGATGAAACATGTGTCGACTTTGAAGCGAACAAGAACCCACCCAGGTCGGCCCGCTTACACGACCCTGGGCGTTTAAACGTGCCCCCTTCACACAGCCTCCACTTTGTTTTTGATACAGGGGCCGTAGCAGAAACCCTCGCCAGCGAACCTGACATTAAAATATCGAGGTTTTTTCGGATGCGAAAAATGTATATATACTCGTACGACTTATGATGGAGTGACTTTTGTTGTCTTGTCATCATCAGCTTCAGCTTCTACAGCAAAGTCTTCTCTTCTAGGTCCTGGTGATCGTTTTTTCCTTTCTTCTTCTCTTCTCAACTTTACTATTCTTTGTGCCGGCACATTTTCTTTTTGACCTTATCTTTTAACTGTCAAGATGCATTCCTTCAAGAGCATTCTCTTTCCTTCCCTTTTTGCTTTGGCTCATGGGCACTCTGTCATTCTCAATGCCCAAGGACTCGACACTTCGCCTGCTAGTGTAGGATTCCAAGGTAAGCATGATACTATGAGTGCTTGATTGGTTTGAGACTAACCAGATCGTCAGTTGATCCCGAGATCGCCCGCAACTGTATCACTATCAATCCTTGCCAGCAGGATGCCACTATCATTCGTGATGCAGAGATCACTGCCAACATCGTCAACCAGTGTGGCCGCACTGAGCTGTCTGGTAACATCGATGTCGGCGAGAACACTGAGAACGCCCTTTCTGCTGGAAAGGTCACTCAGGTTGAGGCTGGTGGTGAGCTCACTGTTACTATTCATCAGGTCAACGCCGATGGTGCTGGCCCATACGTTTGTGATCTCGATGAGAGCAGCAACACCAACACCAACATTCAGGTATGTCCTTTGCTGAAACATAGCATATAGACGTGATCTAACAAGAGGTTCAGAACTTGACCGTTACAAATAACGTTCCCGGAACAAACGGTCTCTCCCAGGTCAAGACCCAGGCTTTCAACATCACCGTCAAGATGCCTGATGACCTCAACTGCTTCGGAGGTAAGCATGCTCAAGTTCCAAAACATGTCCGTGATATCTAACAAAAATAGCTTCCACTGGAAACATTTGCACCGTCCGATGCCGTAACAACGCCCTCGCTGGTCCCTTCGGTGGCTGCTTCGCCGTCCAGCAGGCCGACTCCGACAAGAAGACCAACACTCCTCAGAACATCAAGACTACTCAGCAACTCCAGGCTATCAACGCTCAGGTCCTCCAGAACCAAAAGGACTTCCCTGATTCCGTCAAGGCCAACGAGAACGCTACCAACGACGAGGCTGAGCAGAACAAGGCTGCCGTTGACGCTCTTCTTGGCAACACCGTCGTCACTTCGGCCTTTGCTACTGAGACACCCTCTGTTGCCCTCGGACGACCTCCTGCGGCTACCCAGACAGGTGATGCAGGCAACGGCAACAACAATGATAACAACAATGGTGGAAATAACGGCGGTAATGGCAACAACAATGGCGGTAACAATAGGGGTAACAACGGTGGTAACAATGGCGGTAACAACGGTGGCAATGGCGGTAGCGGACAAGGCCAAGGAAACGGGCAAGGTCAGGGCAACGGCCAGGGCAACGGACAAGGCAACGGACAAGGCAACGGTGGCCAAGGCGGCCAGAACGGCGATAACAACCAGGGAGGTAACGGCGGTAACCAGGGTGGCCGCGGGGGCCAGGGTCGAGGACAATTCGGTGGCGGTGGTGGCTTTGGCGGATTCGGAGGAAACGCCAAGCGAGCTGCTTCCAAGCTCCGATGGGCCAAGCGATTCTTCGCTCAAGAAGATACCTTCTGAGTGAAGTTTGCGTGAGTGAATAAAGGAAAAGAATACTGGGATACTGGGAAGTGGATGATGGGACAAATATAGTCAGGGGAGAGATAGATAATAAAGATGATGTACCAAAACAAGATGAGCTTGGCTGATTAACTCAAGGAATGATTACAGACGGTGAGAACCAATTGTTTCTTTAAATCCGTCTTGATAACATTTGACATACGACCTCCTGGTTTGCGTGAAAGTATACAACCCATGATCTCTTTTTTTTCTTCTTTCTTTTTCTTTTTCTTTTTCTTTATCGCTGCCTCCTAACATCATTGCTGACTTATACTTTTGGTTCTATGCTATTGAAACATTCCAAGTCCTCATCTTCCCAACCAAGTGAGTCAAAACATTTTTCAGCAATTGCACGACCCTCAAAATCAGTAGTAATAAAGTTACGAACTGAGGCAAAAGAACAGCATTGTATTAGCAAGCTAGGTTGTCCAGTTGATCGTCTAAGTCAATCCATTCACAACTTGGCCCAACTAGAGATGGGTGATTATGATCTCTTCAAGTTCACTATGATGATACAAGCTCTCAGCCACTGGTCTTGAATCTTGGTTCTATGTTATTTATGTATGGATGTCAAGTTGGAATAGTCTTAACTGACCCTGGTAACCTATACCTGGGCTGTGACACTGCAGGTGGAAGCAATATGTTTCATTAAAGCCAACATTCCAAGTCTAATCTCCAACAGCGACGCCTTTTGTTCCTTCAACTTGAAAGTGTACCTATACAGTACGCATCAATCTCAGTGCACCTTTTATGCAGTTCTTTCAAGTAGTCTCGAACAGCCTTACAACTTGCCCGATCCCCAGCATGTGTTCGAAGAAGGTCTCTCTTAACTAGGCCGATGATATCGCAAATAAACTGGCTATTGCCTTGATCAAGAAATTTTGATATTTCCTGGTGCTTGTAAGTGAATAATGTCAATAGCTCTCAAGCATTCCAACATACCTGTTTTATAGATTCTTTCAATACTACAGTATTAGGTACATTGTTGCCCCCGGCTAATCACTGCACTGCCAGTGCCTCTTTCGGTTAAAACCTGGGGAACTAGGCATTGGCGGGTGATATTCAAGTTTGCGTACTTGAAAAACTTGTCATCATCAGAACCTTCTTCTTCCTCGGCGGAGGTCGAGGCTGACAATGAATTCACCAGTGCCCAGCCGCCATGAGACCAGACTATGAAGTGCAGGATGATGCATCCGAAAGACCATAGATCCGAGTTGGGAGCCAGTTCACCGGTTCGTAGCTCTGGAGCGCGGTAGGCCGAGTCAATGCATATATCAGAGCCTCGTTGATGATGGGCTTGGTCGTCATGGTACTGCATAGACCCAAAGTCTGCAATCTTGAGTACACACTGAGTGATCCCTTTGGTTTCAAAACATAGAATACGCTCTGGGCTGAGGTCTCTATGTGGTGGCTGTTTCTCTGCCAGTACCCCTGAAGGGAATAAGTCTCGGATTAGTTGTAAAGCATCAACCAAACCAAATAGCTGTGCTGAGATCCATGTAGCCATGTCAACTACATCAACGCCGGGGGAGTTGCTGGCCCAGAACTGCTCTAAGTCACAGTCAGGCCGCCGGAAAATAAAAGATCTTGTGCAGCCATGCGTCAAGCCCAGAAGGAGTTGCAGCAAGTGAGGATGGCGTTTCTTAGCCAGTTTGAGCAAAGACTTAAATCTCAAATCATATTCTTTGGCTTCAACATCTCGCAGAACTTTAACGGCAAAGACATTCTGATTCGAACGCTAGAAACCTGCTGGTAAGCCAAGTATCAGTTAATACTTGATTCCAGGGTTGCTTACCTCGGGATTTCCCTGGCTATGGTGAGCGTGATGAATTGTGATCCTATGCATACCTAGGTATCCACACACGGGACTCATGGCGCTATTTGGGACGTTTTCGGTCATACTGAACGGGAGCGGAATCATATAGCTCATTGTGCAGTGCATAACCCTCGGATTATCATCGTCAGGGAGGATAAAGTACGGTGCTAACATGTACCATTGATAGGAATCAAACATGTCGGACTCGTGTTCCCTCCAGTTGATGAATGCTTGAATAGGTTGTGAAGACGTCCCGTTTCTCCTGACTAGCCTCAAGCCGTTTGGGTCCAAGTGAAATGGCAGGTCCTCATCTGACAGACCCTCATCGCAAACATCGGCGATAGCGGGTACTTTTCCCATTAGAGCAAGAATAGCAAAAATCTTCTTCCGCGTTGGGCACGGAGTGGAAATGCCTGTCGATTCAGTTGGACCAGGGCCCAGTTTGGTATGCTGCTTGAAGTCTATATCACCCAGGATTTCCATGGCTCTCCTCGGCAGTTCTGACTCTTCGAACAAGTCAAGTATTCTTAGCTCATTCAGGACTGCCTCGTGGTTTATAATGCGATTCAATTGTTCAATCGGGAGGTACCTCAACGAGAATAAGCTTGTAGATGGTTCTGGATCGGAATCATCATCCGGTTCAATTGAGTGTACCATGGCTTGGCGTATTTCGCTCCCAAGAGATACAGAAATCTCCTTTTTCTGTATTGTAAATGATTCCGAGCCTTTGCTTGAACTGGAACCCCATGAAGAAATATCAGAGTCAAGCAATTGCAAAGCATCTGGGTCATCGTCTCCCTGGGCTTTATCCGAGTCTGTATCGCTGCAAAGACCATCGTCCCGATTGAGCGACTGTGCCGTCGCAGCAAAGCATGCGAGCCTCTCTTGGTGGTAAGCCATATGATTGAAAAAGCCTCTGCAAAATGGCCCAGTCGACAGGCAAAAAGGACATGAGACTCGGTCTTCTTGATAACTAGCCTGCCCCAAATCTAGCATTGCTTCAATTTGGCCTCTCCCGAGTTCTTGATGTGACGATGTGAAGTGATGTTCGAGACTCTCGTGACGAGAAATTCTCTGGGTGCTCAAAGCAACGAAAGGTCTTCCTGTGGATCTGGGCCTCATGGCTCAACCACGCAGAGCGAGTCCCGTACATGGTGTCTGGATCTGGGCAGTCATTCCGAGTGCACATGTAAGGTTGGAGATCTTTTATTATATGTTTTCTTGTTCAGGTGTTAGCGTAGTATCTCTAATTGACATTTGTTGGGGTCGCACCTCCAGCGACTGTGTTGAAATTCCCTAGCAGGGCAGACGAGATGGCAATAGGGACATCGGGCCTCCGTTTCGTGGGGGGCCAGAGCAGGAGCAGGTGGAAGGTTAGATGCAGTCTCGTCGATGTTGTATGCGGTCGAAATGCGAGATGCTGCTGAGCTGTTGTTGCTCACAGTATCCGTATGTCGACCCCTCAAAGTGAATTCTGTCTCAGACAACACCGTAGATTCCGCTACAGGCAGAATTGCCAATGGCCGAATGAGCTCCAGTGTTTGTGTGACATGTTGACTAGGGTTGTAATTTGATGGTGGATGAGCTGAGATAGTAGGTGATTTCAATGCCACCTCATTCTGTCTTGCTGCTAACTTTTTCGAATGTCTTTCCCAGTATGAAAATATACGACGGCGGTTCGTGATAGATTTGACCCACCTCTCTATCAGATGTCGATTTATCACCAATGCGCCAGTTCTTTCTGTCTCAGCAAGAGTGATCTTAGCTTCGTCAGGAGTGACGGGAAACCGCAAAGCTTTCTGGTGCCAGGATTCTAGTCGCCATTGTCTCAAGGTTTCTTCCACGTGTGTTCGATCAAACTCGGTATACAAATCGAACAAATCTACTACAGCACTCTCATCAGCCTCGTCCAGACTTACCATCTGTCTATGAGATAGCGCTCTCAACATCAGAGGCCCCATCGATCTTGCAGCAGGCTTTCTCAGTTTGAATGATAGCTTGAAAAGATCGGAAATAATGGAGGCTATCTCCACTAGATTCTGCCCCAACTCAGTTTTTTGAGGCGTTTTGTCTTCGTTGTCGGAACTGTCATCAGAAGCACTATCCCATAATTCTTGATACTCAGCAAGCGTCTGTTCCACAGACAACCGCTGTCCTTGTAATATTTCCATATCTATAACTGTTTGTACGTAAGAGTTCAAAGTCATCTGGTCGAAATTTACTTACTGCTGGATATCAACTGCCCGAGCTGCTCAAAGCACTGAGTAATGGCTAGTTTCATCACCGAAAAGCCCCGAAGCCGGGCGTCAAGAGCTGCATTCCCACTTTGAAGGGCTCCTATGTTACTCGCCCAGACTTTGAGTCGATCTCTCTGATTAGAGAGAGCTTTTTGTGTGAGACATCGTTTGTGAAGATCGGATGCGTCTTTCAGAGTGGATATGAGGACATCGAAAGACAGGAGACTGTCCCTAGTCATTGATGCAACAGAGTTGCTTGATTCAGTATCCATTTTATTGATACAGACTCGCAGAAAGAGTGAGTCTCTTCCAGAACTTCATTTTATTTGTACTGTTTAATATGATCTGTGTAAAATTGTTCTTACCGCTCATGAGGGGGGATCGAGATACCCCTTTTCAGGCTACTGATCCGGCCTGTGTCACCTCTACAGTCTCACAGCACTTCGTGGCCTTCAGTGGTTGGCCGATATTACTTGAACCAGCCGATGACAAATAATGTCGCATCTGTTTCCTCTTTCGCATACACCCACCACTTGTCTCAAATTCCCCCGGATTACTTCCATCGTCCAAGCTAACCTACCATTTACAATTTTCGACCTGACTTTCAGCATGGCTGAGGTCGCCGGCTTGGTTCTTGGAGCACTCCCCATTATCATATCGGTATTAAATCACAAAGATGAAGTATCGGAGTACACACTTGCTTTCTTCCGTTGGCAGAAAGCCAAAGCACTTATGACGCGACAGCTTGCGTTATGTCAGGTGGACTTTGAGATTAATATGCGGTTGCTTCTTAAGAACACTGTGAGTCCAGAGAAACACTTCAATATGATAGAAAACCCACAGCATGGTTCATGGACAGACAGCGAGTTCCTCCAAAAGATAGAAGAAAAGTTGGGCAAGTCTTATGCTGTACTGATAAGCATACTACGTGACATCGAGGGTAGCATGATTTGGATCGTTTCCAGCCTTGATATAGCCGGCCAAGATGAGGTTTGTCAACGGTCATGTCAACCGAGTGTCGAGATGGCGTAGCTGAATCTTCAACAGCTGGCATAAAAGGGTTTGGGAGCCATTATACAAGAGCACGATCCCGTCACCCAAGCTATGCTTCCACAAAGGACTCTCAGACTACGAAAACGAGCGAAGTTTACATGGAGCCGCCATAAAGTCAAAGCTGAGATGAAAAAGCTGGAAGATTGCAATGCAAGATTGAATAGAATCTTGACAGCTTCTAATCAGCTCGCGGGATCGACACCGGCTACCGACAACATGACTGTCAGCTTCGTTGGACCTCTAGAAGAAATTTCTAGAAATGCTTCCAGAGTCCATGATGCCCTGTCCAGCAGTTGGTGCGCCCTCGGTGACTGCAATCATCAGGCTGCCATAATGTTAGAGGAGAGACTGTCTCGAAAATCCCTGCGTCATAGATCTGGTGCAAATCGTCCATATGCAAATATTGGGCACTTTAGTAACTTACTTTCGAGAGATGCTGTAGCTGCCTGGCTGAACGCTGAGTTCCGCCTGGAGCCTGACGAACCACTGGAACCAACGTATGAATGATGCCTTTGACAATGCATTCGAGAGAGGCTGATGATTTATTTAGCAACAACAACCAGGGGAACCGCCGTGTGCGTTTCGAGCCTTCCGATATTCTAGTTAACCAACCTCAAGCTCATAGAGTGACTGACATATGTACTTTCATTCGGAGCGCCTCTGCTCCAGACCTGAGGTTTTCTATAGATCACCGTAATGTCTTACATCGACTTGATCTACCGGGGAGCTTCTATAGCCACAACCTGCAGACAGGACTTAGTTTGCAGGATCTGCTGCCTGACATGAAAAGTCAGTCCTTTGCGCTATGTGATTTCTACCGCCTAGCTATTACACTGGCATCATCCTGCATCCAGCTTCGAAGCACTCGCTGGCTTCATCAATCCTGGAACAAGCAGAGTATCTTCTTCTTTCGACCCGACCCAGATGGCGAGGCTTCTGCAGACATGCGGTATCCTTATCTCGCCATTCATTGTAAGTCAGGTATTTTATGGAATGCAAACAAAGTTCAGAAACTAACACTCATGCTTAGTGAATGGCAAAAGAGGTTCAGAAATGGAGCGTGTTAACATGCTGAGCCTCGCAATCATGCTCATGGAAATCAAAACAGGAACTGCAATAGAGTGTCATCGACGCCCAGACGACCTGGGCTCAGACGGGAAGCAAAACAGCTCAACCAACTACTTGACTGCTTCAAGGTGGTTGCGTCAACTGACTGACCGCGGGAGGCTTCCGTGGAGATACGGCGATGCTGTGAGATATTGCATCAGATTTTACGACGATTATCATGCCTCACTAGAAGACGCTGATACTCAAAAGCAATTCAGAGAGGAAGTGATTGGTGGGTTGGAGGCAGAAATGCAAGCTATAGTGCATGGAGTTTGACTTGATTTTAACAGAGTATAACAAGACTACCTACTGTAATCCCTTCAACTACCACGGAAAATGCCAATTTCTCCGACCTTACCCGACGTGCATAAACCAGTCTTTCCTCTTTGTCATTACGTAGCCAGACTACCGTTGATGCGAACTGCCGTGACAATTTGGACCCTCACACATGACTACAGTAGTGACTTTGCATAAAGGTTACCAGAAACCAATCACGATGTTATTTCTCCTCTCTTTCCATTGCCAACCGTACAAAGTAATTGCAATTGGCAGGCTTGCAAAGCCTATCTTGGGCAATTGTGTTGGGTAGCTGGTATACTGCCCGGACTGACTTTGATAAGAGTGTTATTTTGAGTTGATTGACCCCATAGCTGATGGCTCACATCACGCGCCTCGCACAATTGCAATTGGCTTGTTAATAACTGCGTCAGCGAGAAAGAGATTTGTCACTGAACCCCGATCGAGTCAATTCTACCAGATGTGATGAAGCAAAACGGTAAAATCCCCAAATATCGTAAGTGATGAAGTGTAGAATCTACATGACTTAAGATATACTTGAGAGTGATCAAGTGTTTATTGTGCGTGAATGATTTTATACTTCAGAGTGATAGACGGAGCGTAGCAGTTATATCATGCGCACCTAATCCTGCCATTGCTATATGCGTATCTAATCTCGCACTTCACATTCCACTTAACTTTATAGGAGCTATACCTCACTCTGCTTATATACAGAGCCCAGTTTCACTTAATAAGTAAAGTCTCTGCTCAGTCCTATCTTATATTAAGTTCTAGTATATAATATAATAATATAAAAATAAGTCTATGTACTTTTCTTTAAGAAAAAAGAACTTTAATTTTTAACTAAAAACTAAGATTTATATAACAATATAAGCTACTTATAACTCTAATAATACTAGATTTAATCTATAATAAACTATTTATCTTATTAATAAATAAAAAGGAAGTAATAAAATATTAAAATATTATCTTAAGTAAATATAAAAAGTAATTAAAGGCTTTTTTTAAAGACTTATTACTATATCTTTATTATATTCTATAATAAATATTAATAAGTTTCTAAGAAAGAAGCTATATAATAAACTTTTTCTATTAAATTATATTAAAAGATATAAAATTACTTAGAAATACTTTAAATTATTTAATTAAGAAAATAAGGATATAGAATACTTTAATAGCTCTAGATTAAGAATATTAGCTAATAATAATATCAGGAGGAAGCAATAGTACAGTCTATTAAAAAGACGTTATATATAAGATAATTAACACTGCATTTCAAGGATATGTAGAACATTAAGTTGTAATGTTTATGTACTTTATATGTGAGATCTGAATAAAACAGAAATGAAGACACTTTTATGCTAAACCTACGACATCTGTCTACGACTAATAGTACACGGGATGTCTTTGTGATACATAAACCAGGAGTTATCATACTTCCATATATGGTTCGGATCGGTAATACGAACCTATATATTGGGTTAATACTTGATCTCAATAGCTTAGGGAGATGACCAGACTTACATCAAAGTTCACATAAAGCGTGGCAAACATTTTATACATCTCCAACTTGGACATGTGTTTACCCATGCAAACTCGCGAGCCGTGTCCAAACATCATTTCAGTGCACTCGTGCATTCGTCGCACGCGTTGAGCATGTCCCTGTTGAGACTCACCCTTGCTGCGAAGCCATCGCTCAGGTCGGAAGGTATCTACGTCTTCACCAAAGACACCAACATCGCGAGTGATTACGCAAGGGTTGATGCCGACTTTTGTTCCAGCGGGAATGAAGCGACCGTCTGAAAGCTCCAGGCCTTCCTTCGGGACTTCGCGCTCAAGGATGAGACCGACAGCGGGTGAGATTCGCATAGACTCACGCATAACTGCATCGAAGTAGGGTAATTGACTGATCTCCTTCCATTGAGGAACGGGTAGAGTCAAGTTGGCGGAACGGAGCTCGGCGACCATCTTCTCGCACACAGATGGATTCTTTAGAAGATGGTAAGCCGGAGCACGCATGGCACCAGCTGTCGAGTCACCGCCGGCCAAGACATTGAGCATAAGCCAATTCAGAATTTGCTGGTCATCGACATAGTCAACGGTCTCCTTCAGACTGTTATACTTGTCGATGAAGAGATCCACGGGCTTACGCTTGGCAGCGCCAGAAGCCACCTGCTGTTGATACTCTGTGAGAATCTTGATGGTGTACAATACTCCATTGACAAGAGGGCGAGGGCCAATGCGCCAGATGGGATTCTTGTCCAGCCACTCGTCAAGCCACGGGATCTGACTGACGGGTGTGAAATACTTGAGTCCGGCTGTACTTTCAGCAATGATGTTCTCGACATCAGCAGCTTGATCCATAAGGCCGTAGTTGCGGCCAAAGCTGATATTTGCAGCAGCGTCCCAAGCGTAATAAGCAACCCACTCATCCATCTTGCAGACATAGCCAGTGCTGGCAAAGCGATTGTCCAAATGAGTGATCAGCTCACAGAGGGTTTCATCCATGATGGGCTCAGCCTCCAGCATCTTGGGGAGTGTCCAGAAGCCCCGGATGGGTTTGGTGTATTTGGTGTGAAAGTCTTCATCTGCAGTGTTGAAGATGTTCTGCATACGCTGGCCATTTACGACGACATCATTTGGGCGGTACATATTAGTCTAGGGCAGTCAGAACCCATTGAGCCATCTCAATCCACAAAGATGAGTTACTGGGTGCTTACCTTTCGCCAAGGGTTTCTCGTCGTGTAAATGACACGAATCAGATCTGGGTCACTAATACTGATCGTATTTGGACCAACCCGCACAGCAGAACCCCATTTCTGATGCCATGCTCGCATATGTCCATCAACATTTCCCTTGGTGGCAAGATACGCCCGATAAAAGTCCGTATACTTTGCAGCAAGAGGGCCAGGAATGCGTCTGAGAGGCGAGAATAAGAGGTCGTAAAAGATACGAGCGACGACAAAAGCAACGCCGACGTACAGCACGTAGCTCAGGTCAAAGGAAGAATGGGCCATGATCTACAGAGACAACGAGGTGCATCTGCGGAGAAAACAAAGAGGAGATATCATAAATTTAATTAAAAAAGCAGCTGCGGGATGCAGACGCGGGACCGAGCCGGATCTATATTGCTTTTTGCGGCGGGCATGGCCTAATTAATGGAGACGTGTAATGCACTCCCTCTCCACACTCTCTTTATCACAGGCAAAGAGAAAAGCGACGCTGGTGTACGGAGTACAGAATGCGTCTGGATTATGCACCATGTAACAGTACTCCACCAGCAACTTGCAGGGTATTTATGCTAGTGTTTATGATATGTCTTAACTCCACGCGGGGGAAACTAAATACAGAAGCGGAACAGCCATTGAGGATACAGGAACGGGAAGACGTCCCTCGCAAACATGTGTGAAATTGTTGGCTCCCCCACACAAGCATGAGGCTCCTTGAAACTTGGCATGCAGTAGCTACAACAAGAATCCCACGCACACGGTCTCGATTAGCAACCACCTCGGTTGGAATTGTCAGAATCGGTTTAGGTTCTTAAGGTTCTGCACGATGGGAACGAGGGAAGAGATAATATCTCACCGGGGAGGCGGGATCATGCTTGTATAGGCCAGGGGTATCCTTGGAAAAAGGCTGAGCAAACAAAGAGCTTACAGGACTCGAGGCAATATTCGAAGCACAAGCTGAATACAACAGAATATGAGAAGTGACTATCACGTAGTAAGTGGCTTACTTTCGGTTCGGATGCAATAAGACAGCGTTGGAGCTAGTGACACGGGACAAGTACGCCATTGTTACGGGAACTAACCTTGGACTAACTTTAGACAAGACATCAATTGACATTGATCTTCACGCAACGGTTTCTTCAACACTAAAGTAATCAAGACTCTTATTTAACTCAAATCCACTCTGCACAAATTTCTTGCGGGACTTCTCGCGGCCGGCAAACCAAACCCACTCTCTGTGGCGAGCCAATATGCAGGAGTATGGCACGGCATCTGATCTATCAGATTCGCGAGGCCCAACACTTCACCGGGATTGGCAGTAATACGGGGATAACAATAAGCGACGCCATGCTATAATTTTGTTTGCGACCCTGTTGTAACAACTGATATTTGACATATTATGCAAAGGCGAGCAAACATCATTCCCCCGTCATTGGATCTGCACATCGTCTCCATTGCGGCTTGCTCAACGTATGATTGTGGTGGCATTGATCATCCCCATTGTTTTCTCTCCTCTCACTGTCGGGATATTCTCATGCCCCTAATTGGATTCGCTACTCGGGCGTTTTTGCAGCCCCATTTTCAATGTTGCTTTTTCAACCGTTGTTTCGAGTCCAACGGCTTCGGTCTTTCCCGTGGCCAATCTTTTCCCCACGATGAAATATCCTTCTTTCTTTTTTTCTTTGTGATACTCGAAATCCTTCGCCCGGTCTCTTTGAGATGTGACATATGCCTGAGAGAACGAGGCTATGTTACGAAAGAATTTGCTTGCCTGCCGGTTTGGAATTTTCGTATTTGTGTATCAAGGTTTGTCCTTGGATGCATATAAGACGCATGAATGTGTCTGTTAAAGCAGTGTGAGACAAACTTGTTGGTTATCGATGCGAATATGGCTGCTGCTACGCCTTCTCCTGAGTATCTCGCCGAGACGCGTGGCCCGATGATTCGGACTGTTACGTGGCTTTCTGTCATCTTTCCCATTCTTTTTGTTGGACTTAGAGTGTACACGAGATTGTTTGTGCGAAAGGTCTTTGGTCTTGATGACTGGGTCATTGTTATCTCTCTGGTAAGAAACCAATCTTCTTCGACATTTCACGTACTAACGAATATGTGTTACCACAGATTCTTCTCATCTGTTATGGCGCCATCATCGAAGCCGCCGTTCAGAAAGGTCTCGGTCGACACGTCGAATGGGTTCTCACCTTTGCCCCTCAAGATGCCGTCCCGGTCGGATTGCTCGGCCAAGTCTCACAGCCCTTCGTCGTCATGTCGTGTGCTCTAGGCAAGACATCCTTCTCGATCAGCCTCATGCGTCTAGCTGCACAGCGATTTATCCACAGATTTCTCTGGTTCATCGTCGTCACTATGCTTACGCTTCATATTCTCATCTCCATCATTGTCTTTGTGCACTGTGAAGACCCTCGAACAACATGGAACCCGGCTATTGTGAGCAAGTGCTGGCATCCTAATTCCTACCTTGGAGTTTTGTACTTCATCGGCGGTATGTCTGTTCCACGCGGTTGGGTTTGTCTAATACTAACATGCATCAAGCCTACTCTGCTGCCACCGATTTTATCCTGGCGCTTCTTCCGTGGGCTATGCTCTGGAACTTGAACATGAAGAACAAGGAAAAGTTCGGTGTTGCCGTCGCCATGAGTCTCGGTGTATTGTAAGTTCTCGCCCTCTCCTATAACTTCATCTTACTAACCCACTCCTCCAGTGCTGGCGCCATCGCCATTATCAAGTGCACCAAGCTCAAAGCCAACGCAACAAGCACTGATCCTACCTACGACGTCGGTGAACTTCTTCTCACAGCCTGCGCTGAGAATGCCCTCATCATCATGGCTGCTTGTATACCTACCCTTCGACCCATGCTTCGCAAGGTCTTTCCTTCATCAGCCAAGTCAAGCGAGAATTCGCATCGTTTGAAGAACATGAACAACATCATGTTCGTTCCCAAGAATAGGGCTGGCCAATGGAGTGCTTTGATTGAGACTGAGGCTCACCCAGATCATAATTCTGACAACCAGAGTGATAAGAGTATTCTCAAGGAACATCGTGGTACTATGAATGGTCAGAGCAATGCTGGGCCAGCTGGTGGACCTGCTAGTCCAGCACTATCGCCCCATATCAGGAAAACCATGTCGGTGAATGTGTCATATGACAGGGGGAACAGTATGTAAATGGGAGTAGGGCAAATAGGCAGATCCGATACAGCAACCATAGGCCAAATACCTTGGATAACCTTTTCAAGTCAAACGCCAGAAGTCCCCGTGAATATGTTAACGACCTTTTTGACCTGGGCTGAAGTGTCTGAGTAGGCCTATTCTTGGCATCACACACGGATCCCTAACAGGGGACCAAATCTGGGCTTATGCGATATGTTAGTGGAAATCGCCGACTTCGACCTCAATGGCAAGATACGTAGTCAAGGTCTTACCGTACGTAGTTCAATGGTAGCTTCAAATCACAAACAATTACAATAATCAAAGAATCATCAGAGGCTAAACACAAATTACAACTTCGCATCTGCCTCGCGCCTCGCGCAATTGTCCGAAACTGGAACATCTATATCAGGTGACGATGACTCAACTTACGATAACCAAAGCCAAGCCAAGTCCTTATTGGTTTCTCCCTCATAAGGAGGGTTATGCCTGTTGCAGGGCCACAATCTGGAGTCCAGTGATTGGCTATGTTGCATTTCTCAACCTTGGCCTCATATTCGCGACTCACTCAGATTTGCGGCACAGTCAATATTTCCAGCCAGGCCGGACACTAATTACTAATTGAGGGTAGAGTCGAATTGCGATGGCATAGATACCAAGGTAGGTAACCACTGTTTCATTTGTATTAGCTACAATCACAATCAACTAAACATGTCGTTTCTTGGAAAATTACCAAAATCTGGCCCCGACTTGGGAATTCACCTCGACGGCGATACATATGTTCCTGGTGATACCATTACAGGACTTGTATATCTAAAAGCGCATATCGTGAGCCCCGACTCATCACTGAGTGTATCCATGATCGGAACATCGAATGCAAGCCAACAGGTCAAGGATAGAAAAGGTGATTATGCATCCGGGTTAACACTACTTAACTATTGTCAGACCATCTTTAGGGGACCTTTGCATATCGAGAACAATGGTCATAAGGAATGGGCATTCAATATACCTGTTCCGCTCTATACCGACCCAAAAGTCAACAATGTCAGACAAGCCTTAAGCTTTGTTCCTCCGGATACGACAGACCACGAACTGCCCCCGTCGTATATTCTTGGTGACGGGGGAGAAGAGAGAGCATCTGCGTGCATCCAGTATTTCATCGAAGCCAAACTTACAGTTGAAGGTCATGGAAAGAGCGAAGTCTTTGAGGCTATCTTTCCATTCAAGATCATACAATTGACGCCAGATGCTCCTATCGCCAACTTTGGATCCAGACGAATCCGCTATCCACGAAAACTCTCAAGCCAGAGGCTTGTGCCAGGATCTGAAGGCGTGAGATTGTCTTCGCTACAAAAGATTAGGAAGCACTTCTTTTCATCAGACCCTGACCTAGTATTTGACATTTTTGTTGATGTCCCACGGATTATCCAACTTGACAACCCAACGCCTATACCGATCAAGCTTCTCGTGGCACCAAACTGGCAAAAAACAAGCCCTATCGTTCAAAACGTTTCACAAGAAGTCAAAGTTACAAGTATACACATTTGGATAGTCACAGAAACATCACTCAACAGAAGCTTTGGAGGACGAAGAACAGAGGTAGACCTTGGAGTTGTCCAAGCTCTTAACAAACTCAAAATGAATCTTCGAATACCCTTCACGCGTCAATGGGAGCCTATCGATGTCGGAGAATTGTCTGGCCTGCGGATAGGTCTACAAAATACAGGATTTCCGCAAGAATGGTGTTTTGCACAGTCTGTGTTTACGCATTCGTTTTGTACGTATAATATCATGGTTACGCATGGAATTAAATGGTGGGTGCAGGGTGAAATTGTTGGAGTCAGGTTCGATGTGGGTGGGGAGGCGGATTTGTTAATATCAAGACCGAGTGATGATCGAGTACAGCCTCAGCCGACGGATGGTGGCAGTAGTATGACAGTAGAGAATGAGACTGAGGCTGAGGTACAACGCGATGAATCGTGGATCAAACCACCTGAAGAAGAGGCAGTACCGGCATACAGAAAGTCCGACGGAACTTAGGTAGGTAGAGTTAAGTCCAATTGCCAATTCATTTGCGGTTTAATAAATTCTAATTCTATGGAAGTTCTATTCCTTGATGCATCTATTGATTTCCAAATCCCCTCTAAGCCAGGCGGGTCTCTATGTTAATGCCATAAGAGGTAGAAGCAGACATATCCTGACCCTTGTTTGAAGTGGTCGATGCTAACTTCATGTGGCTTCATTAAACAAGAATGAACTCAGATTAAATAGGCTAAGGTATTGAAAACGATCTAGTTGAAAGCGCTATTATTTTTCCTGACAACACTATCGATTATTATCTTGACGCTATTCGGAACTAACCCTGCCCTGATAGGTCTGGGCCTAGAATAGCTAGCTATCACAAGTTACCCGATACCTTTCAAACCGAGGCCTCGGTCAGCCGTTTTCTTTTCTCCTCCCGAGACTCAAGAATGCTTTCTATCTTGTCATTCAGATGCACTCCATCCATATATCTCGCCTCCAAGATTAACTCCCTCGGTTCCGGAGCTCTGATATAATTCATACTATCCATAGCGCGCTGGTGTATCTCATTTACCCTATCACATAATTCCGCCATACTTTTCCTCCTATTCTGATCAACGACCAGCATATCTTCGTGTATTATATTTAACAAATCGTGAATGTAGGGACTGCAACCCGGCTTATTGTGCAGAGAACTTATCCACTGCTAATAGTGTCAGAAAGAGGTTGTAGCAAATTTCTAACTTGGGATACTTACCTTGATGATTTGTTCTTTTACGCCAAGCCTGTAGCTCTCTCCAGGGCCAAGCCAGTGAAAGTCGAAGTATATGTCCGTTTTGACCCCAGTTATATAAGGTGAAACCAGGATGTCTTTGAATCGTTCCCTCAGGTCATTTCCCCCAAGGATCCAACAAGTCATTTCAAGTAATACACAGCCTAGGCTCCAGACATCGTATGCTCTGGATATCCGGCCATCACGAATATCGCACTCGGGTGCTCGATACCTGGGTGTGACAGGTAAATCGGCTGCAGGAATAATAGATCTGGTTTCTTCCCGGTGGGCATCCGCAATGCCAAAGTCTGAGATCACAAAGACGCCTCGCTTCTCTTTCCGTGATCTGAACCAAAGAATGTTGGCGGGCTTTAAGTCACCATGTCTGCCGAACATTGTCTCCGTATCCATAGGGACTTTTCTGCCCCCATGGATATGTGCCAGCGCTCCAACAATGTCCCGAACTTGTCCCGACAGCCATAAGAGATATTCGCTGTTAGCAGAACCCGGGTTCACGAGTGGACCAGGGTGGATTTTCCAATACATGAGAAGATCGTACTCGGCAGCTGGAAAGATGAAGTGAAACCGGTTGTTGAGAGTGTATGTTGCCAAAAGCGTGATGATATTCGGGTGACTGAGATCGCTGAATCGTTTGAGCATTTCCAACTCTTTATTCGATGTGCCTTTTTCCCCTTTCGTATTTTTCAAAGATTTGACGGCCACGAAACTACCATAAAATCCAAGCTATGCGGTATGAGAATTAGACTCTCGTAGATCAGCGAGGATCGAGACACGAACTCACCTTCTCAAGTAGCGGAGTAAAGCCATGCGAGTCAGAGTCGATCTTATACTTCACAACCTGTCCGCATCCCCCCGACAGTGTCTCTTCGTGCACTCCATAGCTATCTCGGCATAGAACCCAGGGAAGCAGCTGTCCTTTGGGCATATCATAATGCTGAGATTCGTAGTTCTCACCTAGCGCAAAGAACCTCGGCGACATTCGCAGTTGGTTAATGTTGAAATAGTCTCTCTGCATATGAGACCAGCCTAGGTTTGCCATGCATATCTGCGCAGTAAGATGATACTCGGATCCTTGCACCAGAGGAAATCTTTCGTCATGCAAGTCTGCATCTATGAAAGCCTGGATATCACCGGACCGCTCTACGATAACCAGTATTGCAAAGACTCGAAGAAACGTCGCTTTGTCGGTGCCCACAACCATATTGCTGCATGCCTCCGCGTCATCCAGTCCTATCTTGACGGAATGAAGTTGTCGGGTGATTGTCTCCCGCGTTATCAGCCTTTTCAGGATCGGATACGGCCAGAAGAAGTAGTTCTCCCCATTAATGTGCGGAACCCTTTCCCTCCAAAGCGCCTCGCTTAGTATTCGTTCGGAGTCTGGCGCGCCTTGTGTAGAAGTCGAGATAGAGCCCATCATTACTCCACTATGAGAGATCGCGTTGGCGCTGATCCGATTGACGGTTGTTGGGATGTGGGGAAATGCGCCGCATGCCAAGAATTTCCAGGGTCGATAAGCAGTATTGATGACCGGGGGTTGTCGTCGAAAGGTTCAGAGACAGAGACGAAGAGACTATACTAAAGACAAATGTGAGATCTGTCAAGACTCAGTAATATCAGTCCTATCTCACGTACATATTCTGATAAGCTTGTCACGGCTCCTGTTAGTGCACCTCTATCATGACCGGTGAGTCTCAGTCGGTGACAGGGATGGCTCGGGGGAGACATAAAGGTTCCAACTCGGGATAGTGGGAGATCCCGGGATGCCAGTCTCAATCTTTTCTGTCCCCTAACGGCACAGGTGACTTAGTCTCGCTTTGAAACGAGTTTGAGTGCTCGCCTCACTGACTCAATCTGTCTGACGTCAGGCAAACGTACGATTGCGGCGGGTATTGGCTCGGAGTTTTACTTGTTTGACTTGTGTAACCACATTCTATTTCATAGCCGTCAAGATATATGCCTCACTGGCAATCACTCGTTAGGTCTAGTGATTGATTGGCTGGGCCTTCCGAAGGCTAAATCAATGACCATTGACCGGGTACATGGGCACTATGTCCGATCACCAATGGCCGGACCGAGGCTTACCACATGACGCCCTGACATCACCCACCATTCAGACAACCCAAGATACCTGGGACTCTTTGGATCCAAGACAGATAGGCAATAATGCTCAATTTTAGTGAAGTATATACTTCTTCAACTGCCTCTTCCCCCCCTGCCATTGATCAACAGCTTTGCCAAACATATACCCATCAATAAATATATCGCCCACGTATCTATACTCACCCTGCGTCCCCTCAGCTCTCAACAATATCGGCGTCGAACAACCCAACGGCACAACAATTAAATCACCCGCAAGCATGAACCCCGATCCCATCGCAAGCCGACGATTCTGTGTAAGACAGAAACACCTCCCCATCATACGATCCCCAAAATGAATTTGCAGAAAGTGCCGTCTCATCTCAGCTTTGACCTCGGATGGAGTTTTCAGGCAGTAAGCTAGTCTGTCATCGAGCCTGATGTATGGAAGACGGTCGCGAAAGAGGTTTGCGAAGACATGGTAGATTTCTGCCTGCCATTGACCTCGGTCATATTCCGATGGGATCTGGCCAAGGCATATCGTCGCTGCAAAGCATTCTTCCGCCATTTGTATCTCTTGCTCGGTGCGACCTTCGACAGCCTGAAGAAGTAGTGCTCTCCAGTGTAGGAACGCCATGAGATAATCTCCCAAATTGCAAAGCGTTCCGACGACGACACCTTTGCTTTGCACGACGTCGATCTCGAGGCCAGAAATTTCAAGCTTGTTGAGACGTTCGTCTCGGAACCGGCAAACAGCTTTGCTGGACCCTGAAGCTGCGAAATTGTACTTGAAGCCCATTGCTGATGTTTGCGGTACGTGTGACCAGTCCGGAACGAATGTTGGAAGGTTAGCGGTGCTGGTATGAACAGGGAAGTGGATTGCTTCGCAGATAATGTCGAGCTTCTCAGTCGTCTTCAAAAGAAAGTCGACAATCTCAGTGTACACATCCTTCACAGAGAGATTATAGTCTGCGCGGAACTCGTCTCGAATACTGGCTGGTAAGACGCCAAGAATTCCGTAGAGTTTATCTCGAGGATCAGATGCGAGCTTTCTGCGACAAGTACGCAACACTTGTAGAAGAGCCTCCTCGCCATCCGACATATGGAATTTGAGATCCGGTAGACTGGCTGGCCCTTGATAAATGAGGGTCTGAACATAGCTGAACTGATCAGGCGAAGTTGCTAGTCGCCTCTTGAGTTGGTCTTTGTTATTGAAGATAAGTTCCCCACGACGCTGGCTGAATAGTACTGAAGCGCTCTGGTATTTCTTCCACTCAAGACGAGTCGAGCCACAGTAAACCATTATTGTTTTCGCATTAAAGACTTCTTGGACGACCCATAATCGTCTCCAATATTCTCTTCCAAAGAGTGACACTACCGCCAAAAGGTCACCGTTTTCGGCCCCAGCTGCTAAGATTTTGGAAATATTGCTGGAACCAAAAGGTTCACCTGTAGTTGTGATGGCGTCGAGAAACCTAACGGCTCCTGTGCTGTCGTTCTCTTCCGGACCGAGCCAGATTGCCACGCTATCCGCATTGGAGTAGATGAACGGCATTAGCTGAACCTGCTGACTCCGCTCATCACGATCCTTTTGGTTGATGCACAGAGCATCTGCCCATACCAGCACGGATGAGTGTTTTTTTCGAAGTGCTTGCAGTGCGCCGTGGAGACTGACAGCTATTGGGATCAAACATCCTTCAATCTCAATCTTTCGGGTATCACCCGTATCGCCCCAAGTGTACGAGATAGCCGCGTACGGTGGAGGTTGTTCCAGCGAAACATGGATAATCTCACACTTGATCATCGTCTTCCTCTCCGGCAAAATTCGAACCAATCTGATGGATGCATCCTCAATTGGTCTGTACTGATAAGACAACTCGCTAAACGAAGATATAGCTTGTTGGTTTTGGAGTAGCTTGGGGCTCGGGCAAAGGGCAGCTTTTGGAGTAGGTGGAGATAGCGGTGGCATGGCATTGTAATCGTAGGGATATGGCATAAATTGATTGTTGTAGCTTGCCTCTGGAATTGCCGCATATTGCTGATTTGGCGGACGCGGTGGAGGGACGTCGTATAGGCGACCTTTGCCTTTGCCTATTATGATGGGCGGCGGGGAAGGGACCCGTGCTTCTGCTGACACCGCCGGGTAGGCCATAGGATAGTCTTGGAGCTCCTAAAAAAGAAGTAGAGTTGGATCTAGGGCCGGGAATTCAGTCACTTGTCTTGAATCGCTTTGTGTCAAAATTCTGTTGCTTGAAGTTGGCAAGTTGAGTGATTTCAGCTGAACTCGTGGTTGTGAGCCTTGGAGTCAGCCTGTGGCTTGGAACAGCTGCACCCTATCAGATGGCCTGAAAACGTCTTCGGCCTAAACAAGAATAGCGTCAGATCTGGTCAGGTCAGGTTATCCTCAGATACCGAGAGCAGAGTTGGGTATAGGGAAAGCATCTTGTTGATTGCTTCAATTCTTTTTAGCCTTCTTACATCTCGGGCTGATATAGAAAGCTATCTACATCGAGCTGTTCTGCCAGATCCAACAACTCGCCAGGCGTCAACCCCGCCATGGCATTAGCCGCAAATAGGTCCCATCCTGTCTCATCTGAGACATGTTCCTGTAAATCTGGTTCCCTGTTATCCTCTTCCTGCACGTTGATATGCTCTTCCACCTGGGTCTGTATTTCTGGTGTTGCGATATTACTAGCCGGTGTCAAAGCAGATAGCTTTTGCTCCAACTGCTCAAGTTCTACTTTACGTAGAGGAGCAATAAGACTACCTTTCACAATCAGAGTATCAAAGACGTAGCGAGCATCATCGCGCCATGAATCATCCGAGAGAAGAGGTGGGCAGATTATAGGGATCAGGTGGAGGAGAAACGCTGACGACGAGGCATACTCTATTTGGAAGGGCAGAAATGCCTCTGCGACACAAAGTCAGCTTCATAATTGATATTCAAGACATAGCACTTACCGATGAGATCTTCATCTGCCAAGGCACGGAGCGTCTTCAAAATTGCCTGTGCCGAGCTAACGCATGACTGTATAAGCGATGCAACTGGTGGCGATAATGATAAGCCGTGGGTCATGAGTTGTGTCTTTGACTGTTCGATGTGCATGTGCAAAGCGCACATTATCTGTGGCCTCGTCGTGAGTACGACGCACTAAATATAGGTCAGTTCAAAAGCTTCAAGTTTGGCACTGCACGCTGAACCTTACGTGGTGGTATTGGAGCAGAAGTCTTGTTGCAATTCGTGACGCTTTGCTGATCGAGTCTCGGAAATGGTTGTTGATGATGTTGTTGAGGTCACGGTTTAGTTCGGCTAAGTTCCTTAGAATAGACTGCGTGTTACTAAAAAGGGTGCCGTCATAGTCTTTACCAACACCATATACCGCTTCATAAATGTTAGCAGTCATTTCGTGGTGGGTTTAGAATCACACTTACTTCCCAGTAGTCGAGCTATTAACCGCGCAAGCTGAACATGAAGGGTCAGACTCAGTGAGCTCAACGAGCTGTCTGCCTGAGAAGGTAACTTATTGGTGATATCCTCGTCTCGGATTGCACTTGTTGCGCCAATTAGTGCGGCAAACTCTTGATCCAGCATATAGACTACCCAGAATATTATGTGGCATCGTTTAGAGTGTTGTGCACCAACAGCTTCTTCCGGCATATGCCTGTGAAATCCGGACAGTACGCATATACGGAGAGCTTGTCCGATGTGTTGATATGCTGCAACTCTCATGTCAATCGACTGAAAGTAGATAGCTGCTAGGGTGAGTGCCTGTGCAGACAGAACAGGATCAAGAGCAATGCCTGCTAACTCAGGCATCAATGGCATCGCCCGTGCAGCATATTGATACCCCGGTGGACTTCCATCAGCACTCTTCCCACCGAGGAATGCTTTGCCAAAAGCTATCATGAGTAAATACTGCGCATACCACAACTTACACGATGCCGCTTTCGCTGAAGCATCCTGATAAAGCTCTTTGAAATGCTGAAGAAACTCAGCCTCATCTATCAAACTCGCCAAAGGGCCAAGATAAAACCTCGCGGTCTGGATGAGGAAGTATGCATAGTCCGATGGAGGTAAGTTGGAAACATCTGGTGGCTCATCTGGCATAAGTGGTCTCCACTGTAGTCGGAAGGCCACTCCGTCGAGGTGCCAGGGTAGAGGCTCGTTGTTTGCTTCGGGGAGATGCTTGCCTACTAGGGCTAGGACTCTTCTGCAGAAGGCCCATGATGATGCGGGACCCATGTACCCTGTGGAGATCTGTCAGTATATGCCGATGGTTGACGAAGGGATCGTACAGTAGCGGCCCATGGCTTGGCCGAAGACGTAGTCGTTGTCCACGAGGGGGTTTTGCCGGAAGGCCGGCTCGAGGACGTCATTGGTGGATATCGAGGCACCCTCGTTTGTTTCCTCGTTGTCGTCATGATCTTGAGGTGTTCCAAGTGTAAGATCTTGAGTCACTACGTTAGTGAAGATGACAGGCTGTTGGCTCGTCACTCACCTCCATCTGCAGCCATGGATGCATCCCGTGTGGCTACACCGGAAATACCATAATCAGAGACAGAAGAGTGCCTCGGCCGTGGTCTACTTCCATTACCAAGAGACCCTGGCGATGGAAATCCATCTTGTCGCCTCTCCAAGGCACGGAGGTAGCTGTCCCAACAATTAGCCACAGCAAGACTGACAAGAGTAATGAGACTCACCTCTCAGGCACCGATACTTTCTTCTCCTCCGCCTCGTATATGCATCTCTCATTCTTCCGTCCACATCTCAAACAAGGCTGCGCCCCCGAACACTTGACCTTCATAGACCGACATCGCTTACACCTACCCAACAACCACGACGATCAGCAATCGGCTTCCAACGGCCCAGATGAGAACTCACGCTTTAGCACATTTCTTAATAATCCGAAATTGACCACTCTGTGTAGCAGACATCGTTGCGCAATTGACAATGGCTGTTGAGGAGAGAGGTCGGGGTGCTGTTCCGACTTAAGTCTTTTAGCTGGAATATCGTTCCGGCTTGGGTCTTTGCCTAGCGTTCGTGGGAAAAGCTTATCAGCGGCTTTGGAGGCTGCGTTATCGGATGGGGAGTGAAGCGGTCGGAATGGGATCCCGATAGTGGAAGCTTATCACGCGGGGATTGTTAGTGTCCTATATCGGTATAACAGTCCCGACTTTTCCACTTGAGATTTGTGTTGGTGTAAGTTGACTTTAGTGCTTCTGGAAGAGATCCCTGTTTCTAAAATTGGCCAATGCTTCATAATGACCAGGGTCTTGACTTCGTTTCGCTCCGCAATTGCATCAAGGTGAAATGACCATATCATTCAGAGGCACAGTATCTGACCCTCCAATCTAGACCACCAACGTTACATGCACGCAAATGCCTGATAACACCCTCAACAATGCGACTGAACTCGTCAGCTGCAGCTGCAGCTAAGCCTGCATTCTCAGCAGTGCAACCAATCACCAATTTCGAGGAAACGATAGCCAACAGGCCAGAATTTGATCACTCCAACAAACCCATCGAGATAACAAAGTCCCCAGACCCATCCTGGTCTTATGGGGATGGTGTCCGCACTGGTCAATCCCAAACTGACAAGATCCACCGAGAGATCGACCCGTATTCACCTGACAGATCCGTCGGGCAAAACTACCGGCTTTTAATTTCTGGTATTGCGCCTCGGCCTGTTGGCTTCATTAGCACTGTCTCCGGGGACGGCGAAGTAAAGAATTTGGCGCCTTTTAGCTATTTTCAGGTTGTTGATCATGACCCGCCAATGTTCATCGTTAGCTTCTCATCTCGCTTTGGGTCGGCTAAGGATACGTATCAGAATCTGAAGGATACTGGACAATGTGTTATCAACACTGTTTCCGAGAATATGATAGAGGCAATCAACGCGTCGTCGATCGACGCTCCATATGGAGTTTCGGAATGGGATATCACTGGCCTGACTGAAGCTCCAACAACGACTGTCAAGCCATCCCGCGTCAAAGAGTCGGTACTTTCTATTGAAGGGCAGGTCGTGGATATCAAGGAGTTCGGAAGTCATAAACCCGGAATGAGTAACTATGGTATGGTTCTCATCAAGGCGACCCGATTCTGGGTACAAGAAGATGCCGCCAATGAGGATTTTAGTCACATTGACCTTGACAAGCTACGACCCATCGGACAATTGGGTGGCATGTCGTACGGGCGGATATCTTCGACTTTCGAACTTCCGAGGACAAGATGGACCGATGAGCAACCTAAGAGTGAACTGCTGACCAAGTTGGAGAATGAAAAGGCGTCATAGCGAGGCCTGTCCAGTTTTCTTTACTGTAGAACTTCATCTTGTATAGATCAACATTAATTCAGCTCCAATCCTAGACCTACTCAGTTCTCATCATGATTTGATATAAATCTCAACAGGTTTCAATTTGTATTTCTATGTATTGTTTACCCCAATATTCTACGTCGGAGCTCCTGTCTCATCGCCAGCGCCATATGCTGCGTCCTCTCCACTGCACCACGATTCTCCACCGCTCGTCGGTACAAATAATTGATACACTCCTGCACCGAGCCCCACGGCAAGCACTTGTAGATTTTTGGTGTCTCGGCTGTTACTCTGTTCTCCTTCACAGCCTGCTCGTAATCCTGTAGCAGCTTACAACTCAATTCGTCGGCCATGCCCATAATCTGCGCACACTTCATAGGTATTGTGGGAAGCCCAGCTTCAAGCCGCTTTCTGTGTGTGCTCAGAGCCTTTTGCGCACTCTCAGCGTTATGTGTCGCCAAAACAAGTGCCGCGTCTGGGAAGCTGAGGTTGGCGGCTCCTTCGGGCACTCTTCGAGAAATTAGCATGTCTGCGATGTCATTATATGAGTTATCCGTATCTTCTTTTGTGTCGTGAATGAGAGATCGGATCTCATTCTCGATATATGCGCCGCGAACTAGCTTGATGCCAACGGTCCAGCCTTCTTGGGCTGCTAGTTGAATATGCGTTTTCGCATTTTGTCTAGCGCCTTTGAGATACGCTTGGATTGTGTTGTAGACTAGAGCATTCCCATTTCGATTGTGTTCGCGCATGAGGGTGATGGCCCAGTGGTCGAGTGTAGGTTGCATAGCTTGTTGTTCTGCGTCGATCCAGAGTTGACATCCGCGCCTTCGAGTCTCGATACAGATATCGTTGAGAGCTTTGTGGAGGTAGGTGTTCATCGGTTTACCAGCCTGTAAAGCATCTACGGCGATGGGTCCGGCACCAGTCACCCTGAACTATGTAAGTTACTGGTTATTTACGCTGAATTAGGGTACTTACTTGACAGCTAGAAGATCGCCGGCCTCGATCATGTTAAGAGTATCAATGTTGCCCTTCTTCCATTCATCGATCATATCGTAGCACTCTTTTGGATAATCCTCGACTCCAGTCGTCGGAAGCTTCACGTTGGGATCCAACACGACATCTTTCGAGTATCCAAGAATGATGCCATGGAATCCAAGATTCTTGATATACTTGACAGTATTCGACACCTCGGGAATGCTGTTGCCAGCGCAAAAGTGGTCATAAATAGTCCATTGAAGAATCCGACTGAGCACCGGGTTCTTATCGGGATTCAGGATGGCCGAGTTGGACTGTGTGATAAGCGCGATGAATGCAAGTGACGGCCGCAGTAGCCACTTATTCGCCATTACAGTTGTTAAGGCAACGGAACGTAGGAGCACTCCCATAGGTATCTTGGAGAGAGGCGATGGTTCCTCCACCCCGGGTGCCTGAGTAGGCTTTAGCAAGGTTCTTAACACTGCATTAGAGACTGCTCGTGTTTGTGGCTGTGTGTAGAAACGAGATGATAAGGGCAATAGATGCCTTTGATACTGAGGACCAGTTCGAGAAAGCATGTTGGGCTGAAAACAATGAATTACTCTTAGGCGGTGAAAGGCTTCTATTGTTGTCGGAAGATGTCCATGGCTTTCAAATAGTCTCATAAAAGCGCCATCTTCGCAGCTCTTAAACATTCCCCCACTACCCATCCCTCCAAAACCATCTGACAGCAATCTACAATCAGCGAATGAGGAAGGTCGGAACGGTTCGCCGACACTTCTATTCCTATCTTGTAACCTTTAGAGCAAACCCCGCATGATCCTACAGACTCTCTGTATCACAAAGTCCGTGGCGTTATGCAGAGAAGGTCATGAGGACGTGATACTGTACTCATGCAGATCTCACTGATAAGTGCCGGGACCAATCGTTCCAGAAGGTGGAGAATCGATTACGAGCTGGATTTGTCTGCATATGCAGGTGTTACCTGACTTGTTAGTTGGAGTGTCGGAGCGAGATATGTAGTCGGGATGGCATCCCGACTTCTCTTGGCCTGCTCGGTGCCTCTTGACTTATAAAGCGATTGACTTTGAGATAGGGGACAGATTTTTACCGCACACTACTACAATATCTCTTGCTCACTGTGACTTCAGTAGCCGATCATGTTCAGATCTCTTGGCTCTCAGCATCGGCCTTTGGCTCGACTTGGTGCACTTCACCAGTACAAGCCCAAAGCTCTGTTAGCCAGCAGATATTTGAGTCTATGGAACCCACCAAAATTCGAGAATGAGAAAATGGTAAGTCAGCTTAGGCATGAATTCCTTCTTATTAACATGATATCGTAGTTCGACTACGCCAAGGGCTCTCCAGAACGAGCCCAACTCACAGAAAGCATCAAGAAGCTCAAAAGCTCATTCCCTGTCAGGATTCCCATTCAAATCAGTGGCATAGAGGTAAGTCACTCTGCTGCTCAGAAATGTTTCCATACTTATATTGCTCTCAGATCACTAGCAAACAAATTCTTAAGCAGCAAAATCCATCAAACCACAAAGAAGTCGTAGCCGAATACGCGACCGCCACGCCTGAGCATATCAACGCAGCTATAGATGCCGCTCTTAAGGCCAAGCCCGCTTGGGAAGCTCTGCCCTTCGAAGATCGCGCAGCTATTTTCCTTCGTGCAGCTGAGTTGGTAACTGGCAAATATCGCTCTGATATCGTCGCTGCTACCATGCTCGGAATGGGCAAGAATATCTGGCAGGCTGAGATTGATGCTCCAGCTGAGACGGCAGACTTCTTCCGCCATTACATCGACGAGGCATGGAAACTTTATGCTCAACAACCTAAAGCTCAGACGCCAGGTGTATGGAACAAGATGGAGTATCGACCGTTAGAGGGATTTGTATATGCGGTGTCCCCTTTCAACTTCACTGCTCTTGGCGCCACGCTTGTCGGACCAGCTGCTTTGCTCGGGAACGTCGTGGTTTGGAAGCCTTCTGACTCAGCCATCCATGCTAGTTGGCTTCTGCACCAGATCCTTCTTGAAGCAGGTCTTCCAAAGGATGTCATTCAGTTCTTGCCAGGCGAACCTAATGAGGTCACTGACGCAGTCCTGAAGAGGCCTGAGTTTGGCGCTTTGACCTTCATCGGCTCGACCAAGGTCTTTAAGGGATTGCAGAAGAAGATCGGCAACGGTATTGGGGATGAGATATACAACTCGTATCCCCGTGTGGTCGGCGAAACTGGTGGCAAGAACTGGGGAATTGTTCACCCAACCGCAGATGTGAAGAGTGCTGCTCTCAACACAGTTCGCGCGGCTTTCGAATATCAGGGACAGAAGTGCTCTGCTAACTCTCGGGTATACGTCGCTGAGTCAGTATGGCCTGAGTTTAAGAAACATCTCCAGGAGCAAGTATCTGCTTTGAAAGTCGGGGATGTCGAGAATTACGAAAACTTCATCAATCCAGTCATTCATGAAGCTTCGTTTGACAAGCTTAACAAGATTATCGAAGATGCCAAGAATGACAAGCAATTGGAACTTGTCGTTGGTGGCAAGGCGTCTAAGGATCAAGGCTACTACGTCTACCCAACAGTCTACCAGACCACCAACCCTCGTCATGAAATCATGACACAAGAGCTTTTCGGTCCTATCCTTGGCATTTACGTCTTTCCTGATAATGAGTGGGAGGAGACCCTGAAACTACTCGACACAACGTCGAGATATGCCCTGACAGGCAGCATCTTCGCCAAAGACCCCTACGTGATACGCCATGCTCAGAACGCTTTGAGGCACGCTGCTGGCATGCTTTATCTCAACACAAAGTGTACTGGTGCAGTGGTGGCTCAGCAGCCGTTTGGCGGCTCTCGTGACTCGGGTACCAATGATAAGACTGGAACTATGGCCCATTTACAGAGGTTTGTAAGCACAAGGACGATCAAGGAGGAGTTTGTGCCGTTGGAGAAGGTTCTATACCCTTCCAATGAATGATTCTCTTTTAGCCATCATAGAAGAGCGCTGATGCTCTAGCTTAAAATAAAAGTCTCCAGGTTCACTCCCCGACTCTTAAGAGCTTCTGGCTCCAACCGTGGATCAGAGTCCGCGATTCTGCCGTCTTCCATATTTCGGAAGAAATCATACACTTCTGGGTCATCGCCCGTAAGGTCTCGCCCTAATTCCTTAAATGAAGCACGCTGCCATCCAATAAGAGGCTCCAGTCTAGGGTCTTCTGCTGTAAACCCTCCTGTTTCAATGTTATGATAGCGAGCGTAAGACCGTTGTTCGGTAACGGGATCATAGAATAGCTGGGCCTGCCACGGGGACGGAAGAGGACCTAGTAAGCCTTGTGTAGCTTCTATATCCCATACATAGCAGTCACTCAGGAACTTCCAGGTGTCATCTTCGCATGGACGGAGGAGTACTGGAAAGTCACAACCTAGAACGACGCAAATCACATCCCCTGATTCTATCAGCATGAATCCAGGATATCATGGTTACCCACATACCTGGCTTTGCGAAAGTACAGGCTAAGCCAATACTCCCTCTCTCATTTGTGACCATTGCTCTACCTTTAGAACGTGTCCAAATGACATATTCCATCATGTCCCCGCGAGTCAGCTTCGATACCGGTGTCGAGGCTGTCGAGAGAAATTCAGTTTTGAACCTATCCTTGACATGCTCAAGGGTAAATCCTTCAGCAGGACGACGTTCAATTCTTCCGTCTTGGATAAAGGTGGCCGCAAAAGCATCCAAATAGGTGCCCCCACCAGGATACGGGTCTGTGAGAGAATATTCAGGCTCCCAAGATCTGATAGCACGAATTGCTGTTTCACCATCGTCCCAATGATCGAAGGTCTTCTCAGAAACAGACTTCACAGTGTCGAATCGTATGCCAACTACCTTTAGTAAATTGGGCGCTTGGTACTCATAGTGTAGAGCAGAACATCCTGAGGCATAGTGGTGTGATACTCTCCGGCCATATGGATCTGCTTCAGAAAGATCGGGAACCCAAGAGGGGCAGGTATCCTCATCAGGGTTTCGAGGACGGCCACGCAGCTCCCAGCGGTTAAGAGCCTTGGTACTAGCCAGAAAGCAGGACTTGTATAGCTCGTCGACAGGCTGTTCATAATCCGGTTTGATCTCACTCGCAAACCTTGGCGGTAGAATAGCCAGTAATCCATATATCTTGTCGTGAGATTCTGAACACAGCCGGGCTTGATATGCGTCTAGAGTATGTTCCAGTGTTGCTCCGATGGGGTTTTTCGCTACACTTCTCATGACACTGATAGAAATTCGAGCCATGGGCATTTCGTTTTTATGCAAAAGGCATGCAACTGCACGACGGAACAAAGGCCAAGAAATAATTGCGTCGCCACTCTGCATTATGGAATCGCGATTCGCCATGATAGCTTCTTGAACAGTCCAAAGACGGTGGAACCAGGATCGGTCACCGAGCTTTTTCATAGCTGACCATACCTCGTCGGACAAGGAAACTGGTACATCGCTCTGTCACCAATCGAAATCGGTTGTATCCGGGGATGACATTATCAAACCGTTTGTTGTCTTCTCAATCTGAGCTCCAATATGAGCCAGCTCAGAGAAGAGCAACCCTGTGTCGTGCTTTTCGGGGCCAACCCAGATGATAACTCAGCTGCAGTCCTGATAGATGCTTGACATCCGAAGAACCTGAGTGGCCCTTTCGACATCGTCGTTTTGGTTGATGCATATAGCATCTACCCACAGCACACGCTCTTTATCTTGGTATCTCAAGTGTCTGAGTGCCGTAGCTAGATTCTTCCCAAGCTTGATACTTCCCAGACACTCGCCTGCTTCTCCCTCGACGGTAGCGATCACGGGGCCACGTTGCCGGCCCCAGACATAAGATAGAGCTTCGAAGGCGGGTTGTGCGGGATTTAGAGGTGGGAGCTCGTACAGTGCTGGGTCTAGGGTTGGGTCTGGGTGTTGCCAAGTATGGATTCTCCCACTTCCTTCGTCACTCTCGTCGCTTTCATCACTTTCCTCAGATTCCTCACTTGATGCATCGTCAGACTCGCTCATGAAGACGAATCTGCCTTCGATGGTTTCAACAACTTCCCATCCTGGAGGGAGCGTTCTTTGTAGATGTTTCCAGGATAGGCGCAGTGACCTAGGTCGCCCCGGTTTCCTCAAAAGTTCATGTGAGATTCGTAGTCGAATATCTTCGTCAGGATTGCCAGGCAGTAGATGAATTAGCCTGATATGAAGTTCAGACTTGAGTGCCCGGTATTTGTAAGGCTGGTCTCTATCAGCCTCTGATTGCGGTCCAGTCATTTCTAGCTTCGAGTTGCCATACGTATGATACAGTGCCTGTTTGTGCAAGCGGAAAAAGAAAGGAAATAATGCTGTGAAGGTGAGAAATAAGCCCAATCCTAGCTGCGGCTGAAAGATGAGCGGTTACACCACCAATCAGAGGCACAACTGTCTACAGGCAGTCCCCGCTGAACCATCGAATTTTATACACTTTTTAAACATGACTTTCAACCTCTCCCGATATTTCCTCCAATATTCTTTGGGCCCACCCGAGGTCCGGAGCTTCGCCTGACCACCGATTTACTGTCCATCGTGCAATTTCCAACGCCTCTTTCCAGCCTGTAGGGAGTGATATGCGACCACTCTTAGCCGCAGCCAGCAAGATCAAAGCTTTGCTTACACAAGAACGTGCAACATACCACGTCCCATGATGCCGATTATGCCCATACGTTCGAAAGAGGTGCTCTACACACAACTCGAGACACCTTTGCGCCAGTGGGATAGCTCGACGGTAATGTTCATCTTCTGGTGATTGGTGAATTATGTAGAAGAGAAAGGGGCGGTGTATCCATTCTCGACAAGATAGTTCACGGTTCTTCAATAATTGTGCCAGCTCGTTATTGGCGTGTACTGCGTTCTTAGGGTCGATTTGAGGTGGAATATGCGAATACCTGTTACGTGTTAGTGAATTTCTATGCTTAAACGAAGGGCTTACCAAAGATCTATTTGTTCGTTGAACTCTTTGCAATTCTCCATAGCTTCACAGATATTATCATTCCAGCCTTGAACTCCGCTCCGGGCCATTACAGCCATGGCTCGATTCATCATCCTTCTATAGGATATCTCGGCTAAGTAATAGAACCAACTCTTCTCCTCTTCAGGAACAATATCGTCGTCAAAGTTGTCGCTCCGATCATAAGCCGATGGAGAGGTCAGTTCTGTTGGTGGTGACGGAAACATGTCCGGATAGTCACACTGCGTGATACCGCTTGGTGGCAACGGTATCTCGTACCGTAATTCACTGTAGAAAATTTCGTAAGCCGGGCTATCCAAAAACAAAAAGTTGGTTTCACTTACTATTCCGTTTTAACACAAGACCAATACAGTCTTTGTTCAAGTCGGCGAGTTTCCTGCGTCGTTGCCTGGTTCGACTTCTTCTGACTCCGAGTCCAGAGAATATTTCGCAAATCGACGCAAGCTCGATTGAAGTGAAACCAAGCTTGCAGTGGGTGAAGGGAGTACATTTCGTAGATACCACAGAGAAATAGGCACTGTATATACAAGAGCGATGGCTGAAGCAGTCCAAGTCGTTTCTTTGCGGCCAGATAGTATGATGCAGCGGTATCGGGGTCTACAACAGTGCTTGTCGATGTGCGCGTTGAGGCAGGAGAGCCGTCAACATCTGCCTCAGTGTGAAATGGTATCGATAGGCATGCAATTGCACATGACATCAGCTTAGGACGATCAGTAGGATTCAATGAAGCCACTTGAGCGAATACTTACAACAAGGCAAGACGCACCATCCCATCTTGGTCCACTCTCAGCTGCTTCTCTGACCTTCTTCTTATAGTCCTTGACATCCAAAATCGGATTCTTTACATGCACGTATGCAAGAAACCGTTTTGAAAGAGGAACGAAATCCTCCTCCTGGACACCTCTCCCACCTGAAACGCCTCGGTAATCACTGGACCTTGCTTCTATATCTTCATTCAACTCCAGAACGAAGGAGTGGACTTCAGGCACTAGGCCTTGAAATACAGGCCACCTCATAATGCTCTCACAGTTGTTCGATGCTGAAGGAAAGTCAGGGCGGTCGAAAACCTGCAGTACGTCATCTTCAGGGACAATAGTCGTCAAGTCTCTCGATGCGTGGATTGGAGCAACACGCAATGGCTGGGTGATACTAGCATGCTCTGCTGATAAATTAGATGCTCCATGCGGTGAGTCATACGACCCTGAATCATTTACGAGTACTGCATGAGGTCGAGACTCAAGCAGAGACACAACATGATTGAGTCGGTCCAGGATGGTCAAACTGGCAGGATCATAACTATCCAATCCGTCAGCCATAGGACAATGACCGTCAGTCTGCTATTAACCTTGAGTAATCACTCTCAGGCCCAGAGCCAGGATAGACACACTGAGCACCGCTCCTGGAGCAGAACCCACAGACTGGACGAACATTGTCGCACTTGGTCTTCCTCAGTCTGCAAGATTGGCAAGCTGTCACGGCACGTCTCCGGTGGTACATGGCTGCCGTGCGTGGTCGCTTATTGCCCTGTCCCTGATGACCCGAGGAACTGGCACCGCCCTGGCTGAACATTGTGGAGGGAGGTATTGGAAAGGATCTTGTAGATTGAATGTCGGGGAGTAGCGGAGATCTTAAGTTTGTGGTGGTTGACTTTAGTGTAGCTTTAGTCTCGCGGAGTAGCGGAGACTAACCGGGGCTTGGGTAGTGTGTTAGTGTCAACTAGCGTTCGAATGCGGGGAGCGGGTGCCCTACCTACATACCTAGGGGGGTAGGTGACCAAAAAGACTTAGGTAACTTAGCTTAAGTTTAAGATAAGTTCAGTAGGGACTTAGAATACCATTTACTAGATTTATTTTGACACCCATCATCAAGGTCCGATGTTTTCTTGCTCCCCGAGGCCTACATCCTTTTGCACTACGTGAGCGACATTCGCATATTAGAAGACCTTCTCTTAGGCCTTATGATATGATATTATTGAATCAGTTATCGACAGTTTAAGGTTATAATATTTCACCAAATAGTTTGTGCTCTGGTTGTGAAATACAGAAAAGGGCTGTGGCTTTGTTCAAGCTTATGGCAAGGTCTTCTTATGCTAATGATAAATGCATATATCATTATTTCTATCTAGTCCTGAGGGAACTTGGCACCGCCCTGCCTTCTGACCTCATCCATGATCTCCATCACGCGAATAGTCTCAGCCCACGGCATAGTATCACTCTCAACCTTGCCAGCAGCAATATCAAGAGCCACTGCATCAGCCTCCCAGTAAAATCCCTTACCAGGTCTCTCAAACTCATATTTCTTCCCCTCACTCTCTCCATTCTTGTAAACGGTGAATGATGCAGGAACCGAACCCGCAAAGCCTTCTACAATGATATAGCCCTTGGTGCCTTCGATACGACAGAAAGCCTCTGGAGTTTTGACTTTTGAGTTGGAGGTCAAGATACCCTGCTTTCCATCGGGATATAAGAGGATGATCGAAGTACCGATATCGACACCATCGACGAGAGTTTGGGCGGCCCTGATCTTTGGTGTAGTAGCCCTTTCGCCTACACCTGCATCGAGGGTCACAAGGCCCCATGTCAGACTGTAAATGCCAATATCCAACAGGCTGCCAGCACCAAGAGATAGGTTTTTCAGTCGCGACTCGGGACCCTTTGATTCGATATTCTGGTTCATGGCAAAGTCTGCAAACACACGGACTACGTCGCCAACAGCCTTGTCCTCGTGGATGATCTTCTGGAGAGATTTAACAAGAGGAAAGAAGCGCGTCCACATAGCCTCCATGATAAACACGCCTTTATTCTTAGCTGCATCCAGGACCTCTCTTGCCTCTCTGGCATTGAGAGTAAATGCCTTCTCGCAGAGGACGTGCTTTCCGTGCGAAATCGCGTCGAGGCAGTTCTTCTTGTGAAAGCCATGAGGAGTTCCGATGTAGATAATATCAACATTGGGGTCTTGGTAAGCTTGCTCGTAGCTTCCATAGATGGATGGAAGTTGAGTCTGTCCTGGCATATGTGTCTCAACGAACTTTGTCCCCTTTTCGACGGAAGATGATCCAATTGCTCGAATTTTATGTGTTGCTTGGGCGTTATCTCTCTCGATGAGGAGGTCCTGGATGAACCATGATGAGATCAGGCCAGTGCCGATGATGCCCCATCGCAGGGTTGGTTTTGACTGAGACATAACAATAAAGGTGCTGGAAGAGAAGTAGCAAAGCGTATAAGACAAAGGCTTTTAGAAGTAAGAAGGGCGCAAGTTGTAGGATAATAAACGAAAGCATCGATATTCATATCATCCGTCAAGTTCGGCTAAATGCAGTCCGAGATGGAGTAACTCCTCCGCTGTCTAGCGTACCTCCGTTACTCCCCGACTACGACCTCGCCCCCTCCGGCATAACAACGGGAAATCCCCTGGTCCTGGTCCTTGTCCTGGTCCGGTCGATAAGCTTAATCCGGATAAGTTTAGAGCCAACCACGGATATTCGATAACTCTTTGAATGATGATATTTCCGAGGGATTGGCACGACCTCTTGTGCGTTATCAAGGCATGAAGATATCATAGTGGCAGATGAATCGACTGGAAACAATCAAACAATAGTTGGTAATGCTCATCTGAACCGAAAAGTCGTATACCTAGGAGTAGGCTAAAGGACTAACATAAGCTTGCAAATCATCTTCTTATACAAATCTCACAACATCTCAAATCTCCAGTAAGATCAACAGTCGTATGTTGAACCCCTTGTACTGTGTATAGAAGCTTAATTGGCGATCTCAACCTGCTTCGCATTGCCGCTTTTCTGCCCACTGTTCTCCTCCCCAATAGCCGATTCAACCCTGGCCAACTTATCCTGGTCATCCAACTTTCCTTCAAAAACTTCTCGAATCTCCTCAAGCGTATGACCCTTCGTTTCCGGGAACAAGAACCAAATGATGACGAAAAGAACGGCGAGGATACAACAAAAGACAATGTAGTATTTCCAAGTAATGGCCTTCATAGCGATCGGGTTAACTTGGTTGCCGACAATGAGACCAGTGAAAGATGAGATATAGGTGATGGAAAGGCCACGCCCTCGGAGGGTATACGGAAAGATTTCGACGGGGTAGGCTTGAAGAAGTGGTGTCCAGGCAATATCGTAGAACAGATAGAAGATGAAGATGAAAGCCACCACCGCACGGCCTGTCGACTCATCATGGCTGCTGACGAAATGCGCAGTAAGGCCGGTCCAAATGATATAAGAGACAAGCATGCCACCCGTGGAGAGCAGAAACAAAGTCCGACGTCCCATTCGATCAACCATCATTGCTCCCAAGAAAGTCGAAGCGAGCCAATTGAAGATCTGAAGAAGTCCGTTAATAAGGGTCTGGTCCTTGACCTTGGTGATACCGATCGTGTTGAGAACGAGAACAAGGTAATAGCTGACGACTCCGACGCCGTTCCATTGAGCAAACCAACCAACGATGACAGCAATAAGCGTGCGCTTGCGGTTCGCTGGAGTGCGGAATAGTTCAGCCCATGAGACGGCAGAGATTGCGTCGGCTTCCTGAGTAAGTGCTAGTTCGATTTCTTGCATCTCGAATTCGACGAGGGGAGATTCGAGATCGCCGCCGGCGTGGAATTCGACAAGGACCTTTCGAGCTTCCTCCTTGCGGCCTTTGGAAACAAGCCATCTGGATCAGGTATGTCAGCTTCTGAGAAGTTGTAGATCGATGCGGCGTTTTTACCTGGGTGATTCTGGCAGGAAATAGAGGCCCAAAAGCTGGATGACAGGCAGCGCACCTTGGAGCAGAGACGGAATTCGCCAGCTCCAAGTTGTCGGGTTCTTGAAGGTGCCATATGTACACCAAGCAGCAAAAATAGAGCCAAAGTACTAAAATGGTGTATAAAGTTAGAATGCCACAGTGATCAAGTAAAATAGAATCCAGACTTACGAAAAAGGTGTTATACAAAGCAGTTACTTTGCCTCGCTGCGTCGGGTATGCAAGCTCAGTGATAATGATAGGGCTAGGCTGACCGATGAAGCTAGTGAAGAAACCTAAGAAGGCTCTCGCAATGATGAAGCTGTGTAGGTTCTGCGAAAGGCCCTGTAGAGTTGCGAAGCCAATGCAGGTGATGAGTCCAATAAGAATAGGGAGCTTGCGTCCCCAGCGATCACAGATGTAAGCTACCACGAAGAGGGAGATGACTTTGCCGAGGGGATAAACAGAGTTCATGAGACCAAGAAGCGCGCCCTCTGGACTGCCGAAGAACTCACGCCATTGAGGCAGAGTTTGGAGACCATTCATCATTGACCCTGAGCCATGTCAGAGTTGGACTTGAAGCTGTGAGGAGGAAGAGAGTATACCATCGTAGCCGACGGAGGCGGAAGAAAATAGAGGGACTAATAGGCATAAGTTGAGTTTGACCAGATGCCAAGTCATGTACCACGGCTTTGGATTCTCAGGGAGGACCTGTGTAGGAGAGCGGTTAGTCTGTGTAGCGAAGAATGGACGGGAGAAACGGGGAATCATACTCGCGAGAGCTCCGATCCAACAGCCAGTTCGGCCTCTTTCTTTCGTGAAAAGACACCCATGATCTCAAGCCGGAGAGAAGAATGCAACTTCAAGATGGTAAGGTTAGCACGTCAAAGAACCACAATAACTTGATGGGTTGAGGAACGAAGAGGTCCAAAAGAGGGGATGATAAGCTCCTTTTAAAGCATTAGGATGCTTGCTCACGTAGACCCCGGATTTTCGTTCCCCGTAACCGAGGAAACTTGGTGACCCCGTGGGGAAGAAGATAAAGTATGGTTACATTTTAGCATGGTGCGAAGCCAGGGATCGAGTCATGATCCTTTCGTGGAGTAGCGGAGCTGAATGCTCTTTTGGTGTCGGGGAGTAGCGGTATTATGTGGGGAATGCAGATGGGGGAGTGATACTCCAACCCATCGAGTCGTATACTACGTATTGATGACAGAGGAGATGAAGGATAAATAGCTCCTCTTTATCATCTAGACTTAGACTTATACCCTTTTTGTTACAGCTTTCGAGACCAATCATTCATTCAATCCCTCTTTCACTTAACACCATGCCCAGCACATCAGATCGCATCCTTCGGGTTGGAATCATCGGCTGTGGAGAGATCTCGCAAGTCGCCCATATTCCCAATATCAACTTTCTCTCCCACAAGTTCCAGACAACCTATCTCTGTGATATTTCCAAGCAAGCTCTAGCCCACTGCACCACCAAAGTCCAGGGCGGTACTCCCAAAACCACTACCAACCCAGAAGAACTCTGTTCTTCACCAGATGTCGACGTGGTTTTGATTGCCAACGCTGATGCATACCACGTTGAGCATGGCATACTCGCGCTCAAGAATGACAAGTACTGTCTTATCGAGAAACCAGCGGCCACTTGCTTCCGAGACATCGACAGACTTATTGAAGCAGAGAAAGCTTCAAAGGGCAAGGTCTTTGTTGGAACGATGCGACGCTATGCTACTGCTTTTATTGATGCTGTGGGAGAAGTTGGAGGCATGGAGAAGATTCAGTATGCTAGAGTGAGGGACATCATCGGACCTAACTCTACCTTCGTTGAGCAGAACGGCACTTTTCCTCAGAAGTTTAATGACTTCACTGAGGAAGATGGTCAGGATAGGAGCCGTCGAGAAGCTGATATCTTCGAGCAAGCTCTTGTCAAGGAGTTTGGGGTGCCCAGCACACCCCAATCGCAAAGAATGCTAAGAGTTCTGGGAGCGTAAGTCATATTAACCATACAATACAATATCACTGCTGAACTTGTGATGTAGCCTTGGAATCCACGATCTCTCAGCAATGCGCGAGATTCTCGGCATGCCCAAATCCGTCGCCGGCGCTGTCCTAACCCTCCCCGGCATCTTCAGCGTATTATTCCAATACGATGACTTCCCCGTCACATATGAATCAGGTCTCAGTGGTGTGCCTCAGTTTGATGCGCACATCGAAGTCTACTCAGCCAACAAAATCGTAAGAGTCAACTTTGATTCTCCTTATGTCAAGGGCCTGCCAGTGATTATGACGATTCGAGAGAAGCTTGGTGAGGGTGGCTTTCAAGAGAGGATCATCAGGAAGACGTATGAGGATCCGTATACTTTGGAGATGCTGGATCTTTATGATTGCGTTGTTAGGGGGAAAGTGCCCAAGACGAGTGCGGTGGATGCTAGGAAAGATGTTGAGCTGTTCGAGATGATCTTGAAGGCTGGAGCTGATAGATTCAAGTCTTAGACAGATTTTTAACCATATCATAAGAATCATAAGAATAGGTTACTGTTTTATGCAATTGACTGACTAATGGGCACAAATAAATGCCTTTCTTGCTGTTGTAGAATTCGATGCTCTAAGATGCCAAGCTATGCATTCGTCATAGGGTTTTGAACTCGGCCAGATACTTACAGCCAAGACTCAACCCCGCGCAACTCAACAGGATCATCACAATGTCAACAGTATAGTCGTACTGAAACCATGCACGCAATACCGATGTTATCTCCCCTGTTAGACTTCATTACCTTGGAATGCGAAATTCCTGGCTCCAGGCAAGATGACCCTCGAACCAGACGACCCCTAAGAGCATTCGACAAGTTTACCCCGCCAACCTTTCTCTGGTTGCACCTAGAATCTGCGCTATGGTTTACATATGCCCAACGCCTTTGGGAAGTTTACAGTCACATCCTTCGAACTGTCCTGGTACTTGTCTCTCTGGTCTTATTTGTCTTGCCATGGTTCTTTCGCGGGTGGATAACCAGTGTCGACCGACTCAAATCAGCCACTAAAGTAGCTTTGTTACACCAAATATTGCTTTTATCTGTGGCCTTTTCTTTATTTATACGGGAACTCATTTACGAAGTTCGCTACTGGGAAGTGACACGCTGTCTTTGCTACGTTGTTCTCCTGGTTGCGGCGGCTGCAACGGGGGTTGTCAGAATGTCACGGTGGTATAACTTTGTCGTCAGCGGGCCCGAGAGGAGGCTTTCTCCAGTCACAGGTGCACATTCTGCACCAAAAAGAGGATAGATAAGCGGCTTGCCGATTGAGCAGACAGCTTCTACGGTCACCCAGGCGCGGTCCTCTCAAGGAATGTTTGAGTCCCTCTTCCATCAATGCCAATGGTTCACGGTTTGAATCAGAGGACTCAAGTTTTTTAAAGGAGTGTATTAGTTAGATTTTTATCGTGTCCGACAAAATCAATGCTCTAAATAAGTAAATACCAAGAATAGTAGCTCAATCAATGCCATAGTAACTCATAAAGGACTGTTCCAAACAAAAATCGACAAACACCATATCTATCTATGCACGCTAGTAATGTTCTATGCAACGCTATGCCAATGTAAAACCATTACTGGAAAAATGTGAAAGTGAATGCTTCTTACTTGGGGCAGACGGGCTTCTTCTGAGAGCAAGCGTCCTTCTTGCAGCATCCCTTGAAGCCATTGGCGCAGACCTGGAAGAAACCAGTACCAGGGCGGCAAGTACCATCAGAGCGAGCCTTGACCTTGAAGGTCTGGGCGGGCTCGTAGGTGCCGGTCTTGTAGTCGGGGCACCAGGTGTTACCGCAGGCATCGCCCTTGCAGCAGCCGCGGAAGCCGTTGGAGCAGGATTGGAAGAATCCTGTGCCGGGAGGGCAGACTGTGGGGTCATCGGAGCGCTTGGCGACGGTGTCGGGGCAGATGGGAGCGGAGCCGGAGCAGGCGTCGGACTTGCAGCAGCCTCGGAAGCCGTTTGAGCAGGACTGGAAGAATCCTGTGCCGGGAGCGCAGACAGTGGGATCGTCAGAGCGTTTGGCGATGGTGTCAGGGCAGATGGGCTGAGATTGAGAGCAGGCATCAGACTTGCAGCATCCACGGAAACCGTTGGAGCAAGACTGGAAGAAGCCAGTTCCTGGAGGGCAGACGGTAGGGTCGTCAGATCGCTTGGTGTTATCGGGGCAGACACCAGCGTTGCCAGTGCAAGCATCGGATTTGCAGCAGCCGCGGAAGCCATTAGAGCAGACTTGGAAGAAGCCGGTACCAGGAGCACACTGTCCATCAGGGAGAGAACCAGGAGCAGTCTCAGTGGTAGTCTCAGGCTTGGGCTTGGGGGCCTCGGGCTTGTTATCGGGGCAGACACCAGCGGTACCGGTACAAGCATCAGACTTGCAGCAGCCTCTGAAGCCGTTGGAACAAGACTGGAAGAAACCGGTACCGGGAGCGCAGACAGTAGGGTCATCAGCGCGCTTGACCTTCTTGTCATCAGGGCAGACAGCGTCCTTGCCAGCACAGGCGTCTGACTTGCAGCAGCCCTTGAAGCCGTTGGAGCAGACCTGGAAGAAGCCAGTGCCAGGAGCACATTGGCCCTCAGGAAGAGAAGCAGGAGTAGTCTCAGGCTCCCAGTGCTCTCCCTCCTCGGCCTCGGTAGCATCAACAGGCTTGGTGATAAACACGGGATCGCAAGTACCCTCGACGAAATCAGTGCACCATTTTATGGCACAAGGATCAACGGAGCAATAACCACGGAAACCATTGTTCGCACAAGTGTAGAACTGGCCAACGCCTGAGCACTCGGTTTGAGAGCGGGCAGTAGGTCCAGCAGAGACATAGCCAGCAACGGCAACAAGAGCAAAGATTGTAGAATGCATAATGTTATGAGAATGTCGAAAGAATTAAAACGGTTTTTGTTCGGAAAAGTGATGAAGAAACTGTGGCAGACGACTGAGAAGAAGCGAAGGTTTGTAAGGAAATAAGACCTGACAAAGGAAAATAAGGAAATAAGAGAAAAAGGAAAAAGTTGTTGTTGATTTGATGTTTTGTGATGTGATGATGAGAAGAAAGAATTCCATTTCGACGAGAATCTGTTGCTTTCTTATACAATAATTGCATCTCGAGTGAAGCTGTCTCAATGCAGTAAGTGTCTGCATGCTTAGTCTCCGACTCTCAGCGGAGGAGGCTGTGACGTCTCACAGCCCTCACAAGAATAAGCCGTCAGATCGGGCTCAGCCCCTCAGCCCCAAGATCACATTAGCCCTATTTTAAGCTTAAGGACTCGGTGCAAATTAGGTAAAGTGAGAGTTCCGCAGCAGAGGGTAACGGCGCCGTCCGGATGGTCTGGACTGGTCTTTACAGCCCTGTGTCGCTTTTAGTGGCATTTAGCTTGAGCTGTCGAAGCTATTGCCAACATTCCCATGCTTTGGCGGATGGTCAAGATGGTCAATCATTGGAGCAGTAGGTCTAGTTAATTGTAGCTCATGATTTACTTGTTTTCAAGGGAGAGCTGTTCGGGTCTTCGGCATTTAGAATGGAAAGCCTCAGTGGACTAACATTCAAGCTTATGATATTTCCTTGGTTCAGCTCACTGCCGGGTCTAATTGTGTTTCGGGGGCCATGGCGCAGCAGCTCAGATGGGGCTCTATTACATTGCAAGGACAGCTTACGCCGAGCATCCATCGGGCTGTCGGTCATGCATGCGATGATGGTATTTGTGCAACAGAAAATATCAGCTTACTACAGACAGGCAAAGTCTTGGTGTCGCGTACTAAGCCTTAGCATGGCAATAAGCGGTCAGTCAAAAGCACTTGCGCTACGCCATGGCTTATCCCTCGAGGACGGTCATTGGAGCTGAGATGGTGGTGCATCAGCTGGATCGAAGGATGGTTTACAGCTCAGACTTACCAGCGGCGGATATTGCCGTACTGTATTTTTCCGCCCCCGATGCCTTGAATTGTACCGTAATTGAATGTCAGATTACTCTGTATGGCGAATTCTTCGGAGCTGACGTCATGCGTAATCGGCCACCAGAAGGCAGTATCTCATGCAATGGAACTTCAGCTCTTTGTGATCCTTCGCTTCGACCTAGATCTGCTTCTACCATTTCTGCGTAATGGTATTTCATACTGTGACGTGGTGGCTTCAGAAAACTATGCTGGCATTCAATCCAACGCCCAAGCTGGTTGCTAGTGGGCGCCATTTTGCTAAGAGAAGTTATTATCTAATGGTGACGCCCTCATCAAGCCGCCGCCCCATTAATGGCTGAAGGTTTCCATACGCCTCACTTTGGCTAAAAGCTGAATTCACCAATCTATTAGGTTCTTGGGCATCAGAAGGATTTATTTATACTAAACATGGCTAGGTTGCCGTTCGGGGAGGATGTGTCTCGAAGCACGATATTTGTTGCTTGCGATGCTTGATGGTATCAATAATCAATTTGTGCCAAACGATCCTAGGGCTGCAAAATAAGAATAGACATTTTCCTACTATATTAAACACGTATCCTGTTATAGCTAAAAGCTAGTTTTAATATGAGGCTAGGTATTTGTTACCGAGATAGCTTGATCCTTCGACGCGTGGACACGACTTTGATCATCTAAGGTTTGAATCAGAATAACAACGCATCCTTGAGGATCTCTAGGCGAACCAAAATAGTAATGCATTTCTCTTTTTGAAGTCCAACCAAACTTAAACTTGGAATCAGAAGAACTGAATGGCTATGATTCATGTCTTTTACCGTACTAGACTTCTGCCTTCAAGAGAGGTCTAAGACAGGCATCATCCTGACGACCTGTTATCTGACGTGATAACGGCTGGAGTTGGCTCCCTGCAAGAAATCCTTTGACCAAAATAGCTTGAAAGGTTAGTTCGGCAGTTAGATCATCAACTAGGTCTGGTAACTATAGCAAAATCATGGGAAGAGACGGAGTGGCCATAATGAAAGGCTTTTGAGATATGATATGGATTCTCAGAGCAGACAAAGACATAATTTGAAGGTTATCTACGGGTTTTGTGTCTCTTTGGGCCTTTGTATGTCAGTAGTGACGTGGTACTAAGTAATAGATGCTCTAAAAGTACATGTTTGGGTGTTTCTGCTCCATCTCCTTAGCTTTGCTCCCACCAGACTCCTCAGGGATATGAATATCATTCCTCGGCATAACATCGTCATCCGCATCTTGCAACGTAACTGTTTCTCCCTGGTCATCTCCAGCGTCTTCAGGGAAATCCACAGTCTCTGACTCGGGTGGTGTGGCATGAATAGATCGTGCACGTTGGTCTTCATCCATAAGAGCGTCGTGCTGGGTTGGCAAGTGAGTTTGCTCTGATCTACTTCGGTACCATGCTCTTATTTCATCCACATTTCCAAGTGGAAGACTGTCCCATTCTCTTATACGGTCGTCTTTTCTTTGTGAAGGAGGCTTGAGTGAGATGTGGTTGTTATTGGGTTCGTCGATAGAGTGTACAAGCCGAAAGAGAGCTTCTTCTGTCTCTGCAAGACGAGCCTCTAACCTTGTTATAAACCCAATTGGGAGACCTCTAATACTTTATCAGTATTTATAGTGGTCAACGTGAGTAGTCATGGTAGTGATACCTCTTGTTTTGTTCTGGATAGTGGCAGTTGGTAGGATCATTGGTGCACTGCAGACAATGCGGCCTGAGCAGCCGTTAGCATGAGGATCTCTCCGATAAGTATCTGAAACACTTACAGCTGCCTATCGCACTAGCAAGTCCTCAATTTAGTAAAAACTTTCCCCTTTCCCCAGAATTGTGACTGGAGCATGAGATCTCACCTTGCGTTTCCGCTGTCGACAATGACTACACGCTATCGGATTCAACTGCCTCTCAACCTCTTGCTCAACCGAAGCCTCATTACCCGCCATGTAAACAATTCACTTACACAAGGACCAATCCTTGTGCAGCATCTGTAAATGGATCGGGGTTCTTCCCCAGAGTCAAAACGTCGCTCCACAGGCAGAATGACTTGTTCAACCCCGCCTCGGCCTTTTCTTTGTCCGGGCGCAGCCACTAGCACTGTTGCAGCTTCAGTTTACTCCCTCCAAGCTTGGCAGTCCCCAGCATCGTCAATTCCAATTCATCCAAGTTTCACTGAGGATATGATGTGAAGATGTCTTCTCATCACTCACCGTACGATAATATCGAGACAGCATCTCACTCAACAGTAGGTCACTCAGAACCGCAAGGCCAGAAACGGAAACACTCGACTTCACAACCTGGACGCGAATATGGATTGATGCGCGATACAGGCGAACACGATGCCGCTCGATTCGTTGGAAGTGGCAGTGGAATTCACTATATTCGTGCTGTTCACCTTCGTCTCGCTAAGAGATCGGCATCAAGAACTACGGAACCTGGATCTTCGACGATAAACACGCTTATTCCCGGTGAAGACGACCAACTCCGTCAAGATGCCTCGATAAGAAGAAATCGAGAGCAGTTTCTTTGGAAAGATGACGAAGTCTGTGGAAATGACACAAATGAGACTTTCGAAGACTTGGTCGAGTGGTCGAAGAGTTATTTCGAGGCGTGGCATCCTGTTCTTCCGTTCCTTCACGGGCCTCATGTCCTGGGGTTATTTGAAGAGGTTGCTAAGAATGGCACACTATTGCTCGACCCTATCGATATGGTCATATTAAAGTCTGTTCTTTCCATATCGCTGGCGGATAGTCGGCAGGCCACTCCTTTCAAAAAGCCGATTCCGAAAGTATATCTCTTCAACAGTGTCGACGATGCGTTGGCGAGCTCACAGTTTGCTTTGAGCCAACCTGCGTCAATCCGCTCAACTCAGGCAGCGTTGGCTATCCAGCTTTTCCTAACATCGATGCTTTGCCTCAACGCAGCATCGAGATTAGGCGGACTTATCGTCAGGACTGCATTTCACATGGGCCTTCATCGATGTCCAGCGCGATATCCCTTCTTCACAGACAAGGAAGTTTCGGTTAGACGAAGGGTTTTCTGGTGCATTTACATACTAGAGAGGCTTCTCTGCCAGTCTCTTGGGTTACCACTCGATATACGAGATGACGACCTGGATGTCTGCTATCCCGGCGAGGAGCGCCACACAATAACGAACAGGGAAGAAAATCCGGAAAGATTACAGCTCCTTACGTTTGTGGCAAAGCATGCTCGGATACGTGGACTCATTCTTGAGCTCAGGAACAAGTCTATGCTACAACGGCAGGATACCGCAGATCGAGCAGCGTTCGTCCAAGCTGAGCTGGCTAAATGGTTTAATGAAATTCAGGACGCAGTAGAAGAGGACGATCTGGCTGATACAAGCTCGACTACTCCAGCAATATCTGAACATCACAAGGTTATGCTCTTAGTTCTGAAGCATGAGTCCGCAATATGCTTGAACAGGCCTGGCCTCGCTTCAGAACATCCTTCTTCATCATACTCATCCGCCTTTCAGGCATGCATCTCAGCTGCCAAGTCAATCTTAATAATCCTCAAGAAACATCGAAGCCGCAACCAGTTATCTGTAGACTCAACTAGTGCAAAGTCTCAAGCACCCTTGCTGTGGCCTTCCTTCACGTGGTCTATATGGATCAGTGCATTTGTTCTTATTCATGCCGCCTTTGAAAAGCAGGTCCATCTAGGTAGTGCATTGAGGTCTGAACTTCCCTTCCCTTGTCTCGACATTTCCTGACAATCTCTTAGACACGTTGCTGCGGCGAAGGACATCCTTGGACATCTGGCTGCACGAGATACATCGTGGCCTGAATACTGTCTTGGTGCCATTGACGAACTTACCTCCACGGTGCAAGAACTTTCCCAAGAGCGCCCAACGGTGATTGAATCTCCTGTAGATGCAATCATCACAACACGCAGTTTTTCACCAAGTGTCGGAAGTCAAGTACGGAGTGGTGAAAATACAACGCCCACAAGACTTCCAAGAACACAGCATGCTCAGTCTCAAGGCACAGAAACAAGAGACAGCCCAAACTCTATCCCCCAAAACACCTCTTCCAATACCCAAGCATTCCAAGGACTATCCTCCACTCAGCCTTTCAGACCACAACAAAAAAGACCAAGGACAACCTATCATTCTACGGGTATCCTACCTCAAGACATACATTACTCGCAACCCCAGAATCCTCAAGCCCCATATTCCAATGACTTCCTATCTACGCCAACCACATCACTGAATCCCGAAGGACCACCTGGGATGAACTTGGATAACATTCCGCTAGAAGGCCATGAATCAATGATGTGGTATGATCAGCTCTTTGCGAGTTCATTCAGCGCTATCGACAATCCCTTTCTCGTAAATGCGGAGTTTGACGCTTCTGTTGATCCAACTTGGAACTATTTACGATAGTACCACTAATATTAATACATTATACCTCCTTCACTTGAGTTACCGTCCTGTCCTTATCCAATACCACTTGTATATGCTTCTTCTCACTTGACCCCTCGCCTTTGAAGAAGTTCTTGTTCTGAAGACGTTCGAGGAATAGTTCATAGGCAGGCATATACCCCTTCACAAACTTGATGACCTGCTCGTCTGTCATGCCCGGTTTGTGCTGCCTTAGCGCCCTCTCCTGACCTAACCTCCATTCGTAAACCTGGACGAGTCTATCTGTGCTCAAATGCAGAAACCCATCAAAGTGCTGTGGTCCAGAGAATGTCTCACAGTATCTTCTCAAGTTCTCATTGATGAGCAGAAGATGGCTTAGATCATGACTCGCCAGCGTGTTTGTAAGAGCCCATTCTTCAGACTGCTGTGCCTCTGAAGCTTTAGCTTTCTCCCACTTCCTCTTGACTTCCTCGTCAGTCAAAGGTTTGAAGCCAAGTGCCCAGCCCTCAAAGATCAGAACATCCAGGCCTTCGTCCAGCGGAACTTCTTCCCATTCCTCAACGGGAACTCTTCCGCCCTGACCGCTATGAAGACTCTTGTCAAAAGCTGGCCATTTGACAACCTTCTTATCACTCTCAACTCGACCAAGTACTCGGTCGAAGAAGTCCTTCGCCAGAACTTCGTCGTGAGTTCCAGGTTGGCCACGAGATTGCAGAAGGCCATTATCTGGGTTCGCTTCTCGAAGGGCCACAAGTTCTGGGTGGTCATGATAGAGATCATCCAGGGATATCATGCGAGTCTTGAGGTTGTGTTGATTCGTGAGGGCTTGTGAAAGAGCTGCAGCCCATGTTGATTTGCCACTGCCTTGAAGACCAGAAAGGCCTAGAACGAATGGCCTTGAGGAGTTCTTCCGATGAGCTTGGATTGCAGGGACAAAGATGTCCAGCACAGTGTCAATGGCTTTAGGATCGATCATGGTTGGTGAGTTGGAAGTTGGGTCCTTCGTAAAGGGGAGAGTAAGTGATCGATAAAAATATTATCCCTCAAGATATCATGAAAGACAAAGAAAAGAAAAGTCCCTCATATCAACTTTGGGACTCTTCTAAGTGATGGACAATCATTCCCCGCATCATAAGCCACTATTCACGGAAAAGCGTCAATCGCAACGGACTTGAAGCGCCGCTCACTTCCTTTCCCGGACCGGGCAAGACGAAGTTGCAGCGGACATTTCTAAGTCCGCCCACCTCCACACCAAGCATACTCTCAATCCGACATCTTGGTATATATAAGTATAACATATCTATCTTATACAAACTCATCAGCATCTCCAATCCTCATCACAAGTCTTTACAAACTCATCATGTCTCCCTCCGCAGTCACCGCCAAGAAGTCCTACAGCATCGCCTCCATCCCAGCTGATGGAATCGGTCCTGAGGTCATTTCCGCTGGTATCGAGGCTTTGAACGCTCTGGCCGATACTCTCCAGACCTTTGATCTTGACTTTACTCACTATGATTGGAGTTCGGATACTTATAAGAAGACTGGAAAGTATATTCCTGACGGTGGTCTTGAGCAGTTGAAGAAGCACGATGCTATCCTCTTTGGTGCCGTTGGAGCTCCTGGTAAGTCTTAAGAAATGTCTTGAGGAAACTTGATACTCATTCTACTAGATGTCCCTGATCATATCTCCCTCTGGGGTCTCCGTCTGGCAATCTGCCAGCCCTTCCAACAATACGCCAACGTCCGCCCAACACGTATCATGCGCGGCACACAATCTCCCCTGCGTAACTGCAAAACCGGAGATCTCGACTGGGTCATCATCCGCGAGAACAGCGAAGGTGAATACGCCGGCCAAGGAGGTCGTTCACACCGCGGTCACGCCTGGGAAGTTGCCACAGAAGTCGCCATCTTCACTCGCCACGCTGTTAGCAGGCTTATTCGGTTCTCATTCGAAGTTGCGCAGAAGAGACCCAGAAAGCATTTGACTGTGGTCACCAAGAGCAATGCCCAGAGGAACGGCATGGTTTTGTGGGATGAGGTTGCTGCGGAGGTCGCGAAGGACTTTCCGGATGTTACTGTTGAGAAGATGTTGGTTGATGCTATGACTACGAAGATGGTTCTTAAGCCCGAGAGCATCGATACCATTGTTGCCAGCAACTTGGTAAGTCCCCATTCCTCTACCTTGAAGTTATTGAACTGACACACTCTAGCACGCTGATATTCTCTCTGACTTGGCTGCTGCCCTCGCTGGTTCAATCGGCATCGCACCAACAAGCAACCTCGACCCCAGCCGCGAGAACCCATCTATGTTTGAGCCCATCCACGGCTCTGCATTTGACATCACCGGCAAGGGCGTCGCCAATCCAGTGGCTACCTTCTGGACAGCAGCTGAGATGCTTGCATGGCTGGGTGAAGAAGAGGCTTCCACAAAGTTGATGGAGTGTGTTGAGAATGTCACTGCTTCAGGTGTTCTCACACAAGATCTCGGTGGAAAGGCGACTACTAAGGAGGTCACGGCTGCGGTTGTGGCAGAGATCAAGAAGAGTCTTGGCAAGAGTTCAAAGTGAGCGTTAGTAGCGGGATAATATGATAGAAAATGAACAGTTCGTGTTTTTGTTATGTCTTTATTGTCATAAACTTCTTTGTGTTCCAAAGTCTCATAATTGTTGTCTGATTGATGCAAGTCACTCAAGCAAACGCCTTTGTCCTAGGCCTTTGTTCTCTTATATTCACACATAAAATGGCCAACTTTAGAGTATTGAGCCTTCAAGAGCGATGTTCTTTTATCAGTTCTTGACAAATAGCCCCATGTTGCACTGGCAGGTTAGTTATCATCGGGGAGTTGCATAAGGTTGGTAGTCATGAGCAACTGTACAATTAAAGAATCATCGGTCGTGTAGAAGCAAGTAGTCAAACAGTGTCAAAAAAAAAAAAAAAAAAGACAGTCATAAGTCTTGAATTCCCCATATATCGCGATAGTCTATTTCACCTTCTATCTACCTGAGACGCCAGAAAATCGCCATATCCTGAGCAGGGCGATCAGGCAAGGGCCCTTGTTACCGCCCTCTAAAATGTCCAAGGCATCGCCTCACCTCTCTTCTATCGCGACTGCAACGCCAGCCCTCAATTGGCATAGAAGCAGATTTCTACAGAAACCAAGTTAGTAGTTGAGCCAAAGCTCTGTACCTTCAAGACACTGCGATTTGCAAAACGACATCGAGCTCTTACCTTACTCAACGACGAGGACCGTAGCCTCAATCGTCACCGTACAGATCATCATCGGAATCGATCAATATCGGATCATCGTAATGAAGTCCATAATGTACTTGGCGATTCCTACCCTGCTGGCGAGGAGGATGCCGCGCAGCCAGGCGAGCTGCTTCGCGATTCATCGCAAGGAGCCGATTCTGATTTGTGCGCCTGGCTTCAGCGTCTACCGCATGGTATGCCTCTTCACGGGGAGGCCTATCTATCTGAGGCGCATCCATTGGGTTATGAGGTCGGCGCGGCACGTCCATCTGAGGCGCATCTCTCTCGTTGTACAAGCGGCCCTGGTGGTATATCTCATGTGGACCTTCTCCTGGCCGATAATTCCTATGAATAACACGTTCATCTCTCACAGGTGGTCTTTCCATGCGCTGCTCGTTGATCTGCAAGCGACCCATACCCGGCATGAGAACATCCAGGGGAGGACGGCCATCGTCGCGCCGGCGATCCATTCGCATTCCAGGAGCATATTCTCTCTGTACACCGAAACCTTGGTTAGCTGTTCCCATATTTCCGGGGTACATCATGTTCTCAGGCAGCATAGGTGGGAGAGGGGCATCGGGTGGACGACCTACCATCCGAGGTTCACCTCTGCGTGGATCCATTGGCATACGAGCTTCTCGTTCGGCTCGTCTGCGAAGTCGTTCGCGTTCATATTCATTACGATTCATCTCTTCGTGATAACGTCTTTCCCCATGACGATGTCTTTCTCCGAGATGGTGATGGTGTCTTTCTCCATGATGATGATATCCTTCCCCGTGATGATGCCCTTCCCCATGGTGATGTCTTTCTCCATGGTGATTCCTTTCATGTCCTTCGCCATGCTGACGTTCCCTCCCGTGGTATGCCCCACGACGCTCTTGCTCCCGCGGTTGCTGCGCTTCCTCAACAGGGGGCAACACCAAAGGCCGAATAACCCTCCGCGGTCCCCCAACTTGAGGCGGAACACGTTCCTCCTCACCCGGCATAGGTCGAAGCTGTGGAATTGTCGCGGGTCCATCAGCCTCATCCGCCGCTGCTGCCTCCTCAGTAGGATGTGGGCGGCGACGATACTGCGGTGGCTTCGTACCTGGGCGGTCCCTCATGGGTACCATACGGTTAAAGCCTCCGTATGTGGGACAGCCGCAGGTGCGCCATACTTCACCGCAGATGAAACAGAACTCTTGGCCGCATACGCATGTCATGTGGTTGCACGCCTCTGCGAGCTCGATCATCCTGCCGCACCCGGGGCAGTTAACGGTCCGGTTCTCGTCCATGGTGGCCCAGACGTCTTCCTCAGCGGCTCCCTCTCGGCAGGGCTGGCCTGGATGGCCTCGCTCACCGCAGTCGCAACATGTGTGCGTATCACACAACAAACAGTGTCCGTTACGATCAGGTGGAATGAACGCTGCACAGTTACCGTCGTGGCAGTATAGTCTATCGTGAATCGGCGCATTGGCTTCCTCTTGCATCTGGCGGAAAAGGTGAACCAAAGCAGGGGCGCGTGCAAGCGCAACACCCTCCTCATTGATATCCTCGCAGCATCTCGGCGGAAACCCTTCTTGAGAACTGAGACCGAGTCGGATAAGTTCACGGTAGCAAGGGTAGCAGTAGTTGTGGCGGCCGCAAGGAGCCCTCATCTGAGCATCCTCCATACAAGCAACGCACATTTCTCCGTTCCCTTGTTCAGGGAAAGGATCCATTGCAGCTTCGCGAAAGGCAATCCTCCTCTCGGTTCGATCCAGCACGATTCGATGGTTAGTATTGCGAACTTCGGGGCTGCGCAGTCGCTCAAATGCCAACTCTTCGTCGGTGATAATCCTACTGACCAGGAAAGCCTGCTCATCATCCTCTGCAAGATCTAGAGCAATGGAGATTAGCCTGGCCAGGTATGGCTCCGAGAAGGCTTCGTCAGGGGGTAAGAGCTGGAGACGGATCAACAAGTCAAGAAAGTCTGGGTGGACGCGGTCGAGGGCGTCAGAAACATCCGACATGATGGGCAAATTTCTGACAGAGGGAGGGAGAGTGTATAGTAAAGTTAAGATGTCGCAACTGCGGACCTGTCAAAGGTAAATAGTCAAGTCGCCGAGGTTCCTCTAAGCAGGTGTAAGTAGCGAAAGAAGTAGTAGTATATGTTATAGGGTTATAGACTGCTTAGATGTCAACTTCAGATTTGTGCGAGACGTTAGAAGGTTTGTGGGAAAGAAAGCTTATTAGGTAGAAAGGGTTTGGTGAAGCTTTTATCTTTGGGGTGAGAGACAACTCAAAGCACGCTTTGACTGACTGTTCACGTATTGCCAACAGTGACCAGAGTCAAGCGTAAGGCAGTTTCAGTGCCTGGTTGAAGAACAAGGCCATAGACTTCCAGTGACCTAGTCCACAAGGGCATGTTCGCTGGTGACAAGGTCGACAGCGTACTCATGTACCCCGGCGACAGAGTTCGGTACCTCACAAGGGATTGATAGGCAGTACAAAGCGTATTAGATGCTCAAAAATGCTGGTATTTGGTAGCTGACAGGTAATCATATCGATATCAAGCCTTTCTGTAACCCCAAGAAATCCATCCGTGGCCATGCGCCGTCACTTCGCTCCTCTCGACTATTAGCCGCTGCCCACAGGGTATCCGGGCATCCATTCATCGACGACGTAAAAACACAATGACTCCCTGAAAAAGATGGTAGGGAATCATGAAAAAGATGTCCAAGAGCCAAGAGTTTGGTATCCAACCCAGCCAAGTCCCCGGTACCGACCGACAGTCCATCCGTAGCCCCAAACTGGAGGGACGATTTGAGTTGATGTGATGGGCAACAAACAAAGAAACAGAATCCATATAAAATGACAATGAAATCATCAATGACCATGACAATAACGCGTAAACCCCACTAACTCCACCTCGTCATGAACTCCATCGCTGATTCCTTATGTGACGTCCAGGCAAAAGACACGCAATATAGACAAACAATTCGGCGACGTAGAGCCTAGTAGCTGAAGTCGACATTGGCCATAGCCATCGGCGGACCCTTGTTCTGGTCATTGTTATTGTTACTAGGCGATGAACCGTTGTTGTTATTGTTCTGATTCACGGTGATTGATGATGCGTCACCGTCACCCAGAGTTGTGTCTGCGCTTGATGCAGTCGTTGTTGTTTGCAGCTCGTGGCCTGCAGGTGGTTGGGCGCTCGGTGACCAACCATCGTTGAGCATCTGTTGGAAACTCCAGCTCGGTTCGAATGACTTGCTGTTCCATGCGTGGTTCACTCGTTCGTACATCTCGTCGATCTGTTCCAGGCTGATCTTGCTTGTTTCGTACACATTACACCACACAAAGAAGACCGCCAGAATGCAAAAGGCGCCCCAAATGAAGAAAATCTTTGGTCCAAAAGAGGCGTTGCCTGGCCCTGATCCAACCAAGTAAGGGCAACTGTAGCCGATACCAAAATTGAGAAGCCAGTTTGACGCTGTTGAAACCGACATAGCCTTTGCACGGACTTTGAGGGGATAAATTTCTGAGGTTACGACCCACACCACGGGTCCCCAAGAAGCAGCGAAGAAAAAGATGTTGATAGCACAGAATGTGATGAGAATAGTCTGCGATGCTTTCTCGTAGCTCTGTCCTGTCGCAGTATCGAAAGACGCCATAAGGAGTTGGCAGCCGGCCATTCCAATGGCTCCAATCATCAAAAGCTTTCGTCGACCCCAACGTTCGATAACCAACAGGCCTGGTATTGTCGAGACAACATTGATAACGTTGATAATAAGCGATTTGGTATATGGGCTCTCGACGCCAGCACCGTCAAAGAAGGACGTGCTGTAATACATTATGAAGTTAATACCGGTGAGCTGTTGAAGCATCTGAAGACCGCAACCAGTAAATGTTCGTCGACCAAGATGTGGCGAACCGATGAAGATGTCTTTATAACTGTCAGGTCCTAACGTTAACTCATATTGGTGATTTGCTATCATTTCTTGCAGTTCGTCGACGAGCGCTGGATGTGTAATGTCTAGTCGTCGAAGTCGACTGAGTGAAAGACCAGCTTCGGCGTGAAGGCCCTTCTTGACAAGGAAACGAGGCGTTTCCGGTAGTAATAATAAGCCGCCGGTAAGAATAATAGCTGGCACAATCTGAAGGCCGAGAGGGATTCGATAAGCGGAGGAGTCTTTGAGTTTAGAGGCGAGAATGTTGACTACAGAGGCGGAGAAGAGGCCAATTGTGATCGATAATTGATATGCGCAGACGAGAGTACCTCTAATCCATTTTGGTGCCATTTCAGACTGGTATAATGGAACGAGGACAGAGATCAGGCCGACACCAACACCAGCGAAGAATCTAGAGACATTATTAACGATATGGTCTTCCATATAAGGAATGAGGTGCACATACCTCCCCGCCAGTAACAGATCTATGTTGGTAGCGCAAACTTGGAAGATGGCACCGAGGCAGAAAATGCCCACGGCCACAAGAAGAGTCTTGCGACGGCCAAGAGAGTCGCCTGTGGGTGCAGCAAGTAGAGCGCCAAGGGCAGTGCCAGCGCTGAGGATGGCAACGATGATAGATGAGTCTTTTGTACAAATGTCGATGTTGCCCTTTTCGTCGACGCAATTTGTGTGTTTTCCGAATTGTTCCTTGAACTCTGTCATGGCAAGGATGCCGTTGATGGCTCTGCGAAGAGATATGGTTAGTTTCTGGCTGTCAAAAGTGTGTGACGCGATGAAATGGGCTGGTATGGACAAGTCGGTTTTCGGGGATTCGAGTCGGAGTTTCTCGTGGGAGTTCGTCGAGACGAGTCGCTGTCGTTTCTGATATCGCCCTTGCTTCACTTCCTTCCAACACTTCCTCCGACGATGTTGCCTTGCGTTCTTATGAGATATATGTGGTGATGGCTTCGTCATGCATGTCACACGAGTCCACCGCAGTCGTCGCATCGTCAAATCGAATAAAGTATCGTCGATGGGTCCCGGCATCTCCCTCCGCATGAATAACATCGTCGGTGCAGCGTGTCCTCCACCGTATGTATGTCGTAGCCATCCATATCCAAAGGCATCCAACGTCAAAAAGAAAATGGTGGTCAGTCTTACCCAGTATCGTAGCCGAACAGCAACCCGCCAGAGGCAACGAAGAGACCGACCATGATGGCCGGCGCCGACGAGCCCGCGACATTGTCGGGTTTCTGCCAGCCCATGGCAATGGCCATGGTGTCGGGTGTTGAAGTCGTCAATCCAGGGTCAGAGGTATCAAGAGCGAAAGGCTCCGGGTCGGCGAGATTTTGGTGGAGGTTGAAGGGTTGAGAAGATCAACGGGGGGACATTGGGCGAGTCCGTGTGGGTAATATCTGGATGGGACTGGCCACTGGTCGACCTTCTAGCCCGGCCGTTGTAGTGTTGGTTCTCGCACTGGGTACGGAATACCTCTTTGGTGCTGTAATGGTCCAAAGTCAATGCTTTCGGGCTGGCTAGTCTTTAAAAGGAGAGAGCAGAGCACGTTGTACATGACCAAAAGTGAAAAGAGAAAGGAATATAATATGTAAGTATCAGAGTTGATAGTAAGTTTGAGTTTCGATGCTCAGGGCTCTTCCGTACTCACAGAAGAGACTCAAAAGGAAGACCACAGAGAGGGGCAGACATGAATGGCGAGAGACTCCCATCTCCAGACAAGGAGTCAAAAGCAGGAATGATCATCACTCCAAAGCCCAACCATTCCTCATCCAGTCAAGCTCCAGCATTGGCTCCCTGACCTGCAGCCACTGGAACCTCGTCAAGCCATCCCAGTGGGTTCTTTTCACTGGAACGAGCGTAGACTGGCTGAGCTAAGCGAGTCTACAGTGCGATTGGACTCCCCTCAAATTCAATCAATCAACCAAAACTAAACTCTCCATGGAGGGAGGCCAAAGCATCCATGGAAAAAAAAGACGTCGTTCGCTGGTATCATTACACAAACATGACGGTTCAGGACATTATTCTCACCTTGCACAGCACGCGCAGGCAATCCAAGCACTGCCCTCGAGCTTGTCTTGAGTTCCCCGAATCTGAAACTGAGTCACATTGACACGGTCCAAGCAAGACCTGAGAGAGAAACAGGGGAGCTTCTCATTCTTTTTTCAGCTCATTAACGATCAAGCCATAGTTTCATGTCGCACTCAAGCTAGAAATGCAGGAAAATCAGGAAATTCGTATACTGACTTAAGTGGCTGTGGGTAGGACCGAACTCCTTATGAGGATTCTATGATGGGAATTTTAACATATCACAGACCTTGAGAAAGGGGGGCATTGTTAACATTATTGTCACAGAGACGGGATGATAGGTCTTGAGGAACAAAGAAGCTGTCTTGTCATTTTTCGGGCCCCGAGGACACTCCGCTGGTAGCTGCATTCATGCATCTCAGTTCAAGGGTGATGACTCTCGGCAATATTCCGCTGTAAGAGCATGGTATCAACTTGTTTTCCCAATATTCGGATTCATAATCAGGTCGTTCTCATGCAAGTCATAATTACGTCTTCCAACCTCTCAATAAATAATGTTGTTAATAGAGTTGTTGATAGTGTTTAGTACCCGAACCATCAGCAGTTAAACTCCACCATAAACTCGTTCAGGATGATCGGATGAACATTGCAGCTCGTTCACTCGACGCCAAGAGCAAGCACAGTCAGAACAAGTGTCTCCCGCACGTAGCCTCCAACCACCAACCGCGCCGCCGCCATGCAGCGCTTACCCCGGCCTAGCACCGCGCTCCCTTTTCTCCCCAGACTGTAGACACAAGTCCCATAACTCAATCTAATTGCAGGATCAGTACTTTTGTGCAACGTGCAGAGTCACACAGTCTCCAGTTTCCCCCAGACAAATCACCCCGGGGTTTTAGTCCGGGCCCGGTACTGGATACTTGACGAACGACCAACCCTTGTAGACAGAGAGCTAAGGCAAGTTCATGACTTTTGAACAAAGAATGGGGGGATACGACAAGCGAGTTTTTTCTCTTTAAGCTTCGAATATGGTCTGATTAATTAGTTGAACCCTTTCCCACGAGTCCGGGTTCAGCCGCTCGGGAGCCGAAAACACAGTCAGAGCCAGGAGTTGACACTTTGATTCGAATGGATTTGAACTGATTTGGGTTGGCGATTGGTTGATGCGTATAGTACCATGAACCTCTACTCCCATCCCTATCACATCCTCACCAACGGTCCAACAGCGGCATTCTCAGGTCATGCGACGGTGCTTGCTTGGCGTATTCACTTGTGGCTGGTACAACAAGATTCGGTACCACAGAACGTATTCCCGCCCTTTTCGGGAGTACGTATGTGCACTCACTCACTTGCTGATGAGGGTTCCTTTGCGTCCTGTCAAATGCAATAACAAGATCTGTGCTATAGCCATCAGACCATCATACAATGACCTCCTCCAGTGAATGGAGACTCCGCCGGGTTATATTTAGATAGTGTCAAGTTTCATTGTCACCCTGTTGACACATATCAGTCAGGTACCTTGTCTACAGTGCAGTATTCCGCCAAATGCCACGGCTGACATTACCTACACTGTTCTTTTTTCGTCCTAAGACATTTGCTCTGCGGGGTGCAGAAAGGCTGGGGTTGAAACATGGGTTAACGATAAGGCCGAGCCGTTCCTTGGTAGCGTGTCAGAAATGCCGCTTGCTTTGGACGCCGGTCGTCTTTCACGTGGCTGCTAGGTCATCTCTAGTAGACATATCAGATCATAAAGAGAAATTCGTATATTTCTTGTGTACCGTGGCTTAGCTGGAATTGTCGGGAGAGCGGACGGATAAGGGCGCAAGTGTGAGGTCAAGCACATACAACGTTGAGTCGAATCTCGTGAACCTACCCTGGACTGTCAAACATGATGATATCCGGGCATTTCTTGCAAATGTCTTTGTATAATACCAATGAGTCCTTGATAGTAAGATAGAACTGTCGATTGGTTATTAGGTGAAGGCTGGCGGTTGTTGTTTCAATGGTTTACCATTCTGCTTCATACAATTAAGAACTCAAAAATATCGGTCCTTGACATCAAAAGATCTCGAAGGTCGCACAAGCTGTCATTGTTGTATTCAGTCATACTATCCTCAATGCAACGTATTCTCAGGGCCGCGTGGAGTGTAACAGACTGAAACATTTCCAGATAAACCTGATCGTCAGGCACATAATAGTAAGCAAAGTAGAAATCCTTTGTGACACATGTGCAATGTACGATGACCTCCATGCCACCATCCTAAATAAACCTTAGGACCTTTTTCTAAATGATGGAAAGATTTGGTAATTCAAGGATACCCTCAGAAGCCCTTTGGGCCAGTCCATTGTAGTACCTCGATTTAATATCAGAAGTCCTTCTCCCTGAGGGCATTCCTCCTGGCGACCAGTACATCAGACTATAACCAAGGCTCACCGAACAAACTGTATACTACGTACAAACGGGTTATTATATCTTAAAAATATCTTCATAAATTTGTATAAACTAGATTTAGCAACAAACTTGCATGCATCCCGCCTATGAATACAAAAATCCCAGACGCCTAATATTTGCCAGAGCCCTTCTTTTTGGGGGCATAAGGTACTACAAAAAAATCACACAAGAGTCATCGCCGCGTCACCTAGTTACATCAGTACATTCGAACCTAAGGCTCAAGAGTAACCTCCTGGCCCTTGACGCGACCAATGACCTGCTGGGGCGCGTACTTGGGGATGACCTCGTCGTCGTGCAGCATCTCGAACTCCTCGGTCGCGTCGCGGCCCATGAAGTTCAGGATGGCCTGTACGCCGCCGGGGTGCTCCTCGAGCCAGTTGCTGAGGTCCATGACGACGCCCTTGACGACGACCCAGACGTTGTCCTTGGTGTTGTGCTTGGCGATCTCCTCCATGGTGAACTCCTTCTCGGGAACCTTGAAGGCCTTGGGGTCATTGGGCTTAGCAGCCTTGGCACCGTCGTCCTTGGTAGGGTTGGGACCAGCAGAGGCGGTAGCCTGCTCGTCAACCTTTGAAGGAGCACCGGAGCCTGAGGGAGCGGCGCCGGGAGCACCCCATGAGACGGTCACCTGGTTGGGGACTGAAGGGTCGAGGTGCAGAGAGATCTGGCCAACACGCTCAGCAGCGCTGCCGGCACTGCCCTTGAGAGCGTTCTGGAAGAGGTAGTTGCTGGCAGTGTCACCAGCAACACGGCCATAGACGACACAGCCGAGAAGAGAAGAACCACCAAGACGGTTGGCACCGTGGACACCACCAGCCAACTCACCACAGGCGTAGAGACCCTCGAAGGGCTGCTTCTCCTGGTTGAGGACCTGAGCCTTGTCATTGATCTCAATACCACCCATGGTGAAGTGGAGAACGGGCTCCATGACAGCGACGTGGAAGTCATCGTCAACGTTGACAGGCAAGTTGTGGAAGAACTTCTTGCCCCAGGGGTCCTTCTGCTTGCCGTCGGCAATGTCATTGTAGGTAGAGAAGGTCTTCTGGAGGTGCTCGGGAGTGCAGCCAATCTCCTTGGCGAGCTCCTTACCGGTCATCTTCTTCATGAGACCACGGCCAGAGTAGTGGCGGGTATGGAAGTCAAGGACCTTGGAGGCCTTGGAGTTGAGGATGAGGCGGATGGGGAACTTGTTCTTCTTCTTCTCCTCCCACATCATGCCGGAGACGTAGTCACGGTGACCGAGCTCATCACAGAATCGGTCACCATCGGCGTTGAGGAGGAGACCACCCTCACCACGGAGAGCCTCGGCAGCAAGGAACTTCCACTTGGAGCCGGGGTCCTTGGGGTCGACGAGACCTGTGGGGTGGACCTGGACCTTGTCCATGTCAATGCCGTTACCGCCAATGGCCATGACCATCTTCTGACCGTCACCAGTAGCGTGTGTGCCGTTTGTGGTGGCAAGGCCGTAGGTATCAGGTCGGTGCTTCTTGAGTAGAGAGGAGTCGGAGAAATCAGCGGCGTAGCCACCAGTAGCGAGGACAACGGGGCCGTCAATGGAGACGATCTCGCCGTTGTACTCGTACTTGACACCGGTGATCTTGTTACCCTCCTTGTTAAGCTCGGTGACGCGGGCCTTCTTGATGATCTCGACGCGGCCGGGTTCGCTCTCGGCAAGCTCCTCAAGGCGCTGCATCAGGGCGTATGTGATGGCCATACCAGGGAACTTGGCATCGTGGCCTCGGTGGGTTCGGGGCTGGGAGTGACCACTGTGATGAGTGTCAGCTTCTTGTTCCGATGCGTCGGAATGCGAATTGTACATACCCGAGACGAGATACGAGGGTGAGATCAAGGTTGAACTCATCCTGAAGCCACTCGACAGCAGCAGCAGACTTGTAGGTAAGGACCTTGATAAGGTCGGGTCTGGCCTTGTCACGGGCAGACTTGAGGGTATCATCGTAGAACTGCTTCACGCTGTCGGGAATGCCAGTCTCAACCTGTGTCCTTGTGAGGGCACCGTTGATACCGGAAGTAGCCTTGGTAGAGTTTCCGCCGAAGAAGCCTGCAGAAAGCGAATGTCAGTAAATGTTGCGGTCTAACGAGTCCAGGCGCTTCAATGCGCTGACTTGGTGAGATTCCGAAGTGACGTACCCTGCTTGTCGAGGACAACGACGTTGCCGCCAGCCAAGTAAATGGTGTGCGCAGCAGACAGACCAGACACTGAAAGAGAGAGGTTAGAATCGTCGCAACACACGGCGCAAAGCCTCCAAGAGGCGGATCAGTGTCAACTTACGGCCACCGCCAACGACAATCACTCTAGGAGCCATTATTGCGTGTGTGTGTTTTGGTATGTGAGTATAATGGAGAGGGTATAAAGAAGACACGGCAGACTCCCACGCAAGAATACAAGAGAAACAGAGAGATAAGATGGTCTTGGGAGGATGGGGAATAAGAATACAAGATCAAAAAGAAAAAAGTCGGAGGAAGAGGAGAAGATCAAGGGACAAGTTCTTATTTAGTACTGTATGCGATCGAATGGAAAGGACGCCAACAAGGCCGAGGGCGAAAGTCAAGCACCGAACCGAAAGATGCAAGGTAGCAAGGCGTTATTGACCCAGTTGGTTAGTGCATGCCGAGGTCGAACCATGAATGAATGATGAGCGCGTGCAAAAAATGGGAAAAGGGCGGCCCCAGCGCACGCCGCCTGAGGAGAGACGTGAGTTTGACGACGTGGGTCATTAACGAGGTTCAAGTACTTGTTTTACCACAAAACAGCACAGAATACTATATTATTATTTGATCTAACAATGTATCTATACTTTGACTCTTTTCTCATCTGGTAGATGATTCTTTTTATGTCTTTTGGTCCCTCTGTTCATGACTGTCGCAAACCTTGACCTGACGGACTTGAGACCTGCAGCAAATCAGATGCCACCATTTTCTCAGCATAGCAGGGCCAAGGCCTAGGATTGCTCCCCGGAAGCGGCAGCAATGCCCACTGAGACTTAGCGTCAGTTCCCTGTATCCACCCCCGCTACAGTTCGAATTTGGGGATTGGGGGAGGTGCATCAGTTCCATCAGTCGACTTTCATATGAACGTTTACTCGTCTATTGAGGTGCAATACTCTGTAAACTTACAGTCTCTCACCAATTGAGGATCCTATAGACTCTAATCCACATCCTGTCCCCAACAAAGATCGCCTTCGGCTCAGTTACTCGCTGCCCTCGCCGTAAGCTACGCCGAAACACCGCATCGCATTTGTCTACCAGGCGACCGGGCAACCCACCGACAATGGCTCTCTCGCGACTGATGTGCCGAGGTCTCCGCTTCTGAGGACATTGTGGGGAAAGCTTCAGCATCTCAGGCTAAGCTGTTAAGTCGACACTACGAGTGTTGTGATTCCGGGGTTCCGGGGTTCCGACTTGTCTAGGCAATAAGGAGTCTTATCATGGGAGCATTGTCTTTAATCGGATGTTGTATTATATCTCGTCTATTTATTCTATTATAACTCTGAGCATGTGAAAAAAACCATTTCTCCTCATGCACTCTCCTCACTCTTCATCTTTTCTCCTCGTTCTGACACCTGAGACTCATCCAATTATGTCTCTCTTCTCCAAACCCCACACAGCCGGACTTGTGACCGACCGCCTCGGCCAAGTAACCGGACACACCACGGACACTCAAACATGAACTCGAACGGTACACGTGATCTGAACTGATCAATTCCTCCTCTTCAGTTCAATAAACCATCAGACTTTCACATGCAATCTTCTCCAAAAAAGCACATGAATCGTCTGCATAACTGAAACCCTCCTGCATCTTGTCCATGACGCCGTCTTCCCCACGTTCATGACTAGAGATCCAGTGACAGGCATTCATCCTCAGGCTTGTGACAGTTTGGTCTGGTCAGCTGGGTTCCTTTTCGACGTCGCTCATTCGCTTACTGTTCTGAAAAAAGCACGTGAAAGTCTTGCCTCCATTCTTTCTCTGGGGATCAAAGTCCTCCTTGGGCTTAAGTTTTCCCCAGATTCTTACACGTGCATCATCTGACCCCGGAAATTGTCTGAGCCTCCGCCACTTCTGCTCTTCCATTTGCCCAGAACCTCTGCCGTCTTACTGAAACCTGGAGGCTGACTCAGCCTGTTTTCACATGTGAATGCCAGTACCGAAGGGTCAATGGAACTCAGAGTCCGAGTCAAAACAGGCTGATTGTAACCTGCAGTCTCGACGGGTCTTCTGTTGCTTCGCTGATCCCTTTATCATCTTTTGGAGAGGGACTCCTCATGCAGGGTTCAATCTCAAAGCCAATGACGTAGGTGACATGTCCCTGAATCTCAACTACCGGGTAGGAGAAGCGCTATATTGAGCGGCTTGAGGTTCACAGTTTATATCATGCGAACAGAGTCCTGTTTGAGTGGAAACTGTAGATATCAAACTTGAGTATTTATGGCTCTAGTGTGCTCATTGTATTGAATGTATAGCGTATCTCAGTGCATGGTGGATTAAACGTTGTCGAAACGGTTGAAAGACTCAAACGTTCATACATCAGGGTAGACTGTGAGCAAGTGCAAAAGCAACAACATCTCACAGAGTATTTTACAGAAAATAACTAGGTCAGTTGAAGACTAAATCAGCCTGAATAGTCCTTGGCACTGCAATATCTGTTATCTTAAAGAAAGCCAACTCTGACTCCCGTTGGAAACTCCACGATGGTTCTTCTTGATGGCTCGTAGCGATTATGCGCAAAACGGTTCTCGTGCACCATACCAACATCATACCTAAACATAGGATGAGCTGCTGTTCTAAATGCATTCTATATAGATCTGATCCCCAAAGAATGAACTAGGCAAGCGGCGCAACTTTCTGGTGTAAGTCATTGAGATAACGATCCCGTGACCAATCACGTTACCCCCAACATGCAAATCCCCTCATGACGTACTATCAAATCTCAACCATAACCTAAACCTGCATCAACATCCCTATTCACAATGAAACCTCTTATCGCCCTAACAGCTCTATTCAGTCTATCAACCGCCTCACAGTCTCCCCTCCGCGACAATCAAATGCCCCTCCCCAAACCTCCCATCCCTCTAAAAGGCCATCTCCCTCTAATGTCCCCCGACCAACCCTCCATCCAACCCTCCGTCGCCCTCGGCGACATCCTAGGCTCCAACCGCGGCCTAACATCATTCTCATCGTTCGCGCGCATGCAGCCCTCCACCGATACAAGACTCAGCGATCTATCAACCAACACCACTGTTCTCGCGCCGCTGAACTCGGCTGTTGATGCGCTCCCGCGCAAACCGTGGGAACAACCCGCTGATTACAATACTTTCGGGGCTGATGCGTATGAGGGTGATGGGGGGCAGGATAGGGCGAGGGAGAATATGAGACGGTTTGTGGAGGCGCATCTTGTGCCTGTTAGTCCGTGGGAGAAGGGGGAGAAGAGTAAGACGCTTGGGGGGAAGGAGGTTTGGTGGGAGGTTAAGGAGGGACGGAGGGTTGTTATGCCTGATGAGGTTGAGGTTGAGAGGGTGGCTAGTCAAGTTGGGAATGGAGAACTGGTAAGTTTGTTAAGATCATGATGGGAGAAATGCTAACTTGAGATACAGTGGATTCTGAAAGGAGTTTTGAACTACGCCTAGACAGCGCTGGCGGGTACAGATACACGAATAATGATAGATTAATGATTAAGCAAGTTTGGATACAGCTAGATATTTGCGCAAGATTTCGGGATACTTTCTTACGGGCAATGGTACTGGGGATAATACACGAGGTTCAAAGACATCGCCATGCATCAAACTGCTATTCATCCAGTAAATTGATTAGGTCAACATGTTCGTCGCCGGTATCATCTATCCGAACTCCCAGAAACAACACCCTCCAAAACAGACATAAATTACAACAAGGACTATACCTCCAGAACAAACTCCCTCCACTTTTTCGTCATGCAGGCTATTCTGCACAGTTCGCTCCCCAAACTCTGCAAGCTACCCATATACTCAAGGGGCTCACAAGCCAGGTATCATATTCAGGATGAAAGGAATACAGGCAAAGCTGCCTCAAAACAAGAGACTGTAAGGCCGTAAACAGGACGCTGGCCGGTACTGATGACGTTCTATGACTGGCATGCAGAGGCCAGCCTATGATGCCCTGTCGATTGAAGCGTATAGCAAAAAGCACTTTTTTATGAGAACACTGTTCGATGAGCGTTACTCCTCCACCTTCAACCGCTTTGGTTCTGACTCATCCGCAGGATCGCTCTGCGTTGTGGCTCCTAGCTCAGGAGTCTTTCGCTTCGTTGCAGTAGAATTGCTTGGAGCTACACTCAAGTTTTGACCCAAGCTACCATTGGCACCAGGCAGAGGATCTCTGTCCTTAGAAGCGTTTGAGTTTGCATTTGGTGTCGTGTTCAGGTCATCTCTGAGGAAACTAGGACCTGAACCGACAACTGGCGTTGCAAAGTTCAGCGGACTTGGTAGTGTGTTACTGTCACCTCCCCGGAAGTTCCAGTCGGGATAGAAGCTACTGGGGCTCGGGAGGAGTTCATTTGTCAAGAAGCGTGATGGCAAGGCAGAGACAGGAGTATCACCATTCACATTCTGCTGAGGAGGCGGCCGGGCAAAAGGATTTGGCGGACCAGTAGCACCCGCGGACAATATTGCTGACGCAGACGGAGAGGGAGGAGGAAGCACAAGTGACGACTGAGAGTTGTGGCGTTGAGGCGCCTGAGTTGTAGTTTCTGTGGCGACCCGCGGCGAGTTTGACTCTGCCGTTCGTGCGCTGCCGCCGCCTTCAGATCCGCCATCCGGAATCTGCACCGTTAAGCGAGGGCCACGAGGTCGAGCTCCTCCGGGACCGCCGGCCTTTGCACTGTTAGAACGCGACGGCGGGGTCAAAGTGGTTTCTGGTATTGACGACAGCGATACTGTTCGAGACTTCTCATCGGTCTGAGTACTGGCACGCTGTGGCAAATGGGGTGATGATTTGGGCCCATCCGCCGCCCGGTTCAGTGCAGCCACATCAACCGATTGCGAACGGTTGGCGGCGTTTGCAGCATTAGCAGCGGCAGCGGCAGCAGCAGACTCTGATTTGTTCGACTCGGAAGTGAAAGATGCCAGATGCTGGGACAAAATAGACCGGTTCTCTTCGATGGGAGTGAAGATACTGTGAGATTTTCTTTGAGGTAGCTTCTTGATGGCACTGTCCGTGTTCAGTAATGGCGGCTGAGGGCGTTCTTGTGGCTCCGTCTTGGGTTCCACGGGAGGTGGTGGCGGAGGATCATGCAGTCGACGTTCAGGCTGGGGCGGCGGGGGTGACATTTGTGACATGTTCGGAGGAAGCTGTTGTTGAGGCGGTTGAGGCGACGGCGTTGGACGGACAGGAGCTTGGATCGGTTGTGACGGCGGTTGCGAACTGTAAGCGGGAGGCATCGGAGAGGGCATCGGGGACCTGCGGTCATCCATGTACGGTCCTGGTTGTTGCAGGTGGCTAGGCTGTTGATGATAAGCATATTGAGGATGAGGACCATGTTGAGGTATTAGACCGGGAGGATGAGGCGAGTTGTAGATAGGCGGATTGGGCATATAGTTCATTCCGGGATGCGGAGGGCCGGGCGGAGGCGGAGGTTGGACCATGCCGGGACCCATGCGGCGCATATCCGTTCGAGATGCCGGTCGTGAGCCGATCGATGGTTGCGGAGTATGTTGTCGCTGGATAGGATGACCAGGATGCGCTTGGAATGGACCGCCATTGCCAATAGGTGGTGATGCTGAAGGTGTATGATGTCGAATCTGTGGGAAAGGAGGTTGATGTTGTCCGTAAGCATGGGGAGGCATCATCTGGTTCTCGACAACCTCAGGACCATGGGGAGGGGTGCCGTCATTCTCCTCATCATCGTCGTCATCGTTTCCGCCGTTGAAGTCGGAAGGACCTTTGTGTTCACTAGGACCGCCGTGCTATTATATATTAGCAAAGAATACAGCGCGTCGTAGTCGCAGCCTGTGTTCAAAGACGTTGCGACTACCTCTAGAAATGGGACTCACATATTGATATCGGTGGATGAGCTCTCGCATATCCGTTGATGAATATTCGTAAAGCTTCTTATTGTTGCCGAAAATGAAGACGGCGACATCGACAGAGCAGAGCACGGAAAGCTCATGAGCCTTCTTGAAAAGACCGCCCTTGCGCTTTAAGAAGGTGCTTTGTGCGCCAGTTAGTCGCGAACTTGAAGACCCCAAGATCTGGTGATCTGTAGCGAGTTTACTTACACAGAGCGATTCCTGTCATCTTTGATCGCCTTGATCTCAATCTTTCTTCGTCCCATGTTGAACGGTTGTGCAGTTCAAGTTGGAGAAATGTGTCGCGTTTCCACGCGGGGAAGCTCAACGGTCGCGACCAAGGAGATGTGGAAGATGCCTGAGACGTTGGTAGTGGAGCAAGGTGGAATTGGAACTGGGTCGCGCAGATCGTCGCAAAGAAAAGGAGTCGACAGTTTGACCGGGAGAAAGTCGAGCCGCGATTTTGTGGTCAAGTGAAGTTAAGTCAAGTTGAAGCGGTTGTAGTCGTGATCGTAAGCGAGAACAAAGAATAGTTTGAACGGCGTGGTAAAGTGGATGCTACCAAAGAACGCTTGAGGAAACGGAGAAATAAACCGAAAAAGTCGATGGATAAAGCCGAGAGAAGAGGAGCAGGTTGCGTGAGATGACGGAAGCGGCTGTCGCGGTGGCCGTGGGAGGTTGTTTAAGAGGAAAAAAAGAGTGGGAGCGGGAGAGGATTTGATGAGGGAAGTGAATGAAGGTGGTTTGGTTTGGCTTGCTCTGTTCTGCTCTGCGTTGCTTGGAGCTGGGACAAGCCGAAGTAGAAGTAACCTTTCAGTCAGTCGAAGGACCCCCAGGCCGTTGGCTGCCTTTGTAGCTTAGTGGCCGGCAGCTGGTGGAGGGGTACTTGGTGCAGTAGCGCGTCGACGGTATCTCTCTTTAAGCTTGGCCTTTGGTGGTACCTCTTTTTTAGTCCCGAGGGGAGCGGGATAGAAGAGGGCACAGAGTGAGGCAGAGGATAAGTGACGCAGGCATGCGAGTCGCGTATATCATCAGATGTGATGCGCAGAAGAGATGAAATTTTGAGTTCACGAGAGCCGTTGAGACAAGGAGACTAGGTTTAGATGAGATCTGCCCTCAAGACCGTTGCGCGACGCGACGCGATAGCGATAGAAAAGTAAGATTTCAAGAGAGGGCTTGGGGGAGATTTCCTGGCGCTTGCGCTTGCGCTTGAGAAAGGGGGCAAAGAGTGGGAAAATCGAGCGACCGTCAAGTTGAAGGTTTTGGTCTTGGGATCGATAAGACGTCGATGGGGCTGAATCTGGCGTCTGTGGTTGGGATGGGAATAGATGGATGGCTTCTAATAATAGACGGATCGTGTTCACTTTCACTCGTGCGTGCGGGTGCGGGATGGAGAAAGCGACGGGAGGGAAAAAAAGAAGCCAGCATGGAACCCGCACGAAAAACCTCCTTGCTTAGATAAGGTGAGCGTGATTGGATACAGGTCAGACGGGGCTCACCGTCATGGTGGGTTTTAGTGGAGTAGGGCCTGGACTACGGCACTCGAAGCCCTGGAACGGTCCCCTAAAGAGGCGCCAACGTTCAGGGAGACAGACCAGGACGGGACGGGACAGCGGAATGGAACTCGGACAGGCAGTGGAAGTGGAGGTCCAACCACCGACTTTTGGAAATAACATCATTGACTTGACATTTGTCGCACCACGTTGCTCTCTACCTGGGGCCTGTCTATGTCTATCTTTTACAGTGCAGTAGAACGTATATCAGGTATAATATAGCCACGACTCTTGGCAGACCGAAGAGTCTCAACTCCAAGTATCTTCTCGAACAAATAAGAAGCTCTCACCTCAACCACCAACCTCCCAATACATCTCTTATCGTCTTGAAACCACAAAAGACCAGGCCATATCCTGGTTCAAGTCAACGGAAACAACACATCGACTAGAGCAAACGGGGCTAAGGCAACTCTTCCGGATATCGCTTCCTGTGTTTCATGCATCTTGACAGACAGGAAAGGAAGCTGAGCCTCTTTTGTTCCCACCCATTCCGCTGCAACTGCTTTCGTATTCCCACCACGGGTTTTTCGCTGGTGCGTCTCTTAGCTTGTGGTTTGCCCTTGCGTCGATGATCATGGTCTGTTCTCCCCCCGCGAGTTGCTCTAAGCTCTGAGCTCTGTCTTCTCGATCGACACTAATCATGAATCTAACGAGTCGAGTCAGTATAGATAGACTCGTTGAACACGTCCGTGAAGCTACTGACATAGGTAAAGCTATAGCTTATCTCCTCTAACTCCCTGTCCCGTCCCCATCCCCTCATGACATATGCCAGAGACCCTAGTTCCCAACCGTCATTTTCCAGCTTCTAAAAATACAATTATGCATAGCAGCCTCACACTCGGGACCAGGTCATGCATCAACCATGCGGGCCAATTAGCCCAGCTTGTCAGGAGATTAACCCAGTTTATCAGTGGAGACACTATAATGGGGGCTAAATGTGCATCTCCAAATTTGCCCGCTTCTGAGACGTGAGAGGTCAACTGCACCACCAACAACTCATCACCTACGTATTTTAGACATCTTCACCGCATGCGATTCCATGGATGCTCGGATCACTTCTTGTCACATCATTGTCAAGGATGCTAGTTGCAGAGTTAGCAGACTCTCCCTACCTCTGCTTCGTCTAGGGTTCTCCGGCAATGGCTATCCGCCTTGTCAAGCGTACGTAGCATCATGAAGTTCGGCAAACAAACAGGAACAAAGTTAATGTTTCAAATGGTGTTATTAATAGCATATTGTCAGAAGAACTGTCGAACGCAGTCTAGGTAAATGCAATATCTTTCCTGTTGCCATGCCAGCCTTTTCCGTGAAGCAACAAGGATCCCAAACTCCATTTCAATGCCATCCGCCTCTGGTTTCGTGAGGGGGTACCAGAGCTTCCATAATGTACAGCTCAATTCTCTCCCCAAAGCCTTTTTGAAGTAACTTAAAACCAAGAATATTAGTGCCATCGCTTTCCTTCATGCTGATAAATGAAGCCATATCAGCTAACCATTCTAAAAAGTCGACGTCGTAGTTTTGGCTGATCGAGATCAAGCTCTCTCAGTAAAAGCAGTAATCGGGTTTAACTGGGCGATCCAGCAGCGCCTCCTGGAGCATTGTAGTTACCAAAGCCTCCGTGCTCAGCAGCGCCATTGTCCGCTTTCATCGTGCCGTTAAGCAGTGGACATAACCTTTGAGCAACAAGTTAGTAAAGAGTTTTGAAAAGACGTGTCAATCACAAAAGAAATGCTGTATGTGATGTGGTAGTCGTTGCACGAATTGGTCTTCTCAACGCCATGCACCTCCAGATCGCCACTTGGGTACTTTCCAGGCATTGCGGATGCGCTCAGCTTCACGTTGCGCACGCGCAATCTCTTGCTCGTAGGCTTTTCGCTCTCGGACACGGCGCTGGCGTTCATCTTTGACTCTCTTCTTCTCAGCCTTTTCTTCCTCACGTCGCTTGACTTCAGCGGCTTGTCGCCGGGCTTTGGCTTGACGCTCTTCTTGCTGCCGCTTGGCCTCCTCATCTTTCCGCTTGCGTTCTGCTTCTTTCTCTGCCGCTCGCCGCTCCTTTTGTAGTTGAAGAGCGATTGCCTTGTCCTCGCGAGCCTTTTCTTCAGCACGCCTTTTGGCATCTCGTGCCTTGCTTTTGTCGCATTGCTCCATGGCAAGTTGCAATTGGGACTTGCGCGAGCGACTGCGCTTCGCGTTGTCGGCCTCTAGAGGTGCACACCAATTGAACGACATAGGGGGAGGGGGAGAAACAAAGGGAAGTGATGATGGAGAATGGGGGCTCATACTTCTTGTTTGTCTTGATGTGGCCGACTTGGCCACAATTGGCACACTTGCGGGTTGTTCCAGTTGGGATTTTATCGCCATTGACACTGGGTGACCCAGCATCTCCTGTGCTGGCCTTTTGATGGAGCTCTTTTTGTTGCTCCCGAGCCTGTCGTCGAGCTTTGTTCTTCTCGAGTCGTTCGAGCTCCTTCTTGATTCTGTGTTACTGTTAGTATCGATTATCACAATGCGACTCGAGAAGACATACCTAATGCCTGCAAGACGGTCATGGTCGGCATTGCCTGTAGGACGGGAGCTGTAGATGCTGTTGAAAGATACACGTAAGCCGGTGCTCTAAACTCCAATCCAGCAATGTCATTTCTTGAGCCAGGGGTGCCGACTCCGTAAGTTCGTCGACGTTTTCTTGTCACAACTCCCCTGCTCTGTGGTTGCTGAACTGCCTGGCGCGAGTTGGGTGGGAGCACGTACTCTCTCATCTCAAGATCCGCCTCTGTTCGCCGCTTCATATACTGCGAAATCACAACCGGATCGTGAACGACTTCGACTCGGTCTTGCGTGCTGCCATCGGGCATTCGGATCTCTCGGGTTATGCGAATAGCGCGTCGTTGCTGTCGACTTGCCGAAGTCAAACCACTAATTTGGCTGGTACCGTCGTCGAACTGGGCTGGAGTCATTGCTGACTGAACGTTGAATCTGTCATCTTCATCTTCTGTTACTGCAACATCTTTGTCGTCATGCTCTTGACTATCTGAGAGTGTAGACTTTTGCTTCTCCCAAATTTCTCGAATACCTTCCTCGTACATTGCTTGCTGCTTTTTGACATTATAGGCGTGGCCACCATTAGCTCGCTTTTCACGCTCCATAGCATCTGCAGAGGTAGCAAGCGGTCCCTGAACTGCCTCGATATATCCGCCCTTCATGGAGGTTCGAATGAAGGAGAAGCCAAGACCATGGCCTGTTGGGTCTCCTTCACCATGAAGTTGAAGCATGGCCTTTTGGGCACATGCATCGATGAAAGCCTTGGTTGTCTTCCATGGGGCCATCTTGTCCGCGAGAGTTTCTTCTTGCTTCTCTTGCTGCTTTTTGGCACCCTTGGTGATCTTGCTGCCTTCATCCTCGACCTCATCGTCGTCCCCATCTGCATCGTTGTTCTGAACATCTTCCTCAAGGGAAGCATTTCGAGGGTCGTATCCGGCGTCCTCAAGCTCCTTGATACCAAGTTGCATAGCATCGAGCAGACAAACCTCTTCCGGCTTAATCATGGAACGAATCGTACTCTCATCAGGCAGTATTTCGCCAGGCTTCAGTCGCCACATACCCTTCTCGCCGCTCTCCCTGTCGTACTGCAGGAATTCTTTGAGTTTCTGGCGATTTTGGGTATCAGTTGAGTCGGCAATATGCTTGGTGATGTCGGACAGTTGACAGTTGTCGGTATCGCTATGTCTTATCATGCGAAATGCGAGCATCTTCATCCTGTTCTTCGAGGCGTTCGTGACCTTGCGACTATGTGGTCCTGGAACCTCGACTGAAGGGAATTGCTGACCGACGACATAAAGATGATCGATCTTGTGCAGATACCACCTTGAACCATGTTCGCCAGTAGTGCTGCGCACAACCAAGAAGTCACTACCTCTTGGGTTATGCTTGAAGACTGGAGCTCGGTACATTTCGTTGTGCAATGTTGGCACAGTCTCACCAGGGTCAACAGTGCCGAAAAGGGAGAAGGGGGATCGATCTTCAGGAAGAAGCATGCGGTACTCTCCAAGTTCTTGTTTCGGGAGTTGCTCATCTTCGTTTGTGTCTTTCCGGCGATAGTAGTTGATCAAGCGGTTGCCCATACCGAAGCTACTGAGCACTCGTGGACGTTGCTCACAGTACTCGTAAAGAACAGCCGTTGAGTTGTCGTTAATACTCAAATCCTTGGACTTGAGGAAGACTTCGTGCGCTTTGCCCTTCATCTGCTTTCGCTTATGGTGTGCAGGCTTGTCAAACTTGATGATATGACCAGCAAATTTCTTGTACCTGAAACGAGGACGATGATACTCATCTGTCGTACCACCGAGCTTAACTTTGTAGTACGGCCATGAGAGCTTGATAGCGGGCATACTGTGCTCGACGGAAATGTTGCCGAGTGTAGCGCGGACCTTGCTTTGGTGGTTTTCCTTCAAAGCCTCGTATGCCTCGTCGTTCGAGATGTTGAAGCGGTTGGAGACATCGCGGCCGAGGTTGCCATTTGCCATGCGCTTCAGCTTGTTGTCTGTGCGGGGTCGCTTTGCATTCCGTTGGGTTTCTTGGGTTTCGATAAGGAGGTAAGGATCGCTCATATCCAGTTGCACCCTCTTGGCGCCTCTGCGGGTGGCGTCTTCGAAGTTGTCGAAGGAGGGGGCAGCATATCGAGGAATCTCTGGTAGACCAAGCTTGATTGTCTTGCGTTTCTTCGGCCGTGGTGGTCCTTCGTCGCCAAGGTCCATCAAGAACTCAGCATCCCATTCGTCATCTTGCTCTTCAAACACGCGCTTCCGTGCTTGCTGTTCCTGCTGCTCGGCGGCTTGCCGGGCCTTGAAGTCAGCTTCGATAGCCTCAATGCTGGCACCCCAATCCTCGCAAGCAAGCTCAATATCCCGCAGGGTGAAGCCAGCGACTGTTTCGGAATCGGACTCTTGGTCGAGGTCAAACTGGACATTATCTTCGGCTTGATCTTCTTGGTCCATGCCACAGTACACTAAACCTCTCTCCTCGCCCTGCCTAGGTTTGCGGGTGATGGTTGCAGTGCCTGGGATGCGGAACAGCTTCTCTTGATCGGGAGCGAGTTCGAGTGTAAGTTTGCTGGTGACGAGCTGCTTAGGCTTTTTGACGGGTTTCTTCTCCTTCCATGTGGCCTTCTTGGCTGGCAGGAGTTCGCTCCATGTCAAGATGTGCCCCTTCTTGAAAGCAGGCCATGTAGCTTTTAGGAGGTCCTCAACGGTCTCAGCGGGTGCGGGAATGTCATGATCCTGATTATCGAGATGTGGTTCGGGGTCGAAGTTAATGCCAGGAAAGCTTAGACCCGTATCGAGAGGTTGGGTGTCGTCGGTGGTATCGGCATCGCGAATGTGAGGTGCTGGGGAAGAGGGACCTAGAATTGGATCTGGAGAAGAAGGTCCCTCTCCGAAGAGGTCGTCTGGATCGTGACTGGTTCCGCCATCGTCCGTGAGGCCAGGCATCTCCATAGAAACGCCAGCGCTGGGCTCCTCCTCGTCTGGTAAATCATCATCACTGATATCTTCGTAATCCTCTGCATCGTCCGCCTTGCCAGACTGATCAAATTCGGCATTGTCGAGAATGATGCCGCCTCCGTTGTTTTGCGAATCTCCCAGTAGTTTCGCGATTTCTCGATCGTCGGCGGCATCCTGGGCCTTCCAGGCGTTCTCGTCAAAGGACGAGAAATCGTTCTCCTCAGCCATGATCACGGTGTCGCAATCGTGAAATCAGATCACTAAGAGGCCGCGGAAGTGGCGTTATTCTTATATCATAATTTTATCGCGTCGCTGGTGGTCGGCCGTCGCTCGGCGAGTCGTGGCTGTCGTGGAAAGATTGAAGGGAAGGAATTCGTGTTTGCGTTGAGCTGAGTTGTTCACGGTTGCGTTCTCCAGGAAAGATGCCCGGGAGCCTGAGATTGAGCGCGGAGTTAGCCAATCAACGTCGAGATAAGATGGAGGATACTGAAAGGCCAGTGCTTGGATTTAGAGGTGGGGCGGCGTAGAGTGGCGTGGAGGTCCCCACTTCAACACCATTGTCGCGACAAGGAACAATTAACGTGTGAATGTCAATAGAAACTCACCTTGATGTTCTAATGTTGCACTACAAGCCTCACAGCAAGGGGGGCCACTGCCATGAACTGCCTTTGTAAGTGGCTTTTGAGTTGTTGAGTACAAATTGAAGCTGAAACCTGATGACTAGATATGTAAGGAAATGTTACTGGTAAACGAACATGGGACTTACAAGGGAGTCGCCAAGGAGCAAAAGATAGTTGCATTAGATCAAATCCAATATCGTAAATATATGTACCAGTGGCTGCTTTTAATTAAAATTGATGTGGTGTGTTGAAAGAATAAAGTTCCGTGGAAGCAAAGTCCCGAATTTATAGAACGATCGGGAATGGAGGAGAGTGAATCACTACATCATGAGTGGTATCTTCTAGGTTACGAACTTAAATAATGGATGCGAATCGAGGAAAGTAATCCCTAAGTATCTAATTATTAGATACATAATGTGCTGTGCTACCTAGGTAGGTATACACAGAGTAGGTAGATCAAGAGCGTAGCGAGTTCACGAGTATGCTCAATGCTGGGAGGATCATGGCCACAAGCTCGACTCATCAAGAGACGAAGCATAAAATTATGGTTCCATCCAATTTACTCGCCAAAGAGATTAATGGTAAAACATAAAAGTGTTAGGTGTCCCAGCCGCGCGGGTAAAGAATGGGAGCAAAGTTCGTCATTAAGCTCAAGGCCATGCAAGCATCAACAGACCATCTATCGCCTGCCTCCTCTGCTTTAAAGGATGGAAGAATCGTGGGTGGAATGTGAGAACATCAAGACAGTGTATAGGAATGTCTGTATACTATGGGCTTCATATATTCCCAACTCTACGTGGGTAGGGCGGCTCGTCTTGGGCTGCCGTGAATGAACTCACGATCTGTTCCTCACGGCACTGAAGTACGCTCATCGACATCCCCAAGCACATTTGACTCGCAGTCGTACGAGAACATTGTTGACAGCTTGACTAGAAGCCGACTGTCCCGTCGAGACATCACGGACGAAGGAGCATTCGAGAGAGGTAGCGAGTATAACCACCGCTCGACATCAAGACACAGGCGTTGCTTTGGACCATTTATTAGATGGCAATTAACACATAGGTCGCCATGTTCGAGCTTGCTTGCCGTCTTCGCTCTACCAGAGGAATATCTGTATAAACTCACTGACTTAGTCACAACTGGCCATAAGGACGGTAAGCTACGTGTTGAAGATACTCTGCGTCCACAGAAAGAGGGTATATAGAAGGCCACTACCTTATATAACACATGCCAATTCTCTACATCGCAATTGAAACCCGCCATTGTTCCACCTTTGAAGTTCCGGGTAGCCGAAACACCACTTTGACACTTGACGATTCTGACGTGACACATCCATTGCCGACATCATAGTCCAGTGAAGGGGAACTTAGAAAGCCAGAACGGTTTTGGCTTTTGTTAAGCGTGTAAGATATAAATAGTCTAAAGACCTGCTGTTCAGCATGATGAACAGCGTTCCAGAGTCTGGCGGTTGGCATAAGACTTCATGGGCGGGCAATGAAGGATGTAGACAGGTTACTACTCCATCAATATTGGAGAGAATCATCTATCACATCTCTCATGACACCAGCTGTACTAGTGTTAAGGCGTTTTAGGTAGCAAAACAGGAATAAGAAATCTGGTAAAGGTGCTGTGATTGAGCAACCTGCAACTGCGCCCACCATCTCAACACCCCCGTTCAATCCGGTCAAGCATATATGAAGTCACGCAACCTGCATATAAGCGCCATGAGCTGTCATTGTAATTTTCAAATTACAATCCGCATTTCGCTTGCTTCAAAAGATCCCCAAAAACACAGCTCAATTCGGCCAGACACAGCGCCCATACGAAAACATGCTTTCATAGCGAAATCTACCCTCCATAATACACAATCATCACTAAGATCAACCCTCTATAATACCAGAAGTTGCAACATGATTAGATGGATAATCCCAAATGACGCAAAAGCTCGGCGGATTCCTGATTGGGGAGTATCATGACAGGGCGGCATTGCATAGAATAAATCCTACACAACATAAGCATAATTCTTTTTGGCCCCCAATCGTGTATCTCAACGACGACCAAGTTTTCGAAACACCGGTCTGTAAATCGTGGCACCATAGGTGTATCGAGAGCAATTGAGTTGGACAGTGATGTAAGCTTGCGCATGATGATATGAGGAGATGGAGTCTGCCTTGACTGTTTCCCTCTATTGATGCTGTGGACGTCATACTTATGCCTGCTGAGGTAGTCATGAATGATGCACCGTTGATGGAGACAGTGTTGAGAAAAGTATACAGTGTATTTCTAACATGTTCCGTTCGTCGTGTAATGCATGACGAATACTGAATGCTTCAATAACAATAATAAGTACAAAGGATTTTGAAGTCAATAGTGCCACTCTCTAACAGCAGAGGAATCCTCCCAGTTGGGTATTAACGCCATCAATAATACCGTAAAATCCATAAACTCATTAGACTTGCGCAGCCCGGTTTCTGCGGTTTCTGCGGTTTCTGCGGTTTCTGCGGTTTCTGCGAGTCTTGAAATAATGTATCGCTCCACCAACAAGCGCGACTATCAAGACCAACCACTAGATACCAAAGAAGACCATTCCCATGATGAACATCACCATGAATTCTGTAGGAGGGTCTCCGTAATCTCGTCTTGATAGTGCTCCGCTCTCTGATGCATCCTCGTCAGGGAGGGCTGTGTCGTTGGGCAGAGTTCCGTTGATGAGGATTGTCATTGTGCCGTTGACCTCTGCAACATTGACGATGGACTTGTTAAGTGCGTCGTAGCTTCCGTTTCCGATGAGTTCGTCGAAGTATTGGGTGCTGTTGTTGTCGTCGCATGCGCAATACTCATATCGCGAGCATCCACAGAGGACGTCGCGCTCTTCGTCCTCATCGCTGGTGTCGTTGTGATAATGGTAGGGATGCGAGTAAGGATACATGTATGCACCGTAGAGCCAAACGCCAGGCCAGAATGCCAGAGCTGCACCACCTAGAGCGAAGGGCGCAATTCTTCCGGGACTTGAGACGCCGGACCTGTAAGGTTTTGAAGAACCACCGGGGTAGTATCGACCGCCTGCGAAGCTGGGCTGCGGACCGACGCCGCGAGAGCCGCCGCCGCCGGAGCTACGGGAGCCACCGCTGCCTGATGATGAACCTGGACGAGATGATGAGCCTCTTGAACCACTACCGCTACTGCTGCTTCCGCGACTGCTGCCGCTTCCACTGCTTCCACGGGAACTCCCACCTCTGCTGCCGCTGCCAGATGATCCTCTTGAACCTCCGCCGCTGGAACCTCCGCGGCCTCCACCACCACCGCCGCCACGGCGCTTGTAAAGCTGGTGCCCAGAACAGCCTTGCCCATAGCAACAGCCTTGCCCATAACAGGGGGCTTTCCCAGACTCGGGGCCCTCTATGTCGCTGCGTTCTATGCGGCGGGGTGCATCGATAGCCGACGCGACCGTCGATGTGATGAATGTAAATAGCACGACCGCGAAGTCTGGTCTCATTGTGGGCCAAGTTGTCTTGGTATGACGAAAGGGTGCAGGTAGGTGTAGGCGAGGTGAAACAAAGAAGTGCGGATTGTGGATTGGAAACCAGATTTAAGTGAAAGACCAAATGATATCGGAATAGAAGATGCCAAACTGACGATGAAACCAAGAAAGTCGTGAGTTTGTGTTTGGGGGACGTAAGTTGATGGAAGAGTCTGAAGTGGGCAGTCCCAGGTTTAATACCCGAAATCCGAATTCAGGAAGGGTAGGTAAGACTGAATTGATGACGGGGGTAATTGCAAGGATCCACAAGGCGTGCTTTCTCTTCTAGGTTCGGAGGCTGTGACGGAGGCAACAACGAGAGAAGATCACGGGGTTGACCTTCTATGATGAGGTTCAAGGGGCGAATGAAGTAAACAGAAATGATGATGTCGCTCTTTCCAGAACGATTGGGGGCGACGATCGACCGCTAAACAGCAAGAACAAGCGGATGTCTTGGCTGAGCTGTGGATGAGGTCACTGCACTGAGCGACCGGGTTTGGCAGGTGGCTCCTTCGAGGTGATGACTGAATGATTGATTGAGAAGAAGGAAATTGCCAAGGCAGGAAGAGTTGTGTTCTTTATATTCTAAGGTAGTCTAAGGAGGTGATTCACTGTAGGGAGCGGAAAGAGCACTGGTCTTTGGCGTTTCCTTAGCTCCGACGGGCTGAAAAGAAGCCAATCTCTGAAAACAGATTGAGTTAGCTCCAGCCAAAAAAGGTGCTTTGACTTTTGTTGTTTTTGGCGGAGACAAAAAGCAGCCCTACCAAAGTGGCTTAGCTAGAGGAACCATTCACAGCGGTGTAATTACTTTGGAGCGTGTTTGTGGTGGTTTGCTGCATTACAGAGGCGCGCATCAACAGACAAAGAAATGGAATGTAGGTCCGAATGCCTTGGCTCAGCCTTAATCCAAACACAAGCTTTCACTTAGCGAAACAGCAAATCTCTCTAATGTTATGCTGGTCAATAATTTGTTGGGTTCCGTGGTAATGTCACTACCAATTGACCACTGTTTCAAGGATGATTGAGCCGATGGTCGTGGGTCTGTGACATAAAGGACCCTGGAGTTGACATGGGCGTATAAGCTTGTCGGGGTTAAGCTTGCAGCGCCGCAACATGCAGGCAATTGCGTTTCTCATTGGTGTACATCCTTGTTTAGTGTGGATCAAGGCTGTCACTGAGGCAGATTTACTTGAGCCATCCGAAAGAGACATCTCGCTACGACAACCCAATACGCCAAAAGTCCGCTTGTGACTGTCAAAGCTTTCGTTTAAATAAAAGCTTAGAAGATGTTTTCATTCCTGAAGAGATCTTTTATTAGAGATGTGGCTGAAGCTGAGCCGTGAATTTCCTTAGGGACAAAAACATGCATATAGAGACGGGACAATTGACGGACACGGAGACGGAATCCCGCAGGAGAATAAACTTCAGATGCAGCGATGCGTATGATCACCACGTGGTCTTGCACGATTTGGAAGTCCCCGATCTGTACCTTATGCCTTAAATAAACTCACAATCTTGGCTGCCTTAACAAACGTTCCATATTTCCAACGAGACCTTCCTCTCTAGTGCGTTATTTGATGCATTGGATCTCCGCTATAGCCACCGCGCCCCCGCATGATGCTAGAGTGACAGTCTGTCACATGGGGCTGTGCAGTGTGCAATTGTTATTGCTTGCAGCATTCTAGAAGCATAACAAAAACTGGCGGCCTGAATTTTAGCATTCAGCCAAGATCAGGCATCCGTGCTTGCGCCCAGGACTTGGCGCACTAGAGTTTTCAGTACATCTCCGACGGCGGGGACTGGGCGGATATAAACATCACGAGTTGTCGCTCAGTGGCGATGAATGGCTGAGTTGATCGTCTGGTTTCTGGGGGGACAAATTGATGATCTCTCGGCGTTACCGAGAAGAAGTGAGGTAACGGTAAATCACTGGGAGGCAGCCGTCAAGTCAGCCTTTCAATTCTTTCCTCTACCAAGGCTTGTCTGTCCATACTTCTGAACGAATTCATGAAAGACAGCCGTGTCATAAAATGCAATATCCTGAAGATACGCGGAATCCTTCGCTTCACCAGATTGAATGATCTCAATGGTCCGCCTGGACAAAGCCATGACTTCGGCAGTGTGTTTCCTTATCCCGAGCCATTTCCTCTCATCTTTTGGAATACGTTCGTAAGCATCCGTCCAAAGACAGTCCCATCTATCCAATGCACGTAGCAACACTTTGGAGTGGTCGTGTGATACTGCTGACATACGATAATGAAATACGTGGCGCCCAAGGCCTGGCAAACATCAGCACTTGTCATTTATTGGCTGTTCTGGGACGTGACGTACCTGAAGAGAGATAAAAGAGATCGGAATGGTCTAATTTCCCGAAAGAGTCTCTGATAGCAGGCGTCCAGTCTTCAGCAAGCAACCCTGCTATTGCTTCGCTGCAGCTTGAAGGATAAGACCTTGTTAATCTATCCTGTGACCTTTCTTGGAAAGCCATGCTTGAATCTGCCTCCCATATATCAGCCGGACATGGCAGATACCCAGTCATCTCCTTTGATGTGATGATGGGCGGGTGGTTACAGAAGAGCCCCATTAGTGAGTCGTTCAAAAAAGTCCATGCATTGACCCTTATACACGTTTCTCGATGAACAAAATCTTCCCAGCATTGACCGGGCTCGTGTTTGAGACTCATCATGTTTGCTTTTCTGAACGTTGCGACTAGTGTTGGAATCCTTTTGCTCGCTAATCTTCGGCGAGGTTCGATGGGGTTTGCGCCGCCTTCGAGAGTGTTCATTAGCACTGCAGCTTGGGATATTTCAAGCATATGCTGCGAAGTAACTGGGCTGACACCTTGACGTGACAATTCTTTAAGCTCCTTGTATATATACTTTTCTGCCAATTCTAGCAGTGACGTATTGATGAATGAGGGAGAAGATTGATTAAAGCATTGCAGATAAACAGTTCCGGTCAGCACCACAGCTAGTAGCAGGTGGAGTGAAACCTTTTCAGGATCGAATGTTGGCCAGTGTATTGTGTCTTGAAGGTAGTGTCTGCGACGGAAGACGAAGACCAGAGCATGCTGAAAATGGGACGTCGTAAAGAACCCTTCTTGGCAACTTTGGTCAAGTCCATCTTTGAGATGAGGCTTGTTGGTAGTTAATTCTTGAAGGATGTTTGAAAGAGCAACTATCTGCATCGAGAGAGCATCGGCCGGCTCGGTACAAGGACCAAATATGCCAGAGAATTGCAGCAGATTGTTTTCGGTATCTCCGTAGTCCTGAGGTTCATCTAGAAGCATGTTCGGTAGATCAAAGAGAAGAAAACTCGGATCGACCGTCCCTGAGCTCCAACCGACAGTCTCACGATGCTTCCAAGCAGGCACCTCTGATGTTCTTTCAGGCTCTCGAGCGACAATGGCATCCATAGAGGTATGGATGGGATTGCTAGCTTGTAAAAGAAAAGAAAAGCTGGGACTGTCATTCTTGGAAACTTCCCCCGGTTTAGAGGTCGCTCGATGCGTAGGATTATGACATAGTGAGCTGTAAATGCAATCAATGCCACGAGCTGAGCACCGCTGACAAGGAAGTTCCGCGTCACAGGATGTCTTTGCTCGTGAGCAGTTATCGCAAGCTCGAAGTTTTCTACCTCGTTTGGCTTGTGGTGGAAGGGGTCGGCCTTGTCGGGCGTTGCAAGAGCGTGCATGTCGACGAGCGACATCAGCTCTGCGGAAGGACTTTTGACAGAATGGACATTCATTCTGACGAGTGGATAGAGGTTTGCTACAGACCGGACATGTCGGGGCCTGATTTGGAGTCGCCATCTTAGAGGTACGTGGATGAAAGACGTTGATGTCAGGTCATGCATGTGGGAATTTTCCGAGGGTGAGAAGCAATAAGTGGAGCTATGTGGTTAATTCCCGTCCCGACTTGGACCCCAGGGAAAGGTCATATAAAACCAGCACCACGACTGATTTTGTCTTTCTTGTTCCTAAAAAATTGGAATTATTTCCTTGTACGAGATACTTCATTATGACACGATTAAAATTAGCAAGATGTGAGTAATAAGTCCAAAGAGCTCATGCACAGTGACTTACACCATCATTCAGTTATAGCTCGGCCTCTCTCCATTACAGCTACTCCAACGATCCCACTGCAAGCTCATAGAATAACTGAGAACCGATTCGAGCATCAGATACGAAAAGGTTCCTCCAAGGCGACTAAAGTTGTAGCACCTGATGCGCACCCAGCTTCGCTCACCGATGTTAAGCCAAACAACCTAGTCGAGTATGCCTTGTACGTACTCAACTCCGTCCCGCGATGATATAAGAAGCTAACAAGGAGTGTAATAAAGCACGACTCTGGATAAACTAGCCAATTGGGGCCGCACTGGTTCCCTCTGGCCGTTGAGCTTCGCTCTCGCTTGCTGCGGCGTCGAAATGATGCACGTTTCAATGCCACGCTACGATCAAGACCGTCTCGGCACCTTCTTCCGCGCATCCCCTAGACAGGCAGATGTGATGATCGTCGCAGGGACTGTCGTAAACAAAATGGGTCCTGCATTGCGACAACTCTACGATCAGATGCCCGAGCCGCGTTGGGTCATCAGCATGGGGTCTTGTGCCAATGGAGGAGGATACTATTACTATAGCTATAGCGTTGTTAGGGGAGTTGATCGTATCGTTCCGGTCGATATCTATGTTCCTGGTTGTCCGCCTACTGCCGAGGCTTTGCTGTATGGGATCTTACAGCTGAAGAGGAAGATCAAGAGCCAAAGACCTTCGAGGATGTGGTATCGAAAGAAATAGGCTATACATTGTGGGGTTTGTAAGACTATAGAATACATGGATATCATATTGTTACACAGAATAACGGCAGCAAGTCTCCCCTGATTAAAAGATGTTCGGAAAGAGAAATCGATCCAAATCAGCATAGTCGAAACTGGAAAGATCACCAACCAAGTTATTCAGCCATCTCATATCATCCATCTCTGCAACGGGAGTCTCATCTCGCGTCTCTGGAAGGGAAACTATAGGAAATGTTTTCAGCACATCACTCAAGGTCGATGCACACTTCTCCTTGCGGCGCTGTTGCATCAGTATGAGTAATGAAGCCGTGTTGAGAGCCTCTTTGGTAGCATTGGTGTTGTACACAGTAGCAACGTTACTTAAACATTGCATAGCATCCTTGAGCTGAGCAATTGATTCACCTGTATCAATGGCAAGTAGAACACAAATAATCTGAAACGGCACGTTGGCCATGTGATGCCATGGTGAGCGTGCATCTAGAATAGCTTGAGCTGCTTCGATGCCTGTTTTCGTAATAGAGAGGATCTGGTCAAGGACCTTTCCTGAGAACGTCGTGTTCATCGACTGGAGTCGACGACAGAGACATAAAGCGAGGTTTGTCTGTGCCATGATCGATGGTGGGACAGAATGAGTTCGGCTCAAGACGGTTGACAGCGAAGCCTCGAGCTCGGAGACGTCTTGCGTCTTATTTGGATCAAGCTCTGTTGAGTATGGGAGCAATTCCATAAGTTCATGGGTATAATCTCCTTGCCTTGAACAAGGCATCTCTAGTGTTGAATTACATAGGATGGTTCTAGATCGACCCATGTCAAAGGAAATCCAAATATTGAGGTGCTCAGCGACAGCAAAGAGTCGTCTCCGAAGCTCTGCATCGACCTTTTCTTCGGTTACTGGAAGGACTGATTCATGGGATGGTTCACAATGCAGGCCAGCTGCTTCGAGCATGTGCATGAGAATTGAACTCGCCATCCATGCTGTATGAGGCGTTCCAGCTATTCTCAGGTAGACTACCCGAAGAAGCCAGCCTGTGACACTAGCCGCCGATGGGTCATCAGACATCTTCTGCTCAAGGATAAATCGTGCTGTTTCTATCAAGTCGAGCTCCACCGGCGGAGGCTCGACTTGTGAGAATAAGCATCCGATAGCTGCTATACCGCAGAGGATAGAATCTTGAGACTGATCATATATATATCCAGACCACCTGCCTTGTATGGTCTGCGAGATATCGTTCCGATCAACAAACCCATAAATTGGGTCCATCTTTTGAAAGTATACAGCACTCAAGCTCTCCATGTCTTCTTTGGATAGTAAGTCTGTAATTGGTCTTGAGATAGGGACATGCGAAGACTTCCGCGCTCCAAGAAAGGCATTCCAAGAAAACGTGTGCATCCTGGGCGCATTCTTAGGGTCCAATCTCAATGCCAACCTTCTAAGGAACGCAGCCCCAGAATTCGCCTCCAGCGATTGTAAGTGCCTTGGCGAGGTAGCATGGTCACTCCTCGAAGGTCTGGAATCCTTCTCAATGTGAACAGGAGGTGAAGGAAGAAGAGTAGCCTCGTGAGTCTTCCTCTTCTTGTTGGAAGATGTCTTGTAGGTGCACTCGTACTCAAAACGGACACAGGCTCCGCAGGGCTGGGCGCCGTCGCATTTCCGTTTTAAATCCCGACATGTTTCACAGGCGAGTCTTGAGCGCTTACGGCCCTGAGAAGTGGACATTTTTGGTATTGGGATGGGAATGAGAGGATTGTGATGTGTAAGGGGATGAACGCATGTGAAGTGAAGTTGCGAGGGTCGGTTCTTACGGGCCGAGCGGGTATGTCGGTTATCGCGGAAACCTCGGCAATAACGGTGTAAGTGGTTGAAGCTTGATGTAGTTTAAGGGTGCCCTCAGGGAGCAAGAAAACACCGGACCTTGATATAGAGTGTTAAAATAAAGTTAGTAAAGAGTCACCTAAGCTTAGGCTAGATTTACCTAAATATTTTTATCACTTTCTATTAAGGTCCTGAGTTTTCTTTCCTCCCCTAGGGTGCTAACTGAACTTATCTTAACCGTAATAAACTTATCCTAGTATTTTCACTCTTCATATTCAAGTCAGAACGTCAGTTTAGTAGTCAACTTCGACTTGCCAGTGTTTGATCGTCTCCCCATGTTACTAAACCAGGACAGAGACTCGGTGTCTGCAGCCGAGACACTGGCCGATATCGAAAACCAAACCCAACAAACTTCACCTGAAAAGGCACCGACACATAATGAACCACCAGATGGAGGCTTCCATGCTTGGCTACAAGCTCTTCTAGCACATATCGTGTTCTTCAACACCTGGGGCGTCGCAAACGGCTTCGGAATCTTCCAGCAATACTACACCCAAACCCTCGGCGAAAGTCAATCCAAGATATCCTGGATAGGAAGTGTCCAAGTGTTTTTCCTATTTTCAGTTGGAGTAATAGCTGGCAGACTGACGGATGCTGGCCATTTTCGAATTATCTTCCCGATCGGTGTCTTCCTGCAGGTCCTTGGACTCTTCATGACTTCGTTATGCACGACGTTCTGGCAGATATTCCTTGCCCAAGCTGTTTGTCTTGGAATAGGGAATGGATTTACGTTCTGTCCAGCTCTAGCTGTTTTGTCGCAGTACTTCAAGAAGTATAGGGCTTTTGCTGTTGGACTGGCAGCCGCTGGTGCAGCTGTTGGTGGTTTAGTATACCCAGTTTTGATCAACTGGCTCATCTTCCACGATAATGTCGGGTTTCCGTGGACTCTCAGAAGTATGGGCTTCATTATGCTTGCTACTTATATCCCTTGCCTTATATGGCTCAAGCCTCGACTACCACCTCATCCCAGCGGTCCATGGATCGACACAACAGCTTTCAGGGAACTGCCCTTCATCTTCTTTACCATGAGCATGTTCCTCAACTTTTGGGGCCTCTACTTTGCCTTCTTCTATCTTGGGACCTTTGCTCGAGATCGAGCGGGTATCTCTGAGCCCATCTACCTGCTCATGATTCTAAACGGCGTTGGGATATTTGGCCGTATCATGCCAAACATCATTGCCGATAAGTGGACAGGACCCCTCAACATACTCATTCCTCTGAGCATAGCTTCCAGTCTATTGGTCTACTGTTGGGCGGCTATAGAAACAGCTGCCGGGCTCTATGTCTTCGCTGTGATCTACGGCTTCATCGCTGCAGCATTGCAAGCTCTGTTTCCAGCTGTTGCAACGCAAATGGCACCCGATCCAAGAAAGACTGGGACAAGAGTTGGAATGATACTGGGTATTGTCAGTATCGCAAATCTGACTGGCCCTTTTATCTGCGGTGAACTTATCAAAGCTGGGAACGGTAGTTACCTTGGACCTCAGATGTTTGCTGGCTCTTCAATATTCCTGGGTGCTCTTATGGCAGTGGCGTCTCGAATCGCCAAGACAGGTCTTGTGCTTAAGGTCAAATCATAGATAGAAAGGTTGAACATAGATGTGGGACATAAGCTCCCTATATAAGATATATTGAGATTAGTTACAAAATTTAAGCAACAGGAGTATCTTCCTTCGCCACCTCTTCATCCTGTCCCTTCTTCTGTTTCTTCTTCGAAAACCTCGGAAATCGAACTCGTATACTAAACCGAGAACCAAACCGAGCAACACCCCTCCTTATCCTAGGAACCTCTTCTGCAACGGTAGTGGTACTAATAGGAGCTTGACTACCACTAACAGGAGGCGCGTTCTGAGGAGTATTCTGAGGAATGGGCGCAGCAACTGCAGCAAACCATATTTCTGACCACTCTTGGTCAGAAATTTCAAGCATCTCTTTAAACGATTTCCCCTCTATCTCTGTTTTGATGCGCTTCTGCAGGGGCGATACCGCGCCGCAGAGGCGAACCACTCGCTCCCAAAATTTGGCGTCCTCCTCATTTTGAAAGATGAAATCATCGCCTTCGCTGGTCCACGAGATGGTAAAGATCAGCTTGATAGCCTTCTTTTGGTCGTAGATGAAGGTACAGCTATCTGTGTCCTGAATACTCTTGCTCAAAGACATGGAGTATAGTTGGGCGTAATTGGTATGTGAGAATTGTAGAGCTAGTGTAGATGGTAAGGTTGTCTCATGACTCACAATACACCTGGCGAATGCCCACTTGGCGTATTTCATGGTTTAAACTTTGATGTGACGACTTTGAACTTGTTCGTTCGGAAATTTCGCTGTTTGTTGGTAAAATGAGGTGTGTATAAATGAAAGGCGCGAGTAGAGAAGAGGGAACAAATAAGAGGATCACATAAAATAATGCTACGCCTCTTATTAAGTATATACTTGCCGTTCAGCCGTCTGCAGCCTCTCGAGTTGCCAGCGCCCTAAGCTAACATCCCCCCTCATAAGCCAAAGGTGGTGCTTTCATCGTGTTCTAGCCTCAATAGCGCTCCGCGGTGACATCCTGTGGCGTCCGATAATAACCAGACTAAGGACAGCCCCTCTAGGATCTCCAACGTGCAAAAGCATTCGAGATTGAGGTAAGAGATGAGTATAGAACTGCATGTTTAGGTAGGTCTGCTTATTTGATCATAGGAATTCTAGACTGGCTATTTCTCCCTATTTTCTTTTCAACCCATGTCTTCTACTCACTCGAGGCTCCGAAGCTCTTCAGTTCTGTCCTGCGTAACTTTATGGCCAGGTGAAGTTCAGCTTTCAGCCACAATGCTCAAACGCGCATAACGAGAATGCGCTGTAACACACCTGCGGCTGAAACTAGCGAAAAAGAAAAAGCAGGCTATGTTGATATCGGTAGTCTAGCCAGTTTCAAGCCTGGATCTTGTGACTTGGTATTTCTACACAGGATTCAGCACCTGATATCTGAACCACTGGCTTTTGCATACTCCTTAAAGTCTGAACCAGGTAGGACGAATCACCAATATGGGCTGCTTCAACGCTTCCAATGACTCCGATGGTAGATGAGGAGACTGCAGTTCCAGGTGTGCAGGTTGATTTTAGGGACGATCGTTGGATCATAGACCTTGATATCGATAACATTATCAGCAACATATCGGAGATCGAGAGCTGGACAACTTCATTTCGGAGGGTACTTCAGGGCGCCAATGACAATGGACAATTCCCAAACGAACTAGGTAAAGTACGAAAGTTACTTCCTACAAGTCAAGAGTGAGACGTTGACTGAATCGGCCAGAGTTTTCGGATCAACTTTGCTGTCCTTCAGCGAATACAGTTGAAGCAACTCCGCACCAAACTCGCCAAGCATGCAGTATCTCTAAGATTCGAAGCGGGCGAGCCTCAAGGGTGGCAGGACACTCTTAAAGAATATAGTGAGATGACTGCTGTTTTGCTTATAAGTCGATCGAAACCGTGCTGATGTTGAATTTAATAGTACAAGCACTCCAAAACTATGAATACATGGAAAAGCGAAGTTTACAGCCTGAGGACCCATTCTACATGAGCGGCGAGAAGTATCAAGATCGCAAACTCATTGAAGCCATTCTTGGGGACAAAGTGAACAGCTTCAAGGGGCAACCGGTGTTTCCTGCTATCGGACACTGGCAAAAAGGACCTGATGAATCGCGATCTGTTCGAGATACAAGACAGGACAACTATAAGCGGAACTGGACTGTAGGTCTCCACCAAAGACTTGCTGTGGCGGCCGTAGGTGGGGTATTCCTCATGGCCCCCATGTGGCTGATGGTCTTGCATAATACTCTCTACACGGCTTTGGTTTCGACGACTGTGTTCGTTACTGTGTTTGGATTGATGGCGGCGGTATATCTTACGAGTCTGATGGATGTTATGTCGAGTACGGCGGCCTATGCTGCTGTGTTAGTTGTCTTTGTTGGACTGATTACTGAGCTGCACGATGGTTGAGACGGAGGAAGAGACCAGCGTTGATTCAAGAAGCAATTAAGATGGCCGTCAGAAACCAGTTTCGCGTTTTTGTTATTTCCAGCTGGGAAGCTTGGATTTTGAAGAATCTTACAGAGTTCATGTCTCAAGTACATGAGTACGCAGCAAATCATCTAGCACCTTGCCAACAGCCAGAACCTTTTCCTCCTCCAAAACCCGCCCCACAATCTGTATATCCACAGGAAGATGGTGTTTGACCATATCTTGCATATTATCCTCCCAAAGGCGGGTATTCCACTCATCCAGCTCGTTCCTCGGCTCGTGATCCCATAAGGCGTCGAGATCCCTAGCTTCAACTTTTCCTCCCGGAATGACCAAAGCTGTATAATCCAAAAGATTCCAGACCTTGGTGTATCCGACCCATTTGACAGTGTTATGAGGCACAGCTGCATGTGGTAGAGCCGGCATTATAATGGCGTCCACAGTCTTGCCCTTTTTGGAGAGGGTGTTGTTCCACTTCTCGAGATAGGCTTGCTGGAGTTCTCGCTTCCGTTTGTTGAGTTGCCAATAATCAAACACTGATATAGGCTTTCCCCTGTTCACAAGCCTCTCCACGCTCGGGATAAAAGGTTCGCCTCCTGCCTCAACATCACGACGAATGTCTTCTCCTCCATCGACTGTGAAGTAGGCATCCATAACCTCTATGCACTCTGCGTGCAAGTCTGGCTTCCACATCACAAGCTCATGACCATCAGCTGCAAGGGCAGCTGCAGCTTGCGCGAGAATCCTTACGATACTCGGATGAGGCTTCACGACGCCGTCATCGTACAAGACACCGATTGTTAGCTTGCTGTTCACGGTCATGTCATATTCAGACTGGTGCCATGGGATTGGGGCGCAACGACAGTCGTGTTTCCAGGGTTCTTGTAGCGTGATCTCTTTCGTGAGGCGATAGATCGTTGAAAGGGAGCGTGCCAAGGGACCGATGGATGATGGGACGTGCTCTTGTCCGTCAGTTGAAACGGGCACTCCTCCATATGGCAATCTCGAGCTCTAAATCACGTCAGCGATATTCCGAAGGTGATGGGTCAACTCACGCTTGGTTTGAAACCATATAGGCCCATCATAGAAGCTGGCATGCGAATGCTACCGCCTAAGTCAGACCCGAAGCCTCCGAGACTTCCATGAGCGTAAATCAGCGCCGACTCTCCACCTGATGATCCTCCAGGCGTATATCTGGGAATGATCGGGTTCTCAGTCAACCCCCAGAGAGGATTGTCAGTTTCAGCCCACTTCTCAATATTAGTATAAGCTCAAACTATGCCTATTATCAGACTCACCATTATGCTCTGTGGGAGATTGGTCTTGCAGATAATGACGGCGCCCAACTTTTTCAAGATCTTTACTAGGACGGCATCATCGTTGGCTGGCTTGAAGGCCTTGCTTGTATAGCCAAGAGTGGTGTCGTAGCATTTGACGTTGAACTGGTCCTTCAGACTTATTGGAACTCCGTGCAAAGGTCCTTTTGTTTTCTTTTCCTTGGCATAATACGCATCGAGCTCTTGGGCCTGTTCCAGGGCATCATCGAAGAGGATTTCGGTCAGGCTAGCAAATCATCAGACTTTAGTAGCAGCGAGAGACTACAATGAGACTCACCAATTTGTCTATTGGTAATGTTAGCTATGTATAGAGGTCACCAAATTGTCATAAGTTCTACCTTTGTATGCGCCTCAATGGCTCTGTCACACGATATGTTAGTATATATCTCTCACGGAGTTCAATGATTGACTTTCCGTGTGATATAAGCCAGGGCGACGTCTTCACTTCTGAGCTTTCCACTCCGAATCTTATCGGCCAAAGTCGTGATATCATCGACTTGGGTAATGGCGTTGTATGCATCCTGACAGTGCTCTTTGTCTGATAGGTTCTTGGTGACAAAAGTTGAGATGGCACGTGTCCGTTGCCGTCGCTTCTCTGCGACAACTTGCTGCCAGATTTTTGACTCCATGGCGATCTATAGATCTAGCGATAAGGAAGGCTAGGGAGGTCGCGTATCTGTCCTGTCAAGGTTCAGAGGCTGTTGCGAAAGCTGGAGGTGGTTGAATAACCCCGCATATACCCGCACCCGTTACCCGCTGCTTATGAAGATTTTCGGGTGCAACATCCGAAATGCAAGTGATGGATGCTTGGCATATAACTACGCTCTATTTATCGGTCAGAGAGGGACGCCCATAGTCGCGCCTGAGGACTGGATGTTCTTCCTGGTCTGGCGTCACTCAGACCGAAACCCTCTGATTCCTATAGAGGCATGATCTGATAATAAAGTTTGCCTTAAAGCCGAACGGTCATAAGCCAGGCATGGGTATCCAGCCTCTGACACAACTGCGTACGCGACCACCAATCGTGGCGTGATATGAAGTGACTCAATCTGCCTGTATAACTTACCCGTTCAATTATCGCAAGTCTCCTCAGCCTCAGAGTTTTGGCGCCGTAAGCTCGGGCTAACTTCAGCTGAATCAAGACCTAGAGGTGCTGCTGTCTATGATGTCATTGGCTGCTTTGACGATGCCGCATATCCGTCGTGTTGCGTATAATGAGTCCTCGAAGGATTCATTGCGTGTCAAAAAGACGTATATAAAAAGCCACAGAATCTCCATTTTCAAATGAAAGTAGTACATGTTTCTTTAATTATCTCATCTATTGTCTCTCTCATTAATTCGTACGTGGCAGATCAAAACTACACTTGCTGAAAGTGCGAAAACAAAGAAAGACTTACGCATGAATTATAATAACTTCACTTCTACTCCAATCATCAATGGCTCCTTTGAAAGTCTTGATATGTGGAGGCGGCTGTGCCGGACCAGCTTTGGCCTTCTGGCTCACTCGTCTCGGCCATCACGTAACCATCGTCGAGCGGTTCCCAGCCCTACGCGCAACTGGTGCACAGATCGACTTTCGTGAACAAGGCATTGCAACCCTCAAAGTAATGGGCCTTATGGATGAAATTCGCGCAAGATTGGTTGACGAAGCAGGCGTTGCTTTCGTCGACACAAATGGAAAGATCTTGGGAACAGTACTCGCCAATACATCGGGCAAAGGCGCCCAATCCATAACTTCTGAGTTTGAAATCATGAGAGGAGATGTTGTGCGACTTTTATACGATGTAACTAAGGATGATGTCAAATATATCTTCGACAGAACTGTGGAGAATTTTGAGCAAGATGAGAAGAGTGTACTTGCGCACTTCTCTGATGGGACGTCGGATTCTTTTGATATCCTTGTTGGAGCAGATGGTCAGGGCTCGAGAATTCGAAAAGCTATTTCACCACCGGATGCTCCAGATCCTTACCGAAAACTCGGTATTCATATGGCTTATTATTTCATCCCACGCGAAGAAGGGGATAGCAACATCCGCAGGACATATCAAGCTTCAAAAGGTCGAATGATATTCCGTCGAACACACAACTCAACAGAAACCCAAGTCTATCTCATTCTCAAAGACGAATCTCCTGAAGTCTCCAGTATTCATAGAGGTTCAGTTGAGCAGCAGAAAGAGTTCTGGACACAAAGGTTTCGCGGTGCAGGATGGCAAACAGACCGATTCCTGGAGGGCATGAAGACCACTGAGAACTTTTACTCCCAAGAAGTTGTTCAAGTTCAGACAAATACCTGGCATAAAGGCCGCGTAGTCCTCCTAGGCGACGCAGCTCATTGCCCCTCTCCATTCAGCGGCATGGGAACTACACTCGGCTTCATCGGTGCCTATGTGCTAGCGGGCGAGATTCAGAAGAACCCCGAGAACTTGACCTTGGCTTTCGAGAATTACGACAAAGTGCTGCGGCCATTTGTTGACGAGGTTCAGAATATCAAGATTGGGCTTATCCGGCGGGCTATACCTGATACTCAATTAGGTGTTACGATTATTCAGTGGATTGCTTGGTTTGTATGCCTTCTGAGGATCCCATATCTTATTTCAAGGTTCTCAAGTGAGGAGAAGGCTGGTTGGCCATTGCCAAAGTACCCTGCTCTGAAGGCGAGCAAGTGACTTTCGATCTATCCGCAGCAAGTTTAGAGGCATTGGCTTTTCATGTTGAATATCAAGCAACTCTACTCAGTCATATGGCAGGATGAGGCTGATAACTGGAGAAACAGTACTTATACTCTGAAAGATTTTTTTTATTTTAGCTCTAGCAACTCAATTTGTATCCAATTGAATCAATTCCATTTATTGAGGAACCTCAACGTCCTTGGTAGTATCAAGCTCCTCAAATCTTCTCAAGTCCATAGGCTTCTCCAGCAGGGGAATGACGTAGGGGTCGAAAGTCTTCCAGTAAGGGTTCTCAAGATGATACTTCTGGCTCTGCAACACAATCAGCACACATCCCCCGGTTCAATTGATAAGTTACTCACGCTCTCCTGTTCATAGCGCTCAACAATGGTGAACGCACGTCGGTCAGCGGTGGACTGCATGACGTGCCATGAGAGGGTCTCCTTGTCCTGGGAGTAGACGCGGCTAGCCTCGATGAGCTTGGCGGTGAGCTTCTTGAGGGACTCCTCGTCGTCTTTGGCGTAGAGGTGGACAACGATTGTGTAGACCATTTTGGCTGATTTTGATGTGGATGTGTATGGGGATATGGCTCGTGAGTGTTGAGGAGGGGTTGTTGAGCGTATTGGTTTTATGGTTTCTGCTAGGAAGTGGGGATCATGTGATCTCCCCACTGATCGACTGATGCCAACGAGATGCGCGATTACCGCCCTTGAAGTGTTGCGACTAATGAATTGCTTCGATTTATGTAGAGTAACTAAGGCTTGAAGTAGCAAGGTAACAGTTTTCTCCGGTAGTTTTGACAAGGTGCTGTCAAATAATGTGTTCTAGGGTAAGCAAATGGGTTGGGACATTGGAATAGCAATAAAGACAATATTGAAGGCCGTTGCGAATTCTATATTTAGTTCTCATAAATAAATACATACCAATTAATTAGATGGAACTTAAAATCAAGGTACTTTATAGTTTCTACAGAATATGCTAAGCTATTAGGCCCTTTGTTCTCTACCTAGTTGATTAACATATAAAGGTGATTATAATCTTCCCCATAATAAAAACAAAATCAAACACCTTCAGCCAAGCTTTAAGAGTTCCTGTAAGATTTATGCATATCCTCAATTTAACTCATATACGGAGTAGTCATAAGTGGTACTGTGGTACGCCTGGCATTTCATATCTCGATCTCAAACACTAGAGAGATACCAGCAGTGCTTTGGTGTTTTGAAAACTCATCAACCCCTTAGTGCCACATCACCAAACAATGTCGTCATCACATCTCGCCTAGAGCAGAAAAACACCAGCTGATTTGCGCCCAAAGATTCTCTGGAACCCGTATGGAAGCTTTTCACTAACGTAGTGCGTGCATTACATTCATCCCTGCTCCCTCCGATAGTCGCCCGCCAAGGAAGATCTTTCAAGGATCCACAGGGGCCGCCTCACCGAGACCGTGCATGATTTGACCCACTGGGAGCCTCACGGCACTTATCTATCAGTGGGTCAAGGGATCATTCCGCCCTGCATCGGAACTTGATAAGGACAAACAGTGGCTGGATGCAACCGTTTCCCAGAGATGCTTTTCTGGAATTCTGACATTTCACATCTTTTTAAGTTTACCAGGAGAATGGATGACCTTCTCCAGGTCTCTTCTCCAAGTTTCGAATGTGACGTGTAACGGTGTAGAATGTAACTCAGCCGAGTTATTGGTTGGTTGATGAGGAGAAAAAGAAAAGGGTCCTCATTTCACTGCAGCGACACACGCGAGCTGAAAAAACAAAACCTTGTATCGAATGATAGAAACCTGGAATCGCCTCACTAAGACTCAGGGATCGGAAGCTCAACACACGATCCTCGTCCATGTTCTGATGAAAAGGAAGTCTTGGCGAGAGGAGGATTCTCCGATTCTCGTCCCTCCCGGAGCCTCATGACAGATGGATCTAAACATCACGGGAACAAAATCTCGGCACGCGAGTCAAGCCAGGGCTCGGAGTCTTGTAACCTACCGAGTGAGAACTCTTCAGATTGATGTGACGCAAGGCATCATTTATACACAACAGAGCTGTAAAAGGTCCACTGTGCTATCACCACGGGAATATGCCTAGCAAGGTATGAAAATTTTAATTTCTGGATCGTGTTTTGATAAGTTAGTTATAGGAGAGGATCTGCCTTAACACCGAGTTATCTCGACTCGACGTCATATGTTCTCGGACCGAGACCCACACCGAGCGGACCGGCGCTCCCGGACACTCCGCCGTCTTAATTGGAATCTCACCTTAAGCCCGAAAAGGCACCGCCCTGATTATCGAGAATCTGAAAGTGGCCACTGGACTCATTATCGACAATTCAATGCCAAACCTTGAAGTAGAATTCCAGAGAAAAAGAAATTGTTCTAGTGTATCTTGCCCCTGGGACTAGTGCAGTGCATCATTTATTGTTCATAACAAACAAAACATGAGTCGTGATGGAAACCCACAGAGTCTCGGCGGCTTCGTGGTGGTATAGTGGACCAAAACCACGACTCCACACCTCGCAACGACCAAACATGCACGGAAACAGACAACGTGCGATGATAAGACAAGTGGGAAGACGAGACAACCGATGTCATCATACTGGGCCAGACGAAATGATGCTCCAAAACTCTTTTATATCTCTTATCTCTCTTCTCCCTCTGACTCAACCTCCCCTCTAACAGCACGCTCTCCCCCTTATCACACCCAACCCATCATGTCTAATTATATCCCGTCTTTCTCTGCGCCCAACTCAAGGCCCGGGTCCCCTCTCCCTCTGGGGTCACCGTCTGCTTCAAGACCAACGAGCTTCTACGCCAATTCTAGGGCGAATTCGTTCGTGGGCACGAGACGAAACTCTGCTGTTCCTCCGACCTCGAGAAAGAACTCTGTTGCTGCTCCTTCGAGGAAGAATTCTACTGCGCCCCCTTCAAGAAGAAATAGTGAGGATAAGGGTGCTTCGGATCCTGAGTCTACGGACCTTGAGGTTCTAAAGAATGAGAAGGGTGAACCCCTTGCTGGACGTATCGTTGGTGGTAAATATGTCGATCCAAGCAATGAGTCCGTCGACCCGGAGTTTGGGGCTATCAAGACTGTTGATATCGATATGCCTCTTACGTTGACGGAGCTTGTTAATGAGAAGGGCAAGGAGTACATCGTGCTTGGTTTTGCGACTGGCGATAAAGAGAATCCTTTTAACTGGAATCCTTGGTATAAGCGATCTATCTCTACTATTCTCAACTTGATGACCTTGTTCATCGGTCTTGCTACAACAGCCTACAGCTCAGGTATTGCTAGTATGTGCAAGGACCTTGATGCCCCTAACATCAAGGGCCAATTGGGTCTTTTCACCTTCAACATCAGCTGTGCTGTCGCACCCATGGTGCTAGCTCCTTTCTGTGAATTGGTCGGTCGCAAGGTCGTCTACGCCGGTTCATTCCTGTGCTTCTCACTCCTCTTCATCGGCCTCGCTCTCGCCAAGGACATTGATACCATCATTGGCCTCCGACTCCTCCTCGGTCTTTTCGGCTGCGTCGGTACTATCCTTGTCGGCGGTACTTTCGATGATATGTACGAGCCTCACCATCGAAGTCGACCTATGGCTATGTTCAGTTGGGTCGCTATTTTCGGAACTGTTGCTGCTCCCATCTACGCTGGTTTCATTGACCAGGCTATTGGATGGCGATGGATTGAGGGTATTCAGGGCATTGCTAATGTTCCTCTGCTCCTTGTTATCTTCTTCTACTTCCCCGAGACTCGAGGTGGTGTCGCTCTTCACAAGCGAGCCAAGGCTCTTCGACAAGCTACTGGCGATGAGCGCTATGTCTCTGCTGGCGATATTCTGACTCCCAGTCTGCAGGCCATGCTTAAGGCTAGTTCCGTCAAGGCCATTCACATGTTGGTCACTGAGCCTGTCGTCTTCGCCTTCGGCCTCTGGATTGCTTTCTGCTGGGCTGTCGTCTTCCTTTTCCTCTCGGTCATCCCCATCACCTTCCAGGAGCACCACGGCTGGGGTGAGGGTGTCAGCGGACTTCCTTACATCTCTCTCTGCATTGGTACTACCCTCGGCTGGTTGGCTCATCACCTCCAGATGCGCAAGTTTGACCGTCTTGTCGCAGACCCCAACGTCAAGGTCACCCCCGAAGCCCGTCTCTACGGCGCCATGTACGGAGCCGTATTCCTCCCCATTGGCCTCTTCATCTACAGCTTCACCCAATACTCTCACGTTTCTTGGGTTGGTCCCGCAATTGGTCTTGCTCCTATTGCCTTTGGTATCTACTTCGTTTTTGAGAGTACCTACAGTTACACCGCTGATTGCTATGGTGAGAGCTCTTCCTCAGCCATTGCTGGCCAGGGTCTTATGCGAAACACTCTTGGCGCTGTTACGCCTTTGTTCGCCAATGCTTTCTTCCACAATGTCGGAAGTCAGTACGCTGGTCTTATCCTTGCCTTGTTCGGTACTGTACTGAGCTTGATTCCTTTCGTCATGTTCAAGTATGGATATAAGCTCCGAGCTCGCAGCAAGCTGGCTATTGAGATGTAATTCTACATGTATGATAGAGAAATCGTCAATGATCTTGAATGAAATAAGAAATAGATAGCATTGAACTATAGAACATTTATTAATGAGACTGAATAAATGAGCTTTATCATAGCTTGGAAGATATATACATGAAGAATTAGGAAAACTTTATTGCGACAAAAAGCGATTATAATTAGGTAGCTTGGTGGTGATTGCGAAGAAAAAGCTCAGGAAAGACTCCAGGTTCGACGCTGTGATAACGTTTGTTTTTGACTAGATAGGGAGTACATAAGGCTGTCTGGGATTGTGTCCTCCAACAAAATCACGAGGCATCGCCTCAAATCACCAGCGACCGTGGTGTAGTGGTTAGCATTAACGCCTTCCAAGCGTTAGAGAGGGGTTCGATTCCCCTCGGTCGCATTTTTGGCTCCATTGTGTCCCATCCCTGTTAGGTGTCCTACCCCTGTCCACGTAGTAGTAGTGCCGTGTTAGTCCAACACCAGAAGACCACTACATATTGATTTAATTCATCTAATATTGCGATCTTTTTACTATTTTCTGCTTAACTCTAATTATTAAGACATTTATGTGGTAAATAACCAATAAATGGCTATGTCAGACTCTTAATGCAGACCTACAAGGTCCCGTGTACTTGATTCAAAGCACTATCTATGGGCAATGTTATTCTATGATATTTCGACTAATGCTGCCAGCCAAACATAACGCCTGTAAATCTCAATTGAACATCATGAAGCAGCCTTCTCTGAGCAGACCACTGTTCGCCATCCAATAATTCACTGACCTTTGCTATCAACCGACCCAACCTTCTCATCCTCGACATCCATAAATTCCTTCTCACATGACTATCATCATCGCCATCCTGAATGTTGGCCACCTCATATAACTCTAATCGATGATCAGCCTGCTGGTGGCCCGCTTGAAGGTCACGATCCTGTAAACTAAGACGTCAAGTAGCTTCGCACAAATATCGATGAGAAGGATGACATTCCGTGATTGAGAAGAGCACTTTGAACAATGAAGCAACTCTTCACACCTTTATATAGCTACCTTTTGAGCCTATATAGACTTTTGAGACGTGGGGTGCTTGGAAGAGACGTTGATTGTGAGGGCTTCCCATGTTTCCATGGGAGTGATAGAACATTGGCAAGATGATATCCTATCGTCCCAGGGACCATGGCCATGGAGTTGTTCTATCCCTGTTGGCCAAGTTCTACTAGTTGATATCATCGATTGTGGGAAAGGGAAACTATTGTGTGGGGTAGAGATCGTCATCGAGCATGTTTTCCAGAGGAGGTGAAGTCAGAAAGCTCCCGGGGGAGTTCAAAACTTGGTCCACGCTGACGGTTGAATCGAACGTTGTGTCGTGACTGAATTTTCTAGTGTTTGTAGGAGTTGACGATATATCCGTTGGGGATCCAAACATAAATTCAGACCAATCCGGTTCCAGGTGCTGAGGTTCGGGATGCATACCCTCGGACTCCTGAACGACAGCCTCACTCATGTTGGAGCTCTGTACGTTTCCGGGATCGTCCTCGGCATTATAGGATCCTTCGGTGAACCGATTCATCAGTCCTTCAGATCTTGATCCAGACCTCTCTTTCTGTTTCATCTGTTTTCTTCCCTTTACACAATCCCCACAGGCAAAAGCGTAATTCGTCAGCGTTGTAATATCTTACATGGTGAGAATGTCTCAAAGCCACAGCATTCATAATCATTGCGGACTATTTGCTCCATATCAACTTCTTCTAATCTAATCTGTCCTGCCAGTTAACATCTTATTACACTTTCAAGGATATATCACGTCTTGGTCGTGCAAGCAAGATAGTCCACACCAAGACCAGGAACTTTTGCTACAGTATAGACGGAGCGCGCATCCACATACGACTCTATGGTCTACTGGCATTCAGATCCGCACAGATAAAGCCGCAGAACCGAGATCCTAATGGACCCCTATGACCAAGAGCAGAGGTAAATAAAGCAAGCATAAATCGGAGGACATTTGGTAAAATGCAACCACATTTGCCACAATAAGTCGTTTTGCGGAGTCATAAGCCGCAGAATATAATACAAACATTTCGATCCTTCAATCCCGGGGTGTCATCCCAGAGCCCTAATTATCTTAACTACCTTAATCTAAACGCCGGGACTCGGAGCCGATAAGGCTCGGCCCGTTTCAACTAATGCCAGAACTAGTTACCTACGCTCTAGCCATATATCTCTCGGTACTCACTCTGAATGATATATCAATAAGTAGTTCTGTAGTTCAAGCCTGAGATTCACTGCAACTCCTAATATTGACTTCATGGACTGCAGTGGACCTTGATGGCCGTTGACCGTCCGGGCGGTGCTGTTGCTCCGTTCGCCCCGGCTGCTGTACTCGGAGATCCAACAGCGTAGTTAAGCAGAAGAGTCAGGCCTTTTGCTTTGCTGTTGGTCGTGCTTTGACGATCATTGTCTTACATGGATGTTCGGAAAGATACCATACAGTCTATAGTATAGTATGCCGAGATGCAGGGATGCAGTATCGAATTGGAGTATTTCCGTCAGATCAAGGGAGAATATTATGACGGAAAGTCACCTGATGGAGTTGAAAATACGAAAAATGTGGTGGTGCTCGGATAATGATCGTCGTGCAGTGCTTTGCCTGCGGTTCCGCCTTACATCGTCATTGGGAAATGGCCAGGCGCGTCGCAGATGAGTTCCAACGCGAAGGCATAAGCACGGAGTAATAAATGAACGAAATTTAAGCGGATCACTTAGGAGATGATCAGTAAGGTCAGTCTTGAGGCTTGAAAATGATACGTTGGGTGTGTAATGAAGAGCTAGCGAATCTCGACGACACGTCGACAATTTCCCTCGATAGGAAGATATATAAGAATAGTATTATCTATTCACTTTTGAATGAAGCCGATCCTCTTTTTAGAAAAATAAAGCATTTGAAGTCCAACAGAGGCATCACCTCCAAGACATGATTGTGCCAAACACCAGGACGATTGCAAACTCATAGATTACGATAGCAAAGTTGTGCCCTACAGATGAGGACCACCATAAGGGGGGGAAACAAGTAGCATGAATAAAGAAAAAGATTTTGTAGTTTTACATTGCGAACATTTATTTCATTCTAAGCTAGAATTCCTCTTTACTCTAAGTCGCAATCGATACCTGTTTGCAGGCATTCCCATCAAACTCACCGGGCTCTCCAGAAAGCGGCCCACAAATGCATTTACCGAAGTCCGTTAACCTTGATCAAAACATCGTCCTCAGTATGAAGCACAATATAGTCCTTCCAACGAAGTGTGCCTTGGTCCTTGTCTTGCAAGCTCAGGTCCAATCGTCGGATCAGATTCCCAAGGAAGACGTAGGCCTCCATGTAGGACAAGTTCAGGCCAACGCACATACGCGGCCCTTTGCTAAACGGAATCAGATTTCTTCTTGGAAGCTTTGTCGCTGTTGTCGAGCCATCGTTCGGGCATGAAGGTCTCGGGCTCGGGCTCTGGGAAGAGGATTGGGTCATAGTGGATCAGACGCTGGGCTGTTGAGACAGAAGTCTAGGAGGAGGTCGTGTCAGTGAGGACGAAGATATCATGTAAGAGTTGTGAGAATACTTACATCTGCAGGGAGTAAGTGGCTACCATATTTTGTTCCTCCAGATGGCACAAGACGTGTGAGGATGCCTGGAGCTGGGGAAGAGATGCGAAGAGTCTCGTGAATTACAGCAGTCTAGACGTATCACAATAAGCAATCCGACATGAGAAAATCGGACTTTAGTAGTTCGTACTCACCAGGTACGGCAGGTTTATCAGATTCGGATGCTCCATCAACCCATCGCTGTTCGTCTCAACAGTGCGAAGCTCCTCTAGCATCTTCTTCTCAACTTCGGGATTCTTCAGGATACACCAGACACCATAAGTAATGGTCGTCACGGTAGTCTCAGTACCGCCGATGACGAGTGAAAAGCCTCATCGACCAGTCCCTTAGTTGAGCGATCGGGTTCGGCGTCTAGGATGGCGTCGAAGACGGTTTGACGACCGGTCTCATCTGTATAGACACCATTCTGATGCCTCTCGCGCACTTCGTTGGCCCATTCAGCACATTGCTAGAAAATGTTAGCCTTGATGCGAAAGGTGATGGAATCGAGAATGGACTGGACATACGTTGCGGAACTCTACAAAGCCCGGGATTATGTAGGTTAAAACATGTGTGAGGAAAGATTGCATGATATTTCCGAGCATAGGGAAGTGCTTGATGAGACTGAAGCTATGAGGCAGAGCCACCATCGAATCGACGAGAGACTCAGTTCCTTCTTTCCCTTGGGTGCAGCCCATGTCTTTCCCGAAGCAAAGCTTCATGATGATGTCCATCTGTTCATCTTGTCAGTATACTCCCGCTCAACTAACACTGGAGATTGTCGTAAAGCAAAGTTTGACTCAAGTCGCTTCAAGCTAACAGGTTTCCCGGTCTCATAAGAGTCACCAATCTTCTTAAGAGCACCCTTGATGATCTGCAGAGCCAGAGGAGAGAAATCTTTGATCGCGCGGGGCGAGAACATGGGATTGAAAATGCCGCGACGGACTTTGTGGGCGGCGGGATCCATGATAAATGGCAGGGCGTCGAGTTCACCAGCGAATCTGAACATGGCAGGCTCCTTGAGGAACTTGGTTCCAGTAGAATACACCCTTTAGTGATCGCAGTGGTTAGTGGTGCATAACGGTCATTGGGGTATCTTCGTGCTCATTTGTGGGAAAAGTTTGGGTCCTTGATGTGTACTCTGTTAGGGCTCATTCGGACAATTGGACCTGAGATCATGTCAGCAACCAAGACGCATATACCAGGACCCTTTCACTTGCCATATTTTTCGTGAAGCCTGGGATAGTCCTTGATGTAGTGGCCATCGAGGATGACATCCTGGTAGAACTCATACCAGCTGGTAGCCGCCGCGATCTTGGGCTCTGGGACGTTCCTCAGAGGATGCAAGAAGAGGCGATAAAATACCAGGCATAGCCAATAAAGCGCAAAGCCTCCAAAGGATAAAGCAGAATAGTAGATGATGTTCCATGAAGGAGGAGTTGACGACCAGATACGTGCCGACAGGAAGTCAGTGTTGAACATGGCTTCACGTGGAATGATGAGCTTGATGGAAGACATGGTGAAGGTATATTTGTCTCGATAGCTTTGGTCTTTTCATTTTCATGGCTCTCTTCCAGGCCCTTTTAACAAATCTATCTGCTGTAGGAAGTTTGTAACTCAGTCTATGGTAATGGGGAGATCTCCCGAATAGGTACTTTTCCAGGTCCGTAGGATGCCGGGTTGCAGATCGTTGGCTGACACAGAGCGGATATTCCCAAAATGGCATCTTTTCGTGCTTACACGCTCAAGACGACTAATTGCTAAGAGAGGAATTTGATACTGGATATGTTGGAGGAGTAGTATACTTAAGTCGGCTGCATCACGTCCTGATGAGCAGCAAAACAATACAAACCTATCATTCGCCTTGACAAGTTATACGATACATCTCGACTTCATCAAGATGATTGCGACTATAAACTGAGACACGAAGATCAATGGAGAAGCCCATCCGACCGAAGTCCGCATTCCGGACATGTTTGGTTCCATAATGTCTGCAACGCCTGTGGTGAACCCTCACCACTTCAAGGTCAAGGCTGCAGCCGACGCCTTCATAGCTGAGTTTGTTTATCCTACCTCTTTTCATACCAAAGTGTATTCTGACTGAAGTACAGTTATCTCAAGATGGACAAGCACGAAGCGGCTAAGAACAGAAAGGCCGACTTCTGTTTCTGCGCCTCGGCCATGGCTCCTCATGCAGATGCAGAGGCACTAAGGACCATGGTTGACTGGCTGAACTGGGTATGCAACAGAATTTCCAGACACTCCAAAGTGTTAGGGCACCGATTGACGTGAATGGTTAGATCTTCTACTTTGACGATGACTTCGACGAGGGTCAACTTGACCGAGACCCAGTGGCGGCAGAGAAAGAGATTAGACATACACTCGCTGTTCTTGAAGATGGCGCTAAGATTCCCGACAGAGAGCAATATCCCTTGCGATATTTGTTCCGTACCATCTGGGACCGAGTCAAAGAGGTAAGTCTTGCCAAAGAGCTCTTCTGTAAAGGTTGACTAATGGTATCTGCACGCAGAGAGCTTATCCCGATGTCCAGAAGCAGTTCAAGATTACGCACAAACGATACTTGGACGGCCTGCTACATCAGGTTGAAGCGACACGCGATGGAAATGGTCAACCTCGGACGGAGGAGGACTACATCAGAATTCGGAGGAGGACTGTTGGTGGATACCCATGCATCAGTCTCATCGCGTGAATCTTGGCCCAATTGTTCGTGTCGAATGGAGATTGACGATTTCTTTCTCAGCTATGCCCACAACGTAAACTTGTCGCAGGAGGCATTTGAACATCCCTCAGTGCAGGAATGCATAGCTGTAGGTTGTGACCTCGCCTGGATGTAAGTGACATACACTCCTAACCCATGAGATCTCTGCTAACAAAACGCAGCCACAACGATATCGTCTCGTACAAGAAAGATGTCAAGTCAGGCATCGAGCACAACTTTGTCACAGTCCTGAAGAAGAACGGCTTCACCACCCAGCAAGCCATGGATAGAGCAGGTGAACTGCAGGATGAGTGCTACCGCCGGCGGTACCTCGCGCTAGCTAGCATGCCCATTTGGGGAGAAACGACTGATCGCGAAGTGTTGAGATATATCGAGGCATGCCATAGCTTTCCTCTCGGGGACTTGCTTTGGAGCTCCCAGACAGTGCGATATCTGGGAGCCACGGAGGGATACAAGTTGCATGAGACAAGGGTTTTGGACCTGTCGGACTTGGAGCTTATCGCTGTATGATCTTCTTTTACGATGGAAGGCTGCGTTCTGGTACTTTTACGTGCTGTTGGGTTGTTGAGGAGCAAACGAAGGGCTTTCTTCGAGTAAGGCAGCATGAATTGGATTACAAATTGGCATTTGCGACATCGGTACCTCGTCATATACTTCGCAAATGACATTATCAGCTATCACAACGCGATATTAAAATGACATTGGCTGCTTCAATCAGTACGCCTTGTAAATAGGGAATTAGTGGGGAATAAGATGGCGTGCTCGAATCAGTGTCGGGGTTCATCCGATAAGTTACACTTGGGGTAAGACTCAATTGAGATACCATTACTTGAGTTGCTGATGTTCATCTACTTAAGATGAGTTCATATCTCAATTCAGATCCTCTGTAACAATCATGTCGAGTCAAAAAGAGTCACCTAAGCTCGAGGTAGCGATCGCTGGTGGAGGCATCGCAGGCCTCATCACAGCGATCGCACTCCTCAAACATCCCAACGTCACCGTCCAAGTCTACGAGCGAGCACCAGAGTTTAAAGAAATCGGCGCAAGTATAGCTCTAGGGCCCAATGGCCTCAGAACCCTTGATCGGCTTGGTGTTGAGAATGCCCTGGCTGAAGGCTTTGCGCAACGCCAAAAGTCTGGATATCCCATGATATACCGACACTGGAAGACTGGAGAAGTCATCGATTATGATATTCATAACACAGTGCAAAGTGAGAAACATGCGACAGCAAGATTTCATCGGGCGCACCTTCATCAAGCCCTGTTAGAGAATTTACCTGAGGGTGTTGTTCATTTGGGGAAGACTACTGTTGATGTGAAGGCGGATCCTGACGAGGGAGCTACACTTTACTTTGAGGATGGGACCACGGCGACAGCCGATATTATCATTGGAGCTGATGGCTTACGATCAGTATGTTACAGACACTTCTCGAGATAAGAGATTGCTGATATCTTGACAGAAAGTCCGCAAGACGTTTGTACCGGAGCATGAACTGCATTGGACAGGTTGGGTCGCTTTCCGCGCCGTCTTCGATGCCGATAGATTGAAGCATGTTGAGTATCCTGAGGACGCAGCTCACTGGGTAAGTTCCAAAGACTCTAAGACCAACGGTTTACTAATCGATCAATAGGCTGGCCATGAGACGACCTTCTTCCATTCGCATCTAGGTAAGAGACCAGCACCTCTTCGCCAAAGCTATCACTAATGCATGGTTACAGGCAAAGGCCTATTTACCATAGTGGGTGGCTACCACGCTGATCCTAAAGACCCCAAGTCGCCTGGGCAAGACGCAAAGTGGGATGAAGATGGCAGTGTCGAAGAGTTCAAGAGCTTATACCAAGTACCTAAGCGAGCCCTCCCAAGAACCATTAACTATGCTAACACCCCGAAGCATTGGAACCCAACAATTCGGGCATTCATAGACGCAACGCCCTACGTTAAGCTTTTCCCCAACTACGCCGGCGCAGCTCTTGATACATGGTCCTTCTCCAACCGTGTAGCTCTCGTCGGCGACGCAGCTCACACCCACGGCGGATCCTTTGCAGCAGGGGGATCACTGGCTATTGACGATGCATACGCCTTGTATCGGTCGCTCGATCACGTCTGGCCTCCTTCTTCAGCGCAAACGGGAAAGCCCACCAAGGCTCAGCTTGCGAAGGTGTTTGAGCTTTATGAAGCAACTCGCAAACCGCATCTGGATAAGCTCTTGGGTATCGTACATAAGAACATTTCGGGGCAAAAGTCGAATATCGAGAGAGCGACGACGGAGACGGATGAGCAGTTAATACGGAGGGTAAAAGAGAGGATGAATCCTTCGTGGATTAGTGAGCATGATGTTGTTGCTGCGTTTGAACGGGCTGTTGAGAGGATAGAAGGCCTGGAGAATACAGTGGAGGAACCTCGCGCAAGGCTATGAGTACGGTGATCAGATAGACCTTTTCCAATATTATCAATTACGGTTATTCTCTCTACCGAGAAACATTTCTCCAATTGCAGGCAGATCTCCAGAATGAGTCGTTTAGGCTGTATGTTGATCCGCACCTCAGAAGGCATATGTATTGCACACTTCATTAAGAGGCGAGGGATTCGTCGGCCCTCAATCCAACTAACTTTTTCACAGGGGCAGCGAATACACTGGAGTGTATTACCAGTCTACGTTGAAATGCGTTCTTTGCCTTTGCATTGTGGCTTCAAGCTTCGTATAACCCCTCAACCGGACATCCTACGTCAACAACTTCGCATCATAGAAAGAATGAGAGAAAAGGATTAGAATTCACATCAAGCATGAGAGTGAGAGGTATTGTTAACAATGTTAATTCAACTATATTCGCAAGTGATATCATCCAGTCATGTCCAAGCTAAACAAATACAAGAATTGAAACAACCACTTCAAACTTCTGAAGTCCTCTTGCTCCTCTTAAAGAAGCAAGGCATCACCAACTCGCCCATCTCGTGCCAGAAACCAACAGGAGGCTCGGTGAAGGTAGCCTCGTAGGCCTCAATCATGGGTCGCTCCCAAACCAAGTCAACCTCGTGAGGTTGGATGTACTTGGTCCTCTTAAAGACCTTCCAGCCGACGAAGAGGAGGACTGCGAGGATCTGCATGGAGTAGTTCTGGAAGAAAACCTCGACGTCGAACTTGGGTCGGAAGGCGTAGTATCCGTAGACGAGAACAATGACGAATTGGGCAACGAGAGCGATGTAAGCACCGTAAGGCTGGAAGTAGCCGTAGTATGGTCGCTCAGTCTTACGATCGACGCCCTGGGCGACACAGGCGCGGTGGTAGTTGATGAATGTGATGGACATGATCATGAAGGTGATAAGACCGCCACCAGTGACGATGCTGATTAACCAGCCGAGAACCTTGGCGGAACCGTTGGCAACCTGGAGGAAGGACAGGAAGGGGAACAGCATGGTGACACAGAAGCAGTAGACAGGAATACCGGACTTGTTGCAATATCGGAGGAATCGAGGAGCGCGTCCCTCAATGGCCAAAGAGTAGAGAGCTCGGGTAGCGCAGTAGGTGTATGTGTTACCGGCGGAGAAGATGGAAGTGAGGATCAGGAAGTTGACGAAATGAGGGAGACCCGATATTCCGAGGTTGGTCATGGCGATGACATATGGGGAAGAAGCAGCATTTCCAGTACCGCCAGCACCGAAGTAGATGTCGACGAGCTTGGGGTCGTTGTAAGCACAGACAATACCAACAGCGAGAGCACCAACGATGAAGAAGATGCAGAACCGATAGTAGACTGTCTTAAAGGCACTCTTAATGGTAAAGGTAGGGCGTTGGGCCTCAGCTGAAACCATGGAGATATACTCGGGGCCGACGACGGTAAAAGAGGCTGAGAAGAGAGCAGCGAGGAAGCCCTCAAATCTGCCCTTGTCGCCTGAGCTGAGGTATGTGGTGAACGACCCGGGGTTGGAGAAATGTCGGAAACCGTATGCATCGTGCTGGGGGTTTCCACCGACCATAGTGACGAAAGTGAAGGCAAAGAGGAGGAAGATCAGGATGAGCTTTCCACCTGAGAGCCAGAACTCGGATTCACCGTAGAATCGAACGGCAAGGACATTGAGAAGACTGTAAGACGGTCAGTATAGTTCAATTGACTAAGGAGGTCAAGCTTACCCGTAGCAGATAATGACTGCAGCGCAGATACCAGCAGTCGGGCCCGCGTTGAGCGCATCAGCATTCCAGAAGGAGATTACAGATGTCAAGGCAGTGATCTCGAAGGGAATGATAAGAGCCTCGTAGAGGAAGAAGTTCCAGCCAGCGACGAAGCCAAGCGCATCGTCGACCCAGTAGCCAGCAAGACGCACGAATCCACCGGCAACGGGCATGTAAGTGTTCATCTCAGCGATCGAGTTGTTGACGAGGGCGAGAATAAGGGAGTAGAGGGTGTAGGCGATGAGAAGACTGCCGGGACCACCTTTGGCGAGACCGCCACCGATGGAGATGAAGAGAGCTGTTCCGATGGAACCACCAGCGGCGATGAGCTGAATCTGACGGTTATTGAGGCGTCGGTGGAGGTGGCCCATGCCTTGGTCGTCGACATATTGGATGCTTGAGGCATCGCCAGCGACGGCACTGCCCTTGGAGGCGGAGTGTCGTCTTTTCTCGTCGTCAGACATTATGAAATAGAAGGCGGTTCAGACCAGCCTATGTGAGAAGGATAGGGATTGAAGTGAAGGATTAGGGAGGATAGGGTTGAAGAGTGTTGGAGACGAGGGTCTGAGGAGAAGAAGAGGCTGGAGTGAGTGGATTCATGGCGGTTTATATAGTGTCGAGCAGAGGCAGAGATAACAGACAGTGAACCATGCCCGGGTAGTACGCGCATGGTGTCGTTGGGCTACAGTACTTGGAACAAGAGCTTATCTTGCACAGTTAGCTTAGCCACTATCACCCCCCTAACGAAGCCCATGGGTCTAGGCCCTTGCAGTCCCACGCATACACAGATTGGAGCGCAGCTGAAGGGAAACGACATGGGTCTTCCCCACGGGGAAGAGAGCTCGGGTCCACCGAACCAAGACTGATTGAGGTTCTGGGGAAAGCCTGTATCGGCACTCGATTAGCTCGTGCAGACGGTGGAATGTGGTGTGTTTGGCAGTCTTGCAATTGGTCAGGGAAATGGCTCACTGTTGTCATCTTGCAGCCTTCACTGAACACCTTTTGTTTGGAATCGTTAGTTTGGGTTCGGGGGCGAGACGGCTACTGTGACTACGTCTGGTCTAGACTTGGAGTGTATTTGAGCGTTGCGCATGTGATGAGTGAGGGGTTTGTTCTACGTGATTTTGGTGTGGCACAAACATTTGCGACGCTTTACAAATAGGGTAATTCATTGTGAAGACATGAATCTCGGTAATCTACAGAATAGTACAGATGATATCTCTCCGTCGCATGGATACATACCTACTCTCGATAGTCTTGGAGGAGGACCCATTGTAGATAGGATGCTTATCTAAGGTATCTATCACAAAATGGCTCACCTAGGTCAGTCCGTTCCTTATCATCTCCCTTGTAACGCCGTAGAGTCTAAACAGAGTCTGCCCGTCCGTATCCTCGGATTCTCGTACCGATCCCTGCACGATAAAGTACCTTGGCCAATCCCCCTCAGCTTCCCACCATCTTTTCTTTTCCCATGCTCAGCTCCTCACGGAATCTCCGCAGACACGCAACCACTTCGCTTCATTTCTCCAAGAGAGACTCCAATAGAACACCACCTGTTTGCAATCTAGAAGCTCTGTGCGCTGGCCAATCACTGCGCACAACGCAATTATTCGGATTTCCCAGCCGAACCGGTAAACTCTAACTTATCGATCGTGGCAAACACTGAGAAAATTGACCGATCCTGAGCGTTTATTTCGACCGGCGTAGATTGGATCACTTGTGGCTCGATTAATTTGACTTTGTGATTGTGGCGAATTGTTACTGAGTCGGCCGCTATAGCTTATGAGGGCTAGTTAGGGAGCCTGGCCTGGCTGGTGCTCTCCACTAACTACCTACAGATATCCACTCTGGATATCCGTCCAGTGGAGGTCAACAGAATTGGAGGGGAAGCTGGCAAGTATAGACGAGACACGCCCTAGTTTTTTGATAACATCCAATGCATTGATGATGATGTTTGGGCTTAATATCGGGTGTCATTTCCTTACGCTAGTCATTACCAGGAGCTTGGATCAGCCTAATATCGCCAGACTATTGAGTGACACCGATAGTATCGTATGCTCCTTGAAGAGTCCTGTGTGTTTCATACTCACAACTACTCCTTGAAAGTATTCCTCGGTGATGCTCTTATCCAGATGCTAGTCATTCCTCTGATATCAAAGTCAAGACTCTTAGCTTCTTTGCCTATTCTCTGCATTAGGTATGCAAATCAGTCATAATTTGAGCCTAGTTAGTATATGGATCCCCATGAAGCGAGAGACATAGATATCAACCTGTTTCAGTCTTGTAGAGTATACTATCTCTCGTGTATAGCTTCGTTAACCCAGAAGCCCTCGGCATCTGTCCGTTCGGCCCGTTCTTACTAAGATTCTTGAGGACTTTGGTAGCAGATTCTTAGGCCCCTATCGATTCTATTTCCTATTCAAAATCGTGTATGCATTTCCTAAAGTAATCCCGAGAGATCGAATGTCTCCGTTTTCATAGGTCCAGTTGTAAGAGCATTACTTATCTCCAATTCGATGTCGGCTTGAACCTAGTCGTAGACTTGTCTTGAACCCGACAGCTCGGGTGGTCCAGGTTCAACTCGATAGTATCCTTGAAGCATTACACAATGATGATAAAGAAAGCCACGACTCATTCAATCACTACCAGTAACATGATATCGAACAAGCATATTCACTATTCTCACGGATCCTAGGTCACATGATCGGGATCATTCCGGAGCTCTTCGCCGGATTCTATCCCGACCCCCGTTACCGCGCCGCACCTAGATCAAAGCTTCATTCCTAAATAGGGAGGTGCTAACTCTCAGGCTCAATAGCTGGAAACGAATGTCTCATCCCGAAAAAACGTGGTGCTTGCGTTGTGTTGGAGAAACGTCGTTGCAATCTGTTCAGAGCCTCAATTCTGACACTGACGATCTCCCTCAAGCTATCTTATGCAGGCGTTGGGAATGGGCGCCTACGAACCAATGGGGCATTATGCGCGCTGAAATGCAAGCCAAGCAAACTTCAGCCTCGTTTCTTGCCTACTCCAACCGGAGAGGAATGGCCTGAGGAGGAAGTTGTCGGGACGATTGTCGCTAGCCGAGCCGTTCCCGATATGCTAAGTTAGACTGTATACACCCATTTCGGCTTCTCCAACGCCGCCTAAGGAGCTATTAGCTGTCCTTTGGCTTCATGGGAAATGTCATCAGTTTATTCATTCGATATGATACCGTGGAGGTTCACGTCGTAGGACTTTGTTGATCTGTGCTGCAACCACTTCGATAGCCCGAGCTTCATCCTTCGTGGCTCTGGGGATAGGACAGAATATGAAGAACAGCTCACATAGCTCGAGGATAGCATGTTTGCCATGGGAAAGAACTAGCGAGGTCATCGTGTAATCCCCCCACCGGCGGGCTAACGGCATCGACTCCGCGTTAACCTACGATGGTATTACCATCCCTAGCTCTCGCAGTGCTGTGCCATTTGTGAGATGGCTCTAAACAACCCCAAGCTTATCTTCAGGGGAATTACTTCAGCCACAAGCGCGTGTTGATATGACATGACGCCATGCTCTCATCCCGAGATACCTCCATTCTCGGCATTGATACTCCAACTATTCACAGCGGCGATATTACCAACACTGGTCAAGAGTGATATGTCTATCTGCGTGGTTAGTTCGGTGGGTTTGTGAAGCTTGATAGCTATCCGCAATGCTCCCCCGCGTCGAGTTGACACATCGCAGGGGGGCATGAACAAGGTCAGCACTTGCGTCTCTAGAGTATTCAGCTCGCTCTTGGACCAGGCTGTCCTCATGGCATCTCGTTAGTTCATGTGGGCCTCCGTCTAATACTGCCATAGCATCAACGAAACAGTCGCTGCAAGAAGGGCAACGTGGACAATACTCCGCCTACGAGCAGGACCTTGATCCCTAATGCTTGACGCGTCTTACGTTGGCCTTCCCCGGATTCAGGCGGAGTCTTCAAACTGGGTCTTGATCCACCGCGATGAGCTTGTTGATATCGCTTAATAACTTACACGATAGCTTGTGGATACTCCCTATTGCGCGACGGAGGAGAGTGACGTCTATGTCAAAGGAGGTGGAGCAGTCATCTCCTCACTGGCAGCTACTGTTGAACTACACAGGGGCAACGGCGGCTACGTCTTCAAAGTGATTTGAGCACTGGTTTTGAGGCAAGTTTAGCCAGATGTATCCAGTAGACATGGGTCAAAGTGATCATTTGGGCGTCAAGGGATAGGCGACAGTGTCTTTACTATACCAGGCTTAAGGCTGTCTGGGCTGTCGGGCCTTGAAGATACGATGATAGTGGTGGCCAATTTCCCGACCTCAGTCCTCGGAGAGTACGGAGAGTAGCGTGATGGAATCGTGTATGCAAGCTGAATGTCATAGAACCACTTGGGTAAAGGTACCAACACATCGGTAAACCATCGACACTTGACACTCATGCAGTCCCAGCCCTGAGCAATCGATATCGCAATTGCCGATAAACAAGCTTCGATGATCTATCCGCAAAGATATCACTGTTGATTCTCTAAGTAATGATCAGCATGATCATCAAACCGATAGGCTCTCCAATGTGATCGAGAAGAGCTTCTCCTCTCGCATCTCCGTCCTGAGCATTAGACAAGCTCCAATCATGACAGCGCCGTGCATTAGAGCTATCTTGGAGCCTCACGCGGTATCAAATCGAGACTAGACGCACCTTTTGGGTTCGATAGGCGGAGTTGCCACGTTCTGGACAGGTCTCTGATCGACGATTCGTGGCGGCTAGAGCGAGTACTCTTTGGGTGAGTGCATCTGTCTAGCTACTTGTGGTTACCTGGATGAAGTTCGATCAATTGGAGTAAAAGACAGTTCTTTGTTGGTAGAGATACTGGCAACCCTTGGAGATTGCTCTCGATCTGTCGAGTGTTCTGGACTCTTAGCGTGAGACATCCGTGGCAAAGACCACGTCCGCCAAAAGTAAGAGAGGAAAGATTTGGCGATGAGAAGATTACGATAGTGATTTTCTGTCACTTCCAAGAGAAATGCCAAATGTCCTATCGTGCGAATTACACCGACAATTCTGAGTCCTTCAATGCTCCTGTTTTCTGACTCCCCAAAGAACTCTCCTCACTATCGTCACGGCTCAATCCATACCTCTAAGAGGGCTCAGTTTCTTCCTGTATCCTCACTTTCCGATGTCTCGGGTGAGAATCCTTCTATCATTGTTGCGCACTCAAGATAGTTGCCCAGCTGTCTTGCCGATCCACGGTCTTTCTCGCAGATCGCGTAGGCATCAACGAATAGGCGACATCGAGATACCATGTTCTGCTCTTGAAGCAATCCTATCAAAGTGCCAGGACCCTGGTGCTTGGAACGATTGTGTACCAAATTACTTATTTATATGTTCAATATTATACTCAGGAGAGTTCTGCAGCTCAACTCAGCAGCATCTCGATCCCGAAATCTATATACCTGAAGACCACTCTATCTAACATCCCCAACACCAGTTTTAGTATGATACACCCCATCTAATCCTTCTTTACCTTTTTATTCTTGGGCACACGAACAACCCAATAGATCCCAAACGCCGCCGCAGTGTTAAACACGCAATAGACCCAAAGGAGTCCGAAATCTCTCCATCGATTACCATAGCTCATGCTCTTACTCTCCAGAAATGTGTTGGTGTCCGAGATGGTGCAGTACTGACACTCTGTCGCAGCAGTGTTGATGATGTAGCCGCCCACGTCGGACAGGTACGACTTCATGTATTCGCCGCATGTTGTACCGTTGGGTGCAGTGAAGGTGATGAGTTCGTTGTTTTCGCAGCCTGCGTCGGCGTTGGCCATTGATGTACCCATTAGGCCTTCCACGACGTATGTGAAGGGTGAGGCGCGGTACATGAAGATCCAGAAGCCAGGGAGTTCTTCTGGCGATGCAAGGATACTGACACAATATTAGTGAAAGTTACAGGGAATCGGCTCAGAGTAACTTACCCGCAGAAGGAAAACATCATGATCATGATCAGAGTAACGAGACCACCCGCAACCTCAGCAGTCTCGAAGCCCGCGATGATCATATGCGCAAACGTGCTGGTAAACATGAAAAACATCCACACAAACAAAAACACGGTTGCGTTTCGTGCATCCGTTGTATCAGTCGCATAGCCGTTGCGGTACAATCCTGTCGGGAAGTACCAGCAAACAAAAGACAGCACAGCCATGAGCTACATTACTGTCAGTTACAAATCTCCCATGCATCGGATACGCTGTGGAGTCTTACCGAGTTCCATACTGCTTCTACCAGAATCGTAGAAACCATGAATGCCTTCCAAGAGTAGGTCTTGGATGGCCGCTCGCGTGCTTCATACATGGTGCGTTGGGCGACGTAGTCGGGTAGCATCTGCTGAACAACTTGGGTAAAGATCGTGAGGAAGATTAGAACGCCGAACATTTGGTTCTGGAGACCACGTTCGGTGTTTTGGCCGTTCAGAAACGACAGGCCGATGAAGAGAGACTATTTCTTTGATTAGTGGCAGGTCTCTTGTATGCGGTAGGGAATACTTACTGCGCCTGCAGACAGGATGACCTTGGAGTAGATGTATCCAGGACTTCTCCAGTACTGCTGAAACAGTCGCTTGGTGACCTGTGTGTACTGCATGTATGGCGTAGCAGCAAACTCGTTGTACTCAGTTCCATCCTGAGTTCCGGACCCAACATGGGCATCTCCTTCAGCTGCCAATCGCTCAAGCTCCTGTTGAACATTCTCATGCTCGCGCGATTGACTCCAAACCTGAGGCCAGTCGATCTCCGTATGAGCTCCCGGCGCAGCTCCAATGACCTCAAGCATGTACTCAGCGGGATTGACACCAACTGGACACTTCGGCGCTCCATTGCGGACAAAGTAGTCAACCAAAACCTTCGAGTTCCTGCCAATATCACCAAAGTAAATGGTCTTACCACGAGACAACAACAGCAGTCGATCGAAGCGTTGAAACAACATAGCTGAAGGTTGATGGATCGTGCAGAGAATAGCCTGGCCGTTATTGGTAAGCTTCTGCATCAAGTTGCAGATAGACCAAGACGTTTGACTATCGAGTCCAGAAGTTGGTTCATCCAGGAACAACAACAATTGAGGCCTAGCAGCTAACTCAACGCCAATTGTCAGTCGTTTTCGTTGCTCCACGTTGAGTCCTTCGCCTGGCACGCCGATGATAGCATCCGAGTATTCCTGCATATCAAGAAGACTGATCACGGTGTCCACATAATCTAGCTTCTCTTGCCGTGTATATCTGGCTGGTTGACGAAGAAGAGCGCTGAAGTTGAGGGCCTCGCGGACTGTTTGGGTGTGGACGTGAAGGTCTTGCTGTTGAACGTAACCGGTTTTGCGTTGGAAGGATTCGTCTCGTAGTTTTCCGTCAACTAGCATTTGGCCTGTTACGACACCCATTGTGACTCGACTTGCTAGTACGTCTAGTAATGTGGTCTTTCCAGCGCCGGACGCACCCTATTACCCTATTAGAACTGATTTGATTTGATGTGATTCGTCACATACCATCAGAGCAGTCAATGTACCGGGCTTCACCCAACCATCGACATGATCCAGAATTCTTCGAGATTCTCCCTTGATCTTGACATCATAACAGACATTCCTCCAGTGGAAAACTGAAGTCTGCTCTTCAACATCTGTAACCTCGTCATTACTGTTACTACTGGCGAGTTGTGTACCGCTAGCTTTGCCCGTCTCCTCATCATCGAAGGCCTTGTTTACATGCTTCTTCATCTCCTTGCGAGTAAACACGAGAACTTCGCCCTTGGAACGCTCAGATGCGATTGTTTCAGTAGCAATCAGGTGAAGTCCCATGAATAAAATAGTGAAGGCGATTACAACAGCAAAGTCGCGCCACTTGTGGGAGTCAACGTAGCCGTACGCCGAAGCAAGGTATGCAGATCCTCGAACAAAGTTCTCTCCCGGCACAGAACCTTGAATCGCACAAGCTTGCGAGAATGGTGAGATGTCGCTATACTCGGGTCCGCTAGGTACAAAGTTGGAACAGGGATAGTTCCTACCGCCGAATTCGTTGATGAAGAGACTTTCGAGACCGTAGAAAGTCGGGTTGATCCAGCGGATCCATCCAAGCCAAACGGGCATGTACTGAGGTGGGATCGCGTAGCCGGTATAGAGAGCGATAACGAGTAACAGAATCGAAGCTCGAGCCAAAGCCGCAGCGATGGTCTTAGTAAGAGACGCAATGAGACGAAAGAGCATTGAGAAACTCAACGTCGTCACGAAGGATACCAAGAGGAAGAAGAAAAAGTGGCCGACGTCTTGACGAAGGTTTCCCATCCAGTACATCGTGGTATTCATCATGATGGTGTTGAAGATCTTGTACGGCAAATCTACAACCATGGATGAAAGAGCCTCGGCACTTGGATGATACAGAGCATAGCGCGCGTGTTTCTCGACGATGTTTCGTTTGGCGTAGAGGGTCATGATCTCCAAAATGTTGTTGTAAGCGTTCATCAAAAGAATGAAGAAGATTAGCAGTCCGCGCTTGAGAAATGCGCCTGTGTCTTCAGGCAAGTTGTAGAAGATACTTCCGATAACAAGAGATTCGACAAGATTGCAGAGTAAAAGAGTCACCGTCACGCTAGGATCGGCTTTGAGCATCACCCAGCTTCGACCCAGCGTAAGCCTCATCTGCTCCATGTACGATAATGTAAACGGTGACTTGATGCGCTGAGACTTTGACTGATCTCTCTTCCTCGAGTCGACGAACTTTTCGTAGTGTTCACCTCCAAAGGGATGTTGCTCGATATACTCGTCCATCTCAGTGAGAAGATGCTGTCTGTGGGCGCTGTCTTTCCAAGCTTGCGCAAACTCGTCTGGTGATCGGGGAGCTTTGCCTTCGTATCCTTCGCGAATAATTCGTTCCTGGTGGCTAGTCATGGATGTTAAGAAATCGGCTGTGGTTTGCTGTTCAGGACAGACGAAGCCTAGACCTTCGAAGTAGGCCTTGGCTTCTTTCGTCTTGCCAAAGAAGATTTGCCTTCCTTGGTATAACACGAGTACTTTGTCGAATACCTGAAACAGTCAGTTGAAGTCCATCAAGATACTTACTCAAAACTCACATCGTAAGCATCCTGAGACGCTTGGTAAATAGCCACAGCAGAAGTACACCCCATAACATCAGCCTGCGTTCTCAACGTCCGACAAAACTCAAGCGCATTAGCACTATCAAGACCTCTCGTACTATTATCCCAACATTGAAGCGGCGAATAGCTCAATGCTGCCTCTGCAATCGTCACTCGTTTCCTCTCGCCTCCACTAACACCCCTCACAAAGTCGTCTCCCACGCGAGTATTCTTAGTATGAGAAATACCAAACATGGCCATCGTGACATCTCGTAGGTGCTCTGCATATTCTCGTCGTGAAATACCTTCTGGGATATTCTTCGGACAGCGAGCTCGCGCGGCGAAGTAGAGTGTGTCGCCTACTGTGAGATGCGCAAAGTGATGGTCAACTTCGGCTGTGTAGATGGCCTCGCCGCGGAACGCTGAGCGCATTTCTTCGGGTCTGATGCCGGAGTAGTTGATCTCAGAGGTGTCGTCAATGTGGAATCCGTGTGTATCGCCGGCGATAGTCTTTAGAAATGTTGAACAGCCTGAACCTGGGGGGCCAAGCACAGCCAGCATCTCTCCGCTCTGCACAACGCCCTCCAAATTTTGCAAGATATCAACTCTTCTTTGCTTATCATGCAGAAGCTTCTTGACCATGGTACCAGCCTCAAGGAAGATGTTGCCCACGCTCTTCTGGAAGTCGGTATCTGATCCAAAGCCAAATACGTTCAAGTTCCGAAAGGCCACGCCAGTTGTTCTTGGTGGGTTTCCTTCAGACGTATCTGTCCGTAGGTCATAGAAAGCCTTTGCCCATTTCTTCGCATTAAAGCTTGAACTGCTGGGGTTCAATGGGCCGCTTGCTTGGGGGAAGAGAGTTCCTGGTGCAGCACTTGATCGCCTGGTGAGTTCTCGAGCCAGTTGTACGACTTCTTCATTGTGTTGATACTCATCGTCCTCGCTCATAGGAACCTCAGTGTTCTTCTCAGTGCAGACGTGTGTTGAGCATGTTGAGCCGATGTCGTTGTGGTAGAATGGCTTGGGGGTACCAGCCCCAGAGCTGAGCTGTGGGCTGGTTGCCATTGTGAATTGTCTTTGAAGATATACTTCTAGATGGTGATTGACGGTTTATATGAATGATAATGAGGCTCAAATGAAAGATTCAGGACCAAAGATGGCTTAGCCTGTGATTCAAGAACTGTTAAAGCTTGCAGAGCATGAACATGTTTGAGAGAGGAACATTTCAGCAAACAATTGAGTATTTATCTGATGAAATATGAGTCAAAGACAAAGAAAATTAACTTATACAACCCCATAAAGCCCCATGTTGGCTCGTCTAGGCATTCCCACAGTCTGTGGATCATTGAAGCAATTCGGACATTGAAAGTCCGAGGGTCCAGGTGAGAACCCCAGACTTGGCACGGACTTTCGGACTCTTCCATGTTCGGATTTCTCGTAAATATACTCAAAGTGGTAAGTGGCGTTCACTGATGTCCCGTCCATCAACCAGAACCTGGGCAAACAACATCCATTTTGAGTTTACTGCACCCCTGTGGCTTTGTATTGTTCTTGTTGATAGTGTGCTTTTACGTACTGGTTTTCTTCGTATTGTTCTGTACCCGACTGCGGGGGTAAATAAGACCGAATCTCCGCCATCGTCTGATCTTGGACTCATCATACCAGCTTCATCTCGGACTTTTCTGTCAATTGATCTTGAGGCTCTTCGACATGTCGTCCTCCGGGGTAACCGGATCGGAACAACTCAATCGTCTTTCTGTGAGCCTCCCTTTCTCAACTGCCGAGCTGAAAATGACTCCGAGCCGCATCTAATTATGACTCCAGTGCAAGAGATGCAAGGAACGCAAAGTCCGATGCAATCGTGTTATGCCACAGTGTGGTCGCTGCAAGCCAAATGATCTAGAATGTGTGTACCCTGTTCGGGTCAAGAGGAGGTCTGCGCGGCCGTTGATCGACCCAGCCCTGTGAGTAGTCTTGTTTCTGGCATTGAGTATTGGTCATTGACTCTTTCAGCTCGGCCGATGGCTCCAATGCTGCTCTGTCGACTATCCTTGATCGCTTGCAACGTCTTGAGGCACAGACTGCAGCTGGGTCTTCATCCACCAACGGCCAGTCGATACCAACACCCTCTGGCGATGGCTCTGAGGTGTCCTCCTCGCCGGTGGCTTTTAGCACTACTGGTCATGAGTCCAGTGCTCTGACGCCTCATAATTCTGACCGAGAGATGGATGCTATGACCGTCCTGAAGGATGCAGTCGACCAAGTTCAGGAGCTGAGGAAGAGGTCGTTTGGCTCAACAGCCATCACGAGTTCGATAGACATACCCACAGACTTGGCCAAGACTTGGGTTGCCAGTACGTCTTCTTCGATGCAACCATTGATGTTTGCTGACGTTATTAGACTACTTTCAGCATATGCCTGCTTGTATGTTCCTGGGCTTATTGGACAGGCGAATCATCGACTTGATCCCCGACATCATCAATCTACCACACATCCACGTTGATCCGGTCATTCTTGTCATATACTACAGCATAATGTATCATGGCTGCAGTCTAAAAGCGAGCAATGTTGCATCGACCTCGAGTCTCGGGTACATGAACTCGAGCTACCTGGGATGTTTGCGTGCAGTACCCAGCTGGGAGCGAGAGGCGTCAGGGACCATGACAGATCTAATCGCCGCTCTTTTTACAGTACGTCTCTAGCACCACCCATATCATGCCATCTAACCATGTCATCTAGAGTCGCGTGGCTGCCGAGTTCTTCGACTACGATCTTGCTTGGAAGATGTTTAAACATGCGTGCGAATATTGCCAGACTCTCAACCTTCACAAGCTAGACTCAGATGAGAACAACACGTTTTTCAGTGAAGCCAAATGCGATAATGAGAGGAGAGGGTTCTGGGAAGTCATCCAGATTGATCTCTTCTACCGACTCATCCTCAATACCCCTCCAGTTATCACCAACGACATATGGAAAGTCAATTTACCATGGCTAGACCCCGATTCAGACCCTTTACCGCAAGGCATGCAAACAATCGCATTTTTGGCCAGCTCAAGAGTCAGTCTTGTAATCGCTCGGTTCTTCGCTATGCTTGATGACCCAGAAAACACCACCAAGCCTGAGATTGTAGCTAAGACCGAAGACCTTTGTCGCGAGATGCAACAGATCTTCGCTGAGTGGCAGCTGGTAAGACATTGTAACACCATGGTTAGCGCTTCTACTGACTCATAACAGATGGAATGGCTGGAAGGTGCCCAAGATAATGAACAAGACATCTGGGTAGTAGCCGATGTCATCTTAACTGGCTACACTTCTATCATCTACATGTTTCGCAAGATGGCTCTCCTCAACTCAACTTCTCCAAGACCCCCAACAACAGATTTGGACATCCCAGACTCTCCTATAGTGGAGGACGCAGCTCGCCGTCTTATCGCAGCTCTCAATCGGTTATTGGTGATATACCCATACGGAGTAACAATGACAGCCTTGTTCGGCGCATACAGATGCTTCGTCGCTTTTGCTTATCTGGCTAACACGATATTGCGAGCTGAAGATCCTCGCTCTTATATGGCAGATATTAAAGCACTTGAACGGCTAAGCGATCAATCGACCTTACTGTGTAGAGGGAATAGGGATGTTATGCCATTGGTGAAGGCTATGCAAAGCATTAATGAGGAGATACGGAAGAAACTGGGAAAACAGACCCCGACGGGATGAATCTTTCCATGCTACGATGAAATTATGCCATAAAAAATATTCAGGAGCGGATGAAAAGTCTTTGGATTAATGATAATAATAAAGATATTAATACTAATCCCATACCATCATGCTAAGATCATGGCCAACCTTTCTTTCACAAAAGCCCAATAATCAGCCGACCATATATCAGAAAACTAGTCAATCGACTCCCTTATTCAACAAAGTCAGGAAACTCTCCCCTTTCAGCAAGACTCTTCGCACTCTGATAAGCAGTAGATTCGATATCCTCCCACTTGGCAGTCGGACCATTGACATAGAGACTGGCGTTCGCTCGGTGGTTCACGCATGGTTTATCCTGAACGTGAACCCATTCTTTCTTGACCTGTTGGATCTGGTTGCAGTTGGCTGTTTTCTGCTGGCGGCGAGAGTGGCAGGGCTCTTTGATGGCTAGAGTCCAGCAGTTGCACTTCCAGAGGTAGATGTTCCAGTTGCACATATTAGATGAGATTATTGGTTTTGGATATGGTAAAGCGAGGATGGTTCTCTGATGAGGCAAGATGGTTAGTTGGGGATGATGAGACGAGTGGTTTCGACGTCATAAGATGATTGGTCTCGGAATGTTGAGATGAATAGTTTCAAGGTGTGAAGGGAAGAAGGGAGGAATAGAAATGAGGAAACGGGCAGCCTTACAAAGATTAGGCACGTTAGTGAAAGAGACCTTAGGTCTCGTCTGAATTCTTCCTTAAGGAACCGAGGGTGAAATTCAGAAACTTCGAACCACTAAATTGCCTTGAGATGTAGAGACGAATGGTTTAGGTTTGCTAGGGTGAGGATAGGGATGAGCTGTTTGAGTATCTTGTGAGTTGGGTTGAGACGAGATTTGTTCATGTAAATTTTAATTTACTACGAAATGATAACAACGGAAGCCCAATCCAGTAACCAGATCAACACATACTTATAGCCCCAAACAGAGCCTCAACTTTCTGCTCTCTTCCTTCACCTCCTTGCTGATAATTACTAAATGTTGTGATTTGCCAGTTGACACATGATAGGCATGGAAGTTTGCCAGAGTTATTTTCAACCTTCACTCTAGCATTCTGACCCATCATATCATGCTAAAGTTCCGAGTGCGACGGTATGTGTGTTGTTTTAGTATACTGATCGTGTCGTGTAATCCAATATCACAGTCCTAGACTCTGTCTTTATCGTGAGCTTGAGGCTCTGTATAGGCATCAGCAACTACGTCAGCCAGAGCTGGATAGCTTTGAGAGCTTTCCTTACAATCTTGCAAGTCTTAAGGCAATCTTCTTGTAGTTCTTACAGCATATCTCCGAGTTGGTTGCCTTCTTTATTTCAAGTCAGTAATAAACTCGGATATTCGACCTTTCTGATGGACGAACTCTGAGGTGAAAATATCGCAATAGCCAGACAACATGATTAGAACTCAACATCCATCAGCCTTAGTGATACATCGGTGAAGTCGTTATAGGAACATTGTGTGCGCAAAGATGTTTGTTAACGTTAGTTGGTTGTTCCTCACAAAATGCAATTCTTAAAGCGACTGAATGGTTGGGTATGGAGTGAAAAGGCACAGCCCACGGAACTCCGAGACCAAGATCAAAAATAATATCTTTCCCTTACACTAAAGACGGCATCACTGCTTCTGTGGTAACATGCGTATAAGTAGTTAGACATATTCATGAGCCTCCATTGTGTTATTGTGGCATGCAACATTCAATAGTTGCCTTTTTTCGAACTGTCTACCCTAAACTCCCTCCTGATCTGGAATCATTCTCGTCTCAACACCGTCACGATAATACTCATGAACAAAGATGAACGTAGTAATAAAATTAGTATTTTCATCTTCAAACGTCGTCTAGATTCAGTTTCATATTAAACCGAGTTCTAATGTTAGATCAAGTCCCCGCTCAAAAGCCAAGCGGACGAGTGACAGTCTCCCTATTTCAGCTTTCAGGGGCTTCCACCCCTGCAGCCACTGAGTGGAGGGAGAGCAGCCCACCTTGAACCGTGCCTCGGATCGGTGGGAGAGGTCCCTTTTTCTCAACACCACTAGCTCCTCCATTGGATCTTACGCACCCCACGAAGGGCCACGACTGCATCAATTTCTCTACACGTGCGACTTGCTTTTATCTCTTCTCACGCTCGCTTTTTCGCATCAATTCAATTCCGTCGCTTTGCTGCAACTGCTCTTCTTCCTCGTGTTCCGCCATGCGCTAAGCGGTTCGTCGCATTGACCCAGGACCACCGCCATTATGGGTCCTCTAGCTTTCTTGAGCAGTCTCTACGACCATGATACTCTCGACACACGATTCACTACTGCCTCTTCTACCCCCTACCAGAATGTTATCGAAGCGCGATTAGATCCGAGCATAAAGAAGGACTCTGCAGAGAAGGAGCGGAGCAGAGCGCAACCGTCGAAATGGAAGACGCCCGAGTTCTTCCTTTACTATGCCGTCTTTGCTGTGGCCATTCCTTACATGTTCTGGATCACATACGACGTCTCGCGAGGTACATCTCTACGGCTAATCTTGTACGACCCCAAGCTAATAAAGACCAGAAACTGATCCTCGATACCCCAAATTTAAGCGATGGCTATCACCGGGCTGGATTCCTGGACGACAGATCGACGTTTCCGATGCGCAATATGGTGTTTTCCGCCAGAACATGCCTTACATGGGCTCCCTTCTGCTTTTCCACCCGCTGCTGAGGAAGCTTTGGAACAAGTACAAGCCACTGCCCGAGCGAAGCCAGGGAGGACGCAACCGATTAGACCAGCGAGCATCATTCGATTTCCTTTTCGCATTCATATTCTTGTTCGCCCTGCACGGACTTTCAGCGTTCAAGATCTTCTTTATCCTCTGGACCAATTTCCAGCTTGCGACCAAGCTTCCTCGACGATATGTTCCGGCCGCTACTTGGATCTTCAACATTGCGATCCTGTTTGCCAACGAATTAACCGAAGGATGGCGGTTCCGAGTTCTGTTTAGTTTCATTTCACCCCCACAAATGGGCTTGTACAAGAACAAGATGAGACTCCTGAACTCGGATTTGATGAATTTGGGAGCTCGCATGGACAGCACATTCCAAGGAATCTTGGCACGCTGGGAGGTTCTTTTTAACATCACCATTCTACGTCTGATCAGTTTCAACTTGGACTACTACTGGAGTATTGATCGTGGCAACTCTAATGCGCTCGAGGTAAGTCATCATTGCTTAGGAAGTTGGGAATCATTTCTGATCATGCTCTGATGCTTATAGAAGAAGCAATTGGACCCAGCAAATCTCTCCGAAAGAGATCGTGTCAGCATCTCAGCAGAGCCCCGCGACTTTACCTTCCGCAACTATGTGGCATATGCCATCTATGCGCCACTCTACTTGACAGGACCTATCCTCACATTCAATGACTACATCTCACAGTCGAAGTACCGAGCTGCCAGCATAGAAACAAGCCGAACAATCCGATATGGTATCCGCTTCCTCTTGGTCTTGTTGTCAATGGAGGTCATTCTGCACTTTGATTGGGTTGGTGCGATCAGCAAGGGAAAGCCTGATTGGAGTTCGTACACGGCTGCACAATTGTCAATGTTGTCCTTCATGAACCTCCATATCATCTGGCTGAAGCTCCTCATCCCTTGGCGTATGTTCCGACTTTGGTCATTGGTTGATGGGATTGATCCGCCTGAAAACATGGTTCGCTGTGTGAGCAACAACTACAGCACACAGCTCTTCTGGAGAGCGTGGCACCGTTCGTATAACCGCTGGTTGATCAGGTACATCTACGTTCCCTTGGGTGGCTCATCGTTCCGTAACTGGCGGTCCACTGTGCGGTCCATTGTCACATTCCTGCTTGTATTCACGTTCGTGGCACTTTGGCACGACATTCAGCTCCGCCTGCTGATCTGGGGCTGGTTGATTGTGCTGTTCATGATACCTGAGTGGACTGCAGCGGCGATGTTTCCCAAGAGCAAGTGGGAGGACCGACCAACAGCATACCGTATGCTCTGCTGTGTAGGCAGCGTGGGTAACGTGCTCATGATGATTTCAGCCAACTTGGTTGGCTTTGCTGTTGGGCTGGACGGTTTGCAGAGCATCATCCAGAGCATTTTGCATGACTGGTCAGGTATGTGGCACATCGAGACTCTGTGGAAGCACATCACTAACACAAACACAAACAGGGCTTATTTTCCTTGTTACGGCGTGCTCTTGTTTGTTCGTTGGCATTCAGGTCATGTTTGAGATTCGTGAGTCAGAGAAGCGACGTGGAATTTTGGTAAAGTGCTAGACGGAGATTTTCTTAGAAGTAACGGCGTGACGGATGCATGGGCGTTGTACATATACTGTGATACTATTACTAGCATGAGGCTCAAAGATAGTGAATCATTTGGATGGCTATGAGCAAGAAAATATGAGGCTCAAAATACTGTTTAGATCGGACCTGCTCATGCACAATTGTTTCGTGTCTCGTGTGTCTTGTGAGGGTTTCATTATTGTCATTAACTATTACTAATTAACACCGTTTTGTAATATCTTATGTTCTGGTTAAGGGTATCCTTGATGATCGCTTTGCTTGATTGAGAAATGTCCACACATGACGCCTTAAGTTGCTCTCCAACACTCCGTGTTCCCAACAATTATGATAGGCACGCTTAATACACCCTGTCCTGTGCTTCGGGGTGGTTTCCGATGGCGTATTTGTTACCAGAAGAAGCCAGCTCAATGTCGTTGGTGTCGGCAGGTTGCTGTGCAAACTTGCCATCCATACCAAGCCTCGTCTCCGTCAACCATCGTCGAACCCAGATGACGCCCCAGACAATGCAAAAGATGATGACGATTCCGACCGCTATGCCGAGGATGTATCCTGCAACGATGCCTCGTCCGCCCACCTCTTCATAGTCCAGGAAGTTGTATACGTAGAAACCCTGGGTCGCGTGGGTGAGGTACGCAAGGGCAAGGTACAGCGCAAGAATGAGGACCAGCCACGCGATGTGTATCCATTTAGGGGGGTTCGTTCGGGGAATGACGATTTCGAAGAGCGCAAACAGGCTGTTCAAGCCATGCTGGCTGATGTTGCTCCAGGCGTTAAACTTCACGGGAAACCAAGGCCCTTCGTACAGAACCACCCAGTATACTATCGTTACGAGGAACGGATACGTGACGATGGTCGAGTAGAACAGCGCGTGAAGTGCCTGCAGCGGTCGCGGGAGATTATCGAGCAATGCCCGGCCTCGAAGGGCGTACGTGGCGGTATGAACAGCCGCAACAGCAAAGTAGAAAGCGATGCCCCAGTACGTCAAGATGGTGAAGTAGCTGAAGGACCTGCCGACGTCCCTACAACCACCGAGTTCTCCGTGCGTGCATTCCCAACCGATGATAAAGAATCGCGTAACGAAAGCGTACAAGCTGATGACAGCACGGAAAGCGAAGAGAAGCCAAGGGCTCAGGAGCCAGGATGTTTCGAAGCGATTGGAAGGATCCCAGAGATCGTGGCTGAACCTAAAGGGGTTCTTGATGGCGAACCTAAAGAGGTTCTTGATGGCCATTCTTTAATTGTTATTATTTCGGCGTAGGGAGAAGCGAATGACGATTAGGTATGTTGTGTTGGGTGTAGGACCCTTGCGCGCAGTTCAGCTGTAGCTGAGGTGATGATATTTTTCCCAGCCCCAAGGGACGTGGCCTATGGTGACAAGGAGGTTTAGCCTGATCGGGCAGTTATCGCCATAAAAAAGCTTCACTTGGGGAAATTCATATAAAATTACACTTGAGAATCTTGCAGATATCGCCAATCTTAAAACTTAACTTTGTTGTTACTCCGTGTATGCACTCTCCGAGATATTCGGAGGTTATATCGTATCTTGTGCCATGTTCGTCTGCTGATGGAAGCCATCGTCGATGGCGCAGCTCTAGTTAAGCATGTGGCTTGGCTTCTAAGACACTCCAGATTTTATGAAGAGTAAGCGATTTTATGGAGTATTATTAGTGAAGATTACGTAGAAGAATGTGCCTAAAATAGGTCCATGTTGTGTTCTTGTGATTTGTCGTTAGAATGTCTCTTGTGGCGTTTTGATCTTGAGATGGGGACAGATATCACATCTTTTCAGCAGTCTCAAGACTCCAAGCATACTCCATGATTCAGTCACGGAAGCATACATCCAGTTATCACAGACATTCAATTCAGCCTGTAATCTCGTATATATCATTTATCAGAGATGAGATGAAGTTGTATACTCTAAACGGAAGCTCCCGTCAGATCAACAGCCTGACAACTGACAAAGCCATTAGCGCTTGCTACTGAACTCTATTAAACTGCCGATAACAGGAAGTTCCATGATTTGGAGTGGAGGTTAATTGGTCTTGTATATCTGATACGAGGCCATGAGGGTCATACCCCTGAACAAGCATAATCCAAGAAATTCTCCTTCGAGTTATTACCGTGGGAGAAACTCAACTGGAATGTCGGTCAGCGATTGAGTTTTTTGAGTTTGATATTGAGTGGGCAGCAATTCCCGAAGGTCTCCAGCTGAATGGAATTGCTTCTTCCCGGATGCTGGTCCAGTTGATGAGCCGTGCACTCTGCAGGACCCTTGCCTGTGTAGCCTTGGTAGGGTTGTGTCTCTTTATGGCTGAGACCCGTGATCCTTTAGCATTCCTCGAGTCTACTCCTCCGGGGGCAAGAAAACACTGAACCTTGATATAGGGTGTCGAAATAAACTTAGCAAAGAGTCCCCTAAGCTTAGGCTAAATTTACCTAAATATTTTTATCACTTAGGGTCAAGGTCCTGAGTTTTCTTTCCCCCCTAGCTACTGTACCTCGATAGCTGCAATTCTCCCCCGATGAGACAACCAATGGCGATGTTAAAGATCGAATCGCAAGACCTCTGAGGCGCTGTACCCACCAAATCATTCAACTTTTACCAGTTCCCCCCGTCTAGAGTCGAGTTATTGGCTGAGGGGCAGAGGGGCCCGACCAGCGTAACACGCAACATGGGACCTCAGATGCGTGCCCCTGAACTAGAATCGGCCAGGACAGGTAAATCGTGTTTGCAGCCTCCGTTAATATCGTGACTTTAACGAGGCAATTTCAATGTCTGCAACTGTCAGGCGCTTTACATCGATAGACCAGAAAATTAGCCTTTTGATCGGCTTGGCGGGATGGCGACATTGTCGATAGGGCGAAGCGCGGTAAGCTACGAATATATCATCGAGGTATGCAACTGGGTCTCATTGTCTTGATGTTCTACAAGTGATTGGCCTGACTTTGTTCTGCTCTGTATGTCGCAGCGTGGCTATTATAAGCCGCCCGTTGAAAGGGCCACGCCAGCTTCTGCAAGCCAAAAAGGCTTGGTACTTGGTAACAAGGGAAAGTGGGAGGTTTCGAGAGGTCTAGAACTATTGATCGGCGCTGATTTGGGCTTGACTACGATTTCCGTGTTGATCAGGTTTGCCCAATGCACCGAACGTTGTCCTGTAGGGCTGCAAATTGAAAACAGAGCCTTGCTGCCAACAACTCCGTGTATTCCTTGATATCTCCCTCTTGCGCCTTTAATAATACATGAGTAAGGGACCTCATTTCTTGTCATGATTGCAAATGCCATGGATCTTTAGGTACTTATCGTGTGGCAACAGCGTTAACCACTACGAGCGTTAGCCAGGTACACGTTGAGTCTATTCCACGGATTCCATCAAGACTTTCAGCCGCCCACTTCGGGCTTGAACTAGCCATAGAGGATAACGTGTTCACCGTGTTCAACCTCTTTGCCTCGAGTGATTGGGTCATCGAAAATTAATAGATTCAGTCAATTAATATTTCCCATCGGCCAAATCTTCCAATTGCAAAATCTCATATCAAAGAATATCCAGTCAATCAACTCAGAGCCCAACTGCAGCCCAGTCCAGTAGAGCCCCTACTGTTGCAGTGGGCCAATCCCGGGGCCTTTTTTTCAGGGGGCGTCTAGGGCGTCAAGGCCTGGCCAGGGACTGGCAGGGGGCGGCGCGATGGTACCTGGACTTTAGCGGCTGCTAGTGGTTGCACTGTTCGCCAAGAGTACCCGGCCCCGTTGTTGATGGGTGGCTGCTGCTGGCGTGGTTCAGAGTCAGGGGAGGCCCAGAGACACGGGAACAGCAACAAGACGAGACAAGCAAGACATGGAAGACAAGACAGGTTTTGTTACTGGTCACAGGCTAATGATGGAGAAGGAGGCGAAGCCCAAGCAGAATGGTAACCTACAGTACCTAGGTGAGGAAGGTAGCTTCAGTGAGTGAGCCACTTATGAGGAGGACATATCGCATCGACCGATTCATGAGATCCACCGTCTTTGCTTTCTCCCTCATCTCGACTTCGGGCAGATAATTAATTAATTACAGTACCTTCCAACAACGTCTATCCTCGCTGTAGCGGACCCTTCAGCGCTGCCATTCTTTTTGTGGACTCTACAGTACGCCTACCCCGGATTGTCAACCCGAACCCCCCTCCACAGCCAACAGCAACAATTACGCTTGGCTCTGGGCGGCCTTTTGTAGCTTTTAGGTCCCAGTCCCTGATCTGATCAGCTGATGATCTCTCCCCTTTGAAGACCTGCGCTACAGATAGAGCTGCGACCTCTTCCCAGCTCCCACTCTCTCCCGCAGATCTCTAACTTACTTAGCTTTGCGATTCAACGTTCAACGTCCATCTCACTCGACTAACAACCGTTGCATCGCTATTGTTACACCTTCCGACTCGACTTCAATACCGTGACTCATATTTTCCATATTTTTTTGGTGCCATGGCTGTCTCTGTCGCCTGAATTACGGCTCTAGGCGGCGCTTCCACGATGCGATAGATTCAGCCCCCTCCTTTGTCTCCAACTACTTCCGCTCGTTCCTCAATATCTCACGCTGTACCACATCGTCTTACGCGCATATTCGCCCAACCTCATTCTCGATTCGAGTCGCACCGACGTTTCCAACGCCTTCTCCTTGGCTACGCGCCTTTGTGCTTCTCATAAAAATCCCCTTTAGGAGGCTTGCCTGTATTAACTCACATCCGCCGCCTCCATGATGACCTCGGCCATTAGGCCTTCGTCACAAGTGTCTATTTCGGGCAGTGGCACCACTACCACCATGGCCGCCAGCCAGCTTCAACCGTTAACGTATGACGGGGGTGAGCTACGAATCGTCCTTGTGCCAACATCCGACGATGGAAACCACGCTTCAGAACATGACATTGGAGGATCAGAGGTCGACCGCCGTTTTTCGTCCGACAGTTATAGATCATATAGAGCGCCCAACCAATCCATTCCGACACATCCTATCCCGTCTTTACAGGATGCCTTCGCCGAATCTCTGGACGAAGTCACATCCGAGACCGAAGGACCCGGTAAACCTAAATTGCGAGAACTCGATGCACAAGGTCGTCGGGGAAGATTATTAGAACAGGCTGCTGAGGACGAACCATTCGACACATTATGGCGTTATCGACCTGGACAGCAACAGCATGAGATGTACAAACTCATCTCACAGATTACGTTTGGTGTATACCTCTTGCTCAATAGTTTGGCTGCCGATAATGGTCAAGTCGTAACCATTCTTCAAGGTCACATTGATGAGGTTGATGAGTTTCTCGAGGTGATGCTTGAAGACTTTGCCCAGGCTCACAAGGATCTCACAGAGCGCATCGCTCTTCTTCAGCTTCCCATGGCCAACAGACAAGCCTTCGAAAACATGCTTGAAGATCGGGCCTTCAGGGCAAAGATTCTTGCTGGGAATGAGAGAATCGACCATATCCTGGCGCGAACGAATGCTGCCATGAAGCAATGGGACGACGATATCGATGCTGGACTTCGTTCTAGTGAAGCCTTTATGGAATGGCTCAATGAACACAAGAATATTAAATGGCCAGAGTCCGAGCCTGATCTGGACAGTATTTACCGGGCTATGAAGGGCAACGCTGATGGCTGGCTCAACACTTTCGACGACTTGAACAATCAGGCACAGGATCTAAACGGATTGGTTATAAAGCTCATGACTATCGTGGCTGAAATGGAGAAGACAGCTGGCGAGGTTAGCCGCAAAACCTGGGTAAGTTGGTTTCAGCCTTGCTTCTTTTCTTTGCTAACGTGCTGAAAGGCAACTATCCCTCCGTTCACTATCCCGGTCGACGAGCCAAAGTCTGAAGAGCCTGCTCAAGTCGCCTCTCCATCGACAAGATCCAATACGAAATCGCTTACGCCCGTGGCCAGCATTCGTAGTGGTGAGAGTCATCGTGCATCTCACATGACGCAAGGCGATCCCGAAGTGAATACTCTCAGTGATTTCCCTCTTCCTGGGGGCACGCCCCTACTACCACCCACGACATACCAACGCGCGAGCTTTAAACCTTCCCCGAACCTGAGCACCTCGACTTCCTCACCTAGGCCCAATATCAGCGCAAGCGTGTCACCCTCATCTTCTGGACCTAACCTCAGTACTACATCCCCTTCATCTGGCGCGACTACTCCCAGGGCGTCTGTTGCAGGTGATGCAAAACAGCCAGAGAGGGATGAACCTGATAACAGTGATGCGAATAGCGGTTTCGACGATGGGCCTTTATATATCCTTCAACCCAAGGTCTACACCCCAAAATCCGCCGCAGCTCCTGTGGCTCCAGGCCCTGATACACCTCGTTTCGAAGAAAATAGCCAAAGACGAACTATAACACCTTCTACTATACATATTCCTGCTCCCGAAGAAGTCGAGGAACAGACTCATAGACGAACGCTCACCCAGACTGTTCAGGATGCAATGGGACTGCAGAAGCGGACCTCATTGCGGCAACGAGTCTCATTGAAGAAGAACCCACCTGAATCGATTCACATCCCTCCACGAACTTACGCCGAGCCGCCAGCCAGCCGCCCATCTCCCTCTAATACAGCACCCCGTACGGCTAGATCTCATGCGCCCGATTACACCCTGGGCTCTGATCTTGAAGTACAGCAACCTCATCGACTTCCCAGGGCCATCTCACATGCAGACTTTTCATCAACTCAACCCCATGTCCCGGTGATGCCTTCACCTCACTCTGAGCATCACCAATTCTATCATAATACGATCCCTGTCCGTGCATCGCCTCATTCTCCTCTACAGCAGAGACCTCATACTGCCGGCCCAGCAGATGTCCAATATCGCCCCTCAGGATACTTCCAAGGTCATCAACGTAACCAGCCTTCCCGGATGGGTGGTATGAGTACTCTCAGCAGCGTTACAACAGCGACCTACGATGATGCCGCCACTGTCACTTCACGAGCCACTACCCAGGCCGGAGGAAAGCGAGTTAAGAAGAAGAAGAGTGCATTTGGATGGCTTAAGAAGGCATTCAGTCTCGATGAGGACGAAAAGGCAGATTACGAGGCACGCAAAGCCATGCAGTACCAAAACCAATACAATAATCAGTATTACGAGGGACATAGTCCCAAGTTCTTGGATGGAAAGAGAATTCGGTAATGTGGGCAAATGAGGGATTCTGGATATTTGAGCTTTTGACTCGGTTGAATACTCGATCAAAAGTGTCTCCTATTTCACGCAAAACTTCATTTGCGAATTGATACCCGGCGACGCCGCTCGCCTGATTTTGCGCATAAGCGTTCCTCACTCATTTACTTTGTCACTTGGATGCTCTCAGCATTACAGCATCTGCACATCTTTTGGAAATATCATTGATGGCATTACATTCCTACGAAAATTTTCTTTATACTTGGCATGCCAGATTTTTCGGCCAGCGATGAAGGCGTTTCTGGTTTGGGCACTACGGTTAGGAAGATGCTTAATATATCTTGCATCTTCATGTTTTTAGGACGGATTTGGCGAAGGCCATTTGATGGAAGGGACGAAGTTGGATGTTGCTGAAGGATCTATAAAAGAGTTAAAGCCTGAAATGTCACGATGATGGCAATATCAGTATATTACAAATTTACGTATCAATGACCACAGATCAGCCTCAAAATGAACGCTTGGAAGTGAAATATTTGCTGTGAACATGTATGGTCCGGTGAAGATGGCCGATATATTTACTCTGCTATGGCAGGATTGAATTCGTATGCTCATATGCTTGTAATAATCTATGCTTCTAAATGCAGACCAGAGCAATGTTATTCAGCACGTCTCTTTGGCCAGCTATGTAATATGTTATTCCCCAAACCCATAACTCTTGACACGGCTAAAGAAGAATGGCTTGTCGTTCTTCAAGCCAAACTCGCCCCAGTCATCCGTCAACTTATTGTAGCTGTAGAAGCCACGCCAGATAAGTTTGTTGTTACGGGACCCCTTGCCTGCACTTCGCATAGAGAGATCCATGCGATACATGTACTTGGATCCTACGCCCTCAGTCTCAATAAAGACATCTCCCTCTGGATCACGGTCTCGATCGTGCATGCCAGTAGCTGGACCAGGCCGGTCTGTGTCAGAGCCTTCATCACGGTCAGCAGCAGTGGACAGGCGCCAACGACCGCGGAGGGCGAGTGCCATGACAGCAGAGGGGAGATGAGGCTGTGCAACGCCACGATGGACGTTGAGTTCTTCGCGAGTCAGGTGGTGCACGACATCTGCGGGTTCGGCAGTGCTGAGAAGGCTGATGAGTGTACCATCACGGAAGAAACGGAGGTATCGATAGTAAGTGACGATATGGATGGGACTGCCCCACGTAGGCTGGTTAGTAGAGGCTTGCCCAGTGCGTACATAGTTGACTGTGGAAATGTAACAGCCATTGAAACGAATTCGTGGTCGTGAGCGCAAAAGCTGCTTCCAGGTTGGGTACACAGAGGGTATGAGAGACTCCGTGAAAGCGATATTGGCATCGCGTCTGCGTTGTGCAAGCTCAGAGGGGCTGATTACGAAACCATCCTGAATCTCAGGGCCTTCTTGCTCCTCCTCTGGCAGGTCGTCCCACTCAACGCCCTTTTCGAAACGGTATATTTGCGAGCTGAAACCGACTTCTGAACCAAGAGCTACACGGCGCCAGATGCGCTGTTCTGAAGCAACGAGGTATGCGAGACGCTTGCACACGCGGGATAAGCGGGCGAAGTCTCCGACATCTGTGATTGCAACGTCGCGGAGGATGTGGATGAGGATCTCATCGGGGAGATCGGCTATAGGGCATGGAGGCTCGGGCATGCCCTCGATGGGAGGAGGGGCAGGCTCAATTTTTAACCCGGAGAAGCTGGCTATGAGTTCGCCTATGGGTAGAGGCTTTGCTTCTACAACATCTTCTGGTTTAGGAGGTTGAGTCGCCTCTGGTGCTGATGCTTTAGTAGCTGTTGGCGAAACGGGTCGCGGAGCTGTCGTCTTTTGAGGGAAGTGCTTCTCACGATATCTCCGATCAACACCATTGTCAAGCTGTAGACGGGTTAGTAGATTTTCTAATGAGTTGGGCTAAGATCACATACTCTGTAAGCCTTACGGTAGAGCTTGAGACTGTCACCCATATTACCCTGTTCCTCCTTATGCATCGCCTCCTCAAAATGGTCCAGAGCAGAAACAAGTTTCTTTCCCTTCCTATCATGATGAATATCCTGCGAGGCTTGAGCTACAGGTTCATCTTGATCGAAAGCACGATTTTGCACATAATCATCGTCACCGTCATCCGCTGGCGCAGGTACATGCTTATGTGGCAACGATGAGATAGGGCCATGATGAGGTCGTCTTGACGGTCCGGCTGGAGCCTCAGCTGTTTCTGGGTGTTCATTCCTCGTTCTTAGATCTGAGATCCATTTCTGGCGGAAAGACTCGAGTTCCGAGTCGAGCTCGGTTGTGTTTGATGTCATGATGCTTTCTTGTCCGTTATGTCCGAAGTTTATCTTAGAAGCGGTGGGTTATTCATTACAATAAATTCATTATCACGTTGAAGGCTATAAAAGCAGATGTTGGCCGATTGAGTCAATGTGAGAATGAGGGAGATTTGATTAGGGGCAGGGGTTGAATTTGAGGGTGGTTGATGATAAGTCGTGATGGATGATGCAAAGAGCACGAATAGAATATTGTGGTTCGCCGGCCGAGTCATAGTGGACGATCGATTACGGTGGATGGATTCGGTTAGTATGGTCAAGAGACGGTGAATGGGCATTACAAATCCAAACGGTTGATCAACACAGAACGATATTGAGATGCTGTGTGAAAGTAGATAGATACATAACAATTACCAGGTCATTCACTCATTCAAATCGTCTAAAGCATCTACCTAGGCAGATAACTGGGGCGTTCTGGTGAGAGTGGCAGTTAAGTATCGTACAAAATGCTATTTTGATGCTTATTTGTATACCCTATAGCTGAACGTGTCATTGTTTGCGCTCACGTCTTTGCTCTGTGTTAGTTTGAGTTTATAGTAGCTACTGGTTCTTAAAACCGATCTACATATTGACCTTAAGTAGAATGAGAATGTGGTTAATATTAGATACTTACTGCTAGTATTAAAGCGTTAAGTTGACATGAACGAAATCCCTTCAAGCTATCAATCAGCCCATGATAGCACGACGTTAAATAGACCTACATCCTCAACTTCGAGAAACTGGTCGATCAAGAAATCTCGATCTGCTCTTGGGGGGTATCAGGCATTAATTAGTGCTATTACCCCCCTTCCTTGGAATTTATCGTGAATTTCTAGATGATCGCTTTGTAATCCCCAGTCTTCAGCGTCATCGAGCGTCATGCCAACGTTGTACTACAGGCGATATAAGAGCTCGCAATGGGCACATGAAAGGGATAACCCACGACTCAAAGAAACACAAAAGCACCTTTATTCAAAAACTTACTACATAGCCTATCGAAATGGACCGCGCCTTCTATACAGCTTCTCTAGACAACGGTGTCAGCATCGCTTACACTGATACCAAGCCTGATGTGGATGAGAAAGGCGTTGTGGTCTTGATTCATGGTTTCCCTCAGACTTCGTACCAGTTTCGAAAAGTCATTGGTCCCATCTCCTCAGCTGGGTAAGTTTTATCGGTTAGCAATAGGGCAGATACTGATGCGACTTAGATATCGTGTGATCACCCCAGATTACCGTGGAGCTGGATACTCGCACAGAACCCAAGCAGGCTTCACTAAGACAGCCATGGCATCTGATATCCTGAAACTTCTGGACCATCTCTCTATCAAAGATCCAGCCCATATTGTTGGCCATGATATCGGCGGTATGATAGCATATACCTTTGCCTCACGATGGCCCGATCGCACAGCATCTGTCATCTGGGGAGAATGTCCCCTCCCAGGAACACAAGCCCACGAGGATACATGGAAAATACACGGCGTTCAACATTTTCACTTCTGGTTCCACCAAGTTCTCGATCTCCCCGAAGCTCTCGTCTCGGGCAGGGAGGAGATCTACCTCGGCCACTTCTACGACAAATACTCGTACAACTCATCAGCAATTACCCAAGAGGACTTGAACTACTATGCCAAGATGTTTAGTCGACCAGGTGCTCTACGCTGCGGTTTTAATATTTACAGGGAGTTTGGCAAAGATTCGGAGGAGAATCGGGAGTGGGTTGCCAAGCATGGGAAATGTAAAGTGAGGGCCTTAGGTCTGAATGGCGGGATGAATCAGTTCAGTGAGATGGCTGAGCAGATGATGGGGGAAGTTCATGAAAAGGGGACTTTTAGTGTTGCTTCGGTGCCTGAGAGTGGACATTGGATTGCAGAGGAGAATCCTGAAGGGTTTGTGAAGGCGGTGCTTGAGTTTGTTGGCAAGGAGTAGGCTGCCTAATGGGGAGACTGATTGATAATGAGAGATTGATAATCTTATCACATCGATCAGCAGCCAAGTATGCTTAACGTTATACTCCACAAGATCTTCTGCTTGGCTATAGAAAATACCATCATAACATTTTATTGTTTCAGCAAAATATATCATTAAATCTCGTGTCTTAAGGCATCTGAGATTCGATTTATTCATCATTTCGTCAATCACAATGCGTATTTGGTCCCTGAGCCACTGACATAGCTCACTGAAGCTCTAGCAACCCTTTTGTCCAAGAGATATGCATCGAACCAATCAAAGCCCTCCGTGACATCATGCTACGGAAATCTGCGGCTCCCACAAAGCCCAAGAGAAGCAGGTGACAGCTAAAATGACCGTATACCCACGGTACGTACCTCACAGGGCGCAAACCGTTTTTTTGTGCACCAATCCCCGATGCTCCGACCCCGGGCTTAGCAGAACAATGGGGGGCGATATCGCCATAATTTTTTGTTTATTTGCTTGGTAAGTAAATGCGATAAGTAGATTTAAGAGCAAACTATACAAAACATCTATAAAATAACGAGAGAGCATTGTTAATTGACTTCTCCTCTTTCTGGGTCGCACTATTAAAGCGCAATTTGATCGAGTGCGATACTAGCCGACCGACCGACAGACCGAATCGTTTTCTCCTGCTCCAACCGGCCTCGGGGATTTCGCCCGGAGAGTCTGTCTTTTTCTTTTTAATTCCACAGCAAAAGACACTTTTTATCAATCAACTTTCGGCATTCAACTTCCAGGACGGAACTCTAAAAAAAATAAATGTCAACGCCGCAAACATAACGTCTCATCGATTGTTTTGTGCAGGGACAAAAGGGTGCTTTTTTCTCTGCCGTTAGATCGCCACTACTGCGAAACCTCCACCAAAAACCGCTACCATCGAGTCATCGTCATCGACACCTCAGCTTGCCTTTTCCTTATCTCGACAACCTTCACATAAACCTACTGCTCCTTCTTCCCCCCTGAGATTTCAGTACTCTCTCTTTTTCATCGGACCTTGATCTGATACTCTCGCCAATTGCTCGACCATGAACTGAGGAGAATACGTATATACTCGACTTACCCCAATAATGGCCACTGCCGGCACAAATCGCCCCAGTGGCTACGACCACCACCACAATCACCACCAGAATCCCCTCCAAGCCGATGACGAGTTTTCGCTACGCCATATGATGGATGCCGAACCAACGGGCCCCAACGACGGGAGGGATATTCTCAGTGGGAGTAAATCAATACCAGCGGCGGGAGCTGGGAGTAGCAATAATGGAGTTGTTGATATCACAGCGACGCAGAAGATGGTGTCGGCCATGTCGGGCAGTTTATTAACGTCGTTACTTGGTAGGTATCTCTTTTCATCCTCGATCTGGTTTATGCTAACCAGCGTTGCACAGTTACGCCCCTCGACGTCGTTCGCGTGCGACTCCAGTCGCAAAAGGCTCCTCGATCGACCGTCGATTTCTCTAAACTCGCAATTACTACCACCTCCCTCTCCCCCGCCCAAACCGCCGAACTTGGTATCACATCCTGCTGCCGTGAAGTTTTCTTCTCTGGTGGCAACGCCGAATTCTGCCTCGCTGCATCTAGGATAGACGGTATCGTCGCGCCTCCAGCACCCGCCGAATGTGCCGTCGAAGAGGTACAGCGCCGTACCTTCAGCTCTACTTTTGACGGTCTGCGAAAGATTGCCCGCAATGAGGGTGTTACGACTCTCTGGCGAGGATTATCGCCCACACTTGTTATGGCGGTCCCTTCGAATATTATTTACTTCACCGGTTACGATTATTTGCGATTTAACCCGAAGAGTCCATTTTCGCATTTCTCTGATACCTCGGCACCTTTGACTGCTGGCTCAGCTGCGCGTGTTCTAGCAGCCACCGCTGTGAGCCCGATCGAACTTGTCAAGACACGAATGCAGGCCGCTCATGGAGCATCGACGACAAATCACCTTGTGGAGGCTTTCGAGAGTGTGAAGGAGATGGTGGGATCACATGGATATACTGCATTATGGAGAGGCTTGACATTGACCCTTTGGCGAGATGTCCCTTTCTCGGGTCTTTACTGGTGGGGATACGAGTCGATACGATCACGATTGACAGATTATCGTGAGCAACGCCATGGTCACTCATTGCCACTCGAAGAGGATCTATCAGAAGCAAGAAGACGATCACAGGTGCAGGAGAACCATACCGAAACCTTTGTGGATGCCTTCACAGCTGGTGCTCTGTCCGGAGCGTTCGCATCTTTCGTCACAACACCTTTTGACGTCGGAAAGACACGAACACAGATCTACCAAGCCAGTTCCAAAAAGGCCAAACAAAGCAGTGCCAGCGCAGTAGCAGCCCCCGAGGAGCGCAGTATGGTACGCCTCCTCTGGCACATCTTCAAGACCGAAGGAGCCTCAGGACTATGGAAGGGATGGATCCCACGAACCCTCAAGGTTGCCCCGGCATGCGCCATCATGATCAGCAGCTACGAGGTCGGCAAGCGAGCATTCCGCGGAGTCAACGAGCGACATCTTCACAGCTCCAACGATCGTTCGTGATGAAAACGAACAGGATGAATAGGATGGAAAAAGGAAATACCCCCAAAACAACGGAGAGGAAATAGATGAATTTGGCGTTATAGGGGAGGAGGTGAAACAAGAACTCTTCTCCTTGGAATTGGCAATTGCTGTTGCGATTGGTTTTTGCGTATTCTTGATGATAGACGGAGCACTGTATCAAATATGAGCGATAGATAATAATTGTAAAATATATGTAAGATCAGAGATCTCTCTCTCATAAACATTTCCCTCTCGAAACTAAACAACTTTCAATACAAATCCATTCCCCATCCTCTCAAACTACAGTCGCCATCATAGATAAGCTCATCAACGCCGCTAAGGATTATCTTGACGACGACAAGGTCAAGCGTCAGGGTATGTTAATGTCTCTGTCCTCATATTTTAGCATCATGGATTGTTGTTTAGGCGTGACTGTTGATAACATAGTACAACAAAGGCCTTCAAGTGGCTTGCGGCTGTATGAAAGCATTAGACGTAGAATATCAAGAATCTCTCAGTATCGGCGATATGTAATTGATCTCTTGCGAGACTGAAGTTCTGCGCATCTGAGCCCAAAGTTGGGCAATATTCAGTTATCGAGGCCGCCATTCACAACGAAAAGTGGGACTTTGAAGACTTCAATCTCGAGCATTTGAGCTTCGATACCATCAGACTCATAGGAACCCGACTCAAGAATAATAGTAATCAATTTGACGTTTCAAGGTATGCTTAAACCAGATACTATCTTCTCCATTCAGCCCTCAGGCTGTTACGCTTGATGATACTACGAACTCATCAAATTCTTCACAACCATCCACAAACTCACTAACACTCATCATAGTCATCATGTACACACTCAACTGCGCCGACGGTCTCTCCCTCGGCAGAGATGTTTACGTCCTCGACATACACAGGACATCCGTTGGGCTCGCCTCTATCTCATCAGACCAGTTCCTCTCTGTTCTCGACCCAACTCGTCTCTCAGCAGGCCCTCAACGCCGTCTGCCCACCCAGCACGGCAACTTGACCACATTGCAGGTGTTTGATAGCAATGCATCAATTGTGTGTACTGCTGGTGAGAATGGAACTGTTGGAGTGTGGGATTTGAGACAGGGTGCGAATGTTGTGCAGTTTCAAGGTCAGTTACAGATGAGTGAAGTAATTGGTAGGATAATTGCTGACTGTGAGTGTAGCTAGCCAAGCTCCTATTCTATCTATAGCTTGTAGTCTTGATACACAGACTATCGCCGTAGGAACAGAACTACAAAACCACACAGCATCGATCCATCTCTGGTAAGCATCCTCCCTACTACTCAAAGCTCCCCTCTAACAATCCCAGGGACGTCCGCTCAACACCATCATCCAAAGCACACTACCAAGAAGTCCACAGCGACGACGTAACAGACCTGTCCTTCAACCCCTCCAACCCAGCTCTTCTCCTCTCCGGCTCAACAGACGGTCTCGTCAACGTGTACGATACCCGCGTAGCAGATGAAGACGATCTCACAGTACAGACCTGCAACGTCGACGCTTCTATCCACCGCGCTGCATGGCTCTCAGCGACAGAAGTAGCTGCTCTCTCTCACGATGAGCGCTGTGCTCTCTACGATGTTAGCGAGGAACGCGCGAATGGTGATGCCGTACAGGATTTTGGCGATATGAGATCTGTTCTGGGGTGTCAGTACGTCGCTGATATTACGCCCAAGATGGATGGTAGCGGAGCTATTCTCGGTGTTGGAGCTCAAGAGTAAGAACTACACTTCCCCTTTTGTGAAACAGATGCTAACGTTATGTAGTAAACAAGGATTTGAGCTTGTCTTTCTTGCTAAGAACCCCAATGGCGAGGGATGGGCGCTGGATCGGGAGAACAGTGTTGGCTTGCCTGGTGCTCATGGGGAGGAGATTGTGAGGTCTTTCTGTTTCTTTGATGAGGCCCATGTGGTGTATACTGCCGGTGAGGATGGAAATGTCAAGGCCTGGAGGCCCAATTAAGGAAAGAAGATGAAGATAAAACGAATAAACAATGGAGCGATCAAATTATGCAACGTGGCTGTGCTTCTGACATGTTCGGGCTGAGGACTTGTCATTGAGAAATCATTCATTGAGAAATCATTCATTGAGAAATCATTCATTGAGAAATCATTCATTGAGAAATCATAGGTTTGCCTTAGTTTGTTCAGGAATAGTGCCGAATCATGAGGAATGGTATCTTCTGTTCAAGGTGCAATTTCATTATGTATTATTTGATGTGAGGCCTTGGTTACATAAACTCGACCAATGCACATTTTATCTGTTTTCAGATACGAGCAGGAATTTCCATCGACCCAGCCATCAAAGTCCACCTAACTTTTAAATTCATGAATGCTGAGCCTGCTGTTAATGGCCTTTCTTAAGACAAGGCGTTAGCCGAAAGCACCAGGAGCAGTAAGCATCATTACTAACCGTAACCTCTGATTTGAGTCGCCTATATCCTCATATTGTCTTCTTCCGTGAACCTTGTACCCTCAGCTAAACTTATCATGCTTGCTCTTCACCTTAATCTCTAACAACGCCTCATGATAATCGCCCTCCCTCCTCGCCCTCTTCAACCTCCTAACCTCATCTTCATCCAACCTCCTCCCTGCTGCCTCCTCCAACTCCCTCCGACTAATCTTCGCCAACGCCTTCTCCTCCTTGGATGCGCGCAGCTTAGGCTTGAACCGCGCCTGCATTCTTATCCTGAACGTCGTGTCGAATGAGATATCGTCTGCGTCGCCGCGCACGTCTACGGCTTTGGAGGAGGCTTTGCTGGGTGCTTTTATGGTAAGGAATGTGTCGCGCAGGGTTTGCAGTTGAAAGGTTCCGGGTGTGTCGCCGGTGGGGATCACGTTGAAGGATTCGAGGGGGGATACGGCTTCGGAGGTTGCTGAGAGGAGACCGATTTTGTCGCAGGAGAGGTATCTGTGTTGCGCATTAGCTACAGGTAGAGTTGTAGATGGGTATGTTAATTTACCTTCCGTGATGACCCTTGAAGCGAAAGCTCTCTGTTCCAGCAACGCGATTCGCGACCCAGACCTGTCGCACATCATGTGGTTCCGCCGTGGAAGGATTCCCATCAACGATATTCTCAATCGGAATCGTAAACACCTTTCCCGTCGTATCGCACGCCAGCGCTGAAGGTTCATCCGTCGGTAAAACAATCATGATCGGCCCAACAACATCAGTCGCTGCCTCAGCAGAAACCCAACTGTCGTCATTCTCTGCCTCTTCGCCCGTCTTTTGCAACTGCCCAGCTTCATCGTCTACGCCATCGCGTTGAGATTTCTCGGGGTCTGCTCGCTTGCGCTTCTTGACCTTCTTGTCGCCTTTGAATGTCAATGGCTTGACCATGATCGGATATTCGAGGTTTAGCTTGATGATGTAGTTAGGTAGGTAGTTACAGGGAGGTTTGAGGCCGACGGTCAACGCCGGGATACGGCGAGCTCCACTACGGGAACTGAGCTGTTCGGGAAGGTGATTGGTTATGTAATCGGTTCTCCCCCGCAACTCATGGTAACCTCTGTAAGAGAAAAAAGGAATAAAAAGATGGGAATAATTCCCTAACTCCATTTATTTTTTATCTGTCGTATAAGTTGAGTCGTTAGTTGCTGTATCTCGGTCAAAATGGTTGCCCAAGCTCAAGCTGTCTCTGTGTCTCTTCAGGACCTCAAAGATGGTACGTACCTCTTACATTCATGATAAGGTAGCGCCGCTGTCATGATGAATCTCCCTCGCCCTATAAAACAGCAGAGTCTAACAATTCATAGGCAACATTCCTTTTGAAACCCTCAAAGAAGCCTTTGGTCCTGATTCTCTTGGAATTCTCGTCGTAAAAGATGTTCCCAAAGAGTTTCCCGAACTTAGACACCAAGCTCTATCCTACGCCTCATATCTCGGCAACCTCCCCAAGGAAGAACTTGGTAAGTTGTCATGATACTGGTCAACAACCTTTACTAAGACAAGTCAAGAGAAACTTGAGAACGCCAGAGCTAAATATTTAACTGGGTGGTCTCTTGGAAAAGAGACTCTCAAAAATGGTCAAGTCGATACCTTCAAGGGCTCATACTACGCCAACTGCGCATTCTACATCGACCCATCTCTTGAATGCGCCAAACCAACTGAAGAATTCTCCATTGACACATTCCCCGAATATCTTGCCCCCAATGTATGGCCACCAGAGAATGTTCTTCCAGGCTTCAAGCCCTCTGTCACCTCGCTATGTCGCCTCATCATTGACGTAGCTGTCCTTGTCGCACGTGCTTGCGATCGCTTTGCGCAAGAGGATATCCCAGGTTATCCAGCTGGATACCTAGAGCACGTTGTCAGCACTTCTAGTACCACCAAGGCCCGTCTGCTGCACTACTACCCTCAAGAAAACGACCCTGCTGCCAATGGCGGTGATGAGGATGATTGGTGTGCTACGCATTTGGACCATGGATGTTTGACTGGTCTTACATCAGCCATGTTTATCGACGAGCACAAGACAAGTCCCGCTGTACCAGAAGTTACAAACTTGAACGGTGCTTCTCTTCCGCCCCTTGATGAGCTTCCCTCATCCCCTGATCCTTCAGCTGGCCTGTACATCAAGTCTCGTACAGGCGAGACCGTCCAGGTCAAGATTCCTCGCGATTGCATTGCTTTCCAGACTGGGGAAGCTCTGGAGCGTATTACTGCCGGTCGCTTCAAGGCTGTGCCTCACTTTGTCAGAGGCGTAAGAGCTAGTGTTAGTGATGGAAAGATCGCGCGTAACACGTTGGCGGTGTTTACTCAGCCTAACTTGGGTGAAGAGGTGGATATCAAGCAGCACCTTACTTTTGGCGAGTTTGCTAGGGGTATTGTTGATAAGAATACTGTTTCATGATAGGCTGGTATACACGTAAATACAAACTTTTGCGATGCAGTTTTGAGTCACGTCTTGTTGATTTGAGAGAATAATTATTCTTGTGGTATGTTCAAATGAGTGTGAATTTTAAGCTCAATCCAAAACAGTCCTGACAGCTTACATGATATGGCATATAGCAAGATGTTTGTTGTTTCTTTGTAGCATACATATAAGGAGGGTGATTTGTACTCCACGGCCCTACTTAGATATTACTCCAGCAGGGTAAAAAGGGCAGCACGGGCATTGAAACAGAAGCAAAAGCTTGGCAGAGATAATGATGATTCCGGCTTTACAATAAACCAATCACTATCAGCCAAGAAAGAAGAGAAAAGAAGGGTCCTGTACCGATGCAGAAAGGATCGATAAAATTACCAAGAATTCGGCCATGCAACTGGCAAGGACCAGGATCACAAAGGATCGTATCCTAACATGGCATTCCTGAAGCATCAAGAATGCATGCCAGGTTCGAGTGAAGCACTCGGCCAATTAGGCCCAAGCACCCACGAGACTCATGAAGAAAGCCCCGAAGAACACCAAAAGGCAAGCGTAGATACGCTTACGGCCACGGAGGAACCGCCAGCTCTCGTCACTGAGGAAGTCCTGAGAAAGAAGCTCAACCAGCGACGCAAAGGTGAGAAGTCCAGCTGAGATGGCATTCATGACACCAACGACAATAAGGCCGGTTTCGGAGTTGGGGCTGTAGAGTGTGTGGGTAGCAAGGCCGATAGCTTGTCCCAGAGGAGTACTGATGCTAATGTTAGTGGACGATACAGTACGAATGGTAGCTTCAATACTTACGTGCATCCATAGGCGAGGGCCATGAACCAAGGCTGCATCTTGCCTTGAGGCCACTTGATGGAAGCGATTCGAGAGCCCAGAGCCAATCCTTCAAAGGTTTCTACAGTCGTGTTAGCCCAGGTTCAAACTCGCCAACATAGTATGTCAACTTACGGTGAAAGACAATGGCAATGAGCAGAATAATGAATTCATTGCCAATCGAAACGCTAAGCGCCATGCCAATAAAAACACTGTGGAAGAGAATACCAAGCTCGAGCAAGACGCACTGGAGAAGCTCCTTACGTTGCTGCTGCTCTGGGGTCAAGCTTGGCATCTGTACAGCCTCGAGGCTCGTCTCCTCGAGGTTCTTTCTTCCAGATTGAGCGTTGTCATCATCCTCGCAAGCTTCTTCATCCAAGTTCTCCAATCGCTCATCTCTGCTGTTCAGGACAGAAAGTCCTTGGCCAATGCTGGAGGATCGTCCACGGATAGGTCCCATATCCCGAATGGGGAGCATGCCTGTGCCTCCCATGCACCCCCCACTGTTAGAGTTGCCAACAATGTTGGCATCGCTATCAGTTCCAGACGTAATCTCAGCGGGTGAAACATGGCGAGACGGGTGAAAGACCATCTCAATAACAGTGACGAGGAAAATGGCAGCAAGAGCAATGGCACCAGGCATAGCAGGGTAGTCCTGGTTCCAAAAGCTACTCAAGCAAGGGTCCCCGAGAGAGATGAAAGCAGTAGGGAGCAAATGGACAAAAGCCGTAGCAATCAGTACACCAGTGCCGAAGTGGCGTACAGCAAAGAAGAAACGAGTCGGAATCCTCAGACCTGGGAACTTGGTAGCCATGATAGGGAAAGCACAAGCAAGCGTCGAAACGCACAGGATAATGAACAAGGCTCCAACATGGAGAGGAGTGTTGTATTCAGCCTTGTTGACACCTCCAGTCTCGCAGGTGCTTCGCTTGCGGAGAGGCGAGACCTGAACAGGAATCGACTCATGGGCCTTGGGGGTTGAAGTCATGGCAGCAGGCACAGAGGCAGGGGAGTTCCAGGATGAGATGATCGTCGAGACAACAAGAACAGAGAGGACCCAGACGGCCCAGCTCCAGATGTGCGAGGCACATGACGAGAGGGTGCCTCGATGAAGACGGATTTGGTCATCACCACCATCTACCGTCTTGAGATACGAGGACAGTCCTGGCGAGGGTAAGTTAGTATTAGGGAATGAATGAAACTGAGATGTGGATTATGACAAGGGATAATCATGAGATTTTTCTGACATACCCGAGATACGGGACAGTCGTCCCGCATCCTTTTCAGAGCCCAGGAAGGGCTCTGTAGGATGACTCCCCGCTTGATTACTTTCATCGTGCGAATTCAATAGACTTCCACTCGTGCCTCCACTTCCGTCATCTTGCCCAGCATCAACATGCTCGCGCAAGTTGGAGATGCCGTTGAGATCCTGACGCGTGGTATTCATTGCTGCCAGGGGAGAAGGAGCTTGATTCCAAGTCAAGCGCTGGTAGAAAGATTCATCTGCTTTGGAAAGGCAAATCATCTTGTCGGACCTTTTGGGGATGATGAGTTCAGCCCTAACTTTGTTGAAGAGGAAGATCGTTTGATAGGGAGGCTGTTTGAAAAGGTACCAGTAAAGTTTGTTTGTCGTCGCTGGCAAAAAGGCCACGAATACAACGTCTCGGCCGATTACAGTCAAACAGAGTATTTTCAATCAATGTTGGAAGAGTTGGATAATTGCAGCGAATACGTTACAAATTGCAAGAGGTTAAGGAATTGGAATTGATGCGATGACGGAGATATAAGAGAATAGAGTTATCGCGTAGTGTACTACTTTAAATCAAACTTACCAGGTCGGCAGACAAAAGGGTTAAAGGCACCTGGATAAGCAGAACACAGCCGCTAAAACTCCACTCACCTGCTTCAGAAACTGGGGGAGGTGGCATCCATGACAGCCCAGATCAGGTAAAGGCAGACTTTTTTCTTGTCTTAGTCTTGGGAACTCGATATCCCCGGCTTCGCCCGCGTGACCAGCAGCCGAAGACATTGACTCAGTCTATCTTGATTGGCCCGTGCCTCGAGATACACGGGTCAAGACGGAAAACCACGAGCAATTCCCTGTACCTGTCCCTCGTCCCCGCAGTCTGTCTCCTCCGTTGGGTCCCGGCCATCGGCCGGAAGAAGCTTGCGAGCGGGCGGCTCAAGAGCTCGGGAGACCTCCGTAGTTACCTATGATCCATGAATAACAGAATATCCACAAACTATTGATCACTTGATCACAGTCTAGACAATCTCAGCTCTTACCCATGAAAAGGTGGAAAAGTCTAGATTTTCTCTTTACCCCACAAGAATACGATCGAATACGCTTCATCGAACCAAGCCAAACACCGGCAGAGAATTACAGCCCTCCCCGTCTTGGCACGCCATGTCTATGCCGTATAACTTGCATGCCAATTCGGTGAATCGAGGTGAAAGCCGAAGGGTCCAATAGCTTTGAGCTATCACTAGCAAGCATGTCTCGTCACTGGTTCCAAGATAACAACTACTGTAACTCCCTGCAGCTTGACGGCACTCACATGCGGTAAACTTCCGGAGGAGAATGAGGCCCAAGTGACGATGAGACTGCCAATTGTTACATCGATGATGCGTCTGGTCTTGTGTTTGTTCCCACCCATATATTACTGGTCTGCTATGATCGACAAGAGTCTTGGCTGTTGCGCTTGAGCTGTGAATCAATCAGTACTGTAGAACAAGCATACCTTAAGCTTCTTAACAGTGATTCGAGTCGAAAAGAATACGAAAATAATGATCAAGACATCAAGGTAAGAAAGTTTGACGATATGGGTCTTATCTAGGATCATATACGAAACGGAGCGGCGATTACATAAGACGTGATGCGATGATGCTGCGTAATTGCATCATCCTCCTTCACATGAATACAACCTCAACCTCAAAAACACAGCATCACTTCTCACAACTCACCTAAACCAGCATCTCACATACTTCACAACATGGCTCTCCCTCCTAAATTCGCCGGGCAGAAGCTCCAGTTCGCGCACCCTCCCGCCTCGGACTCAGCCGTCGCTCACACAACTCACACCCTCGAGTTCTACCTCGACTACTGCTGTCCCTTCTCCGCCAAGATCTTCCGCACCCTGCAAAACGACGTGATCCCCGCCATCAAAGCCAACCCCGCCTGGGCATCCAGCCTCACCTTTATCTTCCGCCAGCAGATCCAGCCATGGCATCCTTCCTCCACGCTCATGCACGAAGCTGCTCTAGCCGTTCTTCGTCTTGCGCCTGAGAAGTTCTGGGAGTTTAGCGCTGTGCTTTTTGAGGAGCAGCAGGATTACTTTGATGTGAACGTTGTGAATGAGAAGAGAAATGATACGTATCGTCGTTTGGCAAAGGTTGCGGCCAAGGTTGGCGTTGATGCGGACAAGGTGTTTGATCTGCTTGTGATCTCTGATAAGCCTGGTGATGATGGGGCGCTGAATGCGGGTAACAAGGTCACCAACGATGTCAAGGTTATCACCAAGATGAACCGTTTGATCGGTGTGCATGTCACTCCTACTGCTGTGTTTGACGGTGTTGTGCAGGATGTCAGCTCTGGATGGACGAAGGAGCAGTGGATTGAGTGGCTACAGAAGAATGTTGTTTGACTCGAACCAGAGAATGACAGACATAAGAGCCATAAACTCTAAATAGAACGAATGAATCATGGTATAAAATATAGACAATTGAAGCTCTCACCAAAATATTCCGAGTTTGGTCATTTTTACGGTGACAAAACGGCCTCAAGCCCTGTGTAAATCTTTTCAACCTCAGCGCGTCTCCCCACTACCATCAGTTTTTGACATCGTCCTCATGAGCCTCTCATAAATGCCATAACTCGCATCAATCACAATGCATCAATTAAGAATGATAATACCAAGGCTATGGCCAACTCAACTGACCTCTCTCGCCCGCCGAACAACACCTCTTCAATCCTCAGCCCTTCCCCGAAACTTTCGTCGCTCACTTCAAAAATCTCTACAAGCTCAAGTGAGATGCTACGCCAAACCTACAGCCAAGAAGCCCACTAAGCTTGAAGATGAGCTCAAGCGACAAGCTAGAGCTGCTTCTAAAGATGGCAAGGAATTTGGTATGTTCAGTCGCGAGACAGGTAGAAGAGTGGTGGCTGATGCTGTTAGAACTACCTGAGAAACTCATCATATATCATGCTGGCACAGGCCGCATCACATTCATGGCCATGCTCAAAATCACAACTCTCTTCATCGGCGCTTTCTTCTGCTGTATCGTAGCACCAAGCTACATCAAAGCTGAAAAGCCCGAGCTCCTCACCGCAGGCGGTATGTCCTCATCTCACTCACCCTCCCAGCAAACCCACAAACTAACAACACCAAGTCGTCCTATGCGGCATCATCCCCATCCTATTCGTCACCTACATAACCTCCCCCTTCGTAACCCACATCCACGTCCACCTCCCCCCCTACGCCCGAACATCACGCCCCATCCTAGAGCGCTTCATCAAGAACCTCCCTCCCACAACGCCCCTCACCCTGACCACCATGAGCGCCATCTCCAAGCCTCGCTACAGCAGCATGCACGCCGGTGATCTGAGCCCTGTGCGACGCCGTCTCGGCCTCATCAACTACGTCCGTGACACAAAGGAGGAGAACGCCAGGCGCAAGTGGTATATGTTCCGTGCCGTCGGCAAGTTCTACGTGCAGGACAAGAGGCCGCAGACGCGGGTCCGGTATCAGAAGAAGACGGATAAGGTCGATGGTTGGATCTGGGATGTCATCAAGGAGCGCATTGATAATCGGGCGTTGAAGGCTGCGTCACCTTATAAGGGGAATGTCTCGATTTGAACCGTTTGTCCGGTTCTGTACGACCATGTATGTACGATATATCGGAGAAACGGGAATGCTCTTCGGTTCGCCCGTTGGTAGTATCACAAGCCTAGTCTCGTAAAGAAACAGACAACATGGCCCAATGAATTGATGAACAGGTAACGCGGGAACCATTGCTTCGGAGCAACGGGCATGATCTCCATGTGGAAGACTAATATATATGAAGTTGACCCTTGCTCTGATCGACGTCCAATGGCAAGTCTAGTTCATCAACTCAAGACTTCGTATCACGACCCTAGTCAAGAACACACCCCTACATGCTGGTCACTTCAATAGCACACATATCACCATTACATGAGGACAGATCAATCAAGCTCTCAAACAATGTGCCCAGTACACGCAAACATGATATTTATACGTTGCATATCAAATAGAACCAATCCAGAAGCCATGACTCCATTCTGTTTTTCCTTTGTTCCCAATGCTCCAGAAGCCTTCCAGGTCGTCAATCACGTAGACAAATATTGGTACATGGATCCTGCCTGTCCAACCGAAACAAACGCACCTCATAGTAGATACGGGCCCTTTCCATTTGTTGCTTGGGCCTAAATAATTCTCAACGCCTCCATCATGGCTCGTTATATGTTCTTGTCAATCCTGTCAAACCATCGTAATCAACCGGTTTCTATACAATAATACAAGCCCTTCTTCTTCTGGCTGCACTCAAGTTCCGTCCATGACGGAACATGTAATCAAGGACTGCAACAAGTCTAATAACTTGATAGGGCCATGTCCTTAGCAGATTCGTCAAGGAGAGCTCCGTTGCTGTGACCAAGTCCAGCATAAAGCTCGTTGACAGATCGTCTTTCGCTTAGTAGGAAACAGCTTCAGAAGTATTCATCCTTGAGAGGTGATAGCTCAATCAGCAATAGCATCCTTTCATCAGTGTATATTCATCACTGGCCCCATGCTCGCTTCAACCCACCCTCGTAAACGCTTGCAACCGACTCTTGCCACATTGCAGGGGTGACAAAGTTTGGCACCGGTGCAGACGAGTACTGAGATGGCGAGATTTGATGCGATCCAGCAGGCATTGAAGCTTGAACTGCCTGGATATCCTGGATAGTGGGAACTTCCGTGGCACCTGAGGACGACGCGTTAAGAGGGCTCGTGTGAGGTGGGGTGGAGCTGGATTGTGTGTGAGAGGCAGGCGTACCAAATGTGGTGTTCCATTGTCTATGGACCAGTTAGCGAGCTGCTAGATAACGGGAGAAGAGGCTTCAACTTACTCAAATAGTCGCGATGGATTCCATGCTGGTTGGTCCGTCATCGACATGCTCTGGGGCATCCCAGGAGCCTGTGATCCTTGCGACATCATGACGAGCGACTGTACAGCTGGGGAGTCACTTTTGCTGTCCAAAGGGCCCGCGGAAATAGGAGGTGTAATGGGGTGGTTGGTATAACTGACTTGTTGAGCACCGTGTGTATCCAAATGTTGATCAATGGACCCTGTCCGGTGGATTACTGGTCGGAATGAGTCGTTACCGCGAGGAGGGCTGGAGTGCGTGGAAGGGTGAGGGCTGCCGTAGGGAAAGCTGGGTTTCAGGACGAATGGCTTTCGAACATCTGCTGAGAAAGCATCTCGTAGTGCATTGATCTGCTTCTCCAACTCTGGCATCGGCCATGCTGCCATCACCTTCTCCAACACCCTCATGTGCCTCGTAAAGTATTCGCGAGCATCAGTGTTGAACTCGGGGTCCGGTGAAACAATTGCAACCTATTGAAAATGAGTCAGTTTGTGTCGATGGCTATCCTCTTCGGAAACCTACCAGATGAATGACGATGCAAGAGAGGCCTGCGTAAAGAGAGAAACTGAAGCCTCGCTGCATACACTGGAGCCCAGTAAGTCCAAATGAGTTGAGAGTTGCCTCCTGAAGACGGCACAATGCCTTGGCAGAGCTGTAGCAAATCATCATATGGCGTTTCCATTGTCCATCCGGAGAATTAGGGTCAAGGAATGACAGAATAGGTCGATGGAACAGGATCAAGGCCAGATAGTAGTATCCGTGCATGTTTCCAATAAAATGCGAGGGAATCCAAGGAGGCGATCCATCTGGTGGGAAGGAAATGGCCAGATCCGGAGGTAATTCGGCCAACCAAGTGTTGAAGCTTTGTCCCAACTGCTGGAATTCAGGGTCAACGCCCCAATCCTTTCGTCTTCGCAGTCTTGTGTAGACTTTGCTCATGGTAGCAACAGTTCGCACAACCTGAGAGAAGTAGCTGAAATTGCGCGAGATGTGGTATTCGGATTCTTCGCAGCCTGGAACTGGTCTCGCAGCGGTGAAATCCACTGTGCTAAGTTTCACTGCGTGGTCATGTCGCCCTTGTTCATGTTAGCCATCAACACAACAGTTCCATGGTACTGTCACTGACCTTGAGGAGCTCCAACCATGACCTCGCAGACAAAGACCAGCTGCCATAATCGCTTTCGAAGTTGGCACTCAACCGGGGTAAACTCGCAAGAAATGCCTGCTTGGTGGTCCTCGTAATGCTCATCCAAGCCCAGGTCCTTGCCCATCTGAACACACTGTACAACAGTCATCCAAGAACGATAATAGTAACCTCGCTTGGGTGCAGCTTCGCGAGCCTTGAGAATCATAAGCAGGGCTTGAAGGGTGCTCAGACGTGGAATGTCCATGAAAGAATCGGCGTGTCCTAAATTGTGTAAGTACCTTCACAATTCTCTTCATACAAATTGACAGCACTTACGGGAAGCGAGGGCAAGCCATTGTTGACCCTCACCCGGGTCCTCGGCCAAACGTCCACCCATAGCAAAGATAGCTTCCAGAATCAAAGGCGAGATAGCGTTTCTATCTGTGTTCCATTGTTGGTAGAAGATCGTCTTGCATAACACAGGAACGTAAGGGTGAACGTGAGTGAAATAAAGGTCGAAATAATTGAGTGCTGTATCGTCATCGGGCATTAACTCAGGCGGTATGCGAATCTTGTGACCAGGTGCAGGCTTAGGTAAATTGGCTGGAAACTCCTCATCGTCTTCAATAGCTGGCTCCTCTTCACGTCTGAACGATGCCTTGTTCCTGAGATACGGAGCTATAGGGACATCAGTAACTGTATGGGTGACCATAGGTATTGTGAACCCTACCTGTACCAGTTTCATTGACCTTCAGCGTTCCCAAAAGATCTGCAAGGTCATGATGTTGATATTCTCCAGGTGAGTAAGCCTCTGGGGAGGGTTGCTGCTGAGCTTGAGGAGGCGGTGGTGGCTGGTGCATTGGAGGAGTGGGAAACACATTCTGGCCTGCATAATGCTGTTCCATCATTGAACCGGAAGGCGCAACAGCACCATAAGGCATGCCTCCAGCTTGCTGAGAAGTATCGTACTGAACATGCTGATATTGGGCACTTGGATCAGGGTAACCTGGCTGAGGAGCACCGTACATAGCAGCTGGCGAGATCTTTGTGCCTGGGTTCATTACTTGATGTTGCATTGGCATTTGCTGATACTGATCTGAAGGGTTCATGGGTGTTGTGTCATAAGTCGTCGAGTCGTTGGCTCCATCGAAGCCATTTGGCCGTACGCAGTGAAGCTTGAGTCTTATGCAGGCCGAGCATGGCCATGTGTTTGTAGTCGCAGCGTCACACTTGATCTTCCGTCTTCTGCAGCCTTCGCAAGCCCTCATAACTGCTGTTGTCTTAGCATGCTATTATTAAGTTTGTACCTTCACGGGCAATTATACCTTTCAACCGCTTATGGCGGTTATGCTCGTCAACGAACACATAGTCTACACCATGTTAGTTACCATATCAAAATAGCACACGAATATGCTGTATGCTTCCACGCACTCTTTTGGGTCTCGCGCTGCGTATATTGCTGCGGCGCAAAGGAAAAGGAATTCATTTGGGATTGTTGTGGTAAGATTCGGCGAACAGTAGGGTCGTCGTTTGACATTATAAGCGGTACAGTACAGTCCCGAGGTTTGTACCTCTAAGAACGTCGAGTATTGACGATGACAGCGGCCAACATGAAAATTCGGTTCGCAAATTCAGATAAACGAGAGTCGGGAGATCGTCGAAACAGATCGAGTAAATGGTATATAGGTAGATGTTCGGAGTTTGGGAGTTTGCGCGCGATGGGGAGGAGAATCGCGGGGTGGAGGGATGCTCGTGGGGACAATGTCGTGACGGTGGGCGACAAAAGCAAGCAACGATGGGCTAACGTTGGGCGGTAAATAAGGTCAAGATCCAAGTCGGGGCGACAAGACAATGGAGGTGTGCGACGTGGGTAGGATAAAGTAGAGTAGAGCAAAGTAGGAAGAGATATAAACTATTTGTCGTGCAAAAGAGAAAAAGCGTAACGTAAGGAGGCGAAATCCGCAACAACAGAACAGACAGACAGACAAGAGATATTGTATGGTATGTACGAAAGCTAGACCAGCTACAAGACGTCCAGTATTAGAATAAATCGAGTTGGCTGGCTGAACTGGACTGGACGGACTGGCTGGAACTGGGCTGGCTAGGGGCGTGTCGGGGTACTATGTATGTAGATGATGGTGTGTCTTGGAAAGCTTAGAGCAAGGTAGTGGGAGTTAAAGTGAACCGTAGAGTCGGGTGTTTAGAGCCACTGCATGTGGCTTTGAGTTTTGACTTTGTCTCTCTTTGGTCTTGGTCGGTCTTGTTAGTTATTTCGTCTTTGCTTTTGCAGGGCAGGGCCAAGGGCGGCATCAAAACATGGGTGTGATGTTATAATATGTATCGGGGAAAGCTTGGCCTACTGGACTTGTCTTGGAAGAGTAGAGTGAGTGAGTGCCCTGATCTGTCTGCGTATGGCCTGGCCTGGCCTGCGTTGGCCTGTGCTATGAGCCCTGCCTGGGATGCTTTGCCTGACCGTCAGTCCCTCCTCACCACTAGAGACTAGTGACGAGCAGATGGTGGAGAGTTTCGGGCTGGCGTTATTTGGATCACAACAGGGCGACAAGACAAGACAAGCCCAGGGCTCAACTAACAGGGGCGGGACAGGACAGGAGACCAGGGGAGGGGAATGGGATGGGATGGCAATGGAGATGGGTACAGCAGGCTAGGCGAGGGGCTTGGGGCTTGGGGAGATGCAGGTAAGGAAAAGCGGCGTCGTGGGTGTGGGATGAAGGCCCAGAACCTAGAAACTTAAGAGCTAGAGCCAGCAGGTACCGTACTGGGACGAATCCAGTACCGTATGTTGCTGTTTGAACTGATTTGGATACACTCTCAATCAAGACTGTACAGTAGAAAGAAGCCAAAGCTCCCAGGACCGGCTATGGGCACCCGCCCGAGTGGACGGCGTGTTACAAAAGACACACGACGACGTGAAATGTGGGCAGGGCAGTCAGTGAGTGAGTGAGTGAGTGAGTGGCAGTGGGTAATATCTGGTGCTTGCTTCGGGGTCCTTTGCTGCGAGATGTTCTGCAATGTGGAAGTGTGTGTACGTACTCTATTATGGACTGGATCAGATGGATATGGACTGAATTGTGGAGGATTGGATGTGGTGGTGCTTTAATTGTTAGTTTAGCTGGAGAATAAGAGCCGGGGGGTCTCTGTCGCGGCGTTAGCGGACTTTTGATGATTTCAATGCATTTGTAGTGTGTAAGCAGTAGAAGACTCGATGGCATTCAAGTGAGGATGAAATACCGAATGGAGTTCCCTTCTCAACGGGCGCACACGGCGAGAGCGATAATTTAGTAGCCACGTACGGTACTTGAAGAATGCTCCGAACCGCGAGAGCGACAGTCAGCAACACAGCACAGCACAGCAGATAATTCAAGATATTAATTCCCGAACGGCAGAGTCGCGTGTGTATCCAATCGAAGACAATGGCTTTGAGGAGCTCTGATGAAACGTATGCCGAGACTTGGGACCCAACAAGGGGGTTGTGGTTGTGCTGTTCAAGGTACGTTACTTGATCAACTAATTGATTCTCTGCCTTGTCTCCAATCTGCCAGGCCTGCACCGCACTGCATCATTGCATCTGCACTGCGTGCGTTGTGTTGCTTTGCGTCTGCTGCATGCGTCTTGTCTGTCTGTTCACTTGTCACAGACTCATCGCGCGTACTGTATGAGTGTATGTACTCGGCCAAGGACCTATGACTTGAACGCTTGGGAGGTTGCAGGAGGGGGTGAGGGGGGGTCATCCCGTCTCATGGATGTGGATGTGGATGTGTGACAGGCATTTCATGGGAGTATCCAGCGCCAGCCTCTCCAGACAGAGACAGAGAGACAGGGGCCCTAAAGCCCATATGACGGTGCATTGAGATCTCTCGCACTGGGTTGTCGGTGTGCTGTAACCTAGCTATCGACGATGATGATGGTGATGTAGATGGAGGCAGACGACGGGACGGAGATGGAGATGCCGGATAGTGGTGATAGTGCGTGAATTGATTGATGATAGTGGTGGTGATGATGCTGCTGATGCTGGTTGGCTCTTGTGATACTTGAACCTCAGCATATCCTTAGTTTCCTTCCTCTTCTGGCTCTCTGCTTGAACACCTCATACAACAAGATGCTCCCTCTCGCTTCTTTTCCTTCCGTGCTTTCCAGTTACCGTTCGCGATACGCGGGACTCAGGCACCTTCCGTCACGTACATGCCATGCCGCAGGGCTAGTCGCAGCATGCACCTCACCCATTGGAGAAGCAACCTCAACTTGACACTTAGGGCTGAAGAGGCTTTTCGAGATTGGACATGGGCCTGGCCTGGCCATCCCTCTCTCTGCTGCAGTGTACCTCTGTCTCTCTGTCTCTGTCTCTCTAGGGGGGGCGTGTCTACCTTACGTTCTTCCAAATCGACACTGTATTCGGTAGGGGACTAATGATTTTCTGCCGGAAACTCTCTTCTCACTCTCCGCAGCCTTATACCTCAAGATTGCGGGCGCCAGCTCACCTCACCTTTGTTTGGCGAACGAACTACAGTACACTTCTCACAGAACTAACTGCACTGCGGTACCTATCCGCTACAAATACTGACGCGAGATGCGGGACCAAACCCACGTCTACATACGTTAATTGGCTTCTAGCGCTATGAGTTGTCAAGATTTACTGGTTCGTCATTCACTTTCATTTACCTGGCTCGCCCTGGATAGGCCTAGTGTGTCAGGTGTCGCCCCTCGGCTCTGCTGTACGGTATTCAGTCAGTCAGTGAAGCTCCTTCAACTATGTATCCTGACTGGATACAACAGCAAGCTGCCCTTTTTAGCCATCATTGCATCTTCTAGTCATGACTTTCTATAACTGGACAACCCTCTCGCTGGCCAAGAAAGGATCGCTACTCAACGGCCCACCATGTCTCGACAGTCATGCATGCGAATTCGTACAGTAACTTAGTTGCTGTAAATTGTGCAATCTGGTTAGTTTGATTATCGAGACTCTCAGATATTTACTGTCTCAGGATATGAGTTTCTTGATCATAATCAGTTAGTTTGGGGTAATGCGGTTAAACGCTCCACTAACATTCAGGACTATAAAAACAACCCCAAGCATGATCGTCATAATGAAACCGCCATGCGAGTTCTATTTCAGCCATGGTAATTACCTAAACAAGCCTATTAGACGCTCCAAAAGTGGCTGCTTGAAGCTATATCCTAGTCGATAGAATACGGCAGGTAAGCAACCAGTTAGTTAGTGTACCGAGGTTCCTTTGGGAGCTAGTTAGCTATGATCCCAAACCAGGATTTCCAAGGAGGGCTGTTTATTCCTCCGTGAAACTTTGCAATTACATAAACTTCCCGTCTCTTGGTAGAACTGGGATAACAAGGCATATCCATGGATCTGGGATCCCATCCGTCCGTCTTTGGTCGTTTCCAGTGACCATGGTCCATTCACAGACTTTTGCCCAACTACCGAACCGACGTCGATTATTCCGAGTCAGAACATCTCAGTTTGAACGTCAAACGTCACAACTTGACTTGAGAATGCCCCTTCTCGCTCCCCTCATAAGACAGGAACATGCCAACAAGCACGCAAGGGCCTCAAAGACCCCCAAAGGACCCTTGTCAGGGCACAAGAACGGTACAGTACGTACTTCATCTGCCTTCCATGTTGGGTTCACTTGCTGGAGAATTTCCAGATGTCCCGCCATTGGATCTGAGTTGACATAACCCTGGACTGGGTTAGGCTGGGCTTGGGGTGTGGTAAAACGTGTGACGTTGAGACAGGTGTCAAAATCAACTGGTCTAAAGTTAAGTTGAATTACGCAGTACTTGACTGAGTATTTTCATCACTTAGCCTAGCGGTCCTGCTATTTCTTGTCTGCCCTAGGCTGGCTAGGGGAGGAAAGAAAACTCAAGACCTTAACCCTAAGTGATAAAAATATTTAGGTAAATTTAGCCTAAGCTTAGGGGACTCTTTGCTAATTTTATTTTGACACCTTATATCAAGGTTCGGTGTTTTCTTACCCCCCGAGGGCTGGCTAGGCTGGGCAGCTCCAGATACCGACACCGCGGCCAAACTAGCGCCATCCCATATCCATTTGCAACTTAACCAAATGTGAAATTCTGTGACCCACGACGATTTAGATCCAATGCTAAACAGTTCTTGAGACTGGAGACCTTTCCAAATCTGCAGCAGTCCAAATTCGGGTGGATGCCAACCGCACGATGTCCTGTTTGGTGCCTCAACTTCCTCATCGCTTTAGGGTACAGCCTACGGGATAACCACAGCTACAGTGCGTATCGTATTGGTTCCTATGCGAGGCCGTGTGATCTAAGGGTGGCTTGTGTGGGTTCGTCGGATACATTACCCAACCCTGTCGGTTCTACTAGTTTTTTTGTATTCTGCCGTTGCGTTGACGAACGCCTCGTATCATACCATCCCATACTATCTTGCCACCACCATGACGAGTCGAGTCGATGCGGTGGATGGGAAAAAAGGTACGGGCAGAAAAAGGACCTGCCTAGACTGTCGTTGCTTGACTTTCCAAGTGGTCGCATGAAGATCGCCCGTGCAGATTGGTGTCCGCTGCATCTGCCACGCGCCAGATACCCTAGGTGCCGTTAAATTCGGGGGCCAAATGACTGAGATTCATTTCCAGTCAACTACGCACGTACGTCTGTGGCAGACTTGCATGAAGATTCGGAAATATCAAGGACGGAGAGAATTGGGCGAGTGCGGACTACTTTGTCGATCTGGTCGTGACATATCATATTCTCCTCCGAGGGCTTTGTTTCTCACTCACTTACAGTGGAGATTGTGATATCAATCAACAACAGTTGGATGGATGGATAGCCACAGATTTAGAAATACAAACTATGTAAATACCTCTTGACATTAAGCTAGACCCCTACATTTAACCCGTACCCATCAGGATGATCCATTCCCCTTGGGTCCTCAAACTGGTTCTCCCCTAGCGTCATTTCCCAGAGCTCGGTTAAGCAAGAAGAAACAAGACTAACTATCCCGTACTCAATGAGTGAGAGAGTCTTTGAACCATGTTATTCCGGTCCTTGGCCCATTTCGCTTTTGGTGCTCCTGCAGGAGGCACACGAGATTGATTCGTCTACGCTTGCATTGCATTGACGGTGCACCTAATAACAACAAGTAAGTTGTTTGATATCACATGCCATGTTTTGTGCGTTTCTAAGCAAAGACGTCAAATAAATGCCCTGTGGGGTTGCTTTGTGCCGAGGCTCGAGTTCCCCGACGGAGTTGACGGGACGGGGATCCCCGTCTCTTCACTCACTCACTCACTCTCACAACTCGAAGAATTAGATATACCCGGTCCGACAGTTAATAGGCAACCGGAAACAGGACGAGCTTCTCTTACTATAGAGGTTTCAGTGTTTCTGACACAAAGCTCTGTTTTGTTTTCTGCAGGCGATTGTTCTCGGTGCGATGAGTTGAACAAGAAACTCGCCATGCCTCATACTGTACTGTATCCGTATCTATTCATATCTCGTCGGCGTGTTCCGCTCGAAACCTCGTCCCTTATGTGGGCAATTAAACCAGACGGTTTACGAATCTGGCCATCCTATTTCCTTATTGGCGGACTATACTCGCTGTATTTCTTCGACAGAGGGCTCATATCTGCGTCTTGAACCAAGAACCTCATTCTGATTCTGCTAATGACACATGCTAACCCCAGGGTAAATCTTTGCCCCATCATCGTTGCATTGTCCTCCTGCACAGCAGACGCTCCGTATCCGTAGCTGAGCCGGCTATAGTGTGGTGGGCAAAGATCCTCAATTATGAAGTTCTGACTAATACTTGGGTAAAAATATCTGACAAGTGCGGGCGTTGGATTCAAGACCTTGAGAGGCTTGAGGTTGGTTGATTCCCACCCGAATCGGGCCGCGGAACATTTTAGCAGAATTCGAGGTCATGATCAGCATGAAATTTATGTATGTGCCAACAACCAACAGCACAGCACAGCACAGGCCGTAGGTCGGTAGTTGAACAACGTGGTAGTGGTAGCGGAACGGATCCTGCAGACCATCTTCCGGACTGTACGGGTACAGTACAGTAGTGTAGTGTTGAATCTCTCTCTCATCTCGTGGAAGTCGATGAGGCTACCCTGTTCTAGAAAACACCTCCGATATTGGGGGAGAGATCGCGCGCCACGATCCTTCGTGCTCAGACTTCAGGGACACGCACGCCATGTCCATGTCCGTCGCCCAATCGCGACAGGGACAGCGCTTCTGAGCGGCTTCCAAGCGCGTTCCTTGCAAGGATGGGAAACCCTTCCGCCGAGTTTCCAGAATCACGCACTCCAGCGCTCAACTCACTCGGCCGGCACTCCCTGGACTGGGCCTGAGCAGCCCCCGCAGCCTCACCCCCTACGGACGGGACCTGTCAAGAGCCATGTCATGCCATGACAGGACCTTTTTTTAAGGTAGTGGAGGCTATATCTTATTAGTTTGTGTGGAAATTGCTATTGGCAGCTCACACCGCCAGCCTTCTTTGCAGTGTTTGACTCGTAACCAAATGCGAGGCAACATGGCTTTTACCGCTTATTCGCTACCGTCGTGTGAGACATGGGATACAGACTTTCTGTCCAATATTTTGACCCCTGTATATGATGATGAGTGGCCTTCCAACAAACACCACAAGATTCAACAAATTTGTGTGTGCATGAATGCATCTGTACGCCAAGTTTTGATAACATGATGATCTCTCCTATCCGTGTTCATCTACCGAGTGTTGATCACTGCAGCCAAAGATAGAAGTGAAGCATTAATTGGTCGTCAAACTTGGCGATGGACCGTGCTGCGCCTCACCAATTTGCGAGGCTTATCAGATGTGGCGCTTAGTAACTCCTACTGCACTTTGTACTTACTACCCCTCCCACTTTGAACTTCAAATCATCAAATCCCTTCCCCATACAACAAACAACCTTGTCCATTAACGACAAATTCCTTAAGCCTTCAAAATTAGCATAGCACATTTTGCACCTGCCATCATCTCCACCATCTCATCTCCTGCATATCCTGTATTGACGACCCATTGCTCTCTCCCTTGCCGCGTCACCTCATCCCAAATAGCCTCAAAGCCTTGGCCATCTGAATCTGAGATCCCTGCATATTGAGCTGGTCCAAGTTCTGCATCGCAATGGCAACCTTGGATAACGCGAACCCAACTATCCTGAGTGCGTCTCAGCTGCCTACCCGACAGAAGAAGGCTGAGCCGCGTCGGGGTCCGGATTCCAAATACGACGATATCATCTTTGCGAAGCCATCGTATCTCTCCGGGCCTTTCGGTCAAGGTCCGGCCGCATGGCCCCGAATGAACGACTGGCAGGATGAATTCTCATCCGAAGCTATTGACGAACAAGAAATTTATGGTATGATCCTTCTCCATTTCACTTGAGTCATTTCGCTGGTGAATTTGCCACTCCAGTATCTTCGTGCGCATTTACGCTGGGGCTTGGGGCTCGTGAGGGTTCCAAGTGACTCGAGTACATATCCACGTTTAACAAGACATGGCACTAACGTTGGACAGATCTGATCTCAACAATCTCGGATCCAGAGCACCCGGTATCACTCGGCCAATTGTCAGTGATTAACCTCTCTGATATTCACATTACTCCATCTCCTTCTATGGGCGTTCCTGACCCCAATACCATCGTCCAGGTGGTTGTGGAGATCACGCCTACCATCACCCACTGCTCGCTAGCCACCGTTATCGGGCTGGGAGTTCGAGTAAGACTGGAGCAGGCACTGCCGCCTAACTACCGTGTGGATGTTACCTGCAAAGAGAACAGCCACAACCAAGATGATCAAGTCAACAAACAATTAGGCGATAAGGAACGAGTTGCTGCAGCTTTAGAGAACGACACTCTGAAGGGAGTACTGGACAAGATGTTGGAAACCTGTGCTTAGTCATGACAAAGTTTCTATTTTGAAGGCTACACTCTTTTAGAAGGCTTCAATATCACAGGGATTCAGCTCGCTGATCTTCTGCTACGCACCATCGATTAATGTCACTACAACATAGACAAGTGACCAATGCGAAGGACGCGGAACACGATCATTCTCGTTCCGAAGCCGAATGGCAGAGCGAAAATACCACCTTGGTGACCTTACCATGTCTTGAATCTCGGCATTCAAGTTGGGGTAGTCTGGATAGACTGTACCGTTAAACTGGTAATGAGAGAGCGCTGGGGAAAAGAGCGATTCTTGATTGGAGAGCAATGACAAGGGGTTCTATCAAGGATATCCTCATCTAAATAAGGTTCAGCTACCACGAACAAGCAACTCACGCTACTCATGAGAAACCTTCCTCCAGCCCAAGTGCAACATCGCAACGAGTGGGCATTCCAATATATCGGACTATTGGAACCTGGTATTCTGAGAGTATCGAGAATTCCATTGGTGTCACGTCGAGCTAATTTTTAGTTTGATACACAACACATGGTTGGGTTGCAACAAACACGTGTGCATTTGCCTTGCTTGATGTATGAATACATACGCACATATTCACAATCAAACATATATGTCGACTCCTTCAACTTCCTTCGTTCATGAGCCTCTCTGTTTCTTCTCTATCCTCTCGTGCATAAAAACCGACGTCGACCAGATTCCGCGATTAGCTTTCCGTTTTGGGAATCATCGTCGTACCATACCGAGTAGCGCCCTATATCAGCATGCTACTCGTGGAGGCGTCCCAACGTCCCCCACTTCGGGTCGCCGCAAATCCAAACGTCCCTGACCTGACTGAGCCTGGGCCCCCCATGGTTCATGGTCACTTCAGTGCCTTGCCTTGACAGGCACTGTAGGCTACGGAACGGAACCTACCGCCACGAGACGTCATGCTTGACTCTGTCGGCCCTTTTCATAGCCAAGAGGCAAGGTCGTCTCTCATAGGGCACTATCAAGAGCTGTCTGTTTTGTGCGATTTCTCCTTTCGTGGCATGTCCTGCCAATAGCTCCCGTTTGGCAGGTCTAAAAGAACTGGGGATTTAGACTTGCCGCCACACATAATCATATCATAGACCAAACCGGTCAGGCCTCACGGTACTCAACTCATCAATCAGTCTGTCCTCGAATTCATACAGGGCCGTAGTCACGCCCCTAGCTCCAGCCTCCAGGAGCTTTTGTCTTGGAGACTTCATCCATATCATTATCCTTCAGGGGTTGACCCCCGCTCCCCAGTGTGTTTGCGGTTTTGTGGACGCCCAGGGATCACAGTTGCATTTCGCTTGGACGGTCTCAAATGATATGTTTGGGGGAAAGCAACCTTGCCTTGCGTCTGCGTGACGATCCCCCGATCTTGCAACTCCCGCGACGCGATCCCCCCGGTTCGATACGAGTCTCGGGATTGGTCCACCATTGACGTTGCAAAAGAGACTTGTATTTTCCTCAGTGGCGATCGTCAAGGTAAACATGATGGGATGTATCTGTCCGCAACCATCAATTGTCTTGCATATTCTAAGACACCACTTGCTCTATCCCGCATTTCCTACCTCCTCGTGACGTGGGGATAAGCCACCAGTGTCTTGGAATTACTCTCTCTACAGCCAATGGGTAGTTTTAGACTTAATTGCTGAATAGCCATGAATGATATCGTTCGTCCAGCACCCCCAGACTAATGTTACACCTTCAGGTTATGGCTTTAACCCTCAAGCCTTCACCGAGATGGGTTGTGGATGTGCCTGGCAGACGGGCTCATGCCCAATGCCCATCGTTCCCGGCACCCTAGCAAACCTTGTGTCCTGTCAATAATCCCTGTCACGATGCTTATCAACCGCTTCGTCATTCACTTGCTTGCCACGAGGTTCGAACCGTGGTCCCTGAACGGGCAAGGGTTTCTAGAAAGACCCGTTGAGATCACCGGTTAATCGTCCCGTGGAAGCTTCCACGAAGCGCTCATTCAACTCCACCGTCTTCACTGTTGCTTTGACCTTTGTTTTATATCTGTATTAACAGGACTGCAAGCTTCTGGATGAACTGTCTAGTGAACCATCTGCGAAACTAGTCCAAATCCTGAATGTTATTAACATTGGCTCTAATTATCTGGTGCGCGATCTGTCGTAAAGCATAACCATGACGCTACAGTCCCGCGCGGTAAAGCTCTAGGATAAATCCCCTAGCACCATCGTCGGCATCTTGAAAAAGGACCTGTCAACAAACAGGCCCCGTCGTCGTTGACAAGGAACGTGTGGTCTAACCAGAACAGCATTAGAATGGCCAACTCTACAGGAACTTATTTTATATGACAGAATCGGGAGTAGGCCAAAAGTCAAAGAACCTCAACACCTGGCCTTGATTTCTGATTATTGTTCCCTGTTTATGCTGGTCTATATGAAACCTTCCCGCCGTCGACCTGCTTGTCCTCTACGGTTCCGCAAGTGCGCCACTGATCTTCCATCTCATCCTTGCTACCAAATTCGTTTTTATCAAAATGCAGGTGGCTATCTCCATCAAACAAATCAGCTAACGGGGTTCAACTACTCCAAGATCTTTAATGGAGTCGTTCCTGCAGCCCCTGCTCCTCATGTTGGACCCTCAAAGATCCTCCCGGAATATCCCGCCCGTCGCTCATCCACAGATTGCAAATGTTTAGATCTCTCCAAGCATCCCACTCTCCATCAGGCTCTGATAGAACTCAGGCTCAAGGAACGTCTTGACACTAACGTCCTCGCTTAGACCCTTGCGTCTTCGTGTCTTGAGAACAAAGTCGCGGGCAGTTGCCTGTGCAGAAGCAGGCTGGAGCGGACGAATGATCTGCTCGCGATCGAGAGGATCACCAGGCACGATGCTCCAGCTATCAAACACAAGACTGACCATCGAACTGCCCTGCGTCTTGATCCGCAGGTCGGTTTCGAAGCCGAAACTGTCAATGACAGGCAGTAGACCGTTGACGCGATACAGCGGCGTACCAGCAACGGGACCATCTGACAAAACGTGTCCGCGACGCCGCGAGAGCACATTGTAGACCTCCATGTAGGAGTCCTCAGGGCCCGTTACAGAGACCGAGTAGACAGGCTCCATGAGGCGGGGCGATGCCATGAGGAAGGAGGAATAACACGCTCGTCGAGAGGTGGGGATAATTTGGCCACCTCCACGGAAGATGGCCTCGTTGGCTAGTAGCACATCTGTAACCTTGAACTTTGTGTTTCGTATCGCTGTTGCCTCATGTCAGTATTTGTTTTGAATCGTTCACTATTGCTCCTGATTTGGATGTATATATCCTTGCAGGGGCCTAGAGGATAAGCTATCCGTTGTCAGGGGGGGAGGGATCGTCGGATATGCTTTTCCATTTGTTCCTGGCAGAACGAGAGCGGTCAAGCGGCTCTGTCCGCAATGCCATTCAGAACAAATCCCTTACACAGTGGAAACAGGTGGTCCCATCGACATTCTGCGAGAATCCACGTTTGGAGACTGCCAAGTCTTTACCAGCCGCATATTAGCCAGCGAAAGACGCTGGAGGCTGGAAGGCAGAGGTGGAGAGTTCATGGAAACTCCACAAGGAACTACCTTGTCTCTGTTGCTGTCGAGGTCCACTGCCAATGGTAACTGCTGATAATGAAACATATACAAAGCCCACTCTTCACTTGAAGGATGTGCCCCATACTGTTGATACAACGTTTCCTCAAAACGAGCCACTGGGCAATGGATTGTCGCCCAGATAGAAAATGAAAGAGTATGCTTACGTTCTTCGCACAGGGGTCCCTCGCGGGTAGCCCAGCTGAATCCTTGTCGAATAGACTCTTTGACAGCATTGAGTGTTTTCTTGTCCACCTGAACTTTATATTAGCCTTGCTCATGCAATAGGGCACCGCCGCGATCAACATAAGCGACATCACAGGGTTAAAACTTACTTCAGTGGGAAGAGTATCGTCTTGAAGGATGTTGGGTCCTGTATCCTCGGGGCCGAAGGCCCAAATACTGCGAGCAGCCAGCTTATCCCAGCCATGCTTTTCTTCGAAGAACTTGGCAGTTTTGCGAATGGGATCGCGGATGCGTACAGCACCACTCTCAATATCGCTGGAGATCCCCTTCTCTAACTGCTCGGCTACCATGGTGATCTTGTTCTTTTTGTTTGGGGTGATAGCATAGCATTTTGTCGCCGATGTCTCGACAACAGTCTCACAAAACCGCGTAACCGGGTCAGAAACCTTGATATCCATGTCAGCATACAGACGACGAAGGTCGTGCAGCACACAATCCATGTACAACTCTCCAGTTCCGAGAACAACATGCTCTCCTGATTCTTCGACCTTAGTCTTGATAAGAGGGTACGATTTTTGAATCCTCCTTAGTCCGTCAAGCATCTTGGGGAGTTCGGAGGGGTTGATAGGCTCGGCGGCAACCTTAAGGACAGACTCTGTAAAATGTGTGATAGGCCGGAAGATATAGGCGTCTTCGTCATCTTCTAATTTGGGGGGGATGATGGTAGCGGACTTGACAATGGAGTTGTCGACGCCGCTAAGTAACACAAGGTTACCGGCTGGCACGCCGTCGGTAGGGATGTTGTATCTTGTCTCACCGATGAACACTTCTGAGATATTGGCCATAGCCATATCTTCCTCGTCGTCCAAGGAGTAGCCTTCACCAAGAACGCGTACTTGCATACCTGGTCGAACTGTGCCGCTCAGTACACGACCGAACGAGTGAAAGCTCTTTGCATCAGCTGTGTTGAAGAGCTTGGTGATATGAACGACCAATGGACCGTCCTGATCACAAGCTTTCATGGAGGCAGCGACCTTCGAGTCCAACGGGCCGGTATAATATCGCTCAAGTAATCGCTCAGCAGTCTCGATGGGAGTTGGTATGTGCTTAACGATCATATCCACAAAGCCTGTTGATGGACCGAAGAACTGTTCGCATACTAGCTTTAGAAGGACCTTCGCGTCAGCCTTGTATTGTGAAGGCTTGAGCTCAATACCCAGCGAGGCCAACACTGGCCGCAGTTCTTCTGGACTGTCGCTTATCGAGTGTGTGAAGAGTTTGTAGATGGGCTCCAGGATGAAGTGAACGAACGATCGTGCTGAGCGCTCGTCCAGGGGTTTTCGTGAGAAGTTTCGCTTCTTGGGGTTATAGTAGATGTCGCCCCATAACCGCTTCGCAAACTCGTCCACGTTGATATCCCCAAAGGTCTCTGTGTACATCTTGGCGAAGCTCGGTAACGTGAAACACCAACCCATATCTGTGCAGGCAAATAAGACATTGCCCTTCTCGGGACTTATCCTCTTGGAAGCGGCCTTGGCAGGAGCGGTGTTTGTGATAATAGTATTGACCTCCTCGACAACGTGCTTGAGCTTGAAGTATGCGTCCTTGGGTGGCAGCTTCAGCTCGAGGATGAGGCGGTCCATTTTGTTGATGATGAGCGTCAGGGGTATGTCTTCAAGAACGGCGTGCTTGATGATCTGCTCCGTGTTGATCTGAACTCCCTCGACCACATCCACCACCAGACAGACACCGTCAACCAAACGGAACGAGGCAGCCACCTCATCGACAAAGTTGACATGACCGGGAGTATCGATCAGGTTGACGAGGTGCGACTTGCCCTTGGTACTGGGTAGTACCAAACTCATTGGCGCAGCCTTGATAGACAACCCCCTTTCCCTCTCCAAGATATGCACGTCCGTATATCTCAATTGCTCATCCCGATTCTTGCCCACTCTTCGTTCAAGTCGATCTGTGATGTCGTGTGTCTCGAGTACCAACATGTCCATGAACGCAGTCTTTCCATGATGCAAATGTCCGGCTAATGCTACGTTTCGCGTTTGTTCTGGGAAGTTCATCAGATCTGTCATGAACTCGCGGTCGAAGAACACGGGTGGAAGGTCGGCTTCCTCGATATTGAACTTCTTCTGCTCGATGGGGGCGATGATGGGCTGGGATAGAGGCTGGGCATCCTCTTCTTCGACACGGGTCTCGACATCGGCGCCGTATACCTGTTCGGCAGTTGGATAGTACTGTTTATCTTCGTGGAGAATAATCGCATTTGATGGGCCATCTGCCAACCCATGAATTAGTATATGTTCGTAGCCTGGGTCCCGGGCTCGTACCGTCAATCTCCATGAGCTCCTGGCCTGTCACACCAGGAGCCTCATCTGGCTCGTCATCGTAAGTATAGTCATCCGCACCAACGCCGACCTCTGAGCCCTCCTCTGACTCGGCCTCCTCGCCAATGAAGTTGCCGAACCTGTCGCGATAAGTCAGCGCGCCGTCAAATTGTCAAGCTCGAAACGCGACGAAAGAACAAGATACGTACTCGTCGTAAAGATCATCCATCGTCGCTGTGAATAGAATAGATGCGCAAATGCGTGTTTCTGTATGCGCAAACGATTGGCGACGTGAGAATTCGGTTCCTCTGATCGTCAATCTTGTTACTAAAGCTCCCTGTCTGGACCTGATTTCGCGCGCGAAGCTCTATTCTGTCGCCAACTTTTTTGATGTCACGTGCACTCGATCATTCATGAAGAGCAAACTTAAGACGGGAAGACTGAGGCAGGTACAAGTGGGGCCGGAAATTGACAGGGGGGTTCCTGCCGACAGCGGCGCGGCGGCGTATTCGCAAGAGCCGTGCCCCTCCAAAGCCTCCATTTCCCGCTGTACGGATCCCGAATTCGAGGGCGATGGCACCTCAACCACGGGTAAGAGGGGCCTCTCTATTGCTCACTTCCTGCCTTACCCAATATTAGCCTCTGAAGCTAGATCATTAGAAGGAAAGTGCTGTTCGCTTATAGGTAGCTCAAGCTGTAAGATTCGCTACTCCCGTCTCAACAAAATTGCCGCCGGTTTCCGCTCCACTGTCCATCTCGTCCCCTTGCTGATTTATCAATCTATAAACTAAGCTCTCCGCTGACGATCTCCTGATTTTTTGTCATCTTCCATCATAACACATCAATTCTTCCAAAATGGCCAACCTTCCTCCTGTCTACATTGTCTCTACGGCTCGTACGCCCATCGGCTCTTTCCTCGGGTTAGTATGAGCATTGCCAGATCATTGTTGTGTAGTGGCTGATATCAATATAGCTCTTTGTCGAGCCAGACCGCCGTTCAACTGGGAGCTGTCGCCATCAAGGGTAAGACCAAATCTTACAACGACGAACAAAAAAAAAAAAAGAACCTTGCGGATACTAACGACTGTCCACAGGAGCTGTCGAGCGTGCCGGTATCAAGCCTGAGGATGTCGACGAGGTCTTTTTTGGCAATGTCCTCTCCGCTGGGTAGGTCTTTTGTTTTCTATACCCCGCCATCATGATCTCGAAAATTGAGACAATTGCGACCTCGTTGCTGACATGATTTGCGTCCAGCGTTGGACAGGGCCCTGCCCGCCAATGTGCTCTCGGTGCAGGCCTTCCCCAGACTGTCATCGCCACGACCGTGAACAAGGTCTGCGCTTCTTCGCTCAAGGCCATCATCCTTGGTGCTCAAAACATTATGCTCGGCACCTCCGATATTGTCGTTGCTGGTGGAACCGAGTCCATGTCCAACACTCCTCACTACCTCCCCAACCTCCGAAACGGCGCCAAGTACGGCGATCAGACTCTCGTCGACGGTGTCCTCAAGGACGGTTTGACCGACTCTTTCAAGAAGGACCACATGGGTATCTCTGCTGAGCTTTGCGTTCAGGATCATGAGCTCACCCGCGAGGCTCAGGACGAGTACGCCATCAACTCATACAAGAAGGCTCAGGCTGCCACCGAGGCTGGTCTTTTCACTGAGATCGTCCCTGTGGAGGTCCCCGGTGGCCGTGGCAAGCCCGCTATCAAGGTTGAGCGCGACGACGAGGTCAAGAACCTGAATGTTGACAAGCTCAAGGCTATGCGCCCTGCTTTCAAGCCCGATGGTACTGTCACTGCCCCTAACGCTGCTCCCATCAACGATGGTGCCGCCGCCGTTGTCCTCGTCTCCGAGGCCAAGCTCAAGAAGCTCAACCTTAAGCCTGTTGCCAAGATCCTTGGTTGGGGTGATGCTGAGCGTGAGCCTGAGCGTTTCACCATTGCTCCCGCTCTGGCCATTCCCAAGGCCATCAAGCACGCTGGTTTGACCGCCGACCAGGTCGAGTACTACGAGATCAACGAGGCCTTCTCCGCCGTTGCCCTCGCCAACATGAAGATCCTTGGTCTTAACCCTGACCAGGTTAACGTCTACGGTGGTTCCGTTGCCATCGGTCACCCTCTTGGATGCTCTGGTGCCCGTATTGTCACCACCCTTACCTCCGTCCTCAAGGAGAAGAAGGCCAAGATTGGTGCCGTTGGTATCTGCAACGGTGGTGGTGGTGCTTCTGCTATGGTTATCGAGAACCTGCAATAAAAGGGGCGACTGGGATAATTGACGATTTAGATGACACATTAAACAGGCATGTGGTGCGATGGAACGAAAAGTTTTGTCTTGCTGTATCTGACGCATTTTGATATGGCCTACGATATCTGACTGCTCCAACGGTATATATACCCTTACATAGCCATTTAGGAAGAGATATAAATACCATTTGTAATTCACAGGAGACCAACTCAAGACTTGACTTTTGATATGATGACATTAACTGCACAACTTCGATACTGATATCAATCATGACGTGCTTGGTTATATAGTTTCTAGAGTACAGGCCAAAGGAGCTCTAAAACTCCTCAAATATCATATCAATCTTCGCTATAATAGGAAAAATGACGTGCGTGCAAGCCTTCCGGCTGCAAATTTCCTGTCGCCTTTTGAATCTCAAAGACTAAAAACAAAAATGATAGAGGAAATGATAAAAAACAAAAACAACCAAACCGCTGATGAGTTCCATACAAGCACACCACCCCATTTATTTCCTTTAATAGTTATCCGCCTCCCTCCTTGCGCGACTCGTCGCTCCCAGATCGTGCCCTTGTAATGCGAGGACTGTATCTCGTCTTTTCGTTTGGCGGAGCAGAAACGAGCGAGTCCGCAGGCCTCTTTCGTGACCCCTTACCGTTTGGCTTTGAGACGGTCGCTGCAGGCTTTGTAGGCGCAGCTTCTCTGCTACGCTTTCGTCCCTGCTCTTGCTGCTGGCGAGAGTTAGAGGGCTAATCCATCTCCACGTCTTCAGCAGCGCTGGGCGGAACGACACCGTCGTCCATCCACTTGCGGAAGTTCTTATTTTGCTCTTGAACCTCCTCTGGACTCAGGTCCTTCGTCCATGCAGGATTGTGCACCCACTTCTCAAGAAGCTTGTTCTCTCGATGGGCGCTAAGGGCGCGGATGAACTTGTCGCGACGTTCACGCTGTTCTGCCGACTTAGGGCCTTGGTCATATACGACGTATTCGGAAGTTCCCGGAGCCCATATCATCTTTGAACTCTTAAGACAAATACTAATGGTCAGGTTCTCCTTATACGAGACGGCCTTAGGAATGGAATCCTCGTCTGCATCGGCGTCGGGTGAGGGAAGGTTACGAGAGAGCACGACCTTCTGGAGCTTCGATCTAGGTACTCCCTCGGTGGGCTCAACGCGAATAAAGGATGAGATGTAATACTGCCAGCGCTCACGGAGTTGCATCTCGTCCATGTAGAAGGTTGTTTCTTCGCGTTGAAGCCATCGCACGGTCGCCTCAGACTTGGAGGGGAACTGTGATCTTGTTAGAGTTCTGACAATTAGAAAATGTCAAGGTGAGTTGAACTTACCCAGCATATCACGAAAATATCACCATCCTTAACACATTTCTCAGCGAACTTTCGGGCGCTAATCTCTGTCTGGTAACTTGTTTCCTCTCGCTCACGGTTGGCCTGGTACTGAGCAATGAGGTCAGGAGTCTTCTCCTTTACGTCTGTGCTACTGCAGGTAAGGGCCAGACGGCAGAGAGTCTTGAGCAGGTCCTGGATAGTGTACACTTTCCACCCAGTCTTGAGGTAATAATGTCGCATCACATCCTGGTATCGACTCTCGTCAACATCACCAGAAATATACTCCTCAATGAGCTCGAGGGTCTTTGGCCAGTAACTGTCTGGGTCATCGTTGGTGTCGAAGAACTTCATGTGGTTCTCAGTAAAACCAATATCCCGAGCAGGCTTCTGTTTATTGAGGCGCTCGACCTCCTTGGCCACAACCTCCTTTGCTTCTTTGAGATCTTGAAGACGTCGATATAGGGTTTGGAAGATGCTGAAGAAGACGAACAGGGTTTGGTTGCAGAAGAAATTGTACCACGGTCGTGTAAAGAACCCATCGGCCTTCAACTCGCCTTCAGTGTTCAGGAGCTCTTCGCTCTGACCAACAACAACGGGTTTGGGGATATTGGGTATCCAGCGTTCGTTGGAAACGTCAGTATTGGCAACGTCATCGGAAGCATCGGGCATCTCCTCTTCATTCGCTGAAGTAACATCAGGGGTTGTCTCTTTGCTTCCAGAGGCGCTGTCTTCCTTATGTCCGCGGGGTTTGCTACCGTTACGGCCAGGATCAAGAACTCCTCTAAGTAGATCTCCTTTTCGACCGTTACGTCGGCTGCGGCCATTGGTCAGCTCTGCAGGCGTGTGATCCTCCACTTCGTCCTCGCCAGAATCGGGTTGCATCTTGGGAAGCCTATCCTGGATGTTCTCTTCGGGAATATCGAAGAAGGCAGGGATGAAAGACTCAAAGAATTCCAGAATACGTTCCTTTTCCTGGCTGCTGTGTTGGCCATTATGTAAACTGTACAGCATCATGAGGCGCAGAAGATCAATGATTGTATCCTTGTCGCTAAAGTCCCAGCTGAACTGATGTCGAGGGACATCACCCTTCAACGATCGCTCGCGACGCTGCTCCTCATGCTTTGTCTTGATGACATCGACCAAGTGCTTTGCAGTTAAGTGCCTCTTGTCGTTTTGCTTGACAAGAATGCCCATGTGGTCCAGACTCTTGAGATGCATGTTCTCAGTCTGGGCATGCCACACCTTTTCCCATTCTCGCTGGGAGAACCGCCACTCCTCATCCTTTTGCTTCATGCGAGCCAGTAGGACAGGCACAACGTCGAAGGGATGGGTGAACATGTCATTAACAACATCGATACCGCGATCACCATAAATCTTCTTGCAGATTCGCTTGAAGATAGACGTGCTTTGTCCAGCGAGTGCAACAGGCATCTGGAATGTTTCCCTCTCAGCAGCAGACATGGCGAGCATATTTTGTGCAATAGGCTCCAGGAGCTGGATGCATTTGATGTTAGCTTCAATGTTGAAGTCATAATCGTGGCGCTCTTCCTCGATGCGGTGCAGGCCTTCCTCAAACTGGTTCTTCCTATGAGCAACGAATCCGCTGTCCTCCGACGCCCACGTAGGGTGTGAAGCCCACTCATCATTGAGAACAGAGTTGCAGAGCTCGTCTCGGCCGCTGCAGGGTTTGAGGCGCTCTCGCTTGGGAAGTAATCGATAACTAGGTCCATACCCACGACAGTTGCTGAGAGACACCTTCTCTGTCGGGGGCGCAGGACGATTGTCGATGATGACATCTTGAGTATCGACGCCAACAAAGGTCTTCCAGAAGTTCAGCAAGTCAGGGTTCGCGCCGATGAACAACGCGCCCTTGTGAAATAATGTGTTTCGATCAATGATGTTCTGACTGAAGAGATTGCAAAGTTTCAAGAACTCGTTCATAGTAGATCGGTTACTAAGGAACTTCTTAACGCGTTCAAAGAAGGCAATCTCCTCTTGACTAGATGTCGAGGAGGGTTTAGCAGGGTAGGGCTCTGGCATAACCGGTGTTAGAGTTGGCTCAACTGCTGAGTTGTCACCTCCTGGCCTGGCATGGTTGAGTTTAGGCCTCTTGTGGCCATTCGCAATAGGAGGGAGATTCCGTGTAATCAAGGTCGCGTCTGCAAGAACGGTTGCAGGCTGAGCAGCTTGCTTGTCGGCTCGGGGTCGCTTCTTGTTGTCTTTAGTAGCGCTAGCAGGCGGCGCAAAGCTACCTAGAGGAGGCATCTTTTGTCCATCTCTCATAGCAGGCTGTGGTGTCTGATTGGGTCCAGATGGGGGTCCATCGTCCATACGGCTGGGAGTCTGCTTTGCCTGTCCAGCTGATTCTGGCAGAAATTGTTTGAAATCTTCGAGTAGGTCAGGAGCCGAGTTGAACAGGGTGGTAACCTGTGCATATACGTCCTGGATAGGCTTTTGTTCGCGCTGGTAGGTTTGAAGAATTTCAAGGAATTGTTTGTAGATCTCAGGCTTGTCCTGGAACCGGTTCTTTGCCATGATTAGTACATCTGACGCTTTTAGAAGTTGGGACATGAGCAATGGTTTTTACCTTGATCTTATTCACATAGCTGATAGCATGGTTGAATTCAACTGGCCCCCGCCGTTCCATGTTTGCCTGATTCGCTGCATTGCCGTTTACTCCAGCCTGTCCAGAAGGAGTGGGTGTCAAGGCCTGGCGCACATTTGGCCCCTCCCCAGGACCTGTGCTGCCCTGGGGCAGAGCACGTCGCTGCCCCGAGTTGTTGCTCTCGTTGAAAGCAGCATTGTGGGCTGCAGCTTGAACAAATAGGCTTGCACCATTCTGGACAGGCGTACTGAACTGTGCCTCCGGGCTCTCGATGCTATGCTGTGGTCTCTGTTGCTGCCACTGGCTACCTCGTTCGGGGAACAAGGGCTGATTAGCTGTGGTAGGACCGTGACCGTCGCCCTGGTTTCCACGTCCTGTGATAGATTGAACCGTGGTACCCATAGGTGTGGTGACTCGTATTGTGTTCGGATCGTTACCGGCGCCGCACTCGATACGGTAACCGGGAGGTAAGAAGGTGTTGAACCCTTGAATCAGGTTTGGATGCCCAGCGAAGAGCTCAGATACTCGGTTGATCACCCCTGGTGTGTCAATACTGTCCTTGCGTTAACGGTGGTCACGACAAAAGTGGCGGCTCAATCAGTAACATACGCCTGGCTTTTGAAGTCTTTCATGATATCCAAGAATCGGTTGTAGACGTCTGGTTGGTCATGGAACTGGACTTTGACCTGGTCAAGGTAGGTGAGGGCATCCTGGAAAGAGAAGCAGTCAGCAATCATGTACGCAGCGATACCAGTAGAACATAAGTTATACAATGAGAGTAAAATAGAATAAAGGTACGCCGGATTCTTGTCCATGGAGAAGCGCCATGCCTTCTCCTTCATGGTTGAAGATACCAACAAGATCGCCTGGGTTCGCCGGAAGACTGGCCAGGAGAGCATGAGGCTCCATGCTGGAGAATATCTGCGAGAACAAGAAAACGGGCACTAGGCAAACAAAATGTGACGAGTTGTAAATGTTTCACACGAGAGCCGTCAGGGAATTTGGAGAAGTAAGAAGAGGGGTAGAAGAAGTTGGGTTGGATAGAAAGGTAAGGCAAAGGTTTGTGGGTGGTTTAACAGCGGCCCGCGCTGTCGCATCACCAGCTCGCAAACGCAAACGCAAACTTAGCGGGTGGCTGCGACATGCGCATAGAAGGTTGTTGGTACCCCTCCAATGACAACATCCCGTCGCAAAAGAAACTGTATTGCAGTGGAACTTACATTTAGAATAGGCTGCTGCCCCTGGGTAATTCCCCCAGGAAGCTGATGAGCTGCCGATGCAGCAGCTGGGTTGAACGGCGCGCCCTGCTGGCCCCCACGCTGGCCTTCCGGAGGCTGTTGCTGCAAAGGACCGCCAAACACGGCCGCGACACTGTTGGCAGCAGCTTGTGTCGATGTCGGCGGTCCGCCGTGCGGCATCGGCGCGAACATTTGTGGTTGTGTATTGCTATTATTTGGTCCACCGTGTTGGACCGGTCGGCTGTGCTCGCTCTGGAGTGGCCCTCCGAAGGCGGCCAGGGGAGGACCTGGTGGGTTACCGAGGGGAATTTGAGGATTTCCGTTGTGATTCGCAAGAAGTCCACCGGGACTATGAATTGCGCCAGAGATCCGCGACGCGACCGGCTGGTGAATGGGAATGGAGCCGGCGCTGCTATGGTGAGGTGTAGATTGGTACCGGTCGTTGGACTCTCGATCTCGATCGCGCTCTCTATCGCGCTGTTCACGTTCTCTCTCTTGGTCCCGACGGGCCATCTCCTCACGTTGCTGTAAAGCTCGGTGTCGTTCTTCCATCTCGCGGTCTCGATCGTATACTACAGGGCCAAGGTTCTGGCTGTTCATTCTGTTCTAAACAAGCCCTCGTTAGTGGGTTGTTTCATTTGGAACGGTATTGTCCCGATATGTCAAAATCATGATCCTCGAAGGTTCACAATCAGGCATGCTCGTAGGCTGGAAACCTAGTGGTTGTCATGCGCGTTGGTGGACTGCGCCTCCAAGAGATCAGGAGAACGGGTGAATGGCAGAAGCAATTCGCGACATCATCGACAAGGAAAAGACTTACACCAGGTGAATAAATGCCGGCGCCACTAGAACTCTACATGGAGACGAGTTCGCGCAAAACGTATAGTGAAAACGATGAGAACCCAAAGGCTGAAATGTGTGTTGGCGAGGGGTGATTCGTCGTGGATGTAAAACCCAGCTGCATACAAAGTTGCGAGCTCGCGGCTAGGGTGACGCCGATTCTCTACTGGAGGAATCACGTGGTGATAGGCATTGTGGGGTTGTTGGCGAGCTTTAATTCGTGCGCTCGGCCATATCTTATCTCTGTTAAATGAGCAGCGGCTCAGCCTTGTTGTCTGATGATGAAACTTTTGTGTAGCATGACCAGGAGCCCCACCAATGATTATTTCTTATTGTTCTCCTCTTTGCACTTCTAGCTTCAATTCTAAGTGGTTGTAATAGATACCATTTGGAAAAGCCAATGGCCCTATTGTGCAACTGTTCTATTCTCCTTCTTCTGGCGGCAAGGCTGAAACTCCCATGCTCCACATACGAGCAACAGTTGTAAATACAAGTTGGTTCATAGGGCAATCAACTCTCCGATGCCGGATATGGAAAGGCAAATGATGCAGTGGTTCATGAAATTGATTGTCAAGACTCCTATGCTCAAAGCAAACTGATATGCTCCTGGCGCCACGAAATTCCATACTACGTAGGAACCTTTTGGTACGCCTCTGTATGTTCCCATGCGTGATCTAGCTCGTATCCCAAATCCCGAATCCCGAGAGTTAAAAAAAAAAGACATGATAAATGCGAGCCAAGTCTGAAAGTACCCATCCCGTCCATAATCCCATGTCTGCCTTGTTATCAAATGAATCCCAAAACAACCAACATACGTAGCCCGATTTCTTCTTTCACTTTCACTGGGATGCTGTCGAAAACGAAGCATCAACCGCTTTCGAAGATGTTCTCCCCCGCGAGGGAGGCACTGAACGTGTCATTGAAGGTTGAATCAGGGGTTTCGACGATCGATGGAAAGCCGAAAGCATCTTTGTAAGAATCTGCTTTTGACACAACCATGCCCATCAACTCGCCTAATACAATTAGCGAAAGTCTTATAACAAGTTCAGAAACTTACCAAACCCGACGAGCCATATGTTTCTCACAAGGGAAGGTTGAAGACCATAGGATCCCATTGCAAGTGACAAAAATGGGCAGATAATGTACGGCCAAACTCCCGAAAGCCCGAAACTGCTTAATACAGAGCTTTGCAATCCACTGGCAGATGCAGCAGTTGCGTCAAGTATATCCAGGACCTGGCCGGTCTTTCGAAAGGCCTTGTCGAGGCGGGATTCATGGTTATCATACTTGACCAGCAGGTCTTCGGCAAGTTCTTCGAGTTTCCCCATACCCTTCGACTGGTCAACAGAATACTCAAGGATGGGAGCCGGTACTTACTCTTTCGATTTTGACCTGCTTCTCCAGGATATCTGCACTCCGAGATTCCGTCATTTCCTTAAATGGTCAACCTTGATTTCCGAGTGATTCATCAGCAGACTCACCACTTGATTTTGAAGAGAGACAGACGACGAAACGGCCGCACCCAGCACCGCCATGAGTATATCGACCTCGTTGTTTAACTGCTTTGTGCTTGTTTGGAGAGCAACCTCTTGTGATGAAACGATGTCTGCAGTCTTCTCCTGAACCGAGCGAGTAAGAAGTTCTAAAAGATCGTGGAGCACTTTCGTTTCCCTGAGACCACTTTCCACGACATCGCGCGAGTCCTGTCCGTGTCAGTAGTGTGTCCTAGAAAGAAATAATGGCTATGTACCTGAGCAGCGCGGCCCAAATCATCTCGCAGAATTTGACTAGCTCTTTCCATCTCTGTACGGAGATGTCGAACACGGGGCCCCATGTCTTCAACAGACTGGCTTGCGGCAGTATAGGCTCGATTGAGCGAATGGAATCGTTCCTCCATGTCTGCCTCAACATCACGGGTGAGTTTCTCAAGGATTTTAGTGATTCTCTGATAAAGGAGGATGTTCTCATCTTTTATGAACGATCAGTATGACATCTCTTTGCGAGAGTGCTCACTAACCTTTCTGGTGATCTGCCCTTGCGGCATCGCAGAACCTCAACGCTTTGTGACGATAGCTCACCCATGTATTCCAAGCCGAATCTGACTGAGCAAGGCCCTCAAGACACTCATCAATCTCAACGGTCGAAACATGCAGTTGTGGGATAGGTGAAGCAGAAAGTGTGGCCAGGGTTGCCTCTCGAAACTTGGAGCAAGATACAGGAATTCTGAAACTGCCGCGCTCCAAGTCGCAAATAGCAAGGCTTGCTGCATAAGAATCCACAAAGTCGCGAGCTGCTCTCCCGCTATCAATATGGACTTTGGCGTCGTCTTGGCCATCTAGGAGGTGACAGTTGTTAACTAGCAGACGTGCAGCGATGCGATGACAGAGAGGTTCAGACTCCAGGTCTTGAAGCTCTTGAAGTGCGGTAGTGTAAACATTGGGTAACCTCTTCTCTGATTGCTCGTTGAGTAGGGCGGTGTTATCGCTACTGCGTTGTGGGTGCTGGAGTGTAACCTGACGACCTACTATGGTGATGTTAGCATTAATGCGGCAGCTCGATCACTCGAACATACCATCCGCAGGTCGCGGCCTCCATGAGAAGCAGTGCACCTCTGTCGCGAAGACCGTAAGAAAGGTCACTCCCAAGAGGAAAAAGAACATCGCCTTAGACAACATGCTCATAGCCAGTCAGAAGCATAAGAAACATAGGAGTGGTAGAAGGAAGTGGGTTGATCGGCGATAGGCTCAAGGTGTTGTGGAGTGAAAAGGAAAGGAAAGGCGAATTCAAGAGAGTACCAAAGTGCAGAAATGAAAATTAAGAGCTAGTGGTAGAGAGTGGTCCGAATTTCGAAGTGAGGTTGGAAACTGGTTCGGGTGTGCTCCTACTTCAAACGAACCGTTGCCTCACTCTCGAAAAGAGCACCTGCACCTACCTCACTTTCCCACAGCAGCGCACTTTTGCGCAAGGCCAAAACGGCAGGTAATGAAATCCAATATTTTATGCTCGTACGCCTTCCGTTAAGAGCCAACAATAGGGAAGTCAAGTAGAGATTTTTGACTCCACGTGCTGCTTGATTTCGAGATCTGAACAATGGTGTTGAACCATGCAACTGGGCCTTGAATGCCTTTTCTTGATCGTGAACAAAAGCTGATCAAGACATAAAACAATAAGATAACATGGTATCTCTATCCAATGCCGTATTTCCCAATCCGATTTGTTCGATAGTTGTTGGAGGTACTGTTCCAGATCCTCTACACATATTGGATATATTGGCTGATCACTCAATACGATGTAGTGATTACACGTTCGTCGCATACATGTATAACATCAAACTTGAACACATCACAACTTGATATTGAGTGCATCTCGGCCGTTAACGCTGGATTCTGTATCAATTCTTGGCTCGAGGGATCTATACACCACATTTTCTTCCTTGATATGCTCAGCTTGATTAGCTATACGTCTAGCTCAAAGCTCAGCTTTGAAACAGAAACATGATATTTAGCAGGAACCCCCGAGGCTTCTCATGCGTCATCGGACTAGGCCCCAGATCTTATTGCATCATTCGGTCAAGTGCGATTTATATCCTTTTTCATGTTGATGATCCAAACAAAAAGGCCCTACGCATTCATACATGGTAAGAATACGGTTGCCTTGATCGCAGTAGTATTGCGCCAGCGCGCGGGCGAAGGGCGATCGGCCAGGAGAATCACCCAGGAGAATCACCTTATTTTGTCCTTGGAGAAGCATTCGAGTTCAATACACTACGTTGATCCCATGATGATGAGTCAACCCAGAAGGGGTAAATAACCTTGAGCCTTTGGCCGATTGGTTGAAGATGCCCACAAAAGATCCGAGAGTTAATTCCGTTGAATCAATAACTCCAACGGTAAGGCCAAGGTCGATCGTATGGTTTTTTTCCGCGGCGGCCCCCACCGAGCAAGGGAGTCCAGGCCTTGAAGTGACGACATTCACAGAGCCGCCCTGGAGGGCGCTTCTTTGGCGTTCTTCTAGAGGGTAAAAAACCACACAATGGAGCAGTAATCGAATTACAATAATAATAAATTTCTGTACGCTAGATCACCTACTATTTAGCCCAATCAATGAGGAAAGGGGCCCTAAATTGACCTAACCCGTGCGCCTGGAGGTTGGTTTTAACGTCATTCTGCGTGCCAGCCAAGGCACATCGCGATCGCGATCAGTTCTGTGAAATGCTTCAATTCGTTTCCAAGCCCTTCCCACAGAGGCCAATCCGAAACGCAAATCCACCAGCAAACCCTTGCGCGTATCCTCGAAAGCTGCATCAGATCTGGATACACACAAGCTGCATGCGCCTACGGGCAGGGCGCTGCAGTTACTTGTCTTCTTTGTTATTGGTGCTCCCGTTTGACGATCGCCGATTTGTTCGCACTTTCTTACCCCCGGCGACCGTTAGCCGCTTTTAACGTCCCGTTCTCGAGGGAACTTCAGAACGAGAAGGCTTCAACTTCACGTCGACTCGATATCGCCCTCTCGTTTTCACCCAGCCGGCCGTGTGTGCGCTGTTATTAGACAGCCCCCGAGTGCCGTGCGAAGACTCCTGCGATCGAGCAGTCTAGAACTATCGGACGTATGGATTTGGATCAGGAACATTATCCGAATACGTTGAATACAGAAGCAAGGTATCAGCCATTTGCGCATTGAAGAGCCTCGGGCGCGTTGCTCATATAGAACAATAGTACTCACCAAGTCGCAGGATATTGTGCAAAACACCTGAATGAATCTAGACCCTAGCCAGAGCGTTATATTACACAGACGTACGCAGTGGGACTAGACCAGGCAACATGTGTAAGCAGGTGGATCGGCAGTTTGCTTGTGGGCATATCGGGTTTCTGAATATTCGCTGGTGTCAGAGAGTATTTAATGGATGCAAAGGACCTTCGCATATTCACGACATCGTTTACGACCAAGAAATATGTCCAGACTGTCTACGAAAGGAAACTCTCCCCAAACCATGGGAGTCAAAATAACGATATATGACTTGATGGGAAGTGGTACATTGACAGAGGAGACACTAAAATTGCGGCATGACTATAGAGAGTATAGAGGAAGAGAGTAGATAAGCCATTGGGTTTGTTCGCAATGCTTTCAAAGATACCAGAATGTGACCTACAGTATTGCGGTTGAGTGGGCCAGCACGACAGCAGCCCGAGGCAGTCAACAATGTGATTCGTGGTATTTCTTATCCTGCTATCATGGGTTGATAGTATCTTGATCCGCGAGACCTGCAAGCGTGTACTTGCCATGCTGAACTTCACAGAATTAAACTTCGACGATAGTCTAGTTTGTTAAACAAATATTCTCTTTCCATTCCTAAACAGAGCTCTAGTAAAAAAACATTGAGATTCATTTTTTAGCGAAACTACTAAGTACAGTTTTTTGGGGGATACAGCAGCGCATCATCCGGACTATCTGCTATGAAGCGCAAGGACATATTGATCATGGGCGCTCCAAACATCTACAGGCCAACTCTCTGAATTTGAGGTAAGGCCATAGGTGGGCTCAGTGTTTTGACGAAAATAGACTTCTGTCAAAAACTTCACACAAAGGAAAACCCCATCTCCAGGGTCGTAGCTAGGAGCATTGGCCACTAATTGGATACCCTAAACCTAAAATCCGGTCAGGTACGGATGTTAAAAGCCGCCAGTTCGAAAGCGGCCGGGCCATTAGGTTTGGAATGACGGCATTGACAGCAGCACAGATACAGCCATCGAACGGGTATCACTTAGGTTTGGTCGTGCGTACAAGCTCATGTAAGCTTGTCCTTTGCGATGTTCATCATTTTCATGGATATCCTAGAAAAGGAAACTTGTGAGAGCAACACAGAGGTTTCCCATGAATGAGACAGACAAGGATCATAAGATGCCCCCACCCACCAGTAAGCCTCCTGAGCTTTATGAGTGGTCTGGATGGAGAGCTAGAGCTTGCCAGCTGAGCCTAGAAGCCATCGCTTGTCACTAGCACGAGGCTGAAGGACTTGAGGGAGAAACCGTTGCCAAGACCCCCAGCTCTCCGTAAGCCGCTTTTTAGTGGGCTATTGACTGTTAGTGAACGAGAGTGACAGCTGAGAAGCGGGAATCATGGGTTTCTCAATAGAGACAGTATTGTCTGCCACGTGATTCATGAATCAGATTGGAGGTTGAAGCAGGCAAATATAGGCCCGTTTTGGACCTAAAACAAACCGCTAACGAATAGAAACAAACCTTGAAGCTTTTTACATTCTTCGAGTCTCAAACAAGAGCGAATGACAGCCGGCAGCCAATGGCAGCAGTGACATCCGCTCAGCACGAGTCAGCCAATGGATGAGAGGCTTGGCCATCGTACAATTCCCCTCCTCAGCCTTGCTCATCATACGATGTCGTCCAATTTTTGCTACGCCAGCGGTCCAGGACTCCCGGGGGTCTTCAAGGGCCCCTGGAGTTGGAACCGCACAAGTTGGACCTTTTCGAGGCAAAAGTCACGCCATTACGGGCAACAAACATCACGACGTCGACCGGCAGTGGGAGAGAAATCTGCTCTTGCTCTTACGCACCCCCGTCCCGCCGACTCGCTTGCAGAAGAGAGAGGGTAAGAGAAAAGGAAAATAGTTGAGAAGGAGATCCGATGCGTGGAGAATATCACCAGTCATAGTATGGGCTTTGTGAGAAAACCCCATCTCCCAACGTTGTCGTCCAGTACCAGTGACTCGATCGCAAGTCGAGTTAATCAGACCCCTAAAAAGAGCCCAATCTTTTGACTGCGGCGAATACGACAACTCACAAGACCCCAATCCGGCCTTTTTTCCCTCTTGATTATCCGTCTGACCTATCCTATCCTATCCTATTCAGCCAGTCCAAGACAAAGTCCAGTCTCTTCCCCAAGCAAGAAAGCAGGTCTCAGGATTGACTCCCAGTCCTGTCCTGTTCCCCGTCTTCCTAACTTGGGCCTGGGCTTTCCCATCCCAACCAACGAATTGGGAGCCGCATGTGTCCGCTCATCCTATCGACTGATACTCTGCTTCTCCGTAAAACCCTTCACTCCCTCGACCAACATCTGACGACCGCATTTTTGTTGTTTCTGTTTGCGCCCGATGACATTTTGCGATAACTGAGCGGTTAATTCAACTTACTCAGAGACTGCCGTCACATACGTTGCTGCACTGTGGCTAGAAGCCATACCCGCCCATAAGCACATACCTTAAACCGCAAGCTTCCGCCACGCTTCAGTCAAAGCTCAACCTCATCAAATCTACAGCAAACCGACAACGAATCAATCTGCTCCTTGGCCCGTACGCCTTGGCTGTCGCTTTTCGCTATCGACCCATCTTACAGTGCAGTCACCTATTGCAATTCACCTTTCCGCAGCTCTTCAACCTCATCACCCGCATTCTTATTCCTTTGAGCACCTGGATCTGGCCTCAATCTCAACAACACCCCACCTGGCCATCTTGACCGAGCTCATCTTATCCTCACTTCGCTGAATCTCAATCGATACACTTCAACCTATTTCCGTGCTGTCTCATCCCTCTCGCGAGGCTGTCATCATCAGCATCATCAATTCTTACCCTCCATCACGGCTGGACCCACTGTCATATGCTTTGACAGATCGACCCCTCAATTCCATTGCGACAGCTTTGTGATTGTCACACTTTATCGAGTGGTCTATTTGCTCTTTCAACCGCTGTTGAACCTAATTACCTCCGTTTTCCAATCGAAGTAGCCATCGCCAATTGAGCTGGCTCAGACCCTGTACGGGTTGCTCACACCAGACCTTTCTTCCCGGACGACGAACACGGCCTCGCAGGCCGGGATGCCGTGTTAGCAATGGATCCTAATCTTCTTAACTTTTTCGCGGTGCCCAACAACCAGACGCTGAATCACGTGGATCAGAACAACGACACATCTCAACAGCAACACGAACCTTCGCCATGGAGACCAACAGGCTTAGAGGGTGACATGGGAGCATCTGGCAACCAGGGGGGACCATCCTACGATTACCAGTCAACTGCAGCCTCTGATATGTCATTCACCCAGGCCCCGATGCCGTCACCATATACCAGCTCAAACAAGACCATACTACCTACTAGAGGACCCCCACGGGGCCTTCAACAACGGAAGCGAGATGCCCATGAAAGGAAGCGTACGAAGGTGGATACCGACTCTGCGCTGGAATCTTTGGACTACTGGATCCGTTTTGACGACGAGGAAAACGAAAGGACAGGAAGTTATGAGATTGACTTTTCGAAGCGTTTCGATCCCATGACCAATAACACTAACACTCATTATCGGTATGTTTAAGCCATATATCCACAATCAGAAAACTGATCAACGGCAAAGACCGGGTTACGGAGGAAGCTCAACGACACCAGGACTTGGCACTGGCGTGTATGCAACTGCTCCTCCATTTCAGGATGCCGAATACTTCGACGACAATGCTTTAGACAATGCTCTATCTGATGACGAAGAGGAAGGACTTGACTCGATGAGTCTGGAGGAACATCTATCAAAGATCGAGACTATGCCACCTCCAGAGGTACCCCCTCGAGAAGGCCTGTACTCGACACCGCTCAGTTGGGAAAAGCCAGAGCCGGGTCTACGTATGGAACCAGACTTTGGGTTAGGCAATACTGCAGCAGCCATGAACGCAGGGTTCGGGCAGACTATGTCGGGTATGGGTAATAATCAGGTTTTGAGCAACGATGAGCAGAGAAGACTTCTTGCTATCGCGATGAATACTGGTCGGACACCAGCCAGCTTCATGCCTCCGAGTGGATTTGGTTTAGGATTTGGAGCTGGTCTCGGGACAGGACTCCCACCCGACTTTAATAGTAGCATCGACTCTCTGTTGGGAACGCCAACAGGAGATCGCACCCAAAAACAAACGCCCACGCCAGCCAATAGCTCTAAGGCTCCATCGAGGAACCAAGACGTCAAGACGGAGGCATCGAGCGAGACAGGTTTGAGTTCTGCTAGACCAGGACTCTCGCGCACCAACACCGCTACATCCGATATAAAGGGCAAAGATAAACTCAAACCAGGAGATCGAACAGCCCATAATGATATTGAGCGAAAGTATCGAACAAATCTTAAGGACAAGATCGCCGAGCTTCGCGATGCTGTACCTGCCCTCCATTCGATACCAGAAGACGGAACTGAAGAGGGTGAAAACTCACAGCGAGCGCCCAAAGTGAGCAAGGTCAGTGGTGATTCCCATCAATACTCAATACGGACATAATGACTGACATGATACAGGGCACTGTTTTAACAAAGGCGACCGAATACATTCAGTACTTAGAAAGGCGCAATAGGTCCATCATGAAGGAACATCAAGAGTTAGCCAGGCGTCTACAGGCATTTGAGCAGCTTCTCAGTGCCTCGGCTCGACAGCCATTCTTGATGCCGAACCACAGCCGGACACTCTTCGATCCAAGAGGTTTCTGCTAGAATAGACATGATTTTGTCCCAAGGACTCTTGGGATTGTATAAATATACCCCAGAGATGAATCGCGCAGCATACACTGCTCATCCTAATTATGCATCCTTCATTGGCCAGTCTCGATGCACAACTGAACGCGTTGTGCCTTGTTTGTCATATCATACCGGATCCGGTTTGGGATTACTGCCATGATGACTAGGCGAGGCTGGGGTCTGTCTCCATAGCAGCTTGCGGAGCTCATTTTGTTGCCGTGAGATATTACCCTGTATGTTGATGATTATTGTCACAACAAAGATCAGATCTCTACACGGAAATAGCTAAACAAAACCCAGATCTAATAAACAAAGATCAGCTGCGGGTTATGTATGTACGTATGATTTCTTACATGCATTTAATTTCACCTGCAGCGGTTGTGGCTTGACCCCATTCATGATCCTAGTCGTGAACCACGCGCGGTTTTCTTTTGTTTTTCAGACTGAGCTGCAATAACATCATTTGTAGGCCTAGCAACAAAATTTCGAGTGGGTCATGAAGAGTAACACAACGACCGTCACAGTCGTATTGATCCTATTTACTGTACATTTTATTTCAGACGTCTAGGTCCAGGTCTATATGAGTATGTCACAGGTAAAGTAGTATATGTCATGATCGCAGCGCTTCGATATCGTCAATCTCTTTGACGGCCTCAGTGGACAGAATGTAGGGTGAGTCGTCGTCTACGCATACACTGTCCTCGATTCGGACACCCATACCCCGGAAGGCGGCCGGCCATCGGTCGTCATGGGGGACGTAAACACCCGGCTCTATGGTAACGCAGTGACCCTTGCGAAGAGTCTCGCGACGGCTGTAGCCAGGGCAGTCATGCACGTCAAGACCGATGTAGTGACCAACGTGGTGGGGAAACAGCTGGTCAATGTTGGCCATGTTGACGTTGAACCCGATGCCGCGTAGTTGGTCAACAAGACCCCGCGCGGTAACGTTGTGAATGTCCTCTAGTGAGAGCTTGGAGGATTCCCTGCACAGCGACACACTGGATCGCTGCACGTTGAGGACGGCCTGGTATAGGTCGCGCTGAGCAGGGGTGAAGCGGCCGGAAGCTGGCCAAGTGCGGGATATGTCGGTGATGTAGGTGCCATACTCGCCGCCTGCATCAATGAGGATAAATTCGTCCTCTTTGAACGTGCTATTGTTCACCGTGTAGTGAATGCAGTTTGCGCGCTCACCGCCAGCTACCACGGGGATATATGCCGGGCCTTCGCAGCCATTGACGGCGAATTGGTAGTCGAGGAACCAATGCAAGTCCTTCTCACGCTTCCATGGTCGGCGCATTGCATCTGTGATGACACGACCTGATATTTGACCAGCAATACGCATATTAGCGACCTCGGCTTCACTCTTGATCACCCGAAGTTTGTTCATGACGGAGGAGAGCGGTGTTCGGGAGGGTCGAGATTCTCGCCCTGAGATGAGTCCCCAAAGCCAAGTAGCCGTCGAAGCAACACTACCCTTTGAGGGTGGCGAGTCTGCATATATGAGTTTGGCAGATTTGAGAATCTTGGGGAGCAATTGCTCTGCCTCGTTTATCGTATATGCTTCATCGGCGTTGAAGATATCTCTCGCAGCATCCACACCATTGCGATAACCATTCCATTGCTCCTCACGAGCATTTTTGGGCTTGACAAACATACGGAATATGTAGTCGCCATACTCGGGCCCAGTCTTTTCAATCACCGCAATGGCATTTTCTTCCATCCATCCTGTAAGGTATAGAAAGTTGGACTCTTGTCGATATTGGTGAAAGACAGCACCAGACTTGTACTGGAGAGATGCAGCATGCAGAACGGCAATACTGCCCTCTGTCATCGACTGTGCGAGGAGAGCTCGGCGATCAGCATATTCCTGCGCTGTGATCCCTTGTGTGATTTCGTTTGGTTGAAGGATATGAGGATGTGTTTCGTAGACTGGCTGTCCGAATCGGAGGTCGGCGGCGGAGACAACGGCATACGCCCGGCGGCTGGCCGGTGTACCTAACGGTAGAGCTCGGCATGCTGTCGTTCTGGTGGGAGCGGATATTGTTGATATGCTCCTCACCGACCGAGCTTGGAGGGGCAGACGATGCTCAAAGCTCCGTAATGGAGCTCGAAGGAGCTTCATCTTGAGGATCAACGATGATCTGAGATTGAGTTTAAGCGGTTGAGCTTTGTTAGTGGAACTTGAAGCTCGCCCTTACATCAATTGAACCCCTCGTACACGGCCGATTTGCGCCAGAGACCGACCTCAAAGATCTCGGTGATGACGCCAGACCAAAATTATGACAAGGATGGGCAGAGGCTAACTTTAGTTGCGAGACAGCGGAAAAGTGTGAGGCTCAAGACGAGATTGGATAGGTGGATGTTTCAATGCGGGAGACACACCAGGGTCAGTTAGAGTGATGTCTTTACTATGCATAGACTATGTAAGCTAATTATGCAATTACCTTTTCATTCCTCCTGTGCGTGATAAGGCCAATTAATTGAAAAACAAACACAATTAAACGTTCATGTCTTGACTCTTTGTTATTGTTTCCTCTCATGTCTCGCGTGAATTCCCCGTCTCCGGTACGAGGCTGAAATTTTGGTGTCTGGTCTCGTCTCTCCCAATTTCCCGTTTCTGGTTGTAGTGCCTCTGGTTGCTGGGTGGCTTTTAGGCGACTGGCCCGTGCGAAGAGGTGTTTTTCTCGCAGTGGACGTCCAGCAGGCCACAGAAGGCCTTCACTGGAGGTACAGGGCCCCCGGCGGCCCCTCCCAGAAGGCCCTGCTAGTCGCTGAACTGGCCCAGGAGCGGTATAGTGCTGTTGTGCCAAGCGCGACTCTTAACAACACGGCCTGCTTTGCTTTGGTCTCCATGCTCAGTCATCAAAATTCGATGGAGTCTGTCCCTCACTTGGCTCGTTTCCCTCCATCCATAGCACCAGGCCTGGGAAAAGGTTCAGTACCTACCAAAACAACATAACGGCCGATTTGTTGCTCGCTCATCATTTGACTGCGTTTGTTGTTGACTGCTTTTTCCTTTTACATCTTTGCCATCTCCGCGAGCTTCGATGTGTCGTTAAGCATCTATTACCTCTCTTTGTTGCCTCCCATTGTCTCTGTCTAGTCGCTTTGACGTGTCAGGCTCCGCGTCGCGTGCTGTCACAAGTCTCATCCTCCCAGCCCCTCCACTACCGTCCTCGCTACTACCACTACCCGTCCGTCTGCCACCACGATCGACCACCACCAATAACAGCTCAAATCTTGTCACGTCATCCTTGACGTTGGTTCTCGACTTTTGTCGTTCTGCTTAAACGCCCTCTGCTCTGCTCTGGTCTCTCCTCCCCAGAGCAGTTCACGGGCTTTATATGGCAACGATATCTTTATCACCAACGCCTGGTCCCATATCGGCCATGTCTTCGAGACGGGGTCCGTTAACGAACAACCCCAATGTTGCCAATTCGCCTCTGAGAGGTGCTTCCGCTCTGGCTGGTTATGCTAAGCAGAAGCGTTCATATGCTACCGTTCAGCGTGAAGAAACCTATGGCCAGCCGCCGCCTCTAAAGAAGCAGGTACTCGATAATGGCGTGCAGCGTCCGGTTCGATCACCAACCCGGTCCACCAGGACTCAGGTTCTGGTTCAGCGCGGCGCTACGCGTCCTTCTACCAAGGATAGAACCTCGAGGGCCGCTCCGCCAAATGTCTCCCGTGATGCCGACACTGAGAAGGAAGCATGGAAGAAGCATCACCGTGCCAAGTTTCCTAAAATGGTCTTCTATTTCGAGAGTATACCCGATGATGTTCGTGCTAGACTAACAAAGAGAGTCAACTATCTTGGTGCTGTATGTTAATCTCAAACGTTTTTTGATGGGCCCCACTGACCTCACTTCAGAGACAAGAACCTTTCTTCTCCATTGACGTTACCCACGTCGTCACCACTCGAACAATTCCGCCTGAAAGACAAGAGGCGCATCAAGACCAGAACCAAGGACACCATGGCGAGCACAACGAGTCCGAAGAACAGCCTCAGACCATCAATCCATCGTTGCTAAACCGTAATACCGAAGCTCGAAGAAAGCTACTGTCCGAGTTCCGCAATGCACCTTCAAGGTCGCAACAGCTTGATGATCCTTTAAAGCGAACGCGAGGATCAAAGAACAATGATGTGCTGTACAAAGCTCGTGAGATGGGCAAGAAGATTTGGACACTGGAGAAGTTCCAAAACATGCTTGCAGTCTTGCTTGAGGCAGAGACAAGCCACAGCACATACGGTTCAAGATCAACAGCCACTCGCGGTAATTACGGTGCTTCGAGGGAGCCTAACCTGCTCCAGCTGCTGCACAATGAACGCCTAAACGGACCATCTGATCGTGACCCTTCTGCTGTTCATCGTGAATTATGCTATTTCAAGGGACCTCACATTTATGTATGGGATATGGACGAGAAGAACAAGCCCATCATGGTTCGAGAGTACCCCAAGGTTGCTAATAAGGCAGATGGTGAATGGCCTCAGTTCCGAAGTGTTGGAAACGGTCGATGCCCGTTTGTGGAGGACCACGATGTGCCTGAAAAGGATCATCGAAGACAACGAGAGCAGGAAAAGGCACGCCTTGCCAAGCGTGAGGAAACTGCCCCTGTTCTCAAGCCTCCTCAAGTCCCAATGCCTAAGCCGGTGACTGGAAAGCGAACCATTACTGAGATGGAGGATGGTCAGAGCAGAGCTCGTGCTGCGACTCCTACTGATATCTTCAACCCCGCCAGGGCAACCATGGCGAAAGCAGTGGATGCTCGACCTCAGAACGCCTTCACAAGCCGTGCTGCGGCTGGCCGGCTTTTTGCTGGCGAGCCTGTGGCATCCGGAGTGCAGCCTTCTAACATCACCTCAGCCATTCGATCGCAGATGGTCTCTTCGACATCTGGCATCAATGGAGCGAAGGCTGGAACCAGTAAAGAGGTTCATGGCCTGCAGCGCAAGGTGTTGCAGAAGGCTGCCCCTGCTTCCTTTGATGTGAGCTCGCGCCGTCTTGCTGAGGTTTCAATGGACGTTGCATCTAGCAGATCAACAACGATGGGCCGACACACTTCGCGACCTGCTGAGGTGCAAGAAGAGGATGCTCAAAAGACTGAGCGGAGGACACAGTCGCAACCTCTTAAGAGCAAGCGGGACCTCAAGCCTGGCTATTGCGAGAACTGTCAGGACAAGTTCCGCGATTTTGACGAGGTATGTGATGTCGTTTTCCAAATTATGTTTGTAAAAACTAACCTTTGTAGCACATTCTATCTCGCAAACACCGAAAGTTTGCTGAAAACGACGAAAACTGGACTGAGCTTGATTCTCTCCTGTCACAGATCAAGAGGATGCCTAAGTACGCATCCGGTTCTGACGAGGATGAAGTCTGGTAACGACCATTCATAAAATAATACGACATAAATCTTTTCAACATCGCATCATCATCATCATCTCAGGCCTTGTCATGGTCCGCAGCTCATGGACTATGTTACTGGCGTCCCACGAAACAAACTCTTTATGAAGTCCATTTTGCGCATTTCGGTTCAGATTCCCACAGCACGCAGTGTACAAACATCAAAGATACCTCATGAGTTTGGTTAGCCTTGCGCTTAATGGCGGCATTACCGGACAGTATTTCGGTTCAAGATGTCCGCGTCTTCTTTACTATCGCTTTCTCCTTTTACCTTATAAGCATGAACTGCATGCATGCGACGGCGCAGAGCGGCATGGTTTTTGGCACATTATCTCACGGTCTAGTCGGCCATTTCATTTGTTCTGATTGGACTGCATACATGGTAACTGATTTTTGGGGCGTTTCGTCGCGGTCCATTTCGAGAGGCATGGTCAGGGCAAATGGCTGAGATGGGTTTGATGGAAGGGTTGTACAAAGGTGAACCAGGGCAAGGCATTTGGAGCGGAAGAATTATATCGCAAAAAGCAACAGCGACTGCTTTACGACGATGACCAGAAAGGTCTGATGTAGATATGTGTTTAGGACATGTATTTGTACCTACATGTTATGTAACATGAATACTTGAACAAGTACGGTCTTTGTGGCATGATGCACAGTGAAGGCGAGCTGCTTAAGCATAATTGTAAGTGAATCATTGGTTATTTCTGCCATAGACAAGCGTCTTGCATGAGTTCCATCTCAATCGAACCCCTTACTACCTCTGTGGCGTTCTCAGCCTGCAGTAGTTGATTGGCAGATGCACACTATCAAGCTTTACGTATGTGTTTCGTTTGTCTCTCACCGATTTTCGGCTGAGACCACATTAAGTTTCCTCATCTTATTCAATTCTCATTGTTACAAGCGCAGACTTTTCTAGTGTAAGCCCTCGAGGACCTCTATCACATGTTCAAATTGGACCTGCCAAGCTTGGACAAGTCTGAACTGTGTCATACTTGGGTTCACGTACTTGAAATCTTTGACTCGTGGCCGCAATCGGTGCATCTCAAGTAACAGAAAATTAGAAAGAGGGATTGGAGGTGAGAAGTACAAGGCCATTGGACCTAACTATCTTCTGACCTAAACAGGTGCTGGACGTCGCCGCTTACTTGAGTGATTCACTCTCACTGACAACATCAGAGCTGGGAGAAAACTTAAATGGGAGGTGACATATCTTACCAGAAAAGCCTTGGGCGACCATTGGATCTTCACTTTTACTTGCTGCCAACACTCCTCAAGCTTTGTTTGCACCAACTTCAGCATATCTCACGATGAACCTCAAAACCTCGGCTCATGCCGAGTCAACACTGGATATTTGGAAAAGACTACGAGACTTGAAGAACGGCAAAGAGAAGATCATTCTTAATGGCAACAATCTCGACATTGCTTCTCTCGTCGCAGTCGCTCGTCATGATATCAAGCCTGAGATCAGCAAAGACGAGGAGCTCGCTCGCCGCATCGCTCTAAGTGTTGACGCACTAGCTGAGTACCTGTCACACAAATACGTAGTATATGGTGTCAATACAGGTTTTGGAGGAAGTGCAGATGTTCGAACTGACGATTGGTTGGAGAACCAAATTGGCTCTCTCCAGCACACTCAGAGCGCCATTATCACTTCTACTGACAAAAGTCCTGGCAGCAACTCTGACAGAGAGCCGCCTCACGTCATGCCACCTGAATGGGTTCGAGGAGCTATACTTACTCGGGCGAACCAGAATATGCGTGGACAAAGCGCTGTTCGACTGGAAGTATTGGAGAGATTGATCAAATTGCTTCACCACGATATTACCCCTATGGTTCCTATTCGAGGTACAATTTCAGCGTCTGGAGATCTTATGCCTTTATCTTACATTGCTGGAGCGGTTACTGGAAACCCTGATGTGTTCGTTCAAGTTGGTAGAGGGTCATCAGCCAAGGTGATGCCTTCAGATGAAGCTCTACGGGCTAGTGGTCTCTCACCAAGTGGTCTTGGGCCCAAAGAGGCTCTCGGTCTTATCAATGGAACGGCTCCATCAGTGTCTGTTGCCAGTCTGGTACTCCATGACGCTCAACAGCTGGCTGTGCTTGCTCAGTTATTGACAGCATTTGCATCCGAGGCCATGGGTGGTAATGTTGAGTGGACAACTCCTTTTATCCATGCTGTACGGCCACACCCTGGCCAGATTGAGGCAGCTGCCAACATAAGAAGCTTTCTGAAAGGTTCGGAATTTGTCGTTGGATTAGACGAACGCAAGAGAACTGGTGATGGCCTTTGGCAAGATCGATATTCTACTCGCACAAGTCCTCAATGGATTGGTCCTTATCTGGAGGACTTACTTCTTGCCCAGAGACAGATCTCAGTGGAACTAAATTCGACATCCGACAACCCTCTAATCGATGCATCAGAGATAGATGGAAAAGTGGTTGGTGATGTGTACTCAGGAGGAAACTTCCAGGCTGCTGTCGTAACTTCGGCCATGGACAAGACACGACTTGCTCTCCAGATGATTGGACGCATGCTCTTCTCCCAGGTCAGCGAGATGATTAACCCCTCGACCAACAATGGCCTTGAAGCGAATCTCAACATTAGCGACAAGGAGAATTTCACCATGAAGGGCATTGACGTAAACATGTCTGCGTACATGTCCGAGTTAGCTGCCCTAGCTCACCCAGTCTCGTCTCACGTCATGGCAGCTGAGATGGCTAACCAGGGCATCAATTCGCTTGCTCTGCTTTCAGCTCGACGAACCATGGAGGCTGCTGATCTTGTCGCGCATATGTGTGCTTGTCACATTTACGTTTCATGCCAAGCAGTCGAGCTTCGGGCGACACATCGACTTTTCTTGGACACACTCCGCGAAAAAGTACTGCTAAACAAGACGGAGAATGGACCTTTCCACGCTTTTGGCCTCGATGATGTCGCTATCGAGAGAATCGGTGAGGTTGTTTTCGCTGTCGTCGAGCGGGAGTGGTTTGATAACAATATCGGGTGCTGGAAGGATCGCATCATACCCACCGTCGATGCTGTAATGGCACCCGTTACGCAATTCCTGACTGCCGAGAAGATCGGTTGTCCGATATCCAGTCTTGCTGTGTTCCGTGGCCAGTTCCACAAAGCGGTCGTGGATACTGCTTCTTCCATCTTCTATCCTAACATGGCAATACGCTCTGTCGACGTGGCTACCAAATTAGGCGATGGAACTGCTCCATTGTATACTTGGGTTCGATCCAAGTTGGAAGTCCCGACACAATGTGGTCTTGACGATGATCCGTTATACAACGTACACAAAGGCCTTACAACTGAGGGCAAGAAGACTATTGGTAGCTGGGTGAGCATGGTGTATGAGAGTGTCAGAGGCAACATGATGGACGCTATCATGGAGGGCATCGAGATCAAACGTTTAGCACCCCGGTCAGTTGAAGAGTACGAGAAGCTCTGTCAGGATCTGAGGCAAACCGAATAGGGTACAGAATGAAAACTGGGGTTTGGAGGGCCATTCAGTACAATAGAGACTTTGCTCAGGAACGACTGACTGACAAGATGTAAAATAGCGGCTTCGAATGTACCTAGTTTAGAAAATACAATCTCAGCTCATCGTTATTGACCTAGTCTGGTACATACGACGAAATCAAAACCGAACAGAGTTTATATCTCGTTTGTAACAACAAATAAAAAAGAAAGAAAGAAAACAAAGAGGTGGAGGCACCGCAGTGTTTGATTGAGGAGTCATGATGAGGCTTACATGCCAGTATCATGCACAGTGCTTGGAATCCACACTGTGCTGTCATAAGCAATGGAACCTACCATTGTGTTAAGCGACAGTTTCACAACTGAGTTACTTACAGAGACGGCCGTCTACCTTTACTTTCAACACCAACACATTTCAACATTCACTCACAAATCAGAGAATTTCGACTCTCAGAAGAGAAAATTCTACAGAATGTCGGACAACCCACCAGCAGAATGGGTGCCCTCACCATCTCCATCACCCTCCAACGCCTCACCTATGCCTCTCGCCGATAATGAAGGAGCAGGCAGCGGCGCTGCGTCTCCAGACTTACCACTCACTATGTCCGCCTCAGTGGTGCTGGCTGATCTACCACGGGATGCGAGCGTCGCACTTGCAACTGCTGGAACCTTCAAAGCGGACAAGGTTGTGGTGCGATTTAAACCCGTGGGGTCTGCTCCGTCGTTGGCGCAAGACGTGTGCAAGATCAGTGCGACGAGACGCTTCGAAGAGGTTGTGAGATATCTCAGGAAGAAGTTGAGATGCAAAGAGACAGACAGTGTTTTCTTGTACGTCAACAGTGCCTTTGCGCCGTCTTTGGACGAGGTTGTAGGCAACCTACATCAGGTGAGTCTTGTAGCCTATCACAAGGCCTATGATGGATTACCAGGCTGTACAGTTACGGAAACTGACATATTTAGTGCTTTAAAAACGCCCACGGCCAACTTGTAGTGGCCTACTCACTGACGCCTGCTTTTGGATGATGCTAACAAGGCTGAATTCTTCTATCTGGATATACAAAAGGCTATGACATCTACTCAACCCAAACTCCGAGCTATGCGACCTCTATGACTGCGCTACGACACACGAATTCGACAGGCTTGCCTCTCCAAAACCTCATGCAACTACTTCTAGGGTATCATCATCTCATCTCTAGGAATCCTTCACCGCCTTAGTAAAGCTCTCAAGTTCCTCCGCCGAAATGGGGTATGTATGCTCAGGAGCAGGATATTGGCGCGACTTGACTTCATCCCGATACGCCTCGATGGCTCTCAAGCTCTCACCCCAGACATCACCGTATTTCTTGACAAATTTGGGAAGAAATCGACCGGGAGGGAAGTTTCCAATCATATCGACTTGTACCAGGACTTGGCCTGAGGTACCGTTGCCGGCGCCGATACCGATAGTGGGAACGGAGAGCTTTTCAGTGATGAGCGCGGCCACTTCAGCAGGAACTGCCTCAACAACCATAGCAAAACAACCAGCTTCCTGAAGAGCAAGGGCGTCTTCAAGAATGCTCATCGCACCACTACTTGTCTTGCCCTGGACACGGAAGCCACCAAGTGCATTTTGTCGTTGAGGGGTCAAGCCAATGTGGCCAAGAACAGGAATGCCGGCGGTAGTAATCTTCTTGATGGTAGGGGCCATCTCCTTACCACCTTCAAGCTTGACACCTTGGACACGGCCTTCCTTGATGAAACGGATAGCAGTAGCAAGAGCCTGGTCAGGACTGATCTCATATGTGCCCATGGGTAGATCTCCAACCTACTAGGATTAGTTTATTACTTGCATATAAAAGACAGGGGTCTTACAGTGAAAGCCGACTTTGTCGCTCTCGCAACAGACCGACAATGTAAAAGCATCTCTTCCAAGATAATCTCACTCGTATCTTCCATACCAAGTGCTACCATGGCGAGACTGTCTCCCACAAGGATGATGTCCATACCAGCATGGTCAGCGACATGACCACTGGGGAAGTCATGAGCTGTCATGACGGTGATGGGATCACCCTTGCGGTGCATGGAGCGAAGAGTTCCGACAGTGACCTTCTTACGTTGAACAGCCGGAGGTGCACCCATGGGAGAGTGAGAGCTGTACCGGGTCTGCGCCGCACCTCCGATGATGAGGGGCCGAACGGCTCGGCCGAGGGTCCGGGATGCCGGCCGAGTGGATGGGACGGACACCCGGGATAGGAGAGAGGCACATGACCTCATGGTAGGATTGATAAGAGATGACATGAGAAAGGGCAGGAGATAGGAGTCAAGGGAAGTGCTAGTGGAGTGGGTTGAGGTGAAGATAAGGTGTCGCGTGCTTTGTCAAGTCAAATTGGGAGTGACAGAAACTTGAGGTACTTGCAGGCAGATCTCAGACCGACAGAGACAGTGGCTCAAGAAGTCTATAGTGATCCTTTTTGAAAGGGGAAAAATTATGAAAGAAGTCTCTTGGCTAGTTCTGTTTCATTTATGACAGTTAGAGTTGCGATCTAGTCAGAAAGTTGGGGAAAGCAAAGGTTTTATTCATGTCTGAACCATGATGAACCCTACGTTGTATATTTGAGTATCTTGGTGTTTTTTCTCAGCACCCCTGGTCTGCGCCCCACGCAGTAACTTTTTGGGGTTCTCGAAGTGAAATTTAGTTTAGGCTAGTCCTTTCAGGGCATGCGAATGGCCCGAATGACCGAAGATCTGTTGATGTTGAGCCGCCATTTCATCTAATGTATATTCTGCATTATACTCCAAGACCTGCTAAAATACAATTATTGACTCCGAATATTGAGGTGACGGAAAGTTACAAAAAGTCATCGAATGTATTCGGAAGCCGAGGTTGTTCCTGGCTATGCCGAGATGGTGGTGTAGTCTAGTGGGGGAAGTGTAACGGCTTTGGTTGAGGCTGGCTGGGTACTTGTACCGAGGATTTGGAAATGGAGGGGGTCTCATGAAGTTGTGATGAATGTAGATCCGAATACGCATGCGAGCCGAGGGACCATAATATCCATAAGAAGTAGTAACCCGGCAAGTATCTGTATATCTTGTCATGTAATGTTTACCCCGACCTCAACGACTATATAGGTATGTAGCCTCTTTGATCATTCCAAGGCTACCGCCGCCATAATGGTTCCGGCCGGTCCTACAACTCTATTTGGTTTGTGTCGCTACGAATAAGTATCGAGATGTTGGCACCCAGTTGCGGATGCTAATCTACCATCGCCATTCGCCTTGTCACGAATATACTCACTTAGATAGGAACTAGGTAACTTCAATTAACAATATTCAATGCTTTTGTACACAAGTGCCTATGAAAGGTCAGAGAAACTGACTGTCCAGCAGAAGCTCCGCATCTCGTAAATGCACCACAAGAAACAGGCTCAAAGCTTAACTCAGAATGTGCCACCTTTATATTGGAATTGAGGCCTCTAAAACTTGATTCGAAGAAAAAGGATGACTCAACTGAGTTGCATCGTTTCAGTCTCGATTCGTTGTTTCATGCTGTGTCATGCTCATGCCCGTGACGTGCTATGTCGATCTCCCCATTGCGGCAGCTTAGTGCCTTATCGATAACACTAACACTCTGAGGGAGCAGCCGGCACCTGCCGTGTTGCGTTTGCAGCGGCTTATCACGCTCGTACACATCATATCCTCGTGACTTGGCACCGGGGTAGGATATACCTTGCGCTTGCTTGACTCAACTTCATCTTCACCTGCCTCTAGCATATTTGAGCTACTCCCATCCAACATCTTTTCAACTGCACACTATTTCTCACACAAACTTCAGTTCAGTTTCTCTGCCTCTTCTTAACGTCTTCCTCTCGAGTATCGCCTATCGCGCCGGCCCCGGAGCTCTTTGGATACCTTCATAACCCCACATTCGGAAACAACATCAACCGCCATCATGAGTAGCCCACGCCGCAGAATCGAGACTGATGTGAGTTCTACTGCCTCCCCAAACTGTTACGGAACTGTGACTAACAAAAATCTTCAACAAGGTCATGAAGTGCGTTGTCGTCTCTGGCCTCTCGCTTGTGGTATTGCTAACATGATTACAGGATGTATGGGACTCAATATAAGCTACCCTTTCTATGATGACACTGACACCAATAGGCTTATGAGTGACTACGAAGTTACACTTGTCAATGACAACAGTAAGACTTGGCTACAGCACCAACGTCGACTTTGCTAACATGAAACAGTGTAAGCTTCCAATTCCACTTTCACCGACTCCGATCTATTTCCTGACCGATTCTCTTAGGCAAGAGTTCTTTGTTCGCTTCAAAGGACCAGCTGAGAGTATGTTTACCGAAGCGCAACGTCCGAATGATAACTGACATTACGAAGCTCCATTTGAGGGCGGAACGTGGAAGGTTCATGTCGAGCTTCCTGACACCTACCCTTACAAGTCCCCCAGCATTGGCTTTGTCAACCGCATCTTTCACCCAAACATCGACGAGCTGTACGAAATCTATACCTCCATCTGATTTGAACTATGGCTAATGGTTCAGGTCCGGTTCGGTCTGTCTCGATGTTATTAACCAGACTTGGTCGCCCATGTTCGACATGATCAACATTTTCGAGGTTTTCCTTCCTCAGCTCCTGCGATACCCCAACCCTACCGACCCCCTCAACGGCGAGGCAGCGGCCCTGTTGATTCGAGAACCAAAGAGCTATGATGCCAAGGTCAAAGGTGCGTGTGCATGGATCCTCGATTCAGACAAAATACTCATGACAGCAGAATATGTCCAGAAATATGCCTCCAAGGATGCAGCAGACGAAGCCGGAGCCGAAAGCGAAGACGATGACGAACTCTCCTCAGTGGCCAGTTTCGGAGACGACGATGAAGAGCCTGCAGGACAGATGGACGATGTATAAGCCCGTCTACAGGCGCATTCACTTGGGCGAGCGTTTCGATTCACATATGGCGTCATGGGACCGAGGCACGGATTTAGGGCTATCATTGGACGGAGTTGCAGTAACCTTGCGCAGGCTTGGACTCGGATCGAATTTGTTTCTTGGCATTAGTTTGACATGTTGCACACACACCTTCGCTTGTGCTCATCGGAGGGCGGTCGAACGAAACAGCTGCAGCTGGATGTCATGATTGCTGGTGATGGGACTGGACGTCAGGACCTCGAAAGCAGTTTGGACATGACGGTTGGCTTTTCGCTCTCTGCCAAAGATGCACAGCAGATGGACAGGACTTGAATATTGAATCAATAAATTGGGCTGAGCCCGGGTATCATATCTATAATTATTCTAAAAAGCCAGTGCCTATAGTGAAATGCTTAATCGGAGTCGTAGTTAACTAGGCCTGCTGGTGGAGCGGGCGCCTGCGCTTTGGATGGTGGCTCCGAATTCCGTGACTCTGCTTCTTGTGGTGATCTCTTCCGCTTCACACCTGGCAGTCTGGCCGGTCCTTTCGTCTCATGTCGTTTGTCGATCAGGAAAGGATCCGTGGAGGCCCGAGTGTTGCCCATAAGTTCCGACACCAGCGCATCTTTACGTTTTGAAGCCTCCTTGTCAGCCTTTAGCTTGCTGCCGCTCTTCGGGTCCAACGTTTTCTTCTTGCTCCCTTCGGTTTGAAATAATGGTTTAGACAATGCTCGATCTCTTCCATCATCAACCACAGGTCCAAAGTCAACGAGAGCCGCACGGCGAGCATCCTCCTCTGTCCCGGGAACAATATCTATGCCAAGACTCATGCGATCTTGAAGAGCTCCTGTAGCTGCAGCATCGCGCTCTCGCTCTTTGCGTCCTGCTCTAAATGCCTTCCGTAGCTTCTGATTCTGCGTATATGGATCATCCCAGTGTTTCGCAGATGCCTCCATGAGATCGTCTATCCGTAGTGTCGCGCGCTTGAGCTGCTCCCTATCCTCAATAGTCTTTTCCAAACTCGAAAATGCATTGTTTCTCAACGCCTCCCTCTCTTGATCCGTTATGATGACCGCATCCCCTTCGCGCTGTACATCCTCCCCCGTATCCCTCTTCGCACCGCCCTCCGTAACCACATACGCCGTATTCTTCGGATCCGTGCGAATCTCAATCTCGCCTCCGCACTCTGCATGACGAAACTTGAAACTCCAAATCGGCGTTGAGAAGTAACTCCCCACGCGGCGCTTCGCAGCGTTGAAGCGGACGCCCTGGCCGATTATTGTGGGCTTGGGGCAGGTGTTGCACCAGACGGCGAAGGGAAGCTCGAAGCGGACGGTGAGGGAGCCCGGTTTTGAGGCGCGTGCGCCGAGGGGGTGTTTGTTGTGAAGACGGTTGCCGGATGTGGTGCCTTCTACGTCTGGCGGGACGTAACGGCCCATGTTGAAGCCCTGCATTTTGGCGGTGGTTTTGAGGCTCGTGGCCTTTGGTTGGTGGAGGGAGGAAGATTTGGTGTTGAGAGATGGATGTTGGATGGAGGGGTGATGTTTGTTATAGTGGTAGGTACGCCACCTTTCAGTGGGGGTTGTGTTTTGGTGTAAGTCGACTGGCGTCACGTATCACTTGTTCGTGTCAAAGTCCAACTTGGATGAAGATGAAAATGAAAATAAAGAAAATCTAGTAGTAGGGACGCGGAAAGGGTGTGCTCAAATAGAGATGCATTTTCGAAGTCTCGAGCATGGCTCAAATGTTGCCTAAAGTGTAATATAAGTGTGAATCTCGTCGATAGAAATCAATGATACAATCTTCAAATACCTACAGCCTCCTGTGGAGTGCGACAAGAATACATTGATGCATATGAAACTTAAAGAATGTCAGGTTCGGTCCTCAAGATACAGTCATAATAAACTCCTCATATTGCAACATGTTCCTATCAACCATGTGGGATCATCTGCTCGCCATTTCAGGTTTATAATGAGCCAGTCAAGAACAAAGTATCCTAGCATATTCTTCTCTTGCATTGCCTAAGGGACAGGCTACTAGCAAATACCATCACTTCTTGTCCGCCTCAAGCTTGCCAATAACAGGCTCCAAAAGTATAGGCAGATACTCTGCAGCATCCTTGCCAAAGGCAAAATCACCTGGCTTGACCTTGTACATCTCTTCCTCATTTTCGGCCTCAGGATTGATGACCGCAATACGTGCGCCTTTACGTTTGGCTTTATCGATATAGCCTGCAGCAGGGTAGACTTGAGCTGAGGTGCCAATGACAAGCATCAAATCCTGTATATAATTAGTCAACTTTCGAAAAGTTGCTCAACGTCGAGTTCAACTCACCACTTTGTCCTTGAGAAGCCAGTTCGTGATATCCATCATCATAACTTCGTCCAGATTCTCACCAAACCACACAACACCCGGTCTTTGAAAGCCCGTCTTGCACTGAGGGCATTTCGGAATGTCATCTGGTGAGATTGGGTCTAGAGGTTGAGAGGCGTCTAGAAGAGGAAATGGTTTGTCTGGCTCTACATCGACTGAAGCTGGTGCGAGGGCAGGACAGAATGGATCGTCATAGTTGCCTCGCTGGATCCAGTCGCAGTTGGTGCACTTGATGTCGAAGAGGGAGCCATGTAAAGTACGGAGTTGATCCTGTGGATGGCCCGCTTGCTGAGAAAGATCTGAGGATGTTAGTAACTATGATATAATACAAAGGGGAAAATCCATACTGTCGACGTTTTGTGTCAGACACAAAAAGTCCTTGTTCTTCTCAGCCAGCGCCGCAAGAGCATAATGCGCTGGATTCGGCTCCGCGCGCAAGCACATATGACGTCTATAATTGTAAAATAACCACACAAGACCCGGATCATTCTTGAAAGCTCTCATGGTAGCTAAAGAAGTAGCATCGTGATTGCGCCAAAGACCCCCAGCGCCTCGGAAAGTAGGTAGGCCAGATGATGCTGAGAGACCAGCTCCACAGAGCGCGAGGATGCGCTTACTTGAGCGGAGAGCTTCGTGAAAGGCGCCCACGTCGTTATGAGGAGCCATTGCTGTGAAGAAGCGAAAATTCAAAGTTGCTGCTTTTGAGGAGAAGATAGAAGAGAGACGTGGTGTTGGTCTGAGAAGTCTCATGATATGGTGGTTGTGGATAAGCTTAAATGTTGGAGGGGAGTGAATATGACTGCAAGGATTATCTGTAGGTTGCTTCTCCAATGTGAGGTTGCGTCACTCACCGAGAGATGTGATTGGATCGTGGAGTAGGCAACGAAGATAAATTCTGCCAGTGGCTCAACCTTGTTCCAAGATATATTATTGCGATGAAATATCGAATGGTTGTTGATGTTGCCCACCATGAGATGTGCTGATTGGCTCTTTTGACTCTAGGTTGCTGCTATACATTGGTTGCATCGTGTTTCAACCAAGATACGCTACAATTGATTCCGCACTCGAGGTTTGAGCGAGGATAGTTAATATATAAATGGAATATCCGTTTGTTTCGTTCGACTTGTTTCTATGATTGCTTTATAAAATGTTGCCAGGTCATCCTCTACTTATATACATGGACTAGATGAAGAGAGTCCTCGTGAAGATCACACAAGAGTCAAGAGTTAAGGCGAACACTGGATAAAACTATGACCTTGATAATTCTTGACTTTAGATCTATACTCCAGTAGAATGGTTATTACCCATTTTCAACTCACTCCTGATCTCCCTGCGCGTCTGTCTCTAGCATTGCCTAAATTTGGGGGAGGATCAAGGACAAGCAAAGGAATGAGGACCAGCTTGAGGCTCTTACTCATGCCCGGACGTCTGTTTAGCTTGTCAAAGCCATCCAGAAATGGAATAGAACTATCAAGACATGCATAGACAGAAAACAAGCCTATGCGGGTGATATCACTTCATGCATCCAAGTCGCCTAGGGAGTCTCTCCTTAACACCACCACTACATGTAAGATACGCCTTACGGGCGAATATATCCCGAGGCAAGTTCTAATGTGCTTGTGTCAAGTGCATTATTGTGACCATCATATGGCCTAGCCGCAGACTGGTTCGCCAGGAGGCAATGGCGCCTCGAAAAACCTGGTAGGGAGATATCACATTCAACATAGCCGATCAATTATAAATACTCGACAGAATGTCTCCCTCGAGCGACTAATCCTTAACTTTTTAACTTTAACTTCCAAATATTATTCCACTACGAGCCCAGAAACAAACATGCCCGAGTCCAATGTCAGTTTGGTTGGTAACAACTACTTTCTTTGCGGTCCCTATGGACGCAACTTGAGGTAAGAAACTCCCCATTGATCAAAATATTTATTGTTCTGATGCTGTCCTGTTCAAGCGGCGCTTCGGATAGGGAATTCGCCAAAGCGTTCCAGCACCCTCCAGGAGTTCATCATGCCTTTGTGGCAATTGGTGAAGACGACTGCTACTTCACCAAGTATTACAACGAAAGAACTGAAAGGTTCACATGGTGTAAGAAATATATGTCCCTGAACTTTCCATCAGCTATCTGTACTTACAGCTCGCAGCTTGGTCTCTTTCCAGCTATGGTGGCCTAGACAGAGCACTCGACTCTCTTGATGGCGACACCCCCGAGTTTGTGTCTCTCGGGAGTGACGGCTACTACTTCATGCGAACCCAAAGCGGCCGCACCTTCTGGAATCTGCCAGACGCAGCTGATGAGTTTGTCGAGAACGCAGACCCAAACAACGATGGCGTCAAGTATGTCTGGCTAGGAACCGAAGGCTCATACGTGGCCCAGAAGGAATCCGGATACAGACAATGGAACCTCCGTGGTAACTATGGGAGTCTAGAGCAGTCTATCAGGACCATGCCTAGCATTCGGATCCTGGGCTTGAACCTTGAGAATGATCGGTCATACTTTGTGGTGTTTGATGATGGGTCGGTTATGTGCAATCCTGCTGGTACGAACTTGACTAAGGATGCATTCAAAGCATGGGCTCGACGTGCATAAGGGGAGTAGAAGATAGCAACCTTGGATATTTGCGGATCTTGTAAGCCACTAGCCAGTTTTCGAGGCCCGAAGTTAGCCTGAGTATGTAAGAGCCAATGGAGAATAGCCTGAACTTGCCCTTTTATGTCGTATCAACATCTGATACCACTGTTGTGACTATTTTAGTAAATCACATATTTAAGATTCATCATCTGCAAGTAGAGATGCTTTGTCCAAGGTAGGGGTGCAAAGAAAACTCATGAGCTTGATCCTAAGTGACAAAAAGTCTTTGGTAAATTAGGATAAGTTTAGGATATCTTTTACTTAGTTTATTTTCGTATCTTATATTAGAGCCTGATGCTTTCTTGCTCCGGCCCATGCTTCTTAAGTAAAAGCGTGGTAAAGTGAAGCCGTCTGCCCGAGTCTTGTTACTTTTTACGCCAATCAGGGGCATGCACACCACGAGCTAATCCTTCAGTAAATAGCTTCATGCATACATGGAAACCAGTCACACATGCATTAGACGCTATTGGTCAATATGAATGCAGAGACCTTTTGTACAGCTGAGAGTCCTACGCCTCCCGCGCGTGTGCCGCACCAGCTCATTTTCAGCCTCATCATCTGGGTCAAAGAGGGGGAGACCTCCATGCAGGGACTCTTTGTACATTAGACAAGGCAACAGTAACAGTTTACTACTCCAAACCTAGCCCATTCTTTGGATATCTTCGTCATGGAAGCCCCCAAGACTGATCGTGGCCGCTTGGCGGTTGCGTCAGCTAAAGATTGGGATCATTATCGTGAGACGATCACTGAGTTATACATCAAGCGGAAAATGTCGTTACCTAGACTCATGTCACATATGCGTCAGGAGTATGGCTTCCGTGCTACGTGAGTATGGATACTGTAAGTAAATGATGGCCTCTAATGATAGTACATAGTGAAAAGATGTATAAGCTACGCTTTACAGAATGGAACCTCAAGAAGAACATGACGAAAAGCCGCAGTGTGGCATACGTGCACATCACTGGCAGTAGTCATATGGATACCAATAAGCTCAAAGAGTACTATCGTAGACAACCGGAGGAGAAACGTCGAGAGCTTCTAGAAACTCTTCTGCAACCACTAATCGGCGAGACACCACTCACCATTACTGCCCCAGGGTTGTCACTTACACCACCAGCCGATCTCCTTACTCAAGAATATCGCTTCCATCTCCTCAATACTTACGTTAGAGGATCGTCAGAGGACAACCGGTGGCCAAGAGACGCTAAGAGCGGCTTCAAGAACGAGGACAATGTTCCAGCTTGGTGTAGCTCAGTTTCATCAGCATCTTTGGCTTTGAGAGAAGAAAAAGAGGGCGAAGCAACTAGATTCTTACCGCACTTCATCAAACAGTCCTACGAACAACTCACGCGTCAGGATCCATTGATATTCACTTTTATATACACCTCGGTACTGTTCTTTGCTACGAGTCGACCAGGCGTGGCTCAATGGCTTTTGAACTCTCTATACAATGTCTCGGAGAATCTTCCTTGGGCTGGATCTTCACACCCACTTCGTCTGCTCCTGAAAATCATGCTGCAGCTAGGGCCGGCGGGTATCGTGGCCCACGCCAAGTCGACCATTCTTGCATACATCAACATGATCTACGAATCTCTCGGCAAGGTCTATCCAATCATACAAGACATGATGTCTGATACTATCTGGCGACTTCTCCGTTACAAGCTCATGAGTCCTCAAGAGGTCGCTTCTTTGGGTCGTGGACTTGTATTGGCTGCTGAGTTACAGAACCAACATCGATGTAAGGATCATATCAATCTCAAGATGCAGCTGGCAGATGCATATTTGGAATCTGGAAACTATGCGGAGGCACGTAGAACGGCAGAAGAGATCAAAGATGTTGAGTATAAGAGTGAGAGGATGATGCCATCGTTGTACATGCTGTTGTCAAGGATTGATGAAGCGGAAAAGGGGGCAGAGGGCGCTATTGAGTCAGCCCTGAGATCTGTGGTGGTGAGTATGGAGGTGTTTGGAAAATGGTCTGACTGGACTGTGAACTCGTTGGACTTCTACTGCAAAGTTCTCCAGCGTGCTGGGAAGGTTGACGAGGCAATGAGAGTGGTTCAAGATCGTGATTTGGCGATTGAGAAGTTGTGTGACAAGTTAGAGGATTCTGGCATCACAGTCTTAGACCGAGAGACGAGAGTTTGATAGCTGCCAACCGACACTATTTCATTGTGGGTGAGTTAGGGGTCATTAATAGAACATTCATTGATGTGAAAAGGCAGAGCCACTGCAAGTTCTATCCAGCCGAGAATAGCTTGAAGTTCATAGACCAATAAAGACCTCGGTGTCGTATACCGACCTTGTCTATGCAATAATTGACAACGAGCAAACCCATTCCAACGATGGACGTAGCTTGTTGGTGCCAAACAGGATGACAGAAGAGTGATGCGTGTCACAGACTAGGCAAACGGGTCGATGTTGTTAGTGATTTCAGTTTCAGTCTATTCTAAAGTTATCTCAACTGAAGCACCTTCAAGTAATAAACTACGAGCTAACCAACAAAACTCCTGAGAGCGTATAAGCGACCAACAAGGAGGCATTCGCTTCCATTTTATCGTATTTAAGCATGGCCTGCTAGACAGTCGAAGCGAGAATCCCTCAACCCAAAGCAGAAACATCCGGACATGGGATCGCTGACGGAAATGAGCCCACCCACTCTAAAACCAGACATTATAGCGCGATTCCAGTAAAACTAGGCTTACAATTCGTTGTTGATCCCTAATTCCCGGCATCTCAGGGCCGAGTCGGCCGCTGTTTCGCTTGGCGATGGGACAGTGCTGGTGATTAACGCCGGGAATAGGTCACTAGCCTTGTAGGGCCAGAGCCTGAGGTACGCTTTAAAAGGGTTGTCTCACCCCTTTGAACAGAAAAGAAAGAGAAGAGAGAGAGGATAGAGTATTCATTCGTTTAATCACAGTCACTCGTTAAGACTCAACTACCCGATAATTTAATTCTATACACTCGTTAATAATGGTCACCAAGTTCCTCACTGCGGCTCTCATCGCCGCTGTGCCAGCCCTGGCTAAGACCGACCTTGCAGGATGCACCAGCTACGACACGGTTCTCAGCAACGCCAATGGAATGTACGCGTCTCGAATTTGGTACGTCCCTGACACGGGCGAGCTGTGCGACTTTCTCGACTGCGGCGGTGGCCGAGCTCCCCCCAAGACAACTGTGCCCGGATGCCCTGGCTACGTTGGTACCGCTACCTACTCTCCTCTCTTCATCAACCCCAAGACTCTCGGTGGTGCTGTTCCTGAAGAGACTGGTGATTCTTCCCCTACGAGCACTGAGGAGGATGTGAGCGAGTCTGCTACTATCACTGCTGCGCCTACTACCGAGACTGAGGAGAGTGCTTCAACCACTGAGGCTGAGACCGAGTCTGAGTCTGAGACTAAGAGCAAGGATGATGAAAAGACTTCGACCGATAAGGCCAAGGACACAAAGACCATCACCACTCTTGCTACTCACGCAACTCCCTCCGCTTCTTCCGGAGCCGAGGCCGGTTCCGCTTCTGCCTCCGGTTCCGGATCCGATTCTCACTCGGCTTCGCACTCCGACTCCAGCTCCGAGACCGACGCCGCTGCTACCCCGGCCTCTACCGTTTCCACCGCCGGTGCCGTCATGCCCACAGCCGGAGCCTTCCTCGCTCTCGCCGGCGCCGCCATGTACGCCGGAATGCTCTAGATATATAGATAGAACCTGGACCTGGTCTTGTAGAAAATATAGTCCATCTCGGATATGCTTGCCTATTTATACATCCTCCCTCGGCCGCCTTTACCCATCTATAACCTGAGCTATTCCGCCTGCCCTCAAATTCCGCCGACCTCCCGTGACGGGCGTAGTCACCCTCCCCCCCGCCTCCGCCGTAGATCCCGGGGTTCCACCACGACGAGCAATAGGGCGTTGAAGCTGATAGGCCCACCAACCAATGCGCGGTGTAAAATGACAAGATTTAGTATTCAATGGGCGTCTTAGCCTTACGTGAACAATGTAGATACAGATACGTTCGATCTGTGCCTTGTTTTATGAGATGCATATAAGATGTCAGCAAAACATGACACGGAGCCATGATTTCATAGTAGTTCATAGAGTTGTTCATTCGCAAGTATCGAAGACTTGATCAGCAAGAACTTGACTTTGTTTGTTCTACCCCAGATTCTTTGTCGTTCCCTCCACAAGCCTCGAATCTTATCTACCCGTCACCACATGACCTTTTGTTGAACCAACCGTTTCTCTCGAGTCAAACATCGTTGACTAAACTCACGATCACACGCCCTGATTTCCCCGCCAAGGAAGCCGCCACTAGCCGTACACCCTTTTTGCTGACGACTACATCATTGTCACGATCCTTGCCCATTGAGTAACACGAAAGTCCTGTTCGCTCTCGACTCAAGCTGTGTGATCGTCTTCTGTATCCTACCGACTCAGCCCAAGCCCTCGGGAACCCTCACCACACACCAAACTTTCGAAACTTGAAGACAATATCGTTAACTCGTATATTCATCAATATGGGCTCCCACGACTCTTTGAACCAGGCTGAGGGTGCTCCCCGGTTCTGGTACCGTGATAACTTCTTCCTCACAAACGACAAGTCCTATCTGTGTCCCCAAACCTTCAACAAGTCTCTCGATAACAATTGGTGGAGCAGCCCCTTGCCGCAAGGTCAACTCCAAAGAGTGTTGGATAACTGCTTGACTCTGGCGGTCTACTATACTCCCCAGACCGCCGAGGAGATGAAGAGTAAGTCAATTGAATCGCAACCAATCTCTAGTTCTCCCTTTGCTAACAGTGACAGGGAATGGCATCGCTCAACCCAAAGATGGCTCTCCGCATAAGATGGTCGGCTTCGCTCGCGTAGTGACCGACTATGTAACGCTAGCCTATCTCACAGACGTATTTGTCCTCGAGGAATTCCAGCGGCGAGGCTTAGCATCATGGCTGATGAAGGCTCTCAAAGAGATAGTCGACGAATGGAAGCACATGCGTGGCCTCCTCCTCATGACGCACGACCAAGCCGCAGCTCGTCTGTATCAAAGGGAGTTAGGCGCCCAAGAGTTCGAAAAGGGACCATCAGCCGGGCTAGTAATGCTCGAGATGGCCGGTCCAGCCGAGAAGCCCACACCCAAGCATTGATATGCTTTTGCTTTTGTGTTTTTGTTATCTAGCGATGCATTTACTCAGAACTCTCTTGCTGGGTTATTCATTTTGTGTGGGGGAATTTAGAAAATCTGTTTAGCGCTGTGATCCGGACATGGCGGCTCGCGTCTCAATGGCGCGTTTGTACGGGGGAGCAATGGGGGGCTGGACGGGGTCTAGAGAGACGTAGTCCTCAGGGAGCTGATATGATGCATCGGAGTCAAAGGCGGATAGATCTCCACAGGCAATGAACGGTGCAACCCATCGAGTGCTTCTCTCCGTGTCCTCGGTTGTCTCGTCGTAAACCTCCATTTCCACGACACCCTCATTCTTTATCGTCGAATCCTGCATGTCAACATCACCCTTCTTCTTGAGCATCTCATCCAATCGTGAACCAACGCCGAGAGGCTCCTCGAGACTGGCGCGGAAACCAGCCGGGGGCTGGAAGTTGATGCATACGATGAAAGCTTCCATACTGCTTGCGCGACTGCTGCGGGGCTTGGCGACGATGACCTTCTCAAAGAAGATCTTGAGTTGGGCGTAGAGAACATCGACGTTTCTTCCACGGAAGATCTTGGCGACGAACTTGCCGCCAGGCTTGAGGACACAAAGTGCGAGGTTCAGGGCGGCAAAGAGTAGTTGAGACTGGACGTAGATATCGAGGTCATGAAGACCTGTCACGTCAGGAGCTCCATCGCTCAGAACGAGATCAACCGGGTGCGAGGCCTGGGTGCCAGCAGTCTTGGGATCATAAGAAGGATCAAGAGCTGAGAGTAGCAAAGGAACTGTCGCAGGATGTGTAATATCGGCTCGGAGTGTTGTAATACCCGCAAGTGGTGAAATAGGTTGCAAATCAATCGACACAATCTTGATATCTTCTCTAGGCTTTGTAGCCTCCTGTTGCTCCTCCTGAATCTGCTCGGTTTCCGTTGTTTGTTCGCCGTCGTTGTCCTTGGGCAAAATTCCAAGCATCTGCTGTCGAAACTTGGCTTCCTTATCCTGCCAAGCAGCCCTTCCAAACTTTTCGCCCTTGATCAGTACGCGGGATAGTACTTGCGACCAACTTCCGGGTGCGGCGCAGAGGTCGACGACTCGAGTGACATCGGCGAACAGGTCGAATTCTGAAGGAGGATGTTAGCTACAGAGCATTGTTTGATCTTAACAGTGACCTACCCTCGTCCAATTGCAGAAGCTTAAAGGCACTTCGAGCGCGCCATCCCTGCTCTTTGGCGAGTCGGTAGTAGGCGTCGCGTTTATCTTTTGAAGACTTTCCCATTGTGTCGATGTGGCTTGGTCTTGATGTCGAGATTGATTTTTTTTGAATCTGAATTTCGTGCCCCGCGTTGAAGGTGGTGGGTTGGTGGGGTGTCTCTAGACAGTACCCCTCCATAAGACGGGATTGGCTGAGGAACTCAAGTTTGCTATTGATTTGAATGTCTGTTGACTTAGAAATTCCTTAAATAACGCTGTCTAATTAATACATAATTTTCGTGTCTGAACAAGAGTCTATCGCTAAAAACCCAGTTCATCTCCTACAACCTCCAAAGCCTCTCTCAACAGGCTACCAACCTTCTCATCACCAACCACACCAGATGCTCGTACAATAAGAGGATATAATCTCAGCAAATGCTTCCTCTCATCACTCTCAATATTATCCAATTCTGGAATTGCGCTCTTATCACTCTTCAGCTCGACCAGCTTCTGCAGAATCCATAATAATTCCCTTCGTTGGCTCAGGGGTTGGGGCATCTTGCCTCGCAGAGGCTGATCGGCGATGTAAGCCCTCAGTGTCAGCGCGCATCGAAGTATAAGGAACGGAGCAGCTGTGCTAGCAATTCGCGTGTGAAGAGTTACAGGTGACTCGGCGAACTGACTATGCCTTGGATCTGGTGATTTGGGTGTTGGGGGTTGAATGACAATTGTTGGCTCATCCTTAGCGACAACCAAACCAAACAGCACTTCACAGGCGACATAAGCCATCTTCACACGCTTGGTCGGCAACACCGATACTGTTCGCCCTGCGCGAGGAGCATAGAGGGCTGATAAGCCCTTCTCGTGTGTGCCGTTGATGATCGACTCTTCATCTGGCGATGGAGCATGAATTACTGAAGTCTTGAAAAGACTTTCAGCATAAGCCTTGCGGGCCTTTTCAGAAACAGCTGCGGCTCCAAGTGCCGGAATAATGAGTTCTCGCAGCTTTTGGAAAGATGCAATGTCGAACTCTTCGTCGCCTGCGAAGTCGGTACCTGGAGGAGCAACACTGCAATCCGCGCTCATGATACCATCAGCAATGGCGACGATCGTGGTCCAGATATTCTGGGCAACTCCGCTTGGCAGCTCGAGGCTCGTAATCTGCGATAGAGTTGCTTCTAGGATGGTAAGTGCTGTAGATGTAGCTAGCCTCCACGGTTGCGTCGATTTCGTTATCGTAGGGAAACCATATTTTAACTCAATGGGCTTGCACAAAGCCTTCAAAGCCTCGGAGAAGGAGTTGCTGCGGTAGATGTCTGAGTCCTTCGAGTGCTCGAGAATAAGCTTCTCGAGTGTCTTCATGCTCGCTTTTGAAAGCGCAATATAAGTACGTTTAGGTCCTGGCTTTGAGAAGTTGGCCTCCATGAAAGGCAAGACCAGAAAATCCGCAACTTGAGTAATCATGGCCGATGGCGCTCCTTCAACATCCGTTCGAATCATTTGAACAGCTTCAAGAATATGTGCCTGTAAAGGTGTCACATATTCAATATCTTGGACGTAATTGCCAACTGAGGCTTCGTCCAAAGTCTCTCGAAGAAGTGTCAGAATTCTACCAACTCGTTTCACTTCAAGATCTTCCTGAACAAGTCGATAGATCTCTGTCAAGGCAGATACATATGCAATCAGACAATTCTGGTTGTCTTCCGCCTTTTCATCAACAGGCTTAGACGTAGGAACTCCTCTTGCCCACAAATCCCATGCAATATCGATTGCTGTCTTGCTGAAGACAGACTTGCCCTCAGTGTTCGTCTGAGACAAAATATGAGCAAGCGCTTTAAAGGTTGCGGTGTTGATATCAAGGACTTGAAAGTCAAGTAGGGTAGTGAGATGAGAAAGTAACTCTTGCCATAGGTGATCGAATGAGGGATGGCCTGTAAGGATATCAAGGTAATTAGCGAGGAGGCTAGAAATACCATTGAGAACAACAACGGCAGTCTCAGTCCACTCAGCCCGGTCACTATCCTCAGTATCCTCTTCCTCATCCGATTGTAGAACTTTGATTTCCTGCTCGATCGATGACAAGAGCTTAAAGACAACGGACTTTACACATATCGACCAAGACTCAGGGCTGAGTCGATCACCATAGGCATCAAAGATCCTGAGCAAAGTCTGGATTGCACTATTGCGAAGCTCAAGCCTGTCATCAGTGGTGACATTGGTCAGTCGCAGCAGAAGCAACATCCACAATGCTGCATCAGAGCTCTTATGACCATGATCAGCTGCCATCTTTTCCAGATCAGGAAGCTCGGTGTTTTGCATCATGTCTGCAGTAATGGCGAGAGACTCATTCTTCGCTGAGAGAAAGTCTGACAGCACCCAGAAGAACGTCACCGTCTGGGAAGAATTAGTAATATTACCCTCATAAAGTTATTAGCAACTTACAGTCAAAGCAATGTTGAGATCATCATCTTGTGAGCAGAACTTGTAAAGATTATCCACCAGTATCAAGAAGCATGAGTTTGGTAGTGACGCTAGAAAGTCTGAGCAGATGAGTTGGAGAGAGTTGAAAGACGACCTAATAAGTCTTGCTGATCGGGTGTCGAGAAGAATGGGGTTGGCCACTGAGCCACGGCGGTAAGCTGGATCGAATTCCCTGGTGATAAAGATGGTGCCAATGATCTCAAAGGCTATGTCCCAGCCCTTGACCAATGTTTCTCCGTTGCCCTCAATAATGCTTTGAAGACCATCGAGGATGATTTTGTGAATATCGATATCTGTCGAATGGCTGGCAAGAGAAACCTCTCGGTCACCTTTCAGGAGAGGCGCGAGCGACCTACGGAGGGCCTCGAAGAACCGAAGCTGAATCTCACCACGAGCCTCCTCAGGCAGGGAAGATGTGACATTAGCAGCCTCCAGAACCAGTTTCACAAGAATATCTGCTGCCCTGGTTCTGACAGATGAGTTCATAGATGAAGAGGTGAGAGTGTCAATCAGCTCATTAGTCAACACGTCCCAACCAGATTCTTCTGGACTGTACTCCAATAATCTCTCGATGTTTATTGTGGCAAGCTCACCAAGCTTAGCGAGTGCGAATTGGTCTTCTTGAGTTGACCCAGAACTCATCTGCTGGCCAGAAAACCTACGGCCCTGTACAACGGGAGCCTTGAGCTGTTGACCATCAGACGGCGACTGCGGCTGAGCGGTGGTCTCAGGCTGCTCAACAGGCTTCTGTGTCAGCAAACTACAGACAGCCGCTACCACTTTCAGGAATGACTCATTAGGAAAGTCAACCGTGCTCTCGATAAGTCTAGATGCCGCTGTTTCAACCGCACGAACCTCGGAGCCGAAGTTGGCCATCAACGTTGCAGCTTCACCATCACCGCCTGCATCGGGTCCTCGGTTCATGGTTGGTGTCCTGCCAGGAGATTTTCCGCTTACGAAGAGGACAAAGTCAGCCTGTTGAAGTGTCTCCAGAATGATACTCCAAGCTCCTGCCAAAGTTGGACCAAGCGCTATGCCCAAGTTCAGAAGTGCCCGGAGGCATAGCAAATTTCGAGTATTTAGAGAAGCGACAGAAGCATCAAACGAGGCCTGTCGTCCTTTGTCAGCCGTAGGGGTAGTGGGTGTCAGGCTATCAACGCTCAGAAGGCCCCGGGCGTTACTGAAGAGACTGCCATCGGTTGGTGTGCTTGGTGTTTGTGGTCGAGGCTGGCCAGCATTGACACAAGCTGTAAGAACGTTAGGTGGGACGGCAGCTTTGCCCAAAGTTGTAAGGAATGCATCCCGAGGAGTCGATAATTGTAACAGTCCAGCCACATGGGCAAATCGTTGGAAGGCACGGACTAGCCCATGATAATATTCGGAATCGAGTGCAGCATATAAGAAGGTTGAACAGGTCGCAAGGATCGCAGGCCAGCACTCCTCAACGATTGTAGCACAGATCTTGACTTCAGAATGGAGAGGATGGTCCTCTAAGGAGAGGGGGTTCAGTGGAACTGGGTTCTTCTTAAAAGATGCCGACCTTTCCATCTTTCCTCTGGGCGGAGTACTCTCTTGCTCAGACGGCGGCGCAGGTGAGTCCCGACCAAATTCTTGTCGAGAAGTTCGTCTTCGATTTCTTGTCTCATTTGGGACTGTAAGAGGCAGTATGAACTTGGCTAGACCGTCAGATACAGACGATATACAAGCCAACACCAGGCTGTAGAGATACGACTCTGGTATAGTAGGTGCCTCAGTCTTATCGAGCTGATCAATACAAGGAACCCGGACTGAGCTGAATTGAGTGCTGATACCCGTTGTTGTTGTCTCTGCACCAACTGGCCCTGTCATCAGACCTGTCATGCCACTCGCTTCAGCAATGGCTTGCTCAGAAGAGCCATTTGTGCTTGAGCTAGTCGTAGGGAGTGACGATGAATGGCCCAGCCCAATTACAGCAGGCTTTTCTGTGCTTAAGCGCACGAAGGTAGCGATCAAGGGCTTAAGGACATCTTTTTCTCCCTCTTTAGCATCGAACATTGCGTAGGTACGCCTGAGCAAGGCATGATCCGCAAAGATTCCACGGAAAACTTCCATGCACAACGCTCTCTTCCAGACGGTTTCATCTTGATCGAGAATTTGTGTCAGAACAGTCAGCGCCTCACCACATTCTGATGGCAATATGCCGATGTGCCTACGCAGCATAGTGTACAGAATGCGCACCAGGCGTACTGTGGTCGCGAAGTTCGGTTTCCCCTTCAAGGCCCCAATGAGGAGTGGCATTACTCTGCTTCGTAAGATCTGAGCCTGCTCGGGGTGGTTACTGAAAACGGTGGCATGATTTGTAATGACGGATTCGATGAGTTCCAGGCCGAAAGTCTGTGGAAGCCCCGAAACGCGGATGAATTCTGGTCTCTGGTTTTCGGTCATAAGGCACAGATCGTTGAAAATACGGTAGGCATCGGTAGCTGCGGGATGGTTCTCTGAATATTCAGCATCATTTGCCGTAGGCGTATCGCCTGCTTTCTTGTCTTCAGCGACAACTTTGTCAAAGACAGACACGACCAGTTGCTGTAGCGTCGCTGCTGATGTATGGTTCACAATGGCATTTTTGCTACTTTGGAGAGTAAAACAAATGTTGAGTGTCGTCACCAACAAGTTTCCTTTAAGATCTGAGGCATAATTTTGAACAAGTGAGGGTAGCGCTTGCAAGATCTTGAGCTGCACATCCAGACCAGCTGAGGTGGCTTGCATCAAGGCCTCGAGCACTTGGTTCAGCTTTGAGCGCGGAAGAGCTTGCGCAACGATGAGACGTTGAAGACAGACAATAGCGATGGCGGTAAACTTTGCATTTTTGGTACCACATGCGATAATGAATGGGTTGACAAAGTTGGGCTTTTGAGATAGCTCTGTCTCGAGTCAGATATAGCTTCCATGGACTAACAGGGGGTAGCTTGCGGACCTTCAGGCGCTGTTTGTTCAGAAGGATTTCTCAAGTTCTTCAGTTCTTCTAACGATTTCTCCGCAGCCTGTATTCATCATAAGCTAGTATTCTTTATGGCGACGAATAAAGCAGCTCACTTGTCGCAAATCATTATGTTTCCTCTTGCTCTCCTGGATAAGATTGGCCAGCTCCGTGGCAAGGAGTTGCGTCGTCATCTTGGGCAATCCGCGCGAGTTCTCGGCTCAGAACAGAGCATGTGAGTTCTCTGCAGGTCCATGCAACTGAAGAGCCCGAATTCTTTTGTTGTTCGATGATGTATCTCTCCTTACGGTGCGTTGATGCTCGTAGGCAGTGATGTGTCCCTTGTAGATGAGGCGGCAGAATTACTCACCGCCTGCTATTCACGTGTTGGAAGAGTGACCCTTGCAATCATGCAAAGATGCGCCTTCATCATGACTTCTTCAGAACCTTGTTAGAACTTGTTTATTTTCATATGGTTTGCTATTCTCTTATCCTATGTAGTTTTATGAAATACAGTGCAATTGCCTTTTGAGTACTGATAGTTCGCTACTACTCCAATTTGAGCGGCGGTTCAAGCATCTCTATCAAACACCATCTCCAAGAAGCTCAACAAACCTCTTGACCCGATAGATAAGTTTTCCTAGAGCACCTCTCGGATTCTCGACGAACGGTGTGTAAAAATTTGGGGACGCAACTCACACATATCCATGACTCATTACGAGAAATTGTTCGTTGAAGAGCTGTGATAAGGTTAAGAGGTTAAAAGAGGCTTCAACCCCAAGGCACAAAGGTAAAAAACACCGATAAATACATATAGGCAATATACTCATTGCCCTCATTTTTCGCTAATATCTTGCTTTTGGCTGAAAAGCTAGATATTCTGATGACTGACTCCAAAAGTGTATAAATAAGTGCCTACTGCAGTGTAGTGTGCGGTCGGCTCAGAAAGTCAAAGGCATTATAATATCCATCGACTTGAGCCTATAATCTCTCCTACAAGCCAGCATATTCCATCATGGCTCAGGACACCCTGCCTCACGTACGACCAACAGTCTCCAAACACGGACTCCAGATCTTACTTAGAGCGCTCGGACTCGACAGCACCCGTTCCGGATACAGCAGAGGCGCTGATACTGATACCGTTCTATTATCAATCGACTTTGAGAAGACCGACAATCTAATGGGTGGGTTTTCTCAAAGTGATGATAGTCAAGTGGGACTCGCAATTCTGAATATCAAGGACCTTTTTGCGCCACAGGAGAAAAAGAATATCATATCGACATATAACCTGGTGACAGGATCACCGTCGTATATCTCCAAGGCCTCGAAGAAGTTTCTATTCGGGCAGTCAATGATAATCAACCCAACCAGAATACTAAAGAACATCCAATCAATCATTCCGAGAGATCGACCTATTATCCTCGTTGGCCACAATGTCAGGGTTGAGTTACGGATATTAGCTCGATTGGGATTTGATTTACCATCATTGAACGCTGAGATTATTGATACTGCTAGTATCACTAATGAAGTTTTTGGAGGTGCAGGTTATTCCTTACGGGAAGTGTTGACTGCTCTTGGCTGCCCTTTCAATAATTTGCATAGTGGTGGGAATGACGCAAACTTCACATTGAGAGCTTCACTCCTTCTAGCGGCTCAAGGTTGCGTTAATCATGGTCATGCCACGATTAGCACTCTGAGGATGATTTCTACTGAGCCAATCCCACATCGAGTAGATCCCGAAGTCAAAGCAGCCAAGAAAAAAGAGAAAAGAGCCGCAAGAAGTCGGAAGCAGCAGTCTAAATTCAGGAGTATTGATAAACAAAATGAGATTCGTGCTGAGCGTTCAGCTCGGCGAATGTCAGGACAGGAGGGGATATTCGGAAGTGAAGTAGCTATTTCGTTGGGAGGGTACTGGTAATACGCTGGTGCAGTGTGGACTTGTAGCTAGGGTATATAAGATTATTATATCAATTGCTGGTCCCTAACTTCCACTATAATCGAATGCCTAATACATATATAAATATATATAAACACTTGGGACGGGCGGGGTTGCTCACGAAGTGAAGCAGCTGTCTCGCTGTGAGGGCAATGATGATACGTTGATATAGCTAAGGCTTACAATTGGACTTCCTCGTCAACACGGATAACCTGCCATATCTATCGCCTCAAAGTAACTTTGTCCCAAGACACTAGCAGGCTCGCAAAGCATCCCGCAAGAACCCTTCAATAGCTAAATCTTGAGATTCTTTACAAGTTCTTTACTCAGTATCATGATTCAAGTCGATGGATCGATTGAATACTAAAACTCTCAACTCATACGTACTACTAAATGATTGAACAGAAGGAAACCTGCAATCAATCCAAGTTCGTGCGGAACAGAACTACATGTGCGTGGTGGGCCAACGTCGCACATGCATCATCTGAACATAGGATCCAGCTTCTAGCGAATTCGTGCAACATATAGTCTAGTAAATCTCTTTTTGTGGGTTTTTGGAAATTTTACCCAAATGACTGAAAATCCGACTTGGCCCAAGCCTCAGTTCTAATAGAAGGACGCCGCTTGCTGGCTGTTAGTTCGCAACTGCGGCTTCATCGAAACGACCGAACCTACCAACTCCATAACCTTGTTTTTTCACCTTGCTTTCTAGTATCTAAGGACTTTAAACGGGGACGTTGTTGAAGAGGTAAGACACGGATTCTCCGTTGTGAGTTCGTCGAATAGCCTACGTGTTTGGTCAATATCACGATGCACCCACAGATGTGATGCCACGTACCTCAGCAAGTGTTCCGGACACATCAATGACCTTGAGCTTGGGGCATCGCTCAATCTTGTCACCCACTATTGAAGTTAGCAAACCGTGTGAACACGCAACGCGCACAAGCGATGCACAAAGCCGGTTCAAAGCTTACAAGGAACAGCTGGGAAAGGTTAGCAAAGGTCTTTGAGATGCACATATTGGGTTACTTACTGTTGGTGACAACGAGGCCAGAGAGGCATGAGTTGTTAATGGTATCGATGGCCTTACCACTCAAGATACCGTGAGTAACAATCGCATACACCTCCCTGGCGCCATGCTCATTGACGGTGGCAGCAGCCTTGGCGAGCTATAATGAGGTTAGCCTGTGTCACTTACAAGATGTTACACATAGCTTACAGTGCCACAGGTGTCGGCCATGTCGTCAACAAGAATGGCGACCTTGTCACTGACATCACCGACAAGAACCATGCGACCAACAACGTTAGGTCGGGGTCGTTCCTTGTGGATGAGAGCGAAGCCGGTGTTCAGGCGGTCAGCAAGAGATGTAGCACGCTTGGCTCCACCGGCGTCGGGAGAAACGATGACACAGTTGTCGACACTAAGGTTCTCGCGGATCCAGCGAAGCACGGAAGGTTCAGCGTAGAGGTTGTCGACGGGGACGTTGAAGAAGCCTTGAATTTGCGAGGCGTGAAGATCCATTGTGATAACATGATTCTGAGTCATGGTCAGTAGGTTGTCAAACATCATGTTAGTGAAACACGTACGCAACCAGAAACCTGGAGCATGTTTGCAATGAGCTTAGCACTGATGGGAGCTCGTGACTTGTCCTTCTTGTCTTGTCGCGCATAAGGAAAGCTGGGGATAACAGCAGTGATCCGTCTGGCCGAGGCAGTTCGACAAGCATGAATCATGATGAGCAACTCCATGAGGCCATCGTTGACATCTCCAGGAGCAGTAGACTGAAGAATAAACACATCCTCGTCACGAACAGATTCTCCGATAGAAACACTAGTCTCTCGGTTGGAGTAGTTCAAGCTCATAGTGTTTGCGATATCAATGCCGAGCCTGAGATACATCAGCTACTGATACCCTCATTTACAGGCGCAGCGTCATCGCCAGAGATTGGAGGAGGAGCGCAAAATGAGGATAACGTACCGACTGGCGACCTTGGCACTGATCTCCGGGTGGGAGCTCCCCGAGATGAGTTTGATTTCGTTCGCCATTTGGTCCAACATTGTCAAAGAAGGGAAGAGAAAAGAGCGGGGCGAAGAATTTTTGGCGGCGAGGAATAAATAACCGTGAGCGCAGTCCCTCGGTCAGGATCGGGAAGTTCAGGTATGTGATTCAGTTCGATGATCAACGCCTGGGAATAGGCTGAACGTGATGCACAAAAGAGGACGAGGTTTGTTTTGTTAGGAACCAGAAGGAAGATCAAATAGCCTGACTAAGATCAAAAGTCAACCTACAATGCGGTTCAAAAGTTTTCCATCTTCGGGTGTCGAGTTGTGGAGCAGTCGGGAGCCAGAATACTTTGTATACCAAAAGGCTAAAGGCGCTGGGTCATGTGATTGATGTCGTCTTCATCCCTTTTGATTGACCTGAATTCGAAGTAGATTTACGGAGGCTGAACTCTAAAATGTGTAGGTATGGGCTTGAGGTGTAGAGGTCATGATGAGCAAAACTAGACATAACCGTCAGCTGCTCTTGGGGTTCAAGAATAATTCAAGACAAGCGGCTTGATATTCTATGGTGAGATTGTACCAATCCCGATAACAATGTGCCGGGGTTATAAACTGGGGAAGGGTATAAACTTTTGGTCTTCTTATGATGTGATTTATGACATGATAACTCTCCAACTCGATGAGAAATAACAGCCTCAAATATGTCCAACAAGTCTCCGAATTCCATTCCACGCTCTCAATTCCTCAATAGAATCAATTCGACGTCATCTCAGCTCTTATCACTCCGCGTCTATAAAGACAAAGAACTGCCCCCAAGTGCCCTCGCCCCCCTCTATTACCGGCTTGCACCGGAACCTTACCAGGATAAAACTGGAGCAGACTCGAGTTGCTTTCTTTCTTTAGTCGTTTCGCCCCAGTCAGACCCTTCCGAGAGCATCATTTGTCAAATCGCACGACTTATCTTAACTAAGCAATCTTCAACTCGGCGACTGATTTACGACTTTACGATTTTTATATTCCAACGACCGACCATTACACCCCAATCGAGCAGCCACTTCCTCTCTACGCACTCTCGAGACTATCGCATCAAACAGAAAAGCAAGCGCCACGTGATCCCGCATCTCGTTGAACCAGTGATTTGATGCCCCGTCACAACCTTTCGCCTTCAAACTTCACCGCTTGCCCTCCTCATCTATCTCATGCAAACCATGTTGGATCCGGGTCATCTTCCAGCATGGCACACCATCATTCCTTTTCGCCGCGGCTGAGTCCCGCTCTTGCTTCTACCTCGTCTCTCCACGATATGGCCCGCAACCGAAAACTCCGCCTTCTCGTCGCCGCCACTGGACCCCGCGATACGTCTTGGGCGCAAGCACTCGTCGTGCGCCTCTCGAAAAATCCACAGATTGAAGCGCGAGCTATCGTCGACGATGTAGTCCCGCGATTGACACAAACGATAATTGTTATGCAGAACCGGGGATTGGCTATGGGAGCCGGCGATCGGGCCGACGATATCGAATTCTATCGGCAACAAGCATTCGAACTAGTAGAGTGGGCAGATCTGATGGTCTGCGTGCCACTCGATGCAGACAGCATCGCAAAGATGCTGGCAGGCGTTACAGATACATTCCTTGGTGAAGTACTCAGAGGATGGGATACCCAAAAGAGCATTGTCTTGGTCCCCGGCATGAGCACACATATGTGGTCAAACCCAATGACCAAGAAACATATGAGTAAATTGCATCGGAAATGGAATTGGATACGTGTGGTGACGCCGATATTATGGCATTACGAAGGATCGCCAAACCCGAAACGAGTACCCAACTGGAACGGTTTTAACGAAGTGCTGGGCATTATAAAGAACCAAGCCGACTTGCTGGGATTGGGGAGAGATGTTGAGGTCGCCACCGCAATGGCAATAACTGATAATGCGGACGTAACAGTCCAATCCAAGCTACCGCCGGAAATTTGGACCATCATCCTTGATTATGCAGGAGACTGGGAACTTGCGAAGGCTCTAGGAATGTACACCAACCTACCGATGCCCTCACCATGGACAAGTCAGCCCAGAGACCGTAACGATCCGTTGAAGGTGTACGAGCACGAGCTCGAGTGGACAGTGCTGACATGCAATTCCGCGGCGATATGCAAAAAGATATCGCAATCTCCACCAGAATTCAACGATATATCAGCACTGGTTATTAAACTCGTGATCAAATTTGGTCTCATTGATGTGTTGGCGTATATGGAAGCCAACCGCCCTGATCTTTTTAAAGCATTTGACGGAACGACGTTACCAACCAAAGCCTCCGCTTATTATCCACGCACTGATGTGCTGGACTATTGGAAACAGAGCGCATGGTTCAGAGATCGTCATGTATATGATGCAGAAGCTGTCGATGGTGCCTCAAAGTTTGGGCATGTTCGTGTTTTAGATTGGTGGTGGCGTCGGTCTGGATTGAACATGCGTTATACAGAGTCTGCACTGGAGCAAGCTAGCGGGAATGGACATCTCTTGGTTCTCGAGTGGTGGCGCGACGCAGCAGCACAGGACGACAAGGTCGTTCTACGACCGGGCCGGTCACTATTATGGGCGACACAACATGGACAAGCTGATGTGTTGCGGTGGTGGGACGCTTCAGGTATCCCTGCTGCTCATGGTGACAGCGTTGCCAAGATGGCAAGCCGCTGGGGTCAAGTCGAGGTCTTGGAAACCTGGAGACGGCTGAAAGGAGATGACAAGCTCGTGTTTGACGCCGAGGTTCTCGTTTCACCGACCATATTCAAGCACTTGGCGGTGCTTGAGTGGTGGCGTAACTTTGCTCATGGAGAGCTCGAGGGTATGGAGGGACGAAAGCAGATGGTAGAATTCCGGACGTGCAACATCGAAGAGGCTCTTGAGGACAGCATAGGAGATCAGAGCGCAGTTCGACGATGGTGGACACAGAACGGGTTGAACCTAGGACTGCGAGACGAAGAGTGGCTCAAGACACGGTATCTTTAGAGCACACCTAGACTGTGAGACTCAAACGGCCACGACTACGCCACAACTCAAGGATGGAGACCAGCCCCGATCCCGGGGCATTGGGTCCAGAATAGGTGTGGCAGTTTGGATCCTTGCATGGCATTAAATGCATGTGCCGCATGGTAGAGTAGGATCAATGGAGGTGCCGGCTAGTGCTAGCATCGGGTAATGGTGATCATGTTGACGTTCCTGGCATTGGTACATATCTTGGAGCGCAGGCGTCATTTGACATTGATTGAGGAGTCTCTTGTTGAGACTGGTTTACGTTATTCAGGCATACGGAGCGTTTCTTTTGATAGGAAAAGGCAGGGTATGGGATACAGGTTTAGGAAGACATGAAAGCGTGAACTGGTAATAAATATCAAAAGTTACGTTTGTGCAATTTGGTCAGAGCACATGTGATGTGAAGTTCGTGACACAAACATATCATCTCTTTGAGTATTTCCAGCTGGGCAGCATATGCTGATCGTAAGAGCGTCTATCCATAGCACTTTGACAAATGGTTCACATTGAGAGACGTATCCATGATTCAGCATCGGATGTAATCAGACGAGTTACTATGCCTATCATCTTGGCATCAACCGCCAAGATGAAGCTGATATCTGGGGGTGGATCCTCACGATGAAGACGTCTGATGCCGAAAAATCAGTCTCGTCGACCGGGCCGGTTCATTCGAAGAAATAGGTAAGAGAACACGACTAGGAAATAATAGTCTGATGCCCGACTACCGACGGCTCAATTGTTAGTTTTCAAGCTTATTTTCAGCTACGATTTCGGCTTGAGCTCAGTTTTGTTATCGTGACAAGGATTGCACTTATTCTCCACACACACATAAACACCCCTAGCTCGATCAGATGCCGGTTCCTGTGTGTCTCAATTCTCTTCTAGAAGACATCTCTACCCATTCACGAGGATGAGGATAGGTTCTATACTTGTCTTGTGGCGCTGGGCTTACAGTAGTTCGTGAGGACGTAAGGAACCGGGATGATATACCGATGCTAGGAACCGGGTGAGCAACAGACTCTTTTTTCAGCCTCTTTATACTGAAAATGGAGACATTCGTAGAGTCGAAGATGAGAATGATACAAGAGGGGCCGGGTGGTTCCGTGCCCACAGTTTCATTGCAGTCCGCTGGTTCGTTGAGAGAAAAAGATGGCACGGCGGTGATGACACTTGATATTGATCAAGGTGCCCAAGTTTTCATTACGTTTCGCTGGCTCGATATTCGTGGGGCCCCGCGAGCCCAGGACTCAGGATTCTCCAGATTTTTATCTGGAGAGATTTCACCTTGTTTGCTGGAGCTTGCGGGGGAGTCAGAGATCTTGACAGATGGATAGATCTGGGGAAGTGCTGTAGCTGGGTATGAGTTGAGTGAAGGCATTCGCAGAAATTTTGTGCTGCAGATTTGGAGAAATACAGATGTTGGATTGGGGTTTGGTAGGTAGGTCCTAGGCTCACTCTAGACTGCATACAGAACAATTCCGCATTCTCCATTCTCTTATCTCTGCCAGAATTGTCCTTCTCCAACCAAATTAGGCGTGGTCAGGGGTGTTACTGATAAGTAGACAGACCCATCTTCTTTGCAGGGTTTGTATCAGAGGACAGACAGCAAGTCAGGTCAGGTCAGGTCAGGTCAGAATATCACTCTAAACTACAATCGACAAGCTTTTCCTTTTCTCCAATTCTCCTCTCTTGTTTGGTCTGTCCTTGAAAAGGAATATATCAATTGGGCACAATATCACTCACGTAATAATGACTCTCAATGAAATCGGCCAGAGTCTGACCAGACCAGACCGGGATCATACACGCTTAAACCCATGCTTAAAATTAACCTAACTCACGAATGATTGCAAGTTTTCTACCATCTTCCCCGCATTTCTCCTCTCGTTCTCGTGCCACTGCAGAAAGAGACTTCCTCTAGCGCGGTAGTTTTGCTTTGTTCTGCAAGTAACCGCTTTTTCGGTACCGAGTACCGCACCTGATGATGAACCTTTCCCCACACGATGCTGAGCAAATGCGGTACGAGAGCCGCTGTATTTCATTACGTACGAGATGGAACTTGACCTTGTCTGGGGTAAGAACCTTGCATCGGAGCCGCGTGTGTTGGGAGTGTGTTTGCTTCGGAGCGCGCTGGAGCTGGGCTGTTGGAGATGTGCTGATGACCTCGGGGTAACAGTACTCGGTATAGCCGTTGGACTGAGCTAAGTTCAAGGGAAGGGCTCTGTAATGGGAGAAGAGGAGCCCAATGTCACTGTTTGATGATCATGGCTTACCAGGGAGGACTAATGAGCGACTTTCTCGTCAACTCACACATACACATTGCAAAGAACTCTCTCTTTCATATGATACAACTCACGAGCCCTCATTGCCATCTATCAACCAAGCTTTAACCGCGGTGGATTCTCCCTTCTTGTCCCGTCTTGGCCACGCCGTGAAACTGCCTATCTCTCTCCTCTCATCCACTACCACTCTGATAACCCGTTGCCCGCAGTCCCCATACCAAAGAGACAAGGATCTGTCCCCAATTCTGGCTAAACCTGGCCTCGCCTGTCTTGGCAGCGCCTCTAGCGCTCCCCCAAACACCACGGAAATCCTCCCTCAAGCCATCACTTACACGGAAAATCCTACACTACACACACACAATCGCTGGAAAAGGCCGAGTCATGGCTCCTCTGCTATTCCCCCACATAATGGCACTCTGTCGCCCGTACTTACCATTTTGAGACGATACAACCGGCCCGGTTGAGGTGAACTCGATCTCACCTCTCTGCTGCTTTAGATGATCAGCAGTGTTTGACACGCCGTTGAATGCATTGCTTATCATGCCCCTGTACCTAAAAGCATATCCGTTACCGCGGTGGAGAGCTTGGCCTAGCGCTGCATACCTTTCTCACCTCCATATGTCCTACATCGGGGAACTTGAGCTTTCTGGTATTGGGAATGCCATACCTCTACCTCCTTGTCATGTTAATCGACATGATGAGCTCCTCTTACAGAAAACCGGGCCGGTGGTCATGATCCATAATCTTGATCATGGTTACAGTCAACTTGATTCTTAAAGGGCGATCTTCCCCCCTCCCTAGATGTTCTTATATCCAGGCTTATGTCTCCACGACATTGCTCCCATAACCTCATCTTCATTCCACTAAGAGTCCCTGCTCTTGTAAAAGATTGAGTATTCAAGACTGATCTCGTCTTTGTTAAAACTACCCTTCATCATGGGTTATCAAGAAGACCCCGAGTCAAAAGCCGTCGAGGCTCCCAACGTTTCAGACACTTCACCTGGTGTCTTGATCGATCACAACTCCGTCGATAGAGAATATGGCCGAACCGTACGAGGTCTCTCCCCTCGACATGTTCAGCTCATGGCCATCGGTGGCTCCATCGGTACCGGTCTCTTCGTTGGTATCGGTGGTGTTCTCTCCAAGGCTGGTCCTCTCTCTGTCGTTCTCGGTTACTTGATCTGGGGTGTCTTCTTCGTCTGGCCTTGCAACTTGTGTGTTGCCGAGATGTGCTCGTACCTCCCTATCCGTGGTTCCATCTTTGAGCTTGCTGCCCGTTTCGTCGACCCTGCACTTGGTACGTTTTGCATACGAATGTTATAGAGCTTCAGCTAATGTGGAATAGGATTTGCTATGGGATGGACATATTTCTACGCCGGTCTTATGCTTGTTTGTGTCGAATACAGTGCTGTAGCGACACTGATGCAATATTGGGTTCCTGATATCAATCCTGCGGCTTGGGTTGCAATGGCCATGGTCGTTTGCGTTCTACTCAACGTTGTTGCTGTCAAGTAAGTACAAATCACAAAACTTCACGCAGCGACAGCTCTAACAAACGTTCCAGGTACTATGGTGAGGCTGAATTCATCATGGCTTCTCTCAAGGTTATCCTCCTCTTCGGTCTCCTCTTCATCACTCTCATCACCATGTGCGGTGGCAACCCCAACGGCGACGCATACGGATTCCGATACTGGAAGGGCGGCAAGGCTATGCAACCCTACCATGCCGAGGGAGATCTTGGTAAATTCTGTGGCTGGTGGAAGGTTGTTCTCTACGCTGGTTTCACCATTGCTGGTCCCGATATGATCTCTCTGTCCTCTGGTGAGATCGCCAACCCTCGACGAACTATTCCCCGAGTCGCCAAGCTCATCTTCTACCGACTTGTTGGTTTTTATGTCTTTGGTGTATTGGCTGTCGGTATCATCTGCTCTTCTGATGACAAGCGTCTGCTCGGTGCTATTGAGAACAGCGCCGCTGGTGCTGCCGCTTCTCCCTGGGTCATTGGCAGTAAGTCATACTTTCTCCTGAAAACACAAACACAGTGCTAACAAACAAATAGTTGAGAACCTTGGTATCCACGGTCTCCCCAGCTTGATCAACTTCCTCATCCTCACCTCTGGTCTCTCTTGCGGTAACGCCTACCTCTACTCCTCTTCTCGAACCCTCTACGGTCTTGCTCGCGATGGCCAGGCCCCTGCTTTCCTCATGAAGTGTAACAAGGCTGGTGTCCCAATTTACTGTGTCCTCACCGTCAGCGTCATCAGCTGCATCACCTTCCTTGTCGCTGGCGAATCCTCCGTTACCGTTTTCTTCTGGTTCGTTGACCTCACCACTACCGGCCTCATCGCCACCTACACCATGATGATCGTTGTCTTCATCGGTTGGTTCCGCGCTCGCAACGCTCAGGGCATGGACAAGTCTACCCTGCACTACATCGCTCCTTTCAATCCTTGGGCTGCCTACCTTGGTCTCTTCCTCGGTGTCACTGCCCTCCTCTTCATCGGATTCGACAAGTTCGAGCCTTGGAGCACTCAGGGTTTCGTCACCAGCTACTTCTGCCACGCTTATGCTGCTATCCTGTTCATTGTCTGGAAGGTCATTAAGAAGACCAAGTTTGTCAACCCTGAGACAGCCGATCTTGTCAGTGGCAAGAAGGAGGTTGATGAGGAGTGCAAGCACTGGGAGGAGGGTGGTATCGAAGAAAACTATAAGCGTGAGCTTGCTGCTATGCCTTTATGGAAGAGGTGCTGGGAGCGTATGTGGTAATCGGGAAGGATATAGCTCGAAACTATACAGATTTCGTGGTCCAGGATATGTCTGGCAGTAACACTCCAAATATATGTTCATTTAAGTTACGTTGTGCCTTTCAGTCGGCGATGTGATTTTGTAGTTGAACTCACTCTGTCCTAGAGCAATGTGATCTAATCCTGAGGTTTCTGTCTGTACGACATCCCTCTGGTCTTCAGATTGTCGGCCTTAATGGGATGTCCATGCCTATACAATTGAAGCCTTGACAAGAGCCGCAGCTAGGCATAGGCAAGATACCCGACTGTTCCAAGATCAATTTGGTCTGGACAATTCATGGACCCAGGAGTAATTCTACCAGGTCTCTTTATGGCCAGTTATCGATATAGTGTAGTGATCTATCCAGCTACTCAAATCGACATCAGGACAATGGTTAATTCAGCAACGTATCGAACTTGAACAGTCTCTTAGCATCAATCCATTCACATAAGAGCAGAAAGCAGATTTCAAAACATCCATAACATTTAAAATATTGAAATCAAGAGTAATGCAAATAAGTGCACTGGCAAACCGTTTTGATGAAAGCGAGATTTTACCATGGCCTTCATGCCTACCCTGCACCTCAGCCGTCTCGAAACTTCCCAAGAGCTGCTGACTTCTCTACGGACTACACAACCAACCACATCGATTCTTCACTGGATCATATCCTATCATCTATTGCCACATATTTTCTCTGAGGAGTAGGAGTATCGCTATCAGAAACATGAAGATGCCTTCCAGAACAGGTTGGTTTTGCGAAAAGGCAAGCGATCATCGAATCGACCCATTGCAAAAAAAGCAAAGATGGGATGAAAACTGGTTGACGCATAAACGAAACCAAACAATGTTCCAATACCACATACCCGACTCCATGGAATAAGAAAGTTGAATGCATGCAAGTGTCCCATTGGCCGTATAACGGCGAAGTGCAGACTGTAAACGGACTCAACGTACGGATAGATAATTCGGCATTTGACAGCATTTGATATCTCACAAACACCATGAACAGTTGGCTCCAACATGTGGAGAGACGTTGCAATTGACGCAGCAGAGAAACAAAAAAGCAATGTATATGACCCCATCAAGATGTCAGCTGTGTTTGATGCAACCTACCCAGCTCCATTTCTCTCGGGATCCCATATATCCGAATATCACAGATCCTTTCAGCAGCAGTACGGAGTAGGCTCAATGCAAAGACGGGGCAGTAATTAATCAAGGAATCTCGCAGCTCCAATTATTCATTCAAAGCACAGATAGCCTAAAAAAGCAAAAGCAAAAATAGGAAAACACTGGAGCTATCAAACACCAGGATGGTGTTTCATGTGATATATCGATTTCTTGCTCACAAGGACAAGGCTGTGAGAGAAGAGGCAAAAAGGCCAAAGTTATAACCTGAAACTCAACCAGAATAAGAAAAATAACCAGACGATCTGCTTATTTATTCGGGCAGACCGTTTGTTAACAGTAGGAGTTGGCCGAAGGAAACAAGGTCCTTGCTACTCCCGCGTTTCAGGGGCCGGTCTTTTCGGAGCGGTAGGGCCCGATATGGGATATCGCTTGATGATGAGGATGGGAATAGACGTCAGAGGTTGAATGTAGAACAAACGGAGGCCGAAGAACAGTGAATGCGTTTCGTATCACACCTCATTTAATGATTTATTGGCAATATACAGAATCGAACGATAATCAATATCAAGGCAGAATAGTATGCCCCGGCTTTTGATTGCTCAGTCAATAGTCTTGGCCTGCATGAGTCGCTAGCTGCGGGTTTACAGCATGGGGTGGCTGAAAGTGGCATTTTTTGGTGGACGAACTGTTGTCCACCATATCAGGTCTAGCTAAAAGAACGAAGGAAGGGCATCGTTTGTCCAAGGTAGTGAACGAGCGAACGGACTGTGAATCTTGGTAGACGAACCACGAGGGCGCCTGGGATACAACACCCTGGCTCTGCCTTACCAGCATCATGACAGGCGACAGCTAATTGATAGCTGTGCTTGGGAGGCTGATGATTACGTTTGGTCATCAAATGAAGTATGAAGCTCATTGCATTTGTGATAAATCACGATGGACAAGACCGCCTCCACCGCTAGGGAAATTTCCGGTATGACGCCGGCAATGAGAAGTCAGAGAAACGAGTCATGTTGTGCTGCAAGCCCAGGGGCAAAAAAGCTTGGGATACTAAGAATCTCACGATAGCTTAGCTTTCAGTGGCAGAGAAAGGAAAAGGGAGAAGCTCCTGGCCTGTGAGCTATCCGCCTCTGAAGGGAAAACCTCCGTCGTTAATTTAGCGCTGGTGTTGGTTGTGTTTCCAGCGGGCAATAAACCGGCCAAGATTCCAGTCTCTGATAGACAATGGAGTCTTGTTGGTCTTCTTTCTTTGATATTTGTCCACTGTTTTTCGTTACATTGGATAACCACCTTAGAGGCGTAGGTGCGTTACCCGACAAGATTCGGCTGATTGACACCAAGGATTGAGAAAATCCCTTGGCTCAGCTAAGCTAGGCCACGTATAATTAATTGCTGGCGATTGATTATGCTCAACTTTGAGCTGAGCAAGACGAGGATTTTCATTAGTGACATGTCGCCGCCATCTCCGCTGACGCGGAACCGAGAAGCATGGACCTAGATGAGGTAGTATCGTGCAGAGAGATCTACAATTGAAATATATTGCTATGGAGATTCCAAAGGGATGATATAAACCAAAACAAACTCCATAGAGATGTTCTATCGTAAACGTGAAAAGGGGAGGTTGTGAGGCTCCGGATGACATTCCCGTGCCGCACTATGTGAAGCACGGCGCGCCGATGTGTCTTTGTATTTCGGGAGCCGAACCCAAGGCAAACATGTGGAAGCATGAACCAAGAGCTAGAACAGCTAGCAACGATAAATATGGTAGCTATTTACTCTATGTGGAATGCGTTTGGAACATTCGTGAAACCAAACCGTCAAATGTGCACGGCCTGAATCATCTGATAACGTTTAATATCACAAGATTTGAAGATGGACATCATCTGGTGGTGAGATGGAACCCGAACGGGTGGATTGGCAATTATTCAATCACAATATCCTTACAGCCCCAGCCGAGATTGACAGCTGCGTTGATCAACCCCCTAAGAGGGAGATCTGGGGGACCTCGTGATAGCTGGGCCAAGCAAGGCCTCCATAGCAAACAAACAAGAGCACGCAAGCATCTCGTCAAGCAAATATCCACCAGTCAGTGCCACGGACCTCGCTAGTGAATTCAATCACATCCCTCCCCTGGGTGCTCCGTCATAGGTACGGATAGGTAGTAGTCATAGTAGTCATAGTTAGTCATATGCATGCCATCCCTTCCATCGCTTCCGCTCCCACCACCAACCGAACGCTTCAGGTTGAACACACAGGCACAGGGGGAGCTCGGAGTTCACAAGCAAGAAAAACTTTACCATGGGATGGTCTTCGGCCTTGAGTTAAACATGTGAATCAAGCTTCTGAACTCAATTGTACCTGCAGAAAGTTAATTCGGCTTGCTCTTCCAGGCTTCCTTTTCTAGTTGATGAGAACTTCTGCAAGGATCTAATGTTAAACTAGGGGTGATGAACGACAAGAGGAAGGAGATCGTCGCCGGATCTGAAAAGAAGCAAAGTTGGACTGCCACGATTGGATTGGTTAGATCCCCTGATTAACCAGTCTTGGTATGGGATGGGATGCGAGTTCTTGTGCTGCTTCTGGCTTCTTGTTCCTGGATCCCTTTTCCTTTTCTTCTCTTGTGCTTCTTTGCTTCCTTTCCGCTATGCACCGCCACTTCATCAAAGCTCAAGCTTCAATAACTGATGAACCTTGACCGTTGGAGGGCCTGCGCTCAGACAATGCGCTGCAGTAGCTGAATGAAGCAGGACTTGTCCGTCCAATAGAACAACACGAGCCCTGGTTATTACAGCGGACTTTAAGACATCTTCAGCGGCCTCAACAGTCTTCAGCGCCCTGCTTGTTCAGAGTAGGGGGACCAGCGGGGAGCAGATCCTCTACTGCAGGGGTCCATTTCTTTTTTTTTTTTTACCCTCTCCCATTCCTCCTACCTAGAAGCCAGGGCATGGCTACAGAGCATGGCTAACTTACCACGGTCTGGATAGCGTGCCCGATGGACCCGCGCCGGCCTCACCCCGTCTCTGGAGGCTGGAGCTGGTTGTTCTCTCACGGGGGGACCCCTGGACATGAAAGGGAGGGGAGGGGAGCGTTTGGCTCACCACCGTCACCACCATTCGGCACAATCTAGCAGTCCAAACGGTAAATCCTTGTCCATTCTCTGTTTGAATGCAGAAGGGAGAAGAAGAGATGAGATGAGTTGAGTTGGTTGAGTCGAGTCGAGTTACAGATGAAAACGGCAGCACGAATTGCCGGCGGTAATTGTAGCCAAGACTTACCACTCTGTGCCACTCTGTGGGTTGCAAATAACCAATTCAGGCCTTTACCGGGGAACTTGATTGGACGGGGTAGCTAGGATCGGAAAGATCGAACAGCAATGGAAGGCTTCTCTGCAAGGCACAGATGGTGATAATAACAAGGACCCTTACGGTATACGTGCCGCGCTATAGGGACTCTGAGGCAAATTGCCATTCGTAAATCGAACCTCCAGAGTCCAACAGTGAACTGACCTCAGACTCAGACTCTCAGCTCCATACAACACCGCTAGTCATTCTCTGGAAAGACGTGCCCAATCCCGTAACGTGAGCCTTTGGGGGAAAAGCCATGACTCTCTTTTGACTTTTTGACTTTGTATTGAGCAAATGATGGCGGGGGTGTTAGCCGGGTTTGGCTCTAGCTGGCCACTATTTGCAGGTGGTGTTTATGCTATACCTGACACTGGGCTTCTCTGAATGGGTGAATTGGACGGAGAAGGAGTACAGATTCGAGGGTGATTTACGGAGTACATTTTTGTTTGTACGAATTCGCGCCACCAGACGCTGTAAGGATAGAATACGATAATACCTGACAAGCCATTCCCATTCTCTCTCTTTTGCTCTGATCTTCTTGTGATACTAATTACTATTATTACGATTCTCTCGTGCCAAGTCAACCCCTGTTGTCGACGCACTCCTCAGTTCATGCTCTCCCTCTCTCTTCCACCTGACATGACGGACAGTGGAGGCTCAATCAAAGTCGCTTAGATCTCTCTCATTTGCCCTCTCGCGTGCTGGTGGAGAGTCTTGCCAGGTTCTGATCGCTCGCTCGGGCGGGATTTAAGCAGATTGCGACCGGGGATTGAATTGAAGAGAGACACAGACAGGCTCACACAGAGAGAGTCTTCAGGCTCTTCTTCTTGATCATCATCTCACACCCTCTCCCTCTTAGCGCACGCCTCCTCAACTCTTACACCCCCGTCACTAACTAACACCCATGTCAAGCCAGATCCAAGTCTGCTGAACCCACCTGGACTTTCACCGTCCGTCCCATTCATCTCGACATCTGCTTCTTATTCCTCTGATCCCCCTCCCAATCTTTCCCCCTCCTATACTTGTTATTCAATATCGTTAACGGTCGTTCATTCCATCTAGCGGGAACTCTGTGAGGGGAAGATTCGCAGTAAAGCGAGATTGATATCGCACGGCAGATCGAATATACCATAACGAATCCCTGGCTCGATATGGCACGCCAATAAGACTAGTCTGGAAAACACCAAAAGACGAGGCGACTTCTTAATATTATCTAGCTGCGTCCCATCGGCAAATCGCTTGCGATCGACGACTAATATTTTCCGGGATTGCTATCTACCGCGATAATATTTAGTACCCACGAGCCGCCTCCTTGGCAGCATATTATCAAATCTCCAGTTAACTCTCAACACGACACCGCTCTTCTCCCACATGTTGGGCGAAAGGCAGTTGACCTTGCGCTGACGAGAGAATCCCCACGGGGGGATAATATTCAATCTGGCGACGGAAGACCGGATATAACCGAGAGACGTCGCCGGAATCATGGGCAAGTTTGCGTTCCCAGGCCGCAAGAAGCAGCCTCCAAAGGTGACCGTCACCGCACCGCCCATGAGCAAAGCTCAAAAGATTCTCGGATCAACTGCTCTCAACATCGATGCTCCTCAGCAATGGGACAACTTCTCCAGCTCAAAGGTCAATCTCGCAGCACCTGGTGCTCCTGAGACATCTCAGGCACAGCTGAGCCACAGCCATGGCCATGGTTCTCCTGTGAGACATGATCGTGGAATGCGGGAATGGGGAGATGAGTCTGAGATCGTGCCGCGGCAATTCAGAATCAACGGAGCGCCTACCGATGAGTATGACGAGGATATGTCTGACATGACTAGCATTCTCCGGAAACGACAGTCTTCTTCGACGCTTCGTTCTTGGTATGACAAGACTAAGCAACCTCTCGCCATATCCCAGCAGACGTCAGCTTCAGCTATGGCGAAAGGACTACCGTCAAAAGCGGAAAGAATGCTGGATATGGAAAACTCCATCGCGGAGGCCAAGCTAAGGAAGAAGAAGCCTGCAAAACTGGATTTGTCTCATCTGATGGGGCGATCTCGAGGCAAGAAGACCGAGCCTCAATGGGAGGGTCCGATGCTGGGCCAAGTTGTTCGATCACCATCTATCCTGTCACCAACGAGCACACCATCTCTACGAGGCAAGCTTTCAAGACGGCCTACGAGGGAGAGTCTAAGGTCAATAAACTCGGAAGAAGCCACTCGACCAAAGACAGGCGAGAGCAACAACCGCAGACAGCACAACCACCTGAACGGGCTGCCTAATCTCTACGAGCATTACGAGCAAATGTCTTTCCGCTCAATCGCCGACGATGAGTTGGATTTGCCGGATCCGGTAGAAAAAACCGTCAAGAAGTCTAAATCCAAAGACTTGCTTCAACTCAAACCCACTGTTTCTCACCAGGGCAAGCATGAGCATCGGACCATACCACCGGCTCATGACGAGCAAATCATTTCGCAATACGCTAAACGCAATTTACCTCAAACACCCCAAGCTATCCTGGCCAGCAAACCTGGTCAGTCTTCACCTACAGACTGCGCTGCTAGTGTTTCTAGTAGACACACCAGGACGTCTAAGGCTTCGAAGCGTACCAGTAGGAGTTTCCAAGAGTCGGATCTTCAGGAGAAAAGTGTTCTGTCGCTCTCTTCGGACTCCGAAGATGATGTTTACATCGAATCATCTTCAAAGGGCCCTGCATCGATTCCAGAGTATGCGACATCGGAAGCTGGATCTTCTATCGACTTCCGTCCAAGCACCGCACGAACTAGCTCAAGTGCTGATAACAGCTCAAAACGACTCAGCAGATCGAGCAAGCGAACATCGAACTCCAACAATTATCTGACCATCCCCAATGGCCACCATCGAAATCCTATCGTGGCTCCGCGAACCAGCTCCCTTTCTGGAAGCTCGACGAACACAATTCAGGAGGGCACCGCTGGACAATCACCATCACAAAGCTTGTCTAGCTCATCAGCAAACACATCGAATACATGGCAAAGCAAGCCAAGCTTCAACTCCCAAGAAGCCAAGGTTGTCGCCTTGTATCCCGACCAGGGACGTTCAGATTCTACGGATTCCGAGCAAGATAAGGAAGTCGATTCTGAGAACGACCCCGAACCAGAGCTCGACTTCCTTCCTGCGATGAGATACGTTCCCCATGAATCTATCTCTCCTAACACCGACGCGCCCACGCCTCCTCTGAGCCCAAGCTCCGTCGATTTCTACATTCGCTCTGCCCATTCTTCTATCGATGGCAAGGGAAGCCATAACCGCTTCATGGCCGTTACACGCCAGGAGGAGATGCTTCTGGCCGCGCTCCGCCACAAGCGACAGATCATGCGTGGTTCTATCCTTTCTGAGATGGAAGAGAAAAGCCGAAACGAGAAGGCCAATCATAAGGGCCACCAGTCGAAACCTTCCGAAGCCACCATCACCGAAGAGACCTTCGACCTCGACTTGGATTTCCCTGCTCCTCCTACCTTTAAGGATAAGACAACTGTTGCTGCTGATGGCACCACGGTTATCGACTTGAGCCACCAAAATTGGTCCAGCAAATCTGAAGCCACCCCTTCTACTCATCACTCTAATAAAAAGGTTCATGAGCCTAAACCTCATAACAACGATCACCACCAGCGCGAGCGTATCCTTCTTTACATCGACAAGGGTCTTGCTGCGGAGCACTCCATCGAGGATGCTGAGCCCAGCCCTGATCTGAGCGACTTCTACGACTACGAATTCGAAGACGAATCTGAGGGTTCAGAGGTTGTCCCTGAGGTTGCCATGTACACCCAGCAGCGTCGCCACAGCGATCGAAAGGAGCGCCAGTCAGTTGTCAAGCGCCAAACGAGCCGATCGCGTCAACGAAGCCCTCAGCCTCATAGCGAGAACCTCGAGGTTGGCGTTCCCCGACCCGACAGCCCCATCTCCCCTGATGCTCTTTCGACCGTGGCTCCTCGAGTCAACAAGAAGATGGCTCGTCTGAGTGCCGTTGGACCCCCGGCGAAATGGGGGTTTGAGGACTAGACATCATACCATATCACACTTATCATCTGCGATTTACGATACGTTTCACCAACGTCCACATTTCATTTATACATGTTTTAAAACAGCATTCTGGGGATTGGAGTATTTTATTTCTTGGATACCTCGGTCACTTTGATCACGCACATCAAACATTTTCCTTTGTCGGCGATGATTACCTGCGATTTACTCTTTTATTTTCCCTGGAGTACTTCAGCTAAAGCGGCGTACTGGGGATATCTAAGGCCCCTTTGTCATGAAAGTGGAACGGAGAAATTTCCCTCAACGACTATGCCCCAACTCTCTTAGGATATCTCGAAACGTCTAGCCTTCTACCATCTCTACGAAAATCGACTTTGCTTTGAGTCATCGGGTCTGGGATTGGTCTTGAGGACAGGCGCAAGAGCGGGTAGCAAATTTTGTTCTTTGACGAACGTGACGAAAAGCCAATAGGAATTGGAGGATACTGGGACTGTAATGTGATGAAGACGGAAGGGAAGGGAGAGGCATTCTGCAGCTTTGTATATCATATTGTAGTTCGCGATTGTTATAATCGCATATATTCTCGAACAACAGCGGAGTATGGCCTGTTGGCTTCTTTCTTACTCCATCTTAAAAGACTTTGTTGATCTTCATGTTCGATTCATTGATTTGTCGTATGGGTTTTATCTTGACATAACGGCGTGTAGAGGTGTTCGTGACTCAGAAGTAGGTAGAGCCCTCAGGAGGCTGGGCGATCTTCTTATTCTGGGACGAGGCCATGTATCTGCAGGATGTTAACATACTGTCGCTTTTCTTGCTTCAATATGACGCTGGCTTACCGTCGCAGCTCTATGAGCACAGTCTCCATGGTGTTCTCGCGCTTCCACTGGGCGAGGCAGGGCAGTTGGTTGGGGTCGACGATGCCGTTGGTGGGGTTAACACAGGGCAAGTTGACCTGGCTGATGAACTGGATCGAGGGAGGCTTGTCAGGGTACTCGGGACCGCAGTGCATCTTGACGCTGTAGATGCGGTTCTCGTGGACGGACTGAACCAGGATAGGTTAGCGATGATCTTCGCGAATCTATGGTAATCTCGATTGCTTCCATATACTGGAGCGGGGCACGTACATGAGGAGGTCCAAGAATTGTGCCGTTCCACTTGCTCATGAGAAGATCCTCGGGATCCTCAAGACCGTAACTGCATGCCTCAGCGCCGAGACCCTTCTCTCCCTTCTCGAGCTCCTCCAGTAGGCGAAAGTTGCGAGGAACCTTGGCGGACATCGTGTTCGATTATTCAAAGAGAACCTGGGTGGGTAGCGATTACTGTCGGTCGAATACTGTGGTATTTTCGGTATCGGAGGTCAAAAATCGTGGATGAGTAAGAAACGAAGTTCGCGATAGATGACGTTGGTGTAGTGGTGACTCTGGTTTGGGTTGGTTTGGTCTGGCGGGATCCAGTCACAGTCGCGGGGCAAACAAGCAGAAAGGAAGGCGGTGAATTGGAGTTCCCCGCCAATACCTCTTTTGATATTAGAGGCACAGCCACAGAAAGCCGAGGCAAGCAGCTTGTCACTAGCCACCCGCGTCACATCGAGCTTGCCTGGTCGAGCGGGCAAACGTCGGAATAAGGTATCCAAAGGAAGCTCTGAGCTCACCCGACCACAGACAGAGTGTTTTTCCCACTGGCCCGGAGGAGAGGACGTCATTCTGGAATCGTGACCTTCAACAGACTCGAACTCTCTATATCATGGCCATGTCCCTTACGCGGACAGCCCTTAGGGCGCCGCAATCACGTCTCATTACAGCTGCCGCCGCCATCACAGCTCGATCTATCGCTGCGCACCGGTCCTTCAGCACCACAAACCATGCTCTACTCCCCTCCGGCTTCGGATCTCCCGTCCTGCCTTCATACTTCTCGAAGCCCCGGCTGCCGGCCAATACTGTGGTCCGGTTTGTGCCTCAGCAGACAGCCTGGATCGTTGAGCGCATGGGAAAGTTTAACCGTATTCTTGACCCCGGTCTGGCTATCCTCGTGCCTTTTATCGATCGAATCGCATACGTCAAAAGCCTCAAGGAAGTTGCCATTGAGATACCCAGCCAAAGTGCCATTACTGCGGACAATGTTACTCTAGAGCTTGACGGTGTTTTGTTCACCCGTGTCTTTGATGCGTATAAGGCAAGGTGAGTTATCCAACTGTAAAGAGCAATTGAGTTCGTGATGGACATGTGACTGACCCAAAACTTGTGTTTCTATAGCTATGGAGTTGAAGATGCCGAATATGCCATCTCTCAACTTGCCCAGACGACTATGCGATCCGAGATCGGTCAATTGACCCTCGACCACGTCCTCAAGGAGCGTGCTGCCCTCAACACCAATATCACCGCTGCTATCAACGATGCTGCCGAAGCCTGGGGTGTGACCTGCTTACGTTACGAGATTCGAGATATCCATGCTCCCGGCGCCGTTGTCGAGGCCATGCACCGACAGGTCACTGCCGAGCGTTCCAAGCGTGCTGAGATTCTCGAGTCTGAGGGTCAGCGACAAAGTGCCATCAACATCGCCGAGGGTAAGAAGCAGAGTGTCATTCTTGCTTCCGAGGCTTTGCGCGCCGAGCGAATCAACGAGGCCGATGGTGAAGCCGAAGCCATCCGTCTCAAGGCTACTGCCACTGCTCAAGGTATCGATGCTGTCTCTGAGAGTATCCTGAAGGGTGATGCTGGTGCCCAGGCTGCCGTCAGCTTGAGAGTTGCTGAGAAGTACGTCGATGCCTTCGGCAAGTTGGCTCGTGAGAGCACAGCTGTCGTTGTTCCCGGAAATGTTGGAGATATCAGCGGCATGATCGCCACTGGACTGAGTGTTTTCGGCAAGGTTGGCCAGGCCCAGGCGCAAACTATGGCCAAGTCTCTTGTCGAGCCCAAGAAGGAAGGCTCGGAGACCGAGACTGATACACCCTCAGAGCTTGATGGCCAGGCGAAGCCTGGCGTCAAGGAGACGGTGATCGAGAGCTTCAACCAGGCTGCCAAGCGATAGGGATAAAATACCAAAATAGCCTTGGCATATTACGGAACGAGATGAAACCACCCTTATATCAACTCATCACTCAACCACCACATGAACATTCCACACTACCATGATTATCGGCGTTCAGCGGATGTATTATAGGGATCTTTGGAGGATCCGAGACGGCCTTGCTCACAGAGCTGGGGGATAACGGAGAGAAACGTCATCATGTAACATCAAATTTTCTTTATTCACAATTTAAGCGCATGGCAAAAGGAGGGAAAATCACGGCTCACCAGTCTACCCACTTCTTGAAGCATATAAATAGCCTGCTCTTGAAGTAGGGGGACACAGAATCGAACTATTTTGACTTTTAATATGTATTCCCTCCCCGTAACCTGGCATTCCCTCCCCGTAACCTGGCATTCCCTCCCCGTAACCTGGCATTCCCTCCCCGTAACCTGGCATTCCCTCCCCGTAACCTGGCATTCCCTCTTGTCTCTGGGAGTTCCGGGTTGTGTCTGTTGTTTAAGGAGTAGTGAAGTAATGAACGCGAGTATCACAAGGACGAAGCATGGCTCATTGATTGATTCAGGGGTATATTGATTCAAAACTAAGGTATGTACCAAGAATATTTCCAAGCCCATGCCAACATCATTCATTATTTCCAGCTTCTGTATTGCTTCAAAGACTCAAGGCCATAATCCCAGTTCAGCTTGTCCATGTCGCTAGGATATTCGTATCATCTTGACCACATCGAGTTACATGAGTCGCAGCTCAAAGGAAAAGAGGAACCATGGCAACGAGGCCCATGAAGAAGCTAGGCACCAAGATAGAGCCACTGTTGCTTCCTCCATTGTCGCTGCTGCTGCTACTGCCACTGTCTCCATTATCGTCGCCACCAGATCTGAGGCCGGTAGGTTCAGCAGCCGAAGAGAATGTAGAGAACTTGTTATCGTCGATCGTGGGGACAGGCTCGATCGAAGGGGCCGTGAATGAGGGAGAATCGAATGTAAGTGTTGGGGACTCTCGAGTGAAGCTGGACGTGTCATCATCGTCGTCGTCGGAGCCACCACTTGAGCCACCGCCACTGCTACCTCCGCTTGAGCGATAGCCGCAAGTACCGTCGCTTCTACAGATTTGACCAGAGAGACAGTATCCTGTGTCACAACAGACCATTCCCTTGGGCATGCAGCCATCACCACACTTCTCTTGGTAAGTCGCGCAGCTACCACCAGACGAACCTCCTGAACTGCCACCAGAGCCAGAGCCATAGTTGCAAGTTCCACCGGAGCCGCAGGTCTGGCCACGGAGGCAGTAGCCAGTGTCACAGCAAACCATGCCCTTGGGCATACAACCATCACCACAGGTCTCCTGAAAGCTCAAGCATGAACCGCCAGAAGAACCACCGGAGGAACCGCCAGAAGAGCCACCACTTCCGCCGCTGGTACACTCGCCCTTGGTGACACAATACGCTCCGCAGAGCTCCTTGCCCGGTGTGCAACCAGTTGGGGGGCCAGAGCATAGCTTTCCATCCTTACAGCAGCCTTCATCTTGACAATGATAGCCATCATCACAGTAGGCTCCTGTTCCCTTGTTGCAGCACTCAGCGCCTGCATCCATGCAGCTGCTATCGCATGATGTCTTGCCAGCAGGACAAGAACCAGCCATGCTGAGGGTCTGAGGGCGAGGAGTGAAGCCAGAGAGAAGGGGAAGGCCCTTTGGATGTGCTGCTTTGGAGTTGCTGAAGTGGACGGTATCAGCCGCAAAGGTCAAGCCCGCGAGGGCGAGGAGAAGAGTTGATCGCAGCATGTTTGAAAGACTGTATAAGAGGGTTTGGTCCACCGAAAACGATTGGGTTGAGAGAACTCTGGCGGGCGAAGCAGACAGGTCAAGCTGAACAGGAGATTTTCTCTTCTTATAAGAGCACTGGTATCAACAGGCTGCTACGTACGGGAACGGCTGAAAGCCAGCTGTCGAGTCACAGACCAGTTAGAATCAACTAGCTGGGTATATCAATATGCTAATGCATCAAGTGTACGCCACCAAATATCTCCATGGTCAAAGGTGGAAGCTCCATATTGACGATGGCTTCGTGCGGGTACCATATCCGTCTGTGCTAGAGGCACGACCATCCACCAATACAAATTGCAGCAGGTCGCCACAATACCTTGCTAAACTATAGGCAGCTGTGACTTCTCTGTAACGTGTCTACCGTCAGTGACTAATACCAAGCTCCTATGCCTCTGAGTTGAAGATCTCCGTTGAGACGAGTTCCCATTTCCAGTGACTGTGACATACCAAAATAGGGCATGAGTGCGAGTGTCAGACCGGCCCAACCACATTCCGAATAAGACTATCCTCAAATTCTGCCCGATCATCATGCACCGTCCATGAACCAAACAATTTAGCAGCGTTGCTCTCTATAAGTTGGTGGGGACTCGAGTTCAGCTGCTTGGGATCCCTGCATCGATCCTAGATAGCCTGCCCTGGTCTAAGAGATGAGCAGACGAGGAGGGAAGTCGGAAGATGATCTTTTTCACGAAAATCGGTCACAAGACCATGAACCCAGGTCTAGTCTCGTACCTCGCATTTGGTCCAGTACACAACTTGCATAGTTGGGCTGCAGTGTAACGCTGTTACTGCAAGGCTGGTTGCATGCAGTGGATGAGTTGTAGGTTGAGTCGACCAAACAGATGGAAAAAGGCTGGGAGTGAAACAGCCGCTGAACAAAGTTAAGATTAGGCTTCTGTCTTGTTTGCCCTGCAAGGCCGGGGGTTCCAAATTTACGGAGTGCCGTCCAACGATATTGAGCCGTTGACGCACTAATGCTCTGCCCTATGAGACTCATCTCGTGTCGGCCGCTTGCACTAACTAGAGCAATTTAATGTTCCGTCCCGTCCTATATCACCAGTGACATTCATTGACTCTTGTTTAGTCCCGAATTTAGATCACCGACAGAGTTCACCCTAGGCAGAAAGGGACGGAAGCTCAACGTGCAAGGCTGATTGATCCATCACTCTCTCTGTTGGACATCGGTGAAGGCCTCAATCAGTGCCAGGTGACTTATGCGAAAATTGCCGCAAATCTCCGAGCTTGTCCAAGGATACAGGCAGGACAAGGTCTTTGATTCTGCAGCTAAAATGTTCCACAGGGTCCAGATGTTTTGAGCATTGAGCGGTGGAGGTGGCGCTGGTGGCACCAAGCATATGCTAACCAATTCACGGCTCCTCTCATTGAACAGTTTCTCTTTGGGAAGTGATGTTGATGATCCTCGAATTTCGTATCCTTGCACTATCAATAAGGATTATGCCTCGTCACGCTAATGCGGTGGTTCGATAACAGTGCGATGATGGAGAAGTTGGCCCGACGAGAGGGTGTCATAAGGAGCATGGCTTTAGAGAGCAATTAGTATTGATAAATATCAATCAGAACTGTTAGAGGGACCTGTGAATATGCTATCTTTAGCAACAACCTTTCTCGCATCTTGCACATGTGACGAACATAACCCTCCCTTCAGAACTTCAGCAGATACCTCACACTGACACTCGAATATCCTTCTTGATCAGAGTACCAACAATCTCCTCGCATGCAAAGGAAACCTGCAGTTTCTCGTCACGCTTTGCGCCCAAACCGATAATCATCTCTTTCTTGTCAACCAGCTTTTTGGCACTTCCTCGCCAGAACCAAACAAGTCGTCCGTCATCCCCTTGGACAAGCAATGTGAGCCAGGGTGTGCGGCCCTTCCAGTGAGGTAACTTCTCATTGTCGAATCCGAGGACAGCTCGAGCAATCCAAAGAGGTTGACTGGGTTTTGCCGTGTCTGCTGCAGACCGGTTGTCCTCGTGCGGAGCTGTTGACTTCGACTTGGCAGTCGCGTCGGGAATGTAAGGACCGATGATCTCAAAGTCGAGTGTGAGACGAGGAAATCCGGCAACTTTGTGAAGGATAGTCTGACCGAAAGGTGGGTTTCGACTAAGAATGCGTTCGATGTTGTAGAATTCGACCGTAGATAACTGCTTTATGTTCTTGATGTTGGCCTTGACGAGCTTATCCTTTTTCGCTTGGCCGATGCCCTCGATTTGGAGGAGTTGACTGTCGCTGCCCTCCCAAACTCCAGCCTTGACACACCTCAGTACTTCAAGGGCAACGTAGACTCCCTTACCATCGCCTCGGTCTCCAAGGATATCGACGAGGCACCTCAGCACATGGTCGAGGAGTTTGTACATACGGGCGAGTTCTTTTGTCAGCTCTTTCCGCGAAGGCCCCGATAGCTTGTTGGGCCAACCAGTCTTGAGCAGATCAATCTGAACCAAGAGATATACTTTGTGCCATGGCTGGAGATGAATTCCTTAACTTGATAGGGGATACCGGTGTTGTCATTGATTGCTCTGAAGAAAGCGGTCTCCTCCTTTTTCATTGGGAACGACTTGAACTCGGTGGCAGAGCATGCATTCCTCAAAATGTCACGAGCATCTGGCTTGCTTTTAATTTTGCAAAGGATCTTGAAGGTCGAGGCGGAAATTTCGTAACGCTTTTGGATTTCGTTTGAAGTTTCTGGAGCCAGTGTTTGCGGGCTCGACGCCGCCTGCGGTGCTTCTGCCATAATGGACAGAATACAAGTTGGCTTATTTCTTGGAAGTTCTTTTTTCTTCTTTCAAATGAAACGGCAGAAAAAGTTCAAGGATTCTGAGGAACAAGGGACCTTCCATCTCGTTATTGCAGAGTACCTCCTGCTTGCTTTGGGTCATCCATCATTGGAGAGTGTGGAAGCTGCACCTTCCTCCCCTGAAGATCAGTCAAAAACGACAAGTAAGGTAAGTGCCTAGCACACTGAACCGCTAGGTAAGAGATGACCATGGAATGGTTTTTGGAAGTTACGTAGTCGTAACTGAAAAAGAGAGACAATCACGGCTTGAGGAGAAGAGCATTGGCTCTCGAATGTCGATACATCTGTCGATGCTATTTTAGCCAGAATGAACGGTAATCAAAGGGGATTTTGACAAAGTGAGACCTAGGGGAATAGAAGAACCCGCTAGGATTTATCTTCTACCGAGAGGCATTTCTCTCAAATGACTTATGATAGAAAATGACAGGCCTTTGAGCTTGTTGTGAGGGCATTCAATATTCCCGAGCGACGACATTCTCTCTGATCGCATATTTATACCACCGGATTTGACAAGCTTTCAGTACCTAGTAGACAAGAATAATATAATCGATTAAAAAAGGTTCCTTGTTAATCCTTGTTAATGAATGTGGATTTATGTCCGGAAATGCCTTTTGCTGGTGATATAATTCCGTCTCAGTGGAGACCTCGACTCAGCTGAAAGTTGATGAGGGGTCATTGTCGGCGAAGACTCATCTTCATCCAAGGTAACTCTATGAAAATATTAGTTATAGCACAACGTATTCCACTCCGAATCACTTCATATCTTCCATTGAAATTGAGAGAACTCAGCAACAATGTTGCCTTGCAGTCTCTAACTTCTTCTGCAATCCGTCACAATGTCATCTCGCCCGCAGTTCTTTCATCTTCCCAACTCTGCATCGTGTCGTATACTCGACCGCTTCAGTGACCTTCCCGACGATGCAGAGGTCGAAGAAGATGAGAGTGGCAAGATTTCTTTTTGGCCTCTCTTGAAGCATCTTCTCTGTACGCCTGTGTCAAGTGTCGCGCAGCTGATTGATCGGTTACAAACAATTGCCGCCAATGCAGAGACATGTCAGGATAGTGACTATGGCTTTCTGAAAAGGTTTTTTGAACAGCGAGGCGAAGCTTATATACTTGATACAATATGGCCAAAGATTCGCGATATTGCACTCGCGTTGCCGGCCTACTTTCCTGATGGAAAGCTTGAGCTTCTCCAGCCGGGACATCCATTTCATCTAAGTCGTGGGCAAGTTGTTTGTCTTGTGGTGCATCAATTCCTCTGCTCCTTTACGCCTCAAAGGGACGACGACGGATATCAAGATCTGGGAATATGGTTCTCATCCGAGCAACGGCATCCTACCGCAGTACAGATGTACTTGGAAGCTTTGTTTACGTACTTTGAGAGTATACCTGAAGCCAGCGCTCTTTTGGAAGACCATCAAGTTGCACCCAATGGAGCTCACGGTTCTGTCTCATACGAACTTCATCTAGGAAAACCAGTCTCACTAGAGGCTGCGAAGTTCGCAAAGTTACAGGTTAACTTCCTGGATGCTCACACATCAAATACACATAATCCAGAAGTTCAAGGTGAAGGAGGAGCAGCTGTCGTATCGTCCAACAAGGTCATCGGGTTTGGTCAATCCGCCACACAAGAAGAAATATTTGTCGGGATTGCTCCTGAAGCTTATCCCGTGGTCCTTGTTGCGCCTCATCTCATAGACGGCACAGTAATCACTGTTTTTGGAGCGAGAGCAATGGTTGATATGAAGGGTCAAAGACGTAATATTGAATGGACGATACGTCCAACGCCGCCATCAGAAGACTTCGGAGAATGGAAGAAAGCATGGAGGGGAGGACGTCTTGTCTTCATGGACGCTTTGGAGATGGACATGCTTGAACACTCGGAAGACACTGGGTTACCCGACTTATCTCATGGGACCATTGACCGCGAAATCAACAAAGCAGCAAATGGGTTTTCATCCTACAAAGGAAATTCCGTCTTCACTGGGCTCTGGGGCTGTGGCGCCTTCAGAGGTGACCCAGGGGTGAAGCTCCTGGTACTATGGCTCGCAGCGGGGGTAGCCGATGTTGAACTGGATCTAATGCTTGGACCCGGAGAACATGACCTGGGAAGGAAACTGGAAGAAGTAGTCAAGGCTTGTCAAAATTTGACCGCAACTGACGTGCGTGAGCTGCTATCAAGAATTCCTCGAGACTTGAGAGGTGGAGGAATTTTGGGATGGGTTGCGAACGAGGCTTCAGGGGCTCAGCATGACACATGCTGAGGGTCAGGAATCATGACCTTGCCAGCCAAGGCTTTGAAAGAATACTCCGTAAGCTCATTAGAATTCTGACAACCAGGACCGAACTGAACCCCTTGGTGGACTGTTACCTGAAGCACTTGAGGAGTAAGTGGACCTTGAACCCGCGTATAATCCCAGTTGCTGTACAGATCCCGAGTATATCGGTTTTTGGGAGAAGTCCGGAATATTCTTGGCTTTTATGGAAACTCATGTTGCTATAATCAATCGTATGTTGTTGAGGCCAAAGAAAGAAAAAACATCAGTATGCAAATGATGTCTATCAGGAAAACACTTTGTGACGAGAGGACCCTGGGATGGCCCAAGTATAACCTTAAAATATGCATCATAGGCCCCATGCAGAAAGCTTCCTTCACTAAGTACGAGCCTAGTTTCTAATTTAGGTATGCGTAAAACTTTTTATTGAATTTAGCAGTGGTACTCTTGTTCAGTGACTGTTTCTTACTGCTTTCTACACTGAGTGATCACTTTGGACTACGGTTTGATAGACAATACACATATTAAATTCAGACGGCAAGTTGTGATAAGTAATCTATTGATTATTTATGTTCCTTAAAAAAGTATATACATCGTAAACGAAGCTCTTCATTTCACCAACGATGTCGCTGGCGAAGAAGCCCAGACAATGAGCATCACCGCTTACAGCTTAAGAGTGGCACCAGCAACACCAACAACAGCCGACTTGACCTTGGAGGAGCCGACAAGAGAGTACTGGTAGGGGATGTTGGACTTGGAGATGGAGCCCTTGGGAGCATCGTTGGTGGAACCGCCCAGGTTGACATCGTTGACAGAGATGGTACCAGTCTCCTTGGAGTCCTTGGAGGTGAGAGCCTTCTTAGCGCTGGAGAAGGTGGTAGACTCAACAAGAACCTGGGCGCCCATGCGGGAGTTGACACCAGTCACGCTGATATCCTCGTAGTAGTTGTTGAAGACGTGGACGAAACCGAAGCGGACAGAGGGAGCGCGAGATCCAATGCTGGACCAGTGGTTGTTGGCGTAGGTGACGTGGAGGGTGCCCTTGTCCTCGGAGCCGTTGCTGTCGGAGTGGCCAACGAGAGAGGCCTTGTGGTGGTCGTGGAAGTGAGTGTTGGAAACGGTGACGAAGTCAGAGGCATGGGTGACATCGAGGAGACCGTCGTAGAAGTCCTTGTCCTTGGACAAGTCAGAGGACAGCTCACAGTGGTCGACCCAGACGTTGGTGGACTTCTGGATACCGATGGCATCACCGTTGTCAGCAACAACGTTCTTGATCTTGAGGTTGCGAACGATGACGTTCTTCTGCTTGTTGATGTAAAGACCAATGTTGTCAAGAGAAGCACCAGCGGCACCGACGATGGTCTTGTCAGACTTGACGCGGATCTTGTTGTTTCCAGAGATCTGGCCCTTGACGTAGATGACCTGCTTGCCCTCCGACTCAGCAGCCTTGCTGAACTCGGCGAGAGAAGAGACAGTCACGGTAGCACCACCAGCACCGCCGGTAGTACCGCCGTTCTGCGTAGCGAAACCAATGTTGGCAGCATCAGTGATGGCAGCTCGCTTGCCGAGAGTCTTTCCGGCCTCCTGGAAGGTAGGAGTAGGGACGGCGCTGACCAGAGCAGCGAGGTTGAGAAGACCGAGGAACTTCATGTTGACGATTTTAAGTGTATATATCAAGAAATTGTGTAAAAAGAAAGAGTGGAAGTTGGAACCAGTCCAGACAGTAACGATTGAAAAAGAGTTAGAAAAGAGGAGTGAAGGATGAAGGACAGAAGAGGAGAGTCAGTGGTCACAGCGAGGTTCTTATATATGAAGCCATCACGAGATGTCGTGCTCAGTCGTCCTGATTATCGAACGCTGTACCCCTGATGCAGTGATGATCAATTGCCGTCGACAACATTGAACAAGATGGTTGTTCCAAGGGTTTGAAACGTCTTTACACGAATAGGATAATTCTCCGGATTTGAAACGGGAGGTGGGCCAACAATCCGGAGCAGAAGTGGATCCTCAATGCCGGACCATGCCATCGGCGCTCGGCCGGTATCGGTAACGCTGGACGGTTTCATTACTAGCTCCCAGTTAAACAGTTTCATGTCTGACATTTTGGGAGGTTGAGAGAACAAACAAGAGAAATCACCACATACATACATGCAGAACTCGGATACTGCATCTCCGGATCGACAATAATCATGTCTGATCATCTCGAATACTCCGTCAGTAATACCCCGAGCCCAATATGACGACGTCTCGTCAGAGGATACGACGCAACATGTATCCTTTAATTCGCCCATCACGGAAACGCGGCCTCATCCTTCTTGGCAGCCATGATACACTGGAGCTTGAATTAATCTTAACTGGCCTTGGCTCTAACTTAAGCATCATTGGAATAAGCTTAAAGATATGTCTACATATGACGAAAGACGAGTGGCATGCTTCATCAAGTATAGGTCATGAAGGCTAACTATCTAATGAAAGAAGAATTGACTTATCTATGCTCATACATTCAACAAAACTTTGCCAGCATCATTTTTGTTTGTACCGTCAAGTGGGTGACAGTCACGAGAGCGCGTATACCCCGTATGATTGAAACATTTCGAAACAGCCCAATTGTTCAGCCTTTCATCTCATCAATCTCGGATTACGCATACACCATTCTCCCACCAATAATTGCGACCTTGTCGACCTGGGATTGAGTGGAGCTGTCATGGAAGGAAAATGGTAAGGCTAAGCGCCTGGGGGAGCAAAGAAAACTCTGGACTTCGATCCTAGATGATCAAAAGACTTAGGTAACTTGGCATAAGCTTAGGGAACTCTTTACCAAGCTTATTTCAGCACCCTCTTGTAAAGTCTTATATTTTCTTGCTCCCCGATGGCGCTGTGCTGCTGTTTCATAGTTCTGCACCAAGTCTCTGTGGGGACCAACCTGGAGGCAGAAAACACAAGACTAGGTTTGGTGTAAGCCGGGCAGTCGGGGAGAGGCAAGAAAACTTAGGACCTCTACGGAGTATCCTAAAGGGTAAAATGGTTGAGTTAACTCTGATAAGACTGAGGGAAGTTTAGTATATTCTAGGTTCTGTTCATACTAAGTTGTAGGATGTCTTCTAACTTAGGTTTGCCTGAACTCATCAAAGAATACTGCACCAACCTCCACTTGAATCAGTACCGACGCCGCTCTCAAGAACACCGACATCTAGCCAAGCCTTCTTGACTTTTTTCACATCAGCCGACCCGTACAGCTCTTGCGCACAGTCTACTGTGGCAGTTGCAAATTGCTTGAACGTAGACTTGGGAGGAATTTTGCCCGACCTCAAAGCTGCCCACCAAATCTTGCCAGCCTTTTCCTAAGAGTATCCGCCGAACGAGACAGAAGCTAGATAGAATGCTTTGTTGGGGATCCCGGAATATATGTGGACTCCGCCGTTATCCTCGTATGTTGTCCTGAATTGCTTCATGTGCCCAACCTGCGGATCTTTGCCAAAAACCGGATCGTCGTAGGCAGTTCCAGGCTCCTTCATGCTTCGCAGAGCAGTGCCCTTGACTCCAGGAAGAATGCAGTCTTCGCCGATTAACCAGTCTGCAACGTCCGATTTCTCGTCCTGAACCCTTTGCTTCACCATGATGCCGAACGCATCCGAGACATGCTCATTCAGAGCACCGGCCTGACCATAGTAGTCAAGAGGACTTGTGTGCTCTGTAACTGCGTGTGTAAGCTCATGGCCGATGACATCGATACATCCGGTAAAGTTGTTGAGAAACTCGCCGCCGTCGCCGAAGACCATCTGAAGCTTTTCTGGGTCCCAGACTAGATAGATATTGTTAGTAGAGGTCAAGTCAGTTCACTGCAATTGCTACTCACAAGCATTTTCGTATTGTTTACCAAAGTGAACAGTACTGATGACGTCCATATCCTTGTTGTCGATTGACAGCCATTGGAAGAACTTTTTGTAGAAACCCAACACGAGTCCGACGTTGTCGAAGGCCTCATTGACAGCCTTATCAGAAGATGGCTTGCTTTTATCGGCTTCCTTCTTCCCGTTGTCGCGAATGAGGTCGCCAGGAAGCTTACCCTCGTTTAAACTCTCGTGTATGTCATGCACAGCACGGTAGGGAGGGTCGTCCGTAGCAGTTAGCGATTGGACAACATGTGAGGTCCCGGGTTCTGTGGACTGCGAGGAGCCCAGCGCCTGTTGTGCCCCTCTGACTTTTCCGATGATAGTTTCAAGATGATCAAGGCTCTTTTGGGCTCTTGAACGCTGAGCATCGTCGGCTTGATCTGAAGCGATGACATTTCGAAAGAGTTCAGGAGGAATGATCTGCTGCTGGACTTGGTTGTACGACTTCAAATACTGCTCCCGACGCTCCTGGATGTTTTTCAAGAACTGTTCTGTGTGTGCAAGAGATGCTCGTGCTATCTCTCGGTGCTCGGGGGTCGCTGCTTTACTCTTCGAGATAGCTCGGAGGAGATGGGGAGGTACAGCAACCATGATGAATATTGATATGAATAATTGTATGAATACTAGACTGTGATGTGATATGCGGGTTTGAAAGAGAGAAAAGAGAGATCAGACGGGGAGGTCCAACATAAGGTGCCTGCAGAGGTCGAGATGTGGCTTCCATAATAATCTATGGATGGTATCGGGAAGGCATGCCTCAGTGAGAAAGACCCTTTTACTTTAGGTAGACTGCCTTACCTGGGTACCTACCTTACGATGCTCTAAATCCTAGGCAAGTTTTGTTAAGTTCAACCGATGCGACGAACATGGAGGCGTTGGGTTCGCAACAGAAGAAAGATGAGAACAACAAACAGGATATTACCTGGGTTATGTACCTAACTCGCCAATTCTTTCCGTCATATTTCCACTTGACGCCTTAGGCACAACCTTATGTTGAGCTGATAAATGCAAGTGATCGATGGTGAGGAATAATTATTACTTCTTATATGCTTGGTTAATGCTTATTTCTGGGAAAGGGGGCTTGGGGAGGAAAGAAAACTCAAGACCTTGATCTCAAAAGATAAAAGACTTAAGTTAACTGAACATAAGTTCTGGATGCCTTTGCTGAGTTTGTTTTGACATCCTATATCAATGTCTGATGTTTTCCTGCTCCTCGAGGTGGTTCGGGATATATACAGAGATGGGAATCAAACTCTTCGGGCATCGATCCGTTGCCTTGATGTCAACCTGTCTCTGGTAACCAAGTGATCAATCTCCTGTACCGATCTCCAGCGGCAGTCACTGTAAGACCGAGTTAACTACTATCACCTGGAGTTGTATGCACCCTTGGTTCTTTAAGAGTCAGCTAGTTACATGATGCCAGTGTCGGGAATGATAACTACACTAGTTGGTGCCATTTTCGCAGGACCTTGATGAAGTGGCAATACCGTTTATAACTATAGGTGCTCCTACATTATGTGAGCAGTATCTAAAGTCGAAATTATAAGGATTTGTTACTAAATGAAGTCATGATCATCTTATATATATCTAATATATAGTTTCTTTATAACTACAATACTAAAGATCTCAGGCACCAGAGAATTCACAGAGGAGCACTAAGTCAAAGCAAGTAAAATCAAGTACATACTAGATAGCACATCTAAGAGAAATGAAATTAAAAAAAGGCATAATTCGAACACATAACCTTCGCGACAGAAAGGGGAGATGACCGCCGAGAATCCTGGGATAGCGAGTTTAGCTATGACTGGCCTGCCTTTCCCAACTAGGCCATCATCTCTAGGATCCTGTCTCGAAAGTACTGTATATAACCACGCCTTATAAGGGGTTCAGCTCTTGATATCTATGCCATCTTGAAAGAGAGAGTCGGATGAGTACATTCGGGGTAGGTTGCAGGGATGTAGGGGAGTTTTATACTGAATGCCGATAACCTTTGGGGGACCTGCATATCCGCTCCACCCACACACGGGGAATCCTTGCGCTTATCCCTTTTGTGATGAACCTTGAATCATGGATGCACAATCATTGTAGCTGTGCAGATTCACTTTCACACCGGCGCAATCGTGATGCAAGAAGCAAAGATGTAAATAAGTGAGACCCAATTGGAAGCACTTCCACCAAATACGCGGCTCAACCAAAGCCAACAACAGCCATGTCTCGTTCCCTTCAGCCAGCCGCATTTCCGAGCACACCCTCACAGCCCAAACAATACTATTTTCTCAGCCAAGCACTCTAATTTCCCTCAAGTTGACGATCACAGATAAGCTCAAGATTACGCGTCCGCCAACTCCTCAACTCAGCAGATCGATAGTCTTGGCTTTTGCTCTTTGACCATTGGCAATATCTTGGTTGTTGATACTCCCTTGTTTGACTTTGACACCTCCTCTTTGTTACACGGCCCTTGCATATCACCCTTTATTCTGCATATGCACGTACAACCCTCCAATAAACTGCCAACAGCTTGGCTGAATGCAGCCCAGACTCACTCAATCTCGTCTGCGTCAAAGTACATCACCAAAAGTAAACAAGTCAAAGTTTGTTTTCAGCAAAATATGCTGCTTCTATTCCATTCGAAAAACAGATTCTATCTGCAAAAGGTATCGTGCGTAAAAGTGGCATCTAATAATATGCAATGCGTCATCCAATCCAATCCAAAGTAGTAATTCATCCAAGCCATGTCTGTCTTCCGCTGTCAATGTGTCATAGTCCATCTCTAGTTGAAGCTTTCGTACAAAAAATCACAAGCTCGTCCATCATATGCCCTGTGCATATCTCCCCAAGGAGAAATTGGGCCAAGACGCTTGGCTTGAAGCCAAGTTTTGGTCCGTCTCGGCGGGCTCAAGAGAGCAGGTCCTCATTAAAAAATCGCTAGGTTTTGTTGTTCAAAAACGTGATGTTTGCTTGCCAAGAGCCCTTTTCCCATGTGTGTTGTTTTTGTTATGATTTTTCTAGCGCTTTTTTTTTCCTTTGCCCGTCTCTTTCTTTGTCATGAAGTCGCCCTCATTCCAAAAAATACTTCCGAGTGATGAAAAGGTTGGGTTGCCTTGGCAAGCATGTAAGGATCGACTCGAAGTAAGGTAATTAGAATGGTCTGCTTTCCGCGTGTAGGTTGTGAAACTCTACATGCTTACAGTGACCCCGAAAGAAGTAATTGTAGAAGCAGAAGTGAAGATCTAGATGAGGATCTGGGCAACCATGAGGCCAGCGAAGGCAGCAACGACGCTACCAGCCATTCGAGAGCCAGAGTTGACGGGAACGGGTGTGGTGGCGGGCTCGGAGGGAGAAGCACCGGAGCCAGTGGCTGTGGCAGCTCCGGCACCAGCGTCAGACTCAGATCCGGAACCAGAGCTGGAACCGGAACCCTCAGTGGCTGTGGCAGTAGCCTCGGCCTTGGTGCTGGTAGCAGTGGCAAAGGTGGTAGCGACCTCGGAGGTCTTGGTCTCATTGGCAGACTCAGTCTTGGACTCCTTCTCAGCGGACTTGGTCTTAGACTCGTGAGCGCTGGTGGTCTCAACCGCGGAGGTGGTGGCCTCAGCAGTCTTGGTCTTGGTAGGCACGGCAGTCTTGGAAACCTTGGAGACGGTGGTGCTGGTGCTGGTCTTGTCGTCGTCGTTGTCGGAAGAGGTCTTCTCAACCTTGATGCTGGTCCAGTCACCGGTCTTGTCAGTGTAGACGTACTGCTTAGCGCCCTTGTTCTGGCCAGGAGCGTCCTTTCCAGCGTAGTCAATGATGGTCACGCTGCGGTAGTAGGCATCAAAGGGAGCATCGTCGAAGTTAGTGTAGCCACCAGCCCACTCTCGGGTACCCTCGTTGCTGTTCTTTCCACCAGCAACCCAAGTACCAAGCTTGACCTGCATAGGAGTCTGGGGGAAACCATTGGCACCCTGGGCATCGGCAGCGTTAAGAGTTCGGACAACGGCATCGTCAATGAGCCAGTCAATCTTGGTGGAAGTCCACTCGATGGAGTACTTGTGAGTAGTGGTAAGAGGAGCAGCAACGGGGTGGTACTGAGCACGGTCGTATGTGGTAGTGTCGCCCTTGCTGAAGTAGTTGGACTGGACCTGAGCATCATCACCGCCAACCCACTCCCAGTCAACCTCGTCGAGGTCGTCAGACTGAAGAACGGCGGAGGTAACAATGCCCTGGCCCTTGGCAGCCTGGACAACAACATCGACACGACCAAAGAAGAGGTAGTTGTCGGATCGGATTGTAGGAGCATCGGACTCCTTGTTGATGCGGAATAGAGCACCACGGTCGCTGTACTTGAGTTCGGTTCCAATCATGCCATGGAAGGCATCACATGCACCCTTGGCCAGGTCGCAGTCAACCTCGTTATCGCCAAAAGCAGGATCAGCGGGGCATGCTGTGATAATGTCAGTGTCTGTGAGTGTTATCTGTAGAAAATGTTTACTCACTCTTTTTCAATGGGTTGCAGTCAGTGAAGGTCTGAGCAGAAACCATACCAGCACAGGCAAGAGCCATGGCGGCAGTAGTGAAAGCTTTTGAGAACATTGTGTCGTGTATTTGTGATGTGTGATTGCTGTTGTATGCTTGTTGTATAATTCAATCTCAAGGTGTTGAGCTGTTATCAAGAGCTGTCTTGAGCGATGGAGTGACGACCACTTGTAAGCTGTATGTGTAATAGGTCTAGGTATATACCTGAGCGAGAGTGTATATAATATAGCAAGCAAAAGATAGTAAACGGAGGTTAAGTGGTATTAAAAGGTATGAAGATAGTGAAACTGAGAGAGGAAGAGGTTCAGGTCAATGAATGGAGACGTTGGTGTTTTAATGGCAGCGCCCTCCCTCTGTCTCGGCGCCTGTGTCTAGACGACTAGAGACGTCTCTAGACTAACTAGAGGCGCCTCGGGTCCGGGTGGATCTGGAGGAGCCTCAACCCCTGACCTTGACCCTGCTCCTGATCCTGACAGCCAAGGGAAGCCGAGCTTGAGCTTGCCAAGTTCGTCTTAGGGGCAGCTAGGGGCTCTTTATTGATCCATGTGCCCCTGTCATGCCACAGAACATGGGCTTTTCCACTGAGATTCCGGTTCCGAACGAGACATGATTCACCCAAGAACAAGACATGTTCTGGGCGTTAGGCAGTTGGCGGCTGAGACAAGAAACCGCCACGATCCAGAACCGGTGGTTTCTACTGTGAGCCAGTGAGTTTAGATGCTTAGTCGCTGATGAGAAATTGTTCTAGTGAAGGGCCTTCTGGAAAAAGAGCTGACAGTTAGTTGATGTAAGCCACTTTCTTTGTGGCTAGGGTAACACAGCATCAACACAACACAAAGCACTCGCACTGATCAGAAGCCCACTATGAGATGCCGATCTACCGTTCAGCGCATCCGAGTGACAATATTCTTAGATAGCATCACCTAAACTGGCGAGATGAATCGCTGCGGCAAACTGAATCTTGGCTTTTGGTCGCCTGAGCTAACTCGCATCCACACTTGGACACAATACGAATTCTCACATGGCCAATATCCCGTACCGATAACTCTTAGTTTCTTGGTACAGGCGATCACCATGTCAATCAGACACTAGAGGTTTACTATACAGTACGGACTCGAGCATCAACCCGTTGAGATCTGCTGTGACTGTGGCAATGGGTGGAGAGATGCTGGAGATCAATGAACTATGACGTTTGTGGTTTTCGTATAATCCTCAGATCATTCTTTGTAAAAAATTGTTTATTCGAGTTTGAGTGCGAATTGTTGTGATGACGAAGCGCTCTAGACAAGTCTTTTCTTGAAGCAGAACTCGATCACGGCTCAGCCAGTCAGAGGCACGCAGTTCCTGACGATCACCCTGTTCTGACACGCACCGTCTAGAGATTCGTAAGTCAAACCCTCCCTAACTCAGTGTCTGGTTTCGGAAAAAGGCATGGCAGAGGCTGGGAATAACCACCAAAATTCCAACGAGGGGCAGAAGAATACGAGCACTCTCTCCCCTGCCCAACCTTTTACAGACATGCAGATTCATTTGACGATTCGTAACGATATTGAATTGGTCGGCAAGTTTTCCGTTAGCCCTTCGCCTTGTGTTGATAAGGGAAATGGGGGAACAGGGGGGCCCTTGGGCAATGCGCATGGGCAGAGACAGGATGGAAAAGGGTGGGTAATGCCAGACGAGAGGCGCAGGCTATCTCGAGCTATTCCGGCCTAGTCTGGACCCCTGAAGGAGCTGGAGTTGGAGCTGCACCTCGTTCGAGTCAACTTGTCAGAAGGTGTCGCACAGCATCTGGTTCATGCATGGAAGGGAGAGTGTCCCAGGGTTTTGGTTCGACTAACAATCCTCCAGATCCTCCAGATCCTCCACTTACTGTGCTGTACAATCTTTGAGAACTCACGGACTGATTTTGGTCGTTCTCAATATGGACCGTAACAGAAGCAACACGAGATTGCGCCCAAGATAGTCTGCTTGGCGTATGTCACTAGCAGTGAGCACCCCAAGGCCCAAGTCACTTACTCACTCACTGACTGATGTGTTGGGTTGGGGTATCAGATTACGCATCGTATTCCCCCAAATTGCTTCTCTTGGTCAAACATTGGCACTATCAAAGCGATACAGCCAAGGGCAATGGCCTCTATTGCTTCTGCCCTGCCCTCGCTCGCCCTCGCTTGAGCCCGGTTCAGTGCCGAGTTTCCATCGAACCCATGCACGTATGTATGCATTCTCCATCTTTCCCGAGAGTCCGTGTTGATCCAGAACAGTTTAGAATGGGTTCATTGATCAAAGAATAGATTTCGACCCGCCTCGACGTCACTATTCCCACTTGATCTGGACAATCCATGCTGGCACAGTTAGCAGTAGCGTTGCAAAAAAAAAGAAAAAGAAAGATAGCGAAAACCCTAAGAGAGAACAAACACGAGCCTCATCACGAGGAATAGAGCTAAAGCGAAGCATAACATGCCAATGCCAATGGCACTGGAGGCTCAGCCCGCCACATGATATCGCTTCTGTCCGTAGCTCGATAGCATGTTCTAATTTTATTCTTCACCTTGGCCTACCTGAGTTAGCCCTTGGCAGTCCCGTCGGCCATTTTCTTTGGCAACATTCTCGCCCAGCCCAATTGCCGCTTAGTTACTCACTCATATGACCATTCAGGGCTCTAGGCCTCCAAAGAGTTTAGGCCGAGCCGGGCTTTTGAGCTCGAATCAAATGCCCTGCCGCCCCTCTCACTGTAACGCTCGATCTGGGGGGCACTTCAAGGTCCCTGAAAGAGGGATGCAAGACGAATGTCATCACGGGCGGGTTATGCCTGTCATTAATTAATTGCATTATTAGGTTTGGCATTGTACGATTATAAGTGCATCTTGCTCTGATTTGTTTCTGACTTCTCAACCCTCTGTTTCACTCTGTCGCATTCATCATCTTGAGCGAAACATTCTATCCGCTTGCATAAGACATGTCCTTATGCGATACAGCCAAGTGAAACTGCGTCATGCCAAATTGGCTGACAATTTTTATTCCCTCTGTATTGACTTCACTCAATAGACGATCAGACAATACGCTCAGCACCAAGATAACATCATCCCAACAAGAGAATGTTTTGCAAATCCTCATTTCAGGCCCTGTCTTTTGCTTCTGCTCATCACGTCCGTCTATCTCAGATCCTTACTCTCCTCACAGCGCCAAGCTAAAGGCCCCCCTTGGTCTAAAACTGACCCTGAGTTTCAGAGTCTCGAGATGTTCACCGAATCATCCAATCCAAGTATTGATAGCCCTTCAGCAAAGGGAGTTCTGACGCGCGGTATTTTCTTCCCAAGCTTCCCCGTTCGAGTGATTAACGTTTTCTTTTCACGTGGATTCACACCGACACGAGGTGATCGACATGAATATGTCTATCATCTCGGTTTTCCTGACGTTTTGGGTTGATGCCTCGTGTATCTGTTCCTTCACGGTTCCTATCCGTTCTTTACTGTGATGTTTCCATCATTCGATTCAATTCAGCTTCTCGTCTAGCAATTCGGCCGGTTGTCTCATTGCAGAGCCGATGTCCGAAACCCCCCATATTTCCAACATCATTGTGGTCCTCCCCACCAGATGATTGACATTGACACCCAATACCTTGCCTGTCACTTTAACCCTGACGGGTGATCTTAACACACAGTCTTCAATAACTGCAGCCCTAGTGAAATCGTGTCCCATGTTGACCTCTATCAATGTCAGCGCTTTGAAGCTGAAGATGTCATCGTTTAGGTATTGGCAAATATTCATCGTGAAGGATTCAATTACTACTCGAAATCATGCACTCGTAACCTGAGACGAAACCACCATGTATCATCTCCTTTCCCAGTATCGCATCCGACACAAGCTGTTGTGTTTGGCCGGGATATCATATCATGTCAAGGGGTCTCTATCTGAAACCCCGATTATGCGAAACCCTCATTTCATTAATGTTAAGGAACCTCACTTTGGGCAATCCATCCGTCACCCCAGTCTCTCATTGGACTTTCACCTACAAGAAAGGAAGGACAATAAAGGACTTGGGTCATACGATGCATGAATGTGACAGTTCGATCCCAGCATTGTTCTTGAGCCTTTAGTATTCCCAGTTGCAAAGTTTAAGGTACGCTTCCGCTCCAATCATTGGAACAACACCACCGAATACTCCGTAGTGCCAAGATTGTCGTCGTATAGCGATGGCTCTGTGAGTCTTCACATATTAGTTGCTACCCTAAACTTCAGATACTACTGTCGAAGATGAAGGCTGCACGGTGTTGGTCTACTCCGTAGCTCCGCTGCCTATACGGCCAGACACTTACACTGGAGTACAAGAAAGTAACGTGTCTGCTTGTGGTTGTACAAGTATGCACAACCGGGTCACTCAATTATGGTCAAGAGCCAGCTTGAAGTAACGTCAAGGTAGCATCCTTTAATTTATATGATCTGCAATGATGGTTGATACAACGGCGGGAAACGACAATCATGGTAAGGTTGCACCGTTCTATGTTGCACTGAAATGAGCTGAAGAGTCAGTGCCTATTCATCCGGAAGTATGATTTAGAGTTCGTCAAGCAGTCGATACGAGACATCGTGTGTTGCATCGAGCTGAGTTATCGCTAGACGAAGACCTTCCTTTTCCTGATAGCATCGAGCCATTATATATAAACAGAATTAAACATACATTTGTTACTTCAATATCACTGTCTATAATCATGGCAGGTTCAAGTGTAGTCGTCCACAGGTCTGATTGAGAAGTTCATCGAAGGAGTGTCTGGGGAACACAAGTAGTGACCATCCACGAAATTACGATGCTACCGTAGATTTGTAGTGCGCCAGGCATTTCGCTTAGATAATGTAGTATGAGTGTCAGTCTATTTATACATGAAATCAATAGGCTACAAATTCCGTTACGATTATTGCCGGCGTATCGGTGGACGTTGGTTCGATTAATTTCGCTGAGTGGCATTCTATCAGAGTCTAGCAGGGTTAGACTATACAGGCGACTAGAAACTTCCTAGACGTCGTCTACATTCGAGTAGAGATGACTTGAATGATCAATAGGTGTCGAGGAAAGCAAAACAAGGACTGCGGGCAATGAAATCCGGTCATATCGTAGTCATGCCAGAAGCAAGATCATGCAGCCACTTCTAAGGAGAGGCCAAACCGTACAACTTCAGTCATAAGGTAATATTTCCTAGGCTAACACCTCAATAAGCTGATTATGACTTAGATCATGCCCTCAGTATTTCAACCTGATCCATTTCTTAAGAGCATCGCTCTGTTCTTCGAATGCACCAGATGCAGTGGAATAGTGGCTGAAGAACTCGGTGTAAAAGAGTAGGAGTATTTGCTCAAAATAAGCATTACGATACATGCTCACTAACTTATGAGGCTTGATTATTTTTCTAAGGAAGTTTCTGTAGCGGAAATAAGGTAGTGATAATGTCATTCGTGAGTGTCGTGACAGGTTCGATCAAGTGGCCGTAAGCATCAGCACGTTGCCAGTTATCAGCCACAGCACATTTACCAACAAACACCATTCAAGTCTACCATAGCTCAGTTTCTTTGGGTTACTAGCTCTTACGGCTATTTCATGCTTGGCTTGCTGACTGTAAGCTGGATGCGGCCTCATGCAGACCAGATCTTTGGGTCGGAGACTACTGCACGCTTGCATGTAGTTTAGCTTCAAGCACAGCAGTGCAACACACAGTTAATAACGGTACTAACTTAGTATTGAGGCCACAATGACTATTAGTGTTGTGACGCCTTCGGTCTGTGCTGTGCATGAACTAAGATGGTGTTGATGACGGGATGGTTGGAGATCTCGGACCGCCTTGCATGCATGAGCAAGGACTATGAGCCAGCGAGTCTTGAAGACTATCAAATCCTACATTCCAGAGCTGTGATTCTACTGCTTTACTGAATCGAGTGTTATGTGTCTAGAGCTCGCGCCTTGTTTGCTGCCAATCCGTCGATGACACTCGCCTGTATACTCACGAGAGACGTCTTGTTACACACTAGAACACAATAAATGACTACATCGTCCAGTACTCTTTTCAAATAACCTGTTGAGAATACATAATTGTCACTACTGCCAAGCTGCAGAGTGTTGTCACTTCCCGAGACCTGTCTGTGCGATCAACTCTTCAGTCCCGGCGGAACGGATCGGATACCCCTGCCTGTCACAACATGTCACAATCATGCAGACCACATATGACAGCTGCATGAATCATGATTGTACATGTCCGATCCTGTTCGGCTGTCCCTAGCTCTGACGTTCATCCTCCTCAGCCCAGTCCCATCTTGTGACCCCTGACTACCCAAACAAAAGAGCCATCATAGCCCCCTTTTGACAAACTCATCACATCATAAGACCAGAAGAACACCTAAGTGGAAACAACTCTCGATTCAAAACCGTAGTTCTGGGCTCAGTGGCGGACGACTTTTTCCAACGTGTGCAACGGCGGTCCCTATATCCTGCAAAGCCACCAACCACTACGAGCGTGACCACCGCTTCATCCACTACAGAATCTGAATCTAAATCTGAATCTACAAAGGAATCGACTTCTTCCAACTCTCACAGCAGCTCAGCTTCAATGAGCACCACTGTCACACACGACACCACAGCTTCGTCAAGCACCACGTCCGAGACATCTAAAGCATCCTCAGCTACAAGTGAGGTTTCTTCCACTACAGAGAGCACATCTACATATGAGACAACAGAATCTTCAGGGACTACTTCTCCTTGCTCAACTTCTGACGCCTCAACGTCATCTGAAAGCTCTACAGCCTCTACTAGTGAGACTACCACTTCCGAGTCTTCAGCTACCTCAGAGACATCAACTTCTACACCCTGCACAACCTCAATAGTGTCTTCCGAGACGTTTTCTCCTTGGACATCAAGTGAAACTAGCACTTCTGCTACTTCAAACTCTGAGTCTTCAAGTTCAACAACATCTGAAGCTTCCTCCACCACCACTTCATGCGAGAGCTCTTCTTCTACTGTATCCAGCACAGCGTCTCATTCTGAGACTTCTAGCACTATAACACCCTGCGAAAGTACCAAAACGTCTGGTTCGTCTACCACATCTCATGAGTCATCAACATCATCACCATGCTCAACTTCCACGATTGGCTCCGAGTCTTCTTCAAGCTCATCAACATCTTCATCGTCCACTACTCCGTGCACCACCTCATCCCCTACAACATTCTCAAGCACAACCTCCGCCAAGTGCTCGACAACCGCATCTCCTCCCCCACGACCAACTTGCTTCCGCTACACTATTCGCAAGGATCCGCCTCAGGCTGCTGACTGCGGCCACACCGGTCATCGCAATGGCAAGAAGGCCAATGTCCTTGGGTATGGCGACTCAGATAGTGTGGAGGCGTGTGGAGAGAGCTGTGCCAAGTTTGATGGCTGCAAATATGTCGTTTTTGGTTACAGAGAGCATGACTTGAACCAGCCTTTCTGTGAATTCGTGGATGCGGTTCAGGGGCGCGATGACGATGATGATACCCCTTGGCAGTTCTATGATTTGTCTTGTTTCAACCCGGACTGTCTCCCTCCGAATGAGTGTGGGTATTAGATGTAGGAATCGTGGATGGAGTTCTGGAGGGTACAGTCTTTGTCATTTAGGCGAGGCGTTTTGAATTTTGTATATACCATCTGAGTTACTAGCACACTCTTTTCTATAAAGATCTCCCTGCGCAAGCGAATTCCATTTCTGTATTCATACACTTTTTCGTCGATTTCCTATTCCTCGACTGCACATTTAAAGATATACAAGCTACCTTTAGTGAAAGTCGCCTAGTCGAGGTCCAAAATACTCTCCAGGAGTAACTGTCTTAAGAAGACATGATTGAGTTCCATCACATCCCTCGAACGGGATTCTATTTCCCCACCAGTCTAGATTGATATCGTTGTATTGCAAAGCAAAGAATATGACCAGCGCCGATAGCGCAACGCCAACCGAGAAAGCTGCCGAAAGGATGTAGTTGTACTGTTACTTATTAGTATATCACTGAATATAGCTGATCTGTTAACTTGCCTTTGCCCAGAAAGCGAGATATCGCTTCTTGATATACATCCAAGAGAACCAGCCAATCGGCACAGCTGGCCAGATGTAGCTGATATTATACGGCGCCCAAATCATACCACCTCCAAGGAAAACAACAGGGTGAGTGCTTCGAATAATTTTGTTGTTTGGGTACTGTTTCCCCAGCCACCAAAACAGGAACACTAAAGCAACACCAAAGGGAAAGCCTACCAGGGTCTCGACATACTGACCCCTAGGTCCAAAGAGCTTCTTAGGCCCGATAGTTCCCCAGAGCACAGCAGCTGTGAAGAAATTGTTCAGACCAGGACACGTGAAGCGATAAGGAGCATTTGGCGTACAGACGCCTTCTAGGTGAATCTGGTACTGTAGAACCCCAATAGAGACGAAGGTGGAAACAAGCGTCGGTATCATTTGTGCCCAGAACGTGAAGCGCGGAGGTATCTTTATGTAGTGTGCCAGCTTCAAGTCTGCGCTGAAGTATATGGCTTGGGCGCAAGCTGTGTATCCAAATGTCTTGAAGAAACACAACGCTATGGCGTTTCCTTCGGCAAAGGACCCCCCAAGGAACTCGGCTATCACGTTGAGCGGGACAGCAATGCCCGTAGTAGCTGATATGATTCCAACTGGTACAACAAAGATGAGACTCAACATGATGCCAAAGGGTACGACTGCTGGGGTAGTATGTGTAGGCCATTGTGAGATGCCGACGATTCCAATGATGAAAGCCAAAGCGAGACATATCAAGTACCACCATTCAGGAACTTCGCGATATGTCTTCATAAGGCGATTGTGCGCATCTGATACCTGTCCATCTTCTGTATCTCCCTTCTTAGAACGTCGAAAGCTGTTGATGAGGCTCTTGAAACCTAACACGATTTGGTGGCGGTGATAGAGCGCACCATAGGTAAGCGCACTCGTATACATGGCGAAGAACATCATGTATGATCCTAGATGAGCCGCCGTGAGGAATGCAGGTGAGTATGCCTCGTACTTCTCAGGATCAAATATCCCACGCTCATCTAGAATAGCCGAGATATTGTATAGTCCACCAAAATGATCGAATGCGCGATTCGAGTTGACAGGGAGGTAAGATGTGTAGTAGCCATTTCCGTAATAAACCCCCAGAATGACAAAAAAGGACAACATTGTACCGCAGAACAGATTGAAGGTGGTAAAGAATGGCACCATAAGAGGGTCACAGCCCAGCGTGACAATATTCCAGTCAAATGTCGGGACGGGATTAAGACCAAGGCCTGTGTGTCCTCCAGTTATAGTTGCTAGATCTCGGTTATTCGGAGATATCCAAGTCATCCAACTGAACCAAGTCAGGCCGGCAAATAGATAATTGGGAAGCCAAAAGTAGGCAAACATTGCCCCAAATGCAATGCTGAAGAACTTGAAGCGGGATGTATTCCAAATCTTCTTGAGGGGGCCAGGAACGGGCATATCGGCTTCATCGTGCAATGCCGTATTTAAAGCGATAGAGACTAGTGTTGTTGGCCATAGACAATATGATGGGTATATGAGGAAGCGTCTGCAGATACCAGCGAGACCGTAACCAATGAACTTGGACGAAAGTCCCAGCAGGAGTTGATACCCGATGCTTATCGCGTAAGGCTGGTTGAAGTAAAATGGAAGATACTGTATCCAAACAATGTAATTGGTATACGGCGTCCCCATCGATATACTCGACATAATAGTAATCAGCATATGTTCTTTCTTATTGAAAGGCCCAGGATTCAGGCTGTGCCGAACACCAAATACAGTGACGCCAGTATCAGGAAGAGTCTTCTCTAGAAACTTCCCCAACGGATAGGCCAAGAGTTGGGGAACAACAGTGCTGACACCGATCATTGGTTGCCGGATCTCGAAAAAGCTGTTGATGAAGGACACAGCGCATGAGAAGATGATGCCCACGAACCAAGCACGAATCGTGGAGCACGGCATGCTGGGGTCATCGCGGTTACTGACTATTGCTCTGACTTCAGCATATGGAGAGTTGTGTGTGATGAGTGCTGCCTCGATTTTTATTTCCTGGATTAGAGCTTCATGGCGCTCTGGGTGTTGTAGAATATCGTCGATGTCTGTTTGTATGAGTACGTGATAGTCGAATGCTTGCGGGGTGCCATACTCAGGAATACTTCAATCTTCCTGATGACAGAGAGAGGAAAGTTGGGATCTCTTTTATGAAGTGTATATACTCTCTTCATTGTCTAAATACCATTAGTTAATCAAGTCTAACCCGACGACCAAACGTACTTTGTGAACATCTTCGAGAGACAAAGTAGATGCAACCTCCCTTGCTTCAAGCAAATCATCTTGAGTTACGTCGAGATCTCTCTCAAAACCACTCTCATACCCAACTGCCTCTCGACTATCCGGAGACGGGCTGTCAGATGACTGTATTCCATGTGAGAATGAAGCAAACATGGTGAAGTTTCAATACTGACTGTTTCTGTAAACTCAACCTCTGGCGTCCTTGACGAACTCTTCAACTCATGTATTAGCTTCGCCATTACCGTCAAGTATTAATAATAGTTTACATAAACGCTGCAAATGCGAGTGTGTTCTTTGGGAGTTGGCAACGTTTGCTCAAGGTTGAGGAACTCGAACTAAGTACGGCGGATATAAGTCAAGTGCCGGCATGTGTTGATCATTGTAACATGAACCTGGAGGATGACGTCCAGGTCTACCTCAAGAGATGAGAGAAACACCTTGCATAGTAATTGGATGCCAAACGACATCGCCAAGCAATGAGACACCAATGAACCGCTAAGGCCATAAGCTTAAACCGATGATCACAGGGCTTAGCCACCATGCTTATCTCGGCTTGACCGGTGGGGGATACAATATGCAGCAGCCCATCCATAAGGCTTACTGCATCTTGACATGATTTTACTAAGCTCAATGCCATTATTAACGTTGATAGATGATCTACTGTTTCACAGTGAATACCAAATTTGCCACTTACTGAATATATGCAGTCAACATGCATTGGCCAGCCCCATTGGACAAGTTCACATCACCAATTCAATCTTGAGTGTCTACACCAATCATTCGCTGACTACCGACTCGAAGACAAGGACAGCCTCTGGCATGTGAATTCATGTGCTTGATAGACGGTGGATTGACCTTTGGTAACTAACATTCATATGAATGTACAGATGACATCTATCGATGGGTATGGCTAATGATTTCACGTAGACCACTTTCACATAGAGAGACAAGAGGCATAACTCAGTTGAAGCAATTTAATTGACTGATTGACTATAAGAATCAATGAAACCTGATTAAAACACAATAACAAACCAACGAAATCCCGTGTTGGCAAAAGAAAGAAATTCCACTTTTAATCCATTATTGCATGCCGGTTTGCGCAAGAGCGATCCTCTTCCAGTGATCGCGCTCAGCTTCCAGCTTAGCAATCTTATCCTCAAGTTCTTCCAACTTAGCAGCCTTTCGCTCTCGAGACTTTCGCGCTGCAAGAGTGTTGCGAGCACGCTTCATAGCGACGATATCGCTAGGGTCATCGATAACGATAGGGGGCAGGGGCTTGTCACGCTTGCGGGCATTCACACCGGCCACAGAAGAGTGGCGGGTGGAAGGAGATGTACCCGACTTACGGCGACTGGGAGCAGGAGACTGGTTGTCTGAATCGACTTCATCAGACTTAAGCTCCGGTGAGTTCTCAACACTGTTGGGTTGAGCAGGAGCAACGTTGTTGTCCTGGGGGAACAAGGGAAACCAAGGGTCTGCAGCACCATCGAAATCGGCACTGCCAAAGTTTGGAGACACATCGTATCCATCGAACTCAGGGGACTCGTTGTAGATAGATGGTGAAGTCAAGGCCGTCAGTGCTGACGAGTTAGGTGCAGACATGAAGTTATCATGAGCAAAAAGATCTTGGGGCGAGATAGTCGCCAGATTGCCAATAGAGCTGGAAGAGCTGCCGCCAAAGTCAAAGACAGAGGGGACAGCAGGTGAAGAGAAAGCCGTGTTGGCCCCGCCATCGAAGGCGGTAAACTCCTCAGGGAGTTCGACGTCTGATATTGGTGAGCTAGTGGTTCTGAAAGTGAGATCACGGATGCACAAACCTGCAGCGTTCATCATCTTGGCGGTTTGTTGCGGGACACTTCCTGTACTCTGAGAAAAGAGAGGAACTGGAGGCCTAGCAGGGCGATTCTGCTTGTTCAAAGCGGTAGATGACGATGGAGCCGAAGAGGCGTAAAACTGGTTCGTAGGACGGTTTACAGGGGACGAAGAATGACCAAAAGCCTGGAGCAACTGGGCGACTCGTTGATTCTGTGCAGCAGGGGAGACAGGCTGTTGGTGACGATTGTGCAGATGAGACGAGTGACGACGCTGAGATTGCAGCGAGGTAGTTGACCGATTAGGGAGCTGAGGCTGATCGAACAAGACAAAGTCCTGTTGTGGTGATTCGGGACTCTGTAACTGTTGCGCGGATTGTGCCGGCAGGCTGGAATTCGTGGAGGGAAGCCATGATGACTGGGGATCCGTGGTGAAGACTGGAAAGTCTTGGACTGAAATGTTGGCGGTTGTGAGAGAACTTGAGCTGAAGCTATTCAAAGCAGGGCTAGAGTTCAGGTCGACCGAGAGGTGAGCTGAACGAGGTGGTTGAGTGGGGATTGATGCGTTAAGGTCCTGGGACGTAATTTTGACGGAGGACTGGGGAATAACGGGGGAAGGGGGTGATTTAGAACATCTTGACGATCGCCTTAGGCGTGAAACTCTTGATGATATTGTATTGTGATGATGATTTGGGGGTGGAGAGAAAAGAGAAGAAGAAGAGGCCTCAGGACGGGAAGATGGAGACAATTTGTATTTCTCAGGCAGCAATCCCGCAAGGTTTGTGCGCTTTCGCTGTAGGTACAAGCCCGGAATAATGGGGCAGAGTCTGGCACTAACAATCTCTGACCTGGCCTTGGTGGAGCCCGCGTTAGCAGACAACTTGTGCTCTCAGGTACTGTTCTAAAAGCGCGCCCTTCGGACAGACATGGGTCCGGGCAATGAGTCACACTTTTTTACGCCAACCTTAATAGGACTGGCCGATTTCTTGAGTGCAACCAATTCTGAGACGGCGCATCCTGCGCAAAGGCACCAAGCCTCCACCATAACTGGGACTACGACTGAGGTGCTAGGGTGCATTCTGCAACTGGAACATGTTGGCAAGCCTCAAAGGGGGCACCTCCGGTGTGTTTGCTGCACTCTGCCACTTCACCTTGTGCCTCGTCTCTTCTCGATATGCACTCTTCCCCGTCTTTTCGCTGTGTTGCGTTGCCTGGATGCATGCTGGCGCAGGCTTGAACTAGCGAATGCCCGCCGTGTAAGCAACAAGCAGTGCCCCTGCATCCAAAGCCCCAATTGGCCGAATTACTTTTCCGCCCTGTTGGCTTGAGTGCCTTCTACCAATCAGCGTCTATGAACGGGTACCGAAGCCGCCATCACAGAGTTCAGACGTCCACGACAACTTACAGACCGAGTCTCATTACATGGACGTTGTTGCAGCAGTGAAAGCTTACGAGGACAATGATGAAGAGGACAACGAATCCTCGTCCAGGGGCACTCGACTCGACGCAGCCGCGCATTCATTCATGCATCTCTGATTAGTACATTCCAATTTTGGTGTCTCAGAACTCTCATTCCGCCTTCGAGTCTGCCTCCGGCCCGTCCATCCATACAGCCACGCATCGCTGCGATGATCGGTCAAAAAAATGTTGGCGGCCTTTTTTTCCCTCAATAATTTCCCGATATTTCAGTCGCAACCGTCCTAGCCGACCACAATACAGTAGGTGAAATGAGAAACTGACGCATGTTTCAAGCATATCACACTGTGCCTGAAGAAATGCGTCTTTTCTTCCATATTAGTCGCGGCATCGCATTTCGTATCTGAGAACCAGGGAGACGGCCCTAACCTCGAACCATCAATAAGCCAACATTTTGCCTGCATGGGCTGAGATCGAAGGATTCAAACTGGATTCAGCCCACTCGTATTGCTATTCTGCCTTTCCACAGTACATACATGGGATTCATGGCAATGTCCCAGCAATTCGCTATCTTTCCTGTCCTGTCTGCGTATCCGTATCATGTTCCTGGTTCTTAATTGAGTTCCCAACATCTGACAACACCCTCATTGAATTGTAAACTATGGGATCCTATCACAGGCTAAGGCGCCGCGCAAAGCTAGTCTAAACAAGAAGTGGATGGTATCTTATTTCTTACCAAGCATCTTGAGCCTTTTTCATGGTTGTTCATGTACTTCGGACGCGCAAATGCCGACTCAATTCGTATAAGCTTCTTGGCTTGGTGTTTTGCGGAGCCACCACTTTGGGATATCGCTCGATCTTGTCCATGTTCTAATTCCGTTGTACGGAATATCTTGTTCAATTTCAACCTCCAATGCTTGATTCCTCAGCAAAACACCAGCCATTAGCCCCCTAGCCTGTCCAAGAAGGAATCAGCCTGTTTCTTAGCCCTCCGTGCCGCCATATCCTCCCTCCGCTTCTCAATCTCCCGTCTCCTAGCCTCCTTCTCCTCCTCTCGGGCCCGACGCTGCTCTTCCGTCTTGCGGCGCTCTTCCGCGAGCCCCTCCATCTCCGCCGTTCGAGTCTCTTCGTGTTTGCTGAACTTGAAAAATCCCGTGCCTTTCGTGCGGATCTCCCAATCTGCGTCGTAGTGTTGCGCGGGCGGCGGCGTTGCGCTACGGTCTCGCTTCCGCGCCAGCTCTTGCATCTTCTCCGGGTCATCGGGATTGAAGGCCATCGACTGAATCGCGTCGCCGACGATGAGATTGCTGGGTGCTGCTGGTCTTGCAGACATGCGCTCGAGCTCTTCGGCTCCTAGTAAACCTCGGCGCGCTCTGCGCTCCAATCTGTCCTTCTCTGCTTTGGTAACTTTTCGTAGACGACCAAACTCATCTTCATACTCAACCAACTCGCCGCTGTCGTCGGCTCCGTCTTCATCGCTGCTTGTCTCATAATCTTCTTTCCCTTCTTCTCCTTCCGCCCATTTGCGATCGAAGTCTATTAGAGGCGCGGCTTCGTTCTCTTTTGGCACGTAATCTCCTCGCTTCATCGCAGCGTATAGTCGTGCTTTTTCCTCCATTCTGCGTTTCGCTCGCGCCAACTCCTGAGTTTCCTCTTCTGTGCCAGTGACCTCCTTCAGCTCCAGCTTCTTTGGTCCATCAGACCCTTTGCTTCGTTTTGGTTTTGTCCCTTTGAATATGTCATCCTTTTCTTCCTTCCGAGGTCTTGCGCGGCCAACAGATGTGGCCCCTGATGAATTATTTGACATCAGTGATGTCAGTTGAGCAGTGAAGTCGAGCGAGCTGGTTAATGTTGCATCTCGCTTTTGTTTCTTGACTGGTCGCTGACCATACAAATTCGGGTCTTGAGGCATCCTTTCCAATATGTGTTGTGGTTTGCATGTGTTCTTGTGGCTTATGATCGTTGATCGTAGAGGAAGACAATGTTAATTATATCACTGGCTTGGAACGGAACAGGCCCATCCATACTCAGCCTGAGGCAATCATAGTTCACAACCTAAAGTACTGGAGCAACAACTTTGAGTTACTCAACTTACTACGCTTTGATTGATCTGCCACATATCCACAGCTTTATTGTCACCTATACGATCTTCTAAGATATTGATATCATGAACAAAGTGGGCTCACCAATTGATTGTCCAATTGGTTGCTGTATAGAAGTCTCCGATGTTGTAGGGTAATCCACCGCGGGGTTATGGTGTGCTCATATCACCGTCTTCAGTGCCCCGCCATCGGAGCTTGACTTTATTCTTTCACAAGCTTCGTCAACAGTTTCTCAGTACACAGCAACAATGGCCGCTCCCAAACAAGTTTTCATTGGAATTATCGGTAATTGAAACACTAAAGCTATAAAACAACACAAACTAACGATTGTCACTAACAGGCGCCGGAGGTGTCGGCAAGGCCTTCATCGACCAGCTCCAATCCCTCGCTGCTCGGAAGCCATCACCGAAGCTGAACCTCGCATACATTGCCACGAGCCGCAAAGCCCTCTTCAACGACGACTACTCTCCCCTCAACATTGGTAACGTCGTCGACACACTTGGCTCCTCTACCAAGGCCCCTCTCGCTCTGCCTCAGGTTGTCGAGTACCTGGCTAAGGCCCCCGCCAAGAGCGTTCTTGTCGACAACACCAGCTCTCAGGATGTTGCAGAACTTTACCCTCTTGCCTTGAGCCGAGGCATCAGCATCGTTACACCTAACAAGAAGGCCTTCTCAGGCTCCTACAAGTTGTGGCAGGACATCTTCTCAGCTGCCGAGTCCTCTGGAGCCCGTGTCTACCATGAGTCTTCCGTCGGTGCTGGTCTCCCCGTTATTTCCACCCTGAAGGACTTGGTTGAAACTGGTGACAAGGTTACCAAGATCGAGGGCGTCTTCAGCGGCACCATGTCCTTCCTATTCAACTCTTTTGCTCCTACTGAGGGCCAGGGTGGCAAGTGGTCTGAGGAGGTCAAGAAGGCCAAGTCATTGGGATACACTGAACCCGACCCCCGAGACGATCTCAACGGTCTCGATGTCGCTCGCAAGCTGACTATCCTCGCTCGTCTGGCTGGCATCCCCGTTGAGTCCCCCACTTCTTTCCCCGTGCAGAGCCTCATTCCCAAGGAGCTGGAGTCTGTTTCCAGCGGCGATGAGTTCCTTGAGAAGCTCCCTGCCTTTGACTCTCAGATGGAGGAGACCAAGGCTGCTGCTGAGAAGGCTGGTAAGGTTGTCCGATTTGTTGGTAGTATTGATGCTGCTTCAAAGCAGGTCAAGGTTGGCCTGGAGCAATTTGACCGCTCGCACCCGATTGCTGCTCTTAAGGGCAGTGATAACATTATCAGCTTCTACACTGAGAGATATGGAAGCAACCCTCTGATTGTCCAGGGTGCTGGTGCTGGAGGTGATGTGACCGCCATGGGAGTGACAGCTGATCTGATCAAGGTCCTGTCGCAAATTGCATAAAAGTCCATATTGAATAGCCAAATTAAAAGTATCAAGTTTGAAGCCCCAATGAGAATTCACGTATTTCCAGTTCGTTGTGTGCTATCATGATTAAAGTGACGCTTTGTCCATTCCTGTTGCTATTGCAGCAGCATGTGGGTTCGTAGTGACAACGCTATCGGGTTCGGAATCGACAATCGAGGGTGGGTTCGTATTACTGATATTCCTCCACATCCATAGGAAGAGGTCGAAGATCACGAGAAGAAGAACAGGTATGAATAGCATAAGACCAAGGCCGAGCTATCCGTAAATCAGTCACAAGCACAGAGGAGACTCGGTCGATCTTCACTTACACAGACAAGAGAGATCAGGTTAACGATAGAGGAGTACTCGGTCATTAGAGGACCAAAGAAGGTCCATGATGCGTCGGAGGACATCTGGGGCAATCTGGGTAGCGCTACAGCTTGCTTTGAAGTAAAAAAGCTCATGACTTGAGAACGTGTGATGTTGTGGATGGTAAGATCACAGATTCCGAGGCTGCCTTCAGGGATGGAGGTCGAAGCTCCATGACCCAATGTCCAGCGAACAGGGTTTATTTCCGTCACTTAATTGGCATGTGCAAGGCCAATGCTCAGCTCCTCACACCGCCTGCCGAGTATGGATCATTCTGCCTTCTGCAAAGCTTCATTCGCATCAACTTCACAAATTATCACCAGAAATTGACAAGCACTAACTGAATAGCATCAACGGCCATCATGACAACAGAGCTCACGAGTAAACAGAGAGCGCGCGAGAATGATCGCGCAAAGAGGACGAAAGATGGTGTCACTCAACTACCTCGCAAAAAGTTCTATCGCCAAAGAGCGCACGCAAATCCTTTCTCTGATCATATGCTAGAATAGTACGTGCTCTGGCTCATATCAATTACATTAATTCTAACTTGCTATAGTCCTAAATCTCCAGATGATATGGATTGGTCCTCATACTTTCCACACTACGTCCAGGAGGGAACACCAGAGGATCCTTCAAAGCCTCCTAAACTGACAAAAGATGTGGAAATTGTCGATATTGGCTGTGGTTTTGGAGGTCTTCTCGTTGCTCTAGCGCCCAAGCTACCTGACACTCTCACACTCGGTAAGTGAAGTAAATGCCATCAAATAGATGTGTCTAATGTACCCAGGCCTGGAAATCCGAACACAAGTAGCAGGCTACGTTCAAGAACGTATAAAAGCATTGCGATCACAAAACTCGGACAACATGTATCAGAACGTGGGCTGCATCCGAGCAAACACTATGAAGTTCCTCCCCAATTTCTTCAAGAAGGCTCAACTATCCAAGATCTTCATCTGCTTTCCCGATCCTCACTTCAAGGCCAGGAAGCACAAAGCCAGAATTGTATCGACAACGTTGAATTCTGAATACGCTTATGCACTACGACCAGGCGGTATTTTGTATACCATCACCGATGTCGAGGACTTGCACTTGTGGATGGTTCAGCATCTTGAGGCTCATCCTGCTTTTGAGCGGATCTCAAAAGAGGAAGAAGAGGCTGATGAATGCGTTCAGGTCATGTCGACTGAGACTGAGGAGAGTAAGAAGGTTACGAGAAATAACGGACAGAAGTTTGTAGCGTTATTCCGGAGGTTAGAGGATCCTCCGTGGTAGTTGGAAGTCAATGACAACTTGATGCTTTATCGTTTCGCAAGACGCTTTAAATATGCATTGAAACACTTATGCGAACAACCTTGTGATATGATCGTAATTTATGCAGCGTTGAGCTCCAATCCAACCAATGAACCTGTGTAATTATGCTGGCAAAGAAAGACCATGTTGACTTACTGAGAAAAATACAAGACCATAACATTAGGAAACTCTTGATACTCGATAGGACATAATTTGTACCTGCAGGCAATGTCACTCGTCTCTGGCGGGTGCTGGCATGGGTTCCTTGTCCCGCAGACTTGGGCGGGCACCTTATTTTGACAGGGGTCCATCAAAATGACAGCATCCACTGTAATCGACAGCCACATCACCTAACCTAACGGCACCTCCACTACCTAGCACCAGCACCAGCACCGCCAACTTCACCACTTACATCCAATCCATCTTCGTTCAAGAATGTGGCTCTGAGGTCAACATCCTGGTGATGGCCCTCAAGCGTAGAGATGTCATTGTTGCTGGACTTGCCGCCTTCATAGCCTGGGGCTTCGCTGCGAGCTGGTCACCTGTCCTCCGCTGGGCAGGCCATGCCTTTGTTGCTGGCTCCCTTGTTACTCTCGTCACCCTCTTAGCCGGTCTCTTTCTCGTATCACGACGGCCAAGCGATCGAATACTACAACCACATGGCGTTACGTTCCTCGATAGGAAGTCATGGCGATTAGAGGTGCAGGCACTGCGCCAGCGACAATCATATACTCCGACTCCAATAGACCCCGAATCACCCCGCGTTTCCGAAGCTATCGACCACTTGCTTGGCCTTATAACCCGGGACTTTGTGAATAGCTGGTACTCAAATATTAGTCGCAACCCGTCCTTTACGAACCAGGTCGATCAGGCGGTGCGGCAGGCGTTGCTGAGCTTGACTGATTTCCTTCGTCATAAGGACCTGGCGGAGCTCGTCACTAGCCGTCTTGTTCCTCTCCTTACCGCCCACTTTCGAGACTTCTACGAAGCAGAGAAATCAGTGCGAGGAAAGAAACTCAACCGTTCTGTTACTGAATCTGAAGAGCTGGACCTAGCTATTGCCTCAAAATTTCGTGATGGACGCTTACATCCAGCTGCTTCTTTGTCGTTTCCCGACACTAAGATGGTCCAGCAGGACTACCTCAGGTCTCTTGTCGCAAAGATTGTACCCAAAGTACTACCCGAGAGCATGTTGTCCAGTCGAGCTGTATCGATTCTTATTCGCGAGATCGTTGCGTGCGCCGTTCTGTTCCCTGTGATCCAACTTCTCTCTGAACCAGATACTTGGAATCAGCTGATGGAGAATCTGGGCCGTTCAATGCTTCAGGATCGATCAACCGTGCGAAAGCTCCGAGCAGCTTTGGACCAGCATGCTCCTTCGACACCCAAAGCCAGCAAGTTAGCTTCCATGCCTAGAGTTGCTCCTGGAGACAGTGAGCGCAAGTTCGAGAAGTTTATCCGTGCTATTCGCAAGGTCAATAACCTATCAGATGCACGTCGTTTTCGTAGCGAAGTCGCTAGTCAACTGAAGAGGGATTCTCTTGAAGACAATCAAGACCAGGTTTACCTTCGTCGATTGGAGATGGGAAAGAGGCTGCTAGACCAACGGGTTAATCATCTTGCTGCTGGTGGCGAACGTCGTCCACCTGGTCCTTTGCCTCTACCGTCGACTACTTCTTCACAGTCCAAGCTAGAGAGTGCGCCACTAGTAGATATTCTGCGAGACTCTTCAGCGCTTTCTTACTTTATGGAATATATGGATCGACAAAATCTCATGCCTTTAGTGCAGTTCTGGCTTGTCGTTGATGGATTTCGAAACCCTCTAGAAGATGATGGCCCAGATGACGAACTGCCATCAACCCTGCCAATGTGGACAGATGCCGACCGCCAGGATCTACAACAGATTAACCAGGCCTATCTCTCGAGGCCAGAGTTAAAGGTCCCGGATCATTCGAGGAATGAGGTCAAGGAGTTCATCAAGGCAGGAAAGTCAGCCACTCCGTTACAATACTATAGAGCGCGGCGAGCTATCTTGAAGGCCCAGAGCGCCGTCCTAGAGGAAATGCGATCGCGCTTCTTTCAAAGTTTCAAAAAGTCGGATCTATTCTACAAATGTCTTGCTGCTGAAGAAGCAGCCAATATTCAGACTCTCAGATCGACACCACAGCCAGAAGTACAAATACAGGCGCAGGCGCAGACACAGGCATCGACAACCAGCCGTGCGAGCAAAACTTTGCCAGCAAAGCCAAGACCAGTATCGCGACTGACGCCCCAATTATCCAATGCTGGGAAACGCACAGGATCCGCATCGGATCTTAAATCTTTGACATCCAATGGTAATGGGCATGGACATCGAGCTAGGCGCTCGTTAGACGAAGGCTCTTTCAATCCTCTATTCGATGACGATGACATCGATACTGATGGGCTAGGAGATTCTGTCCAGAGTCTAGATCCAGAGGCGAACAGCCAGCAACTACCAGATACCCAAGTTGTTAAGGCAGTAGAACAAGCCTTTACCGACATCATGGAGGATGACCGTCCTCAAACTGCTGAAGCTCTTCGTGCCTCCCTTTTCGGCGGCCCTGGCGGCAGCAGTATTGGAGGCATTGATGATAATGCATCAAGTCTCTTCTCAGGCAATGATAACGACTCTCATCGTGGCTCTCTGGATATGGGTATTCGACCTGCTGTTGCGAACAAGGAAGGCGAGAAGCCAAGCCTTTCGTCGCTTGGTCTTGTCAGTGCGGCTTCACGAATTGGTGTTTTCGTGGACGACGATCTGTTTGGCGATAACAACAAAGATCTCCCTGACGACGGTGATCCAGATGACGGGCCACCGCCTGACGACGAGGATGAAGTGCATGAAGCAGCACCAGGAGACCTTGGATTGGCAGAAGCCATCACTGCTCTCTCAAACGACATCGATCGCTTGGTGGCGCAGGAAGCGGTTGTGGAATCGTTGACGCGAAAGGCAGAGTTGACAAACAATACTGCCGAACTGCGCATTCTTAGGAAGTCCAAAGCGTCTCTACACAGGGAGATCAGGCGCAAGGAGCTCCAACGGCAGCAGTACGTGATCCAGGAGAGCGACAACAGTCTCTACGGCCGCTCAACCATCAAAATTAAGTCTATCCAAGTAGGAAGAGAAGAGGATGGTCGAGAGTTTGCACTCTACGTTATTGAAGTCCAGAGAAATGCCGGAGAGCAGATGCCTGCAGCTTCATGGGTAATTTCGCGGCGATACAGCGAGTTCCACGAGCTTCACCAAAAGCTGCGGTCCCGATACCCCTCAGTTCGAAACCTTGACTTTCCTCGGCGGCGAATGGTGATGAAATTCCAGAGCGAGTTTCTACGCAAACGACGGACTGCTCTGGAGCAGTATCTACAAGACCTACTTCTTTTACCAGAAGTTTGCCGCAGCCGAGAACTCAGAGCCTTCCTTTCACAGAGCGTAATTACCCAAGGTCAAGATATTTTGGATCGCGAAGACAAGAAAGACATGATGACCCGATTGTATGACTCGGTTGCGGATGGAATGGATGACATCCTTGGAAATATTCCTGTTCTGGACCAGATATCTGAAGCTGGGCAGAACCTCATTGCAGCGGCTACTAACCAGCTCAACGCGGTTCCTCTCAATGTTAACGAAGATACGTTCCCGGCCGCTGAAGCTGAGGCAGAGCTGAATGCATTTGAGAATAAGGAACTTGAACCGTTCATCAAACCGATTTGCGACATCTTTCTTGAGATTTTTGAGCTCAACAAGGGAAACAATTGGCTCCGTGGGAGAGCGGTAGTAGTCGTTCTGCAACAACTTCTTGGTGGAACGATTGAAAGAAAAGTTCGAGACAATGTCAAGATGCTTGTTCAAGACGAAAACATTCTCAAATACATTGGGTTGGTGCAAGATAGTCTATGGCCTGGAGGCCAGCTACAACGAGATCGCAAGCCGCGAACAGCTGCCGAAAAGAAAAAGACACGGACCGAGGCGAGCTTAATGCTGGCCACATTGGTGCCAGATCTCGCAGGTAGTGTTGTTGGAAGAGTCAACGCTCAGACAGCCAGTCGTCGTATATTTGCGACGTTGAACAACTCGAGGTTGAAGTAAGTCTTTGATTTCGTCGCCGATTTGTGTATGAGCTCAACTAACCCATCTATAGTGCACACCTCGTATTTACTATGATTGATGAAATTGTCTCGGTACTTTTCGAGGAACGGTAGGGCTATGGAAAAAAGATCTTGTTATTCTTCTCCACAAAGCACATGCACATGATACAGGGCAAAGCACAGCACAGCACAGCGAGGCGTTGGGCGTCACTGACAAGGGAGTCAAGTTGGGCTGATACGACGACGATGATGACGATGATGCGGGATTGGGCGAAATGAATGACTTATGGTTTCGTAATGAAGAAGCCTCTTTTTTGAAGAGGGGCTGCTTATTGTTATAGATGTCTACTCCATGTATAAGTTGCCGTTGATAGATGGCCATGAAGTAATAGTAATGACAATGACAATTGATGAATAGAAGATTCTTATTATACGAGGTGATCAGGTCACGATTGGATCGTATTTTACATGTGCGTTGCAGTAACGTTGTGTTATGTAGACTTTAATGCAGGCGAAAGCGTTCGCATGTGACGCTAACGAAGCAGCTTCAGCGCCCGAGATAGCGGGATCCGGGGCACCTTCTCGATCTGGCCATTCTGCCGTGTCCTGCCGCCTTCTGGCCCCAGCCTTTTCGTCGCGTTTTAGGCGAGTCCTACCCATGCCTTAGTAACTAAGCTTGCCTTGCGCCCATGTTCTCTTTCTCCTCTCCACCAAACTCAGCGTCGCTTTTCGTATCATCATCATCAAAGTCAATCCTCGTCCAAAAACCGCCACCTTCTCAAAACCCTGCGTTTTGACTCTGGCTCTTTTGTTGGTCCCATCGCGTGACTGGCCCTGGACATTTAATCTGGAATCTTCCTGGCTTTGATCCATATTCGACTTTCTGCTCCTCTCTCCATCTGGATCCCCTCTTGCTTGACCCGACGACACGACACTCCTCCCAACGGCAACATGACGGAGGTATCAGCCACCCGGCTGTACTTGGGAAACCTCCCTCGCAATGGTCCGGACTCATCGCCCTGACGCTCTCAGTCAAACCACTGACCTGCTGCCCAACAGCTACCAAATCCGATGTCGAGGCTCACTTCGCGACTCATGGTACCGGAGAAATCACCGAGGTTAAGCTCATGAATGGCTTCGGTTTCATCGAGTACAAGGACCCCATGGATGCCCGTGATGTTGTACCGGGTTAGTTATCCCCCCTCATCTTTTGTATTGCGACGCGCTTGCTAATGATCCATCTAGCCTTCCGTATGTCACCACCAGACTCCACCCCTCCTCCCTGGCTAACGTGCGACTTCGAAAGATGGCTCTGATTTCATGGGAGAACGACTCACTGTCCAGTTCGCCCGCGGTTCCCGGCATCGCGAGGGCGGTTTTGGCAACCATGAGCGCACCGCGCCACGGCCTCGTCGAACCCCTCATCGAATGCAGATTACGGGACTTCCAAACGATACCTCTTGGCAGGTCTGTTCAATCCTCCCCGTTGCTCATCGCTGGATTTCCTGGACCCTCCCCTTGTGATTTGCGCGCATCTCTGGTTTTTCTGGTTTCGACCCATTGGTACTATACCGGGACTAGATTTAGGGGACAACTTCCACGGACCCCTCCACCCCCTCTCCCGGTTTTGCTTCCTGGTTGTTGACTTGGCGAACTGCACTATCATTTTGTGGATTACATGGACTTCCGGCGTTACCCTTCCTGGACAGCAACTTACATGGATTCTGGAAATAGGATCTCAAAGACTTTGCGCGTCAGTCTAGCTTGGACGTTGTCTATTCTGAAACTGGTCGCGACTCGAACGGCCGAGGGTGAGTGGCTGCTTGCGCACTATCTATCTACCTTGGAGGCTAACATGGACCAGTTTCGTCGAATTCGAGACTGCAGCAGACCTTAGAACGGCTGTTGAGAAGCTCGACGGGCGAGAATTCAAGGGCCAGCGAGTCCAATGCGTTGCTGACGTATGACAAGGAAGCCCCCTCTCTTTGTAAGAACTCGAGTCTGACGTGACCTTCTAGACTCAGCCGGATATGCCTCCTCGCGAGCGCGGTAGATCCCGCTCCCCAGGGCGTCGACCTTATCCTCCTCCCATGGACGACTACGATCGGCGCGGCCCTCCCCGCGGATATAGTCCCCGTGGTGGTGGTGGTTACGGCTACCGGGATCGTAGTCCTCGTCGCGATTACTATGATGATCGCGCCCGTTATCGATCTCCTCCTCGCCGTCCCATGGAGGACTATCCTCCCCCTCCCCCTCGCGGCCGCTACGATGACCCCTATCGCCGCGACTACCCTCCTCCGCCCGATCCCTATGCCAATGGGCGACCTCCTTATGACCGACCTCCTCGAGACTTCCCTCCGCGAGAGGGCGGATACCCACGAGATGGTGGTTATCCCCGAGACTATGATCGTGGTGGACGCTACTGGTAAATCCATATCCCATTACCGCTTTGGGCGCTTGCTTGGCGGGACTGTCCTTGACCGACGGTGTTAGATCTACTCTCAACCGAATGCGCTAGATGGCGTGAAACTGTGACGACCAGTCATGAGGTAGGAAGGACAAGATTGAAACGATCGACAGGCAGATATGCGCAACAATGATTGACGACCGACTGGTGATATTCTCAACGAGCAAACACAAGTATGAGGGACATTAGGATGGCGTCAGGTGTAGGGGTTGGAGGACTTGATGAGGGTTGACGGGTACCGGGAAAAGCCACGGGCACACGCGACATGAATGTCTTGGGTAATATGAACTATAGTGTATGACTATGAGGAAGCCGTCGTGGGCGAGGGTTTGCTTATTTGCTTTTATTTTGTCTTATACTATATATAACCTGGAGGAAGATTTTGGGACCACTCGGTAAGAGTAGTTATTTGCTAGGTAGTTTTTGCTTTTATCACAGAAAAGGGGCAAAATAATCCAACTTTTGATTTTGTATTGTTCAAATTGACATGGCATTACTGCACAACGAGTGAATCTGATACTCGTGATTTACTTTGGACAACAACCCAACCGTGTCGCCCCCCGTATAGTACAAAAAGAAAGATGCCGGACCGAACAGAGAACAGTTTGACGCGCTTTATAAGGAATTACGAAGTGTGTATAAATATGGTATCGGGTATTGTTGGGTTTTGGTATGTGTTCAAGATTAAGCAGTCTTCTTCCATTGGGTGTAGACACCGATGACACTGCTCAGGGTACCAGTAAGACCGACGATGCCGTCATCGAGGAAGGAAACCCATCCGAGACCGGAGACGGGAACGAGGATATCGCAAAGATCGCAGAGGAGTTGCTTCTTGGCGGCAGCGCGCTCACTGAGGTATATGTTAGTACTAAAGATAAGAAGGTAAATGAGCGCATGTGAAACTTACATAGAGATGGTCTTGCTCTCAACAACACCCTCACCCTCCTTGAGATCAACCTTTGATGCGCGCACGCTCAGCTGTCGCAGAGTGTACAGCTGACCAATGATGCTAAAGGCGATACCAATAGCCCAGGATCTATAAGCCTCCTGCTGAAGGCGCTTGGCATGCTGCCACTTCCTGATACCGGCAGCATCGGGAATGGTGAGAGCATCGCAGGTGAGGTAACCAGCATAGCCCAGCTGGCGACCGACCTGGGTGTACTTGAGGACGGGGTCGAGGGACTTGGAGTCGGAAGCGGTGGCAGCGGCCTTGTAGTGCTCGACGAACTTTCCGGCTCGGAAGACCTTTCGGAACAGGCCGAACTGCTTCTTGATGGCGTTCCAAGGGGCGACCTTGTCGGGAGTTGCGTTTGTGCGGAGGAGATACCAGGCGTAGAAGCGGGCGAAGTACTGAAGAACTCGCATGAGCTTGTCGCGACCGAGGGTTGTGGCCATGTAGCGCAGGTAGTGCGCTACCGTGGGGTGGTAGACGAGAGCGTCGGCGACCATGATGGCGATGGTATCGAGTATAGGTAGATAGAGAGAGTATGGTATGCGACAGTTGGAATATACAAGAATTACAATTCACCAGTAAGAAACCAGCAATTACTGATGGGAAAGAGGAAGATGGAGATGGAGACGTGGATGGAGATGCAAAAGTTAAGTTAAGATTTTACCAGGAACGGGTAAGAAAAAGCTGGGGAAAGGTAAGTAAGTAACGCGAATGGAGTCAAAGTGTCTGGAGTAAGTAAGGATAAGGATAAGGTAACGCAAGTCGAGAGATTGAACGTGGAGACGGAGACTTGACCGAGATGCCGAGGTCCGCCGCTCACGAGAGCGGGATAGTTCAAGGGAAGGGGGAATTGTCCTTGTAGCGAGAGAGATAGGGAGGGATAAGGACATGTCCTGCAAAATAATTGCCTTTTTGGGCATGGGAATAATTGCCGTTTATGTTAGAAATTCGATAGTTTATACTGTTGCATCGGTATTCTATCCATTCAGTCATTGCTCAGTATTAAAGGGATGACGACCCTGCCAACTTTGTCAACCTCCATCACAGAGCAAGGGAGCATCAAAAGTCGACAGCCGGCACATGTCCGAGGCTTCATCAGGAGAATACCAGACTTCGGGGTAGCTTGGCGCCAATTCTAGCAATGCATTTCAACCTCGGGGACTTTCCGTAAGAGATTGGACTCACTCTCTAACCTTGAGAGTTACAGCTGAACTGGCTGGCAGCTGATAGACAGGAACAGAGGAAGCTCCCGGCTGACCGGATAACCTTTGATCCGACTCCGGTCTTCCGTCAGAGAAGAAGAAGTGTAGGTTAAGTTACGGGGACGCATGCATGATATAAGTCGAGTCGAGACTCACTCGCTCACTCAATCAATTGCCTCATAACCCCAAATCAAGGAATGAACAAGGTATGAGATAAGGCATCTGAGTTCCCAATTTTCCATCCTCATAAAATCTCCCCCCCAAACCCACAATGAGCATATTACTCGGTGTTTCTACTGAAGATCTTTGGAGCGTCGATGTTCAAAACCCCCGCTTAAACGTCAATATGAGCGAGCCACCCCCACCGGGACAGGACAGCCTGGCAGGGCCTTGAAATAGAGGGTCTCTCAGTGGCTGTGACGACAGAAATCGTGATGCTGCTCGGGGAACAACCCCCGAAGTCTCCAAATTCGACCACTTGTAAATTGTGGGGGAAGAAGTCGGAGTTGGAGACCCCGGGAAATCCTCTTGAGCCGCTTCCCCTCGGCCGGCAAAAGCACCAATTTCCTTCGGGAGCCCGCTATCAAAGGTCACGATGGCCCATGACATTCCGACATGATGCGCCCCCAATGGAGCTTTTTACGTATCATGGTTGGGTCTTTACGTCTTCTCAGAGTCTCTCGGTCATGTTGTTGCGGGTTGAAGTCATTCTCTCGCGGATGGGGCCGTTGATAACCCCAGTCGGTTAATGAAAGTATGTATGGATGTACCTAATAATGAATGAATGGATATCATTGATCGTCATATCCGTCAATTGTCGTCAAGACACGGACGGACGCGGTATCCGTAGTCAACGTACATAGAACTGTGTTCCTTTACATAACTGGTCCCGTTTCCCCAATATTCGTCGCGTGCCTCTTCCTTTTCTTCCTCTCTCTTCTTCTTTCATCTTTCTCTCTCACGATACCCTCATACTATTCCCATCATACTTCTTGTCTCTGCCGGCTTAAACCTTCTCCCGGTCTAAGTCAACCCAAAGCCGCTTCTCCAACTGCCCCTCCCGACGACGATCTCAACCAACTTCTCCTCCTTTCATACCTATTCTCACCTCACAAAACACATACACAATGGCTACTACAAACAGCGGACAAGAAACCGAAAAGGTTAACACTAACATTGTTACCCTCACCCGCTTCCTCACTGAGGAGCAGGCCAAGCACCCAGAGGCCACTGGTGACTTCACGTACGTCGTCGGTCCCTTGTGACCTCAACTTCATGATGCCCGGCTAACAACGGTAACCAATCTCAGTCTATTGTGTCACGCTCTCCAGTTCTCCTTCAAGTCAATTGCCTACTACATTCGACGCGCTACCCTAGTCAACCTCACCGGTCTGGCTGGTTCTTCCAACATCACCGGCGACGACCAGAAGAAGCTCGATGTCATCTCCAATGACCTCTTCATTGAGGCCATGCGCTCATCAGGCAAGTGTGCGCTCCTCGTCTCTGAGGAGGAGGACGAGATCATCTACTTCAAGGATGCTCATGACGCTCACTACGCCGTCGCTTGCGATCCCATTGACGGATCTTCCAACTTGGACGCCGGTGTCTCAGTCGGTACCATTTTCGCTATTCACAAGCTCCCCGAGGGCTCCAAGGGCGTCAAGGAGGATATCCTGAAGCCCGGTACTGAGCTGCTCGCTGCTGGTTTCACCATGTACGGCGCCTCTGCCCAGCTTGTCATCACCATGCGCGGTGGAACCGTCAACGGTTTCACTCTCGACAACGGCATTGGCGAGTTCATTCTGTCTCACCCCGACATGCGCCTCCCCAAGTCGCGCGCCATCTACTCCGCCAACGAGGGTAACTCTCTGTATTGGGAGGACAAGACCATCAACTACTTCAACTCTCTAAAGCAAGCCCAAGACGACGGCAAGCCCTACAGCTCGCGATACATCGGTTCCATGGTTGCCGATGCTTACCGAACTCTGCTCTACGGAGGTATCTTTGCTTACCCCGCCGACAAGAAGAGCCCCAAGGGCAAGCTCCGTATTCTGTACGAGTGCGCGCCCATGGCTCTCATCTTTGAAAATGGTACGTCAATTGAAATTTTCGTGATTGACACTTTACTAACTGTGCGCAGCTGGTGGTCAAGCTGTCGACAGCAAGATGAACCGTATGCTCGAGGTGGTGCCCGAGCACATCCACGACAAGGCCGGTATCTTCATGGGTAGCTACGACGAGGTCGAGAAGGTGAAGAAGTTCCACAACTAAGAGGGAAATGTAAGAGAATGGCGCTTTGGCATGGGATTATGAAATCAGTTAAAGATCAAAAAGCGAACCTCATGAGTGAATGAGCATTTTAATGATGAATTTATCATATCTTCCATTTTTCTGAGCGTCATGCAGAGTGTCGTCATGATAAGTCATGATCGTGGGCTATCATGGAGGCGGTTTAACTGGGGACGTCACGCCACTTCGACTGTCCCATTAGAATGAGCTGAATCGCCTTCTTCAGCCTGTCTCTATGGTAAAAACTGTTGTCTTATCAAGCTTTTGTCCACTCTGGTTGGTACAGAGGTTCTTGGTCAACTTTCGTCTCACGACAACTAAACTCAAGCACCACAACCATGTAGAGCTTGAGCTACTCCTCTCCACAACGTAAGGCTCTAGGCTGTATAATTACTCCGACACCGGTATGCCTGAGGAACTGGGGACTAATTGCTCGGTGGTTAATAGGCTGTGTGGCTAACATGCTTGCAACGATTGCTCTCAGTGTAGCCTGAGGTCTCTCCGTATTCTCATTGTCATGAACTGATTACCTACCTACCCGCATAGTTTTCCTTGATCGGTTAGATTTTACGTTCGTTCAACAGGCGAATTAGCAAGTTGAATAACACAATTAGAAACCTCTCTTGAGATGTTGAAAGACTGTCATTACAAGACGAGTTAGCTGTAGGATTCAACTTCGACTTCAGGGACTCCTTGCCTAACGTGGTGAACCTTTTGCCTCTGCAGCCTTTTATAGTCCTTGCGTTTAATATCCAATATCCAGCTATTACAGTCCATAAGCGAATGTTGTTTCAATTTTAGGCAACTGGGTACTACTTCAAAAGTCTAAGTTTTTATTTTCTCTATGCCCTCCGATGCCTTACTCCCAAAATGCAACACTTCCCTCCCACAATCTGAAGATGATCACCAGTTAGGGCGAGGAATACTTGTACCCAAACTGCTCCTTGGCCTTGTCAACAACCTCCTTAAGCTCTGCGCGTTTTCTCTTCGTCTCTTCATCCACAGGATCTAATCCTGTCGGCTTGTCTTTACCACTCGGAAGTAACAAGCCCCGTTTCACAGCAGGCCTCTCAAGTATACGAGCAAGCCATGCTTTAACATTTGGGAACTGATCATACGAAATTGAGGTGCCTGGTAGACGGTCTGTCCAGCCGACCAGGGCGATATCTGCGATAGAGTAGCGACCTCGACCGGGCCCGACGATGTAGTCTCTGTCTGCGAGACGCTTGTCGAGGACACCAAAGAGACGCTCTGTCTCGCCGACGTAACGCTGTATGGCGTAGGGGATTTCTGGCTTGACACCAATGAAATGAAACGCCTGTCCTTCCCTGCTGAAGTGTAAGTGTACCGCATTGATATTGATGCTCATGACTTACATCGGTCCAATTCCACCATGCTGCCAACCAATCCACGACTCAGCACGAGTATAGTCATCATCGTCAATCTTGAACGATAACTTATTCTCTGGATCGTATTTCCTCGTCAGATAGCTTAATATCGCGTTGCCTTCAAAGACAGCGAGATCGTTGTTGTCATGGTCAACAAGAACAGGGATACGGCCATTGGGGTTGATGGCAGTGAACCAAGGCTCCTTCTGAACATTGAGTCCAATGTCGATGCCTTGTATGGTGTAGTCTAATCCATATGCGTCGCGGAGCTCTTCAAGAAGGATATGGGCTTTGACACCGTTGGATGTGCCCCAGCTGAGGAGCTCAATGCCCTTGGAGGCGATGAGGCCAGTCGGTCGAGCCATTGAGTAGCTGCGTTTAAGTGTTATGAAAGCAGATCTGAGTGGGTAATTGAATTCTTGGGAAAGCTGTGATCTACAAGATAGAGTAGAACGAAAGGCGAGAGACATATATGGCAGTTTTATCATTGAGCTCATCGTCATTGAGCGGCGGAGGGACGCCATTTTTTGCAGTATGATTTCCAATATCGTGACTCCGGGACCGACAAATCATCAATTGGTCATTTTCTCTTTAGATTTGACACTCCTTCTCTCGCAATGAGTTAGGCTTGCTGCACGATGTTGTCTAGGGAGATTCTGGCGTTCGGAATGTTTACTCATCCACGAAGCTTTGTAATCTTGATTACCCTATAATGTGGAATCACCCAAACGCGGAGACGTTTTTCGATGGCTTGCATTTCAAAGCGCAGCTAATGCAGCCTCCGTGGAATGAATGCCATCGTGGTCCAGCCATGCCCAGAAGAAAGATTAGGCCTGCGGCAATGATAAAGCAATTCCATGTTGTTGTTCGACTGCTGAGAGTGGTTGAGTTGCAAGTAATCGGCACATCCAATTCCTCAGGGGGCGCTGAACAGATGGCCCAAGAAACAGCTGGAGTATGCACCCTCAGATCGATCTGAACTTGCCTACCAACATTCTCTCTCAACTTATTTGTCATTCTAATCAAATCTTGCATGAAACAACCAACAAAAGCAACGACACCAAAACACAATGAGCGGGACAACCGCGCGGTAAACGACAGAATACGCCTCGCACGTTTCGATTTGACATTAGCCCCATTATCATGGCGCAATACGCAAGAAATGTCAAGGGATCGGCCCGTTGTTTCTCATCAGATCCTCACGAGTATTGTTCAGGGTAGGTCCCAGATCAACGGTTGAGCTGAGCTGCGTACGGGTGGAATAGTTTCATGTAAATGAGAGAGTGTTCCTCAGTGGATACAGGAGGATACTACAGTAGCACCAGCATATACGCAGCAAAGATGTTTATGGTATTTCGTGTAAAGTTCTGTTGGATTTGTCGTTGCAACCGTAACCCTGCGGGTGATCCTCCGATCCTTCTCATGGTGGAGTTGCAGCTGGTGTTGGGCTGTGAGTTGATGAGTTCAGGGTCCCCTTTTGATCGTCGTGAGCTTTACCCCAAGAGATATCTAGACGCCCGCGGACAGTTCCTCTGTCAGAATACACTCCCCAGACACGAGAGTCTGGAATCAACAATCTAGGACTTTCTTGAGCCTCGAGAATAGCACTTGACGCGTCGTCATCAGTGCCTCAATCACAATACGATGAATGCAATGTTGCATTGAACTCGCAACTAATCAGATGAAAACTCAACGCCCAGAGCATAGAAGCGCCTACGTCACTATCATGGGGTGCTAGTAGCCAGCAACCAGCATCAAATTGGGTTCTGACTTGTTTGGTCTGCGGAGCGCCCGCCTCAAAGCCAAGTTTCCCCTTCCCCACCCACGACAACGAACGAGACCACTTAGCCTTGGAGCTGACGCCTGATGATACTGTAGGTACTGCACCCTGGGAACCGGTAGCAAATGCTCTTTGAGCATGGCCCTGCAAGTCCTGAGTTCCCTGGGAATAACACAAACACCACAGCCTCTACCTCGATATCCTGTCCAACCTATTTACCCGCTCTGACTTGCACCGAACTGACTAACTGACTGACTTCATCACCCATTGGGGGCCATGCAATGCAGAACTCTACAGCACATACAGTGAATCATCCTAGACGAGGTGATCCAAGACCCGGAAAGCAGGAAAAACGACACTCTCAGAAGCCAGGTTTTTGATCGACCGCTGAGAAAATCCCCGACAGGCTCGCGCTTAGATCTGTGATGTGACGTCTTTTCATGCCACAGGGTCCTTAACTCCAGTTCCCATATCTAAACTCCATTCAAACGGTCTCCCCTCCCTTGACGATGTCTTCAAACTTGTTCTTTTTCAGAAGCGGCACAATGGACACAGATGCAGACATGGGGGATATCTGCACGTCTGAAGGATTCAAGCTCCTGATGCACTTTTGCTTTGACTTGGACGCAAGACTTGGAAGTTGGCTCTTCACCAACATGTCTCACAGCGGCTGGTTTCACCCCAAAAGAGTAATTCATACCAAGTTAGCTGCCAAGGGTTCTCTACTCACCGTAGCGGACACCATTTCGTCCTTCTCGTCCCGCCTAAGCTCTGAAACCTCAGTGAAAGGCACTCTGGCCAACATGTGCTCAGTGGCATAAACCGTCTTCCCTTGAGTTCCCAGTCCAATCTCATTGGCACCTTCGCCTATTGAACTACGCTCAGATTAGCTGTTCAACTTATCGGAGATCGCCAAGTAGTACCTTGGTTGTCGGACTAGGAAGCCTACGTACCGAGCGGATTGTCGTGGCTTCGGCTGGCGGCACCGCTAAGATCCGTCTCTAGACTCTGAGCCGTAGGCGTGGAGTTAAATATTCATCACAAAGCAGCCGGTCAGTGGAGCGAGCGAGCGAGTTTCGATTCGTCAAATGCGTATTCGTCGTAGAGGATATGGAGTTGTCGTATTGGGAATACTGTACTGTTGGTGATCAGTGCCAAATAGTGAGTCCAAATAAGGCTCGCCGGTTCAAAACGCTCGAAACCTTAGAATGCCATGGCGCCGACAAAAGCGCCTGGCACTAAACCTGGGTTAACAACGTCTCAAGAAGGCATTTCAAAGATTCAGATTAGTAATCAAACCACGAAAGATCATCAAGACATGTGATGCAACGGCAGTACAAAGAAAGTCCGGCACCTCTGGGGGCTGCTTCGCAAGTTCGCTGTTGTCCAGCCCTGTTTGTATTCAGCTTAGACGGGAATATGTCACATTTTACGTCCACCTGTCATTGTATCGCAGAGACATTCGATATGTCGCCATTCCTGGGGAAGCGGAACCGTCGAGAGAATGCCACAAGGATAAAGATAGAAAAGGCGGAATCACACGACGGGAAAGTTAATCTGTACTGCAGAGCACAGTAGCGGCCCCCAGACGTGGAGGCGCAAGATAACCTTTCGTGTGAGGTGTAGACTAACTTAGTAACTGCAAAGGGCAAGATGTGAATCATAACGAGTATGCCTCATCGGTCAAAGCCGAAGGGAGACCAAAGAATGAGGGAATCGTGTGCAACATACGCAACGAGGCAGAATAATGAGAGCGAATGCGAGAATTAGGAGTGAATACGGGGTCGAGCTGAACTGAACACGAGCATGATGAATAGGAGAAGAGTATTATGATTCAAGGTGTTGCGATGTCATGTCAACTCATACAACGTTAAATTGCTATTATACGGAAACGGTATCAAGATTCAAAGGTTCAGGGGGATTAGCAGTAAGGTATGCATGGACAAAGTCCCCTGAGGCTGAGGCTGAAGCTGGTGATGTTATCAACAGGTTTCTATTATGACGATTTGATTCATCGATCGTTGATGAAGCTATCCATGACAGTTGAAGAACCAGGTACTGTATGTACAATGATGTGTGAGTGTGTACAGTATGTGAATGTGACTGTGAGGGGTGTCTAGACTCTAGGCTGCCGTCAATTCAGTGATTATCCGCTAGTTACAGCCTCAATTATGACTGAATGAGTGAGTGAGTGAATGAATGAACTGGATGTCCCAACCTGTCGGCTACCACTCGGCGAGATTCCCATGCAGCCGTTTGTGTGTGGTTATGGTTGTGCCGCGTTCGAAATGTCGATGTCAAGAAACAACACAGGAAAGGGAAACTTCTTGATCTGGATCTGAAGAGCACCCCCTGTCTCCCCTGGTCCTCCGCCTTTTCATCACTGCAAAACGCTCTCTCCCACGTTAAACTGGCGGACATTGGCACCCCTGTTCGTTTCCCCACTTGGATCACAGGGCGGGGATGATCGAAGCCAGGGGGTCACAGAGAGTACGTACCTTGCCCTCTATCTTTAGTCCACCCTTGAGGTGGTTGACCTGACCTGAGGCGCAGGGAATACAATTTGTTAGGGACACGAGCCTCAAGTCAAGCATGCATGCACCTCTTTCCTAATGAGGGTGCCATGTTGCGCTTGAACGTCTACAATACCAAGAAAACGTGGCGGAGTAGCTCTCTCATCAGTCTCCCCGTCTCCGGCTCCGACTCCAAGGAATAGGCCCATGAGGCTACAAGGGAAGAAACGTTGTTAATGGAAAATCAGAGTTTCCGTTTTCCGTTCCCGTCGAAATTCTTTCCATTCTCGCTCTAGTGCCTTGCTCGAGCTCGGCGATTGAGTTTGACTTTGGGTTTGGGTTTGGCTTTTTTCTTTGCGAATGGAATCACTAGAGCTGTGCAAAATACTGCTGCCTACCGGGGCGCAACCCCAGACAAGAAGGCCGTTAACCTTATGACGCCAATCGCATTTCTCGATCAGCAAATCAATCGCGACAACGTGACTCGAAATTGTACATTTGTTCTGCATTTACATGCCAGCCACCGGAGTAGCACTGCATTTCGCTTCGCTTCTGTACTGTATGTACAGTACAGTCGATGGAAGAAAGCTACGACGATAGGAGCAACAACATATTGCCTATTCCGTAGCGTAGTGTTTATTACACACAAGGTAGCAGTAGCACTCTGCGCTGTCCCTTGGGATGGGATGTTGATCGCTGCAATGCACTGCCGTATTTCCCAAATTAAACCCGAGCCTGATCCCAGCGAATCGCCGATAACACAAGGTTGTGAGGTGGTGATGATGATGAACTGTCCCAGGCCAGGCACGGGTTACGGGCTACGGGTACAGCACGCAGCCTAACCCAGCATCGCAGCGTAGTGCCGTAGTAGGGGAAGACAAGGTTGCAAGATTGCACTCGTGGGCTTCGCCTTGTGGTTGCGGCGGCACAGCAGGTTACTGTACCCAGAGTCCCTGTCTCAACAACTCTAAGAGCATGGATTCACTTCCATCGGGAGGATCCGCATCCGCGAGTCTTGAAGCCAAGACAAAGGGAACAAGGGGGCAGGTAATTTAATTTCATTTTTTTTACTATTGTTGGGTTGCTCTTTTCAGTCTTGACAGCGGAGCAGAAATCCATGGATATGTCCATGGAGCTGGGAATCAAACCAAACAGTGGGAACTTGGCTACAACCGCCCCCGCCCCTTGAAGAACAAAGAACAGCACCATGCCTTTGTTGGAGAAGCGTGCGCTTGGCCAATCAAGTTGGGGATCCACCTCTCATCTTGCTCCCGCCCGTTCAGCCCTACCGCTCGAGGTCACCCCCACCCCTGTCCTGTCCTGTCTTGCTGTCTTGTCTTCTGTTGCTCTCCTGCAATGGAAGCTTCACAGGCCCACGCCCCCTCAGTAAAAATCCCCACACAAGTTCAGTGCTCTAGCAGTGATCACATCCACTGAAGCTGAGCAGAACTATCTTTTAGTGCTCATGTCTCTCGGCACTTGGGGTGCTTCATTCTCATCCTCACATTTAATCCAGAACGCTTGGAGAACATTGGCAAAAAAGAAAAAAGCGACATATTCGTCATCGTGAGACACCTGACGTCTCGCCAAGGTACCGTAGACCCTGCCGTTGTAGATGGTGAAGAAGATGCGGCTAACTCTCTGTTCGGGGAGTGTCGCATGCAACCACGGGCATCACCAAGACCAAAAGACGCAATATGCTTGGACGGCTTCGCTTGGTCAACCGGCCTCGCCGATGCCTTAATTCTTAGAGCTTCACCGCTGAGCAAAGATACCCTTCTTCTCATCAACTGCAGCCCTACGAGGAGAGTTGCTAGAGTCTGACTGTCATCAAACGGCGGAGCTCCAATTCATCTCCCTATCCCTATCTCTCAGTCAATCTCCGCAATTTTCGCAACCACAACCAACGGATGCCATCCAATACCTACCACATGTTGATCATGGTCTTGTCTTGGGCTTGTGTCTCGATTGCATTTGCATCTGCATCTGCGTCTTCAGCCCACGGAGGAGATGCACAGATTTGGAAATGGCGGACCGAGGATAACTGAGCACAAGCTGTCTTGTCAAGCAGCCTTGTAGTGTACCTTGTGCCTGTCTCTCTCTATCTGTGCTGTGATTCACTCGCTGTTGGTTACTACTCATTCCAGCTCCGATGCAGTGGATCAGCCCTTTTTTTTTTTATCGTTCTGAGCTACCCGCTGTGTCTTGCATCCCAGTCATCACCTTGAACTGTCGCTCGGTAACACGGCGCATCTATCTGACTGGCCGCGCAATGACAATGGCGATGCCTCGAATGGAATCACCCATTGGAGTATTCTCTTTCGAGCACGCATTTTGCCTTTCTTTATAGTCCGGACTTAAACATGTTAATTACGTACACATGATTCTCGGACTTAACAGCCATCAAAGACAGACGACAGACAGAGAGACATGAAAGGGTCCAGAGCTGCGCTACGTTTCAAGGCGCTCAAGCCATGTACCTTTGAATTTAACCCAGATTTCTAAACGCGTGTGTTGCATCGCATCGCATCGCTCCGCTGCGCTGGCATCCAGTACGTACGCCCCCTGGTTAATCCGGCAAGGTTATTTGCCCATTTATCATTTTTGGACCCCAAAAACGTTTCCCCTTGCTAGCGGCCGACGCTGGCTCCCTGATATCTACACCCCACAGCCTTCGCGAATGCCCCTCCCGTCCCCTTCATCTTTCTGGCAGTTGATTGCGGGCGTGCTTGGTGCTGCCCATCATTTCCTACCAGGGGAAACAGGCGTGCCTATCGCGTATTTTGCAGCTCGGGTTTCAAGCTATCAGATACGCCAGAGCTCCCCGAGCTACTCAGGAAACGAAGCGGGAATGAATGATCCAAAGCTCGGACGCTACGGTATCATTTGGCTTGACTTGACTTGTCTCGTCTTGTCTTGGACTTCTCCCTAATCACGGGCTGCAATTGTTGCGTTGTGACTCAGTTCGGGGACCTCGTCTAAATGGTCTGTTGGGGTTTGGGCAAAGAGTCGCGACGAATCTGCAACTCGAGTCACAATGTCTTGCTTCACGTGAAAGAATAGGAGAGCAGAGATGCAGGGACATCTATCTTTACTCCACAAGCACGCAGCCGCGGGGATCTCGTCGTGGCTTACTACCCCATCAAGCCAAGTCTCAGTCTCGGTCTCACTTGAGGGAGTGAGCTTCGATACTGGTTCAATGGATGCTACTCATGATCTTGCTGTATCTCCATCGCTAAGCCCATAAGATAGCCAAAGTATATCGTCCAGATGGAGTTCTCGGAGACTTTGATTCACGTGCGAGCTTTCATGTCGGGAGGAAAAGTGTCCGCTCCATTCTGGTAATGGCAGTGCCAGTGCTAGGCTCTAGCTTGGGCTCTAGACAGGAAGCTAGTGCCAGCGAAAAGTCTCCGCGCAGGCTCTATTCCCAGTATGTACTGGTGCCAGGACCCAAGCCAACACACACCCCAAAGCAAAGCCGTGAGCTGTGAGTGAGAAAATGGGATGGATCCCCAGAATGCCGTCCAGTGGCTTAGGGCCTTGGGGAGAGTGAGAACCTTAAACCTACCCTCGTCGACGGGAGACGACATGATGGTACCGAGGAAGTGGTGCAGCAAGTTCATGTAAGACGATATCTTTTTTGGTGGTGATGTGATATTTTGGAGGTGAAGAACCAAAAAAAGATCCTCGCAGAGAATAGCTCTGTTGAGTACGTATAGACAAATGACAAATACAGAGTCAACATTAGACTGAGCTAGCTTCATTTAATGGGCCAATTGATAAAGCGGGAATCCGTTCGCCGACCCTGAGCCGCATAGTCGTGCCGCAAGCCGGCCGTAGGAGGTCCGTAGGTCAAGGGAGAGAGCTAGACCAGACAAGACGGGAGAGTCAAAAGGCGCACGGCAACGGAATCAACAAAATGATCAAAACATGTGGGCTTGAATGGCTCCGACGGTCCTCGTCTCGCCAACTAATCATCGTTGTTTCAATTTCAGCCGTGATTCATCTGCAATTGATTTCAGAAACACCAGAAATGCCTGGTTGTATGCCTCGTCTGGCGTGCATGGTCCGCTACGGCTTCGCCGAAAACCCGTGCTATGAGTTAGTTGACGCGCATGTCAATGTGCGCCCGTGATGCATGGTCCCCGATTATCTCGGTCAACTTTCGTACAGTATCTGATGCCAGCAATAGCTTTTTCGGATTGACGTCAACGAAAACAGAAAAACAACCAGCAAAATCTTATTTTGGATAGTTGAGTTAGCTTAGACTCGTTTCTATCATTTAGACGCGGGTTATGTCGAAGAGACACGGATTTTGCGGCTTAACGTTGAGCTCAAATCCGCAAAGTCCGCGACTCATCAGAATTACTTTTTATGGTAAACGCTCGACGCTTTGGTAATGTGCTCACATTGTGGTCCCCGAAAGAGAGCTTGTCCTTTTTTTGTTTGTTTTGCTTGATACCTTCGTTATGATCGACAGCTACCGAGCATTGGATGCAAGCTTGGGTAGCTTTTTGGTGAGCTTGGAGCTTAGAGTTTCGCCAATGTAGCGTAGCAGTCAAAGCAAGGTAGTCCCAGTGATCTGGCTCAGGGCGCAGCGGCCGCCTCTAGCCCCCAAGGATCCTTTGTCGACTTGTCACTCAAAAGGCGGCGGCGGACTTTTTCAACAACTGTCGGACACAATTTGTCAAAAGGGGTGTACCACTGGAATAGCACTACCTACCACTACCGGTACTGAGAAACGTTATGAGGACCTCGGGATGACAGAGGGGGCAGCACCCATCCGAGGGCTTGACACTCTCTTCCGGTTGGAGGACACTCATTCAAGCGCCCAACTTGTCATCTCGTAGGGCTGGGTAGATCCTATCCAGGTGACAGCAGGGGGGGCTGTCTTCACCCCCGTGCTCTACAATTGCCATCCATCTGGTTCACTGCTTGATAAGCACACAAACTGTCGGTCTCGCAAAGGATTGGACAAGAGCCGCCGTCCAAGGGGTTATATCAAATACTGAGCCTGAGCATTATTAGGGAGTGCCGTCTTCAGTTGAATGCAACCCCACGCGTGCATCACCCATCACCCGTGATGTTGATCAACAAGAGGGTGGTTTGTTCTGACCAAAATGGCGGGTGATGGATAACGGATAACGGGCGGTGCCACGTACATGCCTACAGCACATGCAACCATTGTCTCAACCGCAATCATATCCATGCAGCCTCAGGGGGCAGAAGCATAGCAGCCTGGCAATACTGCCGCTTCATTGGATAGATGCCTCTCCTTTTGAAGTTGCAAGGCGAAGCAGATGGGCCCAGAGATTTGGACCATGCATTTCGACGAATATGCCCAGATTGGGGAATAGGACCAAAGTCCCGTCAAGAGGGGACCCTTTGTGCTGCTAGCATATGCATTCATCTGCGCGTGCGTCTAGCGGCAGTTTCAGCCATCGTCGGCGGTCCAGAGTCGAGACTCTGTGTCTCGAAATATCTCATGTTATTTGTTGGGCACTGATGATCCAAGGACTGCCGTTGGGTTGCAGGGGGTCCTCACAACCGGATAATCAGTATCAGTTGAGGAATCAAGTTTCGATGGATTAGATGATACCTATGCTACGTTGATCCAATGTGAAGTAAGTGAAGTGTGCAGCGCCGTGCATTGCATGAGGCACGGAGCCCAGGGACATGGCTGAGGTGGTCCCGACTGTGAGGTGTAAGGCTGAGTATCCGTGGATCCAACACAATCCAATCCAATCCAAAGGATGGAGGTTACTTCCGGCAAATTGCTGTAGGCATGTAAGTGCCTGCCCACATACCGAACTGCTGCTGCTGCTGGCTCCTGGTGTAACTCTACAGTACCAAGCATGGGAGGATCAATTACTGATTTCCTAATCCATCGATCAGATGATTTGTTTCATGGAGCATTTAACCACACGTCGTCTATCTAATCATGCATATCCTTGACTCTGTTGTGTTGCGTTGCTAAATCCTAGTGCAATCCTCCCCTACGAGGTCCGATGGACAATGGATGGATATCCGTAGGCGTAGGGTTTAAGTTGGGAATAAACATAAAATTTCAACAGACCGCGCGGGAATAGAGCAAAGGCCTATTTCTGGTCAGTGCCACTAACATTAGCACAGCAGCATGGATCACTAAATCGACTGATTTCCCACCTTGTGGGGGAACGAGCCTGAATTTTCTATTGGCCAGCTAAAGTTACCTAGCAAAATAGAATTCGCACGGGAAATGATAGACGGATCGGGATATAGGGACGTGTCAGAAAGTCTAGACATTCTGACAAAACGAACTGGCCTAACGTTATGCTGTGCTGAAGGATTTGTTTGAAAGTGCGTGCTGCGGCAAACACAACTCATTAACATACAGGGGTCTAGGGGGGAAACATATCCGCCTATGGTGGTGATATCTTCTATCGTGGCAGGGCGTGTGGTCTAATAATCCCTCGGTGAAGAGGCGATGAGGATATTTTTGACATAGATCATTGCTCGAAACTTACAGGGCACGTTGACAGCTAAGCTCTGTGAGGCAGTTGGAATCCTCGGTCATCCATGTGTGCATGTATGTAAGTTGATAGCCGGAACGGCATCCCGTGTGTGAGTTATGGTTACATGTGAGGATTGCGTTGAGTTGTGTCGAGACCAAACGGATTCACTGATCAAGACATGAGAATCACGAAAAGAGGAGGTGGCGAATTCACTTGCATCAGCACTCGCGGATATCATCTTGCCTGCCTTGTCGTGAATCGGTGCATATCCGAGCTCGACCGTTGAAGCTATCTTGATTTTATCCTGAAGCTAGATGCGGCACAGCGAGAAACTAGAACCCACGAACCCGCCTTCTACAAACGGCAGTCAACGGTCTCGACGCCATCATCTCGGAAATTTACTCGTTCTGTTCTGTTTCTGTTCCTTCTTCTCAATCAACCGTCTAGGAGCAAGGGCCGTTATTGCGTGCGTGTGTGCCTCAAAAGCTCGAGCCATATAATTCCTAGCCCGCGGCGCTGCTATCAAAGTCACCGCCCACTCAGGCTTCGCCATGGCACCCCCAAAAGCAAAGAAAGAGAGCAAAAGTTGAAACGTTGCGACAGCCTAAGGAAATTTAAGTGCGGCTGAGTATCCAATCAAGTGGCCTGGTCGTCCCTCTTGTTCGTGCGACGGCTCAACTGACAACGCCGAAAGTTTATCGCGCTTGACAGCTGGCACTGTGGCCAATCACATATGGATGGGCGCGAGCGGTAAGGACAGGGGTCGTCGAATAAGTCTGCGCCGCACTCCTGTGACAGACAGCAGTGCCCTCTGCTAAAATCACTCTCGCGCTTGTTTCGTGAGTCTTCGAGTATACGACTATGATGCAAGGATTCACATCCCAACTCTATCTCGGACTGTCTCGTAGCAGAGTAGTCCGATGTCTTTTTCACGGCTCCTTCCATGAAACCCACTCTGCTCTGGCTAATCGCTCATTTCGGGAGAACGATTAACCATAATTCAGGGTAAACGATATCCGTCAACTACCAACGGGCGCAACCCAACGCTGAGCATTGTTGACGTCTTCTGACATTTTCTGACGACGGACTCGACAACTAATATTGCACTTGATTCAGTTCTACCGCACGGGTAATAGTAAAAGGGGCTTCATGTTAGGTCGTCTTGACGCCGCTCTGCCGAGCCCTGGGCACCACCTACGTACGTAAGTATCCAAATGCTTAGTTATGGCACATTCCGCGGAGCCGGAACTCTCCAGACACGGAGCCGGTGATTTCCTTTTACGGCCTTTTCACGGAGAAGCTCAGTTAGCTCCCATCTATATCCGTGATGGAACCCTGGGAGCAAATGGCGAGAGGCTTCACTTCACGTCAACGCAGCCCTTTCATCGTGAGGATTTTAAGACCAGAAAAGTGCTTAGAATAGCGCTATAGCGTCAACCGGACAATTCAACCAGACCGCTTGTTCATGCGTCGTGGATACGTTGTATTCTTAGTGTATTTGAAATGTCTTCAAAGGAGGAGGCAGGCCGTGTAAGTGAGCGGCACAATTTCGCCGCAGATAGCTCCATCTCCAACTCCCACTCTCTGCGGGGGTTTTCCAAAGTAGAAGGTTGGTTGAGGTTGGTTGATCGACAATGCTTCTTGTGTCACCCGCTCAACTGGCAACGGGCGCGATTAGAAATTGTGATCCAAAAGATAAGCGCCAGATCACCAACAGTTGAAGCGGATGTGGTATTGTCATTGAGCATATCGCGCCTCTGATAGCCCATGAGATGCCATGCCAGGTGTTGGATGTATGTGTGTGTGTGTGTATGTGTGTGTGTGTGTATGTGTGTGTGTGTGCGTGCTGTGCGTGCTGCCATGGATCCCATCTATCGTCCGCATCCTCAGGGCGCAAGAGTCTCGAAGGATTCTGGCAAAGCAGGGTAATTTGCCCCATTGCTGCAAGACGGGTACACAAGCCGAAGGCCTGCCTGGCTACGACTTGTCCTGTGCACTGGGCAAAACAAAACAAGGTTCAGGGACAAGTTGCACATCATTACAGGCAAAATGGCTCAAAGGGGGTTAGTCCATGCCTCTTCTCTACAGGACCATTGACGAAAGTCAATCTGTGCTAATGGGTCGTCAACGAGGTACGCGAAGGAATTGATGGAACGTCGATCCTCAGGTGGCCCCCAAGGGAATTTCCAAATAAACAAGTTATTCCAAGGCGTAGAGTACTGTATTTCACCCCCTTATGCCTTGCTGGGCCTTGTCTCTCCCAGAATTGAGTCAAATGCTGCGACGGGTTGCCACTCAACGGTCGCCGGGCAGGGGTCGGCCGCCTGTGAGAAGCGTTTCTGGGTAGCGTCTTGGTGCGGCCGCGCTTAATCTTTAACAGCCGGAAGCTTGATCGTGAGGACAGCCGACCCCTGCCCACTTTTATTTCGTTGTAGGGTATTTTCCAAACTCAATGAATTCAGTATGACCTCCTTTGACAAATAATAGGGCTTTGGAAATATTATCTCCAAGACTGCAAGTAAAATAATATGACGAAGATGGTTGAAGTTGTTATGAGTAGAGCCAAGACTTAGAATTGCAGGTTACGTGTTTCCATTACTGCGAGAGATGTATCATGTTGGTCCCTTGGCTTGTTGAGTCTGCTATAGAAACGAGGATCTGCCGTAAATATGGCCCAATTCGACCAGGCTCAATACAACGTAGACGATTTCTTCAATGTGATTTCAGTTGTTGTTAATGCCAATACCTGTCATGTTTTATCGATATAACTAATAGTTAAAACCCAGCGTCGCTTTGACCCAGCCTAGCCAGCCCAGACAATTGCTATTGCAACTGTAACTGCAACTCTAACTCATATTAATATTCCGGTGATTATCCACAGGGGTTCATCGTCCTGTAGCCATGTGGTTGGGTGTGTCGGTTGTCGGGGAACTGTTCGACCTGGGTCCTCAAGACTACAACGGTAGGGATAGGCGCGCAACTGGGGAAGATGGCACGATATTGATGTCGCTTGTCGTCTTGTGCATCAGAGACCGGTAAGGCAGGGTTGGCAGGGTATGTAGAGTCACTAGACAAGATCTCCAGACCAAGACCGGCATTCTCTTGGGACATGGACAGATCTAAACCGAAATAGTACGAATAGTCGACAGTGACTCTATCTATACGTACACTTGCTGCTAGTGATCTCTTGTGGCAGGGATTGGACATTTCTCTGATGAATAACAACTAATCGTGTCGTCACACAGCCCTACGACGGGCGCTGCCAGAATGAACGACATGATCGGCCCGGCCAAAAGGTCTTCTTATCCGGCAAAACGGTCCTTGGAGCGACTGACAGTCCAAGACGAGACTTACACAAGTCTCGAGTGCGAGAGAGCCTGGGATTGTGGGACTCCAATTGGTTCCAGGGCTGAGTTGGATCAAAAGCTAATCATTTCGGGGTCTCTTCTCTACCACTATGGGGGCTCGGGTCGACCTATTTGTGATTGGCCAGCCTCTATTGATGTGTTCCCAGGGTTGGGTTGTATTGGAGACTGTCTCCATCGGCTTTAAGAGGAACCCTTTCTCTGGGACAGGGAATTTCAAATGGCAGACAAGAGGCTCAGTTCAAAACAGTGGATAAGGTAGCCCCAGGACATGGGACTGGACGTGGGTGAACGTGCCCTGGGTGCTGGGACTACTGGGACTGGGACTGACCTGGGGGGCCTGGCATGGGAGAGCTAACTAGGGGAAGCAGGGCGATGCTACGCTGCGCTAGAGACGGAGACGGCAATCGACTCGATAGACTAGATGTGGGCAAATTTAGCCCAGATTTCCATCGAGTCTGCCTTGAAGCTTCTTTGCTGGTCCATGGCTTGATCTCGGGGACCTGGTTGGCTTGCCCGTTTAGCGTCCACTACAGGGAGTGCAGTGCCAGCTTGCAAAGGAACCTACAGTACCTCTCTGTCTCGTCTCTCTATCAGTTGTTGGCTTTCCAGACGGTTAGAATGTGGCATCTGCTCTGTTAATAGCGCCAGCCTCTCTGATGGCTTCTGTTCTATTTTACTCCCGCCCTTCTGGTGACTTGGCTGCGCCTAGTAGTTCATCGTCTCGTTATCTCTCCACCGTTGATGTTACGTGACGAACGGTTCAGAACTGGTAAAACCCAATACGCTCACATTCCAAACCAAGCCGTATCTGGCATACGATACGTTACTGCTTCATAGCACGGCGCAGTATGGTGTAGTGTAGCATATGCCATGCTTTGGTATAGCCTGAGAAGACACAGCAGATGCTCAATCCCGTCTCATGCCCTACTTGAGCCCCGATCTGTAACTCAGTGAATCCCGCTCTTTTGACGAGACACCGTTGTGTGGGATGGCAGCACTCCCCTCCTTGTTCCACAGCGAGGTTGTTGTGCATATAGGCAGACATCCAGATAATTGGATTCATCATTCAGCATTTCATCTGGCTAGCCATAGCATCATGATAGCAAACCTGCTCACAAACGGATAATGAATTTGTCAGTATCCTGGTCATTTGCTCTATTCGTCCGAATGGAGTCGGAATCGGACATGGCCAGCGGAGTTTATTATAAATCCTTGAGGTAGGGTTTAATGATCGCCCGTCGACAGCACGGGCCGTACTGTACCAAATGAGACAGTTTCAAGTGTATTAGTGGAGGATTTGTAGTGGCCAACAGTCAGTGCATCTCTCATGTCGCCTTGGTAAATTCAATAAATACAAATTGAAGCAATTCATAACTGTCTCGCCTTTCGCTTTTAGCAGCCGCGATGCCAAATTACGGCCCTGGACTCGAGAATGAGTGAACGAAATGCTTGGCACAAGGATCGTAGCGAAAGGATTTCGATGCCCCGTAGCATGGCAAATGGCCCAGTGAGAGAAGAACGAGTGCGAGCGCCAGTGGAGACAGACTTGAATGGAAAGGTTGAAAAGGCGGAGGTACGTACCATGAGCTACCCTGACCTTGTCTGCAGAGTGCATTGGATTGGGGCTCAGAGGGTGATGAGCACCAGCCCTGTGAGGCCAGCGCCAGCCAGAGAGATACACAGTGACTGAGAGACAGAGGCGAGCCCCCCGCAAGCAACTAAACAACACCCCCTCTCCTTGGTGCTGGTGCCAGGCCCAGGTAAGGTAGCCAGGGACCTTTTTCTGCTTGTGTGTGGCCGTGCCGTCTTGTGTGCTGGGTGCTAAATTAGGTAGTGCTAGGGGGAGAGGTGTGCGATGTGGAAAGTGGAGGATGTCTGTGTGTGATGGAGGGGGTAGGGGGAGAGGCGTGCGTTCAACTCACTCACTCTACACTGCAGATTGATCAAAGAGACACCAGAAACAGAGTGGAAAGCGCAGCACAGCGCAGGGCAAAGCAATGTCCAGCGCTGGATACCCCCTCATGGGTACAGTACAGTACAGTACAGTAGGTACCCGTAAGGCAAGGTAAGGTAAGGTAGGCGCACACCTCACACGCCCCTGCCCTTGTAGGGTCCCTTCCACTCACTCGTCACTCACTCACATCCTTGGGTCTTTCCGTTACCTTATGCCATGCCTGCTCCGCGCAGCTTTGGGGACATTTATTTAATATACAGCCTCTTCCCCCTCACCAACCGTCTTGCTCTCCATCTATCTCCAAGTTCATCAACAGATTCAGCTTCAAGTAGCTTCAGATCTTCTTGATCATTCTCATCTTGCACTCATATCTACTTATATATACCCACTGCCACCACTCTCACCTCAAGCAACTCACCATCTCGCCTTGACCATCATAGCCTCTCAGTTCGTTTGGATGTAAAGACAGACACAAGAGGACAGCCAGATACAGGAAACAATTGAGAATAAACCAACTCTCCCAATCTTGCTTTGGGCCATCTAGAGCTTCGTCGTTCCAAAATCGACGGTTACAATTCTCAGCTACAAGCAACCCCACACTCAAATATAACAACTTCACAATGTCCATGTTTATGACACAACCCGCCTACGCCTACGCGGCAGCTCCTCCACCTCCCAGACAATACTCGGGAACAAGCAGTGCTTTCAGTGCTTCTGCCAACCCCGACGAGGACTGGACCAAGATCTCTGACCTTGCTGAGCGCCGAAGAATACAGAACCGCATTGCTCAGCGCAACTACCGTATGTTGAGCCTGCTTGACTCTAGATTCACTCTGGAGCCTCATAAGCTGTTTTTGCAGAACTAACAGTTCTTTTCAGGCAAGAAGCTCAAGCGCCGCCTTGAAGACCTCGAGCGCCGTGCTGGTTCTTCTGACGATGCCGAGTCCGACAAGCAGCCACAGAAGCCTACCAAGTCGAAGCGATCCCCATCCGCACCCAAGTCTCAAAAATCGCAATCCGGAGCTCCCAGCAAGTCTGTTGCTTCACAGGGCCAGTTCACTCCTCCCATGGAGCCTACTGACGAGCTTTTCTTCTCTGGCAACTACGACGACCGAGCTCGCTCAGACAGTCCTCCTCAGTTCACATACTCAACATACCCTGCTCCCGATGAGATCCTCCTCGCACCCTACGGTTCCACTCAGTCATACCCAGCCATCACAACCGCTGATGCCTACCCCAACTACATGACGGCGTCTACAGTGCCCATGACACTTCCTTCCATGACACACTTTAGCGATGCCATCAAGCGGGAGACGTACCCTAGTGACGACGGACTCACTCCTTACATGACCTACGGTTACATGCCACCCATGGACTTCAACTCTGGTAGCCCATACGAACAGTCCAACCCTCATGTGAGTCACGCCAGTCAAACGCCCCGTGGGGTTGTACGAGATCCACGTTGCTGATGGGGTTCGCAGACTCCTCCGCTGTCGCATTCTTTCGACCACTCTGCCAACTGCTCAGAGGCTGGCTTTGACTACCCTGCCACGCCTCTGTCAATGCCTGGCTCCCCTGGTCTAATCCAGCACCAATAGGGCAGCTGGCATGGATGAGAGAAAGAAAGAAACATAGCGAACTTTGAGATTTTGGGTTAGGCGTTGGAAATGAGCCCTACGAGGCATAGCATGGCGGGTTTTGATATTTTGAACACTTTCACACTCCACACTTTTTACTTCTTTTGGTACTGGCAAATGTATCTATGTCACAGGCGAGAAGATTGTTTACTCGTCTGCATTCGTTTTATGTACACAAGGTCGAAGCGCTCGACTATGTGATTTCTGTAACGGCTGCAAGATGCACAGACGAATTGCTTATTTGGAATGGCGAAGGAAAAGAAGACAAGTGAGGCGTTTTGGGAATGCATACGGCATACGCTTGTATGCATCCGAATGTATATTGGGCAGACACTGAACTGGATTGGACTGGACTGGCAAAGGTTGAAAGCAGGCAAGGAGGCAGACAAACAACAAAGATGGCGGCTGCGGGGTTGAGAGACCTCGCTTGGCTTGGCCACTTACACTCTTGTTAGTGTTGGTTGAATAGATATCTTGAGCCACGGAGACAAATTAGATGATGAAATGTGCATAGCGCTTTTGTACCTGACTGCATTGAAGTGAAGTGTACGAATTATGAGCTGGCTGTGTTTCATGATGATTGTGATGTGATGAAAGTGGCCCAGGGATTTAGGACTGATGAATGAGTCTAGTCCAACTAGATAATGAATGAATGAATGAACGAGTGAATGAGGCTGGCTGAACTAAAACAGAGTTGGCATGGTACTGTATGGTATGATATGATAGAGCTTGACCTCCCTTGTGAAGATCAAGATCAAGGGACATGCATGTTGGTAGTGCAGCTCAGTTACTGCTTTTGCTTTATCGTTTACCTCGTTTATTATCTACTCGCGTAGACAGACGGAGCTGAATAGATAGAGCCTCGGGTAATGTGCCATAGTTAGTCGATGGCTTGAGAGGGGGGCTTCAGCTCCATGTTCCATGTGCATGTGCGAGTTGAGCTAGACGACTGAGGCGGAATCCAGAACTTGCGCCCCAGAGCCTCGTCTATTTGTCTTTGTCTGTCTGTCTATTGGGTGTCATTTTCCGTATTGCATTACGTGTTATGTCTGTCCCCCTCCCTCTTTTCTTGATATGCTACGGAGACTTTCATGCGCTATGTGACCTGCTGGACCTGACCGGTATGTGAGTGAGTGAGGTGTTGCTCGCTCGGCGGTTACCACTAACAGACCGGAGTGCTAGGATGTGGAAGTGGATGTGATTGAAGTATTTTGGGATTGGGATTGGGATTGGGATTTGGGAGACCTTTTCTGAGTCCGAGTCCGAGTCCTAGTCCTACCTACCTCCACGTGCCAAGGAGGGTTGCATGGGCCAAATCCGGGCGTTTTGTTGTGTTACAAGTTGGCATTATATCCGTCATGTTATTGGGCCTCTCTCTGTGTGTGCATGGCCTGGCCTGGCCTCTTCGGTACCGACGTACGTGGTCCTGCCGGCTCCTACGGCTACGGATAACAAAGAGTGAAATCAGGCTCGGGTCAAGATTCGCGCCGGCTTCTCAGGGAGTCTGGGAGGATTTGGACCCTCGTCTGCTCTAGTGGCAAATGATACTGTTGCCGGGAGTGGCGGATGATTAGGAGCGAGAGGAGAGGAGACGTGATGAAATGAAATGAGAGGGGGATTGAAAAAGGAAAAAGGTCACGGAAAAGGGTGTGAGTCGCGTGTATGTACAGTAAAATGTGAGTTGACTGACGGATATGATTCTCAGCTGTAGGCAGGCTGTGGACAAGTATTGAAATATTGGATGCATTCAATTACCACCAACCTTGACGCTGCAGATCAAACAATGGCCCCCAAATCATTGCAGACAAATCACCAGAAAAGGCACAACACCAAAAGCAAGTTTCTGTAACAATTCGCTAAGTAACAAGGCAAAGAGTCTGGTCCTTTTGTCTGCAGTACAGTCCATCTCGATACTGACATGAATTTACTTTTACCAGCTCAAGATCATTAGACAGGTCTGGACTCGATCTGCCGCTATTCGATTCCAGGCTAGACATGATCTAAGCTAACTCACGACCCAAAGACTGTCAACAGCGCCTGGACCAACACATGATGATAGGTACCGTTGTTGATTAGTAGGCATCTCGTTGTCCAACGTTATGCTTCTGAGGTGTGAACCTTGTTTTCATCTACCACTGACCATACATGTCCGTGCCAGGTGGGTTGGAATATAATCCACACATAAAGCCAATTGACAAAATTATTGCAGCCACTTTTGACTGATATCTCCACCAGATATTTTTGTCAGCTTAGCTTGCTGTGTGGGTTATTTTCCTACCCACCTGCGTGCGAACGGGACGAGAGAGGGTTGGCTAAAGACTATTCAAAGCCATCTTTGAGGTTGATGTTTTTGACGTATCTCGAATTGGAGTGTCGAAATTTGCAGATATTTCATTATGCAAAAGAGAATCAGTAAATAGTGAAATGAACACCATGATTGACGAAATGCTGCGTTTACAAGGGATATTGAAGCTTGATTGACTGCTGTACGTAAGCATCTCAACTCCCGACTTGGCGTGGTACTACAACCAAACTCAATTATGTCATCCATTTAAAGCATCCGCTCATACCAAAACATCAGGCATCTCAATTCACTCAATTCCTTTCACTTCCTTCAATTGACAGTGGAAACAAAGTGAAAATGCCAAACAGCCTGCAATACATCTTCGGTGGCCCCAAGTACGTTTCAGCATCTCCTACAAAGACAAGCTAGCTAACTAACATCCTCAAGGGCTTGGGACAGTGGTCTATGGACAGCCTCAGACGATCGCGTCCGCGGCGGCTCCAGCATCTCACACCTCTACACTCACCCCACACAAGCCAAATTCTACGGTCATCTTGACACCAAGACCCTTGGCGGCGCTGGCTTTGCTTCGCAGCGCACAGTCGGCGACCTGGCCCTTGATCTTTCCTGCACAGAGGGCATAAAGCTCTCCCTCGGCTGGGACAACTCGGATCAGACTTTTACGCTCAACGTCAAGGACACCATTCCCGGAAAGAGGGAGGATGGGCGAGATGAGGCTGGTGTGAGCTGGGAGTATGACTTCAAGGCGCCGGAGAATGGAGGTGAGATTTTCATGAAGTGGGATGAGTTCAAGGCGACGTATCGTGGGAGGGAGGTTGAGGACCCTGAGCCGTTGAAGTTGAATGATATCAAGAGAATATCTCTCATGGCACGAAGGTAAGTCTCTTGTGTAATTCGAAGAAGATTAGTTGCTGACGTTGAATAGCTTCTTTGATAAGCAGGATGGAGACTTCAAGCTCTATGTCAACTGGATCGCTGCTGTCAAGAAGGATGATAACGACAGCGATGACGATGGTGATCTCAAGAAGCACGCTCTTGAGCAGCGATCGGAGCCTCGTCCTATATGGAAGAGGCTGTTCTGCGGTCTTTTGTAATTGTACTAGATACCTTCACGTTTTGTGTGTAACTCACCATGATATGAATTTGAACACACAAAAGCATTGTATCGGGATCAGTGTTCTCTCTGCCTCCTAGGTTGTTTATTTCTATCAATATTGGGAACACATTCCTCATGGTACTTTCTGTGTCTGACTCGATGGCTACCGGCAACTACGAGAATCTGGCTGGATATCTCGATGGAATCTCTGTGTACAAAATTTGAAGCAAACCCCAAGTACTTTGAAGGCCTATGGCCACAGGTTATGGCGTCTCAGGGACTTCGACCTCCAAGTACTGCTGGCATTATAGACGTCTTTTAGCTTGATACTCGTGACTCTACTGTGACGGTTTGAACCACTGATGATAATGGTTTGCCTCGATTACTTATGCTCCATATTTTCTCCCAAGCATCACAGATATCAACTTTGAACACATCTTTTATAAAGCTGCAATTCTTACAATATACACCCCTAAACCTGACCAACACCGTGTCTCTGATGCACCATCCAACGCCAAAACACCACCAAACCAGGCATGTTAAAAGACTTTCCATGTGCCTCCGCCCAAGTCTATCCAGCGCCTGTCCAGCCGGCAGTCAGCTAGCTATCCTTATACCTGTTACATGAACCCCCCTTAGTAACCACCCATAGATCTTCCTTCATATATTTAGACTGAGCCCGTTTCAAAAAGTGTCGTTCCTATCCGTCTCATGCTCGGTCGTTGAGCGGCCAAGATGCTAGACGGAAAAGCTATGTAAGAAGAACGATGCGCTATGCCTTACTGATCTGCGGCAAATCGATAGAAGCCTCTTTTACCCAGTTCCGAGGTATGTGAAACAGAATGCAAGTCCCATAACCGTCAGCGGCGTTGGAAGAGAAGTCGGACCAGTTGCTCTGCTGGAACTCTGGACTTCTCTCGGCGCTTCGAGCCGGAGGGGTTGCGGGTATCAACGATGCAATATGCTTTTGATCCCTTCGCTTTTCCCAGAATATCATAAAAATAAAAATTGCCCGTCCTTCATGAATCGCCGTATCAATGCACAAGGTGTATGTATTGTCACAACGGGAGGTTGAGTAGCCTTCCCGATATTAGTCTCTCCGCTCTTACATGCCGGACACACCGCCAGAATTAGGATCCGCGACGTTGTCCGATAAGTTGATAAGCAGCTGGGCAAGGCATCGCTTAGTCGCTGCGTCATCACGAAGAACGGACGAGAAGGTAGCATCACGGAGTGGCTCAGGTAGGCACTGTCGCAGAGCCTCACGAGCGCGAGCGTTGTCACTCAAGCTAAATGATTATCGATTAGACCACGAACAACAGGGTAGACATGTGTTTAACTCACCGAAGGAAGCACCTGACGACGTGCTTGAGGAGACGAGCGGTCTGTGATTCGACAAGTTGAGCAACCATGTTGCTGAGGACCGTACCAACAGCATAGAAACGCTCGTATGTGGCACAGATGTAGTTAAGACCGTTGTCGTCCAAAAGGATCTTCTGAACGATGAAGATGGCTACGGTCTTGCTAAGTTCCGAACCTGTCTCCATGATGCGCAAGCAGAGAGGAATGATCTCTGTGGTCAAGAGGAAGTTGATGACTTCGGACGAGTCATTCTTGACGAGCGCACCGATAACACCCAGGCTCGTAAGCCGGAGGTACTCGAAAGGCCGAGATTTGGAAGTGGTGTTAAGAAAGGGGTAGAGGAACAGAGGAATGTGTGCTATAGATTGTGAGCCATGTGACACCTGAATTTGAGCCACGATATACGCACCATTGAGGAACAAGGTCCTTGTATCATTGTGAGAAGCTACGCATTGGAGGAGGGCAAGAGCATTGCACACTCTGTTCGAGGCAGCTGCAGTAAGCTGAGATGGGTTAAGAAGAGTATAAACCGAAATGATCTCTTGGAGGAGAGAGGTCATGACACCTGAGAGACATGTTAGCTGGCTTCTTCCAGCTACAGGCTTGGTAGCCCAAGACAACTCGGGTTGGGCACGTACCGAATGAATGCCACAATATGAGGGCCAACTCGGGGACCTGTTCGCGCTTCTTACTAAGTTCCAACAAAGCAGCCTCCCGAGTGTTCTCGTTGAGAAGATCGGCTATGAAGGCCATGGTACGCCGGTTGTCCTCCGAGACATTGCTGTGATCGGCATCCTGACCGTGGCCGGGGAGTTGACCCGCGCCAGCAAGACGGTTAAAGTGCTGCTGCTGCTGCTGCTGCTGAACGGCGGCGGCGGCTGCAGCGGCCACCTGCTGTTGTTGCTGCTGGGTATGGGCGTGATGCGCGCCAGGCTGCTGGTGCATCCATGCCGAGTCTCCTCCCTGAGGGTTGAATTGGTGGTGCCCGTAGACGTGCGCCGCTGGCATCATGTTGGGCGTATCTTTTCTTGTTCGACAGGGTTCGGAACGGAGGTTATGGTTTTATGACTTGCAAATCGAGCAGTACTCTTTTTCGTTAACGATGCAAGCTTGGCTGGAGGCTCGGTCGATCGTTGGGCGCAGCGAGTTCGAAATCGGGTTGATGAATCGAGGGCGCAAATGCGGAGGTACACGAAACACTTCCAATGGGTGAAGGGGGAATAAACGGTGAAGAAATTAAGATTTTGTTGGAGAAAGGACTGTATAATATCTGCTAACGGTTCTTTTCGACTAGATTCCAATCGAGAGGGTCTTTGTTGTATCGTCGGGGTGATAAAGGCACAGTAAGTAAGTGGGAGGTTCAAACCCAAGCAAGCAAGGTGAGATCGTTTGGCGGGTTGGTTTGTGGTGGTGCTCGCAGGTGCTACTGGGGCAAAGAGTCATTCGGATTCTGCTGATGGGATTGGTCAGCCTGCTTCTCATTATGGAGCCCAGGCTGTGATAGGTAAAACCGGCTGTGGAATCGGGACTTGACGCTTGGACCACAAACATGTATCCCTGTATGCGACAATGGCGCAAAAGTCTACATGGCCATGCAAGTGCGGGGAGGTAGCTCTCCCATGCCAACCTATCACTAATAAACAATCATTGTCAGCCTTGTCCTACCCAAGCCTTGTCACAGCTCGATCTGTGCCCCAAAGACTCGAGGGTTTCTGAGTAACAATCACATATTCAGCGTCATGGTCAACAAAGTATAGTCTACCTGACTTGGCCAGGTAGTCTCAGTCATGTTTAGCATAAAATCTCCAATTACATTCATAGGTTTTCTCCTAGCTCTTCTCCAGTACTTCCTCTCTCTGTAAGTGCTATAATAAATCATTACCACCATGTGCTTTCTTTATGACGACCCATGCTTAGAAGTTAAAATAACGAAAAGCGCCATCGAACTATACAACCAACCACGTGCTTAGAGCTAGCCATGCTTCACGTCTACGAACAACGCAACTCCTTCCCAGTGCTTGCTTCAACCAAACTCCTATGTTGCAAATTTCTTCTTAGACAAGTGTTAGCCGAGTGCTTATAGCCTCAACTCTCGAAGAATATGGTCCGCCATGCTCTTGTATTGCCACGTATTGCCTGTCAATCGCTTGAACTGAATGCCATGCAATGAGAGTAATGGGACCTTTACGATAAAAATCTCAAACTCCAGCACCATGCTCCCTCCGAGATCACTTTGCACTTGCGTGCTCGTTTCTCCAGGGATTCGCCTTGATGGACCCCCATTCCGGCCAGGAATACTGTCGAATGAGGTCTCGGAGTTGGAAAAGCTGCGGTCTCGATCAGAGCGTCCTGGTGTTCTTGGTGTAGTAGGAGGTCGTTCTGAGTCGCGGAACTCATCCCGCTCACGCTCACGATCGTCTCCCCGCATAAGGCCGCCGAAACTGAATCGTCGCTTGTGACCTGGTGTCATGCCGGGACTCATGGGAGGGTCTTGCACCTTGTTCAGGTCGATACTGGGCGAATGGCGACAGTTGAAGCCACCTTTGATCTCTGTATACTCCACATTTAACTGCCGCAGCACTCGCTTGATATCGGTTCGAATCGCAGGTACGGACTTGCCAGATGTCGTCGATACGCTGAAAAGTCCTTTCAGGAACACTGGCTTGGCAAGTTCTGTGTCGTCTAGTCGGTCTGTGGATACACCACTCTGCTCTAGTTCTTGGTCTGTTTCTTCAGGCACATTGGCCTCTTGAGCAGCCTCTCTTCTCATGCGACGCTGCTGAATACTTTCCCTCCTAGCATGTCCAATAGACTTGGCCCTCAAACTCACAGACCTTGAGTGCCCGTGGGCACGGTGTGTGCTGGAGGAATCTTCATTTGCGACACTCTGATCAGAACCACTGGTTGCTGGGGGGTCTTTCCGCCGTCTCAGGTCAGCCGAGTTGACACTAGTCGACCGCCCCAGGCCACCTCCTCGTCTGTTCTCCCTTGAACCGCCTGCAGACATTGGTGGGCTAAGGAGTTCACCATGCTGCTGACCACTCGCGGAACGGATTTGCGAATCCGATGCATCCTCTCTATCGCGACGTCCACGACGGATACTGAAGCTCTTGCGGGGTGCCAAGGGAGAAGGTTCAGCTGGTGAGTGGACTTGCACCACAGGAGGATGCGATCGGTCTTTGTCTAGACGCTCAGGGTCCCTACGCTTGCGTGTACTGAACCTACGCAGAATACCAGCTGCGGTGCCCTCCTTCTTTTGAAGTTGCTCAACTCTTGGCTCGGCGGGTGGTGCAGGGGGAGGCTTCGGTACCTCGGGCATGTCGTCTTCGCCATGTGTCCTCGCGCGAGGTCTGCTTCGTCCACCAGTAGGTTTCTCACCGGGCATTTCATAAGCGGCAGAGTTGGTGTGCGCTGCTTGCGGTGCCGCAATCTCGGGCATCGGTTCTGCCTCCTTTGCCTTCTCCTTTTCACGGATCTCACGCTCCTTTTCTCTCTCCCGGTCCTTCTCACGTTCACGTTCACGCTCGCGCTCCCGCTCACGCTCTTTTTCTCTCTCCTTCTCTCTCTCCTTTTCCTTCTCTTTCTCCTTGTCACGTGTTTGAGCTGCTGCTGGCAGAACCATATCAGCATGGTCACGATCCTGCTTCTCCTTGACGAGGTAGTATATGGATACAAGAGGACTAAATGCGTTCATAGGATCGTTACCGATCTGCAGTGCCTCAGAGCTAGGAGCCGATAAAGTATCGCGGCTATTACCAGAATTCCTGCGCTTATAAAAGTCGAAACCGAATGGTCTCCTCTTTTCGGCATCCTTGGCGGGTGGGGGGAGCTCCTTTTCTCGTTGATAGAGCTTAACGGCGCGTTGATACTCCTCTGATTCGATGATTTTGGTAAGTTGTGCATTTATACTTTCGGGTGTACCAAAGTTGAAGCCTTGCATAGCGAGAATGACTTCTGGCTCGAGTGGCGTCGTCAACGGTTCGCGAATGGGCAGGTAGTTATCTGGGGGACCGTTAAAGCCTTTAGCCATCCATGGATGCGTCATCACCTCCTGCATTGTCGCTCGCTGCTTGGGGTCTGTCACCAGCATGCGGGACAGAAGGTGTTTACACTCTGCAATCCAGTTAGAAAATAGTACAGGAGCAACACTGGAGTGACCTACCGCTTGACAGCCATGCGGGATAATCGACAAGACCTCTCTTGATCTTGGCATGGAGCGCGGGCATGCTCTGGTCATCGAATGGAACCTTGCCACAGACCAAAACATATAGAACAATGCCAAAACTCCATACGTCAACTTCTGGGCCAGTATAAGCTCTGGCCTGCAGCAATTCGGGTGCAGCAAAGTATAAGCTGCCGCAAAAAGTCTTGAGATGGCCGCGCGGAGCAAAGAGGTTACTTAGACCAAAATCGATAATCTTGATGTCGCCCGTCTTGCTGATAAGGATGTTCTCAATCTTGAGATCTCGGTGGACGATGCTATTTCTATGCAAATAATCCAGGGCACTTGCGATCTGCCGACTAAACTTTCGGGCTTGCTTCTCTTTGAGCTTGCCATGCGAGATGATGTAGTCGAGCATCTGGCCGCCGTTGACGTATTCGAAAAGCATATACCAATGGTGGTTGGTACGAACCACATCGTGAAGGGCGCAGATGTGGGGGTGATTCAGGAGGGTGCTGATAGCCGCTTCACGGGCAGTTCGGATTTCCTTGGATTGATCGGCGCGTTCCTTGTCGGCACGAGATTGGTGGCCATCGTCGGTTGAGCCACGAGGGATAATTTTGCAGGCGACCTGGTGAGGTCTGATTAGTATCGTGGAAATTTAAAGCTTGATAAGTATCATCGCGGCCTAGGTATGAGGGGCAGATGGATGGTTGGATGCGAATAGCCGAATGATGAAACAATGTGCGGAAATAGGCGACATCAAACAAAAAAGATAAATCCAAAACACACCTGTTCGCTGCCATCCTCCTTTCGGGCGAGCTTAACCTTGCCCATGCTGCCGGCGCCAATGGTCTTGCCTAGCATCCATTTTCCAGATTGAGTTGGGATAACGGTACGTGATCTCGCGTGTTTAGATGTTGAAGTTCGGGGTGGCGCGTCGGCATGGCCATGCTGCTGAGAAGCAGTTCCATTGCCAGCGCCATTACTGGGAGGGTTGGCGGAAGGAGGCATTTCGGGATGAGGGCTGTGGTGGTTGTTCTTTGATCGAGAAGAGCTCCGTCGATGGGCCCGCGAGGGATCGGGGCCCCTGGCCGGGGGTGGTCGTTCCTTGCTCGAGCTTCTTTGATGGTTTGCGGATGCGGCTAAGCGTGAGGATTCGTAGTCATTTTGCGGTACAGGTTGCGACTGGTGAGGACGTGAAGATGAGGTAGTACGCTGATGATGGCTATGATGAGGGGGGAGATGCGAGTTGGCGGCGTTTGAGCCAGAGCGGGAGTGAGAGTGGGAATGGGATTGAGAGCGGGAGGCGTAGGCTTGGGACTGGGATTGGGATTGGGATTGGGAGCGAGATTGAGAATGTGAGTGTGAGTGTGATAACTGGCGGGTGTGAGATTGGTTGTAGTTGGCACCTGTTCCAGTGGGCGTGGCTGGTGCAGGCGCTGCTGGGGCCGCTGAAGTGGAAGACGAGGGAGGAAAAGAGGGAGCTGGAGCCCGACTGGAACGAGAAGACCGTGTAGATTGAGTGCGACCAGGTCCTCTCGGTGATGCATCAGCAACAGCAGAAGCTGTCCTTGTTCCCATTGTTGCGAAGTTAAAACGCTAGCTATGCTATGATATGCTGTGCTGCGATGCGCTGTGCAGTTGTGAGAGATAGACGGTGTAAAAAGGCGGGATGTCGATGAACTGAACGGGTCCCTTCTACTCTGGGGTTTGTTTGCTCAAAGGGGCAGTGAGCTGTCGTTCGCTTGCTGTAGCATCAATGCCTAAGTTGGTAGACAGGGAGGATGACCCGGTCTGAGTCCTTATTAGGCCTTGAAAATGGATTGGAGTAGCAGATGCCAACGCAGTCGTAACGTAGTCGCAATTGCTGTCGAATACTAGCAAGGCCCTTGGTGTTTCTGCTGGCCGAGTACGACGTGAGAGATGAAAGATCAGGATTACCTGGTTACTATCATGGGCTGAGGGCTCTTCTCAGCTTGCGATTTGCGATGAGGGGTGTGATACTGGCAATCGCATAAGAGACCGAGACCGAGACGCAGACTCAGACTCAGACACAGACAAAAAGATGCTTGGAGCAGTTAGGTCGAATGCAAAGCGAAACTGCGCTATATGCAAAAGAATGATAAAAGTAAGACAAGGGAGAAGTGCCGCAGTCGTAGCCTTGATTTGATATAAACCAGCAAGTAGTGAGTGCTACGGCAGTGTAAATCCGAGCCTGGTATATGGAGATGGGAACGAGATATAGTAGCTGCTGGCAATGGAAGGCAAGGCAACGCAAATATGCATGCAAATAGACAGATGTAAGAGGATGAGAGAGTAAAGATCTCAAAACCTGACAAGCAGATCGAGTAAGAAAGACAGCACAGCGTCTGTCAAATCCCAAATCGGGGGGCGGGTGAAAAAAGAAGCAGCTTATTAGGTACCAGATTCAGATTGGATAATGGGTATTGTAGCTAAAAATGACTTGGTCCTGGCGGACAGCAGCAGCAGCAGCATGTCCCATCTGCTAACCTGGGTTCTAAACTCTTGGATGCCCAGGATACACCTGGATTGGATGTCTCCAGCTGCAAGCTGCCGAGACTTCACGCACCACCGTCCAGCTGTCTTTGAGCTACCCAACTAGCACAACAGGGCATCTCAGTCGTTTCAGGGGACTTTCCACTTAGCACGCAGGTAGCTTCATCTTTCCACCAACGGTCAGTCCTGGGTGGAGATGAGATATCTCGCTCGAGCTGAGCTCTCATTTCGCTGGACTGTCAGGAATGGATCTCTTCACTTGCTAGTCAATAACCTTGACAACATTGTCGGAGCCACTGGTCTCTATTCGAGTTAGTGGTCAACAAAGTCTTGGTCCAAAGCCGTTGCACATGCTGCAATTGGTAAACTTTGGGCTGTTTCGGTCCACGATATCTCTGACCGTTACCAAGCCAAATTCCCTGTTTATAGCAACAACACAGCCAAGAATGATAATCCGACGTCAGCTACCCAGCCAGAGCACTGCATTTCTGATCTATTAAGTGGATCTGTCGCAAAGTGCTGCAAATTTACGTGGCTGATTAGACGAGGGGTTGGAGGCTGGGGTTTCAAGGTTGGATATCAGGCCTCGGAGCGCGGAAATATCTGTTGATTACAATGGGTTATGCAATTCAACTAAGCTTATTATGACATCGTTGTGATTTGCAAGAAATCGTGAGCCTCAATTTCATGCCTTGCTGGACACAGCGGAGCACTTCGCTTCTTTTCATATATCCTGCAGTCATGCTCACATCTCGTCTCCTTTTTGCGGCAGATGTGTCTTGGAAACCATTGGGCTGGAATGCGACAGGTGTTCCAGAGCCAGAAGAAGCAAAATCGAAGCAGCCACAAGCCGGGTGACTACATGAGACCTTGCTGCTTGTGCGAAGTGCTGGGTATGATGCGATGTGCTGTGATGCAACACATCCTTGTCTCGTGTTCACTAACACCTAGCAATCGCCTCTACCTAGCCAGCCACCGTCCTCAGGCGGAATGCCAAGCCAGACCTTCAGCCGAGAGTTCCTAGTCAATCACCAACAACAGCCCATCAGATGCAAAGAATGCCTCACCGAGTCACGTCCCCGAGTTTAGAGGTGTAAGTCAAGCCTGAAACCATATCAGTCGAGAGATGGAAAGACGAATAGCCTTTTTCGTATTGCTCTAGGATAACTCCAGGCCATGGCTGCGAGAGAGGACTATGACGTCTCTAAATGAATATGACATGGTTCACAGTTGAACAGCTTTGGAAAACTGTTTCAAAGCTGCGCTTCTGATTGTGTCCTTCCAGAAATGGAACAGTCCTCGATTGACAACGTTCCACACGCGTGCACTTGCATACCCGGCGCTGAAGAATCTCAGTTAGACCCAAGTTCTCCAACTTTTGGTAGAGCCCCTGTCAAAATCTAAAAAAGGTCCATGGTGAATGAAGCCTGACTGACGCCAGGGCCCCCAAATTTTAGGGATGGGATGGGAGAAGCCGCAACTCTGTTTCTTATCGATAAGCCCAATTTGACGTCGCGACTCCAATTGAAGCTTCGCGACGACTCAGCTTCTACCGTCATCGCAAACTCTCCAACAACATTGAATATCTTCCCACTCTCCACATGTTATGACATAAAGTACTAGCATTCGATGCTTTTGATGAAACTACGCGACACGCCGACATCCCAGTCTCATGTCATATAAACGCTCCCGTACGACCTACGAAGCCGATCTCAATGCACCCTTTGCAACTTTCGGCACTCCCTTGCCCGATGACCCTGACGCTCGAGATGATGGCTCCTTTGTTCCAGTATGGAAGCAGGAGGTGAGGGATGAGAGAGGTCGAAAACGCCTCCATGGCGCATTCACAGGCGGATGGAGCGCAGGGTTAGTACACAGATCTCTTTCCCATGACTTTGCGCTGATTTCAACAGTTACTTTAATACTGTCGGATCCAAGGAGGGATGGACACCGTCGACTTTCGTTTCGAGTAGAAACAACCGCCACAAAGATGCCAAAACCCAATCCCAACAACGACCAGAAGACTACATGGATGAGGAGGACCTTGCCGATGCGGCCGAAGCTCAGAAAGTCCAGACTTCTCAAGCATTTGCTGGCCTTGGCTCCTCCGGCCAGGATCCCAATGCCGGAGGCTTGATGGGTTTGCTGAGAGCTGAAGGAGATACCATGGGACTGAAGCTGCTGCGGCGCATGGGATGGAAAGACGGACAAGGCATTGGCCCCAAGATTCGGAGAAGCGCCCGGCTTGAGCTAGGGGATAAAAGCTCCCAGTCTGCTGAAACACATTTATTTGCGCCTGACAATGCAAAAATGATTCAGTTTGTTCGCAAGAACGATCGAAAGGGACTGGGCCATGACGGAGAAACCAAGTTGTCGAGTTTGAATCCTATCACGTCCGCGGCAGATGAGGATGACGATGACGAAGGTAATTTACACGATAATGGTCTCCGGGATTCCTCTTTGCTCTCGCAGAAATCGAATACTAAGCCTGGCCGAGGCGGGATAGGAGTGGGCATCTTGAATGACAATGGCTCCGATGAGGAAGATCCTTACGAAATGGGACCGAAGATCAGATACAATCGTGTCATGGGCGGTGATAAAAAGAAAAAGAAGGCGAAGAAAGCAACGGCAGCAATTAATCCTGCTCTGAAAAATGCGCCGGTTTTTGTGTCTCGAACTGCTCGAGCTGGTAATGGTCTTGGACGGTGTCATGATGGGCGATTACCACTCGATGGGTTTGTACTCGCCAAACTTGCAGAAGACTTATCCGACCTCTTTTTGGAATACGCACCGCCTCCGGTTCCAGAAGGATGGACGTCCTCAAAATCTCCTATAGACCAACCCAATCCTTCAGATTACAAGTCAACAGCAGATGCTGCAAAGGCATCAACCCATGATGCAAAGTCTAGAGCAGCCCTTCTTGGAGAGAAGAGTCTACCAGGAAAATCGGTCTTCGATTACATCACGAGCTCAGCACGCGACCGACTTGCTGCAGCTTCCGGGAACAAAAATCTACCCCAGAGTTTGGGAGAGGTCCCAGAAGGATTTTCCATGACAGAAGAGGAGAGACAGCAACAGGTATGGGATGAAGCACCCCAGCTGGATCGTGAGACAGCTATTGCAGCTATTTCTCGAGGCTCCTCTGGACCTTACGCAGATAATGAGGAGAAGAAGGCGCGGTATAGAACTTATCTGGAGCATTTTGCAACAGGCAGCCAACCGCTCCCGTACAAACCCAAGGGCATGGCGTTTGACGACTTTGCCAGAGAATTGTCGGAATTCCACAATTGCGCGAGGATCTTCAAACCGATGACAGGGTTTATGGCATCTCGATTCACCACGGCGAAGAAACCAACAGTCGTCTCAGCAAACGGATCTGAGACAGATCTGGTATCGAAACCCGAACCAAAGATCGCAGATCCAGCAGAAGAGGCAGCCAAAATTGGCATGTATGGGCAAATGACTCGAGCAGTCGAAGACTTTTATCCAACAAGACTATTGTGCAAGCGTTTCAATGTCAGGCCGCCCGCGCACTCTCAAGCAGAGGCTGAGGCGGAACCTGGTTCCGGGACGACAAGTCGTGATAGAGGTTCAGGACCCATGGAAGATGTCAAGGTGAACTCAACATTCGCAGCTGGCGGCATCGAAGGAGCCCCTGCAAACACAATAAAACCAGCTCCTGAACCCGAGCCTGCCATTGATCCGCATAAGAATGAAGCAGTTGAGGGTAAAACAGCACATGATGAAGTTCTTCGGGCAATATTTGGAGATAGTGATAGCGAATAAATAATACCATTCATAATTGCAAGTCATTGGTCACAAGACAGTTGATGAGTCATTTCAGCCACTTCGTATCCTTTCAACGTCCCCGTTGAGCCCAAAATACAGCACTCTGAGTTGAGGAACTTGACATTAGGCTAATATATTGCAAGAAAAATCTTTGGTAGCCAAAAAAACCAGAACTATTGCCCTCTTTCATGGATGATTATCACCACTCATCTCGAAAGATGAATGCCAAGATTAGGCTTACAACTCCAGCGCCTCTAGCGCCGCCGCTCCACTTAGGTGAGCGGCTAGGACCCTGTTAGTATCATAAACAGAGCTTTGATTGGCTACTCTAACTATACCGCGGGGCTCCAATTTAGTGTCACTCAAGCTTGGGGGGCTCACCTCAGGGGAGCAGCCGCCATCGAATGAGGAATCGCGCTGCCCATTGTTCTTCCATTAGGATTAGGACCAATGTGAACCTCACTCACGCATCACATCGCATCTATCACATCACATCGCCAGATATCCAATACCCTAGACAGAGCCTCGAAACGCGACGAGGCAGCGGCTTGCGATACGAGAAAGAACGAGACCCATCCTGATTCGGCTGTTTTGCTTAATTTCCGCCAACCTTTAATGTTTCGACTCCATCACTAGACTGTTTACCTTGCCAACCGCCTTTGGAATCAATCACACCCATCCATCCTAAATCGACTACTCTTTTCCCGCTGCTCCTTTTGTCGACTTGGGGCAGTCTCGTCTTGGAACGACTTTGTTTTCTTCTAGAAGAAAGCCGCCATCCTGTCTGAATTTCAGGAAGCTGGAATTGGACCATCAGTGTCCTTGGAGAAGAAGACGCCGTCACCAGACTCATCAAGACCGCCAAGCACGCGAACAACATCAAGTCATCATCGCGAACCGATCCCCGACGACCTCAAATCCACCAAAGAACCGGAATCACACATTCTTTTGAGTCGCGATCAATCACCTCCGCCGCAGTATCCCGCCTCCGAGCCTTCAACCTCTCGTCCTCCCCCCTTCTCGTCGCTCTTTACCTCCCCGCCGCACGACGCTCACGAGCGTCCCGACAAATTCGTCGCTTTTACCGCTCATTCTCCCTGCGAAGCAGAGGCATCAGGCTCAGCTGCACCAGCATACGAATCTTCTTCACCCAGAGAAGCTCTCCCCTTTGACCCGGATCAAAGCACTACTGCATTCCGCGATCCAGTCGCAGAGACCAAGCGCGCGCTTCCTCGGGATACCAAGGGAAATTCCAGTCGCAAAGACGACGACGCAGAACCGCCTCCGGCTTATTCAGAAGAGGGCGATAGTCCCCTTTCCACATTCTCTTTCCTAATGGCTGCTGCAGGAGGAGCTGCGAGTATCATTACTCAGGTGCAACAGGGCGGGCCACCTGTTAGCACTCTTGGAGATGTTAGTGCCGATGAGACGATTGCTATGGACCTAAGGTGAGCGCTACAAGCGGGTGGTTATCTGCCACTGTACTAATTCTCAGATAGGGGCACAAGGTTTTATCTTTCTAGGGACGAGCTACTTACTTTGCCCGAGTTTGTGCTGCTATCTTTGTTCCCTAATGGATTATTCCCTGAGGGCCAAATGGGCGGCTTTGCAGACGGCGATGCAGTGCAAGTCGACGTAAGCTAATGTCCTTCCTATTATTGCAAACAGTGACTTACGAAACTAGTACGACCCAGCTTCACTTCAGTACATGCTTGACTTCTTTAGGGACGTAGCACAATCTATCCCAACAGATGGATCACCAAATGCGTCTCAGGATGAGGATACGCCTTCTCTCGGCACCTCGCGTGACGACTCTAAGCGAGCCGGTATCATTGTGTTGCGTGAGGACCTCGACTTTTATGCTATCCCTCCACGAGCGGATATTGGCCCGCTTGATATGATTGCCGTGAAACGGGCAGCTGCAGAGGCTTTGCAGCAGCAGAACGGCATCTTTTCGGGTCTCAAGCGAAGCGACGAGCCGGGTACTACTGAGGCCCACTTGATCGAGATGCTGACGGCAGGGTAAGTTCCCTATTTGTGTTGTTGATAGCTGGCAATGCATGCTTACTTGTACTAGTGGTTTCAACCATGATGATCGATGGGGTCATCGAGCTGGTGAGCCTAACAAGGCCGTCATCTGCAGTCTGGCTCTTGCCCGTCTACGCAGCGACATCCGGGGTAACGAGATGGGCACTAATGCTGTCGGTATGGCCCAGAAGCTTCTGCTCTTCTGGCGTAAGCCTGCTCGGCGATGCTGGTGGGAGGGTGTCGAGCTTGAGAATGTTGCAGGTGTCGAGGGCAAGCTCAAGGTCTGGATCCGAAGAGTATGGACCCTCGAGATGAGTGTTATTGGCCTGCGCTAGACCACGATCTACTTCTCCCCTCTACCTAGAGATCAAAGACCGTATAACCGTCACCTATTTCTTTTGTCTATCACACTTTGTGTAGCTTTGTTTTCCTCCCGCATTCCCCCCATGTTTTCTCTATTCCCCCTCCTATTAGGTCATCTTATTCCCCTGTTCCATTTTTTTCTTTACTATTTCGTCTTCGAGATGAGTGTTGGTGGAGGTTGGTCCCATACAACTGGGCAGAGCAAAAGCACATACGCGGATGGAGGAGAAGGTTTTTAGTCCATTGAGATTCGCAAGGGGCAGGCGTCAAGGTGCATGGAATCTGGGGGTTCTTTGTAGACCTCCTATATTTTTCTTCTCATGTTTGATATACAGCACAGGATTAATCCAACTACACTAAGACCATATGTTTTCCTCCGTGTCACGCCTCAGTGTATGTGTGAGCAGCGTTTGCCTCCATGTAACGTTCTAATCCTTATTTTCACGGTAGCTCTGAAACCAAATAAGTCTATGTTGAAGGCCGAACCGTTCTGGTTTGTTCAAAGCCGGTTTTCAAGTTTCTCGAGCTGGGAAGCCCAAACTTGACTAGTTGCTCAAGGCATGATGCTTCAGAGGGAGAGGCGTTTCAGCCGCGTTGAACTTCATCAATGACTCCACAATGTAGAGGTAGTGAAAAAGACTTGATGGAAGGGCAAGGCCTACCTATCATAAACTTCAACAGACTTTGAGGGGCTTAACTTGGTGATGTGTTCTCACTTCACGTTGGAATAATGTCTTTAAAACAGCAAGACGCTCTATCCTAGATACTTTCATCAACCTCTCGAAGAGGGGACTTGACTGACTTGGGACATAGGCAATGATCACGAGGAACCTCACTCTTAGCTAAAGGCTCTTTCCTTACAAAAACTACCAAATAAAAGGTTACATTCTTCATCTCTGTTTCATCATCCGTAGCATGTAAGATTAAAATCAACGCCAATGAATTGTTCAAATTATTACAGACTTTTGTAGCGTTGACGCTACACCTATTGAAAGTCTAAAAACTCCATGAATTGTCAAATTGTTGTCATAGTCGTACACGAAGCGTAAGATACATCTAGTATCAGTCGTCGAAAGCTAGAGAATCGGGCAAGTGAACTCAAGATAAGTTGCAGTGGTCAAGGGGCTTCTCGAGCCCATTAAAGAGTAATCCATCTGTCTATGAACGCTTGGCAAGCTGTACCATGGGCCCATCTCTGATAGCAACAAAGATATCTCGCAATTGGTACTGATCAACAGTACGGCGTCCTTCGATAGCATCAGGACTGCCACCTCCGAGATTGCTACTGAAATCACGTCGGATCTCAAAGTGGTAAACAATCTTCGCCAGAGCCAGACTCATCTCAAGATAAGCCAGGTTCTTCCCGACGCATCCTCGGGGACCTGCGGAGAAAGGCATAAAAGCGCTCTCAGCTAGAGAGACACTCTCGGGAGAAACACCAAACTCATTCTTCTCGTCAACAATCCAGCGCTCAGGACGAAACCTGAATGGTTCGGGATATATATCGGGATTGTGGTGCATGCAGTAGGACGCGGTGCTGACTTTCATGCCCTCTGGGATATACTCCCCGTCGACGAGAATGCCACCTTCTTGGACCTCTCGTGAAAGATCGGCTGGAACAGGGGGACTCATACGTAGCGTCTCGTCGATGACAGCTCGGAGATATTGACAGGAGTAAAGGGCTGGACCACCCTTGATGTCATCCACAGTAGAGAAGGCAGACTTGACCTCCTCCGCAAGCTTTTGTTGCACATGAGGGTATCGAGAAAGGTAAAAGAAAGAAGCAGCGAGACTTATAGCAGATGTATCAGAGCCAGCTATAATAAGAGACTCGCTCTCACCGAAAAGCTCATCTTTGCTATATCCCTTTCCAGTGTCAGGTTCCACGGCCTGGAAGAGATAGTGGAAGAAGTCTTTTCGGCTATCGCCTTTCTCCCACAGGCTCCGCATGTTGTTTTCGACTTGGACTCTCTCGGTGAAGCATTGCTCGACAAAAGTCTGCCACTTGCTAAATGCTGGAGGAGCTGCTGCTGCAAGGAGAAAATCCAAACCTCGGGGCTTGAGCCATGCCCAAAGAGAAGCGAAGGGGGAGTAGGCAATCTATGTTCTAGCATTAATAAGAGATTCATCTTGGATGTTTCGGATCTTACCGGGTGGATTGTCGACATAAAGTCAGTCATGAGTGTTGGGATATGTCGTAACTCGCTATCGTGCTCCTTCATGCCAAAGGATTTACCAAAACATAACTCTCCAAGGGTATCGAAGATGAGATGATCCGCCCAACGAGCCATGTTTAGAGAGGGTGACCATTTCTTCTCTCCAATCTCTTGGTCGAGTAGCTCAATCCATCGGTCGATGTTGGAATGGATGAAAGGTTCGCAGGAGCGCAGTGCTCTGTCAGAAAAGGCATGGTTCATAACTCGCCTCTTCCGAGCATGCATGGTCTTGTCGATGGTGTTCCATGTTGTCATGACATGGACATTGCGTGGGTATGTCTTATAGTATTCGGCCTTTTTGACATTTGCCTTGTTGTTGAAAATGGTCTTGAGGCCTGTGGGAGTGTTGATCAACACACTATTAGGAGTAATACGAAAGGTTGGACCTATAAGGACATTTGTTAAAATATGATGTTTCTCATAACTTGTGTTATTTATTTAATGCTCACCGTATTTCTCTTGCAGTTGCCAGAACCATACATGTCGATCCTGTCTGAGAGTGTAGTAGTATGCAGGGACTGCTGAGATACGTGCCCAAAAGGGGCCGGGATATTTGGCGAGGGGATGAAAGTATAATCTGTAAACCACAACAGCGGCTACATAACAAAAGGATAGAAAGACGATCCCCCAGACAATCTGTGAGGAGGATAAAACGGTCACTGAGTTTATGATAGCCATGACTTGTGCTTGTCTGTTGGAACAACGAGCGAGACGGAAGGGAGAGAGAGCACTTGCTAGCAAAGAGGTGGTCAGGCTATTAAAGATATCGGTAGTTAAGTCCCAAGATATGACGACAACATGGATTGAATTCTATCGTAAAATGACCTGTAGCATTACGACCTGTAAGTATGTAGTATGGGTGCATATGATCGATATTGTGCGTGGCCTGGCCTGGCCTGTGGAGTGTGATGATAGGGACGTTTGGACTATGTGGCTGGCTGCACATGCACCCCTTGTCAATCAGGAATAACCCCTTTCGACCATTGCGACTATCGTGTCGTTCTGGCTGACTTGAGAGAATGATGGAGGGTGAGATTGAGGTTGGTGGTGCGGCATGGTTGAAGTGATCAAGTTGGAACAGGCTCTCTACTATAGATATTTAGCGTTGGATTGGATATATTTGACATGTTATGAACCCTCTTCCTTTGCAACTCTGTTGATTCATGACTCAACCCTGACTAGGTCAAGCCCCTGACCGTGAACTTCGGTATATGATGGCGGCTTAATTGCTTTTTTCTTCGTTGCACATGTTGCTTATAAGTGAGGCGGACCACAAGCGACGTGGTTGTTGGTTGTTGCAACACCAACAAGCGATATATGCACCCTTTTAAGCGCCTCGAAACGGCAGTGTGCATATATATCTTGGCATCCGATGTCATTATGCAGAGTCCCTAATTGTGTAAGGTTGTCTGTCTACCTTTTTTATTTCTTTATTACCTTTTTTACTTGTTATACTCTGCCCTGTTTAAAAGTCAGTCTCATATCATTTAAGCATCCATTGCCTCTACAACGGGGAAAAAAGTCAAGCATATTATAGTTAGCTGCCCAACGCCTTGTAGCTGCACATGTACGTAGTATCAGCTCAAAAGCCTTACTAGCTCTTCAGCTGGCCCCATCAAAAGCTACTACAGTAACAAGACATCTTTCACCGACGCTGCAGCCCACCACGCGCCTCAATCAGCCATCACTCTTCTGATGACGACTGAAAGAAGACCGAGTACCTGTGACTCAGTGGAAGCGGGGTAATCGTGAGGGCCTGAGGGAGAAAAACATGTTAAGTTTTATGTAACTTGGGGTTACTTGTTAAAGTCAAAGACCTGAAGTCGTGATTGCATTGGCGTCGGCAAATGAGTTGGTGATGAGATAGGCCACGTGATCAAGTAAACAAATCAACTGTAACATCGGTGAACTATCGATATGCCGTAAACAAGGGGTCTGATCACTCATGTTATGTTGTGTTGTCCAGCTCGATACGAGATAACTAGGTAGTTGTGCTTTTTTATGTGGATATTGTCTTATGGGAAACCATTAACATGAGATCAAGTCAGGCTGTAAAGTTTTATCCAAATTGCGGCCTGAAAACTTCTTATTTATGCTACAGTAAAATTTCCCCGTCAATAGTCTGATGGTTATAGAGTATCAGCTGAAACCTCGTCGAATTCTCTAGGATCTGATACGAAGCCCTTATCATACCAGTGTTTGGCAAATATTGGGAAAGTGACCTGTCTCCCAGCTTAGTGTCATAGCACAGAGCTAAGGCACCTTTTCAATAGGGGCTGGTCTTTGTTTTTGAGGCTTTCCATGGCGTCTGGCCAAGTCATAAAAAGGAACTTCTGGTCTCAGAAGTGGCAAATCGGTGAAGCAAAGCGTCTCCTCGGAACAGCCCGGATAACGTATCAGGTACCAATAGACACCTACGTACTTGTAATGTACAATTGAGTATGCTGCGGGTTTGGTCGATGAAGAGGACACGGCGTTGTGACTCCGGTAGTACATAGGAGTGAGAAAGACTTTGTTCCTGCATATTATAGACTGGGGCGTGACACTCAGACCTCACCCAGCGTGACAATGATGATCAAAACAAGAATGGTTATATCCAGCCATGTTTCAGTCTAAAGGTCTGTGCCCATCTCGGTTGAGATCAAGTGACCCAACTTGGCTGTACCTATTCCGATAGGTTAATTGTACGTATCGATATCAGACCGTGAAATGTGAAATCATTGTTCCAATCTTGAAAGGTTCATCATCCGCTCAAGGAGCGTGCTATCAGTGTTGAGAGCGAGGCCATTGCTAATGGCTAATTGTTGTGGCTTGCTTTGATAGTGGCTTTAAATTGGCTGAACTAGGCTGAGTCTGCTTCGGCCAAATCAGCAATGTGCGAGTATCTTATAAGAAAACAACACCATACTCCGTCCGTACTTCGTATCACTACGTCAAAGAAGAGAATAACTTCAACCTCAAATCTCAGCAGATCAGATCACAATTCTTCAGCCTTGAACCTTAAAGATGCAATTGAACGATCAATTGGCCTCAAGCCACGCATGAGCTTAAAAATATGCTTCCCCCCTTCCCCTGCTCTTGGGCAGGCCAAATGCCCTCTCCATCATCGTCCCCTCGCCGTTCACGATGACCTCCCTCAGCCTCATGGCTGCAATTGCGCTGATCTCAACCTTCATCACCTCTTTCGCTTCAGCCCAACTATGCAGCTACAAAACACTCCAGCCGAGGCGCTCTTACCCTGGTACCGCTCTCGGTTGGGAATATTCCGTCGTTCACAATAAGTTCATACAACCTCGAACCATCTTGTTTGATACCGAGGGTGCTCTCCTTGTTATGGATTCTGTAGGCAGTATAATTCGCGTGCAGCTCGATGACAGTGATCCCGCAGGAGGAAGATGTGTCCGAATGAAAAAGAAGAAGACTTTGCTCAAAAAGGACATTGTACGTCTTCATCCACGGTCTATTACAATATCGGTCACCAACTGACTGATCAATTTACAGCTAAACCACGGGCTCGCGCTTTCAAAGGATGGCCGCACCATATATGCCTCCTCACCAAAGAGCGTCTTTTCATACTCTTACGAGCCCGCAAGTGGCACGCTGGATAAAAACTCAGAGAAGGTGGTAATCGACAACATGGCTAACGACGGCCATACATGGCGATCCCTTCTCATTTCACAGAAAAGCCCTGATATGCTTATCGTTTCCCGAGGAAGCGGCCTAGCAAAAGACCCGCAATCCGAGGTGCTTTCCTCTGGCCACGCTCAGATCCGTGCCTTCAACATGTCAGCTTTGGATCTCAGCTTACCCGATATGAAGCCCTACGACTTCGCTAATGATGGCGTCGTCCTCGGCTGGGGTCTGCGCAACGCTCTGGGCCTAGCAGAACACCCCGTTACTGGTGGAATATTCAGCACCGAGAACTCCTATGAAGTCCTCACTCGGGATGGCCAAGATGTCAGTGTTGACAACCCGGGCGAGGAGATGAACTTCCACGGATATCTCAATGGTTCTACGGAGAGCAGAGGCGGCAACTATGGCTACCCTTTTTGCTATAGCTTGTGGTCCGTACGCCCCTTTCCTGGCAACGAGCGGTTGAAAATTGGCGAACAGTTTGGTGCTGATCGGCCGTCTGAGCTTTCTCGTCGAACCGATGAGGAATGCGGAAAGGATTACGTTGCTCCCGTCCGAGTGTTCCAAGCCCAGTCTGCGCCTATTGGCCTTGGTTTCAACCAGGACGGCACACGAGCAGCTATCGCTTTCCATGGAAGCTGTAAGTTATCATCCCACTTTACCTTGACCCCTCCCCTGAGCCAGTTGACTGACATACCTTACTCAGGGAACCGATTCGAAGCGGCGGGATATTCAGTCGCAATTAACGACTTCAAAGAGGGACAACCTACGATGCCCGCTATAAGAAGCAGAAATGCCACCCAACCCATCATTTTCAACAAAAGAATCCATAGATGCAATGAGGAGTGTTTCCGCCCTGTCAGCCTGGCCTGGGACAAGAAGAATCGGTTATTCTTCTCCTCTGATACAACTCATGAGGTTTTTGTGCTATATAATACATGGGAGGCTCACCAAGCAGATAAAAACAGCACCAAAGGGCCCTATGTTTGGGGAGGCAATAAAGACATTAACTTGTAAACGATAGAAATATTTCTCTGGGTAATTTAGCCTGAGCTTAGGGCACTTTTTACTGGGTTTATTTTGGCACTTCTCTTTGAAATCTGCAGTTTTCTTGCTCCTGACGATAATTCAGCCTTTACGTTGACATCCCAAGTTGTAACAACAGCTTACCTATGAGCCGTGAGCATAGCTATTCGTATTTCCATAACAATTGAATATTCAAGGATCAATAATATAACATTTCCAAAGATTCTCAGTTCTATTACTGAGCCAGAGTGGCTGGCTCTCTTCATCCATCACAATATCCCGCCAGAAAAGTAACCTGGTCCAAGCCTCGTGATATACGCAAGCCCATGCATAAGGTAGCGTTCGTTATTCGGCTACATTCGCGCTCATCACATTGCGTCCCACATCAGGATCAAGAGGTCATAGCAAGATAATCACCCTTTTGTTTGCCTTGAACGCCTGGCTCTCCTATTTGTACTCATAGTTGCGTCGCGCTTTACTGTCTCCATCTATTCCTCAATCGTCTTGACGCACTCCCACTCGCCTCGGAGGTTCTCCTTCCACAACGACACCTTGTTGTCCTGTCCGCTTACAGCCAGTACATTGCCGCTGAGCGACCAGCTAACTCGCCACACAGCCGCCTCAAAGTTGAGAACCTTGGACTCCCACTGGGTGGGATTTGAGGGGTCGGATGTCCAGATACGGACCGTCTTGTCCTGCGAAGCAGAAGCGATGTAGGACTTTTGGAGGACAGTAGGGGACCAGGCAACATCACGAACCCAGTCGGTGTGTCCAGTCAGGGGCTCACGCTCTTGCTTGTATGTCTGAGAAGCAGCATCAAAAGCCCAGATCTTGAGGACGTTGTCGCTGCCGCCAGAAACGAATCGTCGGTTGCCGGTTGCACCAGGACCAGGCGCGCTGCTGACGATGCTTCCAGGGGTAGTAGCGGGAGCCCAGGAGACAGAGTTGACGCCGAGACCGTGGGCGGGGAAGATGGTGTGGTCGATGCTGTTATCCTTGAACTCGAGAACGCTCACGTTGCCGTCAGAGGAGGCGCATGCTAGTAGACAGCCAGCCTCATGGGGAGACCACGAAACGACGTTGACCGAGGCCTTGTGTAGATTGAAGTCGTAAATTCGCTGCCATGCGTTGTTCTGTCCGCCCTGCTCTTTCCAGATGAATACCTTGCCATCGTAACCAGCCGATGCGAGGATGTTGCCGTACTTGGGATGCGCCCAAGCGACACACCAGACGGCACCCTCATGTCTGTAAGTCGACCCTGTCAGCTTCCCCTCCTTAGATATGGGGATATGTCAAGCCTACCCCTTGAGAGTCTCGATCAATCGCTGGGTTTCGCCCTCAATCTCAAAGATCTTGATCGTCTTGTCGCCAGAGCAGGTAGCTAGCTTGCGCCCGTAGTAATCGAGGACAGCATCATGCTGGGAGTAGCTGTCAGTATGATTCGAAGTCGTAGGGAGATATCGTGTCGAGCTTGGCTATGTGTTGCATAGCTTCGAGTTGCATCGATCGGGAGCGGGAACGTACAATCATGTCCTCATGACCAGAGTTGGTGATAACTTGCGCCGACTAAAGGGGTGGGTTAGCTATAATAGAACAAGTTTGGCTTGGGTGTTGTTGCTCGCTAAAGATGGGACAAGATGGGGATCTCATGATTCATGTATCACTTACCATCTTGCTAGATTTCACACCAAAGTTACAGCGCAAAAGGAAACAAGAAAAAAGGATGAGATATAGAAAAGGTGGCTATCAGAGGACACGATACCGCCCATGGCCTGGAGCTATCTGAGGTGGCCCGCGCCAGACCGTGGCGGTGGTGACAGTTGGCCAAGCTAGAGATCACGTGGATATAAGCGTGACCACGACTTGAATACAAACAAGTAGAACACCCCCACTTGCCGCATTTGTATCCGAACGGCGCAGTACGTACCGAGTTTAATGTTGCCTCGGCGCAGCTGAGGCTTCCCCGGAGTGGACGGGCACCTCAATCACGAGCCATCGGGACTCGGCCTTGAATTGGTAACTTAACTTGGACTTGGACTTTGATTTCTGGGGAAAGCGGCTCTTGGATTATTCATCTTTAACCTTGCATCTTCAGCCTCCTATAATCAGTTTTCAACAGCTTCAACGTCAACGCCAGACATTCCTACTATATACCACTATATACGCGCCACTAGACCCATCACATAGGCCGAGGTATACTACCTTACCTACCTAATCAATACTCTCTCAGCATCTTCATCAACCCATATCCATATATCCAACATCTCACTCAACCATGGCGGACGCTTCGTGTAGCGGAGGAACGCCCTTCAAGCGTCTTATCGACCACCAGGGCCGAGATGTCAGCCACCATCAAGACAGACTCATAGATCGCGCCGGCCCTCAAGGTCATTCTGTAAGCACTCACGTATTCATTCACCAGAGACTTATAAACTGAACATCACCAGTCTTTCAGATCTACGCCACAACGAATGCAAGGCGCAGATGGCTTTGGCGCATTCATGGATGGCCCATCAACTCTTCCAGCTATTCCTCAGCATCATGCAGCAGGAAGATTAGCAGCCCATGCCGCTGTCCTTGAACAAGGACACTCGCCAGCCTTTCACGCTGCGCAAGCGCCACAGTTTCGTCAAGGGCATCATTCTCCCTCCGTGGACGTCAGCAACTGGGCAGCAGACTTCAACCGCTTTGCAAATCAGTCACAGCAGCGTCAACCTCTTCAGAATGGCTTCGCCCAGCCCGCACCTCAGATGCATCAACCAGCTCCCCAGATGAACTTCCAAGCCGCATTCGTTCAATCAACCGCTGCTTTCGCTCCTATGTATGGCCAGGCCAACGGTGCTTTTATGAACGGCAATGCTGCGACGACTCAAGAGGCTGGGTTCGATGATGAAATGTCAAAGTGGATGGCTAACAACGCCGGTGGCGGGATGGAGGAGGTTGACGCCATGATGGACCAGATGGCTCGTGAGCTGGAACTCAATGACGCCGCGATAGCACAGGCTGAAGCTCAAGAAGCCTCGCAACAGGAGACAACCACTGAGCCGGCATTGGAAGATAACCCTACCAACCTCGCAACACCAGATATCGCCAGCCTTTCTCTTGAGACAGAGGAGCCAGTGGTCACAGAGCCTGTTGAGGCGACAAAGACAAAATCAGAAGTTGCAGATGCTGCAGAGCGTCTTCTTGAGTCAGTCGAGCATGAAGATGGCGAGAAGTGGAAGAACTCAGTCTTCTTGTCGTTAATGCGAGATTTCCGAGATGGAAGGAAAGATATCATCGACAATGAGATTCGGGAAACCCCGGAGAACGAGGGAGCTGTTGCGAAAGACGCTCAGTGACGCCTGCGAGACCTTAACGAAGTCAGACGCACAGCCTCGAGGCTATGTTTACAAAATTATGATACTATCGGACGTTCTTCAGCGAATTTTAGTGGTCCACGTCAAGACGAGTTGACCTCACGGTGGGAGATTGGATCACTGAACGACTCGCTGTGGGACGCAGCCTCGTTTCCTAGTTCTTGCGCCGAACATCTCAGTCGAACGACGTTCTAGGATAATAGAAACATAACTGATCAAGCCGGACCTTTAAGGTCCATTGGCGCAGAGGGGGATCGCTTTGTCCAGATACATAGTGGCTATTCATGCACATCATTGTGAGAAAGTCATCATCGGGTACGAATCTGTTTGAATCAACAGGTGTTGAATTGACCATAATCTCAAGTATAACTGAATCATATTTTCAGGCTGATAACAGCGGGTTTATGTACCATCGACAGTGAAAAAGACGCATGTAGCCAATGTAAAACAAATCACAAATCAAAGGACTTAGATAAATCAATAGGCATTTCTTTTCATAAGCGGTCAGTCGCTCCCGTAACTCCAGATATTCCCTTCCTTTCATTTGTGGCCCAAAATGCACTCCGTTACATGACTCTCGTTCCTTCTCGCATGATGCAATCTTGAGTAATGACAGAAAATCAGTGTAGACACGACGGATATATAAGAATCGTGTCATCCAGTAATGGCCCCCTTAGTCTTGTATGTATAACGCCGTGATATCGAAGAAGAATGTGTTAAGGTATAAAATGGCAGGGCTCGTCATGTATAAATAAGTGAGCCCATGCCAAATAAGGGCAATATAAATGAGATCAACTCTTTATAGTGACGTCCATGAGCAACCACAATCGGTAAGTGACGGGTTTGTTCGTTTCAGCAACTGTCGAAGCGCTTTCTTGGTCTCAAGTTCTGACCGCTTTGTGAAGGTAAGGTCCAGGTCATCAACATCCTCATCTTCTTGTTCAACAATGACCATCACAATCTTCTTGCCATCTTTTTCGAGCGGCTCCGCCACATCTCCGTTACCAACGATCTCGTATTGAGTGCAAGTCGCCACGGATTGTTCGCCCCATAGAAATCGGCGCTCAACCATCTTATAAACATGGGGGAAGATGGGTACAGGTTGCTTCCAAGAGCTCCACTCGGCCGTGGATGTGCTAGAATAAGTGCTGTATGTGGTAGTGGCGCCTCCAGAAACAGTAGCTGACGCAGGGGGGTGATAGGTCGAAGAATTTTCACCCGGGTAAATAAAGAACTCGATGACAGTGTCTGGCCATGTACATATCCAAGGCTTATCGCCCTTCTTGGCGTTTGGGGGTGCCTTGTTCTTAAATCGATGGAAAGAGTTGTAGTCTTCGTATTCATCGTCACCGTCCCAACCACGCTTGCTCAGGGCAGCACCGAATTTCTTCTCGGAAACGATGACAGTCTTGTTGTACTTTGTCCTCATCCACCAAGCAGGACCGCGTGCAAGTTCCAACGTGTCGTTAACTAATACCATAGGTGTTGGTTGAGGAATGCTGGGAGGTTGAGCACCCCACGGAAATGGCGTGTCCTTATCAGGAATAGCTTTGAGAGTCATATTGTAGCAAGGTTTGGACTTGGATTTCGTGCCATTATCGATCTGAATTGACCACATAGGGACGACAATGTCACAGGACCAGGCCGATGACTGTTGCGAGTCGTTGAAACAGGCATTACTATTCTGAGGGCTAGGGTCAATATTGGGAAGTGCAAAACGCCCTGTGGCCATTTGGGGCAAGTCGGTCGGTATGGCTGTGATGATCTCAGGATCATATGTTGTCGTGGTCGGTGGTTGGTAGGAATATTTGCTGGACAGGAGTTAGCATGATAGTGAAGGTCAATGGCAAAACTTACTCATTTGGATCGGGGGGATCATCTGTGTTATTGTTATGGTTTTTCGTGAGCACAGTGCCAATAACGGCACCCATGATGATGCCCATGAGAATCAAGCCAACAAGCAGGAGACAAATAGCCCAGTATGGTACAATTCCCCAGAGCTTCTTCTTTGCCCGACGTTGCCACTTGTTGGCAGTAGGCTTCTCGGAAGTTTCGGCGGCGGCGGTGTTGATATCGTGATGGCTGGCGTCGGAGGCATGGCTTCTGACTGAAGGCCGGGTCCTTGGCAAAGCTAGGTCATCATCTGTTGATGAGAATTCAGGATCGCGAGTTGCCATGCCAATTCCACCAGCTCCTGGAATTTCCCTGGTGGGGGATGGGGGTTCCGACACGGGTGATACTGGCGATACAGGTGTTTGTGTTGCAGGTTTAGGCACATAAGCATTATCCGGATACCTGGTGTAGGGCGGCAGTTCCTCCATATGGCCCAATGGTCCCACCAAATCACCTGCCTCTTCTCCATCCGGTCCTAGTTGTCGCTGATAAGTTCCTCCCAAGCCATTGAATCCCACTGGAATAGAGGGTGCGCTGCTCTCGCCGGATGTGGTGTTTTGTGTATAAAGAGCATATGGATGAGTTGGAGCTTGAGTGCCTCCGTAAGAGCGATCTTCTGGTATGACTGCGTTGGCGGTGGTTGATGTAGTTGCCACGCTCATTGTTCGCTGAGGATACATCTGATATGGATGAGAGGGGCCAGATGGGCCTGTGTATGGACTTTCGGCACGAATGACCGGAGAATCGGATGATAGGCTGTGATTGTTGCGTATATGAGATCGGTCAGCCGTTGATGTACCGTCGTTTCGAAGAGCAAGGGAATCATGATTTCGGTGAGGCTTGGAGATGCTAGAAGGTCGATTGCGGATAGCAGGAGTAATTTCGTCTGTTCCAGAGACAAGGGGTGCCTGTGATGACTTTGTAGATGCTGACTGTTGCGAAAAGGATTCAGTCGATGATAATGACGATTCGGGTTGGGTATTGGAGTTTGAAGTCGGGTTTATGGAAGAGGAAGAGGTGGCATTATCGGAGGGTCGGAAGCCATCCGCTACCATCATCGCACTGAGGTCATAGTCATCGTCGGCACCACTACCAGTGGACAGCCTCAAGGAACGCGAGCGCCGAGTCGATGAGCGACGCGAGTTGCTAGAGTCCTTCCCGTTGCTGGGATCCATGGCGTGGTGAAGAGGGAGGTCAGGGCTTCAAGCCAAAGACGCCGACAAGGGCGTGCCCTACAAGTCGTTGAATTTCGAGAGGTTGAAGTCGACGTCGAGGATCAAAGGGGCGATGAACGGTCAGGATTCGAAGGGGAGCGGTCGGCAAGCCAATGGCGAAGGGAGTCGATTTCGGGAGACAAAGTCAGATAAGGAGAGAGTTTGTAGCGAGCGAATATTGAGTTCGAAACGGGAAATTCGATGACTCGAGTCAGGTCGATAGTCGGATGAGCGAGAGTGATTTGAGAGATTGAAACCGATTCGGTTCGATTGATGCTGATGATGATGGTGATGATTTGTTAAGTCGTGGTTGGGATGGGATGGATGGATCGATGGGGATTGACAGAACTGCAAAAGGCCAAGAAAGAGCAAGTGGGTTTCGAAGAGAGCGAGGGAGCGACTGGGACTGGCTACACAACAGAAACAGAAGGAGGGAGACTGGGAGAACAGACCAACAGGAGACGAGCAGGCGCCATACCAAGAGAGGGTCCCGACTTTCCCAGCGGGCTTTGGTGGACCCAACGCCCCATCCTAAACCAGTCAGAACTGGTCTGGAAAGGGGAAAGACCTCTAGGGAGTCTGGGCTAGGCTCAAGATGGTCTAGAACTGCCTGAGCTAGCAATTCAGCGTAGGTTTTTTGTTTTCCTTGGACCTCAGTTGAGTTTACTACCTGAAGAGTTCAGGGCGCGAGAAAGCTTATTAAAGGCCTAACTCGAGACACAAAGAAGAGGCATGCACGAGGAAGAAGACGGCTGTGCGACACTCAGCGCATTCTTGATCCCATCAAGCAGTCATGATCTGCAAAAGATTAGCTCTCTTATCTGCAATTGAACCCTCCGTGTTCCCCAATGTGTGTCCCCTCTCTCCCCATCATCAGAGGGTATAGTAAAAACCACAAATCCCCCCTGGGCAGCGAGCGGGTTGGCAGTACAAGTGCCTGGGGCCAGGTTTTCAACGGCGGACCTGGGCTAGGGGCGAGTGAGCACCCTAGATCATGCGATTGGTGGACCGAGGACCCCGTTTTGAGCAACAGCCAGTGAAGCAGCTTGGAGCGGTTTCAGCGAGCAGCATTGGGCTTGTCTTTGTGGATGGATCACTAATGGAGAGGTTTCATTCCTGCGTCATTGGTCATCGGAACTTGGCTGCTTGGCTACTCGCAAGACTCTATTTTTGAGGGTTTGTGTGCGGATATGCATAGTTGGGTGTTGATATTGGTGTTTACGTGGTGGATCCTCGTATTTACAGCAGTTAGTCAGTCCTCCATTCCCTCGACACATCATGATGCAGATAACTAAGGTATACCATATATGGATATAACTAGTCGTTGCCATCATCTTCATCATTGGAAGTCTCGGCAATGATTCCATGTCTTTCAGTCATCCGGATATCCATTGTCATGGATACTTACCTACTGTCACCGTCGGTTCTTCTCCCGCTTGGCAACCAAACCTGACTAGGGGTTGTGCAGCACCGGTAGCACACTCCGAGGCATTGGCCTTCCATTGTCGGTTCCAGTTGGTTTTTCACGCGCCAAGATCCTTGTGCGAATGGTCCCTTTTGTTTACAGTCGAGTTCAAACTGCCGTGATCAGTTCAGGGTCTATACCATGAACAATTATAAAGATGGGCAATCTGATCATCGTCGGAAGAAAGATCAGGTGAAGTAAGTCATGAACTGACTCCCGTTCTCTGTTTCACTGCATGGCTTGTCAGCACTCAAGTTCAGGCGCTTCCTTACTTCCATCACATTCCTCACATCGCACTGCACGAAATGGGCGATCCCGGCCGAACCGGCAGCAATGGTCTCTCCTGATTCCCACGTCTCAGTCCGTCAGTGTCTGTCATTCCCGGTCTCCGCTGATCTCACCAAGATGATCTAAATATTTGCTCACTCAAGCGAAACCCCCATCTTCATAATAGATCCACATAATATCCAAGTTTTTTCCAACTCGTCTTCCAGAATTGTAGAATTGTCATTTGTCGGTTTGCAGAGAGTGAGGGCTTTGTCGATGTTAATTTCCCAGTTTGTTCTGAATAGCATCCAACGGTCGGCTAGTCGGCTCTCCCTCCCTGTATCCCTGATGGCTTGCACGTGGGCTATCCCTCATCTCACCTGTGTTGAGCTTTGGCTGTCTCTCAGGTTCATGTAGTCTGCTGTACTGTATGCTTCGGAAACGTGCAACACGACTCGGAGCATGCTCAACGGCGCACTTACTCTCAGAGGAGTGCCTTAACCAACCAGAGTCTTCATCTCGCGTCTCTCAAGATGCAGGCAAAGTTGGACGATTTCGATGTATGCGTTGTCACTGAGAAGATGGTGTCAGACAGATGGTTCTCATTGATCTTTGCACAGGCAGGTGAGATCTCTCTCTTATATCTGCCACACCGGTTGAAAATGAAGCGTTGAAAATGCTCGCCTTGTTTTTTCTAGCCCACTCTCTTCTCATTTCTGGGGTACAGTAGTTTCCAACTGCCGGTTAACAAATGAACCAACCATGATACTTAACCCAACTCTCGGGTTGCCTGGTGTCTTAACCACATGTTCAACATGAATGTCATTAGACAACGAGTTGAGCACTCGCATAGTCCACAGATCACACGGTTAACAAGATGATTCCTTCAAAGTGGTGATCTGTGTGAAATGGTGATTGTACCAAGTATGCTAGATTGTCAGAGGTTATATACAGCATTATACTACCAGAGTATCAAATACACAATCTCTCTTAACAGGCCATCGACTACATACATGTTACCCTACAATCAAATGTTCACATCTGGCAACCTACAAAGTCCTTGAATAGTTTATCAATGAAGCTCAAAAAGGCACTCACAGCATGCAACTCTCGACCCTTTATCCCTGGATCGTCAGCCTTATAATTCATGTTTCGTTTCGTTTCTGCACTTCCACATGCCTCTCGACTCCAAACAGCAACTCTACCTTACCAAAGGCGGTTATTTTTCAACCCCGTCACATTCTTGCTCACCTCGCAACTGCATAAAACCTCTTCCAATCCCATCATGTCACAGCACAACCCCCCTCTCTCACGCATAACCAACCAGTCAACCCTGTTACGGCGGCAGCTTGCATGCTCCAGCAGCCAATCGTTGCGGCTCAACATCACCGCTTGAAAACGTACCGCGTAGAGCAGACCACCGCACTGCAGCCTCGTTTAAATTGTTTCGCTCCAGATAAGAGGCAGTGAGAAAAGAGGAAAAGGCAGCCACAGCGAAATGCATGCAGCTGCATGACGTCTAGGCGTCAGTTATCCACTGTCCTCGAGCGTTCGCATGGCTCCGCAGCTTGTTGTGTTTAGTTAAAGTGTCCTGATTTTTATGATATTCGTTCGTGGATTATGCTGTCGAACGGGTCTTGTGTCAGCCAAGTTTCAAGGAACTTGGACTCTCGGCCAATTCAGTTCCATGGGCTGTGTCTGTTTGTGTTCCGTGGCCAATTGAGTTGATCAACCCGAGCTATCAATCGCATAGTTCAACTTAGTATCTCATCGTCTACTTGATACTGATTAGTCTAACTTGACAACTACTGGCGAACCACTACAACGTGCAGTGTGTTCGCTTCACATTAAACTACTCGCCCACGAGATTTGCATCTCTTACACCCTCATCTCTGTCCTAGATCATCTATCACCTTACCCCTCTCCAAAGCAGGGCGAACGTGGCGCACGATCGTCCAGCTTGCACAGCGTCCATGACCCCTTGGCTGCTCGCCCGAGAGCCTCAAGGAACGTCTGTTCCCTCCCGCCGTCAGCCAAAATTCACTGGCGGCCCGTCACTTGCAGCGTACCGGTTGCCGTACCGTCCTGCACATCACCTGGAGAGTCGTATCGTGTAAGCCCGCTCGCACAGAAGACGCTGCACGACGGACGGTCTTGACACCCACTCACTTGCTGACTCCAAACTCCCCCTGTCGTTCTTTGCTTCTGTCGCTACCACAGCCTGTCCTGTTGTGCAATGTGCAACAACCATAGGAGACAATAGCCTCTTTTCTCGTCGCCCGCAGAATATGAGATGCCTTGACGAGGCAGCCGATCCTGACGATTGCTTTTGTGCAATGATCAATTCCAAGTACGTAGATGTTGTGTAGACCTCGCCTAGTCCGTGTGTTTAGTTCCCGTCTATATCATGCTCCCATGTCCGTCTCTCGTTTGCCTCGTCCTTTCTTCTTTAGCTCTTCATGTCGATCTCTTCTCTCTTGAACAAGGAACCCCTTCTTTCTACTGCCCATTCTACCACGCTTGGCAAGCATCACCTTGCCTTCAACACAACACCAGCCTCAGCTCACTGCTTTGGTTCGTGAACTGCACACCATCTACACATTCTGACTTCACAAACTCATCGCCACCCGCCTCATTCTCCAAGTAATTACCATCTCTAATAATCCACCATGTCACGTTCATCCGTCTACTCAGATGACAGCCGCTCATCGGCATGGACAACTACTTATACCCGGATACCCAAGAAACAGCCCAAGGCTCTCCGCTTTCTCTCATGGGTAGCTGGAGCACCACCTGGAGCTACAGCTGTCAAGAAGAGAACAAGAGACTACCGTGATGACCGTTCAGTCAGTTCCGGTGGCTCGACGTTCTCTAACTGGGATCAGTCCGACACACAACTCTACTGGGTTGTTCACCCCAACAGCTACTACTACAGCGGTAGCAGTAGGGGGAGCACCAGCAGTGGACACAGTAAGCGAAGTGGACGGAGCCACAAGAGCGGAGGTGGCTCCCGTAAGCACTTTGACGGAGCCGTTCCCCGGCCGGTGGTTCAGCCGATGAACATGAACGGCGGCCCCCCACCTCCGCCTCCGATGGCCCCACCCATGGACGGAGGCTACGACGGAGGCCCAGGCTATGATGCCGGCTACGGCGATGGTATCTATGATGAAGGCTATGATCCCAATTTCGGCGGTCCTCCTCCTCCTGCCCCGATGATGGGTGGATATCCTGGCCCTCCTCCCCCTCCCATGCATCCACCACCTCCCATGCATCCCCAGATGCCCGGTGGAATGCCCGGCGGAGCTCCTTTTATCGACTTGACTGGCCAGAACCACCCAGGAGGTAGAGGAGGTCCCTCTTCAGAATCAGATGGCTGGAGTTCTGAGGAAGATTAATTTTAGTCTTGAGACTGGGCTGACGAGCAGAACCTATTGAGTAGTGTTGTGCTTTCTGTTCACGTTGATGATTGTGTTCGGATATGTATTGCTAACAAACTTGGGATGGCGAACATGGCGTTATGGGAATCAGTTATGAGACAACTGAAGGGTTATGAATGAATTCATGATTGCTTACACGCACCAATTTAACGAATATATGTTTTATGTTCCAATGTTAGACTTTAGTAAGAATGGTATTACAACCATTACTTCGAATTCCTTGAACTACGTCACAAATGACTGCCTATATCAAATGCTACACAGTTTTAGCAATTCAGTCACGGAGCTGTATAACAAGGAACGAAACCAGAATTGATAATATCCAGGTTGAAACGTGAAGGGTCTAGACATTTCGATGATTGAAAGCTACCGGGTAACTGAAGGACAAAATGACGTAGGGATAGAGTCTCGACCATTCACATGCCTCTAACGACTCAAGAAGTGTCGTGTGCTCCCTCTCATGCATAAGCTACGATTAGTACGTAATATCTGCGGTAGCAAGAAGAAGAAGAAGGGAAAAAAAGCCTTGGTGTTTGCCCATTTCATTTTTCTTGGTCCCCCACCCGCCTTCGGCTTTGAGCGATGCACCAAAGTCTGCAATGCATCAAATGTTCCTAAACCCCCCCTGTCGACAAGACCCTTTGACCTTACGCATCAACCAATGATATTCATCAACCGGTGTTCGCTTGCCGGGAAATGGTTGAAACACAGCCTCCCGGTGGAACAGATATGGTCTAGCGGCCGATTGGATCTCGACGCCGCCGTGACTCTTCCCGGGTGATGCTCCGCCGGGAGGCTTGGGCTAAGAGTGCGGTGTAAGTCAACAAGATAGATAGATAGATAGACATAGACAAAGGGGGAGAAAAAGTCTAGATTGAATATGACGACAGTGGTCTTGAGGCACGAAAGAAACACCCTGATTAACTAGTTATCCCTGCTTTGACCATATGTATCATGCGTTGGAAAATGCAGTCATCCTGTAAGTGTCGTACTGTATATGCAGCCTGAACCAATCCAGTGTCTCGACTCGTTTTGCTCACAGAAAAGAGGCAGCCGAGCACAGGAGGGTCAGCGGGTCATTCTCCAGTTGCCTTACCAAAGATCTTTGAAGTCAACCAAGAGTATGTATTGATGATTGTGGCTAGCCATTGGACAGCTGCATAAAGTTCTATCTGAGTTAGAGTTGGCAGCGGCAGCATAACATGTTTAGACTAATTTAGGATAAAGAAATTCACGATATTGAATTATCTATTATTCTTCCGCTGGCAAAGACTGAGTGATACTGCTTCCCCTGTGTCAAAGACTCTTCAGAAACGGCATCATTGATCCATGGAGCAAAAAACGGATCTGCTGCCTAACGATGACGCTGTGATGCCTAGCTTTCCCACGCGACAATCATTATCTTGTCTAATAGGAAACGCCAATCTCTACCCCACACGCAAAACCACTTTTCCACTTGTGTCACGGCGTGGAGAATCGATCCTAGTTGGTTTACGCGGGCTGTGACTCAAGTGGCTCAATTCGTGAGCCGTAAGGCTGATGGCGCCCTTTCGCATATGATGAGGGTGTGGATGCCTCTTTCTCTACCTACCTACCTAGTCCGCATCAGTATCACGTTTCGTGCGTAAGGTACAAACTTGACGCTTATAAAACCTTTCGTCGCCTCTCTCACTTCAACTTTTCCTCCCTCACAACTCACCTCCATCATCTCTAGCTACTTATATTCATCACAGGCCTCAACTATCCTTCTCTGCAAGGAGAGACCTCCCCCAGCGACAACAAGACTTGTGTGAGTTTAGGATCAGCTGAGGAAGCCCTTTGATTAGGTATTCCTGACATCCTTACTCCAGGTTCGGAGATTTCTTGCTCTCTGTGGGCTTGTCATACACTCTTTACATACAACATTCTTCGACGCACGTTAGCATGATAGGGCCATTTGCGTTCCTGCAGACCATCTCCCACGCCCAAAGTATGGAGACCCTCAACGCAACTGGCGAGGCCGCTGGTCTCCCAAATACGCCTCCTTCACAGTTTGCCATCTTGGACTTTCTATTCCCTGGCTTTTCAACCTTTTCAAGTATCGTCCATGCTTATCTCGGTATCGATCTTAACCTCTACATCCCCCTCCTCCTGGTTATCTCCGGTATCATGTTTGCCTGGAACTATATCACTGAGTATTCATGGAGCATTATCGGTCAGCATCTCATGTCTGCTGTACGTATTCGCACCGATGATGAGATCTACAACATTGTGATGGCCTGGGTGGCAAACCAACGATTTGCCCAAGGTTCCCGACGTTTCATGGTCAACACAAATATCAACTCTAGGAGTTGGTTCTTGTTCCGATGGGATGACGAAGACAACGAAGAAGAAGAATCTGGCTCAACTAAGAAGCCTCTTCAGTATACCCCTTCGGTCGGTTCTCACTTCTTCTGGTACAAGGGCCATGTCCTTCTCTTCGAGCGCCATGAGAACCGTGAGCGCTCTGGGTTCCTCACCTCTAGCGAGCGAGAGGAGCTGTCCATCTCTTGCTTCGGTCGCAACCCCCGTATTATTAAGGAGCTCCTTGTCGACGCTCGTGAACAGTATCTGAAGAAGGACGAGAAGAAGACCATCATTTACCGTGGTTCACTTGGTCAAAATGGCGGCGATCCTACATGGCAACGATGCATGAGTCGAGCTAGTCGCCCCATTTCCACGGTTATCCTCAACGAAAAGGTCAAGCAAGACGTGATTGCAGACGTGACCGACTATCTTGACCCCAACACCCGCCGCTGGTACTCCAACCGCGGTATCCCTTACCGCCGTGGGTATCTTCTTTACGGCCCCCCTGGAACCGGAAAGAGTTCGCTTAGTCTGGCCTTGGCTGGTTTCTTTCGCATGCGAATCTACATGGTCAGTTTGAGCTCTACCATGGCTAGTGAAGAGAACCTCGCAACGCTTTTTGCCGAGCTCCCTCGCCGTTGTGTGGTACTTCTGGAGGATATTGACACTGCTGGTCTCACTCACACTCGTGAGGATACAAAGGGTGAAAACACAGCGGAAGCTGTTGTGCCTGTCACCACCGCACCCGCAAAGCCTGGTCTCCCCCCTACTACAGCACCTGCGCTCCCAGGTCGACTTTCACTATCGGGACTCCTCAATATCCTCGATGGTGTTGCCTCTCAAGAAGGGCGCGTCCTTATCATGACTACCAACCATCTTGAGAAGCTTGACAAGGCTCTTATCCGTCCCGGCCGTGTCGATATGATTGTTGAATTCGGTCGTGCCGACGTTGATATGAGTGCCTCCATCTTCCGTGCCATCTACGCCCCTTATGAGGGAGAGGGTTCGACTGGAAAGGATGTGGAAATCCTGGAGCCCGAGGAGGCTCAGAAGCAGGCTGCATTGGCTGAAAAGGCCCGCCAGGAGACCATGGAGCGAGTTAATGCTCTTGCCGATAAGTTCGCTGCCAAGATGCCCGAGCTCGAATTCAGCCCTGCCGAAATCCAAGGATTGCTTCTCAAGCACAAGCGTAACCCTGAGGCCGCCATTGACGCTGTTGATGAGTGGGTGGTTGAAACTCGTAAGGAGAAGAAGCAAAAGGAAATCGAGGATGCAGAGAAGCGACGCAAGGAGGAGCAGGAGGCCCGCAAGGCGGAAGCCAAGAAGAAGCGCAAGGAGGAACGAGCAAAGGCGAAGAAGGCCAAGGCTAAGGCCAAGAGAAAGAGTAACGGCGAGAGTTCTGGTTCCGACTCTTCTGATTCTGATACCGAATCCGAGAGTGAAAACCGCACCAACGAGAAGAAGGATGAAAAGAAGGACGAGAAGGACACGGAGAAATCTGAAGTCAAGCCCGAGGAAGCCGAGGAAAAGAAGAAACTGGAGGTTCCAGATGAGGAAACAAGCAAGTCCAAGGGAACTTCTGATTCTGGATACGACACCCCCAACACTGCTTCGTAATCATTTGCATGAATGGAAGAGTCTGATAGAGAACGCATACGGCGGCGTTGGATGGAAGTTTTCTGCATTTGTCAACTTTAAAGATTGATCATCTTGAATAGCGTCAGCGTCACTTTTTAAAATACACTTAATAGCCATACTTCAGTTTGTCAAGTCCTTACTTTTTCACAGTGACTCATATAGCATAAAAGTTAGCATAATGGTAGTCCAACCTGTGAGCTATGCAATTTTCATCACATCTAAGTCAATGATTGTTTGCGGAGAGTTCCGTGTACTTCAACATGTCTCCGTTATTACCCCCATATGAAGAAAACATTAGCTGAGCGAACACGAGAGCGACAGGCATTCTCACCCCCGGCAAAAGATGCATGAGATTCGAGATCGATGCCGTTGTACCAATACGTCATGTCAGGGGCAGGATCTGGGGTCGGTTAGATCCTTACGGGGTTGCTTGGACCAAGAGATAAGGAGTAGTGTGCACAGTAATCGAGAAGAGGAAGAAGATGAAGGCTGGCTGAGTTCTGGAACCAAGAATAACCGAGCAATACGAACCATATTGAACAGTCGAATTCGCAAAAGGATCCGAGTGTCTCAAGATGCCACTAATAACGTGCCGTTGCGATGGACCTTTACCCATGCAGGTCCCTGCGATGATGCACAAAAGGGATGCGATACGGCTTACAAGGCTGGGAGGCTAGGTAGCTTTGAGTATGATCGACCCGAATAAGAGAGCGCAATGCGAAGACGGTTGCACATTCAGTCTTATCATTCTTCAGCTTCTCAGGGATTCCTTTGCAACGTTATAAGGCATATGTTGCCAATCCTTCCGTGAGGCGCAAGAGAGTGATAGTTTTGCCATCCCCACGGCCCGTGTCTAAGAGGTACGTAGACGCTAGATGGATACCATCCAGGTTCCACGACGACCGACCCCATCCGAAAATCTTGAGCGATAATCAATTAGGCGTGATGGTAGTGCCTGAGATGCAGGAATCTGCACGTTGATTATCTTAGGCCGAATAGCGGCGGACTTGGAGACAAAAGTGTGTCAAAGTCTTGGAGGCTAGCTGTATCAGACTTAGAACGACGGTTTTGACCCACGCCGAAGAACGGAATGCGGCGGATCTTATGCTGAGCGATTGATAATGAAGTACGAGTTGACGTCGTCACAAGCCAGGGATTGTATGATGAAGAAAGTTGCACATGAGGGACAAACCGGAACATGACGCTAAAGACGGGGCACGGCGTGGGACACATGTCGATAAATTTCTCATGTCCATAAGCGTAAGTACTCTCCGAGGACGCTGAAGATGTCAGTTAGGTGTTTGGCCATGATACTGGTTGAGGTGAAGAGCTTCAAGGATATCGAAGAGTTGTCACTAGGTAGTACAAGAAACAAATGTGTAGTAGATAGAGTAGTCTTGTGGTAAGTAGTCGAAATCATATCATAGCTGACTGCAGTATACTATGCGTGGAGGAGTAAAACTAGCCATGGTTGGGGTATACTTGTAAGAAGAAAACACTAATAATAAGCCATCCATACACGCAATGCAGAAGGCGAACGGCAGATGGACCCGAAGAACTTGAGCGATGAGAGAGTGGGACACATCCTTTGAGTGATTCCAGCCAAGTCGTTGGAAGTCAGGTCCATATAGCTATCCATGGTTCAATGATATGGATGGTTTTATTGCTGACACTATTATCTCATAAGAACACGATGATATGTAGGACATGGTAGATATGGAGAGTCTTGATAGTGTTGTATTGTACAAATCGAATGCATGGGTGAAGTTGAAGAATATCGAAGCTGTTGATGGGATGAAATGGAACCGTCCCAAAAAGGGTAAGCGCGGTGATGCGGGATTAGAAGCGATGATACGCTGTTGTCCCCTGCTAATTAGCGGGTAGTCCCTGGAAAAAGACGGGTTCTAGGCCACAGCCTCCCGTTTGTGTCTGGTGGAGTTGGAGTTAGAGGTTCGTAGCACGGCAAGAGTGAGCACCTCATCAGAGAGACTGGACAAGTAATTCCATTGGCTCTGACAAAAACCGGTTTGCTACTGTTATAGATCATGCCCCGAAGTCTTACTAAGAAAGGGTGCAAGCTCTTTTCAGAGAGAGTCCTAACAAAGAATTCATTTTCGGAAAGTTACTCCAAAGGGTAGGTAGTGCAGATCAGCTACTGAACTGAGTAGGGTTCCTCGAAACATTGTTTAAACGCCAACAAGCGAAGAGGCCTGCCAATTGTAACTGTGACTGTACCACAGACCACACTCCCAACAACCATTGATTGCTTTGAAAGCCATGAGATGAGCACACGGATATTATGCCACTGCCCGTTAGGAATACTGGGTATTGAAGGATCACCTTGTACTAATTACAAGGGGGATTGATTACCGGATATCAAGCCTTACCAGAAACCCAGGTTCATCACCTACCACTAGTGACTATGCTGTCGTGTTCGTGTTTCCAGCAGCTACCGCTACCGCTACCGCTACCGCTACCGCAGGCACTCAATTATACCCGTCCACGGTCCCACCAACCAGCAACTAATCCACACCATCCCATCACAACAGGACAAGCCCGAATAGGACCGCTGTCAAGCACACCAGGTACATCTTGGCCCGGCACCCACCGGTTGAGGCTTGCCCCTGGCAGGAGGCGACATGTGCTGCAGAAGCTCAGGAGCGGGAAGAGGAGGAAACAAAAAATTCTCGGTTGCTGCAAGAGTTGTAGTGAGGTCATGACTTTGTTTGTTGACATGATCTCGAGTCATATCATGGTATGGCTCGGTGTTACTATCAGAGGGAGAATTGTCTATTGATCCATATGCGTTTCTAGGCTACGAACAGTAGATAGTTATGAGTATTGTTGTTTGATGTCCAAGCTTCTTATCAAGTTGGTTGTCGTCCATCATGACTATGATCCAAGGATCCATGACCTTAACCCCAAGCCTACAAGTACCTCAAAAATCAGACGCAGCCAATCCAATTACACGAGAGGCCAACAGTGCAGCGTCTATCCAGTGGAAAAAGGCAAAGGGCGGTGAAAAACTTGATACCTCGAATCTAACTAACCCGCCCAACAAGTGAAGGTCACTCGTTTCACCCCGCCGCGGCCACTTACTCACTGAAATCACACCCCGTCCGTCTACTGTACAGTATAGTACCTCACCTTGGATTTGGAGATCCAATCTCAGTCCATCTCAACCTAACAAGCACCAAGACCACTCCTACACTACACTACCTACAGAGACACACTCTCTCTACTGCTTGTCCCTGAACCCGCAATCTCGCGCTCTTCTTCCGGGTCCCCCCTTCCCTTTCCTTTCCCTTGTCGTCGTCTTATTATAAGATATCTCCACATCCTCTTCTTCTCTCTCGACTTCTCTTCCATCTCTTCTTCTCTTTGTAGTCCTCTTCTGCTTCTTCTTCCCCCACCAACCGCCTCTTTCTCTCCCCAAATCTTTCATCATGTCTCGTCCTCAGAACATTGGCATCAAGGCCATTGAGCTTTATGTCCCTAGCCAGGTAAGCTGAGATATTCCCTCTGCGATTGTTCGCTATTGTCACACGATCTTCAATGCCCTCATGTTCTCTTGTTTCTGCTGGGAACTGTTGTCGTTGAATCTTGCCCCTCACCAAACTTTTTGGATGGGACAAAAAAAAAAAAAAAGTCCCTGCGTTATTACTCTCGTGTTCGGGTTCTTGTCGCGTGCCCCTCCATTTCAGATTGTGCCCCTCTATCCCAACGCTTGAACGAACGCCTCTTTGATGACCCCAGCTAACCACAATTTTATTTGCTCTTTAGTATGTTGATCAGGTTGAGCTCGAGAAGTTCGATGGCGTTAGCGCCGGAAAGTACACCATTGGCCTTGGCCAGACCAAGATGAGCTTCTGCGACGACCGTGAGGGTAAGTTTCCCCAATTCTTCACCGTCCCCTGATAAGACGATCTTAGCGCAATGCGCCTATCCTCACCGCGTTCTGGGAAAGTCTCATGATGGCATTGGATCACCGCTAATGTGCGATTTCCGCAGACATCTACTCTTTCGCCCTTACTGCTACCTCCAAGCTCCTCAAGAACTACAACATCGACCCCAACTCGATTGGTTACCTCGAGGTCGGTACCGAGACTCTTCTCGACAAGTCCAAGTCCGTCAAGAGTGTTCTTATGCAGCTTTTCGGCGACAACACCAACATCGAGGGTGTCGACACTATCAACGCTTGCTACGGTGGTACCAACGCTGTTTTCAACGCCATCAACTGGGTTGAGTCTTCTGCTTGGGACGGTCGCGATGCTATCGTTGTTGCCGGTGATATTGCTCTCTACGCCAAGGGTAACGCTCGCCCCACTGGTGGTGCTGGTGCCGTCGCTCTCCTGATCGGCCCCAACGCCCCTATTGTCGCCGAGCCCGGTCTGCGTGGTACCTACATGCAGCACGCCTACGATTTCTACAAGCCCGACCTTACCAGCGAGTACCCCTATGTTGATGGCCACTACTCCGTCAACTGCTACACCAAGGCCCTCGATGCCGCTTACCGCGCTTACTGCAAGCGTGAGGCCAAGCAGGCCACTAACGGCACCAATGGTGCTTCCAACGGTGACGACTCTACCAAGACCAGCCTCGACCGTTTCGACTACCTTGCTTTCCACTCCCCTACTTGCAAGCTTGTCCAGAAGTCTTACGCTCGTCTCCTCTACCACGACTACCTCGCCAATGCCGACTCTCCTGCTTTCGCCGAGGTCGCTCCTGAGCTCCGTGACATGGACTACGAGAAGTCTTTGACCGACAAGGTTGTTGAAAAGACCTTCATGGCCCTCACCAAGAAGCGTTTCCAGGAGCGTGTCAACCCCTCCATCCAGGTCGCCACCAACTGCGGTAACATGTACTGTGGCAGTGTCTGGGGTGGTCTTGCCAGCTTGATCAGCATCGTCGACAACAAGGCTCTTGAGGGCAAGCGAATTGGTCTCTTCAGCTACGGATCTGGTCTTGCTGCCAGTTTCCTGTCTTTCCGCATCAACGGCAGCGTTGAGAAGATCTCCAGCGTCCTTAGCATCCCTGCCCGTCTTGAGGCCCGCCGCGGTGTTCCCCCTGAGACCTACGACGAGGTAAATACAGAATGCTTCAACGCAATACGTAAAAAACATGTGCTAACTGATTTTCTTAGATGTGCAATCTCCGAAAGCAGGCCCATCTCCAGAAGGACTACACTCCCAAGGGTGACGCCTCTACCATCGCCCCTGGTACTTACTACCTTACCAAGGTCGACGACATGTTCAAGCGCGAGTACGCTATCAAGGAGTAAAGGATCATCTTTTGAAAATCTAAAGAATCCTTGCTCGAACAACCCTTTATACGAGACATTTTTCGCTTCTAAACTTGGTTTCATTACAGCTATGGACCAAGCAGTAAGCATATCATGAACATGATGACTTCAATGGGAGAAAACTAGACGCACAGGGAAGAAGAATACAGCGGATGATGATAGAAGCGCAATTCGCGCAGTGGAGATTGACACCGAGGTCCTCTAATTGAGCCAATAATCATGGACATTATGGCTTGTGGAAATACTGGGGACCGTCTCTCCTGGGAGATTTACGAGGAAGTTTGTGAAGGCCCGTACCATATAGACCTGGTCATTTGGCGCTTAGAAGAGTTTACGATACTTGGAAATAAAAAAAAGTATTTCAATCGATCCAGTTTTCTCTAACTTGTGTCTATTCTTCTATCAGCGACTGTGTGGTTGTCGGTATATGTAACATCTAAGAACACGGGCTTCCAAGCCGTGTTCCGATACTTTTACAACTGTCTTCTACTCGTACATAAATAGGGGTATTGGTCTACTTCTCCTTGAACTTCCATTCTGCGTGTCGGTGCAGCATGTAGTCCTTGCTCTGAATGCCCTTCCAGATACCATAAAGGCCACCCAGTGGGGGCTTGCTCTTGAGAGAACGCTTCCACTTCTGTCGTTCTTCCTTTCGTGCTTCAACATCAACCTTGACCTTGTCGTGAACAGTAGGAAGTGTCTCGGCGTGGTATTTCTTTCGCAAAGCATCATACCATTGTCGGTCGTAGAGCTTCCAGAACTCCTCTTCGTTGTAATAAGTGTGAGCGTAGAGCCACTTCAGACCTCCAAGCTCAACAAGCTTATCTTCGAGAGCGCGGTTCTTGGCAACAAACTCATCTGGGTCAGAAGGTCCCCAGCCCCAGAGGCCAATGTTCAGTGACGGTGGAGTAGTCACAGTTCCGTCAGCAGCAGTTGTGGTCTCGCCAGTGTGGGGATGGAAAGTCGGAGGAGGTGTCTGCTTCAAAGGACAGAGCCAGAGGGGCCAGATGTTGAAGTTCTCGGCAGTGTAATCGACAAAGGTCTCAGCAGTCTTATAAGGTAGACCCAGATCCTGAACGATGAAACGAGCAGACTCGCCGCTGCCATGAAGAGCACGGTACAGCATACGAGTGTGAAGGAAATCATCGAGGAACCAGCGGAAGAACTTGGTGAAAGGAACACCCTTGAAGTAAGTGAAAGCAGCGGCACCAACCCAGAAACCACCGCGGTCATAGCGGAAGAAGTACTCTGCAAGAGGGATGTAATCAACAGGAGAGGATTTGGCAGATTCGGCGGAGACAGTAGGGCCAGCGGAGGGAACGTTGCGAGTGCGGTCTTGGACATGGAGGTAATACCAGGGATCCCAAGCACCACTGAAGGTCTGGGGCTTGATATCGGCAGGCTTGTCATCAGTCAAGGTACCAGTAACAACGACACCATGGTCCTTGGAGAAGAGGATGCCGTCGACATAGTCATTGGAAGGATTCTCGGTTTCGGCGCGGATTCGAGCAACAGCTTCGGCAACACTGCTCGTACGATGGTAGGTCGTCTTGACAAACTTCTTAGCTTCTTGAAGTTGAAGCTCAAGAAGCGTAGTCATGCCCAAAGAACCGACAGCTCCAGCAGCAGCACGGAACAAGTCAGCGTTCTCCTGCCGCGACGCTCGAACAACCTCGCCATTTCCAAGAACCATCTCAGCCCAATTGACAGTATCATTGAAGAATCCGTGCTTGAACGAGGAGCTCTCGCCAGCTGTGCCTGCAAACCCTCCTCCGGCCGTGATACCAGGAAATTCCATAACAACAGGCGGTACAAGGCCATGCTCCAGCGTCGACTCAACAAGCTTATCCATTGGAACATTGGGCTCGACGAGAGCAGTGCGAGTCGCACGATCGACCTGGAGGACATTTCGAAGGGCGCTGATATCGACGATGGGCTTGCCTGTCTGCTGAGGCCGGGTGCTATTCGTGCTGCCGTGGAAGATGCGGTATGGCTCACGACGCTCGAAGAAGCCGCGGACGGCAGATGCGATGGTCGTCACAGCCTGCTTGTGGCGCTCCATTGTCGGGGACTGGAACCCGGGTTCTGAGTCTGGAGGTGGCTTGTTTTGCTCTTGAGGTGAAGCGATCAGCGACATTTGGGATAAAAGTTTGGTGGGTCTTCCCGTGCGGGCCGGTCTCGGGGATCGGAAGTGGTGGAGGCGGAGCCGGAATTGATATTGACAATGGGATTGTTTGTTTTAAAAAGAAGCAATCGATGACTACATGGAAGAACTCTTGTTTTGGTTTTTAGGTCTCGTGGTACGTAACGTGGGTGCTGATCCTATAAGTCTTGGCTTATAAGTTCCGAGGCTGCCGGTCGTTAAAGTTTCAGTTGCTAGGCAGCTCACTCATCTCATCTCATGTAAGTCAGACATCGATAGGTATGTCAAAGCGATACTAGTTAGACTATGATCTCACACATATAAAGGACAATACATCATCTTCAGAACTGTTAATTCTGCTGTCAAGAAGAGCAATTGACTATATAGAACTGTATTCCTAGCGCCTAGCTTCCAAGCAATATCCCATATATGTATCCAATCCCATTACATGCCCAACTGTGTTTCAAACCGTCGTCACGTAAAGCCACCACTTACAGCTTAGCTACTGGTGCTTCTAGAATCCGATCTTCTAACCCTGTCTTCCGAAGCACCCTTTGTTGAATTTCCTCTTCTGAAACATCACTCAACTGGTCAAACCTCAATGGCACCACTTCGCATGTTTTCGCCCTTATCATGACAGCACTCGACTCAATGCTCTCGGGGTCTTCCACTGCGGCACGCATGAATGATGCCCAGCCGTTGTAGCACCGTGGCGTTGCAGGAGCGTTACGCAGCATCATAGCGAAGCAGTGCGGCATACCTTCGTACTCCTCGAACACCACTCGCACACCATCAGCCTCGAGTTTGCGAGCAAGAAACTTGTCCTCATATGCGAGGATCTCCCACCCCGTGCAAAGGTAGATAGGCGGCGCCCCTTTCCAGCTGCGTGCCATGACGAGAGACGCAAGAGGGTGAGCAGCGAGGTCGTCGGCGATATACATGTTGCGTCGTGGTGGATTGGCTGGCCAGGCTTCACACGGAGGGACTGTGCGCTTCTCGATGGCCTCCGGCTTGGGAAGATAATCACATGGCGTTGGTGTTGACATCTCCCATGTTGGGGAGCTTTGTGTAATGTCAAGCCACGGAGAGTTGAGTGCTACGCCAGCTGGCATGGGAACCTGACGCAGCTCGCCGTGCCACAGAATTGGAGAGTCCTGTCTACGGAGCTCGAGGATGAGTTGGAGCAACGACAGTGAAAGATTGCCGCCAGCGCTATAACCTCCTATGTTAGTCCTTGTGGCACGCGACTCAGACTCGAGACATACCTGTCACCAGCAATCACAATATGCTCCGGTTGCACAGGGTCATGATAAGCATCCGGAGGTGGATATAGAAGCGTCAAGTAAGACACAAAGGCGTCAAGCAACGCAGCAGGGAATGGATGTTGCGGCGCAAGTCGATAGCGCACCGAGTAACACCGACCCCCCGTCAACTGCGCCAGCTTTTTCGTTGTAGGACGATGTGTTGCTGGGTCACAGAGATAGTAAGCGCCGCCGTGCAAGTACAAGACTGTTGTTGGCTTCTTGCACTCTTGCATCATGCCGTGGTACCTCTCCCGCTCCGACACGTCAGGCAACGGAGCGCCACGGGCTACACCGCTCCGGTAGCCGGTCCACTCGGCCTCAACATCAACGAGATCGGGAACGGGGACTCGGCAGGTGGAGCCTCCGAGGTGTTCGAGTGTGCTGATGAGGGCATCGCGGACTGATGTCTCTGGGGGTTGTGGACTGGCATATTTGCTAACCCAGATGTGCCCCTTTATACCAGAGTCACGGAGTGTAAGTCGTTGGACAGATGATATACTACGGGGAGCTTTTGGGGTGAGAATAACGCGAAGACAGGCGATGATGATGGCGCTTCGCAGGTCGAGATATTTGGACGAGTCGGAAAGGTTGAGGAGGTGTGCTACTCCCTGGCGGACGATGAGAGGGAGTAATGGAACAACTGTCCGTAGAGTCTCCAGAGTTGCTGAGTCCATAGCGGTATGAATGTCCAGATTATGTCAAGTGGAGGATTGTCGCTGAAGTTATAGATGTTGATGTGAGTGCAATGTACGTGATTTAAAGGCAAAGACGAAGTGATCAAGACAACATATGGGCATGGGAGAGGTCGAGGAAGGGATCGACCTGATATAATCAGAACAACAGAGACTTGCCTGATTGAGACCCAAGTCATAAAGGTCTGGGTAATAGGTTAGAGGGAGGGGTAGCAGAAGAGAGGACCAGCTGAGGCAGTTCAAGAGTTAGTTGTCGTACAGCGGCCTCTAACTAAACAAAGAGTTAGGAACCCCTAGGATCCAATTTCAATGATCTCCCTCGAACAGAGCCCAATCAGGGGCTGTCTTTTCTGTTTAGAATCGCGTCAAAGTCCTTGTCCGGAATGGCGGTCTTGGAGATCCATGACACTTTGTTGCTTTGCCACTTGTGAGTGTAAGTGGGCTTTAACTAAAGGTGTGGTTACCTAGGACCAGCGTGAACTCTCTGGCAGCTGAAAGGTCGATATTTAGGTCGTGACAAGTTGTTCTTTTTCCTTTTCACAGTCATATCACAGAGAATTTAGAGTGTATGTGTGATCAGTTGAGGTGATGCGTTGGTTCAACAAAATGAGCCTCGGCACACGGAATTAACTAGGTACGTTAGTTCACAAACCAACCTTCGAGTGACGTCTACTCTCTCTAGTCTCTCCATGGAGTTGCAACTAACTAGCGCTTCAGACATGAATCAGATCCCTCGGCAACAGAACCAGAGTTATATTGCGGGGATTGGCTAGTAAATTTGACAAGACGAACTCTTATTTTGCCTCCATTTACTGGACCAGGTAAGGGAGGTAGTTACTTTGAGATGAAAGCCTTCTCAACGGTCAATGCGTTGGTCGAGTGTGGGTTATGAGACTGGTAGGCTCATCAAGCCCAAAATGGTAATTCTTGCGGGCAGCGTCAAGGTTGAGTGCATGCGCGATAGCAAGGGGATGCATGTAAGCGCACGCGAGGTGGGAAGAAGCAAACAACTAGGCGCGGAACTTAAAACAATATTGGTATTGGATCTTGCAGGCTTTTCTGTCCAAATCAAGCATCTTGCATATCATAATATCTTCATAGTATCTGTCAAAGTTCGGAGTATTTTCGTTTGATTTGAAGAATTATTACGACTTGTATATTCATTCTCAATGGATTCCTAGGCCTACCACATTTACAACAGATGAATAGTCTAATCAGTTTGTCAATTAGGCTCAAAAAAGTAATGTGGTAAAATTGACAATGGTGATATAACGCTACAATACCAAACCATCCCGCCACGTAAACACCTCCATTCAACAGACCCGATTATTCCAAAACTATGGATGCATAAATATTGTACAATTATGGTCAAGTATACTCTTCACTGTTTCAAGAGCTGGAGCTAGCGCCAGCCTTCGACTCGTCGGCCTTGACCTGAGTCGACGATGTATCATTCTGGTTAGCCATGGCCATCTGCCAAGCAGGGATAGACTTCTTTCCGGTCATGTTGGCGAGAGGGGAGGATGAACGGTTGAGTTGAGGAGCAGAGGGGAATGTAGGCTTGGGGACCTCTGCGGCAGGAGTGGTAGCAGCTGATTCAACTGTGGCCTTCTCTCCGTTGGTCTTAGCAGCGGGAGTCGAGGTAGAGGCAGCAGGAGTAGCTGCGCTGGAGCTTCCACCGGCACCAACAGTTCCGGCTGTACCTCGCATATAGGTGTTCACGGTTGAAGAGCCGGTGCTGGTGCTGGGGGTGGTCATGCGCTGAGATACCAATGTCTTGAGACTGGTGAGCTCAGTGTTGATCTCCTTCAGCCGGTTATCAGTCAGACCCTTTTGGTTCTCGAGAGCCTTAGGAATCGCGTCCTTAAGAGACTGAACCTCGTCGCGAATTCGGGTCGCATCGTCCTCCCGACGACGATTCGCAGCCTTGAGATCGGTCATGACTGTCTCTAGGTCCGCGATCGCTGCGTCCAGCTTTTCGGTTCGCTCCTTTTCGGCATTCTTCAGACTCTCCGTATCCTTCGCAAGCTGCTCAACAAGCGTGAAAGCTCGGTCAAATTGGTCCTCGATCGATTTCTTATCTTGTTCCAATTTCTCCGGTGTCGGAGGCGCGACCATTGGATATACGTAGCGCTGGTCGCAAGTTAGCTTACATCATCAAAATCGCTACACTGACAAGCACGAACCTTGCCTAACTCATAGAGGCCATAAGAGACACCTCCGACTACTGTGGCCATGATGAACCAGTCTCTCCAGTCCCTACGGGGAGGAGGTGGCGGTGGTTGCCACGCATGCTGTGGATAGGGGGGATAGTATTGTTGACCAGGAGGAGGGCCGGCGGGAGCGCTGGGATAAGGCGCGTTGGGAGCTGGAGGTGCGCTACCACCTGTTCGTGCCAGCGCAACGTCAATTTCTTCTTGGGTCAGGTTCTTGCTTCGAAGGAATGAGATGCGGTTCTCGACGGAGGATGACGCGACACTTGGGTCCTGGAGAACTGCGATAGGTTAGTCGGCGCACTTGTGATGGTTGTATCGGAGCCAATACTGACATTGGGTCTATTCAGGAGTTAGCATCTGCTGGGTTCTACTCCAATAGCTTTGGTGGCTGGGGGAGTAGGTCAACTTACTGCAGAGGATACAAGATCCTCGCGAATAGCCATGATTGATGTTTAGCCGTCAGACGGCTCTCACCACATAATCCGAGTCGCAATGGGAAGAAGTTGTAGAAGAAACTCCTGAAAGGACTTCAGCGATGATGATGGAAACGTTAAATGCATGTGCTAGTTCAGCTTGCGGAGGCCGGACCGTGGAGTTCAAGAACGTGGAGGCGTGGAGTCGGAAGCGTGACCGGGTCTGTACCGAGGCTTCTCCCAATTGACCTGCCGAGATACGTACCGCAAACGGTTCCCGTCAGATTGAGGCTGCAGATGCGATCACGTGTAATCTTAATTGAATGTTCCACTTTTGCCAACTCAACCGTTACTCCACCGAGACAACACAGAAATTATCGACCAATCAGGTTGAGCTGATGGTTTGTTTACTTTCCTCCCGAGCAACACTCTGCAACGCCTAATCTCCCCTACCCTACTCTCTTTACCTGACTTTACGCCATTCTGCATTTTCACATCCCACTTTACATCAACACCATTATCACGACGACCCCTCCGCGCATACAGCAACTCACGATAGTCGCCTGCTTTGCGCATGCACCTCGTTGCAGTCGCGTGTTTCCCCTTTCACTAGATCATGTCCCAAGATACGGGCCTTTGGAGCGTCCGTAGACCTAGAGAGGTACGAATACCGAATATCTTCTACCAGCTTTTGCGCCCAACTGGTAGATCGCCATTCCCGCGCATCGGCCTAAAGCCATATTGATTCTAACTTGCAACATAGACCCTTGGTGGTATTAATGCAAACAGCGCCATTCCGCAGCCCGGTTCGACTATGAAGCGATCCAGCTCCAATATTGGCGGCAATTACCCTGGCAGTCATGTCCGTTCCATGTCGGGATCTAGGCAATCCCTTGCCATGCCACGACCTAACCAGCCTCTGTTCCAACGCTCGTCATCTGGAACCAATCTCGCCGACCTTGGCCTTTCGTCGGTGAAGCGCTCTTCATTTGCTCCTAAAGCCTCGGCCTTCACACCAAATCCTACAACACGAGCTTCCACTGATGGCGATCGACGCAGCAGCGTGTACAGACCTCGTCAATCTACCGCTCCTCCAACGACACACCAGAGTTTCTTTCAAACTACACCTGCCCCAGCCGGTGTACCCCGCGATCCGCGACCCCTGAAAGATCGATCTTTTCAAGCTCGTATTGGACAAGAAATTTTGGAATACATGGTTCAACACAACTTCGAAATGGAGATGAAGCATGTTCTTTCGCAAAATGTCCTCAAATCGCCGACACAGAAGGATTTCAACTACATGTTCCAGTGGCTCTATCATCGTATAGACCCCAGCCATAAGTTTCAGAAGAACATCGACCAGGAAGTGCCTCCTCTACTCAAGCAGATGCGATACCCCTTCGAAAGAAGTATCACAAAGAGTCAGATTGCTGCTGTCGGAGGACAGAACTGGAGTACATTCCTTGGCCTTCTTCACTGGATGATGCAACTGGCACAGATGCTCGACGGCTATGTGAACTGCCAATACGATGAGGCTTGTATGGAGAGTGGCATTGACGTTAGTGGCGACCGCATCATCTTTGATTTCCTCAGCAATGGTTACCGGGATTGGTTGGCTATGGACGAGGATATGGGTGATGAGGAGGCTGAACGCGTTTTGGCCCCCCATGTTCAATCCATGGCAGCCGCCTTTGAGCGATCAAACTCCAAATACACATCAGAACTCGAAATGCTAGAAGCTGAAAACGCACGACTTCTGAAGGAAATCGAGGACTTGGAAAAGTCGACCCCCGACCCTGCGGTTCTCGATAACCACTTCAAGATTATGGAGGAGGATAAGATCAAGTTTGAGGAGTATAATGCCCTGGCGATGCAAAGGTCAGAGAAGTACGAGAGCCGGTCTCAAGTCCTTCAAGAAGAGCTCGACAAACTCATGGAGGAGCTTCAAGAAGCCGACGAGGAGCGACGAAGCCTACAAAAAGCTGTGGATGCCCAAGGAATCAGCATGCAGGATATTGACCGCATGACTGCAGAGCGGGAACGATTGCAGCGCGGCATTGAGTCAGCTGGCCAACGACTCGAGGAAGTAAAGAAGAAGGTGACGGAGCGAGAGACTGAGGCGAGCCGAAAACTCGATGAATTGGAGCAAATGGTGGATCGATACAACACAATGGCGTATCAGATTGCACTAATCCCTTCAACGGCAGCCAACGCCAAGGGCAGGGAGTTTGAGCTCCAGGTCATGGTGGCCGATAGCTCGGATTACACTTCTACCAACTTGAAGGGATCATCAGGCCCATCATCTGCGGACCGTCTCCTCGTTGACGCCACCACTGGATACCAAGCAGGTCATATTCTCAACTTGGACCTTCGGGGACAAATCCGAAACAGCTTCCTATCGTTGCGCAAGGAAATCTCAGATCGCCGAGCAGCGGCAATGGATGAAATGATGAAGGATCACGATCTGCTTGATGGCATCAAGGAGGCCATCGAGGACAGGCGCAGTGAAGTGGAGGCACTCAACCACCGTGTTCGAGCAGCAGAAGAGGAGTATGAAAGAACGAAAGAGGTGTCGACAGCACAGAAGATGGCCTCTGACGCACATATTGAGAAGATGGAGAAGGAACTGTCGCGTATGCGAGCTGGCTTGTCTGAGAACGTGCAAATTCTGGAGCAGCGTGAGATCAACACAACAATTGAGTAAGTGGACAGGCGCTTTTGATTGAAGTGATAATTACTAACGTGGCAAACAGATACGAGCAACTTGTGCTTCAGGCCAACGCTCTCCGAGAAGAGCTTCACACCGAGATTGACAGAATGCTCAACGATGTCATCAAGTTCAAGATTCATGTCCAAAAGAACCTCGATGACTACGAGGGCTTCGTGGCAGACGAACTCGAGAAGGAGCTCGGTAGTGACGAGATGGGCGAGGAGACTCGACAGATGGATATGTGATGAGAGCGACGCATGAAGCAATCTTCTGAGACGCTTATGATGACGATTAATCTTTCGGGCGGCCTTCTGGTTTGTTTTATGGCGTTTGGCTTCATGATTGGTCGACTGATGGATGAGTGAGAGCAGTTGGACACAATCTCGTCTGACTGGTCCCTGTCTCAAGTATACATGCTCCTTTTGTGGTGGACATGCTTTTGATGAGCGCGAGTTTGAGCATTATGACATGTTAGTAATGGTAGATACCTGGTGGTTTGCTCTGGTGTTTTTTAGGAAAGATACCACGAGGCTGTCTGATATAGTTGGCCTTGATTACGAAAATTCTAGTTACGGAAAAAAGCATAACGACGTTATTTCTCAATTATCAATGCTGCAATAATAAGCTGACGACAACGTGCGTAGCATGGCAAGCATGGGCACCACATGGCGGCGACAAGGATGGTCAGCACCTTGTCAGGGGGTTCCCGAAGATGCCAGCAGGGGTAGCTAGCTCGATGACTGCAATGATGAATGATTCGTGGGCAGAAAAGACTCTCTTCTCTGTAGGGCCGTATTATATCTTATGAGCTGTGATATTGAAGTGAATAATACGAAGTACGGTCTATGGATAAGAAGCTCGCTAGAATAAGACCAGGATGCAATAGAAGGCTTCTGTTGCACTCGGATTCGTTTATTCCCCCGGATGCCCTCGGAAGATCCTCTTTATTGCCCCGGTCGGGGAGTCGGGGGGTTGTAATTTGCGAGCGGGAAAGTGGTGCAAACTCCGCCAAGGCCCTGTAGGGCATTTATTGAGTTGGGGGATGGAGTTATGAATGCCAAAAGTGAGGCATTATGATGAAGCTGAAGAACTTGTGATTGATCTGTTTCAGACTACAGATTGGAAGAGTACCTAGTATACCATAGTATGAGCCGTTGAGTATTGCTTAGACTACTGACTGATGTTGTGAACCTCATATTCGTGTCTCAGCTGCATAACTGCCCAACATTCAGTGTTAACTCCGCCAGATTTTTATCCCCGTTGTCATCCATTGCACCCGTCTAGTGGCCATGGCCCCTAGTGCTAATCTCGGCAAGTTAGTTCTCGGTAGCTTCCATGATGCTTCCATTGTTGGTCCCGAGGAATGTGCTTGCCTAGACTCCAAAGGTCATAGCTCCTTCACCCATTCTCTCTCAGTGTGTCTCTCTCTCTTGTCTCTGTCTCTGCCTCTTCTTCTGCCCTGTCTCTCCATATTTTTACCTGACGTTTACATCTCCAGTTCTCCACCTCCTCATCTTCTCTCTTCTCTCCCTCCTCTCTTTCATCTCTCTTGGTTCTCCCCTTCATCAATGGACGCCAAATAATCTTGCCTGTTGCGTTGCCCTGGTCCAATCAACCCCGACCTCGTGCAACTGTAACTCTGCTAAAGTCCGAAGCCTCCGGTTTAGGACATAGCTACCACATGCCGCGTACTTCTTTGACGATCCGTCAACTGAGTTATCATTTTGGATCAACGAAAAATACTAAACCCTTGGCTTTTGCTTCCGCATACTCAACTTTTTCCTCAGCATCCTCTACCATCATGGCTCCAGCCGCAACTGCTGCTTCAGCTCAATTGAAGCCTCCGGAGCTGGCTACAAGGAATGCACCTGGCTCATCTGGAGGATCTATCGCCTCTAGCACTGCCGTATCCAAAATACCCGGTCGATCAGCTCTTCCAGATGAAGCTGTCTCTAACCCTCACCATCTCCTCAAGCGTGGCTCTCTAGTGGGCTTCAAGAATCCTTATCCTTCACATGCATACAGTCCCAACTTCGGTACCATGGTGCGAAGAGTCTGGTGGTATGTGAGGACTTGATCATGTCAAAAGCGCTTCGTCGTCCAGAAACTGATGATATCGTTCTAGGCCCACTTTCACCGGCGACATGAAGCACCCCGATTTGACTCCCCCAACTGTGCCAGTGGTAAAGCCGCAGTGGAATACCGAGCGCGAAACAAGCGATAGGATCCGCGCAACATGGCTAGGCCACGCTTGCTACTATGTCGAATTCCCTTCTGGCCTGCGCGTTCTGTTCGACCCTGTCTTCGAGGACCGATGCTCTCCATTCAACTTCATGGGACCAAAGCGATATACACCCAAGCCATGCGATATCAAAGATATTCCGATCATCGACGCTGTTTGCATTAGCCATTCCCATTACGACCATCTTTCACACTCCTCCATCCTCGAGGTCCAGAAATATCACCCAGACGCACAATTTTTCGTTGGTCTGGGTCTGGAGACATGGTTCCGCAAGTCTGGCATCAACCATGTTACTGAGCTCGATTGGTGGGAGGATGCCGACCTTACTGTCACAGTCAAGGATGGGGACAGTCCCCGCGAAATCAGCGCCAGGATAATGGCTTTGCCGTGTCAGCACGGATCGGCGCGAACCATGTGGGATCGTGACACTACCCTATGGTGCTCGTGGGGTGTTCGATCTGGCGAGAAGTCGGTTTGGTTTGGTGGCGACACGGGCTACCGATCAGTCCCAAGCCTCCCCCCTGGAACCGATGACTACAGTGCCGAATATGATCATCTTCCGAGATGCCCTCAATTCAAACAGATTGGCGAGTTCCGGGGACCTTTTGATCTTGGCTTGATTCCAATTGGTGCCTATCATCCGCGTGTGGCATTCTCCCCTGTGCATGCGGATCCGGCAGACGCCGTCGAGATCTTCCGCGATACACAATGCAAGCGTGCAATGGGAATTCACTGGGGCACGTGGGCGCTCACGTTGGAGGAAGTTCTGGAACCACCCAAAATGCTGAAGACGGCTCTACGAAAGAGAGGCCTGCCCGAGGTGGGTGTATTTGATGTTTGCGATATTGGTGAAGCTCGGGAATTCTAGCTTGGGTGTAAAAAAGACCTTGGAGTCTGGAGAAGCGAGACATGTTTGCAGATGTAAATACCCTGATTTGTTTTAAGGCCCAGTCAGAACTGATGGCATCCGGCTGGATAAGAGGTACACTGCGGTGATTTTGTATACCACCTTCATTCACCTCAAGACCGGGACTTTGTAGAAGTTTACAAATTAATTTCCACTTCTTGTTAACTCGTTAAGAATGAGAAGAATAAAGCCTCCGAAATGATGTCACAATAAGACCCTGATCGACCATGGCCCGAGTTCGCATTGAGTGTCCAATCAAAGCTTTACTCTGACAACGGTAAACTGCCAGCCTGGACCAGCTCCTCTTGGCTTGTCACAACGGGTCAAAACGGAGCTCAACCAAGAGTCTAGAACTGATCCTCAGTTCTTTCTCATCTGAGAGGTCATTCCTTACTCCTGGTTCCACGGTAGCTTGAGCCACAGGTGACGTACCTCACTCGCCACACTATTGCCACATCGAGTATAAGAGACTCATCCAAACTTGGGTATTCATCGTGAGAACGACAAATCTAATCGAAAGCTTCAAAAGACACAATTTTCATACGTTTCGTCCTTCTTTACTCTTTCTGACCTACCACACAACACAAAGCCCTCACAATCAAACACCATGGGTCTCCCCGCTTTCTCAGAACCAGCAACAACCACTTCTCCTCAAACCCCGCAACAAGAACAGAATCACAGCACTGGCGTTGCTACCGGCGCCGGCGCAAACACTGGTGCAGGCGTGACAAGGCCCAAGACTGAAGCGGAGAAAGAGGCCGATCGACTTTATGAGGAGGCCATGGAGGAGGAGTATGCTAAGCGTGATGGAGGTGCCTAAGCATGACTCGAAGTGCAGATTTACGACCTGAAGTCGTTTGACGAGAAATGATAGCTAGAAGGATGATATTCTCAACTCTGGACCGAATTGAATAATACAAGTTTCGATATAACACTAGGTTCGCCTGTTATGTGATCTATGCGTTCCAAGTTGTGGATGACATGTTGACAGTGACGTCTATGAACAAATCAATAATGACAGGAGACCTAGAGTTGGCTCAAAGCTTCGGTGAACGAACACCATAAGGCTAGATTGGGTGAGTATATACACAGAAAGTTGAGGTGAGTGAGGCTGTACGATATATCATGTTCTCACTTTCCTATTATACATTTATCTGGTGGCGACCTCGTTTATACGCCAACTTTCATGATCATGGGCTCTAAAGGAGCTATCGGTTGTCACTGGCTGTGTTGTAAGACTCAGATATCCGGGGTGAACCTTGGCAGAATCGTCGTTCCATGGTTCAGATGGTTCAACGCCACCTTATATTGTTTACCCAGCTGATGTTCGTTGTCCGATCTCTTGAGCAGATGCTCGCCATCACCCTGGAATTCTCACAATCCCATAATACCAAAGTATATTCCCAGCCTAGAGATTGCTACGCTGCCATTGGTGGCTCTTTGTCGAGATAGACTTTTCAGCTCTTCTGGACAGGAGACAACCATGAGCAATCCTGGAGTCGGTATTCCTTTCTGGCGGGGTATTGAACTGCAGTTCGTTGGCTTTATGTAGAGTAAAGTGTGGTGCCGAACCAAGTCAGCCTCGGGGTTCGGGAATCAAGCCCTTTGACGACAAGAATTCTAACGAGAGTAGAGTAAATTGGTTCAATCATTCTCTCGCAACCTTGCCAATGCAGCAGCAATACCGCCACTGAGCTGCTCGTCCTTATCTGCCTGGCTCGCACGAGTGGCCTCTTCTGTCTGTGCAGTCTTCTTGGAAGCCTCGATAGCAGCGGCAAGCATGGCCTCTTCATCGTCTTCATCATCCGTGTTGTCCATAAACTGGAACTGCTTCGATGCGGGCTCATTTGCCTTTTCTGCAGAAGGTGTGTCTTTGGCGGGAGATTGTCGCGAAGATGATGAAGCGGTTAGCATATCCCGTAGAGGAACCCGCGAAAGAGGTAAAGCCTGGTCAAGTCTTGCTGATCGATCCGAGGCCTTTGCGCCTCTCTTGGCAGCCTTTTTCACTCTGAATGGCTCTTCGACTGCAGACTGCCACCTCTTGACTTTGACTCCTCCCCATCCGTTGAGCATACCGAGTTGTTCTGCATCAGCGTTGATTGCATTTTTCAAACTGCCGAAATTGCTCACTACGGCGACCGCATCTGATTTGTTCAGACTTCTTGGCACTGTGACGAACTCTACCAACTTCTCGCCGTAGCTGGACGGTTGTTGGCCACGGATTGCGCCAAATGTAGCATTCTCGTAGCTCTTGTATAACTCGATATAGCGTGCGGCTTCAGCGGCAGACCAGCAGAGGATTAGGGTGACATTGTTGACGAGTGATGTCTTTGATAGTTCTTTCAGGGAGGCTTCGTGGTTGGGAATGTCGACCATGGTGAGGAGTATGCGCAGGTTGTATTTGCCTTGCAGGTTACGGATTCGTGTATAGATATATTCGGGATGCAGACGATGGTACTTGAGACTAAGAAGGGTCAGTATCAGGACAACACATGAAGAGATGCGCAAAGCTACCTCAGGAACAGAGCGCAAGTACCCAATCCCAGGACATAGTCGGCAGGGATATCGCTGTACTCCCATGGCATAGATCGAATACTCGTAAGAACAGGATTTCCTCGCTGGCGCGGAGATACCAGGATAGTTGAGCCAGACTGCTTCTGCGGTAGAGCCTGTGGTGTTGGCTGAACGACCTTTCCCGCGCTTGAGGCAGCTGGCGGTGCTTTGTCTAGACGTTGTGGTGTAGGTTGTTGGATTCTCGTAGGCGTGGGTTGCTGAACTGATCGGGCGGCAGGCGTGGGATCAGCTGCGGCCATAGCGGCCAGGAGCTCGTCGTCTGCACCGTAGTCGTCGTCCATGATGAATTATTGAAGCTGCGCAGTGAAATTGGTCGGTCACGTTGCTAGCTTCCCGTTATGTGCTTATTGAAAGATGATGGTGGTTCACGCATCGCGTAAGTTGACTTGAGCAAGGGTGGGTCATCACTCTTACACCAACGAAGATAGCAAACATTCTTCTGCTATAAATTCTACGCCTTTTGTTCTCTATCTTTTGCGTTTCAGTATTATGAATCTTTAGAGAGTTATTACTGATTAATTCTATCAATGTCTTCCTAGGATGAGAATGCTAAAGCCCATCTCTTTGCAGTGTAAAAGTGCACCTACGTCATTCAATCAAACACCAGCCCTCGGTGCAGCTGTTGATAAAGTTTCCCTAACTCAGAATAAGCAAAGTATAGCTAAACCAATTCTGAACAGAATGGCCTTGTACTATATTCGAAGCTACCTTACTAATAGTTACCACTATAATGGAGGTATCAAATACCTGTAAATGTGTCCGCGTACGCCTGGAAGATCATTTACTCCTTTCAACAATGCGGTTCTCAATTCAGCATCGTCAACTCGCCACAATCGAGTTGATGCAACCCAAACGTCGAGACCATCATGAAATCTATTTTTAAACCCTCGGCTTCTGGTTCCTGTTCTTAGCTTAATGATCTACGCTTTTCAACGTGGCAGTGCTGATGGCCTTCAATCACAACTCACTCACATGCAATGATAAGCATCAAACTCATTGATCAAGGTAAATTCAAAGTGCAGTAACTAAAAAACAAGTTCCTCCAGGTATCTCCCACCAATCCTATCCTATTCCATCCGCAGCTCCAGCCGCTTTTGCCTTGTCCCGTCATATCCTATCCTATCCAATGCCAGGCTATTCCCTCTGGCCGCGCCCATAACGCCAGTAACCATAATGTTCGTTATTTGCGTACACATGTCCTCGTGTACATCATGTCTGTCTCAAGTCTAATCCAAATCTTCTTCTAGTCCTGCATATTCTGTGGGACTGGGCAATGTGCTCTCTGTGAGGGAGGAATGGATCGAGTAAAGGGAGGCCAACCAGCAGTCGAACATGGTTGCCACTTTTTGTGCCTCCGCGTTTGATGATTGTTGTCGTGTTAGTTGATCGCGTAGTCTCTCGTATGCCTCGATCATGACCCAGACCTGCAGTGCAGCAGTATCTTGTCCGTTTCGCTGTGGTCGACCTGACACAACGGATGATAATTCGCTTGTGAGTAGATCTAGCGCTATTTGAAGGCTGATGTTTTCCTGGAATGAGTGCCCCGATGATGAGGGTGGTCGAAATTCATCTGTCCAAGAACCTCGTGGTGTTCCGGGGGTCTGATCGGGAGATGGTGGTGGTGAGAATGAATATGGCTTGAAGTAAATAGTGTCCCCTTCAACTGCAGCCACATTCGTATCGTGAGTCGCTGCTGACCTGAGTCTGGGTCTCAACTGACGGGGTATAGCCGTCATGGATGAATACGCGTTTGAGGACCGTAAACTCTGTCGCTTGGCTCCGTGGGGGGATATCTGAAGAGGGGTATCGTCGAATGAATATGTCGATGCTCGTGATGGTAGTTGTGAGTCCAGCGGTGGGGGACCATCTCTCGACTCAAGAACAGCGTTGTATTGATCAGCGATCAATTCGACGCTTGATGTCTTCTCCGGTACATCCTTCGCCTTGCGCGCAAGTGCATGTTGCTCTAGTTGTCCGATTCGAAAGACGGGTGTTTTGGCCTGGCGTCGCATAATAGATGATGTCGAGGTAGTTGATGCGGTCGAAGGGAGAGAAGAGCTGTCCAATGATGGTCGCGCATGGTGATCCTGGAGGGTCAAATGGTGAAATTCTGGGATTTGGCGCTGAGAAGATTGTCTTCGTGGCGGAGGACTGAAGAACGCCCTCGGCGGCTCGGGTTCAGGCTCATGTTGGTACTGATGGTGCTGTTGCTGCTGAGGTTCATATGGTGAATTGATCTCTGGTTGAAGATGGTCTTCGGGCTCTGAAAATGAGGGCACAAAGACGGTCTTTGGTCGAAGATAATGATCCCATTTTGAATCGCTCAAATCGGGAGCGCCGTTCTGAATTTGTCGTTGCGATGGTGAGGACATAGTGCTCTGAGGGCTGAGGCTAGACATGGTCGAGTCGGTAGAACCGCGCTTAGCTTTGTTGAGGCTTTTGAGTTTCGGGTCAGGTTTTTGGAGTTTGCGCCTGGGAGGCTTCAAACTGTGACTTCTTGTGAGAGTGTTGTCCATGGCGGGCGGTGAACATAAATTGATGTTGAGAGCCGCGGTTTCAGGATGTAGCATTTAACTTGTGTTAGTTAAAATGCAAGGTGAGTGATAAGCGTGGATCGTCGTCAAGGGCGCTTGGGGTGAGAATTTGAGGTGAATTGAAACTCGTGTGTGTGTTAAGCGTATCTTGGTTGATATTGGTCACGTCGGTTGGTGAATTCTGGAGATTTCGCAGCCATGGAAGACAAACATGGGAGAGATATGTGAGGTACGTTATATGACGAAGATATGTATGTATGTGTAGGAAAAAAGCAAATGCGAATCGTGCAAGCTGCGCAGAGAGAGAGAGTTCAGTCAGGGTAAGGTAAGGTACATAAGTCAAGTCAAGTCAGCCAAGTCAAGTCAGTCAGTCGTAATTATGTACGTAGTAAAGCCGAGAGAGACACAGTCAAGGCCTTACCGCTTCCCTGGCCCAAAGTGGCTTCCAAGCTGCAGGTTAGAGTGGAAGTCCAATCAAGAGGACCACGAGGTGGATGAGATACTCCACGTCATGGGTCGAAGGGAAGAAAGGGAAGGAAAAAGGGTTGGGGATAGGCAGGGATGATCAAAAACTGGGATTCTGCAACCTGCAACCTGCAACCTGCAACTTTTCTGGCATCAACAGGAACAGAACACAGACTCCAACAGGCTTGACAAGCTTGACAGGGCTGGACTACAGGCATTGGACGACCCGGCAAGATACAGCTACAGCTACTGTAGAGTACATACAGCTGGTAACCGAGACGAGGGTGTACTGTATCCTCATAAAGGAAACTGATCCGCGGTACTTACTTCAACTTGATCATTGTGGTCGTCTGCACCAAAACAAGATTCACTCACCCTCTCGACTCTGACTCTAACTCTTCCAGAATCTGACGAGAACAACCTCGGACCACCCACCACCCGCCTCTGCAGCGGTGAAGCCCACACGCTGCAGCAACTGATAATCAGGACCCCTTCCCCTTCCCTGTCTGGCCCTGTCACCCGACCCGACTAGACAGTCATCCTTGAGTGCGCTGTAGAAACGCCTTACAGCTGCCGCAACACCCTCACAGGCTCAGGCTTCGCACTAGGTTACTTCCTAGTGCCAAAATGGTTGTTATCCGTATGGCCCTGCCGCGTCGCGTGTGATTGAATCTAGCTTGAGCTGATGTCATGTCATGTGTGCCTCTATCGTATTGTATCGATCAAAGACCCTTACTGAGAGGTCTGAGCCCATTTACTCATTGAGAGGGGTAAAACAAGACGTGTCTCTTGTCGATGGGCTGTTGTTCTGAAGCCATCCGGATCATCAGTTGTGGCAATGCCATTGTGAGTAAAGTAAGTTCAGTTCATGTACGCGAGTTAGATATGCATGAGGGTGCTGTGCTGGCTGTGATAGAAGCCGGCTGGCTGCCTCTCTTCGCACACTTTTGCCTTTTTTGACAATAATTTGTTGTAAACGCAAATATTTATCTTCGGTCTTGAATATCCTAATCGTCATTGATCAATAAGACACTGAGCATTAGGGAGTAGAATAAGACCGTCGGTGGTTCCTTTTACGAAGAACCTTTGCCTTTAACGACGGGATAAACGAGAGGAGGCTTCTTCAGCGTCCAAAGTCAAATAAATACAGTGCGTGTAGGGTTGTTAGATGGTGACGGATACTGTATGCAGTTAATTTACTCAGGTGGTTGGGGAAGTGAAATGGAAGAACGGTTCTCGTACACATCGAAGAAACGGTCAAGACATGGCATGATATAAGAGGGATTTCTGGAATCTCCAAAGACAATAATTATCATTTCAAAGAAGCTTAAATTATCCGTCGGGTATTTTCAACGTGATTGAGGAATTTAATTCATAAATACTTTAGTTAAACTGACTTGCTAACAGACTTTCTCTGTGCGCGTTGGGTCCCATGTTAGTGAGGGGTACTCGGATCGGATCGCGGGGACACATCGTGGGGTCAAAACTCAACATCGGATAATAATTTAAATGGAATTCTTTTTGGCGAGGGCACTAAAACTTCCATTAGCATAAACTTGAGCCACGAGGTTTATTTTCCCCTCAAGCCAGTCTCGTTTCCATTGGGAGAGATGGAGCACATTGAACGCCTGGGTACCCATAGCTACGTGCTCTTTATAATGGATATTCTGCCTGCGGGTGGAAGACCGAGACCATTCATAGTTCATAGTTCTTAGCAACCCAGGTCAATCAATTGCTGCGCGGGGGCGGGTCGCGGGGGTTTACTCCTCTTAGGCCTTGAATCATGAGTACTTCCTACAACACCAGAGCCTCACTGTAGATCAAGTCCTCAATGATATCCTCTTAACAGATGCTCCCCCCAAACCCACCCCCAAACCAACAACTCTCCTCTCTCCAAGAGTCCATACCCAAGCATATTTATCGGCAAGAACATGCCGGCGGATGGCTTCTCATGATATACAAATTCACTTTCATGGGGGTTTCCAGTGAGCGGATCCCGTTATTCCATCAATCAGACGCTGAGGAATTGGTCGTCATGGCATCTCGACTCTTCTCCTACCCCACATCGTGACAATGGATGAGGTCTCATGAGAGAGTCTGTGGGAGGAGGAGGAAAAAAAAGGGACCAGCAAAAGGGAGAAGCTATAAAGCATGACGCTCCCAGCTTAAATCTCTATTTAGCCTCAATTGATTCATTATAATCTTGACGATTTTATATTTCTTCTTCCTTTTTCTCGTCGTGATCCTCTCATCATAACTCCTCACCATTCATTGAAACCTCCCCCTCTCCCCGCGTTCGGAGCTCACCCCACCTCAAGAGTGTCCCTCATACGTCACTGAGCTCTCTCATACTCGACAATCACCTACAACTTCGAATAAATATACAAATAAACCGCAATCATGGGTGAAATCACAATCACAGGCTGGAAGACTCGCGATGTTCGCTTTCCTACTTCTCTCGATGGAACTGGCTCCGATGCCATGAACGCTGCTGGCAACTACTCCTCCGCCTACTGCATCCTCGAGACAGACTCTGAATACACCGGTCACGGAATGGTCAGTACTCAATTCCTTCAGAGACCATCTCAACTGTAGCTGACTTTGTATAGACCTTCACTATCGGCCGTGGAAACGACATCGTCTGCGCTGCCATCAACCACGTCGCCGAGCGTCTCAAGGGCAGGACACTCTCCTCTCTCGTCGCAAACTGGGGCCAGACATGGCGACATCTCGTCAACGACAGTCAGCTCCGATGGATCGGTCCCGAGAAGGGCGTTATCCACCTCGCTCTCGGTGCCGTCGTCAACGCTGTCTGGGATCTCTGGGCCAAGACCCTTAACAAGCCCGTCTGGCGCATCGTCGCTGACATGAGCCCTGAGGAGTTCGTCAGCTGCATTGACTTCCGTTACATCACCGATGCTATCACTCCCGAGGAGGCTGTCGCTATGCTTAAGGAGCAGGAGTCTACCAAGGCCAAGCGACTTGAAGAAGCTCTCAACAACCGCGCTGTGCCCGCTTACACAACGAGTGCTGGCTGGCTTGGATACGGGGAGGATAAGATGAAGAGTCTGCTTCAGGAGACTCTAAACGCTGGATACAGACACTTCAAGGTCAAGGTCGGTGGTGACATTGAGCGCGACCGCAAGCGTCTAGGCATTGCTCGTGAGGTCATTGGTTACGACAAGGGCAATGTTCTCATGACAGATGCCAACCAGGTCTGGTCTGTTCCTGAGGCCATTGAGTACATGAAGCAGCTCGCCGACTTCAAGCCTTGGTTCATTGAGGAGCCTACATCCCCCGATGATGTCCTCGGTCACAAGGCTGTTCGCGATGCCCTGAAGCCTTATGGCATTGGTGTCGCTACTGGTGAGATGTGCCAGAACCGTGTCATCTTCAAGCAACTCCTCCAGACCGGTGCCATCGATGTGTGTCAGATCGACGCCTGCCGTATGGGTGGTGTCAATGAGGTCCTTGCTGTCCTCCTCATGGCCAAGAAGTTTGGTGTGCCTATTGTTCCTCACTCCGGTGGTGTTGGTCTTCCTGAGTACACACAGCACTTGAGCACCATCGACTACGTCGTTGTCTCTGGAAAGCTGTCTGTTCTTGAGTACGTGGACCACCTCCACGAGCACTTCTTCCACCCCTCTGTTATCAAGGACGGTTACTACACTACCCCTGTGGAGCCTGGATACAGTGTCGAGATGAAGCCCGAGAGCATGGATCGATTTAGCTACCCTGGTGAGAAGGGTGTGAGTTGGTGGACTTCAGATGAGGCCAAGGTTATTCTCGATGGTGAGAAGATTTAATGAGCGGTTGAAAAGGGTTGGATAAAAGAGCCTGGTGTTGTGTATCTAAAATGCCTCCATAAGCGGAATATCATGAATTTATGAGTTATCAAATCTAGAGGGCCTCTCTGTGATTTTGATTGGTTATAAGTCTAGCTGTTGGGTTATGAATTGTGTTATATGTCCAAGTTCTTCAGGACAGTACCAATGCTTCAAGACTGGGTAAGTCTTTAACTCGACTTTTGCTCCCAAGCGCTCTAGGCATTTGGCGGCACTTAGTCCGTGACAATACTCAACATCCTCATCCTTTTTACCATGCCCCACGAACACAGGAATTTTCAGGAAAGGGAAAGATGTCATTGACGGTGCAGGATCAAGCTCTGCTTCTCCACGAAGCTCGTCGATTGCCCTTTGCAGTGGAGTTTTTGCCTCCTCTTCGCTATCCCTTTCGAACAATCCGTCTTCTGATGCGCCGTCGCCTGTCTCGTCTGCCATTAAACTCTCCGCCAAGGGCATGAAGCCACTCATTATAACTACAGCACCCAGACTCTGACCCTGCCAAAGCAACCAACTCATCAACGCCATTGCACCGCCTTGACTGAAACCAACCAACACTACTTTTCCTGCATCCCCCTTTAACCTTCCTATCTCATCTTTTAATAACTTATGGATATACTCGATGCTTGGTCGCATGTTTCCACGCGCCTCGGGCTCCCAGTCCCCAGTTCCTTCATACCATTGATGAATAAGTGAGTGGCGATACTTGGCCGCCCGCGCTAGAGGCGCGGTCGGGAAGATGAAGCGAGCATGTGGAAGCGATTGACGAAACGATATTGATGGATCGGGAGAAGGAGATGTGAGAAGTGGTGAGTGGAACTTCTGTGCGTTGAAGCCACGGCCGTGAAGGACGATGATTGTGAGCTTATGGGGTAAGATAAGAGGAGAAACGGTTACAAGTGGCGGGAATTCTCCTGGCCTGAGGCGAGGCGAATTTATCGTGGTATATTCTGCGGACATTTTTGTTGATGTTGATATTGATTGAGGGTGCTTATTTGTATTGTATAAGTGAGGTTGGTGATGATTGATGAATGTGTGGTGACCTATGAGAAGTGACAATGCTTGCTAATGAATGAGATGAACTGAACACCACCAGGCAACGATATTTTTCATTTTCAAGTTTCAATACTAGATTCAAGATATTTGATTTCTCGGTCCAAAATGGTTTTCTGGTCTTCTCATACACATAAGCCATTCGTTGCGCTGTGTTGATCTTACACTTCTACAGGGTTTATTAGCGAACGTGTCACTATATTCTACCCCACGTAACGCACTCCTTCAGCTCAACCTCACATCACCAACTTCACACGCTCATTCAACCCCCTACTCAAAATGGGGTTGCTTAACCACGAAACAAACCCAATATCTTCTCTAACAGCCGCCTTCGCTGCTTGGAAGGGTCTTCTCCTGGCCATCGCTCTCGGTGCGTCAGTAGGCCCAGACTACGATACTTCAACATCTCTCTTCTTCAACATCGTCTATGGTCCAACAACACCTATTCCTGCTCTCGCTACTCGTCTGACGAGATGGGACGCGCTGTATTTTATGCATGATGCGGTGAATGGTAAAGTGTACGAGCAGGAGTGGGCGTTTGGCATTGGACTGCCAGCCGTTGTACGTGGCATTAATGGGTTATTTGGACTTGAGAGCTGGGATGCCATTATTGCGATTGGCATCTCACACGTTTCTCATCTTATTGCTGTTCTGGCGCTGTACCAGCTCACTACTGTGCTATGCAATGATCGGAAACTTGCATATTTGGCTGCAGCCGTGCATATTCTTTCACCTGGCGGTCTCTTCCTTTCAGCACCGTATGCAGAGAGCACATTTGCATGCCTGTCCTTTGTGGCCAACCTTCTTTTTGCGTTGGGTCTGAAAGCCAGTCCTGATTCACTGAGGCGCAATATTTCCGTTATTGGAGCAGGGTTGTTATATGGGGTTTCCTGTGTGTTTCGAAGCAATGGACTCTTTGGCGGCGTTCTCTTTGCAGTGGAAGCCATCAAAGGCCTCACAGCACTTCTTGGCGATTTCACCTTGTCCAAAGTTCTGAGGCTAGTCGCACCTATTATTGGCGGACTCTTGGTTGCAGTTGGTTTTGTTGCGCCTCAGGTTCTGGCCTGGATGAGGTATTGCAATGTCCAGGATAATGAAGAACAACGTCCTTGGTGTACGCGCCCTCTCCCAAGCATCTACACCTTCGTCCAAGAAGAATACTGGTATGTGCCCACGGACAAGTTGAAGTGAAAACTGACAAAAACAGGAACGTTGGCTTCCTTAGATACTGGACACCCAATCAGATCCCTCTCTTCCTCCTTGCAGCTCCTATGCTCACGATCCTCATCAAGTCAGGAACAGAGGTTATGCGAGAACCTTCGCGAGGCCTTCGAGCCATGGTTTCTGGCACAGATGAACAGTGCAGGCTGCTCGTAAGAACTCTTGCTGCTGTGCAAACTCTTCTCGCCGTCTTGGCCATCACAAACTATCACGTCCAAATCATAAGTCGTATCTCATCCGCGTACCCCGTGTGGTACTGGTGGGTCGCTTCATGTCTCATGGATAAGCAGAGGCAGAATTTGGGTTATGGTATAGTTGTGTTTATCAGCATGTATGCCATGATCCAAGGCGGTCTCTTTGCATCCTTTTTGCCGCCTGCGTAAAGCAGTGCTGTTTATACTTTCTGGTTTTGAATTGAGCTGATTTTTCCTAGAGCCTGATTCGGCGGTTGGGCAACTCAATGGATTCGACATGATAGTTAAATACAAATAGAGTTGGGATTATGAAAGCTTTCTATCGTCACACTTTCATTTTCCCATGTTAATGAGAGGCATATGGTGCATGTTATGGCACAAAAGGGGTTTGCTCTGTTATTGGTGAATATTAAATCTTTATTTCTCTCTACATAAAGACATGTTATCCCATCTTATTTGTCTTTTTTCTTCCATCTTTTAAAGATCCATCACTTCTCATATTCATCACTCTAGTTGCACTCTCACATACTCGCTCCATCAAAGTTTCTCTGGGCTTCCCCCAACCAACTTCCAATATGTCAACGACAGGTAAGTTGAAAATGATCAATGTTCGGAGGCACGCGAAGCCTGACCAGTGACCAGGGCATCGATCCAACGGATCTTCCTCCACTTGCAATATTGTTTTTGGGCTGCTCTCTCCCCCTCCGACTCCCCCTCCCTTAAATTCCGGTCTTCCACCTCCCCCATCCCAGCCTCCTTATACACCTCCTGACAACGGAACTGGAAACTGTATTGAAATGTTGGTTATGGCCAAGGAGATTGAGGAACAAGAACAGGACAAGGGCACAACCAAGACCATTCCCCCTGTAGGTTTCCATTCAGACTCACATTTACAACACTCTTTTCTAACAAGTAAGTAGCCCCCTGAAGCAACAGTAGGCTTCGATTCTACTGTCAAGGCTATTTTTCAGAGCTTGAGAGCCCGTCTGGGTGACCTGCAGGCTATTGCTCAAAACCAAGCGAGTAGAGCATTCCAGTCTTTTTCTGGATAATGGCTATTGCATCGTCCTTAGAGGCCATGGCAAAACGGTTACACCTGTATTTGATATGTCATCAATTATTAAGTCGTGATAAGGACTGGGCGGAGGGGTCACTTGGGGAAAGTTGAATACGAAGCCCGCGTCTTCTTGATACAAAGGAATATATCTTTGTTTCAAGTATATGTCTCAACTCATCTCTATAGGCAGAAGCATAATAAAAGTTTTTTTGATATATAATTCATGACAGAGTGCGACCCAAATCGTGTTCTCGCCAGTAAAGTCTAATATTATATGTAACCATCCGGCTCTCATTATTAAGGCTCCTTTTTTTCCCCAACCGAGACACTTGGGCTACGCAATGATCATTTTTTCCCCAGATTCAAACAGAGTCTTCAGTCCAACATTCGAGGATGCCTCCAACAGTTATCAAACTCCAGTAGTTATTCGTAGTCAAAATAAATAGCCATAGCTACACTCAAAGGAACAAGAGCAATTCAAAATTATCAGCAAGGCCACTGAAAACTAAAATAAAATAAAAAATGATGCTTGTCTATTGAATAGTTGTCATGAGACTAACACATGTTCAATGCTAAGGCGTCCCGTGTTATTGGGTCAATAGGTAATTTCATGAAACGCTTGTATTATTGTTTATATAGAAAAGCTGTTCTGATCGCTGTAGAGCCTGTTACCATCTACATGAAACCAATAACGACAACGCCTGTAAACACTCCGAAGACAATGCACCGTGCTTGTATGTTAATTCACCCATTTGGGGTCTACCCAAAAATGAAACCAAGCCCTCAAGTACAAGCCCTTAGTACGCTTAAGATGTCAAGCCCCATTGTTTCATCGCTTTGCGCTCGCATTTTGGCATGTAGGACAACTTCAACACAAGCATCTGGTTCCAAGCATGCGACTCTGATCTTGGTGATTCCAAAATCGTTCATAAAATAGGTCATTTAAGTCGTGTTGCGTCTTTCGTCATTGTGAGGTCGCCGCTCCGGAGATGGCCTAGATCCGGAACTTCCAGAAGGTCCTCCATTGCTTTCTGTTCCTTCTTCCTCCTCTTCATCTTGTTCATGGACAGTTGGCATTGTGGCTGTCCTTGCCCTGATCCCTGCAGAGCGTTCTCTACGTCGAGAGCGTGTCCGTACTATGGGCCGCATAAAGAAGCGCTCATACTAAGACTCTTCCTCCGAGTCACTGTTATCATTAATCCTGATAGCTCGCCATCTCCTGTCGGTCAAGTCTTGCGCAGCAGTTCCTTCGCTCTCTGGATCGACATAACCCTGACCTCCAGCGATGCTTAGCGCAACGGGCAAAAAGACTAGGGCGTGGAGGGCGGCGAAAATGACCAGAGACAGCCAAACTCGGAAGTAATAGATCTCGAAGATCTTTGATCGCGTGAAGGCGAGTACAGAGACACCCAGAAGCTTCGTGACGGTGATGCCCGAAAAGACAGATCCTCCGACGTTAACAAGAGCAGTCCAAGCCCGGGCATCGCGACCACGGAAGGCATTGCTATTGCCTTCCATCACTGTGCGGGAAGGATACATGAACGCACGGGCGATATGAGCACAGAATTCAACAGAAATACCAACGCAAATGATGAGATTGACCAGAGAAACAGCATTCAGAGACACGTTGAACAGTGCCATGCTACCCATGATGTCCACGACGCTCATCACAACTGTGACAGAGACCACAGCTGCCGTGAGCAATGAACCCAAGAGGACGGTCGCAACAGCAAAAATTATGCCAACAGCGGCACACAACAATACAGCTGTCAACGGTACAATGCTAAGATATTGGTCAAAGAAGATGTAGAAGACGCTATAGGGGAAAACATCTGCGCCTGTTCTTTCTTTGATATCAGAAGCGATGCGACGAGCTGCGGAGTATGCAGCAATGAAATCTTCCTGGCTTCTCAGAGGAGTATGCATGGTTCTGAAGTGTGTGGACTTAACACGGTTGCCCTTATCATTAAGAACAACAGCCTGGCCATACGCGGCCTGGCCAGCGAGAGGGCATTCATCGCCGGTAGGGCTTGAAAGGAACTTCTTGAGATAATGAATGAACTCTTCGTCCTCAGGCATGCCGTAGAGTGTAGTATTCCATGCTGGCTTGCGATCAGCAAAGCAGGTTTGGCCATGCTCCACACAACATTGGTCATAAATGGGATTCAACCAGAGGAAGAAGTCGTCAATCCAACTGGCGGCAGGTGAAGAGATATAAGAAATATCTGATCTCTGTCGTTCAAGTTCGAGTGTGTTCGTAAGAGAAAGATCCTGGCAAGTTGTGAATCTCGAGCAAATTTCTTGCTGCTGTTCTCGCTTGGAGGCATCAACTTCGCGGGTCACGAAATACACTGGGGGTCCAGTCTCCAGATACTCGTACAAGTCATTAAAGTAGGGGATCAGGTAAGAGCCATCGGGGATAGCAACTCGCTGATCAAGACCAAGTTGGATCTTGGGCAAGAGTGCCAGTCCACCTGCAAAGAGCCCAAGGAAAATTGTGACAACTGCAAGCTTGACCTTCTTCCCAAGAAGTCGTGGGGCATATGTATTCTTAATGAAGACCTGCAGCAAGCTCTCTTCGGCCATGTCTGAGCCACGGCTACCTCCCGAAGCAAAACTGTTGGCCCCATTAAGGTGGACTCTAGCCTTAGTGATTTGCCACCAGGGCCACAGTTCACAACGATGGTCTTCAACCCGCATCTGGTTAAGGGAAAGGAAGGAAACGAACATTGTCATCTGAAGCACGGCGTTGACTAGGACAGCACCTGCAGCGTAAGCAGCGAAATTCCTAACAGCCGGCATGCCGACGGCGGTGCCGAGAGCAAATGCGACGGTTTCTGTGAGAGCAGAGAAGAGAATGGAGGGACCCATACGGCCCAGGGCTCTTGCAACTCGCTCCTCGACCATTTGATCAGGAAAGCTGACATTGACTCTTTCGAGTTCATGGACAATCAGGAAAATATTGTCCACGCCAACAGCCAGAACAATAAAGGGAATGACTTCAACAATGATGAGTGTAGCTTTCAGACCAACCCATGAGAAGAACCCAATAGAGGCAGCAATCGACATGAGGACAATAAGAATTCCCACGAGACCAAGTGTTACCTTGGACTCAACCAAGAGCACAGCAGGATTGCGGAAGATATGCTTGAGGGGGGTTCCAAGCGCCATGCAAGCGTAAACAAACATAACGATGTAACTGATGACGATAATCTTTGCATCTGTGTTGGTCGACTTGTTAAGCTCCTGCTCGAGACTAATCTCAGTATTGAAGGACAAGCGAAGGCCACGCTCCTTGGCTTCTTGTTGAACCGCGAGGAGTCGGTCGCGGAGGGAGTTTTCCCAATCAACAGCCCTTGCAAGGGCATCAGTTCCCTCTTGAGCGTTGTTAACAACCCAGGTCACAGTGATAGCATGGGCGTCAACCACATCGTCGTCGTAACCACCAAAGATCATATTGGGCTCGATGGGTTGTCCGAAGTCTGGTCGACAATCCACGGGGCTCTTGGCGCATGCGCGGAGGTCCTCTTTCCAATACTTGGGGTCAAATCCACCCTTGGCGTGCCAATAGGCTGAAACAGACTGCACGACACAAGCATCGTTGGAAGGTTTGAAGCAGAGATCCTGGAAGTATTTTCCATAGACAGGGCTTTCGATCTTCTTGACGCTCTCCTCAACTTCAATCCACCATTTCAGGGTATCGTAAGTCAGAACAGGTCCTGGTCCAGATGGGTCTGTATCGTTCACAAGGAAGACCTTTTCGGCACGGTAGAAGGGTCCAAAGTTGCTGTCGAAGTAGGCCTTCTCTTGTGCAGCAGCAGAAGAGGGGCTCACCCAAAGACGGGCAGGTTCCTTCTCAAGGTCAAAACGGAACAATCCAACACTAAGGATGGCAACGAAGAGCAGGCTTAGACCAATACACCACCCAGGGAATCGAGCTGCAATGTGACCGAGCTGATAGAAGGCTTTGTCGCACTTATCGTTGACCCAGTATCTCTTAGTTGGGCGCTCACGCATCGCCTCCGTGTCAACTGGACCACCTTCGTCTTCATCATCGCTATGCGAGGATTCATGCAACAGTCTTGTCCTTTCAACACGATGCTGAGAATACTTTTTATATGCGACGTGGCCAAAGACGGTGAGTATCAGTGTTAGCAGCAAAACGCTATACACGAAGATGGAAGCAAATGAGAGGCAAGGCAAAAGACCGACTCTGCAAGACTTTGAGTCTTTGACGTCTGGGAGCTTCGGGCAGACACCGGGACAGTCGACACATACGCAGCGGTAATCAGGGTCCTCATCGTTGCATTTCTTCGGTGTCATGTCCAATGGGTGGAGGTCGTGGCCGCTGTAATTAGTCGGAAAGTTGATCTGGAAAGGAGAACCGACGAGAGGTTTCTTGTCTCCAAGGAACTTTAGCATTTCGGTATAGTTCTTAGCACCACCACCAATCAAGTCCATCGCCTTGCTGTTTGCGCCGCCAAACTTGACTTCTTTGCAACTGTCATAGAAACCAGAGCCATATTTCTCTGAAATGAGCTGGTCGAGTTCTGTTACGAGCTGCTTGCCATTCTTGGGGGCAGAATCGGTCACATTGATAAAGAGAGACTGGTCCGGAGAACATGTGAATGTACAAAAGAGGTTGAAGAAGTTGTCTTTGCAAGCTGGGCAGGACCCAATGAGTGTACTTGGCGTACCGAGCTCGGACTTGAGTTCTTTGATCTATGTATCGCAGATTAGTATGAAGTAGTGATGGAGGTCCGTAGGATATACTCACTTGATCCAGGCTGCAGCAAACAGGTCCGGTCTTCCATTTCTGGCCGCAAAGTTCGACGAGTTCGTTACGAAGCTCTTCATCGGGATCTTCAGCCAAACCATTGTCGACACAGGGAAGTTCTTTGCCGAAAAAACTCTGCTTTCCACAGCGGCCGCGGAAGGCGCATCGTCCAGCTTCATGTTTCGGAGTATACTGCTCAGCAAAGCCGAGGCCAGCAAGAAGAGCAGCCACAGCTCCTAGCTGGGGCACGATGCGTTGATGCATCTCGAAGTTAGGGAGCCGCACGCGGCGGGTGTTATATATGAAGTCGTAGGCCTACTGGGTCGCGATCGAAGTTCCGTGTGGATATCGCTCTCAAGTTGACGTACGACAGGTACGGTGCGACGATAAGCGTGGGATGATGTTGAAAGGTTAAGATGTTGAAGAAGCAATCATAATAGATTGTAGAATTGAAGTTTGGAAATTGAACAACGTGACTCAAGTGGAGGTGAAACTCTAAAGGCGACGCGTCGACAAAGTAGGCGCAACCGAAACGGTTGCAGGTTCAGACTCGGAGGCAGGTGGTGATGTCGTAGCGCAGCAGCAGCAGCCGTAACCATAGCAGGTACTAGCTCGGTGACGGCTACAATGGAAAGCTTGAATGGGGCCTCTAAGGCTGGTGCTGCAGAGGTCACGGCCGACCTGCGTCATTGGTTTCTGTGGGCCCGGTCTGCCTCTAATTCGCCAGCGTGATTAACTTAGTGGTTGGTCCTTGTGGTCGAAGAGGCCGGGGTCAGAGACCGGGGTTGAGCTTAGCCATCGCATTAGCTACAGTCAATGATTCATTCGGAGTTTGACTACCCTAGAGATATTGATCTTTCGCGTAACAGAGGTAACAGTTATTGAAATCATGGTCAGTAAGGTTTGACTTCTAAGTAAGGTTCTGTATATCTATTCATAGGTGCAAGGTTTCTACAGGTATCCAGGCCAGTCTCAGAGTCGTATTTGTGTGTCTAAATACGTAAATATCAATATCAGCAGAACTGAGAAATGCATCGCCCTGCTCATAGATAGCAACCACTATATGTATCTAGAAAGCATTCCATAATATAATCCTTGATCATAACCCCACTACTCCTGTACTAGAAACTTGGACGAATCTATAGCTACTATACTTAGGTAACACTGATTGCTCTGAATCCAAAGGGTTCAACTCAGACAAGTATCAACGGAATAATACAGAAAACCACGATAGATAAAGAGTCTGCCAGCCAGATAAACAACATCATCGATATCGTCTAAGCCTAATAGTAAAAGCAGCCAAGTTAGTGCTATCATCAGATATGAACCATGAGGCATTCTCGCTCAGGCATCCCCAATTTTCTACCAGCATAGGCCCGTGTAAAGTTAATCAACAGACCCGAAAGTAAATTCAGTCATGAATGCCCTCAATAAACCCAAAGACTTCAGGTCTTGCACTACTCATTAACTGTATTGTATTTACAACTTTGCAACCCCAAGTCTCGTTATCATGGCACGTGATACGTTAAGCAACTTCAACTAACTCCACCTTCGCTCAAGAGCCCTGAAAACACCATGACTCTTTCAATCTTTCTGTGCGTCATTCGGTCTTTCAATTTCGCAACGTCATTATATAAAGCACGGGGAGTTTCTGAAGACTTAGCGACATAGTTTTTCTTATTACTTGTAGCATTCTATAAAGTACCATGCTTTATTCTGGAACCAGCCATAACCGACATCACCACACTATCCCTCCCCCAAGATGCCAGAAACCTCAGAAGAGCTTATGCAAAAGCTGGTGGTATGTTCATTTATTATTGTTATGATGGTTTCAGCGCGTATATATCTAGTCGCCGAGTCATAGAAGCGAACTTTTGAGCCAGTATGGCACCAAGACGTCGTGAGAATGACCATGAGATATGATATCGTGTTCATGCACTGTCATAGATAAGAGACTCATACTAACGTATGATGTTGCAGGAAAAATTCAGGTCGCTCCTGGACGAAGCCCTCGTAGTTGCCATCGCCAGCGACCATGATCTCACAGAACCTTCTCAGTATAAGTCAGCTCAGACTGTCTTAGAAGGCCTTGCCCAGCATGTCTCAACAGAAGAAGCAACAGGATTCAACCCAAGCGGCATTTCGAACATGCCTGAAGATGTGAATGGCGACGAGAGCACAGCTGAGACGAGCAGCCAACAGGCCTCTCGTGCTCACGACACAGATACCACTTCAGCCAGCGATCAAACTGCATCGACAACAAACACAACCTACTCCATACCCAGACTTACTTCATTCGATGATGATAGCGAGGAGAATAAAGTCCTTCTCCTCCAAAGCATGTTTAGTGAGCTCAAGGAATTTGACATTAAACACTCACTGAAAAAGGCAAATGGTGATGTGCAGACTGCACTCGATGACCTACTGAACATCCAGTATCTTAAATCAACAGGCCAGGAGCAGAAGGGCATTGATGGCTTCTTTGAGCCTGACGAAGCCGTCGGGAAGAAGCAGAGAAGGAACAAGAAGAAGGGCAAAAAAGCTTTGGGCAGCGAAACACCATCATCCAGCAGTGGAAATGCCTCTCCACCCCCCGATGACCTCAAGGAGTTGAAGCGTATGTTCTAACCAATCATTTACTAGACCGTGATAACTAACAGTCTGACTTAGGCCAGGACGAGATCGCATATCTAGCAGACAGGCTGGACTTACCTTTTGGAGTAGTCTCCGATATCTACCACAACAAACGCTGTGCGAGTGGCGCCGCTGCAGTTGAGATCTTGCATCGATACATGTCACAAGGCATCGAAACCCAGGATAAAGAGGCAAAGAAATATGCACAGGAACTCGCCCAAAAATACCAGAATGTCCCAGAGAAGTTTATGTCGACAATCGTGCAAGTTACGGGCTCTTCAGCGCAAGAATCAGAAGACATCGCGGCGCTTGTTAGCAAACATTTCGTCAAGAATCCCTGGACACAAAAGCTTGAGGTCAGTTATCAACTGACGCCACTGCCCGTAGAGGACATCGAAGGATTCGAGACAGTTACGCGAGGCAAGTCCAAGCTAGCCCGGCCGGTATCAGGAAGTACGAGCTTTCCCGCCGGCTCGTCAGCGTACGCGCAAGCTGCTGAGAGAGCCAGCCAATACAATCGAGCCAAACGTGAAGCAGCCGCTTCAGCAGCATCCTTAAATCGACGTGGTGCCTCTAATCCACTCTATCGACAGGCAGCAGGTTATTATTCTGAAAGGGCACGAGAGCAGGCTCGATATGAAATGCATGCTACCTCAACGGCGGCAAATCTACTCGTTGATAAGCAAAGTACATCAACTTCGATTGACTTACACGGTGTCAACGTGCAGTCTGGCGTGAGCATTGCTCGCGAGAGAGTCCAGTCCTGGTGGGCTGGCTTGGGAGAGTTTCGGTCTGATAAGGCTCGACAGCAGCCTTTTACTGTCATAACTGGACTCGGCCGCCATAGTGCTGGTGGTGTGTCACAGCTGAGACAAGCTGTAGCTTCAGCTCTCCTCCAAGACGGGTGGAAGATGCAGGTTGAGACTGGACGCTTTCTCATCGAGGGTAGGCTATAAACGCCAAGATAAAGAATGCCTTGCGGTGGCTATCTCAACCATATTTTGGAAATATTCCGCATTGGCCTGGATTAACCAGATCGGCAATTCTTACGACAGCTCACTGCTCAAACGGCCAGATGGGATAACACTCACCTCAAGTTTTGGCCGTGTTGGAGTTCTGGACCCCGAATTCAAGCAAAGGCTTACGCAGCCTCTGATCCACAAATGAACCCGAAACAGTCATGGCAACTAACTGCATGTTTTCTGCGTCGGCCCTGGCGAATAGACGAGCGGAAATAGTACTGTTAGCGCAGTCATTACCATGGAAACTCGGACCATGCGGCTTTAAGGCTGTGCTAGGCACACACGAAACATGATCCTTCGCTCCATGCGCTAAACCTCTGCAAAAGATCAGAGTAAACGCGGCGTTTTCCTAGATAGGATATGGCTTTGCTTTTATTTTGTCACATCATGCCCCTGTGGGTGCTATCACGGTGTTATTGTATAAGTACTGAGGTGTCCGCCATGAGACACCAGTATCACAACTTACAAGGCTGACCATAAAAATTCACGGATCACTCACCCATCGACACTTCAACATGGCGGCCAAGAACCAGTCAGGACAGCCTTCTTATGAGCCTCTTCCCAGGGAGGACCCCGCAGCTGCGCTGCTGTCACCATCCGAGCGGGAGGATAGAGACAATGGGAAGACGCCCGTGTTCAGACTCTCTTTCTCACCTATTATGCTGTTACGATTGATGATTGTCCCTATCGTCATCACCGATGTAGTTTTCATCTGCATGCCCGATGACTCCCCAGGATCAGCCGCCGTGTTCGCAATCGGTGGAATTTTCTTGGCTATTTGGCATGCGTCCCGCGTCTTTAAGAGCCTCCTCCCAGGCAGAAAGAGCAACAAGTTCGACCTCAAGATCGGAAACTTTTTCTGCACCATTGGCACGACTTCGCTTGCCTCGCGCTCGAGCCGTGGGGCCGGGACTTATCTTGTCAGCGCTATTGACTTTTCTTTCGGTCTTTTCTTCATCGGACCTAGTGTTCTGTCCTTCATTACATATAACTGGTATTATCACGCAAATGTTTCGGGTCTGAGTCTTACTGTTGTGTAAGTATCCGACTGGTGGTTTCGGTCATTCAAGTGATGCTAATAGTGTATTACAGGATCATGCAGTCGGCCATTGCTGTTCTCAACCTGATCAGTCTTTTCCGTAAGATGAAGATCGCTGTCTACAGGGGCGAGGACGATGATGACTACCTGTACTCGATCCCTGACCTCGATGTCTTCCGAGACGAAGTTTCTGAGCCCCGCGACTCGATGGCTTCTGAGGTCTAGAGGCACAAATCGGAATTTTGCTAAAGGAACCCAGTACCTGGCCTCTAATCTTTTTCGTCCAAAGATAACACCGACTGCGAAGACTGAGGCCAGGAGGACTATGGATTAGCCCGTTACGATAATGTTCTGAGAACAATATCTGGGTGGAAAATGTATACGATGTAGTCTGTGAGTAAACTGTATTTTGCTGCCTCAGTGACAGGTGGTATAGATAGCTTTCACATAGCGTGACGTAAGATAAGAATTGAACATTGCAGTACACATCCATCCTCTACTGCTTCTGCCGCTGAAGATTCTGTCCAACCCTCTCCCATACAGCCTGGCCTGTAGTAAAGGTGGTGAAGAACATGGCCAAACTAACTAAGCCGGGCTCAAGCTTGACCCATCCAACTGTAGTGGTGGGAAGAAGCATATCGAGGAGATCAGAAACGAGAGCGCGGAGGAGAGTGTAGCCTTCACTCTTAAACTTCTTCATCCAAGCACGTCTCTCGGTCTTGCGTTTATTGACGATGCTCTTGAGACGCTCACGCTCTTTGTCGAGATCCTCCTTGGTCATCTTCTCAGAGAGAACCGCAGTCTCCTTCTCTGTAGTAATAAGCTCGGCTGGTTTTTCAGTAGAGCTGATGCTAACAGTCTCACGTTTGACAGAGGCAGGAGTACCAGCGACCAGTCGATACAGTCTGATAATCGTGACAAGAACAGAAGTGTACAATCCAGCGAACCAGAAAAGTTGTGACTGGTAGTCAATCTCCTGGAACTTCTCAGGACTAAAGATACGGAGGTTCTCGATGCTGCAGAGATCAAGGAGAGTCAAAGTCTCCATCATGCCGAACATGCCGAAGCAGGTCTTGCTAATGATATCGAGCCACATATCAATGCTCTTATCGCCTTGAGCGACGTAGACGAGCCATCCTGCGCGGAAAGTGTCCAAAAAGCGGAAGAAACGAATGAACCGCCTGGAGACGTTGATCTGGCCGCCTAGAACGCGGAGAGATAATGTTGATGACACCTTAGGCTGGACAAGGGCAAATAGAGCCGGGTACCAGACTAGAAGAGAGCATATCGCTTGAAACCCACGGAGAATTCGCTCGATGCCGACTGAGAATAGTTAGTGAGTGTGTCTTGTGAAGATTTGTGCGAGAAATACCTAGATCAGTGCCAAAGGCAACAAAATGCTCATATGTTCCCACCATAACTGCTGGTCTATCGAGACAGAGGTGTAAGAAACAAACTAAAAGGAGTCGAGATTTATGCCACGAATTTATATACGTCTAATGCAAATGAACAGAAAATTACAAATCATTGACCCCTGGTGGTTAGGTTGTTTGTTGAATAGGCGGTGTTGATGGGGCCAGCCAGTAGTTCAATGTTAGTGGATCCTCACATACACGTATATGAATACGGTAATTTGAAGCGACTTGTATATGAGTGAATGATACAATATTCTCACATACATCGAAGCTGTTTTTATTTTCACCTGAAGAGGAGTCACTCAGGCAAACGTAGTTTACTTTATCAACTCTTACTCCCATTGAACAATAAGTAAATATAACACATGGCATCTACCTAATAGTTGTAGTTATGCACAAGTACGATGCAAGACACGTCAAGCTTAATTCCTTCCTCTCTCCATACCCTTTTCTACTCAAGATACCAATTATTGACCGGGAGACACCAACTTGCCTTGGGCTCTGGCATTATGGTTCCATCCACCAGCAAGGGCCTCACCACCATGCTCCTGAGAGAACTTCTGGATACGAGCCTCAAGCTCAGGTCGGAAGTGTCGGATAAGACCCTGAATAGGCCAGGCGAAGGCCTCTCCCAGAGCTAAGCACCATTAGTACAGCGTTATAGACAGGTGATTGATATGAGAACTTACCGCAAATAGTGTGACCCTCAACCTGCTTGGTGAGCTCCTGGAGCATGTCAATCTCACGCTCACGGGCCTGACCCTTCTCAAATCGCTTCATCATCTGCTCTGTCCACTTGCTACCCTCTCGGCAAGGTGTGCACTGGCCGCAACTCTCGTGGCGGTAGAAGTGGCTGAGACGGCTGATAGCTCGGACAATATCGGTGCTCTTATCCATAACGATAACAGCAGCAGTGCCAAGACCAGACTGGCTGTCCTTGAGAGCATCAAAGTCCATCAGTTGGTCATCGCAGACGTGCTTGGGGAGAACGGGAGTAGAAGAACCACCGGGGATGACAGCCAAAAGGTTATCCCATCCACCTCGAACACCACCACAGTGCTTGTCAATCAGCTCACGCAGAGGAATGGACATCTCCTCCTCAACAGTGCAGGGGTTGTTGACATGGCCAGAGATACAGAACAACTTGGTGCCCTGGTTACGCTCACGGCCGAAGCCAGCAAACCAGCTTCCTCCTCGTCGGCAGATAGTAGGGGCAACGGCAACAGTCTCGACGTTGGTAACAGTTGAAGGGCATCCGAAGAGACCGACGGCAGCAGGGAACGGAGGCTTAAGACGAGGCTTTCCAGGCTTGCCCTCTAGAGACTCAATAAGAGAAGTCTCCTCACCACAGACGTAGGCACCAGCACCTCGGTGCAGGTAAACATCGAAGTCGTAGCCGGAGTCACAGGCGTTCTTTCCGATCAGGCCGGCGGCGTAGGCCTCGTTGATGGCTCGCTGGAGAACAGCAGCCTCCTCGACGAATTCACCACGGATGTAGATATAGGCGGCGGTAGCGTTCATGGCTCGGCCAGAAATAAGACATCCCTCGATGAGCTTGTGTGGGTCCTTTCGCATAATCTCACGGTCCTTGCAGGTTCCGGGCTCACCCTCATCGGCATTGACGACGAGGTAACGGGGCTTGGTGTCCTTATCCCAGTCCTTGAAGTTCATGAAAGACTACAGAGCGTTGGGTTAGAGACAATTGATGCTGGTTCGGCCTCTTGAGCCGTAAAACCAATCTTGGAGAAACCTACCCATTTGAGACCCGAGGGGAAACCAGCACCACCTCGTCCTCGAAGACCGGAGGCCTTGACCTCGCTAATAATCCAATCGTGTCCCTTGAGAATAATCTCCTTGGTCTTGTGCCAATCGCCCATCTTCCTAGCACTCTTGAGGTCTACGGGGTATCGGTTATAGAGGTTCTGGAAAATGCGATCCTGGTCTCGTAGACCACCGTATGTTCGCTTCGGGGCGCCATCCTGGACAGTAGCCAGACCCCTCACGGCGGTCCGTGAGAGGCCGACGGCCTTCTTGGGCGCCGTTCTCGTGGACAGCATTGTGCTCGATCGTTGTCGGGTGGCGGTTTGGAGATGGTTGAACGTCAAGTTGCGGCACTTCAAGTTTCCCGGGCGAGATCCATTTCGTGACCAGGCCGTTCAGAAATAGCGGGCTAGTGATTGGCCAATCCATTACGCGATTATTCAGCCACTCGAGTTAGCCAGGACTTTACTCCACACCAATTCTTACATATCAACAGAAGTCCTTCTTATCATTTCTGTTAAGCGCATCAATTGCCCTTCGCCCCCGATTTGCCTCCAACCGATATCCTGGAGTCATAGATCCTGGTAGCGCCGCTTCACGTAAGCATTCAGGGAAGGTTTTCTATTCGACGGACTCGATCTGCGGCGTCGCAACACCAACTCGAGTATCGTGGGCTTTGTTTACAAGCTTCATCTCGGCTTCCTCCGCCGTGTTGATGAGAAATGACCACTGACATCTGTGCAATGATAACCTGAGTCGCATTCATCATGTCTAGCAAAAGACATTCTATTCTTCCCGCTATCGATCGCAGTGGTCCTAGGCCTCCCGTCCATTTCTCAGACTCCCTGACCATCTCCGATAATGCGATTCTCCAAGGAACACACTCGATCACGATACAGTCAGAAACGGTAGTACACCCTCGGTCAAAGTTTGAGTCAAACTCCGGATCTATTTTGATCGGGCGACGATGTCTCATCCACGAACGAACACACCTCGGAAGTCGCCCTATCGACCCTGATACTGCGCAACGTGGTGGCGTCGTGCTAGCAGACTTTGTTACAATTGAGGCAGGCAGTGTTATTGAAGCTGGCAATACCGAGATCGGCGAGGGTACAGTGGTTCACGCTGGGTCAACTATCGGGAGTGGTGCTAGGATTGGCAAGGTAGATATGAACCCTCCGTCTTCGTGATCAGGAGCTGACAATATCTAGAATTGCACCATTACGCAGATGACGAAGATTTCCCCTGGAACAGTACTGCCCGACAACACTGTAGTCTTCTCGAACGGGACAAGACGAATCGACCGACGGAACCTTGGTGATCATAGGAAGATTGCCTTGATGAAACAGCTCGCCGTCCTACGAAAAATGATACCCAGTAACGCCGAGAAATTTAAATAAGATACCCATAGATATTATATTTTGAACGACCTCATTATATATATGATAACGCTCGGCGGGTCTCCTTTTGGTGATACTCCTTTCACCATATTGATCACAAAGAATCTACAGACACATTCTCCATAAAGTATAGTTACACCCATGAGCAGCGAACAACACCGAATAGCATCTCGCCACAACGGGCAGGGTGCGGCAATGCCTGCAGCTCATATTAAAATATTAGTATTGCCCAGTGAGGGTATATGGTATATAAAACAAGACCGAGATGTAGGCCGTGCCTTCATGAGACGAATCAAGACTGTCATCTTCGGTCTCTGTGGAATAAGGCCAGCCCTGTTATCACCACCATAATAGCCCATCTCTCTCCAAGAAGTCCTGTCAAGCCCGTTCCCATAAAACGAAAATGCGCAACCTTTGTCAAACTTCTTCCATCGCCCATCGTCCAAGCTGCAACAACTTCGTTTCCTTGGCTATCTTTGAAGCCGCCTGGTGCAAATGCCATATTTCCTCCTCCAGGAGCACCACGGCTCATACGCACAAGCTTCCAGCCATAATAATGACCACCCAAGCTTGCTATGACATCTCCACGTGAGCGCCGCCACTCGAATCTCTCCCGTGGTCCATTGCCAGCTGGTCCAACTTCGATAGCAAAGCTATAGCCTGTACCGAGACCACTGTGTGAACCTACTGGTTCAACTACTTCGCGTGCCAATGGAGCTCCCGAGCCTGGCACTGGAGGCAATCCGACTTCGAAACTAGCGCTCATGAACATGAAGCTTGCAGAAGCCAGAGGTGAATATGACGGGTCTGGACCAGAGTGTAAAAGAATTGGCGGTAGATCACTCAGGCCGGAATGTGCGGAGTAGAGGTAGAGAGGGTGATTTTGATGTTCAGCCAGTGTATAGGAATTATTGGGCCATCCTTGGTAGTACAGATTGAACGCCGGTGGGAATTGGCGTGGAACAGCTGGTGGTTGGCTGGGGCCGGCAGTTGGAGGAGGAGCCTGTGATGCTGATGCTGATGCTTTTGGCTGCGGAGCTGCAGCTGCAGGCGGAGGTTGTGCCGGGAGCTTCTTATGCTGGTTCTGGCTCTCGGCGTATGAAGGCGGAGGTTCATCTGGAACGTCAGAGGGATTCATTTTCTTTTGAAGGTTCGGGGCTTGAAGTGTGTTTGAGAGGTAAATCAGTGAAGCCGACCACAAGTGAATGCGATGACGTCGTCAGTAAAGTAGCTAATAGTCAGCCGTCGCAAGCGAAGCAATATTACCAGCTCGTATCGTGGATTTATAGAGTTTCTACGAGGTTGAGTATAGTGATTGAAGCAGTCCAGAGGACAATGTCAGCGAAAGTGAACAGGTTTTGTATAAAAGCCAAGAGGTTGAGGTCGTGCTGCAGTGATATCAGTGTATTGCGTAGATATAATGTGGCTGTGAGCTGAGTTTGTGGCTATGCATGTTACACTTTCGGCTTGAGCCTTGGATCTTATTTATGCACGCATAAATGAGAGACTATCAAGACACCGTTATAAACGATGAATGCCAGATCACGGCAAAGGCTGCCGACGGTATGTGGGATACAGACAAGTTGTGCATGATTCGGTATCCGCCAAGAATATCCCTGGATCAGGGGTCTTCTGACACGTCGTCACTTATATGGAGCTCCGGATATCCTGGGATGCACCACGTCCTGTCGTTGTGAGCGATTCCGGGGAAGTCGGCTTTTGAAAATGCATTATCGTATCCACTAGTATGTAGCTCATGAAACCAAGGCTAAAACTGCAGTTATGATGTTGATGCTTGGAGAGACCATGGCATGTTCAAGCCAGTGGAAGAGGCACGTGTTGTCGTAGCATGATGATCTGACTGACGGTGCTTGAAGTATCGAGATATAGGAGTAAACATCATGATATTGTTATGATCTCCAGTCACCTAGGTATCTTACGCCGTGAATGCTCTCATCAGAACCAGCCACTCATTCTTTCTATGAATTCAAACCCATTCTTTATGCAAAAGACCAGCGCTAACTAAGACCTAATTCACAATGACCACGCCATCAAAGCCAAAAGCACCTCAGTACCCAATTCCTGTTTTTATCGCTCTAAATAACATGTCTTTGAATCTGTAACATATGTAAATGCACAACTTTTTCTGTAATACAAAAGATGAACGATTTCCCAATGCTAATGCCGATGCTGATGCTGCGCTGAACTTGAAACAAATAAAGCAATTAGAAACTGAACAAGGCACTGCGGCGCTTGCCCAGAGGGTAGATGAGCAAAGAGCTCATGAAGAGACCAACGGCGATACCGATGGCGATCTGAATCATGGAGGCAGCAACGCTGAATACCAAGTTATCAGGGTTCGAGCCCTGCTGGAACTGAACTGAGGAGGTTCCATTGATCTCACCAGTGGCGTTGGTGATAGAGTTGGCGACTTGTAGACCACTAAGCAATCCTCCAGTGGACGCAAGACTTCCAGGCACTTGACAGAACACTGCTGGAATAAGAATTGCTGCTGCAACACCGTGTCGAAGTCGAGAGTAGAGGTTGGCAAGGAGTCCAACGGCCAATGCACCCAGTGTGCTGGAGATCTGAGGGCTAGACTTGAATCTCTGTCCACTCCAGTAGTTTACCATGTAACCAGCGAATGAAACGATGACCATGACGGGCATCTGGCGCCATTTGGCTTGGTAGACAATACACATGCTGATGACGAAGAATGGCACGAAAATGAAGCCGTAGTAGGGGTTCATGGCATCGGGACAAGTTGTAGTGTTGGACGGGTTACTGTCGAATAATCCGTAAAGAGCGGCGCCAACAGTGATACCGAATCCGAGAAGGAGGGAGTAAATGACGGCGTAGACAATTCGAATCGAACCGGGGACAATAGCACGAGATTGGAGTTCGAGAGCAGAGCACACTGTATCATGTTAGTTTCTATCACATTATGAGGTAGGGAGAGTTGACTTACAAACCATGTAACCGGGCAGCAACATGACAATACCGCCCTGCGCCAAAGCGCCGAAACAAAAGATCTCTTCGCCTCCACTCGAAATACTGCCAAAGGTTCTGGCCAAAAAACTGACGATGATGGTAGAAGAAACTTCGAAGACGTTGCTATAGAGGGCGGAGTTGGGGGCCACAATAAGCTGAAGTACTCCAATAAGACAGCCGAAAGCGAAGATGAGAGGAAGATCGATGAGACGAGCTCCGAAGGAGAAAGGAGCAGCGCAGACACTCATGAGTCCAAACATGACAACTCTGAGCCACCTGTGGAACTTGTCCTTGCGCTTCATCAAGGTCTCGAGCTTCTCGGTAGCTTCTTCAACACCGACAACATCGTGCATAACCTCCTTGTAGATAAGATGGACATCCTTCAGCTTGCCTAGATCAATACCCTGCGATGTGCGGACAATTCTGACTTCGGTGGTGTGAGTCGATCTATCGTCGAAAGAGATAATCATGCATCCGGGGAGGTAGAGGAATTGGCCATCGATTTCGAGAACTCTGGCGGACATGCTAAGATACTCCTCTAGTCTATGAGTAGGAGCTCCAAAAAGCATGAGAGCACGGCAGAGTTTGATGATATAGTCTTGCCGGGCCAAAGTCTCGGCGATGTGAACTGTGATACGTGCTTCTTGTTGTTGCCAGAGACCACTGAGGCGGTTTGCGCTTGTTGTTCGCTTGTGGCCAGGTCTTTGTGGCTTCTTTCCAGTAGGCTTCTTCCTCTTGTCATCCGGGTCATTGGGGTTGGCGAGTCGCGATGAGGCCTCGATGAGGTTGGCGAGAGTGTCCTGGGACTTGTTCTGATCGTACCATTTTCGCTTTGGCGTAGATGCACCAGATGGCGTTCCTTGAACTGTAGGGGTCCCGGCTTCACTTAGGACCGAAGAGGTAGAGGCAGCTCGGTGGTGCGAGCCCTTGAAAGGAGGGTCGGGCGGTTTGTAGAGCTTCAAAAGTTGAGATAGTACGCTTCCACGATACTGTTCAGGTGCTGGAACATCGTATAAGACTCCATCAAAGTTTCCGTCATATACTTCGGTTAGGGGAACTTTTTCTTCCTGTTTTGTGTCCTTTTTGTCTGGTGTCTGCTGACCAGTGCTGCTGGGTCCAAATCGCTGGGTGTGTGCTCGAACAAGCTTGAAGGCTTCTTCCTTCAAGCCATGCGCCTCTTGCTCCTCAGATGGAAGCTTGTGGAAACCTTCTCGGCTGCTGCTGCCTTCGTTGAGAGTCTGAAGTGGGATACTGGAACCATAAGGACTGTCCCACGCGGCTGTTCCAGTGCTGGATTCAAGTGAGTCTCTGTCAATGGCTGATGAATCATTGTGGATGTTGGCCGCCATTATACGGGCACGTTCCTGGGCAGCCACCATCGCCTCCTTGGACTCAAGGTCTGACTCATGCTCGGCATCGTGAAGAGTCTTCACGGCCTCTGCAGAACTGCCACGCAACAGTGATGGCCTGGGCTTCGCGATGGGGCCTCCAGCAGCAGGAGGGGGAGTAGATGATTTTGGTGGAGGGTTTGCGGCAGCATTGCTGTTGAACCGCACTCGGGCCTTGTCCTTCTTCAAAGCTGCAGCAGCGGTCTTCGGGCTTGGTGGTGTATCGGTACCAGAAGCAGAAGCTGAACCAGAACCAGTCTTGGGTGGTTCGGGTCCGACTTCTAGGTCCGGTTCGTCTTGAATATCTCTAGAAGTGCCCTCCATTGGATCGTGAGTGGCTGGAATATACCTTGAATCAGGTACAAGATGTCGATTTCCTTTAGTAACGAGCGAAGGAAGTGGGAAAGATGGGACTGTGATCCAAGATGTACAGGGATAAACTGGAGAGCCTCAACAACACCTTTCGCGGGGAAGGGCGGGTTTACGTTATTATATGAAGATCGCAAACTCTATGGGCTCCATCAAGCTTTGCGGGTTCCAGTGTTAGAATTGGGTATCGTACGTACGTACGACTAACACGGACGGGCCCTGTCCATCTCCGGCAAAAGCAGCGATCACCTCCCTCGGGCTCGTACAGGCCCCGTGACGTAGTGGATGTGGAGGCACAAGGGAGAAAATTGAGCCCAGAAGTCTTGGAGATTCTTGGAGCTTATTGCGAAACCGCTTGGTTCGAGTTTTTCTTAGGTAAATTCCAGTCCAGCATCACGACGCCGTGGCCATCGGAACGCCATCCGGCCGGCAGTCCGGGGATAGTTGAGCCAAGGCCCACCAGGTGAAAAACACTAAACAGGCTCATGACTCTGGTAGCTCGTTCTATTTTGGAAGAGAAGCCTGAGAAGGCCGGGTAGAAGAGTCAAGCGAAGCCTTTGATATCCATAGACTCTTGGTCCAGAATCTCAGAAAGGAGTCGCTTCATCAAAGTCTTGCCAACTCTCCCCGTTCGCCTCCATCACTAGTCTACAAGTATTCTATTCTTCCACCTCTGTTGAAAAAATTGTAGGGGGGCTTGCCAGGATTAGCATGGCGTCTCGGTTACCAATGCAAGATTCGTCTTGTTTTTACCTGATATGGTAATCTTCCAGTGGATCGGTCCAGTACCTGCAGGGACTTTTCAGATTCACCCAATGACGCCTGTTACCGAGAATGGCATTTGCAACTTTGCCAGGGAGTCAGTGGGTGTTACGGTGCACTAAAAGAGAAAGGGACGATTCTTAACGGTCAATATGGTGACATTCGAAACGTGGAGAGTTGCACAAATCAATGCATGCCGTTGAACAGCATACCAGTAATTTTTATTAGTAGTACGCGGTTTCAAATGTATGGATAGAGGCTTATGTTATAAACGCACGACATACAAAGAAGCATATAATATACCACTTTTAGAAACAGTTTACACACATCGTCGATTTTCCCGAATGTTCCATAGAAAATCAAAGTGGATCAGACATCATGGTACACATGTTACTATATTTGTATCTTAATAAGTACTAATCCAGATACTGTACTGTAGGTATTTAAGAGTGACACGACATCCGCGGCTACAATCGATCGACGACACGCAATGCAATTACATACCCGCATTGACGAACTCCTTTCTTCAGTATGGGCCTTAGTGAGTCATTGCATTCTCAAACAGCCTCCTTAGCTGGTCTTTCTCCGCTTCGAGCTGTGTAGACAATCCTGGTGCCAGCATCAACACACGTGCCTGAGGAATGGTACCTTCGACAAGGGCCTCAATGTGCTCCGAGCCGAAACCCAACTCCTTAAGACCCTTGGGCTGGTCACCCAGCTCCGCAAGGAATTTGGTAATAGCTTCTGCAAGCACTTCGCCTGCACTCTCGCGCTTCACGTTGCTGATATCAACCCCAAAGGCCTCTGCTGCCGCCAAATGGCGATCTGGGTTCGATGCTGCTGTGAAGCGGAAGACTGCTGGTGCAGAGACAGCTACGGAGACACCGTGAGGAATAAGAGGGGCTTCAACTTGGTAGCCATCGTGCCTGTAGCCTGGGTTCTGGCCAGAAATGGGGTACGACATGCCTGGGCTCGGGTTAGCACCCAAACAGGGGCAGAAATTTATATCAGAGTAGGTATGAACTAACCGTGGCAGAGATGGACACCGGCATTACCGAACCCAACGCCGGCCAGAGTAGAAGCGAGGAGCATTTCAGATTGGGCCTCCAAGTCATCAGGGTTCTTCACCGATCGCGGGAGATACTTGACGGTAGAGCGCAGTGCATGAAACGAGAAAACATCCGAGATAGGGTTCGCGCCTTGGTACGCGGGCCGAAGGATAGGGTTTGTTGGTCTAGGTGTTCTCTCGTTGTATGGGATGGCAGTCCAGGACTCAAGCGAATGGCACAGAACGTCGAGACCTGAAGCGGCCTTGACAGCTGCCGGCATGGTCCTGGTGTTGAGGGGATCACAGATACCTAGTGTGGGCTTCAGGTTTCGATGAGCTACACCGGTCTTTGCTCGCTTAGATACAAGATCGAAAATGGCAGTTCCTGTCGTCTCACTGCCAGTACCGGCTGTTGTTGGAACCGCAATGAGCGGTGTCAACTTCTTGTCTACTGGACGGCCCTTTCCAAGAGGGGCGTTGACAAAGTCTAGAAAGTCTGCATCAGGATACGCCGTGTATAGGTTCATGAGCTTGGCTGTGTCCATGACTGATCCACCACCAACGGCGAGGAAGGCATCTGGTGCATAAGGGCGAGCCCAGGCGATGGCATCCTTGATGCTGTAACATTGTAAGTGAACTGTGGTCTGATAGACGTGATGTTGGGTCGAACTTACGAGCTATCCTTTGGCTCGACACGAACCTTGTCGTAAACCTCATAAGGAATGCCCTCGCGAGCAAGGGACTCACGAACTTGTCTCATGGCATCCAGCTTGTTGACATTCTCATCTGTTACCACGCAAACACGCTTTGCTCCCATGTTTTTCAAGTCCATGCCCACCTCCTGCGTCACACCTGGGCCAAATCTGATGGACGAAGCAGCCATCTCAAAGGCATACTCCTTCTGGCCTGGGTGCGATGTTGGTGTGGCATACTTACGCTGGTGAGCATGCTTGGAGGGAGTGAAAGTTGGTGGCGACTGGTGATATCCTGGGTTTGAGTGACAAGGACATGAAGGAGGATGAGTGTATTGAATGGTACGTAGCAAGCTGGTTGCTCGCTTAGCGGCCTATGTGAATGTGAGCCATCTGAACTGAAACCATTCACACAAACCAACCAGCTTTGGCAGTTCTTGTGCTTGTGCTTGTGCTTGATCATAAGGGGTAAACATACATTAGGAACAACTCTCACGGAGGGTACCATGGTGTTGTTATGTCTATGTTACCAATCTGGGTATAAGAGCACAAGATATTATTCCCAAGGATCCGGGGTAAGACTGGGGTTCGAGAGGACTTCAGGTTTCACACGAATCTTCTTAATGAAGCAATTGCAACGGGTAAGAGTGTTCATTTTTTATGTACAACCTCGGTAGACGGACGAGCAACCCCGATTGCGGGGTGAACCAAGGCCGATCTGGGGGGCGATGATGGGGGTTGATTCGTGAGGGGAAAGCGGATCTCAACTTAAGTTCTTGAACCTGAAAGGAAGCTGGAGCGAGAAATTGCCTATTTGGGTATTGCGCTGACGTCTTTGTTGGAAAAGTGACCTACAACTAGCGGTTCTATTGAATGTCTCGCGTGAGTATTTATATGTCTCGAGCTATTCTTATCGTCCGAATAGCCTGAGCCAAAATTATTGAGATTTTACGAACCAACGTTATTGGTACGACCATGCTGCATCATATAATTAACCAGTTGTTATAACGAGATATCGTCGTTCAATGACAACGGTACCAGAATCTTCCTTCACGAATGCTTTTCTCAATAACTGCGAGGTCACCCAAGCACTCAGGAAGGTGGATAAATGTTCATGATCACAACCGGATCGTTTGGTGCTGTACTAGTTACCCTGTACTATTTCCGTGATTAAGGTACTCTAACTTAGTCGATTTCGTAGCTCATAGCTCCATCAAGCTCTGTTGTGGTCGGCCAATCTTCAATGAGGAAATCTAGCAATGAAGTAACGGTATCTCCAAGGCATCTTAAAAACTACTAAGGAGAGTACATCACATTCTATCATAGACAGCTCTGCCCAACGTTTTCACTCTCACAGAGCCACTTACACGGATCAAGGACAGACATTTGGTAGATTTGAGTCTAGTCGCACATTGATATGCACTCAAAGAGCCTGTGAGGAACCAATTGAGTTAGTATATACATAGATTGAGATCAATGCTTTGAGACTCAATATTTGAAGCGTTGCTGAAATGTAATGTTTCGGTCCCGGAACAGTTTGATAGCTGTCACAGATTGAGGTGCTGTGACCCGCCATTGCAGTGGTGTATGATACCGCTGACCTCATCATGTGGCTTGCTCATTGGCTCTCAACACATGACTTGGACAATGTGGCTTGCCGTCGCAACTTTCCCAGAGCTTGGTAGTTTAGGCTTATTGTTAGTGGAGCTTTGTTACAATCCAATTATTCAGGATAGAGCGTCTTATGAGAGAATACTCGGCCATTTATCAGCACAAGAACTGTTGTGAGCAGCACCCGACGCCTTACAGCTCCAAGCTGCAGTGGAGCATTGGAGGCAGGTACACGACTAAGCAGGTGCCCACCCGAAACATCCACATCGAAATAGGGAAACTCCAGCCACATTGACCTCGACGACCTGTCCTCGAATCCGCGACCAACCACCACATCAGCTTTCAACGTACATTATATACTCGACTCAACGACACTCGACAACGCTCCCAGTCTGCGCAGTCGCTTATTCGGCCCGGAATATTCGCTATCCCCGCGAAACAATCTCACCAGACTGCTGCTCGATCGAACATGCCTCCTTGCTCATCCTAACGCTCCTGCGTGATCCAGTTCCTCGAACTCTGTCATGGACCGCCCAAACGGGGGCGGCCCTGGTGCCGCTGCGGCTACTAGCAGGGCAGAGCGATTCGAGGATGAAAAGCGCCGTATAATAGAGAGCTGCTTTAACAAGAAGGATGTTGATGGTTCTCGTAAGTTATGCTGTTATTGAAGTCAACCCTAAACTCAACGACATGAGCTCCTAGCTCAAAGAAACCCAATGTCGCGAGAGTTTGGGTATAAGGCTCTTAAACTCAAACTCAATGTCCAGCTGGCTAATGACCTTGACCAGTTCTTGAAACATACATAACTCATATCCGCATTACCGAATACTCCTCTTATCCTACGACCCCTCCTCCACCTCAGGCTCGGAACGCTGAAAGTCAAAAACCTCGAATAATAATAGTAGCCGTGCGCAAGTCCGGTCGAGTTCGCCTGCACAAGTCAAAAGAAAACGCTAATGGATCGTTTTCGATCGGAAAAACGTGGAATCTTGACGACCTCTCGCGCATTGAATCTTACACTGGCCCCCAGGCCATCCCAGACCACCGCGACTGGGCTGGCGACACCGGTTTTCAAGTGACACTCGGCAAGCCATACTTCTGGCATGCTCAGACGGACAAGGAAAAGAAATTCTTCATTGCTAGTCTTATCAAGATATACGGGAAATACACCGGTGGCAAGACGCCGGAGCTTGCAAATTTTGAACAAAAGGAGTATGATCAAGTTATGGGAGCAACAAGACGACCGGCTACAGGTGGTTCTCGGCCGCCACCTCCTCCTATAGCTGAGCAACCGTCGAGTCAGATGGCGAGCGCCCCTCCTCGTCCAATCCATCCGATGCATTCTTCGCATCAAGGACTCCCAGGAAGTGGTCCTCAAGACGCACCCCAGTACAGGACGCCGCCTACTCGCCCAGCACACCCGAATCTTGGCCCTTCACCTGTCGGAAGTTTCGATTCGACTACTTCGAGAGAAAGGCCGCCCCAACCTCGGTGGATGGCTCAGAGCAACAAGAGTCAGGATTCGGTTGCTACCTCCATGGCTACCAGGAGTGATGACGGGTCAAGTTTACCACCGCGCTCCCGCAATGGCATAAACGGCCCAGGAGCGTATGGAAGATTTGCAGAGCCCCATGAATCCCGGGCACCAGCTGTTCTTACACCCCCTCAACCACAGTCTTCGCCCAAGTCGAAACCACCTGCTATCCTGTCTCCTCCTCAACCTCCACAGCCAGTTCCTTCACCACTTCAATTAGATAGACCACCCCCTGAAAGGAGACGACCGCCGATGGACCCAACTCGCCCTCATGATCGGGACTTGGTTCCCCCACCGCTGATTAGTCCTGGGAACAAAGAACCAATGGCTCCTCCACCTCGCAGCAGCGAACGCGTTGTGCCGAGAATGGATAATGCAAGCCAAAAATCGACAAGCAGTTCGTTCACGGGGAGCACACTAGATCGAGAAATAGCACCACCTCCCACAGGACGACTACCAGACCCACCAAAGCGTGAGCCACTTCCCATGCCTTCGTCCCTTAGGCCTGGATCAGGACCGAACAACCCACAAGCTTATACACCCAACCCCCCTTCACATCACCCGCCAACTAATGTAACAAATCAAACTCCAAGTCCTGCTCAAGGCACTGGACCCAGCCCTGCACCAGCCCGTATGCCCAGCCCGGCTCGTGGACCCAGTCCTGCAGCCGCCCGTGTTCCTAGTCCTACGCCAGCTCCCGTACCCAACACTTCGCAAGCACAGGCGCAAGCACCAAGCCCCGCTCAAGCTCTATCTCCGGGCTCTGGAGCAGGTTCTTCCGATGTCTCGCCAATGACAGTGAGCGTGCCAAGATTTGCAAACTTACAACAGCCCCCTGATTTGCCCAAGCAAGAGCCGGTTCAGCCAGTGGAAGAGCCATCACCAGCGGAGCGTGCAGTGACACCTTCTGATCGCGAGTCTAACCAATCACCAGCAGAGACAGTCGACGAATCCAGGCCAGGCCTCGGTCCTATGATCAGAGCCAAAAAGTCCAGAAATGAGATCGCCGGTGCATTGTGGAAGGCTGCGTCTGCGGCCAACGCTGCAACTGCCTTCAAACCCAGGCCTGGTGGTGCTGGTGAACGTATGCGTCTACTGAAGAGTAAGACGGAAGAGGGGCCAGATGGGATCAATAGTGTTGTCCCTGCGCCACCCAGACCGTCTTCCAAGGGTGTAGATACCCCCTCTGAACAACCTACACCAGAAGAAACACCTAGAGCTGAGGAAGAGGCCAAACAATTGGAGCAAGCTAAACCCGCGGAGCAGTCCAAGTCTGCGAACCGTAATTCGCTTGTTCCTGAAGTCAAGATTAGTCTCCCAACGAGTAGGCCGACGAGTTCGCATGGGCCGCCGCAGGAAGTGCAAAAGGCAACCGAACCTGAAAAGAAGGAGACCCGCCGCTCCATCAATGCAGGCAACGATATGAAATACCTGCAGACATTGGGAGTCAACCCGTCTATTCTTGATGAGAGGAGTGATGACTTTGCTCAATGGTTGGATTTCTTTGGCTGGATTCCAGGAGAACAAATGCGATCACGCAATGTGGAAGAAATGAGAGCTGACCTAGAGCGGGAGCTGAATAAAGCCCAGGCTGGTGGCTGGCTGGCTCGTTTCCGCGAAGAGGATGAACGCGTTGATGCCATCAAGGCTGGGCTTGATGTTGCTATGGCTGAGTGTGAGGAGCTTGACAACTTGCTCACACTCTACTCAGTCGAGCTTTCGGTATGTTATCCCAAAATATGCTCGAAATGTTACTAATAATGAACAGACCCTTTCAGATGACATCGCTTATATCGAAGCCCAGGGCCAAGGTCTTCAAGTTCAAACTGCCAACCAAAAGTTACTCAAGAAAGAGCTTGAGTCTTTGCTTGAGACCTGTGCTATCACATCGAATGAGCTTGAAGTCCTCAGATCTGCACCTTTGGATGACTTAGGTGGCTTACAAAACGTCGAATCTTCTCTTGTAACACTTTATAAGGCAATGGTTAAGATTGATCCTGCGCGTAGTGGAGCTGATCAAGAGAAGGCCGATATTACTGCCGAGACAAACCAGAATGGCCTCAACCCTGATTTCAAGCAGATGCGGATTGTCCAAGAGAAGAAGCTTGTTTATGACCAAGAAAGCGCCATGTTCATTGGCAGATTGGTCGCCTTTATGTCCCGGCAATTTGATCATGCTTTTACTGAAACCAAGCTTGCCATGGAGGGAGCTTTGTCTAGAAAGGTGGATCCTATACACCACGAGCTTGGTCGCGATATTCTTTGGCAATTTAGCCCCCTCATGCTATACGCTCGAGATATGCATCCCGATGAGTGGAACCAGCTCATTCAAATTTACCAAGATAAGGGTCAACCTGTTTACCGAGTTGAGTTCCAGGCTACGATTGCGTCTTGGCGTAGGAATGCCAGACAGGCAACTGGAGAAGAGGCTGAAATTCTGTTCACGTCAGCAGTCGAGAAGCATCAAGAAGGAGGTGTGGCTACCACTGCGAGGAAGCTGACTGTAAAGCGCAGCGGAACTCTAGCGAGAGCTCTGCGATCTCCTCGAGAAGACGGTGGTCACAAACCAAAGGCCGATAAGGGAGTGAACGATAATAAGAACCCGCCCCACGAAGTCTTTACTGGAGTTCTGGATAATCTCATCCCACTGATACAGATGGAGCAAAATTTCATCATCGACTTCTTCCACGCGACCACGCTTGAACAGATAGATTTCCCAGATGCTGTTGCCACAACGACGCCTTCTGATCGTGGAGGCACTGATTTAAGAAGACCCCGACTAATGGAACCCGATCGAGAACTTGCCAGACGTATTCTGCGCGCGATGGAGGTGATCTTTACCTTCTTGGAATCGGAACTGCTACGTCTTATGGAGTGGGTTGTTGGGCAGGGCCCAATGTAAGTTCAAATCTCCTTATCTCATGGTGTTGACGAGCATACTGACACCTATTCAGTCAAGGGATTGGAGTCCTAGCGACTATCGAGAAGTACTCTGCCGAGGTTGGACAGTCCAACCAAGAGTATGTGAACACTCTCTTGCAAAAGCTTCATGGGCACTTGGAACTGCGATTCAAGAAATTCGTTGACGACCAACTTCGGGCCATTGAGGAGACCAAGGTCAAGATCAGCAAGCGAAAGGGTGTTATTGCATTCATCCGGCTTTTCCCTCTTTTCTCAGCAGCTGTGGAGGAGATGCTGCTCGGTGTTAACACCACACTGCCGATTCGAAGTACTGTTGATCGCGAGTATGACCGAATACTGAAGACCATGTTTGACTCACTCATGGTCATTGCGCGAGAGAATCCCGGTGTCAGTGCGACAACCGGCTCGGTTGACCCAGAGGACAAGGAAGCCCTCAACTTCCATATTCTCCTGATTGAGAATATGAACCACTTCCTTGAGGAGACGGACACACGAGGCCTGGACGTGCTCGAGGAATGGAAGGAAAAGGCCAACACGACATATTACGAGCATATGAATCTGTATCTTGACACAGTCATGCGGCGACCACTCGGAAAGATTCTGGAACACCTCGAGAACATGGAAGCTCAGTTGCAGACAGGCAAATCACCGGCATCAATTGCTGCGCAGCCTTCCAACAGCAAGACGGTTTTCAATAAGGTTTTGAGCAACTACGACTCCAAGGAAGTGCGAAAGGGCATCGAGGCACTGCGTAAACGTGTTGAGAAGCACTTTGGTGATGCTGATGAACCAGGACTAAGCCGAGGATTGGTGATCAAGGTGCTGGAAGAGTGCGAAAAGTTCTACGAAAAGGTTGAGAGACGGGTCGGCGCTGTGACGACCAACGTATATGGTGGTGATGTCCTCTTCGAGTGGCCTCGAGCCGACGTCAAGGCGGCATTCCGTTGAGTTTGGTGCTTAGAGCGAATGGGAACATGATGATGAACTTGCTGTACGAATACTATATTCTCTAGGTATATTGGCATGCTTGATCAGCCATGGATGGGTAAGGTAGTAAATGAGGCGCGTTTCGTGGTGTCGAGCGTTTTGAGGAATGGACTTTATATATCTCGGTATATTTATTGATCTCTACGATACTTGCTTGGCTTTGGAGCCTATCTTCCATATCATGGAGTCATTGGTTTCCTCCGTCTTATACTATTCTTCTAATTATAGGCCTCTTTACTGAAGCGTGACCATTAATTGCCCCCACTACTTTACGCGACGAGACGCGTCGCGAACTTGGGCATGCAGGGAAGCTACGCCACTTAACGCCCGTGGGCCCTTGTAGCTCCACTTCATCATCGACATTACATCGAAGTTGCCTGAATATATCATGTTGATTCACTCCACGAACAATATGTCGACTTTCATATGCTGCTTCACTTGAACTCAAGCCTTGAAATTATTGTATTACGTGGATGAGCGACCTTAACACCACAGTCATGACGCCCAAAACCCGCTCAGGCGGTAAACCCGCACCAAGTCGTGTCTATCATTCAACACCCGCGCAACAGCAAGCACAGTTCCCCGCCCGTAGAAAGGTTGTTCGAACATATGGGAAGCAGAATCGGAAGAAGCAGGCGGAAACACCCTCGAGACTTTTGCGACAACAAACCTTGACTCAAATCGACTTTGTATCGAGCTTGGAAGGGAACGAGGACCCGATCGTCCTGAGTGATAGTGAACAGGATGAAATGCAGTCAGACAAAGAACAAGAAGACCAAGAAGAAGACGAGGAACCTGTTTCGAGCGGGCGGAAACGACGAGCGAAAGCGAAAGGGACCTCTACCAAGAACGAGCGAGCCAAGCGAAGACGGACATTAGGCGATGATACAGAGGAACAGCCAAAACCGAAAAAGGAAAAGAAATCGAGCCGACGTAAGACGACGGGAGATGCACCTAGTTCGGCCTACCATACACAGACTTTGACCCAATTCCTCGGTCGCGATCCAGCCCACGCCAAGTTTATCAAGGATTCTGAAGATGAGGATAACGATGACGACTTCCAGCAATGGTTGGGCGATGCGGCTAGTCCAAGTCCACGGAAGACCCGAAAGCAGAAGAACCTTTCATCTGTCAAGAATCAGAAAACTCCAAAGTCGATATTGAAGCGCAGACCAGAAGAGCCAACTCCTCAGCGGGAAGAGTCTATTGTGCCACAGACACCTCAGAAGCAGACACCGCACAAGAATGTGCAAGTAACAGAAATACCTTCCTCGAGCCAGTTGTCTGCGCCGCCCAGTATATCGTCAACGCCCGCTAGCATGATGCTGGAACGCTATGGTCCACCAGACCGTGCCAATCCGTCACCTCTCAAAGGAAAGACATCTTCACCAGCGAACCCATCTCCGCTGAAGGAGCTAAGAGGACGGCCTAAGACAACATCGTCGCCTCGAAAACACGAGCGCATCATCCAGGATTCTTACGCCACCGACAGTTGGGGGTCTACTAACCGTACACCTCTCAAGGAACTACCTGTGGATTCGCCGAACAAGACACCAAGAACTCCAAAAGGCGTCATTGAACCGCTCGAAACATCGTCTTCTGTGATGGACGAGCTGGAGACGCCTACCAAGTCCAGAAGGAGGAGGAGTAGTGAACTCGGTGGAAGTCAGAGGAGTGGTAGCCCCACGCCAAGGATGAAGCGAGTATCACCAGGCAGTGGAAAGAAGAAGGTCATGCTCGAGATACCTGATTCTGAGGATGAGGAGGACGAAGACTTTGGTGACGAGAACGATGAGAACGCATTTGTTGCTGGTGCCGAAACGCAACTCGTTATGAGCGAGATTGCTTCATCTGAGGAAGAGGTCATGAGAGCATCCTCCTCTTCTGTGCAAACGACGAGCGTTAAAACTAAACGACAAGCCGTTGCGACAATTTCCTCTGAGGAATCGTCTGGCTCAAATGGTCAAGCATCAACATCAACCTCTTCACTCCCGCCTCTGAGTTCTCGACCTACTACACTACCCCCTACACTCCCTCCCCTCTCAGCAACTCCCCAGGCCAAGAGCCGTCCCCGACCAGCAAAGCGTGTTCGCAAACCCGTCCACCGTCCTCTTCCACCAACTCAAACTCAGCCACTAGAATCTCAGCGTGTACCACTGGCAACCCTTCAAGCACTACCTCCTGCATCTGCTCGTACAGACGTGCTGCTGCCGCTGCCCCAGGACATTATTGATGATGTGATAGAGGGTTACCAGGCTGATCTCATACTCAATTTCAAAATACCGGCACAAGTGGTTCGATTCTGGCTCTACGATGGGGAGCTATTGCGATTTATGGCTTGCGCTGACCCTGGTCGTGTTACTGAAGGTCCAGCCTGGCGTTATCATCTGCCTCAAGTCTACGAGTTGAACAACCCCGTTGAGGGAGATGATATGCGGGAAGAGGGATGGATCGACGGTGATGTTGCTCGCTATGTCTATTTCCCACCTGCTGTTGTAGGTCAGTTGCTCTGGAACTTGCGACATGCTCTATTCAAGGAGAGTACATCAGGAGACGAACAAACACAGACTCAAGCTACATTTGAAGAAGACGACAGTGGACGGGTTGATCTCTTTGCCAACTCTTCACAACCTCTACCAGCGGATAAGACGCCCGCTCCCTCATCAAGTATGAGCGTGTCACAGCAAGTTGAAGCTCAGCTCAAGAGTGACTTCGCTCAATCAACCCAATTCCCAACTTCCGACGATATTCTCGTTCCCTCGACTCCCGAGGAGGAAAACAACAACAACAACAATGAAAATACTACTCCCCCAACCACCCACATCGCTTCTTCTCCCACAACCATCAAACCTCCTCCCCGTCGTACCCCCTTTGCAGCATCTTCCTACCGCGCTACCCGCCCTTCACTCAGTAGCGCTTCCAAACGACCTTCCGTCCGCCCATCTCAGGCAACTACCGTTTCTCAGTCTTCCACCCCTGAGCAACACTCGGCGTCTATTCGCCGCCCGCCGCTACACTCTTCCAGCAGTATCGGCCTTCCCGAGGGCCTCTTGGACGAGGATGATGACGACGACGCCCTACATCTGCCGTCGGGGTACAATCCAGGCTCGTCGCAGCTGCTGACAAAGAGCCAGATGCTGCCGGACAGCTTGTTGCGTGACGACACAAGGGTTCCGCCTGAAATCTGGGATTCGGATGACGATGATGATGAACGATTGTAGAATTTTGGCATGACCCTTTGATTTGTCTCTGCGTTTTTTGTATCTTTTGCCCTAGGACAAGTGCAGGATGCGTGTAAGGGAAGAACGTAGGATAGCCGCGTTTTTCACTTATTGGACATGTATGTATGGATGGCAAACTGTAAGCTTTGGAGTTAGGAGCATTGACTTAACTATATTCTGTCGTCAATAATCAAGGCAACTGATAACGCGAAACACGAATAGTATTTACGCAGCCACTGTGGAGTGAGATAAGAATAGACAAACACACAATTTCATCTCTATAACTACTTTGCCTAAAGGCGGTATCTTAATCATTGCCCTGCCTCTCCTTGGTTGATCCTTGGGAAGAGGCTTCAAAAATATGCCATGCCGTTCCTGTGATTCTCATAAAAACAAGTCCTGCGCCGTCCCCCAAGCCATGCAATATTGTGTTACTGGGCGCCACGTCAGATGCTCTGTCTATTTCCATCATTTCGGTCCATCGTGGGGGCGTATTGTTTCATCCGGGGCATCAAGCGAATATAAAAACTTTTCCTGCCAAGTCGTCCAAGAAAAGAACATCGTTGTCATCGTTTTGTTGCTCAGGTGCCATGAGAGGCCCTAGGCATTGTGTCGTGCAGTACTTCGGAAGATAAACCAATCTACGACAGATGGAACGCTCCCTGGCCTTCCTTGACTGCTGTGAAAAGCTGCTTCCTCATGGTCTCAATGGTAGAGTAGTCTGGAAGCTTCAAGTAGTTGACACACGTCATGACACTAGGAAGGTAGTCGTCGGACGTATAAGGGTGCTCACTGGGTTTGCAGACCACAGTAAACATAGGTGTCAGAGACTTGAATCCTAGGGAAAGTTAGAAATTGACCATCAACAGCCAGGAGACGAAACATACCTCCAATGGGGAGCTTTGGACTTCCAGTGGTGAACTGTAAGAAGTCACGGCGCTGCGAAGCATCGAATTCGCTCATTGTATGGAGCAGATTCTTGACCGTCTTGCTATCCATGTTGTAACCATGATCGGCCTTGATCGAATCAAGGAGAGCTGATGGGATGTTAGCATATATCAAAGGTAAAACTGTAGGATTATACATACTCTCAAGTGACCAGTCCTCGTCTACACGGCCAAACAAGGTAACCAGCTCATCTGGCGTGAAAGCACTCAGTGCAGAGTAGGGGAATACCTGTGAGAATCCAGCACGGAAGGCATCGACTTGGCGACGAACACCAGACCCCAGAGTCATATCAATGACCTTCTCCAGATACGAGTCCACATTGTCAATAGTAACTCGTTTCTGAGAGCCATTATCCTCCAGCTGAATATTAGGATAACCTGGCAAAGTGAAGTCGAGACAAAGGTCATCAAGCTTGACGCCATCGATAGTAATGCTTTCTGTGTCGGCAACCTTTTGTGCTGGTGTACGATTGGGGTCTTCATCGATTTCCTTCTTGGCCAAGGCAAATTGCTTGATGGCCTTCAATGAACGGGCAAGGACAGGATCAACAATTTTCACAGCCCCCAATGATGGTTTGACTCCAGATGAAACTGCATCCCCAATGCGGAAGAAGATGGGGTTGAAGTGAAGATCGATGATTCGGGAGTCAATCATGGACCGCGCAACAAACTTTCCAAGCATCTTGAAAAGATGCAGAATCCGCTCTCCGTTAGGTGTCCCAGCCTCTTCATCGCTCTGCGGCCGAGGGAAGAGCCCAGTGGCTCCAGACACAAACTCATCAGAGCCGTTCGAATCGACCTCGCGCCAGAGTTTGAGCTTCCTCTTTGAGAACTCTTTCGAGACTGTTGAGTAGAACTCGAGGGTGGGACCAAGACCAGTACCCACCTCCTCGAAATACTCTACTTCTAGGATACTCTGTGAAGCACCATATAGCTCCATGACTTTCAAGGCCGATTCAAGGATCTTCTGACGTGAGATCCTAACTTTTTGTCGTTGAAGGCGACCGAGGAATGGCCGTTCGTTATTTCGATCTCTTCGGTTGTCCTCCGCAGACTGGGTATTCTGCCACCTCGCCATTGATCGGGCATATCCGAAAGATGTAGATTGAAGGAATAGATGTCGAGTCTCGAATGGGAAGAGGAAGGGATAAAGGCGAGCTAAATCCTCCGCCCAACTAGGTAGACAGTTGCTGGCAACAATCAAGGGCTCTTCCAACTGGCGATTCAACTTCGCTGTGAGTTTCGTGTTGACGAACTGTGACAACGGCTCAACATTCAGGCCAATAACGCTGTTCTTTTTCTCAATCAAAACATCCTCGATGTTCGAGTTGAGATCGTGAAGAATGTTCAATAGGCGCAGAATTGATGACGTTGTTGGGTTCTTGGCAAGGGAAGCGGGGATTCCATGCTCATCTTCACCATCAGCTTCCGTGTTAGAAGAAAATGAAAGAGATTCCGCAGGAGGTGGCCCAGGTACACGCTTGAACTTGATTGGGTGCACAGTTGACCAGATGCTTCTGCTTAGATGCTCATCTGAGTTAGAAGCTGAAGTATGGACAGCGCGGTAAATGGTAGTCTCATTGGGGATCAGCTTGTTGTCAAGACTGAACTCGATGTGCCAATCTTGGGGCACTGCCTGGAGAGCGGACGCATAGGACATCGGCCTCGACGATGACGAGGCTGGAGTAGGTGTGCCTTGAGAGCCAACCGAGGGTCCACCCGCACGGCTAGGTACACCGGATCCAGTTGGTGTCGCGATTCGAGTGCCATCTTCCTTGCGTGCTGTGACATGGCCGCCAGTAGCAACCTCCATGTTGACAGCAGAAGTATCCTCAGGCGTCGATTCCTCTTGCATGTCTTCTTCGAGCTCACCAACAATGGCATCTAAGGCACTGCTGTCTCCGACGTCATCGTCATCAGTCAGCTGCTTCTCGTCGGCGCATTCTAGTGTATCTTGCATTTCCTCGTCATCAACAGGCGGAGGTCGAGGCGCCGGGGGTGTATTAGCAGCGCCATGCCGTCTTGAAGAGCGTCTGAGCGCCCCTTTATCGCGAGACGGTCCAGCAGATTGGTCTGGTGTGGCAGGGGCAGCCTGTGACTTTGATTTGCGAAGTGCTCGGGAGCCAGATGGCGTTGTAGCAACAGCAGGCGGCGGCGGTATCGGAGGTCCCGAGAACGGGCCTGATCGTTCAGCTGCAGCTAGGCGGGCTGCTGCTGCGCTACTCAGAGGAAGACCCGCGCTGTTTGCCATAGCGGCAAGTGCTCGAGCAACTCCATCCCTGCGGGCGGAGCCACGAGATCGCTCATTGATACTGATCCTAGGTCGCAAATAGTCATCAAGGGATTTGAAAGTCGCGATGGCATGAATTGACACCATGATATTACGATAAGGTCGAGGTATTTCGGAATCATCATCGGCGACAAGACGAAGTCGAATCTGCTTCCCAAGCATGGAGGCAGGACTACTGTGGTTGCCGTCAAATGTGTTGTGATGCACCGTGATAACCTCAAAATGCTCTGACCTACTGAGCAAGTCCTGAAGCTTGTGAATCATGACGCTGAAAGGCGTCGCCGGAGATTCTGCAGTTGCAGTTTTTGGCTTCGATTTGACGGTGTATGCCATGAAGACTTCTAGGAACGTTGACTGGGCGGCACGGGCCAGTTCTTCATCAGGGTTGCTGAAAACCTCTAGAAGCACACGGACAAGACCAGATGCCAGAAGTTCTGCGCTCGTAACACTTTCCAAGACGTCGGTATCGAAATATGATGCAAGCTTGGTGAACAGTTCCTTTCCTTTATCGGCCGTAACGTTGCTGGGCATCGGCTTGAGATAGAAGGCCTCAAGCTCACCAGCCAAATCTGAAAGAGCATCAAGGATTGCTGTTGCCTTGAGCTTCATAGCCTGGCCATGGCCTTCAGTCTCATGGGTCTCCAAGAACTTCTTGGCGACGTCTCGAGTTCGAGATTTCATGGATCGCACGTCGGAAACAAGACGATGGAGAGGGACCTCGAGAGACATGGTAGATCCCCGGGAGCTAACAGGGGACATGTCCTCATTTTGCGCCTCGCCATTCTCGTTATCATGCTCTTCATCTTCGTCCTCCTCATCAGAGGACTCGCGTTCCTCATCTTCTTCGTCTTCCTCATGCTCAGATTCCTGGTCCGAGGACTGTTCGTTGTCTTGTTCTGTTGCTTGTTCGCCCTGAGACTCCTGTTTTTCGCCCTTGCCTGGCTTCTCTTCAACTGCGTCTTCCTCCTCAGCAATCTTGGTGATCTCAAGAAAGACTCCTTCGCGATAGAATTGATACCGGTAGATCTTGTCGAGTCTGCTTAGTAGCAGCTCGGCCGCTTGCAGACCAAGCATAACCAGAGATGCGTGGTCTTGTTGTGAAAGAATAGAAGCGAGGAAAGAGGCATAAGGTACCGGAGTAAGTGCCTCAACCAAGATGTCCTCATCAAGATTCGAGAGCATCTTCAATTGTGCTGTGAGGACCTTTTGGCGGACGCTCAAGTTGACAGTACTGGAGAAAGCATCCGTCAAAGTAGGGAAGATGATGAGCGCAAACCGGCGAACTTCGTCTTTGCACTCTTCAAGAAGCTCAATGCGCTTTTCATTCGTAGACCTGCGGTTCCTTCCCCCACTGGCTGCCGAATTTGTAGGATCTGCCGAGGCTTGAAGTTCGACAAAATCACCATATGAGGGATCTGCGTTTCGTGGTAGGTTAGGTAGTAATTCGCAAATGACATTGAGCGTCTCAATGATCTGATCTCGGGGCCGATGGATTAGAGCCTGCATGATTATAACACTGTCCAGTTTAGAGGCAACATCTTCGGTACCGCTGGGTGGTGAAACTCCAGTTAGGATTTGATACAATGTCTCTACCACATTAAGCTTGAAGAGCTCTGCAGAAAGACGAGGGCTAGCTCGTGCAGTGAATGCCAAAACTCGGAGAAATTGTGTATGGATACTGGAGCCAATCATGTTGGTCGTACCGGGAACAAGAAGTCGCAGCACGCCTCGAAGAAGGTCGACGCTAACAAGTTCCTCAAGTTTGGAGGGGTGGTACTTGAAACTTTCGACGATGCCGGAAACGCAAAGCGAGGCCTGCTCCACGACCCGCTGATCACTGCTATTGAGAACGTTGAGAAGTGTAGGCATAACATCTCGCACTACTGGGAAAGAGTCTTCGGGGATGTTGCGGCAACAGTTTGCCGCGGTAGTAACGGCAGTTCTTTGCGTGCCGGTAGCAAAGAAGTCGAGATAAGACAAACAAGCAGTGAGGCCACCCTCACGAACAATGCTGGTGGGATATTCGACTGATATCTTTTCCAATGTGCTCAAGGCCTGCTCTGCCAAATCGATAAAAGAAATTTCGAGGAGTTTTTGGCACAGGACAGGGACGGCGCTTCCATAGACGACGTTCGCAACACTGGCAGGCAAAGCCTCCATCAAATTTGCCAAGCAACGGCACGCGAGTAACATGATTTCGGGGCTTTCTTCCTTGTTCATGAGGGAAACCAGCTCCTTAACATATGCATCGGGCGAGAAGTGGCCAGAGAGGTTGTCTTCGTTGGAAACTAGAAGTATTTCTGATAGCTCTTGCAGAGCTATTAGCTGTACTGAGAGATCATCAACTCGCAGATTGTGAAGAATCTCCCGGAATCGAGATGTTAGGCCAGACATCATCCCTGTTAGTGCTCTAAGCGTGCTGGATAAACTGCCTGGAGGGCCACCAAATCCGCCAAAAGGATCGTCGTCGTCGTCTTCGTCTTCGTCATACCTTCGTGATCCCTCTTCATCTTCGTCCTCGTCATTGTCTTCGCTATCGTCATCGTCGTGGTGATCGATGGGAGGAGGAGGGGGTGGTGGTGGTCCTGGGTCTTTGTTCTCGTCGGTACCGGTCATCGGTGTATCTTGATCAACTGCGCTGTCAAGATTCCGTTTCGATCTTCGGGTGGTCAGAGTTGTACCAGATGTGGGCTCTACAGTCATCGTAAGTTCTGTGCTTCAACAGAGCCAACTTATCCACGGAATATACAAACCTGATGGAGGTCCCGTGGTCTTCTTAGAACGGCTCGATTTTCTGCTAGAAGAACCTGAGGGAATGGAGGGCTCTGCAGGATGCGCAGATCCGGGTTGGTTGTTACTAGGGTCGTTAATACATTGAATCTGAGCCATCAGCTACAAGCACTTTGCATCAAAGACTTACTCCGGGCTGTCCATATCAACAGCGGGCTTTCCCTTTCGCCGAGATCTGGATGTGATGTGATTGTTATTGTTGGTGTTCGGAGGTGGAACGGCTTCGGGGATCTTTTGTCTCTTGGACCGTCGACCTGAAGACCCAGAGGGTGGTAATGCGTCGTTGGGGCTCTTCTCGGTGGCGAGCCCTTTTCGCTTGCGTGTGGATGGAGTAGTGGAGGGTACGGCCGGGACGTCAGCAGCGGCAGGAGCAATATTGTTAGTTTGGGCTGCCTGACTCGCTGCTTGACGAGCCGAAGATCTGGTGATTCTAGAAGACATAATTGTCGTGAGCTTGACGATACATCTGCGTTAAGGCAAATAATGGGGAAGATGTGAGAGATGATGTTGACGGATGTTGCACGGAAGATGGAGGGAGGAGAAGAAGAAGAAAGAGGAAACACGAGCACGAGCCGTGGCTGAAAAAGTCAAATGCTTCAAAGACAGTGTTTGCTCTACAAAAGCCTAGGTTGTGGCCAAGGATGACAGAGCTTTGTCAGTGTAGAAGGCTATTAAACAGCTATAGCCAACTGAAAGATAGTTTTCGGGCCAACGTCAAAAAAAGTCTTGGTGGACAAAAACAGCAGTTGACTAAAGACAGGCGTGCGTGCGTGCAAGTTTCTTGGGAAGTGCGAAATGCGTTTTGCGGTTTCTTGTCTCGATGTGCGTGAATCAGCAACGTAGCAGAGCAGCCACGAGCCGAGCAGCGGCGGTGCTGGGATGACGAGGGTGTCTGTCCCGTTTGAGCGACGCAAAGAGCGGAGCGACAGGGTGAGTAACAGACAAGACGAGATGGAGACGCAAACGCAGGCGCAAGGCAGATGATACGAGGTGAAGAAATGAAAAGTGAAGTGCAGTGATATGATGTGAAGCAGGCGTAGGCCAGTGCAGTGCAGTCGAGTGACAGTAGAGGTCAAGGATGAAGATGGATGGACAACAGACGGGGGAAGGATAAAAGGGTTGACCCTACCTATGGGCTGAAGAAGCGGCGGAAGCGGGAGAGAGATTGGCAGTTGAGGTTGTCGAGGTAGAAGGAAGTCGCACTTCGTTATCACCTGCCGATGTTCGTTCTGCCATGCCCAGACGACCTACGCCATCAGGAAGGCAGCGGGCAGGCGCGGGCGCGGCGGGGTCGTTGTTTCTCTCCGAAAGTCGAGAAGGCGATGAACTGATGACGAGAGCGATAGCGGGTTATCGATTAAGGTAAGGTAGTTACGGTGTAGAGATGATGCGGTTTAAGGATACCTTTCTGTGCTGCAGATGAGGCCAGACTTGAAGTTACAGAATAAAGTCTCGGAGAGATATGCCACTCTGGAGGTGAGAATAAGATGAGAGGAGGAGAAAGGTGAGTGGTGTTTTTTGGGTTTTGGGTTTACAGATACGAGTCTTGTCTGGGGGGAGAAGAGGGAGGATGATGGCTCTTCAATTGGATGGATGTGGTGGTTGACGGACGGTCAAGTCGGGTTGACGTGTGTGAGCTGGTCGACTCCACTATCTGCGGCCCTGAGGACACTGGACACACGGCTCGAGGCGAAAAACACATGCAGCACTGAGTGTACGGAGTACGACGTAAGGTACGTGTTTGCGACAAAGCTGGAGACTTGTCATGTATTCCACGAACTCAAGGCACTGTGATTCTGTTGAGCCAGCCTTATCGACTGCAAACAAACATGCACTGTGCCGGCTCAGAGAGGGGCTGAGGGGCCTCTGTTTCCAACATGGCTGGGTGGTCTTGTGCCGTTTCTGTTCACATTACATGATGCAGTTATCATCCCTTTTAGTCATAACTGTTGTCATACATTGAATAACCACACTCATGGAGTTCCCTTGGAAACGATCTAGTACTAGAATGATCTTCCATGTAAAGATACAGTCCAAAGTGATTCAACATCACAAAACAATATTATCAAGGTGCGGCTAGAGATCCGTTCTCAGCATGTGGAGCGGCCCGCTTAGGCCCATAGTGGCGTCTATACCTTTACTCAGTAAAACCCACTGGAGAGGTCACGCTAATGAATGCGACAACCATCCATCTCTAGCCATCAACATCGGATATTGCACGGCTGAATGGGCCAAGAGAGCCTCAAGCTACTTGACTAAAATCTTCTGTAGTTTGATAGAAATCATATTCATAGCACAAAGATGAGACGGGTGTCTGACTCTGGCTCACTGAGGCTTATCATCATTCTCGGATGATTCATTATGTCGCTGTTTGGATAATTCTGAGATGCCCGTGTGACAACAAGGTACTTTGATCTTTAGATCTGGTTGTACTTGACGGGATGGAGGAACAGACTAATTAGTATTTGCATAAGATCTAAGCTTATTATGGTTTTCAGAAGAACACCTCTGGCCATAATAAGCTCCACGAGATATGCTCGAAACCAAGGTCATCTGGTGGGCGCACAACACATTACTAAGAAGAACCACAAACTGATGTCACTTATTACTACCATACGCACGCTGGTTGAATTTTTTACTGAATTGATTAGAATATCATTCGAGATTGTTCTTTGATTTTGCATCGGTTGAGCTATTCATCGCCCCACTACGGCTTCTATCTTATGGCTTCAAGCTATCCTTACCACCCTCAAACTCAGCAATATCATACTCCTCGGGATACTTATCCAGCATCTCCTTAAGCTCCTTCATCTGCGCCTTCAAATCATCAGTCAACTCTTCGTAGATATCCTCAAACATGCCCCGAATCGGGGGCTTCTTCTCCCGCTCTGCCTCACTGAACGCCTTCAATATCTCCTTGCGAAGATCACTGCGAGCCTCCTTCTCCTTGGCCTCATCCCAGATTCCTTTCGCTTCCATCCACTTTCGTAGTCGAGTAATAGGGTTGTCGCGACGCTTCCAGTCTTCAACTTCTACACGCGCACGGTAGGCGAACGAGTCATCTGATGTGCTGTGATGAGAGACACGGTAGGTCATGGCTTCAATGAGAACTGGTTTGCCACCATCTTCAAGGGCCATCTCACGTGCCTTCTTTGTAGCTTCTCTGACGGCCCAGATGTCGTTGCCATCTATTCGGATTGTATCGATACCGTAGCCGATACCACGGCTGGCGATACCATCACCACGGTATTGGTCTAGTGTAGGCGTTGAGATAGCATATCCGTTGTTTCTGCAGATGAAGATGACAGGGCACGATCGTGTTGCGGCAATGTTGAGAGCAGCGTGGAAGTCTCCTTCACTAGCCGCACCCTCGCCAAAGTATGCTGCTACCACACGAGCTTTGGAGCTGGGGTCTTGAAGCTTTTGCATCTTGAGAGCATAAGCGGCACCGGAAGCCTGGGGAAGTTGTGTCGCTAATGGAGACGAAATTGAATGCTATTCCACCGTGTTAGTTTTGGATTGATGGTTTCAGCTCGCATCGTACTTACAATATTCAGCTCTTTGCTTCCGTAATGGACAGGCATGCTGCGTCCTCGACTTGGGTCGTTTTTGTTACCAAACAACTGACTCATGAAATCCTTGGCTGTAAATCCTCGCTCCTTAAACACGCCTTGTTCTCTGTATTGACAGAACATAACATCGTCTTTGTCGAGCACGCTTGAACTTCCAATGCTGACGGCCTCCTCGCCAGCACTAACCATATAGAAGCTCAATCGACCTTGTCTTTGCGCATCAAACATAATCAGGTCCATAATGGAGATGAATACCATATCTTTGTATAGACGAATAACCTCCTCGTCGGAGATATCAGGTTTGAACGATTCATCCACCACAACTCCATGCTGGTCTACAACGCGATACGTCGATAAGGCAGGATACGACTCGGGGTCTTCGAACTTGAGAGAGCTTGTGAATGCGCTCTTCAAAGCACCAGGAAAGGAGACAAAGTTGGAATTGGGCCGTTGCGATACACTGCTGGCTGATCGGATAGCAATTGGTGTTACATGTGGTCTAGAAAGGGTGGCCCGCCGCAGGGCGACTTGACGCAGAGCTCGGGACTTCATGATGGATGTGTATGTGGGTGCTTGGGTTTCTGGGGTGTCAATTGGAATCTGGGCTATGTTTTCTTTTATTCAAATCGCTAGACGTCAATGATACGCCAGATAGATAGTAGACCGTATTACCGAGGGGTTGTTGTGTCTGAGACCGCGAGGAAGCGACGTCATCCTGAGCCGACTCCAACCCGTGGAAGCCGAGACGGCGAGATAGTAATAAGCCGTGGTTTGACGATGTTCGGCATCCTCAGCCAGTATTTGTTTCCAGGGGTGTCTTACTTATTCGGCAATTGGTTGACTTCCTTGCCAAACCTTACACCGTGCCTCCAGACATGGCCAACCATTCATCATGTCATGTTTGATGCCGGCCATAAAGCCAAACCCATGATACCTAGCCATGAGGACCCCGACTTATCCCCCACACAAAGTTCTTATCGCTCTACCCCACACTCGCGATAAACTCCAGATCTCCAGGATGGATCCAGTCCCAGCTCTAGCATCTGCCACTTTTAAATGCAGCTGTCACCAGCTGCCAGTGAATCTCAACCACAGTCAACATGTAGCAATATGCACCATGGCAACCAGTACATAGAATCACTGTCAAAACTGACCAAGCATACAGTTGAAGTAATAGAGAAACATCTTCAACCTTACAATTTCTAATCTCTGCACAACAACACCGTGAAAGGCATCGCCAGCAGTAACATCTAATCCAGCTCTTCGAAACAATTTTCGATATGTCCGCCACTCCAGCAGTAGCCATCGCAATCGTTTTCCTTACCCTCTTCGCAATTTTTGCACTCCTTGCCTGGTGGTTGAAGACCCGGGTGCGCACCTTCATTCAAACCATCTTCAAGCACCGCCAAGAAAAGAACAAGGGTAATGCTTCAACCGTTGCCAACTCTGGAGAAAGCGTCTAAAGGTGAGATGAGATATCTCTATTATCCTTCTTTCCTGCCAGTCTCTCAATTCGACATTGAGATCAATGTCAGCCACTGTGGCTACAAGGCTGGCGCGCCACGGTTTCTGACCCACCGCAAAACTCCAACTCTCAGCCTCGTATGATTTTCGAACTGACCTCAACCAGGGCTTCCCATAACCTCCGAGGCCCAACCACATTCACAATGGCCTCGCGTACAGCCCTCCGGGGTTTCTCCCGCACATTGAAACCCTTGAGATGCTCTCCTACATTCGTTCGGCCATTTTGCTCTACCAATGCCGTCCGTGGCGACAAATCAACCCCTACATCTGATCGACCTACCCACTTCGGATATGAGACCGTCACTGAAGCAGAGAAGCAGCAGCGTGTTGCTGGTGTATTCACAAGTGTCGCCGAATCCTACGATAAGATGAATGATTTCATGTCTCTGGGTATTCATCGTCTATGGAAGTGCGTTCAGTCTCTTAATTATACCGCATGGTGTAACAAACTAACATTGAAACGTAGGGACTACTTTATCTCTTCCCTCAACCCTGGTGCTACGAACCCCCCTGGTCAACCTCAGCGCATTCTCGACGTTGCTGGCGGAACCGGCGATATCGCTTTCCGACACCTTCAGCACGCCCATGAGTTCAACTGCAACCCCAATGTCTCCGTTATTATCTCCGACATCAACCCCGATATGCTAGCAGTTGGTCGCCAGCGTTCTCTTGCACTCCCTGCGTCCCACCGATCCGCCCTCTCTTTTCTCGAGGCAAACGCCGAAGTCCTGCCTTCTCAGATTGAGGATAACTCGCTCGATCTTTACACAGTTGCCTTCGGTATTCGCAACTTCTCCAACATCCCAGCTGCTTTGAAGGAAGCCCACCGGGTTTTGAAGCCTGGTGGTGTATTTGCCTGCCTTGAGTTCTCAAAGGTTGATAAGCACCCCATCTTCAACACTATCTATAAGCAGTGGTCCTTCAAGGGCATCCCTTTAATCGGTCAATTAGTGGCAGGAGACCGCGACAGCTACCAGTATCTGGTCGAAAGTATTGAGAGATTTCCCAGCCAGACCGAGTTTAGAAACATGATCAAGGATGCCGGTTTTGTCGTTGCTGGAGAAGGCTACGAGGACCTGACTGGCGGTATTGCCGCTATTCACAAGGGCATGAAGCCCGTATGAGGTGGCTAAAGATACACTTGTAATTTAGTCTGTAAAATAGTCCATCAATCACGATCAGCATCACGAATAGTCAGTCAATCAGAGTCTAGCATTGTACAATAGGAAGTTAATTCATTCCAAATCGTTCCTCAACCTACTCCCCCTAATCCAGCTTCCGTGAACGTCATCATCACATCCACGTCTCCGAAATGCTTTCCAGGGCCCAGAACGATGTTTTTTTAATTCTCTTCACAACTGAACTCCATACAGGTCAAAACTAAAGAAGCCGTACCCTCGATGTCAAGGATTTTCGACTCCGAAATCTCATTAGGTACACGATACATGAAAACGAGGCCGGTGAGATATCCTCGCTTTTCCTGTTGCTTAAGCCCCTATCAGATCAGATCAAGGCGTAACAAGCAGGTGATGCCCAAAAAAAAAGCAGGCAAAGATAATAAAAGGCGCATGGAAAGGACCAAGGCCTCATAACGGTTGTGTAGTGACACTCAAATTTTGAGTACGATATTAATCGGCGGCGGGTGTGGCGGGAGCAGCGGCAGGCGAAGAGGTGCCTGTCTCGCCCTTGAGGCCTCCTCGTCCACGTCCACCCCGTCCACGATCTCCGCCACGGCCGCGACCACCACGTCCACCGCGTCGGTTAGATTCGGAATCACTGGCTCCTCCAGCGCTGCGATATCCACTGGTGTTGGTGGCACCGCCGCGTCCACTGGCACCCCAGTTACCAGCACCACCTCGGTTGGCATATGTCTTGCCCTCACGATGTTGGAAAATCTTGACCAGAGGCTTAGATCGATCCTCCTGGGTTCTAGTCTTGACATCCTCAGGAAGTCTGGCCAAAGCAGCATCACGGTCCTCTGTCGTCTTGAACTGAACAACTTTGTTTGAGTTACCCCACTTGTCAACCTTGAGAATCTTGTTCTTATCTTCCTCGCTGAACAGATCTCGGCACTGATCCTCGGTGTTGACATTCATAATGAAAAGACCGATGATGTCCGAGGCAGGTGTCTTGGGAGCGGGAGAAGAAACACGCTCAGGGTGCGCTGAACCGTTAGCTGGAGCGGAAGCCGAAGCTGTGGCCTTCTCGGTGTCTTTGCTGGGCGGGACGGGAGCAGGACTGTTCGAGCTTGGAGCAGGTTGGGGAGTCGCCGGCTTGGGTGGGCCGGGCAGAGGAGTTGCGACAGCAGGCTTGGCAGCCTGGACTGTTGAAGGCTGTCGGCTGGTAGGAGGGGGGACACTGGACTGGGTCGAGGGAGGGGCAGGAGAAGGAATACCAGCTGGGCCAGCTGTGGTGGGAGGAATTCCGGGCTGCTGCTTGGCGCCACGATGAGAGAAGTTGAAGCCCTGAGCACGCATCTCAGTACCAATACGGCCATCCTGAATCTCTAGAACCAGGTAGCCAAAAGCCGCATCAGCAAGGTTAAAGTTCCACATATTTTTGAAGGCACTCTCGTCGACTTGTCCGAGGGAAGCCTGGCCAGCAGCCGGGCCGCCAAAGGGGTTGCCACCAGCAGCAGTGGTTGGCATCTTCTCGACGATTTGCAGGGCATTCTTCAGAAGGTTCTGTTGGGCCTCATTCTGTTGGATGGCAGGCTCCACCTCACTCTTGACAGTCTCCCAGACATCGTTAAAAGAAGCCTTGGAGGCAGCAAGCTTGCCACGGTAATGGTCGAGAGTAGGGTTGACGCTGAACTCATTGTAAGAGCTTCCATATCGGAAGTGGAGTCCGGCAGAGATAGAGAAGTCGGCCTTCAGGGTTACTGAAAGTTGGTTCAAGATACCCTCACGAGCAGGGGATGCATGTGTGATAAAGATGCGGGTTTCGGTAGGATCGTAAACTCGGTGCGCCGTGTCGACAAGCTCACCCATTTGCAGGAGAGTTGTCCACATAGTACCCTGACCACCAGCAATGGTAGTACGGCCTTCGCCATTATCAAAAAGCTTATGCATGACAACAGCACCACCAAGACCAAGTAGTCGCAACTTGACACCGCCAACCTCTAGTAGCATTGATCGAGCCTCGTCGATGATGTGCAGGTTTGGGACCTTGTACTCGCCGGTTCGGAACTTCTCTAGTACTCGGACATCTTCGCAAGCGCCCCAGACGGTATAGACGGGAACATCAAGCTTGACCTCACCGCTGATAAGGAGAGGCAGCTCCGAGAGAGGAAGCTCATTTGGCGGAAATCGGGACTTTACGGGGCCTGGTCCTCCTTGTTGAATAGCCTTCTTTACGGGCTCGGAAATCAAGGGCGAATACTGAGCAACATGCTTAAGCGTCTTCTCGGCGATTCGTTCCAGGGAAGTGTCGTCGTAGAAACCAAAATCACCGGTGTGGATGATATGGTCAGCTCGGGCTTGTTTCGCAAGATCATTGAGTGATCTCAGATTTCCTATATGGTGTTCAGTGTTCGTCCAACTGCGTCGCCCATAATCACCAACCTCGAACATCGGCAATACACAGAACTCTTAGAGGACCGGTTTGAAGGACACGGCCCTGGTTGGGCAAAAGTGGTGCAGCACCAGTGGGAGGAAGACCACCAGCACCGTTCTGAAGGTAGCCTGGGCCCGGGTTATTGTATGCTCGCGGCTGTTGGGGATGTGTTAGCTAATGTCTTCTTCAAAGTGGCCGACTGCGCAGTCGGGGTGATCGCATTTTCGTGGAAGTGCATATGAACGTGGAGTTGCGGATCTCGAAGTTGAGGCCATCTAACGGGGCGCAACGGCGGGACAACACGCGAGCGGGGAGAAGGCGGGCTTGGGAATAAGGCAACACGGAGAATGCGAGAGAGGCAGAAATAGCCATGGGCTATCTGACAAGGTGTTGCAAATAATGCGAGCTTATGCTCGCATGTGGAAAGCCGTGAACAGTGCGAGGGAGATGGGCAAATAGCGGATAATAGAAGGGGCCATGTCATGGGGAGAGCACTCACAGCAGCCATTCTATCAATCAACTGATTCTATGCGCTCGAAGTCGGTCGGAGATTCGCGTGTTCGGATAATCGCGTGGGCGGTGAGAAAGGATGCTCTGATAATGAGATAGAGCTCCCGGAAGAGGATGAATGGGTATCAAAAGAGGTGACGATGTGGAATGGAAGACAGGGAGGCAATCACGGGGAGGTGGATTTTCGTAGCTGTAGCAAGGCTACCTCACAGGTAGAGATAATTTCTAGGTGGCCCCAAGAATCGGGAGTCAAGGCTTTACCCTTTTCGGACTAGCCGCATCAGCTTCACCTCTGACGAGGTGCCTGTCCGCCTCGAGGAGTTATTTGGGCCTAGACCAGGGGAAGCTCATTCAGTGATGCTCTCTAAACGGTTAATGGTCGGCAATCGTAGAGATGACCGTTTGAGATCGAGTTCCTGTCACCGTTATGCTCTGAAAACTACTTACCCTGCACAACCCATACAACCTCAAGTCTAGGAGAACAGAAATCAATAGCAACGAGGAAGACGTCATAGTTTCTCTCATCATTGCCTTGAGATAGGCAGATTTTCTAATCCTAGTCTTGATTCCTCCTAAGTATCCCGTTTTATTTATAAGTACCGTGATCATAGCTCTCCATGCAATTCGCTGATTGTTTAAATCAAAGCTTCAGGAAGACCAAGCAATTGTTTTCTTGCGTATCCTGAGTTGTTTATGTACTGAGCCACTTAGCCAAGCCGATTCCTCACATTAACCCTTCATTATATAAGGCCATAAAGCCCGTCCTCATTTGTGGAATCCAATGGACAATCCTGCCTGACAATCAGACCCAGCCATACAATCATCTACACGAAGGTTCATACAGAGTAACAACCCTGGCTTATGTTTCAATGTCCTTTACCTGAAGCCTGAAATAGCGAGTGAGAGAAAACATTATATTCCTTGTTTATGGCCTGAGGAATAGGTGAAGCGCCAATGCGAGCTTACTATTAGCGGTTGAATGGCCTCAGGGAGCGAGAGAACTTCAGGCGTTAGACTAAAGGACCATAATCACTGGTCTAAAGGCTTGCCAATATATACTAAACCTGTCTTGGTCTTTGAATCTTTTTGTATAGAGATTGTAAGTTTTGTTGCCTCCCATAGCATCGGTATCTCGCAGTACCTAATAAGGTAATGGTGTCAGTTACACGAAATCACATTCTACCTATGTATGGGCTTAAGACTATTATCAAGCAACTTTGTGGACAATGACATACGAATATCATTAAAGTGGGCAGCTTGAGCAAGAAAAACTGTAAGTCACGAAAGTTTGGTAACGGATGTTTCGGTGCTTGATGTTCCTTTGAAGCTCCCTTCACATGAAGGAGATCTGTGATGGTGCGGAGTGATGCCTGCTTCCGAGTCCACAACCCTCCCCGCATGATTTGAGTAGGTACTCCGTATATCTATCTCCCTTCTTGCTCGATACGTAATAACTTCAGCGGGGTAGACTTGCCCTTGGAGCAATAGTGTTGGGAGTTCCAATGCAACTCTGTTTACCTTGGATTTGATACGACTTGCAAATAGACAAATTCCCTACCAATGCTGTAAAATTCTACAAAAGAAACCCGGGAACTACTACGAAACAGGAATAAATCATATGGTAGACCACATTTTCACACGAAGATACAGAAAAAGCATGGGTCTCGCCTTGGCTCTTGGATATCATAGCTTTGTGCTGATCTGAGACAAGGATAACACCCACATGAGACCGATCATGCGGTCATCAAGCACTCTATTTATTACAGGAAACAAACAACAAATGGACCATGAATTGCTCTAGAGAAACGAAACAAACTTTGAGAAGAGGATGTTGAAGTTACACAGCCATTGGACTGTAGACCAGGGTAAATTATCAATCTTGAGTTAAGCAAAAAATGTAGTAAGGCAATTATGTCTGAGTATAAATGCTGATACAGTAAAGGCCCTTTGGACATATATAGTAAGTTCGCATTCTTAAGCAACTCCTATTTTTCTTCTATTATAAGTTCATAATCATACTTGGCTTAGGCTGGCATATAATAGTAAGATTCTGGTGAGGCGCCCAGTGATTGTTGATACGGGCAGTTGACTAACCTCCACTACTATAATCAGCGTTTCCCTCCCTTCCTTGCGCATTCTGCCTAAGTATCAAGTAGCTGATTTACGTAGGCTTTACCTCTATAATACTGATTGGAAGCCTTCGTCCAGGTTACTTGAGTCTCATTCCTTTGCTATATGATCCTATTCACCCAATAGTAAAACGAATAATAGCAGGTCCAGATAATACGGAACACATGAAGCCCAACGCACATGTGCCTCTGTTTCACTGATAGATAATTATAGCTCACGCTAGAAGCTCATTACGTGAAGAATGATCCAAACCAGGACCCAACTGTGTCATTTGGTATGTGTTGAATGAAATGTTGTTCGTGTTGTCTGGAGCATACAGCCATGCCACAAGAGACATTCCTCACAGGTCAAAACGACCGCGATTATTCGGTCCTGTTACCATGGCACCCCCTCAATGATATTAGCCGCTACGTTATGTGATATTCACCATCCATCACAGCAAGTAGGTTGCCATGCGCACCGCAGACGTGACAAGACCATTCTTTCGGACATGAGAGACGAAGCCCTTTATTAATCTGGCCAAGAAGAAAATGAGCCTGTCTGTCGGTTTCATTCTGGGCAAGCAAGGATGGACCCTTTTTCAGGGCTCTTTACTCCTGGTTTTGATTCGAGGGATTGAAGGGGACATTGACCAGCCCAGCACAGACGTTCAGCGAGTTAGAAACTCAAAGCAAGGCTTCATGGCCGCATCCATAATGACTAGGCAACTTGGGTACCTGACACATGATTTATCAATCATGCACAGCTGTCTGATTAGCACGAATATCTGACAGGAAGCCATGTTGTATGTTTATTCTTAGCAATGGATCCAATATCTTCAAGATACTTTCCGCCCAGAGTTATAGTGTCCATGAATAGATGTCCATGGAATTCTGTTCCAGCAACTCACATGGGCCTGCGGCACTGAACCACCCCGACGGGCGCCAACTTTAGTGCAAGATAGCGCTGTGATACAGTGGAACAGCGCCTGATGACCCGCTGTAAGCGCCTCCACCACGTGACCTACCTTGACACGTCTCATGCCCCGGTCCAAGTACCGTCACCCTTTGATTGCATGTACCTACCCTTACCAGGGCTACCCAACTTGTATCTCGCCTTGGGCTTTGGACGAACCTCTTCTTTCTGTCTCCCTTGATCTGAGTCTTTGTCTATTTCAAAGAAACAGCCACAATCTCCTACCAGTTCCTCTACGATCATATCACCCGAAACGATTCCAATAGACGATATCACCCCCACCAAGATACGATACTGGACACTAGGAACCCTTGACGGACGACATACAGATCAGCGGCTCGTCCTTACATCCTCCCCATGCGACAACAGACTTGACGAGAACGCCGTCGCAGGAGGTGACCAAACCTCTCACCCCTTCGAGCCACAGACGTTCCGTTCCTTTGCGCCGCTAGTACCGTGGTGCACTAAGGCCCATGATAACGTAGATTCGACATTCAACATCGTTTTAATAGACAAGCCGGGATACCGCACACAGGCAATCGTGGGCGTGCAAGCCTCCGTTGAGGCCCACCCAGCCGTCGATGATGGTACGTCAATATTCACATTCACCGAATGTTTATTTCATATGGAACACGCAATCATGCGCAGTTGGAATAATTGTGCTCTTTTGTTCATATCGTCCCGGCTTTCTTAGGTTGTCGCCACCCATGCTGATCCTAGGTTATTGCATGTATAGACATCATCTCGACCCCGCGGCGATGTTGGCGGCAGTTTTGCCAGCAGACGCGGCCATTCCAGTCAACTTTCGATTTCTGATCCAAGCCATCATGTCACCGAGGCTATTGGTACCCTGTATGGCGATGAGGACGATTCAGGATCAGAAGGTGGTCGACCATTGAGTGTAAATCGTCCACTGAGCTTCATAGGCGGCCCGACACCTTACCAAGAATCGCTCCCTCGACCACCCCCAGATGATCGATTTTTGTCTGTAGACACACGAAGAGGACTTAAGCGAACCGATTCCGAATCGTCCGCCGGCGAGACATCACCTGTTAATGGCGACCCGACCAAACGCCCTCAACCACTTTCACAAGGCCAGCGAAGTAACTCATTTGAACAAGGACCAAAATCACCGTTATCCCCCACGCTTTCACTTCGCGATGTTCAAGCCGACTCGCAATTTTCTCTCACGAACATTGATAATCCTAATGACATCGCTCAGGAGTTGAGTAATTTACAGGCTCTCAGGCGGCTGTCGATGGATGTTGGAAACAACAAGGATCCTGATATGCCACCCATGTCTTTAATGGCTATGCCAACTATAGCACCAAGTGGTGACGACGATGAGAACGACCCTTCAAGACTACTCTGGGTGCCTGCTAGAGTGCATCCGGAGTTGGCTCCCGGCGAGTTCAAGTCGTTTCTTGAAAACAGGGTTCATTCGATAAGACGAAGATCTGGAGACTCTTTCCTATCTGCCGATACCGATACTAGTGAAGGCGACTCGGGAGCTGGGGGCCTAAGAAGAAAGAAGTCCATGCTGTCACGTCAAATAGACAATTCAGGAGAAGGCGGCGCTCTCGGTTACGTCGATGGTGCTGAGCGATTAGATCGAAAACGCTCACGGGGCCACAGCCATGAACTCAGCCTGGAAGAACTCGTCAAAGATCCCACGAAAGCCGTTCAGAAATTTGCTCAAGAATCTCAAGTGGCACCCTCTGGACCTGAGAGCAATGCAGACGATATGCCAATTCTGCCTGCTGCCCCAGGTATGGGACTGCGGAGGTCAACTCGAACAACATATCGCAAGGGCGGTAGTCTGCGTACTGGACCTCTGGCTCGACGGTCTGGACATAGACAACAACCTAGTGAGGATTCGAATTTTGCTCCGCTGGAAGCACCACCCGGTCACGGTCTTACACGAGTCCAGTCGGAGCCTGTGGCAGACAACTACTCACAACAACATCGCAGAGTTAAGCGATCACACAAGTTCTCTCAGGAGTCAGTGGAAGATTTCGATTCATATGATGAAACAAGGCAAGGGGCCAACAACAGCGAGCTCAAACGTGCAGAGACATTTCAAGACCAGCTACCCATCCGGTCTTCACCGAGTCTTCCAACGATTGAGACCTCAACTTACCAAGACGCTCACGATCAGCATGAACAGAAGTTTCCAAAACGGTCATCGTCCCAAAACGCAAAGACTCACCCTGTTTCTCAAAGAATGTCGGAACCCGAACCCGTGATAGAGGAAGAGCCTAGCCGCCCCAGTCGACGAAGCATTGGCCGACAGCCTGCGTCTCAGTCTTCACAACAGCAACATACCTCTCGATCATCATATCCTCAAAGCCAATCCTTGAACGATAATCTTGCGGCAAACCCTTCACTACTCCCTGGAAGCGGCTCATCGCGAACTGATAGCCTCACTTTCATACCAACACTGAACCAGGATGAGCGAAAATCCGAAAAGAAATCGAAGAAGGATCGAGACGATGACTCAAGCTCGACCAAGTCCTCCGGAAGCGCCTGGAAATGGTTCAAGAGCACAAGTGATGATAAAGAAAAGAAGAAAGAAGAGAGTAAGAAGTCCAAGACTAAATCACTCGGCGAAAGAGTTCAAGACAACGTACGGTTAGATGTTATTCAAACATCGATTGATAAAAATGCACCCAAGGGCCGTGAGAGTCTGGTCCTTGATCGTGACAATGTGGAAAGCAAGTTGCAGGAAGAACGGAAGAAGGAGAGCCACCGCAAGAGTGATTCCAAGAGGGACAAGGATGGTAGTATCTTCTCGTCCATCTTCGGTGGAAGCAAGAAGAAGGAGGAGAAAGAGCGAAATGCGAAGAAGACACAACACCTCAAGGTTCCCGAGGAGCCGGTATATAAGCCCCTAGTCCCAGATGTGGATTACCACTGGACAAGATTTCCTCTTCTCGAGGAGAGAGCGATATATCGAATGGCTCATATTAAGTTGGCCAACCCCCGTCGGCCCTTGCTCAGCCAAGTTCTACTGAGCAACTTCATGTACAGTTACCTGGCTATAGTTCAGGCGATGCATCCTCAAATGAACGTGCCCATTTCGCCGCAACAGAAACGCTTGGAGGAAGAAGCTCGACGGAAGCAACAAGAGCAGGAATACCTGGCTCAACAGCAAATGCAGGAAGAGCAAGATGCCCAAGAAGCCATTGATCAATACGACTTCGATTATCATAGGGTAAGAGATGCTCAGACAATTATGTAAACGACCTTGCTAATTCAGCTACAGGCCGCGGTACAATACGGCGAGTCTGGTAACGGAGAGGTTGATTATGTTGACGATGCTCAGATTTATGAGGATGAGCATGGCACAGATCACCACCAAGACTATGGCTACGACGATCCAGAAGGGTACGGGCCAGGATCCAAGGAATATTACCATCAGTACCATGACAATGGGAACGATCGTCGGCAGGATGGGCGAGAGGATATGTGGTAACAGGCTGAGTAGTTGTGCAAAGCTCATTCGCAGAGTTGATCATTATATATGTTAATGTTTTTATCATCACCGACTATCATTAGCTGCCGGGGCAAGTGCCTCGGACAGCGTGCAGCGTTTTCAATCAGCCCTAGCATATGGCGGAGTTCCGGAAGACGAGCGCACGAGGGCGTAACAGGCTTGCAAACAAACACTTCCAATTTCCTTTTCTCCTTTGTGAAAGAAGAATGGCCACGAGACTGGCGTGGAGACAATCTTGTGTGCGCCTTTCTCGGTCTTCCTGTTTTTTCCTGCGCTGTCAGTCTTTGCAATAATGTTTGGTGGAGTTATTTGTTGTTGGAGCACTGGGATGAGCGTTTATCTTTGAAGAAGCGACGGACTGTCTGGCATAGGAGGAGAAAATAGTTCGTTTTCCTTGGGAGACTAATACTCAAGGTGCTGGACACATATGTCTTGAACTGCTGTTGACGGTGTCGTCAACAACGATCAGGAACAGCATGAGGTATGAAGCTGTAGGATATGATCTAATAGAGATAGAACTGCTAGTATATGATGTTGGAAGTGTCCTTGAGCATGGTTAAATGTAATGCGAAGCAGTTCGTTCTGTCAACTATGCGCACCTTATTGTTTAATGATATTTCGCATCCGATTTGACACAAGAAACCTTTATACATAGTCTTCCCAACTAACGTCTTTCTCAAGTTTCCGAGAGCGTGAAGTACTTCCTTTAATGCCCGAAGCACCAGCTCCAAACGTGCCTCGTCGACGAACAGCCTGATTAATACAGGCAAATTCCGTATTACCGGGCTTTATATATATCTACTAATATTTCCTAGAATCTCTAGAGTTCATAAGCACAGCGCTAACACTATCAATTGCCTTGGACTCATAGCCTAAGCATGAGGAGGTTAGAGGGATCATGCGGCTGCTGTGCCAAGTTTAGCCATAACCGCCAATAAAGTATGTTTGATGAAATAGGACATCCCTTGATGTTGGTAGTGGACTGGGTAATCGGCTGATCAGTGATACTACAGTCACAGTGTAGATATCTTGGGTGAGGCACAGAGCCCAGTTCGGTTTTCCAGTATCGTCCCCTTGACGTAGACTGTAGTCTGGTGTTGTTAGGGCATATGAACTCACCACCATCCGTTGCAAGGGATCATTACAATAGCAGAGAGGGGCACATTTGCGGTTGATAACATTACCGTTATAATGTTCAGGACGTCGCTGGAGGGTGTACACATTTGCCTTTGCTTTTACGTCCAATCTTAGTAGGCCAGAGTTACCAGTTGATGAAGTATTGATCAGGAGGACCGAGACTGAAAGATGACGCAAGCTAGCCTACGGGAGCACTGAAGTCACAGTAGCCTGATGCATCGGTATGTCAGTTAGAGATGTCAGAATCAATATCTCATGGCTCTTGCCTGTAAGTAAGAGGTAACTAACTGTGCTGTTCTCGATCTTGGGAATTCCAACGAAGGTGAGCCTTATAGAGAGATACCAGCAGCAAAAAGGATTGTAATAGATGGCAGATAAAACAACGAGAGATACCCAAGAACTGGCGAAATGTTAGCATAACAGAACAGACTTGTTCAGAAGGCTCTGTGTCAGAAGTTTCCAGATGTGAAGTTGTGGGAGACCTGAGGCCTTCTGTCAAAGCCTCGAAACTTTGAATCTTGCAGTAAGGTTCTTAGAAGGGTATAGGTGAGATGGAGGTAGCTAGTATGGAACTAGAACTTGTCTATTCGATCCCTTGCAGAGGAAGCTTCACACTAACTTGGAAGTTTCGGGGTCATTGTATGGCACACTAACTCTGAGAAAAGACAAATCATAGGGGCACCATAAGATAAAAACTGGCACATTTTCATACGTCCAAGTGCTGACAAAACTTCATGACATGAAATGAGTAGCTTGCCCACGAATTCATTTACATGGTGATACCCACGTATTGACCATGATCAGTGGGTAAAGAAGCCAGCCGTTGCTAACATTGCGAACCATGCCATTACTGGTCGGAAGCCGAATCAGAATGGATCCTAAGTATGATCAGATACGCGCTTACAGGTTACCATCCGCAGCGGTGATCAGGGGACGGCGCTTATATGAGGCCCACAAAGCGAAGAGACGACAGCTTCAACTATGTGTCTACGTAGGACACTGACGAATGCCTCGTAATCGAACCTGAGTTCTATTCTTGTTTATGAACAAACACCTAATATGCAGCTTTGAGGCCCAGGCTGAATTCAAGGCACCTTCTTCTGTCCTGATCTTGCTATTGGTCCGGTAGTTAGACTGATGATTTCCTAAACCGGCCAGTTGAAGAAGCAAGGGTCATGAGAATGCGGATGGGAGAAGTATCGCGTTTGAGTCAAAGTCCATATCGTATACCTACCTAGTAGTGACACAGAATAAACTCAAACCGTCTCAGAGTTTCCAACATGTGGTTGAAGTTTATTCACAACGCTCCACCGTTGTGGCTCTCAGCCCAAAACGGCCCAACAGGAACAACCTTGGTATCTGTATTGTCTGTGTCATGCGATATTATGGTGTTGGCCTGTTCCGTACTCCGTATATGGAGACATACATATCATCAACACTAGGAATAATACATAGATAGTGGCGAGGGTCAAACGAACGGTTGTGGGCTCAGTCTTGTTCCCCCAATCCCAACAATTTTACTCCTGACTCCTGACTCCTGACTCCTTGGCGGCAAATGGCGTCGGTGGAGGCAAAACTGTTCCAAGAATTCGTGATGAGCGCCCTCGCTTTTGTTCGTTCAGCTAGAAAAAAGCAAGCCTAGAAAAGCATAAAAGAGTCGATCTATTTCCAAGGAGAGACATTTTCGGCATGGTAAGGAATGTTGCATTGTGCGTTGATATAATAAAGTTGCGGCTTGTAGACTATCGGCCGAGTCTAACGAACGGCACGGCTGGGTAGCAAGGTAATATTGTACATCCTGTGAATGACCAGGCGAAAAGAAGAAGAAAATGAAAGTCTCGTTGCCCGTAAATGAAGAAACACCCTTTCCAATTGCGGTCCCAATAACTCATCGTACATACAGTACAGATACCTTTGACAATCTCTTATTCGGGTGTAGGTAAGATCGAACCATGGTCCAAGCTCAAATCCTGATGGCTTGGCTGTAAGGGGTAGCGAGAAGACGACATCATTGATGGAGTCTTTGGCGTCAAAGCTCATTCTAGCACTGCTGCTGGTCCTGATGTGCTGTCTCGGCGTAGCTTGTTGTTGAGTCCGTTGAACAGACGGCCTATTGACTCCTTTCGTCCTCTTCGGGGAACTCTTTCTGTGACTAGCGAGTCGACGCGGTCCATGGCATCAATGAAGATGTGGAAGTCGACATCGTCTTCGTAGCTGAGGTTCTCATCGCGCAGGGACATGTACTCCAGCTCGTGATGGCTCAGAGTACTCTCATTTGATGCTGTTGATGAGGTTCTTCTCGATTTGATAGGGCTGCTGGCTGCACTGTTGGTCTGACTGGACATGATTGGTCGAAGGAGTGAAGTAAGAAAATGTGTTTCAGATTGATTGTGTATGTAGATGGCTCAGAAACAACAGTGAATTGAAGATTAATAGTGGTATGAAGATTGAGTATGAAAGAAGGAAGTTAATTGAGCAGGGGGGAGAGCTCTAGGTATATAAATTATACTTCGTTATACTTTTTATGGGGAGGGGGGACGGAATAATAGACTAGAATACGAATCTATCGAGGAGCCGCATATAATATGATGAAAGCTGACATGTCGTGCTTCCTTTGGGAGCGCAATGGCAAATCAGTCTAAGATTGTCAGCTTCGCTTCCTAAAGTAGTGCCAATCAGTTCCTTGCCCGCACCCAGGGGACCGTGACGGGCTCCCGGACCACATGTAACGCTATCAACAAGCGCATTCCTCGGCACTGTCAGTTATCAGCCAGCGGTGTACACCACCTAGACCACCCATTTCCACACGTTGGGCGATGCTGTCAAGTTAGCGCCTTGCGTGCGTATCTGTTAACTTATGACACTACGGATGACGACTGCACCACCAAAATAGATGGGCGGATATACAAGTACGGGTTGGATTGGATGGATGCTAAAACCAGGTGATATTTCTAACAAATGACATTGGATCTTATACAGCTTGGGGTGAACATGGACCCTTTTACTTCTTCGGCTCCTCCTTCTTCTCCTCAGGCTTGGGCGTTGGCAGCTTGAAAGACTCGGGTGTGCGGTCCTGTCCGGCTCCAACGGGCTCCCACGCACTGGAACCACCCTCAAAGTTACGGAAGGCCTGGGTGAGCTCCAGAGGCTCGGTGACGATACGCTTCTTCTCCTCATCGTATCGGATCTCAGTGTAACCAGTCAGGGGGAAGTCCTTTCGCAGAGGGTGACCCTCGAAACCATAATCCGTCATGATTCGTCGGAGATCGGGGTGACCGGCAAAGAAGACACCGAAAAGGTCGTACACCTCTCGTTCGTACCAGTTGGCACCATCAAAAAGTCCGGTAACACTGGGAACAGGAGAAGCCTCATCGGCGTAGGTCTTGACACGGATTCGAGAGTTGTGACGGACCGAAAGAAGGTTGTAGACGATTTCGAAACGGTTCTCGCGCGTGGGGTAATCCGCAGCAGTGATGGTGCTAACCTGGGTGAACTCAGCGGCAGTGTTGTCTGTCATATTTTAGCAGTTGCCTCGTGATCAATTGATGTGTTACGGACATTTCAAGAAGCTGAAGACAGGGTAGACACCCGAAGGGGAGATATAGATGGTGAGTTCGTCCTTCCAGACGGAGAACTGCTGGATGTACTTGGGCAGAACACCCATCAACCAGGCACCATAACGGTGCATGTTGTCGGACTTGCTCTGGTATTTATCGGCAGGGTTGACGATCGGGACCTTCAGGACGCTGGGGTGATCTCGAGGGGCCTTTCGCAGGTTGGGAGACTCCTTCGGCATTGCGACATATTGACGGGCAGTGCTGGACAAGCAACGGATTGCTTGCTCGTTACGGAGCTGGACGGAGGGCTTCGCGGGTCGTAGAGCTGAGGCCAATGCCCTGCTTCGAGAAATGCTTGTCGCCATGGCCGGTTGTGTGACGATTCGAGGCCAATTGGCGATGCAAGATGTCGTCGAGACGAAATACCTTACGGTGTTGGTAATGATGCCGCAAGCATTGGCTCGAGAATCTTAGCGGCAGAAGCGTGAATGAGATTTCCCGTACTTGAGCCGACAATAACGCTATACTTTGCCTCCGGTGCTTCTCCCCCAGAGAGCTAGGTACCCCGCTATTTTACGTGTCCTTTGTCGACCTTCAATGACGAGGATGCCTACACGTGATTCGAGCTGGAAAGCTAGACCGAGAATAGCTTAGCTGTATTTTCCATCTTTCACTTTCCCGCAGCCTTGATGCATACCAAACACAGTTCCTCTCCTTGTACTCACATATCCATTTCCGCCCATCGCATCTCAAACTTACTATTTCTTGCCTTTCACCTTAATTATAACTTCTCACAATGGCGCCACAAGATTCATTCATAGAAGATGAGGAGGATACCTGGTATGATTCACCGCCCGCCTGGGGGTGGCGCTTGTAGCGCACTGCTCCTTGGGTAATGTTTGGTACCCAAAGCTGACCTCTTGATAGCCCCCTCTGCATCGAAGAGTTTGATCTTTCGGATAGGAATTTCAGACCTTGTCCTTGTGGATACCAGGTATGACAAGAACAACACTTGACAGTCAAGCTTGACCTTTCGGCCACGTTTGCTAACTTTGAGGCTGCAGGTGTGCCAGTTTTGTTTTAACAACATCAAGAATAATATGAACGGCCTTTGCCCCGCTTGCCGACGACCTTACGACGAAAAAACTATACAGTGGAAAGTTGTTACGCAAGAGGAGTATGATGAACCCCCTGCCACCATGGTGCTATGCTGACCAACCCCCAAGAGTCGCCGAGTTTCGGGCCAATATTCAAAAGAACCAAAAGAAGCGAGCTCTGGATCAACGACAAAAAGAACTACAGAAACGCGAAGCCGAAAAGGAAAACCGTAAAAATCTGATCGGCGTTCGTGTTGTCCAAAAGAACTTGGTCTATATCACGGGTCTTGCACCGACAGTTCGAGAGGACGAACTTCTCAAGACGCTACGAAAGCCCGAGTTCTTCGGCCAGTACGGAAACATCCAGAAGATATCCATTAGTAACCGAAAGAGCTCTGATGGCCAACATCAGTCGCTCGGCATTTACGTGACCTTCGAACGTCCGGAAGAAGCGACGCGGTGCATCCAAGCTGTGCATGGATCCCACAACGGTGATCGAGTACTAAAGGCGCAGCACGGCACGACAAAATACTGTTCAGCTTGGTTAAAGAACGAAAAATGCGGCAATCCTGGTTGCATGTTCTTGCATGAACAAGGCGATGAGGAGGACAGTTACTCACGACAGGACTTGTCCTCTATGAACAGTATAGGGTCTCAACGGCCTCTCCCCGGAGGCAGTTCGCGGTCGGCTTCCCGACAACAGGTTTCTCATCCTACGCCGCCCCCCGTCGTATCCCATCCGATGACGCGCTCCATTAGTAAAGAAGGTTCTGAGAATGGTGCCGATGGATCAGCTTTACCTTCCTCGGCCAACTGGGCACGCAACCCACAGCGAAGTCGTAGAGGCAGCCTTGCTACTAGTGGTGCTGCTTCAAGCCCTGCTATTTCAACAGCTCAGCCTGTCACCGCAGAGCCTGTGCCAGAAGAAGCGGTCGAAGAGGAAGATGAGGATGAGTTGGAGGAAGAGGAACCTCAGCAACCGGAGCCAGTTGCTGGACCGTCATCATCAAGGACCCGGGAGCCTGAATCACCCGCGCCAACTCAAGAGTCGCCTGATACATGGCTTAAGGAGATCTACAAGACGCTGCAAAGTTGTCCTATGCCTATCTTTCCTGATTTTGACGAAGACCAATATCCACCTATGTTTGATCCTCGCGGTGGTGAGAAGCGCCGGGCTATGCGAGAGGAGGAGGATTCACGTTTGACCGGAGAACAGGAAGAGCAACCTGAGGTTCGTGAGCCATCGGAAGGAGAACCTGAGACTGGTGGCAGCCTTGCTCTTGGAGGAGAGCCTGAAGACCGTGATACTTCTAGCGACAACCGAGGCTTCGATCGCCGACCTAGTACTCAGCCTCCTATTCAGCGACTTTCTACTGACGGACTCTTTGGACCTTCTCTCACCGGAGCTTCACCCTTTGGCCAGAGCTCGGGGAACCCTGGCTCGCGGTCTATGACACCGCAGCAGTTGTATCTTCGATCTCAGGGCGGATTTGGCGATGCCCCTCCTGGCATAACCAGCCAAAGCAATGCTTTCCAGAATCAGGGACAAAGCCAAGGTCAAGGCCACAACCGTCAATCCTCTCGATTTAGCTTTGCCAACGACAACGCGAGCTCTTCTACCAACGTCAAGGTCGCAGCCAACCCGCGTATCATGGCCCAGCAATCCTCTATGATGCCCAACACGTTTCCATCGCAGAGCAGCAACCAGTTTTACGGTGCCTCCATGCCTGGACCTCCTCCTGGTCTCAAGTCAACCGGCACTCCCCCTAGCATGTTCGGCCAGTTTGGTGGACAGGGCTTTGGCGCCCCCAAGGACAATTCGAGTGAGCTTCTTCAGAGTTTAATCGGCCGCGGTCGGGCTGGTAACAACCAGTCCCACGACGTGGGAAAGCGTGAGTTTATGATTTCTTCTTATTCAAACCAGTACCCACCATCCTCTACCTCCACCCCAGCTCCTTCTTCCGGGCTCCTGCCGCCTCTCTATGGTAATACACCTGGAGGGTACCAAGACATGGGCTCTAAGCAGAAGAAGAAGGGAAAGAAGCACAGACATGCTAACACTTCCTCCTCCGGGGGGAGTGGCTTAGTAGATCTTGCAGACCCGAGTATCTTGCAGGCGCGAATGCAGCACCAGTCTCAAGGCAGCGCCGGAGTCGGACAGGGCTTGTTTGGCGGTCAGAGTCAAGGTGGGTACAGTCACAACATGATGTATAATGCGGGCTATGGAAGGTGGTAGTTTTGATGTTTCTCGGAGTTGTTGCAGTCTGGGAGGGTCATGTTTGGTATCCTCTCATCGGTATCGGCTTTTTCTTCTTCTTCATGCTCAAAGGGGGGGCGTTCTTCGGACATCAGGGTCAGGGCGAGAAAAGTTGCCTTTCATCGTCCTCGGGGGACACGAGTTTCAAGCGCATCTTGATTCAGCAACATTTGCGTGATTAATGCTGCTCTGGGAGGTCAGCTTTTGCATCAGGCGTCATCTATGTTTTATTGGGGAAAACGGAGGACGACGAGAGAATATCTCAAGTCTCCTTCCTCCGACTTTTACCGGTCTATGGATGACCGCGCATGGGGGTTCACGTCAGGCAAGCCATCATCGTCTTCCACAAGCCCCCTATGTATGTTAACAAATGTCGATTTCATCCGCCTAGGTTTGGCGGTATCCTTGGTCAGAAATAGCAATACCCTCTATTCTCTCCAAATCGCCTGTTCTTCTCGTTGTCCCCCGTGGAAGACGATGTCGGTCGCCGTAGCATGACCCTGTCCCCAAAGTCTTGTATATAAATGGGGTGTTGCTCTCGTAGCGTAGTCTTGTGTTTTGCTTTACATTCAGACTGAGTGACTGAACCTGTGCTAACAAGCGTTCAGATGATGAGCTCCCATCCCTGGACGAGGCTACGAATTCTGTCGACGCTCTAGTTTCTGACGACCCTATACTGCCACCAATTGGTCTGGAAGGTCGCACATCTGTGCCCCCGGGCTTATCGTTACCCCCAGGACTACCAGCCAACATATCGAGACCTCCATCTACTCAAGGTCATGCAAAACTCACCAACATTGTGCCGGCGTTGCCTAGAATGCCACCCCCTGGACTCTCACAAGGTTCTCTAACGCCTGACCAGTCGCCTGCAAAGCTAAAGCCAGCGACACCTGTCTCGGAAGCAAAGAAAAACATCAAGTCTCTGGCGGCCGAAAGCGGACTCTCGCGAGAAATCACGACACAATCGCAACCGAAGCCTACAAAGGCAAGTTTCTTACAGGACGAGGACTTTCCGGCTTTGGATGCATCGAAGAACAAGAGTCGACCCGCAACGCCCACGCCCAAGGCTACGCCAAAGGCCAAACGTCATGCTGAGAGGATTGTGGACAGAATGATGGCCAAGGCCGGAGCCAGCCTAGAGAGCACGGCCCAGGAAACCAAAGCGGAGGAGGCCAAGGTTCAAGAGACCAAAGCTCAAGAAGTCAAGGCAAAGGAGACCAAGGCCCAAGAAGCGAAACCTGCATCATCGTCCCAGGCAGCAGACAAGAAGCCCATTGCTGTCAACACTCAGGTTGGAAAGAATGTGGCTGTGAAGACCAGTGAACTATCTGCAACAACTGAGAAGTCAACAGCAGAGACCTCCGCTGCCTTTCCTCCCTTGCCTACACCCTCGTCTACCGCAATTGCATCCCCTGTCACACGCACAGCACCAAAGACGCTTCGTGTCATTGCAACTCCCAAGGCTGAGGCACCCCCTCCTGCTTCTCCTGCCTTGACCATGGCATCGGTTGCGTTGTCAGGCACTTCCAGAGCCGTTTCCGGTAGTTACAGGCCAGACACACCCGCCAGCGAGATGATTAGTGACAACGCCTCGGTGGTGTCTGCCTCTGTGACCCATTCTCGGGCAAGCTCGCCACCCCCCAGCAGAATTGGGTCTGCTGCGGTAAGAACCACAACCAAGAGTCAACAGCGAAAGCAACGAAAAGATGTTTTGAAGCAAGAAACAAAGTTGATCGCTGAGGCTCCCATTGCAGAGGCAGAGGTGCATGCTCCTATCATGGGACGCAAGAAGAAACAGAAGAAGGAAAAGCCTGTCAAGGCGACCCAACCAGATGCTTCTACTATCCCTGAGACTCCCGCAGATGAGCCATCCCAGCCACCATCCCAACAAGAGCCCGTCAAGGAGCCCGAAAGAGAGGCAGAAGAGAAGCCTGCCAAGAGCAAGACTTCCCAAAAGAAGTCAATCAAATCCAAGGGCAAAACAAAGGAGGTAGAGACTCAACCGACTCCTCCTCCTCCAGCGTCTCCTAAGGAGTCTACCCCTGATGCTCAGGAGCCACCTGCAAGACCACAGCCTGATCCGGCCTCGGTCTTTTCTGAGATTAAGAACACTCTCTGGGCTTCGAGTGTAGATAAACTCCAACTGTTTAAGCCCATCGCCAACGGCTCATCTCGCACCGACTACAGTGCTGCTAAGAACAACGCCAACAAGGCTGAGCATTGTAAGGACTGCTCTTGCAAATGTGGAGAAATTCAAGATGAGGATCTTGCAGCGCTGCGCGCAGGGAAGCCTGTCCGAAAGCAATTCCACGTTGATGGCAGCCGCATGCTCATTACCCCCAATGGTGACTGCATACGTGGTCTGACCCCTGAGGAAGAGGACGCTTTTCTGGAACTTCAAGCTGCCATTGCCAACACGGCAGAGAACCCCGGATCGTTCATTGCCCCTAGACATCAGCCTGGTAGTGGGGCATTCTCTCTTATTAAGGGCCGAGCTGTTCCCAATGGACGTCCCAACATCTTCCCCGCCACTGCCCAGCTCCAGTCTCAAGACCCCATCGGAAAGCTTCAGCGAGAGGACGCGCTTAGCTACATCAACCAGTACGTTCTACCACGCCTCAACCTAGGTGCTACGAACATGGGATTTCCTAAGGGAGCATCCCCTACCAAGGATGCGGCTGCTGCGAGTCTCAACTCTCTCGCACCCTACTTCTATGGTCCCGATGCTGCCGCCGGTGTGGGTATCTACAGCCCTCCTGATGGAGCACGGGCGATGCAGGACTTCAGCTCAGCTGGAATGTCGAGTGAAGAGCGTGGAAAGAACTTCGGCATGGGTGTTGGTGGAATGCCCCTGATGAGCGTCGAAGATGCAGAGGGTGCCCTTGCGGCTGCTCGACGAGAGACTGAGAAGTTGGAGAAGGGATTGAACCAGGTAATCAAGCGCAACAGACGACTTGTCCTTGGAGGAAACAACTAAAAAACAAAAAACGCCACATCGCATTGTAACAACACACTGTATTATGACCAGAGGAGTTGGGGACCTTCAATGGATGACCTATATGATGTTATGAAGCAAAAGTATGCCGCAAATGACGGATGGCTTTGTATGATAATCGATAGGATCAGTGTTAGACCAGTGTAGCTAGGAATTATAAGGATATGAAGAATCAGTATAAAAAATGGAATTACGGGGCACTGAGTCCTGAACAGGGTGATTCGTCAAACTAGATAGCAACATATGAGAGCCATACGTGAATATTTCTCGAAAGCCCTTGACAATCTTGATTATGTCCTATTTATCAACACATGAACAAGTGCTAACGTACGTATGTAAATATTTAAGAACCAGCAACCTAGTTGGGTATCAAACATCTTCCTTCTCTCCATCTTTCTTCCTATGATATGTATCATCTGGTGACCGTCGACGATCTGCCCCAAGAGCCCTCCTTGCATCAGCCGTGACCTGTTTCTTCCCCTCGACAGATAAAGACTCCCGAAGTCTCTCAAGGAGTCTATCCAAAATCCACTCGGTCTCTTCTTGACTTCCCACGAGTGGACTCCGATTTCCTACCCACGACCAAGCCGTTGTATCGTCAGAGACCACGTCCTTTTCAACACCTTCAGCAGTCTCATTGGTTTTCCTGCGACGAGGGTGGTGGTGATGATGATGCCGACTGCTTGGCTGTGCTTTTCCATGTGTTTCGGCATTGCTTTCATCCTCACCAATGAGCTTAAGATACCATGCCCACTGCTCAAAGGAGTATTTGTGTGGCTTTGATGACTTGAGGTGGTTCATCAGGACTTGGATTTCTGAGATGAGGAGGAAGTGGAAGTTTGTTCCCGTTGGCAACTCCTCGTGGGCGTCTCGGAGGCGAGATAGAGAACGACGAACTCGAGCTGTAAAGGTTGAATTATTCCGTTCTTGGCCTGGTCGCGGATCTGCTGGGTCGTCATCTTCTCCAGTTTCTGAGCGTCTGGGTCGTCCCCGGGCGTGTTCGTCAAGCTTGTCTTCTTCCTTCTTGGTCATCGAGTCTGAAGTATCAGTGCTTGCATTCTTCGAAGCTGGTTTCTTTTCCCGGTTTAGGGGCGGTGGCTCTGTGTAATCAGCATACATCAGACCAAAGGTACATCTATTGATGATGTATTTGAGATCGCTCTTGAAGTTGTCCTCTCCTGGGAGAATAGTGACATTTCCAAGACGAAGCGTTCCATCACGGATCAGTTTGACAACGGTATCTCCAGCATTTGAGATAAGGACTGTCATGGTGGGCAACGCAAGCAAAGACCAAAAGACAAAAAAGGACTTTCCAGCGTTCGAAATAGGAGTCACGTCGCCGTATCCGATTGTTGTGAGACTGACGAAGCAGAAGTAGAAGCCATCAAAGTATTTCCAACCTTGATAGTCTTCTTCGCACTTGACAAAGATATAGGCGCCCAAGAGCCACAGAATAAGCCATACGCCGGTTGAGATACCCATGGCGACCCAACGACGACGATATGATGTTTGGGCTTGGATCTTACGCATGAGATCGAATTCTGCCTTTCGACGCTCATATTCTGTTGCCGGTAGCTGCTTGTTTGATTGCCCACCCTGGGAAACCATAGAGTCTTGTCGTCGTGGCTCTCGAATCGGCTCGAGCACCTCATCCTGGCCTTTCTTGGTCATGGTTCGGACAATACGTCGGCGTTTCTTCTCTTCCATTCTGGCATCGACTTGTTTCTTGCCTCGCTCGAGGACAAGACTGCGGATAGAACCGATGACCAAACCGAGGCTAATGACACCGACCAGAGCATATGGCATCATGAGAGCTCGTCCCAGATTCGTTTGAGCTGTGAAATCACCAAAACCAACCGTAAACAGAGTTACATCTGCCCAGTATACGGTGTCGAGATAGTCCCAGTCTTCGATATTGGAAAACACAACGGCCCCGACTAGTAAGTACAAGAGAAACATGATGGTTTGCAACATGAGAGTCCGTTGGCTGGGCGTCAAGTTGAAGTCGTTGGGATAATGGCCAACCGATGCTCCATAGAATGTTATCACCATTAGAGAAGCATCGACAAAGTAGAGAATGGCGGCCCAAATTCCGTAGTAAAAGGCTTGAGACCATATGAGCTCATTCTTAGGGTGGTCAAAGCCTTCATAGAGCGGTCCAGAGGCAGTAGCTAGAAGTGCGATGAGCAGAATAGCAGAGATGTACCATCCGATGATAGTGAGTGGCTGAGCAATAGTAAAACGTACACGGCGTGTCATGTTTAGTAGGAGGAATATATTTGATATGATGGCCATGCCGAGCTGGATAGCGTTTATGACGGTGAGCCATATTGGGTCAGCGACAAAATCTGCCTCCTTGAGAGGCTGACTGGGAATGTAGTGCTGTCTCCATGGGCGTACGAGAGCGCAGATACTGAAGGCTGAAGCAACTGGACCGAGAGTGCCGGCGATCATGGGGAATGCTGAGGAAGCAAACCACCAGCGACTGAATAGTCAGAGATGAATATAGCGTGTTGGAGGCGAAGCTTACTTTGGAGCCAGATGAGCATCATCGTTTCCTATGCGTCTCTTATGAGAGACAGACTCTTCAATAATGTCAATCTCCTGTTGGATATTATCTCCGAGATCCCCGTCGTCCATGAGGATATCTCAAGCCTATGGCGATCCAAAATCAAGGCTAGAGTCGGTAACAAGGTAGCATATCCTAGATAAGATAATGGCAGTCTGCAGTGTAAGTCAAGACTGATAGACTTCTTGGCAAAAGGAAGGGATCCATATCGGTTTAAGGAGGATATTCAAAAGAAAGAATTCTTGGCGTGGGGATAAACATGCACATGCCCGTTGGAATGACGTCGGGCTAGATCAGAGCTTTTAACTAGTTGGAGGGAAACAAACGGGTTTTGATCACGAGCTAAACCAACTTTACGAGGGTTGCATGGCCTGTCAGAGACAAGGGATATCATTCCTCGGGGGTTGGGTTGGTGGTGATCTAGCGGCTACAGCGGCTCAAATCAGGGGAATTAAGGCAGGATCTAAGGGAAAAGACGGCGTCTGACTGCGTTAGTGGTTACTCAAGGTTTATCGATTCGATCATTGTTCCCCAACGTTAGTGAGTTTGTTCGTGCTATTCAACTCCTCAACGATAAATGTTAGTTATTACCGGATCGTCATTTGTGGGGTGAGTATTGTCTGGCCAATGATATTAAAGAATCATGCAACGTTCAAATTCCACTTTCCAGCCAAAACAAGCCCTTCCTCATCTCATGCATTATTCAAGGGTTCTTGATATTGGTCTTTCGACGGAACATTTTGTGCTTCTCTTTAATTGATGCTTCTACTTTGATTCCAGCCTCATGAAATTCGGGGTTCATTAGTTGAATTGGTGTATTACCCGCAAAACAATCGACCTTTGAAACCTCGCGTCTTCTCATCTTCACCCATCACAGAGCGTGTAAGTCAATCAAAACAGTTGTATCTCGGCCTCCATTGACTAATCTTCTTGTTGAAGTTTTAGAACAAAAACAGTCATCCCTTACCGTATGGATTGGTAATGCTGTAGCAGCATGCAAAGATGCCTCCATTTCCAAGCCCTTCATCGTGCTACTCGTAGTCGACTCACCAGTCCTCTCCGAAGACCATGGCAGCGACTCTATAGCATCCGGAGCCATCACCGTGTTCAAGTGCGATGTGGTTCAGCTGGCTATGTGAGCATTGAGTAAGCCATCACCTTATACTCACAAACCCATTACTAATGCTTCATAATAGCCTCATCAACATTACCGAGCAGCCAGACTCTCCACTCTTCATTCAGCTCCCAGCTTCACCCGTGGATGGTAATCAACCTCCTCATATCCCTAAATTTCTCCAAGGGAAGCCACTTGCCAGCATCAACTATCGTTGGAACTCCTTTGACGACGAGTCGAGCGAAACTGCTCCAGTCGACGATGTCTGGCCAACGCCAATCCACGATACCTTCTTCGCCTATCAGTGGATAGTCGAAAATCTTGCTCCCAAAGGTCTCAAGAGGCGTGGTATCTATGTCTATGGCTCCCATCTAGGCGCAAGTCTCGCCTCATCTCTGGCACTCTCGGAATCACGACCGCACAAACCATTTGCAGTCCGGGGTTTGGTGGCATATAACGGAATCTACAATTGGACCATGTTTTTCCCGGACCATCCAGCAAATCAACTCGGAAAGTATGCAAATAACAGAACCAACTACTACAGGCCTCGAGAGGGAACATACGTGCACTACCTTCAGCAGAACCTACCAATATTCTTCCAGTCAACGGTCGACATGTTCGATGTTTTCGCCAGCCCAAGCCTCTTCTTCCACAATCCAGGAGTAAAAGTTCCCTCGTCTTACCACCTGTCGGAAGAAGAGTCTGCAGCCATCGAAGTCCTGACCAACCCGAATGCCGAGTTCAATATGAAGGAAAAGACACCACGTATGTCGAGGCTGGTGTTTCCGCCCCGCAAATCGACGCTCAAGATCCCCGAGACACTTCTGCTGTACGACACACTTCCTGCGTCGACAGCGACGAACAGATCGGGTCGGCCATTTAGCGGGAAACAGTGGGGAAACAGCTTAGAGCTGCAAGCGCGTGAACTGGGCGAGATGATGCAGCGAAGTATCCAGATGGTCGAGCTGCAGGAGAGAGGATACTGGGATGCGGATGTTTCGATGTGGGAGAATGAGCCACGGCGACGGGTCAAAATGGAACATGCTGGGGAAGAGTCGGAGGATATGGTGATGGATGAAAAGGGAGAGAAGGTCGTGGAAGAGTGGTTGACAGAGAGATTATCACCATAAAATCGATCTCATGATCATGTAGGTAGCAATACATAAACATGTACAGTACATGCAATACATGCAGCAATAGCTCGAATGTTGGTTGATAAAGAGTTGACCTATTTTGGGGTAGCACAGCGCTAAAGCAGCGACGGAGCATTGAGAAAGCTTGTCTGGTGGGGTATTATGCGATTGGATCCCTTGATAACATCGAGCGAGACGTATCTCTTTGTGTCGTTCGAGTCTAGAACGAGTGGCTGGAGTACTTTATCAGCCAAGTTTGAGAAGCTGACTCGAGGAGATGTACAAGGAAGTACCTGATTAACAAGGAAATACAGTCAATCACGGTAGACAGTATTCGTCAACTTCAAAGGTACAGTACCTGTCACTGATAGTGATTGACTCACTAAATGACAAGTGGACCAGCGGCTAATCAATGCACGCTGTCGTCAGGGCGGTCTCGTTTTCAATATTAGCGTCCAGGGTCACAAGGCCTGACATGTCTCCCTCCCGTCTTCTTCTGGACCCTTGACATTTTCCCTACAGTGTCAGTTTCACCTCTGATAAAATTCCACAATAGAAATCGCAGAATCAACAAGAATGCAAGATTATAAGGATTACAAGTATCCTCCCCCTGGGTAATTCACTCCTAAGTACCAGGGTTAATCTGCCGATAATCAAGATCAAGTTATTATTGCCTGCCCCGTAAATATAGACACTAAATTATCCGGTGGATCCTCTGTCACCACCCCTGGAAATGCTTGTTTTTCAGTGGCTGCCTCAGATTCCAGTTCCAGTTCCAGTTGGAATCCTTGGATGTGCAAGGATGCTTCAGTTGAGATTAGGTTGGCTTGCATCCAATGTCACCCACTACCGTTACCGCTGCCTCTGCTCTGCCTCTGCCTGTGTCTGTGTCTGTACAGTCATGTACTTACTGTACATGACTTACGAACTGGTCATGGCTGAGCCGTTTCATCTCCCGTCTGCCCGCCGCTATTCTTATCCTTATCCTTAACCTTCCTTCACCTTCTAACTAGATACCTACCTTTCTACCCTTTGTCTCGACAAGACACATCACTTCCCCAAGCTTCATCTGGTACGTCTTCTCTCGATTCCTGCTTCGTGTGGATTTTATCGTCCTGTTCTGTCTCAGTCATCTTCAGACGTGCAAATCTAATAGCTTCCCCAGCTCAAGGAAGCATAAGCGATAGAATCAAGCTGACCATCACTTGTCATCAGAAATCCTATATCAAACACCATGCCTGGAATTCGTATGTCACAACCCGACAACATCCTCAGAACCCATTCTAACAAGCCCCTCAACAGCTCTGCACGCCCTTGACAACCTCAAGGCCAAGCTCAAGGCTGCCTTCAAGAAGAAGGATAACAAGGAGGAAGCCAAACCCGCCGACCCCAAGCCTACCGAGACAAAGCCTGCCGATACCACAGCTGCCACCGAGCCTACCAAGACCGAGGCTGCTCCTCCTGCTCCCGCCAGTACGTTTCTGCCTATGCGATCTGTTGAAAATCATGTTACTGACTGTCGTGTGCCACAGCTGAGCCAGCTCCTGCAGCTGAACCCGCAGCCCCTGCTTCCGAACCAGCCAAGGAAGAGGCCAAGCCCGCAACTGAGGTCAAGCCTGAGGCTCCCGCTGCTGCTGTTGCTGAGCCAGCCAAGACCGAGGAGCCTGTCGCTGGTATGTCGCAATGAACCCGATATCCATGATCAAGAACTTGAACTAATGATTGAAAGCTCCTGCGACTGAACCCGCCAAGCCCGACGCTGCTCCGGCCACCGAAGCTCCCGCTCCCGCTCCCGAGCCTGCCAAGACCGAGCCCGCCCCGGCTGCTGCCCCTGCTGCCGCAACTGCTCCTGTCGCCGAGACTCCAGCTCCCGCCCCTGCTGCTGCTGAGACTACACCTGCTGCCCCTGCTGAGGCTCCTAAGGAGGAAGAGAAGAAGGATACTGCTCCCGCTCCCGCCCCTGCCCCTGTGGCCTCTGCTTAAGTGCGACTCGAACAAGCTTCCCTTCTCTCGAAGTAAGATCTCGATGAGAATGGGAAGACGTTGATCGGTTAGAGTACCAAGAATGTGCGTTCGTAATTGTCTTATAGGCACGAGTCTTTTAGTTGCATGACAGGCTCGCTGTCGATATCTGTTCGGTTTTCTCCTAGCAGTTGGCTGGATACCCAGAGAGAAAAGTGTCGCAATGTTTTGTTTCAAATATATACCCGCTTCCTATATCTAGATACTTCCCTCCCTCCAGTTCCACATTGTGCTCTTATAAGATAGATTGCAAATTGAAAGGACTATCATGAGGTGTGTGATATTTCCCATAGTCTAAATTCATAATCGTATAATTGAATGGCTGGAATCTCATGGAATTCTATGGGACGAATGCGCAAATGAATATCTATGTCCGGTCCTTGACTCCCTAATATGCCAAAATTCCCAGATGTTGGTATATATACCTTCTATGAATCCCTAGCCCATGGTGCTTTGGTAACAGTGATTTGTGCGCTCGTGGATTCGCTTGTAGGTGCAGCACCTCGAGGTGGCCTAGCAAGTGACCCTGAACTGGGCCCTGGTGGTGGCATTCGAGTATAGGGAATGCCGGCTGACGGTGGAACTGGCATTCTGGCAGCTTGAGCCCACGGCGCAGTGGTTCCGGGTCCTGAAGGTACTGGTGCTGCTGTGGTTGGCTGGTTCGCCATATGAACGCTTTGTGTTGGAGTCGCAGCATCTGGATCAGCGTCCCAAGAGAAGAGGGAACCGAACGGGAAGTGCTGGACAACTGGGAACTTGGACAAAACTTCGGCGTTGAACATCTTGATCATTCCCTTGTTGATCTTGCCCCAACCGTCTCGGATACCAGAGATATCAAAGAGAATGGGACTGTGTTCCCAGAACGGCCCCTTCTTGACGTCGTTGATGAAACCAATGGCAGAAAAGTACATATTGACTTGTCGCTGGTCCTCCACAACAGCGGCTTTGGTAACGTCGCTAGGTTTTGGCGCACCTTTGACAGATCCCTCCAGGGGCATTGGTTCGTCATCGTTTATAGGTCGTGTGAGTTGCGCAGAGCCGAATACGTAGGGCATGAAGGAATGATCGTCGAGGCCCCAGACGCCGTGTGAGCCAGCGGGTTCAAGAGTGTAGGTTAGGATGAGTTTCCTCACCACGTTGAGATATCTGAGAGTGTTAGGAGGATCCGTTCAGTGCATGTGAAGGCAACATACGGTTCGATAACCTTAAGGACAATCTCGCGCTCGATCTCGCCTCCTTGTTGTCCATCTTTGAAGTATCCCAGCTTCCATAGACAACCGAGAAACGCTATAAAGCTGAGCTCATGCCCAGTCCCATAGTCTAGTCTTTGAACGCTGCCGAAACCACCAAGCAGGTAGCTAGAGACTTCTTCTTTCGCCTTCCCATCGCCAATTTTGAGAGTTTCGCCTAGAAGCCCTTCTCCCAACAGCTCGTCCAAATGCTCCTCAAAGATAGCATACCACTTTCGGAAGCTAACATTTCCAAATCGCCGAGGACCGGGGTCGGGTGGTGCTTGGTCGATGAAGCCTTCAACCTTTGCCAAAAGGTTCTGTAGAGCTTGGACGGACGGCGATGTCGGCGGTTTCGAATTGAGGGGAAAGGTGCGGGGGAGGGGTGACGATGTTTGGTTTCGAGGACATAAGGCGTGGTTAAGCTGGAGGATGAAGGTTCCGATATCGCGGTAGGCGAGGCTGGTGAGGAAGCGTGCGACGTCGGGGCCTTCGTTGATGCGCTTCGACGGCTTGGTGAATGCTGGCGGGGAGCTGAGGTCCAAGATCTCAAGAGTCTGGTGTTTTGGAGGGGTTGTGGACGTCATGTTGACGACGGCTCGAATCCTTAGGTACAGCGCAGAGGATTTCTTGACTATGAAACAAAAATGGAATCTTATTTGGAGAGATTGGGTGAGTTTTACGGCACAGAAATGATAAAGTGGGCGTTGGTGCTTGGTTGAAGCTGAGTCGGCTTCGCATGGCCTCATGGGAATTCTTGATAAGCTATGCATACAGGGATCATGATAATGTTTGCGACGGACTGCTTTGAAGCTTTCCGACAGATATACAACCACTTCACGGAAAGAAAAGCACCCATTTCAAGACTTCAGGCCATCAAGCTATATAGTATCTAGTTGATGCTTCAAGAATCGAGGTCGCATAAAATATATATTCTTACCAAGTCCCGACAATTATGTCATTTGTCATGTCGCATGGGAGCTCTCAGTCCCAGCTTTAAGCTTCCTCTGCTCCACTTCACCTTCCCGACCTTCAATGCGCTTGCTTTGAACGCCGTTAACCACTTCAACTTAATTTAGAAGAGCTCAGCTTGCCTCAAACTTACCTCTACAGCTAACGAGCTGAAAAGAAAATACCTCGTTGATTTTTTGACGTATCCCGAACCGCGATCACATCGATATCCGTGGACGCGCTACCTTGGCGCGTTCGGCACTCTCAATAACACAACACAATAACAAAACCTCAAGATGGTGGTACAGTTGCGGTCCAGGGGTAAGGCCGGTGGATCATCAGCTGAGCCTGAAGCGACAGTAAATCCGCGAAAACGTACTAGAAGAAAGCAGTCAGAGACATCTTCCGCGCTTAGGCCAAACATTGAGGTACACATCAATGCATCAGGGTCGAACTCAAGTCGGCAGTCAACCATTCATGCAATCCCGCAAGATCAGCCCTCTACGAACCAAAGCCGGGTCACGAGATCGAAAAGAGCCAATACTCCCCATGAAAAACTACCCTCGCCCCCTCCGAGAAAACGTCTGGCTACGGACGCAGGTTTCAAGCGCCAGCTTCGTTCTCGTCGCAAAGTTGCGCTGGAAAGTGCTGAAGGGGATGAACAACCTCAACTGAACCAGGAACACGAAGAGGCCTCGGAAGGGGAGGAAAACGCCTTACCGGAACACCCAGACTTGATGAATATCATCAATTCGAACATCCTAGATAGCAATAATTCTAGGAACGAGCTACCCCTGGAGAGAGCTGGGAGGAGGATGTCTGGGGCAGAAGCTCCTCAGACTGTAGAGTCGGACGAAAATTTCGCCTTAGACGGCATACAACAGGAGCAGGAACCAGACAACGCTGAAAATAACCAAGTTTCAGCTCCAAGTCCTCAGCAACCAGAAGCACCGCATGAAGAACATCGAGTATCTGGGCAGGAGGCTCCGCCAGCAACGCAAGAGATGGCACAAATTAATCCATCTTCTCAAAAGCAATCGTTACCACGAAAACGCAGACGGCAGAGTCGGAAGCCGACTTATGGCGCACCTGGTTATAATGCAAGGGGCGTGTCCCCGGAGCTTGGTTCGGCACTTCCTGAGGCGGCAGCCATAGAGGCATCAGCGTCACAACGGGTCCACGCTGGGGGTGATGACTATGACGTTCCGTCCGACGGAGAGCAACAAAGTCAACCGATATTGTCAAGAGGGGAGAGGGAGACCCACAGCACGCAGGTTGAACATAGACGGAAAACTAAACAGGGCAAACGAAAGAGAAGTCAACGTGAGCAGCAAAATGGCCAAACACCAACACAGGCTGAGGAAGAGCCAGAAGAAGAGAGAAACGAAGAGGGTACCCGAAAGAAAGATAAGAATGGAGATCAAGACGAGGAATATGAGAATGAAGATATAGACTCCGATGATAATGAGCCGGCAGCAGAACATGAGCTTGATATATCGGATCTGACTGAAGATTCGTTGCTCCTCGACGAACCACCGAGTGGTTCGCAAACAGCGCTTCTAACCCCTACCGCCTGGGTAAAACGAGATACAGTACAGAAACTCGTTTGGACCACAACTTACTCAGGGTGGATGAATGGAAGAAAATGGAAGGAGGGCATTCTCGCGCTCGCAAAAATAGCTTCTGAAGCTTTGGAAGTGGATGGACGTGTGCGATCGAGGCTTATCTTGGGTAAACTACACAGTCTCCACGAACTATGCAAGGAGATCCCGTCATCATCGAACTCACAGCAGTTGGAATATATTCGCGAGCACACAGCCCAGCTCAGCAGTTTATACACCACACTTCGCGTGGCGATTGACGAATTCATTTCATCCATCAACGCGATAATGGAGCAGGGCGACACGAAGCAAGTGGGCCAGGGCTTTCAATATGTGACAAAGTTGCACAGACGCATCATTCCTATGCTGGTTCTGGTATTAGATCGAATTTTCCAGGCTGGATGTGGAAGACCTGGTGAGAGTGCCAAAAAGGGCAAATTTCAAAAAGGAGAATTTACAGTGTACACACTAGAGCCACTGGAAAGGACTGCAGGCTGGATCCAGAGACTCTCCCAGGTCGTGGAAAGCTGGTACGAGCTTTATCCTCCCAGAAGAGAACGTGATCAAAGCGAAAAGTCTAAGGAGGATCGAAGAGTCTTCAGGGAAACCACAAAGCGGCTCAGGGCATCGCTCGAGAAGGCCAGAGAAAGGATTGATGCTATTAAGAGAGCGCCGATCGAACGAAAAAGACTTATGCAGAAGGATGAAGCTATTCGAATGGAACGCGAGGCTGATGCGCAGCGGCGCAGAGAGATCCAAGATATGCAGATGCAGCGCTTTCTACAGTCGATGCAGAAGGTTGAATCATCTCAAGCGCGTCCGTCCACGATAGGCTTATATCGGGGAGCAGTGCGCTATCGCTCCGTGGCTAGTCAGTCAGGCTTGATGAGATCGCAAGAGCCGTCAGATGATGATTATTTTGAGAAGCATGGCTGGCACTACTGGGAAGATGATCATCTCTTAAGCTTGATCCGAACCACATCCCACCCGAACTACGAAGTCCTCCACCGGATGCTTCCCAATCGAGATCCTGATGAGCTGAAAGAACGGTCAGATTATTTGAGAATGGTTATGCGCGACAAATACGAGCGAAAGGGTATCCAGCCGCCTCGATGGTGTGTTGCTGAAGATTGAGACCAAGGTCAGGGACTATTGGAGTTGGGAGCATTTGCTTTTACGATACCCTGAACAATACTAGATACGCCTCTTGAAATTCAAGCGAACTGCATATGATTAATGAAAGAACGTTTACATATATGCATTTCTATGGCAAAAAGTATTATTACCCAACGTAGTACAGAACTCGCATCCATGGCGAGAGGGCGAATCAGTCATGATGAACTCATCAAGGCTCTCTTTGATGACATCAGGATCCAAAAGAAGCTGGTATCAATTGTCAGCAGTTGAGTTGGTGTACGGATACGTTTCATGTCCTCCATGGACGCCTGAGGTTCTGCCAACAGCGTAATGCCACATCATTGACTCCCAAGGTAGCATTATCTGTCTATCACATTGACACATTCGGCGCATCAAGAAGAAAGCATCCGTGATTCCGCCAGCACATGCAACGCAAACTTGGGCGCCCTGCAATGGTGCGGTGATTTAGACACTTGGCCTGTATCAGCCGGAACATATTGCATTGATCTTTTGGGTTCTTGTATGATTGATCACAGACTTTGAAATTGGTTGAAGCGCCTTTAACGCCACATGTGATGGTGAAGGGACCACGCTATCGCCCAGGTAAGAAAAGCGGCGAATCAGGTCTAGGTCATTTGGGGTAATAAGTCAACAGATCAGGATTTATTTTGGCCATCTTCACGCGTTTTCTACGCGCCGTGGGAGATTTGATAGATTCAGCCACGAGCATGGCTTTCGCCCTTTGATCCTTTGTCTTTGGGCTCTTAATTGGCCTGAACCAAGAGAATGTGAGGTTTAGGATAAAGTAGCTCATAGATCAGGCTTCTGAAAGCTACCCAGGTCGTGGCTTGCATTAATTGCCGTGCATTGCATATAGTGCCTTACTTAGGTCGATACAGCGGGTCGTCGCATGCAGAACCAGGTGTTGCCCAATGTCTAGGGCTTCTTTGGGGTATCTCAGTGGCCAGACTGATCTTTGCCTTAACGAATGGTCCAGTGTTTCTGGTCCAAGACATTGAATGGCAGTCTAATGTCCGCCCAGAAGCGAGAGCCATCAGTCATTGGATCTTGGACCAGGAACCAAAACCAGATGGAAGCCACCCGCGCGTAGCCCAAAGACCCCTGATTCGAAGCGACAGTGGACGAGCAGCCCCGCCCCCCTTGGAACGGTCGCTACAGTCCGACCGCTGGGGGACCATCAGGGCCCTGAGAGGAAAAGCAATGTTAGTGGCCGGTGAAACTCCACTTCGACCACTGCCCGTGTGGAAATGGGAAGAACAGCTCAGGATATGGATGGATCACAAGGTGATAGACCAAGAGGTACGTATCCATCCGCAATCTAATATCCCGTCCCATCGACAAGACAGCTCAGCTTTCTCTCTTCCCTTTCCCAATTTCATCTCCTCTCCCTCTTACAAGAAGCTTGCGAACATCGTCAGTGCAGGAGTCATTCTAGACTTCTCTAACTGCTTCATTGCATTGCATTGCTTCTTTTCTTCGTTCCTTAATTCTATCTGTCTTATACTCCACCGTTGTAAACGGTTTTCTGGCTGCCAGCGAAGCGCGGTTTTGCTGGTTAAAAAGGAGTCCAGCTCAAGGTGAGATTAACCAATTCCTAGCGGCTGATACCTACATATCCTTGCCAAAAGAGCTCATGGCTCGTGCTGTTTGCTCCCCTGGCCTCTCTTGATTATCCTGGGATGACAGTCGAGCTTGGTTGTTGAACGACTGACCTAAAAAGTCCCGTGCAACATCCATATATAACCTATCACGGGTACACTTCTCTTTACTTTTCTGTTTGCTAATATTTGCTTTTCATATAGAACTTTATTTTTAATTACCTTTTCGATCCCGCAAACATGTCTGAGTCCGAGAGCTTTGACGTTGTTCAGCACGAGGAAGCTGTCGCTTCTCAGTCTGATGCTGCTGCCACTGAGCCCGAGAGCCCTCAGGCAACCGCTCCTGCGTCCCCCGAGACTCCTAAGGAGAGGGCAAAGGAGAATGGAGAGTCGAAGTCAGCTTTGAAGAAGCCTACTACAACCTCCACGACGGCTACCCGTCGACCTGGCTCTTCTTCGACCACTGCCAAGCCTGCTGCGACTAGCACTCGTGCGCCTGGCGGTCTGAGCAAGCCCCCAACCCGACCTCCTGCCTCGACTGTTCGTCGTCCTGCGACATCGACTTCTAGCGCGAGCCACCGAAGCCGACCTAGTATGAGCGCCAGCGAAGATGACAAGAAGTCGACCACCTCCACCGCTTCTTCTGCCCGTAGGACAAGCTCTATTGTGTCTAGCCCAGGCAAGACTGCTGAGAGGAGGACCGTTGGTGCTACAAGTTCGACAACTGCTACTCGACGACCTGCGTCGACATCCACCACGGCCCCACGAACTTCTACTACCCGAACGGCAGCTACCCCTAGCACTACCGCGACACGAACGGCCGCTACTCGATCAACGGCTGCAACACCCACCGCCAGCAAGCGTCTCTCTACCTCGGGCTCCTTGACTGCTGCTTCCCGAACTGCAACTCGACCTGCTGCTTCTGCGGAATCTGCTAAGGAGATCGAGGCCCTCAAGGCCAAGCTGGCGGAGGGTGAGAGCGAGATCGAGGCTCTTAAGGCTGAGGTGAAGAGCTCAGAGGAGAAGATCGCTGAGCTCACTGAGAAGATTGGCAACGAGGCGACCCCTGTCGAGACCGACGCGAAGCCCAGTGGAGACAACGATGAAGCAATTGCCACTCTCAAGTCTGAGCACGAGTCTGCAATTGCTTCTCTCGAGACCCAGGTTTCTGAGGTGAATGAGAAGCTGCATGCTGCAGAGACCGATCTTGAGAAGCTTCGAGCTGACCTCGATGCTGCTGTTAGCGCCAAGGAAGCAAGTGAGACTGAGCTCGACTCATTGAAGAAGCAGCTCGAGGCTACTCAGGCTGAGAATGAGGAGAAGCTCAACTCTAGTCAGGAAGCACTCCAGAAGACCATTGAGGAGAACGCATCCAGGATCGAGGAGTTGAAGGCTGCTCTTGAGGCTGAGAAGGCATCCGCCATCGAGGCTCTGGAAGCAAAGCACAAGGAGGATCTTGAGAAGGGCCAGACTGACGCTTCCTCCCACGAGACTGTTTTGGCCGAGCTCAAGGCTTCTCATGAGGCTGCGACTGCTGAGTTGCAAAAGAAGATCGACGAATTAACCTCTTCGCAGTCTGCCCTCGAATCCGCCAACGACGACAAGCTGAAGTCTGAGAAAGAGGAGCACAGCTCTAAGATTTCTGCTCTTGAAGCTGATGCCGCGGACGCGAAGGCGAAGCTGGAGGCTGCTGAGAAGGATGCCGAGGCAGCCAAGTCCGAGATCGAGACTCTCAATGGCGAGATCGCCAGGCTTCAGTCCAGCTTGTCCGAGAAGGAAACTGAGCTCGAGGCTGCTAAGCAAGATCTTGCTAAGGCTCAAGAGGAGGCTGCATCCCTGAAGGCTGCCGCCGAAGAGGCTCAAAAGTCTCTTGCTGAGAAGGAGGACGAAATTGCTAAGGTCAAAGAGATGCACGAGGAGCGTATGAAAAACATTTCTCAGGATTACGAGACCGAAATCGAGTCCCTTCGAGGAGACGCCTTCTTCAAGCGCAAGTACGAGGAGCTTGAAACCCAGCACAACGAGCTCCAGACCTCCTCTTCGGAGGCCGCTGAAGGCCACACCAAGGCTCTTGAAGCTGCCAAGGCTGAACATGCTGCTGCCGTTGCTGCTTTGGAAGAGAAAGAGGCCGAGCACCAGAAGAATCTCGATGCTCTTCGTGCCAGTCACGCTGAGGAGCTCGAGTCTGCAAAGAACTCTGCCTCGGGTGACCACGATGCTCACGTTGCCGAGCTCGATTCTCTGAAGGAGAACCATGCTAAGCAGTTGGAAGTGATCAAGAACGAAGGTGCCTCTACCCATGCTGAGGAGCTTGAGTCGATCAAGGCTGCTCATGCTAGTGTTCTAGAGGCTCTGAAGAAAGAGCACGACGAGGAAAAAGAGAAGCTTGTTGCCGGTCACAAGAGCGAATTGGCCTCTGTCAAGGATGCAAGTGAAACTACTCATGCTACTGAGATCGCTAGGCTCATGACGGAGCTTGACAGTGCTAGAGAGTCTGGCGAGACTGCTCATGCTATTGAACTTGAGTCTCTGAAGGCCAAGCTTGAGGCTGAGAAGGATGCTAGCGACAAGGAGCATGCTGAGGCTTTGGCCAAGGCTCAAGAAGGCATCGAGGCTGCCAAGAATGCTGGCAATGAAGCCCATGCTGCTGAAATCGCCAAACTCAAGGCTGACCTTGAGGCTGCCAGTGATGCCGCCAAGAAGTCATTGGAGGCTGAGTTGGAGGCCTTGAGGGTAGAACTTGAGGAAACTAAGAAGGCTGGCGAAAACAAGCACGCTGAAGAACTGGCTAGTCTAAAGGCTGAGCTTGAGACCGCCAAGGAGGAGGTCGAGAAAGCACGCGAGTCCAACTCACAAGCTATTGAGATGGCTCGATACGAGCTTCAGCAGAAACATGCCGATGAGGTTGAGAAGCTTCTCGAATTCAACGGCGAGGTCGTTGAGCGCATGAAGCGGGAAGGCGGCGATGTCAAGAAGGAACTGGAGGAGATGACTCTGGCGCACACCAAGGCTATCGAGGATATGATGGCTGAGCACAGGAGCAACAACAGTCACCTGGAGGACAAGCTCGCCCAACAGGCTGCTTCCAACGCCGAACTTGAGGCTTCACTGGAGGCTGCTCAAGAATCCCTTGCCAAGGCCCAACAGGAAGTTGAGGACCTTTCTCAGCGGCTCGCTCAGGAGAAGACCGAGCGATTCACTGCTCTTGCTGAGCTCGAGGAGGCCAAGAACACCAAGCCTGACACTTCCGAGGCTGATGCCCTCAAGCGGGAGCTTGCTACAACCAAGAAGTTCCACGAGGATGTCATGCATAGCCTTGATCTCGAACTCAAGGGAACACAAAACATGCTTGAGGAGCGAAGAAGCGAGCTTATAGCCAGCCAGAAGCAGGTTGAATCTCTGACCGAGGACCTTGCCTTGGTCAAGAAGGAACTCGAGGCGTTCAAGGCCGAGGCCGACGCAAGCAAGAAGACTGCCAGCGCCGATTACCAAGACCTGAACGATAGCATGACTGCTCTTGTTGAGGAGGCCACAACCAAGTCCAAGGACCTCCAAGCCAAGTTGGATGAAAGTGTGGCCAAGGTCGAGGATAGTGAGAAGAAGATTGAGGTATTGGAAGCCCAGCTTAAGGTCAAGGATGCCGAGATTGCAGAGGCAAAGGTACGCGTGGATGAACCCTTAAAGCTACGTTAACTAATATGTGAATAGGCCAATGCTGCCGTTGCCAAGCCCAAAGGTCTCTCGGCCAGCAGATTTGCCAACGCAGATGACGGCGACAACGCTGCTGCGAACGAAGATGCAGCGGAAGGTGAGGAGATTGACGACCATTCCTCAGCAGCACTTGCTTCGGTGCGAAAAGCCCCTGCATGATGCACCCGCACGAGATCCAATGTGCCATGCGGTCTTTTTGGTCAGTTCAGGGCTAACATATGGATTGTAGATAAGTAAGGCGAGACTCACAGCCAAGCAAATGGATACCCTCGATAGGGAAATGAGGGATCGCAACTTGCTGTAAGTACATGATGGGACTCTACGATCCAGATCACGAGGCTGACAACGTAACCTACAGGATATTGAAGTCTATCACGGATGTCAAGTCGCCAAAGCTGGGTAGTGAACATCACTACGAGCAACAGCAATTCGAGCAGTCGCAGTTCAGTTAAAGGAGACATGGCAAACGACGAATTTTCTATTCCGCTTCTATGGTCACTTTACAATTTAGTTCTCTGTAATACCCGCGGCCTGTCTGCAGAGCTGCAATTTTGCTTATCGCTTTTATTACATACACAACATTATGGGCAAGAGTCACAGGATATGTGAGATGGGAGAAAGATGGAGATGGAGATGGAGATGGAGGTGTTTAGACCATCCTTGAGTCAACATGTAGCAGAAGAGATGGTGCGAGATACATACACGTATGTACGACAGTGTTGAAGTTGACGATACCCTGGTTTATTTCAATGCATTTGTGCTTCATTCTGTGACTGATTTTGCTCAATCGTGGTACTGACTGTAGCTTGGCAAAAATGAGGAGATGGGCAAAGTCAAAGTTACCGCTATAAGCTGCAGTACCAACCGCTAGCCATTTCGCTTTTACGCTGCACAACATCTTCACCAATCGCCAATTATGCCGAATAATTCACCCAAAGAGCGGAGACTCCGCCATTTTACTGAGACACAATGACGTTGCCCAGAGTGTGAGTATTGGATGAGCTATGTATGTATGCACCTTGTGTAGTAGCAATGTGCTGATAACTGCCGTTCCCCTCACAATAATTCTCTCATAATCTCAACATTTTAAACCCGGCGGTTGCGGTTCCTCTTACACGACCCTTTCTGAGGAGGGCATATATATAAACCGCCCAGACCTACCCCCATTTCATCAACTTCAACTTTACTTGACACAACTTCAATCAATCACTTCAAATATGGAGGGATACGCTATTCCTACCAAACCTGTCGCCAACAAAGACTCAATCGTGTCAGGCAGTCAATGGCGCTTCACCCTCATCAACGATATCGTTCTCCGCTATGAATGGGCCGAAGATGGTGTCTTTGAAGATCGCCCATCCACCTTTGCACTCAATAGAGAATTCGCTGCCCCAAATTTCACGGTCTCCGATACAGACGATCAGCTGGAGATAAGAGCAGATGCTTTTCATATCACATATAACAAAAAGCGCTTCGACAAATACGGTCTCGTTGTTAGCTTCAGTAACAAGAACACCCTCTGGGGCGCTGATTGGCGATATGGTGAGACACCCCAGAATCTTGGTGGCACAGCTAGGACACTTGATGAAGTGAATGGACGTTGTGAACTTGAGCCTGGTATCCTTTCGAGAGCGGGATACTCGGTACTTGATGATAGCAACTCTATGCTTTTCGACTCTTCCGGATTTGCAGCTCCGAGACGACCTGGAGATCGAATCGACGGGTACCTCTTCTCGTATGGCTACGATTACAAGGCTGCCATGAAGGCATTCTTTGCCATTTCTGGAAAGCAGCCTCGTCTCCCGCGATGGGCACTCGGCAACTGGTGGAGCCGCTACTATCCTTATACTGATGACGAGTATCTCAAGCTCATGGACAAATTTGAAGCTGAGAAGGTTCCGCTCTCAGTTGCTGTCATCGATATGGACTGGCATCAAGTCCACGGCGACCATATTCCGCATGCTGGTTGGACGGGTTACACGTGGAACAAGGAGCTCTTCAAAGATCCCAAGGCCTTCACCAAAGCTTTGCATGACAAGAAACTCAAGGTCACCCTGAATGATCATCCACATGCTGGTGTGCATCACCATGAGGATCAGTATGATGCAATGGCCAAGGATCTTGGACACGACACCTCTGACAAAGCCCCAATTCTCTTCAACCCTGTCGATCAAAAGTTCATGCACTCTTACCTCAACACACTTCACCGAAGTCTCGAGAATGATGGCTGTGATTTCTGGTGGATTGACTGGCAGCAAGGTCCATACAGTCGTGTCCGAGGTCTCGATCCTCTTTGGCTTCTCAACCACTACCACTTTCTCGACAATGAGAAGCAAAATGGGGAAGGGAAGGCTATCATCTTCTCCCGTTTCGGAGGTCCAGGCAGTCATCGTTATCCTGTCGGATTCTCGGGTGACAGCATCATGACTTGGGAGTCTCTCGAGTTTCAACCCGAGTTTACAGCTACAGCGTCCAACATTGGTTATGGATGGTGGAGTCACGACATCGGTGGTCATATGGGTGGTTATCGTGACGACGAGCTTGCTACTCGATGGGTGCAATATGGTGTTTTCTCGCCCATCATGCGACTTCACTCACAAATGGGCTTGTTCACTTCCAAAGAGCCCTGGCTGTATCGCCCCGAGTTTGCAGAGGTTATGCAAAATTTCTTGCGGTTCCGTCACCGGCTTATTCCGTATCTTTACACCATGAACTGTGCTTCATCGTTGAACGATGAGCCACTTGTACAGCCTCTGTATTGGAAGTTTCCGGACAGAGATGAAGCATATGGAAAGCCAAACCAGTACTACTTCGGTTCAGAACTGGTGGTTGCACCTATCGTGAAGCCCCGCGACAAGAGAACGAACCATGGTGCCGTTGATGTTTGGGTACCTCCTGGTCGACATGTCGACATCTTCACTGGAACTATATACGACGGCGACCGGGACATCAGGATGTTTAGAAGCATCAAGAACATGCCTGTGCTTGCACACGAGGGCTCCATCATCCCTCTCGATGCGGACCCTACCCCTAGCAACGGTGGCGAGAGCCCTGAGAATTTTGAGGTTCTCGTTGTTGTAGGCAAGAATGGGCGGCTCAAGGTTGAGGAAGAGCTTGATGAAAATGATAAGACTGAGAAAGGGAACTACAGCGAGTCTCCGATTCTTGGCTATTTCCAGGGAAGCGGCAGGTTATACTTTGAGCCCAAGGGCAAGGCTTGGAATGTCAAATTCCTGTCCATTATGGAGGTTCCGAAGGGATTCAAGGTCGTTAGCGGTGTCACAGATCAGACTGTTCTTGACGTCAAGCCATATGTCGAGGATTATCCCAAGGTGCCTGGCCTGGTCGTCCAGATCCCTGCGCTTCCCGATAAGTTGGATGTGGTGTCTATCCAGCTAGGCGATGAGCCGAAGCTGAGCGTGCTTGATCCATTGAAACGTATCCAGGATCTTATCCTTGACTATCAGATGGACATGTGGACCAAGGAAAAACTTTGGGGAGTTGTCAAGGCTCCCCAGCCCACGGCGGTCAAGGTTGGACGACTTATGACTTTGGGGCTGGATGAGGAGTTGCTTGGACCGGTAATGGAGTTGCTCATGGCTGACAGCCGATACGAGACACCCTCCAACTGATTGCCTTGTCGCATTCCAGAACTTCAGCCAGAGTTCTCAACGTCCAGTGCCTTCACTAACCCCCGCCTTGAGTAAAACATAACCAGCATAGAGGCTCAAAAGCCCAAAAAAACATACATCACCAGGTATTCGCTGGTCGTCACCGACCCAACTACTAATCCGGCGCTTCGCAGCTTGACGATGGGGGAGCGGACGGGACCCCGTATTCTCTGCGAGCTATGGTCGTATGTGCTGGTTGATGGGCTTGGATGGGGTCAAGAGAGGCGAGACTCATCAGTTGACGGATATGTTGATGCTCTTAAACGATACAATGTTATTGTAGCGTAAGCGGACTATAGATAACTAAATTAGATCAATTGTCTCGGCTCACTTACACACACTGCTTGAAGCTATCAAGACCCAATCGCTTTTCAATGCCATTCTTACAGAGTACACGTACGGTAGTTGGTCCAATTGAGCATCGATAGTCACTAATAGCGCAATATCAACGAAGGAAACGGAGCTGATGGTTTATATCATGTGGATAGTGTTATTCTTCTAGACTGGGACTAAAATGAAATGGTCCAGGTTAGCTAACAAGCGAACCCTTCAATATAGGCCGTAACAACTCGAATCCTTATAGAGCATGTAGTATTGCTTTCATGTAAGGCAAAATGCCAATTATGATTCGTATGGGTCTGGTTACTTCTACTCAATTCAGGCTGTTGTAGCCATGTTCTGCAGTAAAACGTGAGGTGCATCTCAGCAAATAGTAAACTCCGGTGGCGAGTGGGGCAACTCAGCCGAGACATCGTCACCCTCTGACCTCGATTCAACCTCAATCGAGCTTGACTCATCAACTCGATTACCAATCATAGTCACGATGACAACGAGACTCAGAAACGCAAACCCTTGTGACGGCTGCGCTTTACGTCGTGTGAAATGTGAAGAAGGAAAACCATGTCACGAATGTCAACTCAGAGGCATCCAATGCACGGCCTTGAGAACCCGCAAGAAGCGTGGGCCAAAGGGCGGACCTCGGAGCACAACCAAAGAGAAAGTCGAGAGATTTCAACAGAGCATCAAGGGTACTCAATCTTGTACCATTCAAGATGATGACCAGCCTCATTCCGACCCTTCCAGCTCTGTACCTCTCCCGCCCTATCGCTTACCACTCCACGAATATCAACGTTTCCTCCAAATCTCGAAACGACCAGTATCTTCCATTTGGATGGTCATCAACCCCGACCACCTATTTACGAAAATCTCAGAGAACCCCAATGACTATGAGTCTCATGCTCTAGCGGCTGCATTATGTGCTGCTACCATAGCTCAACTAAGACTACCAGAACATGCTGGCCCACGAAACACCCCTTCGTCTCTCCAGTTTGCTACCGAGTGTCTTCAGCTAAGAGAACTTTATGATTACCGAGAGAGCTACAGTATAGCTTCTGCACTGATACCTTTCTTTCTTCATGTTTACCACTCCAACGGTAATAAGCTACGAACTGCTGGCCTGTTTCTAAGAGAAGCTGTGACGCAAGTTCAGCTCATGCAACTTGGTTATCCTGAGACGTATTGCCATCTTCCTAAGCAGGAGCAATCACTTAGACTCCGCATATACTGGCTTGTTCTCATCACGGAGAGGTACAGTAGACCTTTAATTTCGTGTCATGTTTGCTGACGTTTTGTCTCAGAACGTATTCTGCACAGCATGGTTTGCAAGCAGTCCTCCAAGTCATAGATGTCTTCCCAGACACGCAAGACGACATGGCAGATGAACAACGAGTGCAAGCTTTCATCTCCCTCACAAGGCTCTTTGCATACCTCGAGAGCAACTTGACTACAATTTCATCAAACCAGCAGCCCCTCGAGAGACAAAAACTGGTATCATATCAAGCCGCTCTGTGCCTAGACGCACACGACCACGCTGCTCGTGAAGCTCAAAGAGTTGACTTATTCGTCACCCGCCAATGGATCAGACTTATTCTCTGGGAATATACGGCTCGCCATTTTGCAATGTCATGTTACCCAGATGACGAAGCTTTCTCTCTTTTTCTTCCAGTCAAGATCGGCCACAAGATGCTCTCACTTTTTTCAATGGTGACAAATTCTGCCATCACAACCCACGGTTATGGCATTGTAAGTGACAAATGGATATGGTTTGTTGCTCAAATTGACTTTGATATTACAGGAACTTAAAGTATTCCGATTAGCAGATGCAATGCTTGATATAGTTGCGTGCACGCCCTTTTCGGCTCATGGGAGTAGTATGCTTGTTGGTGCAGGAGAAATCTTGTACTCGCTACAACATGTACTGCACTCTGTTGGAGGGCGAGACTCGGGCTTTCTACACAAGATACAGAACCGCATGTCGCAACTGGAGTTGACGACTGGATCATGGCCATATCTTGCTATATCAGACGCAGACGATGTAATAGAGGAGATGGAGAACGATGAAGTCTTATAATAGTCTTTCATTTTTGTAATAGGTTAATATGAATACTAAGAGTGTGAACCATAATCCCCCTGAAGCCACACTCAACCCATATTCAATTTATAAACTCTATATCTATGAGAACTAACAGAATTAACCAATTCAGCCAGTTCCTTCATTCTAACTATCGCTTTCATGTTATACGTAATTCAAATTCAGTCCAGATTAAGAAGACTGTTTTATACAGACCATGGAGAAACAATCTGCTGTTAGGTAGGAATAAGTGACTGACCACCATCAAGCGAGCTTATCCCCTGTGGCTTAGTTGGCTAAAGCGTCCGACTGTTATTCATAGACAATCGGGAGATCGGAAGTTCGAGCCTTCCCGGGGGAGTTCTCTTTTGCTGATTGTAGCTTTTAGTTAGAATTATTTTTTATTCATTCTAGCAAAGACACAAGGTCTGCTTTTTGACTTCATCTTTCTTTGTTACTTTGAAGCTGTTGTATGGTTCTGAGGTTACTTATTGGTCTGGGGTAGGTAGGTGTTGCAACTAGTGGTTCAGACAGTCAAGGTCAAAGCATCACAGTACAGCTCATTACATGCAATACGCCGCAATTGAAAGGGCCAGCTGAGGTTGTGTATGTTGCTAAACCTGGACTGATCCTTCTTTACGAAAAAACACGACCCTGAATGACGGGTTCGAGACATCCGAGAGTGGCTCAAACCACTCAACGTTCAACACCTCCACTTGAGCGCTACATCTACCTGAATACAGCCGACAAAACTAGAACTAGACCAAAAGCAGTACTAACCTACCGCTATAGATAAGAAAGATCAGGGAATAGACAAACATCAGATATTCAGCCGTGAAGGATCAACGGATTCAGGTTGAAGAGTCAGACCAATAAGCAGAAAATGCTGAGTTGCCAAGGGTCCACATCGACAGGCACATTCGCCAAGTCTAACTCAATCTGTCGCTACCCAGCGCTGTAGGTGCTGTAGGGCTGCTAGCTTACACTCGACGGCTGCGGCTGCGCCTTGTTACAGATGGAGGAGATGCAGGGCAGATTAAGAGATAGAGGCAATGACGAAGGCAGTTGATGCTTGAGCAAGTTTATATAAAGACGATGTTATTCAACTTGAAAGTGCACTTTGTTCAAGCCAAAGCCTGCAATACATAGTTGACTTATACCACTTGCTTACACCATGGCAAATCCGACAAAAGACAATCTTTATGGCTATGATGCCAACAAAATCCTCCCCATTATTGCGTCGGTGATAATAGGAATATCACTCATAGGACATTATATCCAGAACACGTAAGTCATCGTCTAGGATGGATAGTCCACACAAATACTGATTCGAGCCAGTCGATACAAGTTCTGGCGAGTTACCTTCTTCATGTTTTACGCCGGCCTATTCTTCTGCATCGGATGGGTAATGAGAGCAATCTCAGTACGAAAACCCGACAGTCTTCCTTTATACATGATCTCGAGCATCTTCATCTACCTCGCCCCTCCGGTGTACTCAGCTGCCGAATACAACACTCTTGGTCGTCTGATGCATTATCTACCGATGCACTCGATCATCAACCCGAACCGAATCGTATACATTTTTGTCTTTTTGGGTTCTCTCGTAGAGATTTTCACTGCCATTGGTGCCTCGTGGATAGCAGCTGGAAATGGTCGACAGGACGAGGATCGACTCAAATCTGGTGCGACCCTCATGGCCATCGCGGTTATTCTCCAAGGGACAATCGAGATTGGCTTCATTGCCATGGTTGGAATTCTTCACAGGCGATGCTCCAGGGCCAGCATGTTGCCTTCAAACGTACGAACTCTGTTCATCATGCTCTACGGCACGTCAATACTCATCCTCATTCGTTGTGTCTTCCGCGCCATCGAGACGTTTGAGCTCAGGGATATTCTTTCCAGCGGAGAAGACAACAGCAACGCACTCATGAAGCGTGAATGGCCTTTTTATGTTCTAGAAGCCATTCCTGTCGCCCTGTATACGTGCTGGCTCAATATCATCCACCCAGGACGATATCTACCTTACGACCAACGTCAATACCTCGACTTCGACGGCAAGACAGAACGTATGGGACCTGGATGGATTCATAAACGGCACTGGGCGGCCTATGTCGCAGATCCATTCGATTTTGTTGGGATGCTGTCGATGAAAAAGAGAGATCCTTATTATCTTCGCCCGAATGAGTGGCCTGAGACGGATAACTGTTTTGCTCAGGGCAGAGGATCCAACGTTAAGCCGGGAAAGTACAAGGCGCTTTCCAAGAATGAATCGAATGAGTCGAGTGTCTGATGTAATGGTCAGGGGTGAGTCGATCTCGATGGGGGATCGTGTTTGAGATATATATCCTCTTGTATAGTAACCCTACTTCTCTTTGTTCGAAGCGTCTGTATGCAAGATAGGTATGTAGACTTATGATAGCATAAATTCATCACATTCGTAGTGTAAACATTTGTCAAGTTTAGGCATACTTTAGGATGTATTTATGGTAAGATTAGTCTTCTTTTATCATGCTTAGTCTGTCTCGTCCCGACTTTCAGGGTCTGATTATGTGATGGAGTCCGAGATGCATGCGGACGGGAATAAATTTAAACATATTTGTTAAGCTTACCTTGTGTGCCTCACGAGAACAAATCCCTCTTCTTGGCTCTAAATTTGGGCCATGAAAGGATCATGTCATCCATCCATGGACACTGTATGTAAGCGGGACGATCGGTGACTTCATTGCCGGACGCGGCCCCACATACATCCCGACAATGACGTCGCTTGGCTGGCACTGACAGAATTGTTGGCCGCGGTTGGTTTCCTTGGCCACAGGGGAAAAAAGCCCGACGGCTTAAGGACGTCATTCACAAATCACAGCTGTAAGCCCGCTGTAATTATTAGCGGCTACACTGCATTAAATGACCCCTGATGGGTGATGATAGCTGATTTTCTAGTTGTTAGCTGCTGTACTGTTACATCCGCACGTCACTGGAGACCCTTTTATCGCTATCGCTGGGGCCCGTCCCCGTCTGGGTCCGTCTCATCAGGATCATGCTACCTTGGACCTGGGCTCTAAATAAGTATCATGGCAACCCGCCCGCCTCACACGATTAGCTTAAAAACTAAACTTTGCCACTGAAATGGGCCCTTTTCTCCTTATGATCGATCCTCCACACATTTTTGCCATTTTCTCCTTGGAACCAAGTTATCTGGTCTGGTCTGGTTTAGCTTAATCTCCAGTTTACCTCACCTCATTCTCAACTTGGCCATTTCGTCTTCCTCTTCCCATCACTGCCATCATCACCAACACCACCCACGGGCAAAACACCACATCACTATACCACAATGCCTGAGGTGCGTAGGGGCAGCATTGCGCCAGTGTCCGACTCGGCCCTCTCGTCGACAGATGTCCCTGAAGCCCCTGTGATCTCTCGTCCCTCGCAGTCGCATCAATCCTCGGCTAATGGTGTACGATTCAACCTTCCAGAGGAGGCCGCTTCACCAGTTTCACCGCGAGAGCCCCTCGACTCAGCGTTTGCAGAATTACCTCGACGGACATCTGAAGGTGCTCGGCGAACATCTGAAGGTGCTCGGCGAACATCTGAGGGCGCTCGACGGAACTCGGATGCTCCTAGAAGGAGTTCAGATGCGCGAAGAAGTTTATCCTATGCTCAGCGACCCCAAGCAGAAGCATACTACGATTCTCGAGCCGCTACTCAAAAAGAATACCGACGACGAGCTACAACATTACTAGAGTACTACGACGAAAACCCCCATCTGCTACCGCAGCTCCCGTTTACATGGCATCATGGCTGGAAGCGCTGGCGACTTTTCATCTTCGCGTTCTTGGTGTTTGTCGACGCATCCGCGGTTCCGATAGCTCTATACTATGGACTCAAATATGCAGGGGATGTTGAAGGATGGATCATCTTTGCGGTAGTTACTACAATCTGGGGCGGTCCCACGTACTTGGAATTCGCCATCCGCACCCTCCGATTGATCAAGGTGGATAGGTTCTACCGACCGCTGGGAACGAATCACCGGTGGTGCTTTGATATGCTGACGTACTCTTCCACCCTTACTATTTTTGTGGTTACTGCTTTGTTCATCATTGGCAGCGCACCTCACAATGTTTGGTTGAGAGTGCTGTGCATGCCTGCTCCAGCTATTCTTTACTGCTATGGTGGTGTTCTGTTCCTCATTACGCTATACCACCAGATGAACTGGCCGGCTCCTTTCCGCATCAGCTCAACTGCAAAGGGAGAAAAGGTACGTCCAAAAATAACAAAACTAGCAGTTTGACATGTGCTGATTCTATGCAGGTCTTACCAGGTGCTTACTACTTCATCGAGGATGTTATCGCGGTTAATGCCCTTGGTGGCCGGCCTTATCGGGAAGCATTAGCAGCTCGATACAAAGCTAGCCCACGTTTCCGAGAGATGGTCTACAAACAATCCTGGTTCTGGTCCATCCCGGCGCTAGTACTCGCCGTGCCCCTTACCGTCATATCCGTCATTCCACAAGTTCCGGCAACCGGCGCCTATGGTGTTGCATGGGCAGTTCCATTCTTGTGGGCCGTTGTCTGGGGCATTATCACCATCAAATGGTGTAAGAGAGACATGAAGCGGGAGAGAGAAGAGTGGGAACTCGGAGTTGATCCTGAAAAAGAGATTAAGAGAAAGGGATCATCTATCGAGACGGCTTCATAGTTGGTGAGAGAGAGAGAGCTTGGTGGTGGTGATTTAATAGCGAGCATGATGGCATACACAATATCTGCAAGCCTTGGGCGTTTGGGAGTGAGGGCAGCACTAATGATAACGATCAGAATGAAGTGTAGCTACAGACGATGTTCTCCATTGCATATCTGTACATACATACATATCTATTGATAGCAAGCAACAAAGAATATGAAAAGAATATGTCATCATATCACTTGAAGCACTTGGAGTTGTGCATTAGCCCCCAGTTAGTCGTTCACACCACTAGAACGACGCGTGTGTCACCACAACCACCATCATGCTGCAGCTGTTGTCATATCAGCACAGCCCCCAAGTCTCAGCATCATCCGTTGTCCGCGCCAGCAAATAGACAGTGTAAATCCGGCCTAGTACTACTGGTCTCGGAGAGTCGGCGCTTAATGGCCCCGAGAGAGTGGCATCTAGACTGGGCCTTTTTTGGTGTCTCATTGTCTTATGATTTTGACTCCCGATGAAGCCGAAGTGTCGGGCCTGTGCATTGATATCAAAGCTTAAATGGTGATGGCGGCATAATAATCCTTGTCAGGTGAGGTTAATTCTTGAGAGGTCATTGCAAGTTATTTATTGGAGAGTTTTGCATTGTCATGGAGCACTGCCGAGGTCAATTGACAAAATATCTTGGTTGTAAACAGAATGTTGACCTCGTCAACTCAATAGGAGCCTGATATCAACAACGAACTCATACTTGATAGCCTAGATAGAAGTTGTACCAGTAATTCTGACAAATTCTTTCTCCTGATCTTTCCATACCTTTTCCACAAGACCTTCCTCCTTGAATCCATCAAGCAGCTTGATAACTTCACCCGAGGCACTCTCACCATCCCAATCAACACTATAGACACCACTTCCCTTATTCCCATCAGTACCAACAGCAACTTCTCCCTCTTTGATACCATTATCACTACCCTCTTTATCAGGATATCTCCCAGTCAAACACAACCACGCATGTCTCTCTCCACACTCGTCTTTAGGTAACCACTGTCTCCTAACAGTCATGCTGACCTTGAACCAATACTTCATAACCTGCATCATGAAACCGTCTCCGCTGCGGATTAGGTTTGTATCAACAGAACCAGGGAAGTTGTGAATGAAGGAAACTTCTGGTGCTTGACGAGCCAGTGCTTCCAGGGAGAGAGTCAGGGCTGAGCACATGTGGCCTCGGGAGTTGTGAATGCTGGTGAAAGGGATGTTGCGAGCTGCTATATCGTCGGAGAAGAGCTTTCCCTCGTGTGTACCAGCCATGACGCTTATTACACGACGAAGAGACGATGCCTTGTTGAACAGCGGGAGGAGATTGACTGTGAGACGGTTGCGAGAGTAGATAGCCAGGCCGGTGACTAGAGGCAGTCCTTCTTCGGTATCTAAGTCTATTAGCATGCGCAAAGTAATAGTCAGATGACGATAGAAGACTTGCCAACGCCGATTCTTAGTGTCCCTTGACTCAAGAACAAGACATTCAAGACTGTCTCTTTGCTTTTGATATCCCGACAAACCTCATCCACATTCTTCAACAAGCTCATGTCCTTCTTGATGAAGACATATTCTCCTTCGGGATTCAACTCCTTCAACTCATTTTGTAATCTATCACCAGCTTCTTGAGAACGGCCGATGTAGTAGATCTTGGGCCGTGTAGTATGTTTGGCAAATGCTTTGAGAGCTGTCTCACCAATACCTGCTGTAGCACCAGCGAAGACGGCAACGAGGCCAGCCGGGAGCTTTAAAGCAGCCGAAGCATTGGTTTGCTGCACTTGGGAGAGAGACACCATTGTTGATAAGTTTATAGAAGAGGTAAGTCTGCGTATTGATATTGAAAGGAAATAACGTTCTTTTATACTGCTCTTGACTCCCTCGTTTATAGACTCTGATATCGTCTCACCAGCTTCAAGTACACCATATCCAATAGTATCACGACGTGAATACGAAAATTGGTTAGCGCCGGGGAATGTAGTGGAGCGCCTCAGCAGGATGAAACCGAGTGCGAAGTTCGGAGTTAACGACATTATCACTGAAGGCCTGAAGGAAGCACTTCGCAATGTCTCATGACGTGTTTGACTCTGTGCTTGTGTTGGTCTAAGTTATGCTGAGCAACAGATGAACCACTCCTCATTAGCTGCCAATATGCGCCCTCATTCCTATGACGCAAATACCTTCAGCCTCCCAAACACATGTTCTAGAACTCATCAGACTTATTAGACCAGCTATTCAGGCAAGTAAATTAAATATGCAAAATGACTTATAGTGTCAGCAGCCCACTGCTCGCTTCAACATGCGCTATTCCTAAAGATGCACCCCCCAATAAGGAAATAAAGAATACACAAACGAAACAAAATGATAACGCCGTATCCTCAAGCCTGACTCAAACCAGGCTTTTTACCCTTTCCAAGGGCCTCATATGCCATGTTGTTGTTATGTCCTAGCCGTTGGTACAAAAGAAGTTGATATATAATACGGGCGAGTGACAAATGAAATGTGTTTCGGTTCGGTTATGTCCATGTCTGGTCTCGTATCGTCTCATCGTTGATGGGCCAAATCGACAGGCCGCATCATGCATTATGAATACCGCTCATGAAAAGTTACAATCCCCCAAAGACGGAGAAGATATAATAATGTCGTGATCCCCTTTTTACAACTGCCCCATCATTTTACCCCCCCAGCTTCCTCCTCATGTAGCTCGTCCACTTTGTACTCCCACAGTTCATTGCTCAGGGCGGGGAGGCTCGGCCTGCCATCCATTGATATATGCCATCAGCCCCATGCCAAATAGTACAACGCCAAGCATTGAGGCATAAGGTAGCGCGGCTTGGAGGCGCTGGTCCTGTCCACGCACGCCACCCTTTTGGGTTGCTGGTGTGATCGTGCTGGCCCGAGACAACGTCGGTGCGTCCAACGCTTCATCAGCAGTAGCGGGGTCGACAGCCTCTGCTTCTCCAGTGGCGCTTTTAGAAACCCCAGAATCAGCGTTAGTCTCGCCAACGACAGCACCATCGACATCAGTGTCTCGCTTTCTCGACCTCGATCGAGCTTTCTTCTCAGCTGCTTCTCGAAGTGCTTCCTCAGCGCGGAGCTGAACGACCATCTCGGCGAGCGTCTTCCTATCAGCATCTCTCTCTGACTCTACAGTCTCACATCGTTGCTTCCACTCTTCCATCTGCTCCTTCATATCCCGCATCTGACTCTCCATAATGTCAATTCGACTTTGAAGAGCAGCGGCTGTCTCTTGTGCAGCATCAACAGCAGGAGCCTCATCATTGGCCTCTGCGTCAGGAGCTTCAGTGACAGCCTTGTCTTCTGTGGTTTCAGACACCTCTTCAGAAGCTACGCTTCCAGATACAGCTGTACCGTTCATATGCAGGGTCGCAGACTCTTCCAGGCGCTTGGCGAGCTCTTCAGCTTCCTCTCGTGCACTTCTCTCCTTCTGCAACATTTCTTCCAATTCCCGCATCCGTGCTGTTTGTGAGTCGATATCTCGCTTAGCGTTGTTGAGAGCCTCGGTAAGTTGAACAATCTGGCTGAGATTATCAGGCCGGACAGGTGAGTTAGGAGGACCTGACTTCGGTCGCTCAGTTGGGCCACGCTTAAGTGAAGGTACATCAGGCTTCTCGGGAAGAGGCTGTTGGGGAGGGGGGGCAGGAGGATCAGAAAACCGTGCTTTAGGGTCGGCACGGAATGGTGTCCCCATCCCATTTACCATGGGTTGAGGTTTAGGAGGTTCAAGGCCTTCGGGCTTCTCAAGGTCCTTGAGGTCGTCTTTGGACAATAGTGTGTGGACAAACTGATTAGTGCGGCCCAGATCCTGTGCTTGAAGTCGAGCATTGCGCATTTCGTTCTGGAAAGAATTAGCCTAATCATCGCAACGAATTGGAGTATGACGTACCGCAAGCCGTTTTAATATTTGATCAGTAGCAACAGGGGTAAGAAAGAAAGGCCTTTGTTGTGCCATTCCGTTGACTTGCATGTTCATAACACCAGCGCCATTGGGCATCATCCGGCCGTTGCTGGCCATAGACGCATTACTGTTAGTGCGGCCTCGCAGCTGCATAGGGCCTGAAGGCATCATCATAGCGCCATTAGCTGGGTCAAGGTCGCCGAAGTTCATATCCATGACATTGCTCGACGCGCTAAGAAAGCCTGCATGCTCAACCTTGGCAGCCACTTTGTGGTGGACGACTGTTTTCTGGTCTTCGCTGACAATATCGATGCCAAGCTCAAGATGATCGGAGGTCTGCAATTCATGCGGCTCGGATTCGCGATTTTCCTGTGATAGACGAGTACCGTTGACAAAGGTTCCATTCGAGGACTTGACATCTCGTATATAAATTTTGCCATTGCGTTCCGCATAAATTTCAGCATGTTGTCTGGACAACACTTTACTATCGAAGAAACCGTTGGTTGGGGTCGGAATGGTCTTTTGGTTTGTTTGTCGGCCTATACGGAGGCTTTCGGGGGCAAAAGGCACAGCGATTGTCTTCCGTTCAAAGGTACCGTTGAGTGATAATAGATATAGAACCGGCTGGCCAGGAGGAACTTGTTCGGCACTCATGGGCCGCATCATTCCTTGAGACGTCATCTGAGCCTGGCCAGGGCCGGCCTGTACAGGCCCATGGGCCGTAATCATGCCTTGACCTCTGCCAGCGGGCAGTCTAGACATGTCCGGTTGTTGAAATTCCCCTTTTCCTGGCGGCCAGGGGGCTTTCGGTTGGGGCCGTTTTCGAGGTGCGCCGTTAGCCGACCATTGGGTCAAATCTGAAGTTGAAGACAATGGAGTACCGCCATTAGCGTGGGAACCGTTCGAGGCAACCGTGGTAACAGAAGAGTTCGAGGATGTCGAAGAAACAGACGACGATGAGTTGGATCGAGTAAGGGTCTTGCGGGGCGCGAACATGCCAATGCCACCTCGACCTTCTTCCGAATTCATTTGATGGTTCCCGTTAATCGGACCCCATGCTGGTCTTGACGCGGAGAAGGTTTGTGGATTTGCGACTGCAGTCATGAGGATGATTGATGCTCAGCGTGTTGCGGCCGATAAACGCAGAGTCGAAGATATAAAGATGCCGGATGTGGTAGTAAGACGTGTGCGGCTCGCGCGCCTACGAGGCTGATGTCACTCCACCCGCAAGTCGGAGGCTGAATGGACTTCTGATGGCGGGTTCGAAGGGAAACGTTGTAGTTTTGATGAAATGCGATTGAAATTTGAATACTTCAAGGTGGCTTGACGTTGCTGGTGGACAAGAAAAATCATGAGCTCGTGGCTGGGAACAGGTTTTGGTAATGAAGAATTGAGACGATCGGCGATGACCCCGTCGAACCAGGGACAGGAGGTCAAGAGGCGAGTCGGGCCAGCGACAGCCAAGATGGGTGCTTCACTCACCAAGCACGAGGATATCGCGATGTCGGAATATAGTTTCGCGTCGCAAGAGACGATAGTTTAGAAGGCTTCAGGGCCGTGAATGAGTTGATGAGAGGTTGCCGTAACAGTGACAGTATGGGGGAGGTCTCGCTCGCTAAGCGCTGCTTGGCGTGTTGGCGTGTTCAAATTTGGAGCCCCCAGTCGACAACTCTCAGCTCAGGCACACGGAGTACAGAGCACAGTGGAGCACACGCCCAAAGACTCTGGCATGTGCTCACTGCTCGCATAACCCCAGCACCACAAGAAACAAAGGCGTCAGAGATTGTCTTGTAAGTGAAAGAGAATTGCCTGAAAAAACCACAAACCATCAAATCCCTCTTGCGAGTCGGAACCGCCTTGTGGAGCCATATCTTGACCCACGAGAGGGACCACGTGACGATTTCTTCACAGTAAAGATATGTTACTCTTTTGTCTCGCACTGTACGGGAGAATGATCCGTGCCTCGAGTCCCGCACCGACCTTTCTCCGAACCCTGATTCCACTTTAGCCATTTGGCCAATGAGAGTAAGCCTCGAGAGGTCATTCGGGTTCGAGGAAAGTCCTCGTATGAAGAGAGCTTCATCAGCAATTGCTCTACTTTGCGCTGTGCCATTTCAACACACTTTGCCGACCACGATCGATAATACAGCACACGCAGTAACTCCAAAACCTTGAATAGAGACCTACCACGCTCGCAATGCCTCCCGTCGCTCCTATCAATGCTGGCCAGCATGGCCCCTCCAACGTGGATAAACGTAGGCTGAGATCATTCTCATGGCATTGGGTGTTGACTAACAACTTCACAGTCAAGATGGGTGCTATGATGGGTGGAAGTACGATCTACTCCTTGCTAAGCTCTTGCTTGCTGTGAAAAATACTGATATGGCATAGCTGTTGGTGTCATCATGGGTTTTGTCTTTGGTTCGTCTGCAACCGGGTTGCGCTGTCTCAGCTCTGAGGTCATAACTAATGATGACTAGGAACTGTCAACATTTTCCGATACGGAGCCGGCCCTAACGGCATTATGAGAACCCTCGGTCAATACATGCTTGGCTCCGGAGCAACTTTTGGGTATTTCTGACACAGGCCCCAACAACTTACACGAGTGCTAACCACGGCCCTACAGCTTCTTCATGTCCATTGGTAGTGTCATTCGATCCGATGCCGACCCCAAACTTCACGAAATGTACATGCGAGCTCAACGTCGGCCTATAATGTTGATGGCCAACCCCGCGTGGAGGAAATCATGAGAGCATCATATCATACGAGACGAGAGCAATACCCAGTCGACTTCGACTTCCACCCTGTACAGTCTGGCCTCTGATGGCCGCAATCTGTAAAATACATATCAAAATTATTTCGAAATGGACCAATCTATTGTCAAGTCTCAGGCCCACCATCGATACAGTGCATCAGACCAGTCAGAGATGTCTGTTGGTCTCACGATGCGAGGGTTTTTTGTTATGCTGTCAGACCTTGCAGACCGCTGCGTTTTCCGGGTTCAAATGGCCCGATTATATGTGACTGCATTTGAAGATTACACAACAATCTTTGAGAGGCGGCGAGAGAGCTGTGGCGTTCAATATAAGCCCTTAACCGTCCAGGTTACATTTCCTTACAGACATGATCGGCACACCACTACCCCTACGCGACCCAGCATGTTGGCCTACCCCACGGCTGCCGATACGAGGTGACAACAACGACCACGTTCGATGTTGTCGAGCAGCTGGAAGTTCTTGACGCTTAAACTTTCCATAAGCTAGCCGCTTTGGCTCATGCAATTTAGTCAATGGCGTTCAATAGCTTGTTATCGCATCCTCTTTTTTGCATATGCAGCAGGAAGTCAACCCTGCTTTTGCACAACTGGTGCCATGCTTCTTCGCTATTAGCGATCGGTCCAGTGGGCTGAGGGAATTGCCTTTTAGAGGACAGCTGAGAGCGAACTCCCAAGTCTCACAACTTATGCATATTGAACAACATCGTGCATTGACGGAATATTTTTTTGGGGCGTGTGTCAGTGATTGTGCTGTTACATTGAGTTGAATCGTTTTATGCGGTCCATTTGAAAGCATGATCACATGCCTTTGAAGCTGACATGCTGACTTTGCTAGGCTCATTGATGTCTGGATTACTCTCTCTCGACATTTCGAGATTATTGATCGGTCGATCGTAATTGGCGCTTTCATAGCACCAATTACCAAATGAGGAACCGCCCGGCTTACACGCTTTTGAATGTTGGAGCTTGCTGTTGTTGGGCTGCATCGTGCAGTCGCCAATTATGACTGAGCAAACTCAAGACAAGGTTAAATCTACTCGATCGATCCTTGCCCTTCTACGGAGTACACAGTCAGAAATAGTTAAAAAGGCGGTTGCTTTCAAGGCATCAACCAATGTCTGAACTGTATTTTCTGACGCTTGCTTCGCGAGCTGGCACTAGCTTATCACGCTTAGTACCAACGCCAATATCAGCAACTTTTGCGGGCAATCTTTTGGTATTTCTACTCGAATTACTTACTGCTTAAGCTCAATTGGACCCACTGCGTTTATTTTACGTACCTGACTACGCAGAATAACGGACTGCCTGAAACGCCCGTTCAGCTGTCTAGGATCATTGCATCTGTTGGGCGGGACCGGCTTCGATCTGGGTATACCCCAGTTACAAGTCATCAAAAATGCTTAACCATAACACGGCAAGTCGAGATACGGATGTTCAAGATGTACGACCCAGTGGAGATCTCGTGTCTATTTTCCGCATCCATTGTCTAAGGCTGGGTCAATTAAGACAGCGGTGGCCATTCCGCCACACCCCAATATCCCTACCACAACATCCTCACATCATAGGCCGGTGAAGCTCAACGTCTCCTCTCTGATAGGGCAATTTACTTTTACGAATTGCACTTCATGGTGTGCTGACCGTCATCATGGCTTGCAGCTGTCCTGGTGCATGTAAGGCCTCGCCATGTGGTCCTCTCTCACCAAGCTCTAGTCCTCAACATCACTACAACACCTCTCATGGATATGGGACTCAGCCATGCAGGCTTAGTCCATGATAACCGAGAGTAGTCAAGGTTGACCCGTATGCGATCGCCCGTTTCTCGCAGATGAGGCTTGATCCCGCGGGTCTTCGGCACATGCCTTGTCCTAAGATAGAAGTTCCTTCTGCAGTGGCTGTCGATGGACTGAGCTCATCAACACGCCCCTCTTGACTATATAGACCAGTGTTGGTTCCCGTAAGAAGATGGGATATCTCAGCATCCTTCCATCATAGAGACTCCAAGTCCGCTGTGCAGTATGGGCAATACCAATAGCAGTCCATTCAATCTCGGTGACCTGGGACAATTGTCCCAGCTGCAGACTAATGGGTAATGCACTATGCTTCCGAATATCTGTATACATGAACTGATTCATTGATAGGGAGTCCTCGTATGGCACGTTTGATGCACCTGACCTGCCAACTTTCCTGACTGACAACCCTACCCCTAATGGCTATCCTTGGAGTACCATGAATTCCCAAACCAATTACTATCAGGACCAACCAAATACTGGAGTCATTAGGAGGTACGACTTCACTGTCAGTCGGGGAACCATCGCCCCCGACGGCTATGAGCTGTCCACAATCCTCGTAAACGGGCAATTTCCTGCGCCCCTGGTTGAAGCAAACTGGGGTGACACCATCCAAGTCACTGTCCATAACGACTTGGACGATGAGGGTGTCTCCTTGCATTGGCATGGTATTCTTCAGAAGGGAATGCCGTGGGAAGATGGCGTTCCGGGTGTAACCCAATGCCCGATCCCACCTAAAAAGAGTTTCACGTATCAGTTTCTGGCCGACCTGTATGGAACAAGTTGGTACCACTCTCATTATTCCGCCCAAGTTGCCGCTGGTTTATTTGGTCCAATGGTCATATATGGACCGCGAGAAAAGAAAGACTACGACATCGATATTGGGCCTATTATGTTAAGTGATTGGTACCACAAAGAGTATTTCGACCTTGTCGAGGAGATAATGAAACCCGGCGGTAATGGAGTTGTTTTCTCTGACAGCAATCTCATCAACGGAAAGATGAACTTCAACTGCTCCAGTGTGGCACCGGGAGACAAGACGCCCTGCAAAAGCAATGCTGGTATCTCCAAATTTCGCTTCAAGCGCGGTAAAGTCCACCGCTTACGTCTCATCAACCCAAGTGCCGAAGCCATACAACGATTTTCTATTGATGGTCACACAATGAAGGTCATAGCGAATGACTTTGTTCCAGTTCAGCCGTATGATACCAAAGTTGTAACTCTTGGAGTTGGCCAACGGACAGATGTACTGGTCAGAGCTAACGGCAAATTGGACTCATACTGGATGCGCAGCAACATTTCTGCCATCTGTAGTCTGGGTCATGCCCCAGCTGCCCTTGCGGCAATATACTACGACAATGCAAATCAGAAAAAAGCACCCAAATCACAGGCTTGGGACATCCCTGATCCGGGGACTTGCGCCAACGATGATTTGAGTATAACAAAGCCAGTGATGAAGCTGCCTTTGCCCCCAGCTGACAAGACTATTGAGCTTGATATTAGCTCATTCCAAAATGGAAGCAATGTCACGCTCTGGAAACTGGGAGGAGTGGCTGCAAGGACAAACTACAACAGTCCGACTCTGCTCCTCAGCAAACTTGGCAATCACACATTCGACCCTGAATGGAACGTGATAAATACTGGAAAGGCAAAGAGTGTGAGAGTGGTTGTCAATAACAAGACTCCTGTGGCGTGAGTACTCAACCAAATGGATGCGGCTTCTTACAGTCACTGACAATGAAATCTGCTTAGACATCCAATTCACTTACACGGCTTCAACATGTATGTCCTACATGAGGGACCAGGTTCCTGGGACGGAACAATCATAAACAGACACAACCCACAGCGTCGCGACGTCGTTCAAATTCGGGGCAATGGTCACCTCGTCATACAGTTTGATGCCGGAGAAAATCCGGGTACGTTTACGTCCCCTGGCTCACTCAGCCTTATGATAATCACCCCTTTCTGCGGTCACGGTTGCATCGTGCTGACATGCATTTGCTCATAGGTGTATGGCCGTTCCATTGCCACATCGCGTGGCACGTCTCGGCAGGCTTTCTCACGCAGTTTCTCACGAATCCAGATCAAGTCAAGAAACTACGTATACCGAACGTGGTGGCTGAGACGTGTCGGCAGTGGGGACATTGGACACTCTCAAATATCCCGGCACAGATCGACAGTGGACTGTAAGCAAATGTGATCCTAAGGGATAAAAAGACTTAGGCAATCTTGCCTAAGCTTAGGGGAGACTTTACTGGGTTCATTTTGACGTTCTCTTCTAAACCTTTGGGTTTTCTTGCTCTCCGGGGGGCCTGGGCAGGGGTGACTTCTCTTCGTTCCTTGTCATTAATACTTGAAGGTGGTGTCGTTCTGTATGATGAGCATGATGTAATGATATGAGATCAGGACCAGTCTGATTCAAGCTATATTCTCCTATATATGGATAATCTATAGTAAAAGTTACAGCATATGTCAAGTAACATGGAACTTAGTAGCATGGTAATGAATGATAAACCAATTCTTTCATTAGACTGACTCTCGCATTGATCTAGTCAATGCAGACTATCTACGTAACCGTACCCTATTGCATTTCATCGTGATCAACATAAAGAAACTCGTCTAGTCATTTGCCCTCAGTTTATAAAGAGCAGGAAGTTGCATCCTTTTACACCGACCCCGTTTTCGTACACCTTTAAGTGTTGGAACGCCCCATCTGTACTCACAGTACTTAAGGAGTAACTACTTCTCCTTGTCGCTGAGAGCTGCTGGTACAGTTCCTTCTTTTGCAGCCTCTGCCTTTGATGTGTCTGCCTTTGGTGGCTCTTCTTCAGGGGTTTGTGGCTTAGGCGACTCTGTGACTAAAGACTCTGTCTTGCTTGCCTCGGCCTCGAGCTGCTCAACATGACCTCGATCTAGTTTACGTTGTTGAGTCTTGGGCGCCTCCTTGGTATCATTTTCCAAATCTGTAGTAGCTGTAGCTTTTTCTGATTCTCGTTGCTTGTCATCGTCCTTTGGCTTTTCCGAGACAGTGGGACCATCCTTGTGCTTCGTGGGCTCTTTTTCCAAGGGCACGCCTTCGTCGCTCTCGTCAATAACGACAGCACCAACTTCGGCGGCCAAGCGCTCAACCTCATCCTGTACATCATCCTTCTCTCTACCGCCGAGCTGTCGATCTGCCTCAGCATCGCCCACGGTCTGCCTCCAGAGCTTCTCAAGCTCGTCGCGCCATCCAAGCGCATCAGCAAGCTTGCGAATACCGGCATCGCAATCGCCGAGCTCCATCACATCATCAGATCGTGTTCCAATTTGTCCCACCTTTTCCATGTTGAAAAGCACACGGGGCTTGCCCTCTTGCGCCATGCCTGGTAGAGCAGCGAAGGGGTAAACGCTGAGACTGGTACCCACGATCAAAACGAGGTCGGCCATCGCTACTTGATACGTATTGTTGTCGAATGCCTTGGGCAGAGCTTCTCCAAAGAAGACGATATCTGGCTTGACAAGTCCCTTGCAGCCCTCCTTGTCGCAATGGGGAACCTTGCCTCCAAAGACGTGCTCCTTCATCTTCTCATCCGGGTATTCCTCCTTGCACTCGATGCAGCGCTGTGTCGCAAAGCTTCCATGGGCCTCAATAATCTTGTCCGAAGGTACTCCAGCTACGCGCTCAAGGCAATCGATGTTCTGTGTGAAGAGCATCTGGAGAAGCCCCTTGCGGGCGAGGAGGGCGATGAAGGCATGGGAGATGGTCGGAGAGAATTTCCCTGGATATAATTCGTTTGCTAGAACATAGAAGGGCTCGGGGTGATTGCGAAAGTAAGAGATGTCGAATACGGCTTCGGCGTAAGGCAGATTGAGGCGGGCAAGGTTGGCATAAAGACCTGTTCCAGGCGATCGAAAGTCGGGGACTGATAGCTCTATTAGATATGTGTTTTGGTCTGATGTCAGTCCAAGTACTCACTTCCAGCAGCAGTGGAGATACCAGCGCCAGTCAAGACGACAATTCGCTTGCTCCGACCCGTTTTGATATACTCGGCGACAGCATCAAGGCTTCGCTCAGTGAGTGTGACGGGCGGGCCGCCATAACTCATAGAGGACTCTTCCTGGCCCATTTTGCGATTAAACCAGCGAGGGCCACGCGGTCCAGGCTTATTCTTGTTTTTGCGTCTTCGACCTATCTTGACGGCAATGGAAGCAAAAATAATGCTGCTTCTTCTAGAGATGCTGATTGCGCATGCATGCAGAATGCAGGGTGGGAGTAACGTTAGGCGGGCGTCAAGGTGGGGGATATTCTGATTTACATCATTTTTTACTTGCAGTCTTATCGATAAGGATATAAGTGAGAGCGATGGCCATGCTTCAAGGCAACAGAGAAAGAAACGAGTCGCAGCCTAGACAAGATCCATTGTCATTGCTAATACGATTTTCTGATAGGATGGATGCATATGCTATCATCACGTCATCATCGACGCAGTCATCTGAATAAACGCCAAGGCTGTTTGTTGCATGTACTTCACATAGAAACCTAACTAAAGCATGTTAAGGCCCGCATGAGAAGACTTCAGAATGGACTGGACAAAATAGGTATAATTTCAAACATTTTGCACAATCCCGGTATGACTGACTCCCCGTAACTTTAATCTTGTGGCAATAATTAGGCTATGGCTGTTGTTCATGGCCTCCATAGCCATTCATCATAGATGGCCCATCGCAAGGCACCAGCTGTCAAGGTTTGAAACCATTCAAGATTTAAAGTTGAAGACGATGTAATTCAGACAATCCTACCCTGACGACAAACGCCTCGTCAAAGGTCTCTAAGCGAAAGTGATAACGAGCAAGCCGATCCGCCCGCTTCCCATCACAAATTTCAGGCCCAGTCCAATCCCAGTCCAATTCTGCACACCAACGCCTAGCAATGCGATAATTCCCTTTACGCCCGTTTCCACCCTTTCCAGTGATCCATTCCTGGCCAGTTTCCCTAACCGTGACGCTCTCGAGCAGCAGCGAACTGCTCCTCCTGTAGACGAGCGAGTTCCTCCATGGACATGCCACTGTTGGCAAATTTGTCTGCCTTCTTCTCTCGACCCTGCCTATTGTTAGTCTTTGCCAAATATGCAGAGGAGAAATTGTGGGTTTACCTTTTGGACTTCCTTGTGCTCAGCTGCTGCCTCGAGAACAGCAGGGACCATGTCAGTGAAGCCTAGTTGCTCGAGAGCTTTCGTTATGTGATCGCAGGCGATAGTCTTCTTTGCTTCCTTCTCAGAGATCTCGTTCGCCTCTGATGAAATAAGGGTAATGAACTCGACACAGCATTCAATTAAGAGGTCGCGGGCCTCCTTAGCGAATGCCACGCCTGCGGATGGGGGAAGAATTTCAGATACAATTTTTTGAACAGTAGCTGCAACTCAGTTAGTGAATGGTTTTTCTAATAGGAGGAGCACTGTGACATACCTTTCGGGAGCGACAAATCGTCGTTACCTATAAGACAAAGTTGTTAGCCAAGGGTCTTGAAGCAGACATGAAGAGCAGACCAAGAGTTCCACTGTCATATTTGAGCCAGTATCTGGTTGATGCTGGTAAAGGCATCGTGGGAGACAAATCGTAAAAAGAAATATGAAATCGGTGGAGTATTTGAGATAGACCGTGAAGTTTGAGATGAAAAGTAGATGCGAAAATGTGCTATGTGTGTAAAGTGTCGATAGTGATGAAAAGGGTTTCAAGATATTGAACATGATGAGAAACTTCTCGGTAGAATTCAATATAAATAAAAGTTGAAAGAATGTTATTCACAAGGCCTTGACTTCCAACCGACAGTGACGCATTGTCGTGATGGTCAACGAAGACGGAAAGTGCGTATAAACGGGACGAGCAAGAAACACAAGAGCAAGCGAACAAATAAAAAGTAAAGAAAATACTTGCCTCCAAACTCGTGATCAGACATCTTGAAGAAGCAAAAATCCGTGAATCAGGGTGGTGATGGAAGGGTGTTTGCGGTTGACTGCGTATTTTGGAGTTTTGACCGAGTATACACCAAAGACGCGGTTATTCAGAGACGGTGGCTGGCCGAGTGCAACGCGAAGACAAAGTCCCAGGGAGCAATAAATGTAACAAAAAATAGAAGATGAGATAAACGAGGTCTTCTAGCGATGTATGTATCCGCTGAGAAGCGTATATGTTTCACTGTTGTTTGAGTGCTGTTGTTTTATATTGTATCTTGATGATGAGCTTCACTTTTGCTTGTCAGGCTGCGAAGGAGACAGACGGGTGGGATAGTTACTCAGGCCCATGAGTGGTGGGGCAAGCCTCTTTTGTATCTGAAGAGCTGGGCTGCTGCTGTGTTTTTTTTTGCGCCGCGCTTGTAGCCAAGTCTCCACCTGGAATTTCATTTGCTCAGTGGAATTTCATTCATGGCAGTGCCTCGAGCACCAGTGGAGGAGCCTCAGGTCCCAAGGCTGCTGCCCGTAACTGGACTGGGCTCCATGTAATTGGAGGTTTGCTTCAGTGGAGGCTGTCTCCATTTCCAGCCACACGGGGCGCGTCTTTTTTGTTGTGCACGGACCAGTTATGCAGCTATTTCAGAACTTCCATCTTTTAAAAATTTCCTATTCCTTCATCAACACATTCCTTTTCTCTCTTCATTCTCTACAAACATGCCACAACGCTCTGATCGAGCAGCGGCTTTGTCTAGGCGGCGCCAATAGCGTCTGCTAATTTGCTATACCTCAAAAGTACTCGCTTTGTGCGTTGCTTTCACTCGAGTGCAGCCGCCAATTCTTTGGGTAAGTCTCTCTTTGTTCTCCCTCCACCAACTCGCATGAAGAGATATGTTGTCGCCCCAGGCTGAGGAGGTTCGACAAGCCTCCTGTGCTGATTGACTTCGTCCTGTGCCAAATGGACAGAACTGATTGATCCCAATCGTCTTTGTTTCAAAGCTTGAACTACGCAACCCGACCAAGGGCTAATCAACTCAAAGTTTAGGCTGCACTCTCTGACCCATGCTGTAAGACTCCCTTCAGCATCTTTACACCCCTCCGATACGCCGTGATGCACTTTGCTATCTGGTACTATCAAATACCGACTCTCATGACGGATAAAAACGATAGCCTGAGCGCATTCGACTGCACGCTTGCTTTGGACAAAATGTTGGAACGTGGAACTAACATGCGACAAGGCAGCAGCTTTGAACATCACGTCTTTGGACTCGGTTGCCTGCGACAAATCAGCATGAGGTAAGAACAAACTTTTATTTCTTTCTACTACCAACATCAAATGCTATGATGAAGAAACTTACATTCCATGCTAAATCCGAATGTCCATGTGGAGCAAACTAAGAGCTTTTCATCTTTCGACTGACTTGCATTTGTCTTTCTATCTTTTATCTACTTCAATTATATGCAAAGACATGAAGCTAACATTGCTTGAGATATGCAGGTTCTTCCAACATCCCCAAGCTAAACCCTATTCTTGGTATGCCTCGACCTCTGGTGAGTTCCATCTGCATAATTTTGTTAGTCTTTGATGTCATAGTATGTTGTGTGAGACGTACGAGAAGAATTTGCCGTTCAGCTCTTTGAGCGGGTCTGCGACAAACTTGGCCATAACATTTCCTGGCTGCTCGGGCTTGAGCAGGATGCCTTTTTCTTTGGCTTCAACGAAAGAATCGTATTGTGCCTTGTTCATAGATGATTGGCCTTCCGATCTCAGCACACCTTGCATCTCAGTGTCGACTCGACCGGGTGCAATGGCAACACTTGTGATGTCAGGCTCTTCAAGCGCAATGTGAGCTGAAACAGAATTGTAGACAGCCTTTGATGAACCGTAACTTGACCAGGCGGCATATTGCTTGGTTGCTGCTCCTGACGACACCCAGACAATGCAACCTTTGGACTTGCGTAGCTCTTTGATCGCAGCTTGGGCCTGGATTTGTCAGTGTTGTTCATGCTCGTAAAAGGCCTGGATTGAGATCTCCTTACCAAGGCAATACCGCTAAAGACGTTGATGTCATAAATCTTCTTCCACTCTTCGAGCGTGGTGTCTGCAAACTTCTTGGGCGCCAACATGCCATGGTTGATAACCAGACCATCAACCTTGCCGAACGAGGATACAGCAAGGTCAACAAGCTTTGAAGACAGCTAGAAAGCATATATCAGCCTCTTAAATCCTAGGCTTTCAATTGGGTTACTCACCTGAGGTTCGACAATATCTCCAGCAATGAATTGGACCTGTTCAGGATGCGATTTCTTCAACCCCTCCAATGGTTCAGATGATCGAGCTGTAATAACAACCTTGTGGGATTGGTTAAGCAAATAACGGGTAATGGCGGCGCCAATACCCTTACTGGCGCCTGTAATAATGAAGACTTTGGAGGTCATGTTGAGGAATATGCTGTGTGACTGATATTGTTGCTGTTCAGTGAGTATCCGTAACTTCGCACTTTTTTGAAGCTCAAGAGAGTGGGGTTTCTTGGTGATGAGTGATGGTGGGGTCAATTTTGGAGCTTCAATTCTGCCTACCCTGTATCATCGTCACTCACGTCATCGGTTCTTTCTTGGTAATAGCCCACCTGCATCAGCTGAGAGCATGTTGCGTTTTATCAATTATACAATAGATTTCTAATCTTAATCCTTGATCCCAATGGCATCGACGGTGATTGTTGGAGGTGGCATAATCGGCATCGCGACAGCTTATTACCTCTCGGAACATCAACGTGGCTCAAGCATCCACCTTGTTGACTCGTCGGCAACGCTATTCGCCTCGGCATCTGGCTACGCCGGTGGATTTCTGGCGAGGGACTGGTTCCATCAAGATCTTGCGTCTTTGGGGGCACTGAGTTTTGACGAGCATGAGAAATTGGCAAAGCAGTTTAATGGGAGGGAGAAATGGTTGTATGCCAAGTCTGTGACTGTGAACTATGAGCTACCGAGAAGGAAACCCAAGGGTTTGACGGGTCAGGATTGGCTACGTGAAGGGGGAAGTCGTGCGGATGTGATAGAAGAGAGAGGAGAGGTCAAAGACAGGAATAGTCCGCCTTGGCTGAGACGTATCAAGGGTGATACTCTCAGCTTGGTTGATAATGGTGAAGGGACTGCTGTTCTGTAAGTCACTGTCATTTGGGACTGATATGTTCTAACAAATCATGTCTATAGAGACCCTCTAAAACTCTGTCAGTTCCTACTGGAAAGATGCCGAGCAGCGGGTGTACGGATACATAACCCTGCCGTTATTCTGAATGTAGGCGCCGACTGTCATGATGAGCTATCATATGTCCGTATCGGTTACACAGACTGCTCCTCAGAGACACATATCCCAGCTACGCGAATACTTGTATGTGCTGGGGCATGGACCCCGAGTGTTTTGAAGTCCATTTTCTCCGGAGCATCTATCAACATACCTGTTGTACCGCTCGCAGGACACTCACTCGTTGTACGAAATCCCACAGATATGGGCGATACGTACCACTCTGTATATACAAGCGTGGATGACTTCTCGCCAGAGATTTATGCTCGACCAAATGGACATATCTGGCTCGGTGGCGTGAACGCACCTCTCCGACTGCCACCGTTAGCAACAGGTGCGAAACCCATGGATGCGCCACTTGAGAAGTTGGAAAACCTGGCGAGGCAGATAATCAAGACTGATGGTGGTGAGCTGGAGGTTTTACGGACAGGCTTATGCGTTAGACCTGTCTCAGAACGAGGAACACCCTATATCACACGCATAGAGGATGTAGATCTACGGCAAGGCTACAGGACACGGAAAGGAAGCGATGGCGGCGTCTATGTCGCAACAGGGCATGGGCCATGGGGGATCAGTTTGTCGTTAGGAACGGCGAAAGTTATGGCTGAGATGATGCAGGGAAGAGATTTGAGTGCTGATATCAGTAAGTTGGGATACTGGCCGTGATAGCAGCTTGGGTACCTTATTTGAGGCTGGTAACAAACAAGGCATACAGAGGTTCGGATATATGAATAGCATCATAGCATGGAGTTAACTGAAGTAGCTTTTTCGTTGCACCTGAAGCGACGGGTAAATTTCCTTGCAACTAATCTATCAGACTCGCATCCATGCAAAGCACTCATATGACGCCCAGATCATTCCGTTGGTAGCAAGCCGACATCCTGGCGATAAACTCATCGTAAACTTATCATAAATTTACCATTGACTGAGGACATGTTATGATATCCTTAGGATACATTAGAAAGGGAAGAATACCATCGTCTTTTGTTGGGACGAAATCCACGGGTACCGTGAGCAGTCAACTGATCCACAATAAACTCTGGCATGTCCTGCTGGAAACGGAGATTGGCGGCGTCCAGCTGAGTTCCAGTGATAGCTTTGGTTGCCAGTGCCTTGTGGAAGTCTCGATACCGCGAAGGTATGTCCGACCACTCCTCCTCGTTGAACGTAACCGACAGTTCAAAGCCAGCATCTCGCAAAGGAGCCGTTGCCTTTGCAAGCCCGATGAAGTCTCTCCAGGGAAGATGCATGTGTATCTGAAGTTTCATCTTGTCCGCGAGTGCAACCAAGTCTGTCACCTAGAAGTAAAAATGGAATTCCGCGTTGGTCTTGGCACCGTGAGCATAATCAATCTCCTCCCAGGTGTTGAGTGAATCTGATCTGATATAACTCTCTTTTGCCAAGAACATAACAGCTCTTGCGTGTATTTGGGGCATTTGCGATTTGTTGAGGGAGAAGAACGTGGCACAATAAAGTGATAGTTCGTGAACGGACTCGTGGCAATAGAACGCAAAAAGCGTTTTCGAGGCAGTTCGAGCAAAGGCGGGTTGATTTGTGCCCTTTTCCAATCCCTTTACATAGCGACAAAGATGTCCATCGTACAACTTAGGCATACAGTAAGCGAACAAGTCATTTGTGGCAGTGTCTTTGGTGTTTGGAGCTGGCACGATCGAGCGAGTGTAGACTTCGACTCTGCGTTCCTCGGGCGAGATGTGGTTCTCTTCGTGATGCAGAATACCCCCGTTTGCTGTAGTAACGCCTGAATAAGACACCGAAATAGTAGAATCATGAGCTGCATGCCTTAGGTGGTCGATATTCATTGGGATGATTTCCGCATGCTGTGGATGAGCAAATTGGGCGGTGTCCTGAGAAGTAGCATGGAAGGACTTGGATCTCTTCCGAGGCGGCTATGTTATAATATTAGAGAAGTCTCATCAGGATTGGATAGTCGAGAACACTTACACTGTGATGGATATCCATGATGGCCGATCTGATGCTTTTCAGGTGCGGAGTTTTGTATTCATCCCTTCTCCTTTCTGCAGAATGACGGGTCTAGTCGTCTGGAAGATATGTCAGGACTGCGAAGTATGAAAGGAAAAAGAGACTTTATACGGTTGGGAAAGACTAGGTTCACCAATTGAAAGGTTTCGCATCGCTTGAAGCGGCCGTGTGAAGAGAACGAAGACCCGGGTTAGTAGCAGGGTTAACGAAAGGGTCAGGTGTAAACGTGAAGAAGAAATAGCAACCGGAGCAGGAGATCAGTGAGGGGTAAGTTAATACAAAAGTTCAGACGAAACTGCAAAACTGTGCTCTGCCAGGTCACGCACAAGTGACTGCCACATATATAGGTAGCTTGATGTTCTGATAGATAGTCAAAGCCTCTTGAAGGGCCACTGAAATAGCCTTTTTGAAGGCATCCTAAGTCTATCCTAAATTTGCCTAAGTTACCTAAGTTTATATAAACCTTCTCATCACCTAGAATAGATATCCCTACTTTTCTGTGGCTGTCGTAACCTCTTTGTAGTGTAGTTGACGTATTTCATATCATGTTTTGTGAGACATTTAATCTATCTTAATTTTGTTTCATACCGTTGTGCTTTTGCATTAATAGAAAGCTTCTATTTCACGAGACAATCGCGAAGTTTCTTGATATCTTCGCTCCCAGCCCTACAGCATCCACCGACCAAGATGGTGGGCCATTCCCCTCTATCCTCCGTAGCCTTCACGACTGTCTCGAGTTGACGTTCCCAAGATGAGCGCCTATGAGTCTCAACACCGTCTGGCATCTCCCACTTTTGTGTGGTTGTGTTGTAAACCTCTCCATTTGTTCCGTCAGGGTACAGCACCAGAGCAGGCCACTCAGTAATCTTGCCGCTCTCGATCAAGCCTGAGACCGTGCGCTCAAAGATTTGAAGGAGCTGGTCAAGCTTGTCGACCTTGGTGCAGTTGATACCGATACCCCACGGCAACTTGGATGAGACCTCGGGATCCAGCATGGCTTCCACAGCGGCCTCGATAGAGTTGCCGTCAGGCATTTTGAGGTCTTTCTCAGGTGATAGACATGCCGTCCAGTAAGGAACATCAGATAGTGTTGGTGTCGCAGCGAGAGCTTTGCGCATGGCAATAATCTCGTCAACGCGGGGAATAGTCTCAAGGGCAACATAGCCCACTCGCTTCTGTATATCAGAAACCTCAGCGAAGACGCCCAAACGCTCGCGGTGCCATGCCTCCAAATCAGCCAAGGAGTTGTGCTCAGCATCGTATTTCCCACTATACTCCTGACCTGGAATCATGCAAGCTCCATAAGGTCCAATGCTCAAAGCAACACGGCCCTTGTCCCCCACAGCACGCTGAGCAATACTAACAGCATCATCCAAGAATCGAGGAACAGTTTCACGAGGAATACCCTCTGGGAAATCTTCAGTGCGAGTGTCGGCGAAACCATGAAGCGAAACTTGATATGTCGCTGTGAGGAGCACGTCAACAGGGACAGCTCCGAAATCGCTCTGGCATGATTGGAGAGTGGATTGGTCAGAAACAAGCAAATGAGAGGACCAGAGCGGCGTTGAACGGGAGAAAGTGATGGAGTACTTGGACTCGAGAGAGGTACCGAGACCACCGTCAAGAATGAGAATTTTGGACGGCATTTTTATGTTTGGTGGTTGTGGTTGAGGTTGAGTTTGTGCCCACTCTGTCTAACTAAAGAAAAGAGAAAACTAGTGGATTGTCAAGACGCCCTTTATCGAGCACGAGTCCTTAGTCGGGAATAACATCATTCAGTCAAAGAAAATTACTTATTATTGAAATTTAAAGACTACTTAATATCTGTTCATGTAACGATCTGACTGGTGAGTTTGTTTAACACAATATTGCTGTCAAGCAATTCTCGTCTGAGGCTTAATCACAGAAACAACCTGGTGATGCTAAAAGAAGTTTCATTAGATCACCTCTCAAGTCATATGGATTGTCTGAACGACAAAAAAAGGGTAAAAGAAGTCCAGTGTTCAGTTGCTAAAGACATATATTCCGAGCTAATGGGCACTGTCCCTAAATGCTGTATTTCGAGGACATTACCACTATATGTCCAGATCCTTTATAGGCCTCTGTGTTCGCTGAAAGGCAATGAAGCACAGCTAATTGTATAGAAATAAGAGACAAGCCTTTGGTAAGTATTCGGTGAGTGTTCAGATTCGGCATGAGTGCAGGAACATTGAACAAGGCTAGAAGACCTCACCCATTCAGTCATCTTGAGTGTTCGAAGATGCATTATCATTGTTCAAGACGGAAAGAATCCGTCAAACATCTGCATGAAATATTTAAAGCGAACCCTCATTCACTGCCATTCCTGTCCTCTGTCATCCTCAGATCAGTCTCATCCGATCGACGATATCGCCTATAACCATACAACTCGTCGACCGAGCCTCATCCCTCCATTACACAAAACAGGAAATGCCTCTCCGAAGATTCTCTGGTTGTATGGGATCCTCTCCCGACGTCGCTCTACACCTGACTATCGGAGTTTGCACGGAACCTATGGAAGGCCATCCAAACCACTGGATTCTCATGCTCACCGATGCTGACGCCGAATACGCAACATGTTACCATCCCTTGGGTGGTCCTTCGAGACGCAGACCCTGGGAACTTGTGATTGAGAGTGGAGAGCGAAGAAGCTGGGACGTCGACCGCTTTTATCACGTCTCTAGGATCTCAGTGCGACATGCAAGACAGGTAAAGGCTTCTGCTAAAGGAGTTCCATGTCGGTTTAGTCAAAGATGGGTTGTGAGAGTGCTCTGGGATCTGGAGCTGCAAAAAGTTGTTCCTCCTGGCACGGCGAAGAGGATCGCTCAACGTGTGGAGGAGGATCCCTATGCTGATGTATCGCCTATTGTGGAAGAGCATGAGGGTTTCCGGGATCTGATGTTCGACTGGGTAGAGAAGCATTATTTGTCTAGGCTTGGGTCACCTAGACGATAGATGGACTACATGGCGCAGGTCGCTTTCTCTCTCATTTCTTTGAGTTCATGATAGGTAAGTCAAGGTATGGTATAAGCTGCACGATAATTTAAATGAAATAACTCGCAAGCCTGACGATGAAGCATTGTCTCATGACAGGATCATGATGTGAGATGAAATCTTCTAAACTTTGAGAAAGTCGTCATAATTTAGGATATCCTTAGGACAAATATTCTAAAAGTTTACCATTATCATCCTTAGCATATATTCAATAGAAAGCTCCAGCCCAAGTAGTCAAGTGCCTTTATGCGAGTGTTGAATATGTTCTTGTCTCAGATCTCCGTGTTGTAATTTTACACAGCAGTCCTTGGTATAAGGCTTCTGTTGTCCTGACCGGTGAACTCGTCCAGCTGTCACGCTTTCGTCCGCCAGGGTCCGATCGAATGACGACATTTGCAAACTGCATGTTGAGTCCCTGACCACCGGGTGCCTCGACTGGCCAGTGTGTGTAGGGGCGTAGCTTGGGCAACCTTCTTGATGGTTAAGTGGCGCTGGACTGTGTCGAGTCGCCCATTGTATGCATCGTGGGCGACCGGATGGTAGGGCTTCTTGAGCGCAATTGCCACGATGTCCAGGAACCACATGCTTTCATCGACAATGATAAATGAATCTTCAGGGCGAAGATCGGGATGCTGTTGCATTGCATCGAGTATCGTCTCAACACGTCGTGACAGCGAGTTGTCTCCTTGCTCCAGCTGCCGACACCACTCGGCAACCTGCTCGAGAGCTTGGTCGTCCATGTCGTCGGGAATGGCATCGTCCACGTCTTCCTATCTCATAGATTCCATAAGACCTCTGTGGGCCAGCTTTAGCTGCACTAGCATCGGATGGTAGGCGTGCTGCTGGGCCTCGATGAGGTGCAACCAACCTGTGCCATCATCCTTCTTGCCTCGAGGGGCCTTGCCACGAGACTTGCGACCTTGTGATTTCTTATTTTTTCTTCATCATCATCATCATGAGCCGCTTGAATTCTGCAAAGGAGTTGTCTGAATTTGACCTGTCTTTGGGGACGAAGGCGAAGAGTCGCACAATGCCAGTCCTAGGCGGAAGGCGATCTTGGATAGTGGATATTGGGTTCAATAAGCTGGCTGCGTCGATCATCTGGACCTACCGGATCATATGTCTCCCGGTGGGATGTCGAGGCGCGTTCTTCCCAAGCTCTTTGAATGTACTCAGAAAGATATTGAAGTCGGCGATGGGATGCCCTTTCAGCAGGCTCAGCAGGCATATACGTCCTCCCATGTGTTGTCCAGGGGCGTGCCTGTCAAGGCTAGACAACCTTCGAATTGCCCACGGAGTGCAGTGACGGCAGCAAATGTGCGAGTGTTGCTGTTCTTGATGATATGAGCCTCGTCAAGGATCATGCATTTCCCGATCGGCTTCCATGGCTCGGACTCCAGGCTGCCAGAACGGAGGACCAGCTTCGGTCTCTTTGGGAAGTGGACCGTCAGCTCCGCATTGTCGTCTTTGATGGTATTCTGGAAACTTGCGACACGGTTCACCTCCTCAGTAAGATATGAATAGGAAGTGATCTCGACCCGGTACTACCATAGGTTGAAGCGGGAAAAGGATTCTCTAAAAGGCAAACGGCAGGCTTGTTTGTGGGTATATCTCACGCTTTCCATCGCAATGACCGATACCCTGGCCTGATATTTGTCCGCCTTGGCCAGCCTTACCACATCAAAGAAGGCATCAATCTTGGCCACCCACTGGCTACAGCATGAGAGAGGTGCAACGATAAGTGAAGGCCCATCTCCAGGCTCCCAGGATAAAGCAGCCATGGCAAGCACTATCAGGGTCTTGCGAAGCCCTGAGGGTCTCCCAATATCATGCCCTTGAGAGGACCAGCAAGCGACCGCATAGCGGCTCCCACAGCATGCTTCTGGTGCTCGAAGAGTGTGTTTCCATATTTGAGGCTGGGTATACGGTTTGCGCGCGGCGCTTCGTTTTTGGCAATCTATTGCGAACTCATAATTAGTCGCTGAGTTGATCTTGATGCCGTGGGAGGGACTTACAGTCATGTCGTGGAGGGTATTGAGGTATGCGACGATGCCTTCTTCATCCTCACTGTCCTCTTCATCGCAGTTCGCGGTCGCATCAACGTGATCATTGCTACCATCCCCAGGGTCCTGTGTAGAGTTCCCCACGTCGTCAATAGGTTGCGCCGTTATGTCAGACTCTTCACGAGACTGAACGACGCCTTCACCACTCTCCATAAAGTCAGCAAAGAGAAGGGCTGGTCTTTGGGAGTCGAGTTAAATCCTGCGCTTTGACAGATAGCGCAAATAGTTGGCAGGTTGTACTAGTTTTTGCCGTCAGATCCGGTTGAGTTGAAGAAGGAGGAAATGATAATGAGGGGGGAAAGGAAAATGCAAAAGAGCATATAATGAAATCCGAGCATGGTAATATTTACATAATGCCTAGCACCTGATGAGTGAATCACAGTTAAATCAAGTGGCCATGCATAATGCTTACTCGATAAACCAGAATCACCCCTTTATATCAATTATTAAAAAGAAACAAAGCGTTTTACTATGAAGACAAAGCAAGCAGCGACAAGAAGCCATGTCTGCCGATGTGGGCAAACATCCATAGTTGCACGTTGAGCATTTCTGAAGGTGCAATGGCTCTAAGACAGCTCCATATTTCCCAGCGGCTCGTCTTTATCCTCGTCAGATCCCAGCAGAGCAAGTGTCTCTATCCTGAATCCTAGAGTATCACTGCCCACGCCAACAAGTGACAGAGGGCTAAGTACATCGGCCCAACAGCACGTCTAACAGGAAACAGACGATCAACAAATCCCTCCGCGCTTCAAGTGCTACAACTTCCAGGCGTACCCATTGTTTGACCTCCAGCTGGTGGACTGCCACGAAATCTGGCAACTCGTCGCTTAAGAGAAGAAAAGCATCACTATCCTACAGGAAAAGATTACACGTTCACTGTGTGTGTTGAGCCTCTTTTCGTCGAGGAAGCAATCATGCTGGGGGCACAGATGAACTGCTACTGGCATATCTCAGGATTCATGATGGAAGGACCAGATGTTGCCGCCCCTCGCAATTGTGTCAAGTCGTAGTCCAAAAAGGGGATGAGTTGTGGAAGACTAGCATTGCTTACGGACTGTCTTATAAGCTGGAGAAAGTGGGAAGACGCCACCTCATTTGAGAAACGTTTAATTTGGGATCTGAGAAGCCTAGGATGTTAAAGCCAAACTGTACGAGCTGGACAGCCCAGCCTAGAAGTACATTATCGAGATACAAACTTCTAGCGAGAATGCATTCTTCGAATTTGAATCCTCAATCGCTGATGAAGAAGCAAAAGCATCAAGATGTGACTGATATTGACTCATTCCTCTTGTAAGTCCCCTGAATACGCCTTGTTTCTGCCGTGTATTCAACTATATGCAAAGTCGTCGATAATAAGACCCAAGAAAGATGAGAGGGATCAGCTCCCACGCCACGCCCTTAGGTTTGTCTTGATAGCTAGCCTCGATAGAACCACATCAGCCGAGTTTCACTCAGAGCTGGTTTTGGAACAGGTGAAGACTCTCGCTTAGTACTCTCGACTGCCCAGTGAATGAACCACAAATCCTCGCATCAACAAGCGTTCGCTACCGAAGAAACGTCGGTATCCTCCGCCGACCTTCGTTGTACTCTGCTTGCCATCGGCAGCTGCTCGAATCGTTCGTGACATACACTGAAGGCCGTCAAAGAGTTTGTCGTAAAGTACAAGCCCTTTCTACAAGATGTAACATGAAAACGTTATTAAAGCAGCTTGACGCCTCAGTCAAGACTCATAAAATATTGCTTTTGACAAAACAGCTGAACACCCTGAAAGGTACATTGCACTGCAAATTTTGCTGCCGTTGGGGATCAAAGGAACTGGAAACCACGGTCGGTAATCTCTGGATTTAATAAACTACCTAGTCAAAGAAACTCCTAAGCTTAGGATAAATTTACCTAAATACTTTGTCACTTTAGGATGAAGACCCTAAATTTATAACTGGTTTTGTTATAGATAGTGATAGTTTTTCTTTTCAGCAATTGATCTTGTTCATACTTAGCAATTGAAGTAGATTACAGATTTGAGGCTTAATTCTGTGTCTATTAACCAACCTTGTTGCCTCACCGTTTGTAGAGTCGTTGATTGAACAACGGTCAAGATCTCAATCCGTTAAGATAAGGTCTCCGATCTCGTGCTTATCTTTACCCTGGCCAATGACTTGATTCAATCACGTAGCTTGTGCTGCCATTGGCGTCGCTGCTCAACGGTAACTGGCTCGATTTCCAGACAAGCTCATTTAAGGTTGGCTACGTCAGGGCAATCCCATCACAGCTGAAACCCGCCGCAGGGCGTTAGCTTCCCTTCTGGCGACGGGAAGCTCCCTGAAATAGAGGCCCCCGACCACCTTAATACTGGGGAGCTCTGCATTTCACCTCCATGCCAACGTCATCAACGACAAACGGGCATCTTCACCTCCACAACAAACACAGCCCGTGATGGATTTCTCCGACTTTGAAGTCATCGACCCAATCGCCGAGTTTGGCCACGAGAGCAGCGACGATGAGGATGCGCAGCCGCCGTATGCGCATCTGCAGGGCGGTCATCCCCCGTGGCAGGGCCATGAGGGTAAGCTAGTCGGTGTTGTTGACATGGGCAGGTGAGAAAATAGAGACAATCCATCGGCTGCAACAAAGAAACTGACCAGTGATGCCATCACCAGCAATGGAATTCGTCTCTCAATTTCCGACCTTTCGAACCCATTGGCTCGTATGCTTCCTACCGTTTACCAGTATCGCGCCTCCATTTCTCTGTACGACTCTCAATATGATCCCGAGACTGGAGATCAGATCCCCATCCCCGACGATATCATCGAGTCTGTCGTTTCAGTCTTGAGTCGATTCGTTGTTATTTGCGGCGACTTCCGGTGCAAGAAGGAGAATATCCATGTTATCGCGACCGAAGCCACCCGCGCTGCCCTCAATTCGAAGCAGTTCTTGGCTGCTATAAAAGACAAGACTGGTCTGACAGTTGAGCTACTACCCAAAGAGGAAGAGGGCCAGATCGGTGCCCTCGGCATCGCCAGTGGCTTCTCTAACATGGAAGGCCTGGTGATGGACCTTGGCGGTGGCAGCACCCAAATTACCTGGATGCTCAGCTCGGGCGGTCAGGTTCGCATGAGTCCCAAAGGCAGCTTCAGTTTCCCATATGGGGCTGCTGCTTTGACTAAGAAGCTCCACGACCTCCGTGACGGTAAGAAGAAGGATGAAGCCGATGCAGCTGTCAAGGCTTTTGAGAAGGAAATGATCGCCAACTTCAAGGACGCATACAACAATCTGCAGATCCCCGCCGAGATGACCGAGAAGGCTGAGAAGGAGGGCGGGTACCGTATTTATCTCTCCGGAGGTGGTTTCAGAGGATGGGGATATTTGCTCCTGTACCTGAATCAGACGGATGGCAGCTACTATCCCATTTCCATTATTAATGGATACACCGCCAAGCGCAAACAGTTTGAGGACACCGAGGCTCTTAAGCATGTCGCTCATGCCGCGAAAGACATTTTCCGTGTTTCCGATCGTCGAAGATCCCAGGTTCCCGCGGTCGCGTTCCTTGTCAATGTTCTTTCAGAGTCCATTCCTGGAGGTATCAGAGAGGCACACTTTTGTCAGGGCGGTGTCAGAGAAGGCTTCCTCTTCCGCCAGCTTTCACCATCTATTCGAGCTCAGTCTCCCCTAGAGGTTGCCACAGGCTACTTTGCTCCTGGTTCGCGACATCTCATTCAGCAATTGCTCAAGAACGCAATCCCGAAACCTTCTAAGAAGAAGGAGTTCCCAGAGGAGTTTGGCGAGCCTGTTGTTGACTCCTTCGCCAATGCGATGTATCTGCACATGTTCATGAGTAAGGAGACGGCCTCAACGACGGCTCTGTACTCAACCAGTGTCGGAAACATGTCTGCGATCCACGGTGTTTCGCACCAAGATCGGGCACGGTTGGCCTTGATGCTCGAGTCCAGATATGGCGGTGAACTTCCTCCTCGTGAGCTAGAGTTCCGTGAGTCACTTCGTGACATGCTCACACCTGAGGAAGTCTGGTGGGCATCATACCTCGGCAGGGTCGGACAACTCATCACCGCGCTCTACCCAGCCGGTAAGATCCACAAATCGAAGCCACGCGTCGTGTTCACGTCTCAGTGGTCGTACACTTTGGGCAAGAAGAAAAATAAGGAAGGTCTTCTGCTCACAATCTCGGTACAGAAGACAAACGATGACCCAGCAAGAACAAAGGAGACTGTCAAGGAAGCAGCTAGTGATGTGGAAAAAATTGGAAAGAAGAAGAACTGGATTGGAGATGATGAGCCTTGGGGAATGAAGGTTAAGGTTAAGGTTGTGGAGGAGGGTATTCTCTCCGAGGAGATGGAGAAGCTCAAAATGTAGGATATCATGATCTTTGTTTCGGAAATTGTGGAAAAGCATAATGGGCATGTTTTGGGAACTGTCAAAGGGTACGCTGGAAGGTAATGGAAGGGCAGAATGTATAATGGTACTGATTAGCTGATTTGGAACAAATTGAGTGTGTTTCGTCCTTTGCCCACCGTCGTCCTCGTTATACTTTCGGCTTACCTTTACTCCAACAACCAGCGCACACCCTGAAGGAGATCCTGCAGCCACTCCTTAGAAACAGGCAAGTCAGGGCAAGTCGTCCAGAAGCCATGAGGTAGCCCTGAGTAGATGTGTGATTTGGTTGACAGCCCGGCTTTTTGGAGCAGTTGATCGAGAAGAATAGCTTCATCCCGACGTGGATCCCAACCGCAGATTGCAAAGTATGCTTTCTTTGCTATACCAGGGTGGGAATCGAATAGAAGAGGGGACAGTCGCTTATCTGTTGGGGGAGCACCGTATAATCCTGTTGCATGATCAGTACTGAGCTAACACTTTTGCTGGAGAAAGTGTACCCGCGAAGTAGTCAATTGACTTTCGTGTGAGGCCAGGTGCATCATTGATCTCATCCACGCTGAGAATACGATCTAGATATTTCTCTGGTCTCACGCCAGGATGGCAGAAGCTACCAGCGAGAAACACGACACCAGTGATTCTTGGAGAGAGGCACTCATCACGAGCCAAGTGCGAGATTCCGGCAGTGAAGTTGGCGCCAGCAGACGTGCCACCGAGAATGAAGCCCTTGGACAAATCAGTGTTGAGCTTCCTCTGGCCCTCTGACGATGCAACCTGCACATAATGTTAGCGGGTGGTAGTTTGGCAGCGCTGTATCTTACCCAACGGACGACGTCGAAGCTATCTTCAAAGCCAACGGGAAACTTATTCTCAGGAGCAAGTCGATACTCGACACTGGCAACAACGACAGGAATTTCCAGCGCAAGTGCTCTGCATGTTACGTCGTCTGTTTCAAGACCACCCGTGACATACCCACCACCATGCATGTATAGGAACAGAGGAAGGGCATCGTTGCGAGCAGTTTGACGGTAGATGCGCAGCGTGATAGACGTGTTATCGCGCACATGAACATTTATTTCGTAGATATCGAGACCTTCCTGTGGAATAATCGGATCATGATTCCTGGTCATGCCCAAGCTTGGTTTTGTGCCTGGGGGGAGATTGTTTGGGAACTGATGGGGTCAGTAACAATATCATGAAGTTTGCACATGACTTAGCGTACATTGACCCATTCGGGATGGGGTGTCGCATAATGTCTATATTCGGCCATTTTTTTGATGCAATAGAAATGATGTTTTATTTAATAGATGTACGAAGGTGAGAACTGTGTTTAAATAACTGCGCTGAAAGCTTTACGAGGGCGAACTCGGAGTCGTTTTGCTGATCCTTGCCTCTCGTGTTAGAGACGCAGGACTAGTTCAGCTACTGATCATCCTAAGGATTCGGGATCTTTGGTCATTTGATAGATTATCTTATTTGATCGTACTGTTATGGTAGTCTTGTCTAGTACCCTTGCACATGCAGCCTCTATTTGTCCTAGCATGAAGCCTCCTCTATGACACTTCCGATGACGGCTCAAAGGATTGAGGTTCTACATAGCATGTTTACCCTCTGTCATCGTCACCTCATTTTCATGTCCTGCGCTTGCTCTGCTCCTTCGTGTGTTTCTTCAAAAAGGGCGCTTTCTCCAACCCATCAGCCTGAGTCTTCCAAATCTTCTTCCCCATTGCGACATACTTCTCCCCAAATTTCTCAAGCTCAACCAACGCAGTCTCTCTAGTGACTCGATGCATCTCAGCGTACTCATCATCAGTACCAAACGTCGCAATCTTGTATCTCTGCTTCCACATCGCAACCATCTCCTTCGCCAAGGCACTTTCAGCTTGGATGTTCTTTGCGACAAGATAAAAGGAAGATCTGATCTTGTGATGCCTGTGGTGCTTGTACAGTTGAACCGTTGCCATTTTGCTGAATTGGTGGATCAAGTCGAAGCTTCGCCAACTGTCGAGCTTGTGCATCAGAATCACCATCGTACCATCTTTCTTCATATGTTCGAGACCCAGAGCAATCTGTGTAAGAGTTAGGCGAGTAGCTTCTCGGGGCTCTCGCCATTCCGCACGGGGGTGAGTGCGCAGGACTTGACCATCGCAGAAGACAAGATCAAACTTCTCATTATCGCCCAAGACTTTTTCGAATAGGAAGTCATATGGTCCTGGAAAGTTCAACGGAACGTCGTCTTCGGTAATACCCATATCAGCTGCCAGAGTTGTGATGTCGCGATACTCCACGTCCACTTTTGTATCGAGAATCTTGACGGCGTGTCCACCTTGCTCAACGGGAAGACTCATGGCTCTGATGTGAATATCAGGATTCATGGACATGGCCGCGGCCGTGTCAACGAAGCCACCTGGTGCTACACACATGTCTAGCAAAGCCGGCTGTTCCACTTCAGCCAGATTCAGAACATCAGTTGCCCTATCGAGGTCAATTGCGATAGTCTTCATCATGGCGTAGAAGAAATCTGTACCGCTCGCACTGCATTTATCTGCGACTGCTCGTTGTTTCTTGAAGTGGTCGTCGCCTCGACTTGTCTCCCAGCCCTAACTTTCTCGTTAAACAATTCTCCTTGCTCAGTATCTTTGTGTAAGACAAACCTTTCTTCTCAACTCATGGAGACGGCGAAACTCCTCGACATTCTCTAAGAGATAATCGCGGATAGTCTCTTGAGCAGATCTCTCAGACTCTGGAACTTCGGGCCTGGCTTGCATCATTGTACGTGTCTTTTCTTGCTCTTGTTGTCCAGTGGTAGCATGTTCGCCAGGGCTAGAGCTTGAAGTGTCAGCGTCGGAGGGCATGTTGGAGGCTAGAGGTTCGCTACTAGATACCAACAGTTTGAGTAGGAGTGAGATTCATTTCCCATGAAGTTTCGATGACATTTATACCTTCACAGAATGCTATCATCTTACGTATTTCTGGAGGCCTATTTCCTTTGTTCCAGTTTTTGCCCATTCACCAAATGGACCAACAAGCAACAGGCCAGTAACCGTTGGTGTTTGCCAACAAGGGTCGGCCTCCAGCATAAAGACTATACCATACCATGTAGCGCAGCAGCAAGGCTCCCCCGAGCACAAAAACTTGGTTGATAATTGTTCTGCAGTCATTGATTGGTCCTAAGTCTAATGAGGTCACCAACATAGGCCCGCCGGCCCCTTCATCGCCACCGCTCACAATACAGACAATTAGATATTACAGCAGGTTTTGAGTGAAATAAAGTAGAAAATTCACTTCCGGATCCTTGTTGGTCGATGACCTAACTCTTTGTGGCTCTGCCAATCGATCATAGATACAATATAATAGTTGTAAGCAACAAAGCAATGAGTAGCATTACTTTCAATGTTAAGCCTTAGACAAGACAACGCAACGGAGGCAATTGGCTATAGTCTTGGCAGTCAATGCAAATATACAAAGCCGGAGTGACTGGAAATCGAGTCAGATGTAGCCCTTAACTATGGCAACCGCTTATCAATATTCGCAAGCAGAAGTCAAGTAGTCTATATTAAAACAGTTAAGCCGGCTCGTAAGTATTTGGGTATCGGGTATCAATTCTAAACAGCTGTTGATGGGCCATCCTGGGGAGGTTCGATCTTCTTGATCTTCCTATATCCCTCTCGCATTTCGGTCTTCTTGAATCTTGTCGAATAAAGATAATGAACAATAAACCACTGATATACACAGAACAAACTAGAAATTGTTAAATAAAAGGTGGAAGCCAGTAGGGATGCCACTTACAATGCACAAATGCCAAAACAGCCACAAGCAATGCTAAGGTTGTCAAGCATTGCTACTGTTCCAGTAGATATATCACCAACAAAGCCCGTCCTCCGCTTGTCGATATTTGACTCATTGTACGCATCTATATCCTCCCGAAGAACAAATATGACGGTAAGAGCGGCAAGCCACATTAGAGTTGAAAGGGCCAGAATCAAAATATACCATATTGGCGGTCTTGGGTTGTTGCGGCCTTGTGGCTTCACTGGTATCTTGAAAGCAAAGAAATGAAGAGCTCCCTGAGTCTGGTCAGCAAGCTTATAGATGTATACAGGTGAGCGAACCTACGACTGCAAGATTGTACGCTGATGCAGCAAGCAAATTATGTCCCGGGTGTTTAGATATTATCCCGGCCGAAAGCCCAATAACGGCACACGAAGCTATCCACCTCCCGATATCCGCTTTAAAAGCATCATCATAAAGTTTCTTAACCGGATTCGTCTCCTTCTCTCTCCCCAGCATATCCCTGACGATTTCGCCCAGCGGCATAGGACATATTGGACTCGACATGGCTGAATGTGTAGGTAAGCTGCAGATGAGAAGGATCAGGTGGTTTTTGGGGCGCCGCCGCGTAATCTAATGTTTTATGGCTGTGGTCTTGGCTGGCCAGGGGATGTTGATCCAACATGACGCTAGGCCAAGGGTTGAAACTCCATCTTTTGGCCTTGGCCCTCGTCACTAATTCCTTTTGCACTGCCATTGGAAATTGGCGGTGCCTGGGCTTCAATCCTGCCGTGTCTTGGATAAAAGGTCCAAGCAACTGCTCGCGTAATAGTCTTATTTTGGGGTTCAATGCCAAGAATCTTTGAGTATTTGATCATGAAGTAATTGAAGATATTCGCAACTAGAGTTTGTTTGAGGGACACCGTTTTTTGTAGTAGCTACTTGAATAGATAATAGATCCACAACTATTTTTTGGCATGTGAAAAACTATGTTCTACTCCGTATAGACTGGGCTAATGAAGTTTACGAGAGAATAATGAAATATTCAGGCAACTCTCTAATCTTGGCTGTGGTTCATCATTCATACAGTTCAGATTCCAAGTGCGGAATTAAGAGATGCTCGATATTAAAGTCCTCGTGAAACCGATCGCATTTTAAACCAAATGTAATTTAAACATCACCTTTAACCTCGTATTATTGCCCAAGAGGGGATGATACGGCGCTGCAAGGATCTACGACAGCTCAGCTCTGTATGGATCCAAGAGGCTGTGCTTAAGGCTGAAATTCCAAGTACATCATCCAAATAAGCGCTTATGCTTATCTTTATGCAAATCCCAGCGCATTATTTCCCCGAAGCTGACGACAAGATGGGGCTCATACACGTGGAATGTGATTTGATAGGTGCTTGTTGGCCGGTTATCTGTCAATCCCCCATATCTAAACGAATTTGGCTGTATCTGCGAGCTACGACGGAGTGGCTGGGAGGAGAACGCCTTAGTGGCCGTGTCTTGCAGATTGGTTGTCACACAATCCTATTGATTACGGAGACATAGGTTTGGTGAGTGTCTTGATGTCGTCTTACTCATATATAAGCCCCGGGCCTCCTGGCTCTTGATATATTCTAACCCATCTCTCACTACTCACAAATACTCAATCTAACAACTATACAACGATGGGTGATAAAAACGAAACATGGACACCAAGCTACGACAACTGCGATAAAGTCTCGGATCGTTGCCCCGTCGAGTACACCATCTACCAAGACTATCTCTCCGAACCAGCCTCAGGATTCTTCGCGATCGCTTTTGCACTGCTCTTCCTCGCACAAATATTTCAGGGGTTTCGGGCTAAAACATGGTCGTACATGATATGGCTGGGCATCGGAACAGTCTTTGAAGTCGCGGGCCATGTTGGACGCTTCGGGCTGGGGAGAAATCCATGGCAGCAGAATGTCTTCATCGTGCAGTACCTAACACTCTTGTTGGCTCCTACTCTGGTTGCTGCTGCTATATCAGTGACTTTCAAGCATCTCGTTGTTTGGTACGGAGCAAAATGGTCTTTCCTCAAGCCCAGGCTATATCCCCTCGTCTTTGTCGGTACAGACTTTATCTCGATTTTCATTCAAATTATCGGAGGTGGCCTCACAGCTATGCAAAGTATGGGCAAAGGATCTGAGACGACACAGAAACTTGGAGAGGCTCTTGTCATTGGCGGTGTCGCCTTCCAAGTTGCCAACATGTTGTGCTGTGGTGGTCTGATGCTTCTTTACGCTCGACGTCGAAATCAGGCAATGAAACATCGAGATCCATTGATGGGAAACGCGACTGATATGTACACAACCGGCATGCCAACTCGTGGGAGAGTTCCTGTTGCTCGAGAGGAGGCTACGCTAAAGGAAGCAAAAAGAGTCAAGTGGTTTGTCTATGCCTTGGGTATTGCGTATACCTGTATCATCATCCGATGTGCCTACCGGTAAGTTTCTATCGATATTCCTTTCCCTACCCTAGTTAATTACCACTCAGTATCGCGGAAACTGTCCCAGATATTGGTGTAGATGTTCTCCGAAACGAGACACTATTCATCGTGTTCGACGCAACCATGATGTTGATTTCCATCGGCGCTGTGACTATCCTCCATCCCTGCTTCTTCTTCCCTTATCTTGGGCTAAGAAAGAAGCAGAAGAATCAGAGCAAGGTCTATGAGGGCTATAGAATGGAGAGCAGTTCAGCTTTGGTTGGGCAGCAGCAGCACCCGCAGCAACAGCAAGGGTATGCTTGAGGCTGACATTTCGGCTTGCGTACGAGTTCATAGCCGAGTCCTGAATTATAAGTGTATTTCATGAGCTTTTGGCTTGATTTCCTACATGTAGGGCTATATGGCATGTTTTATAGACTTCCAGAAGCTTCAAGATTTTCAATTTGATTCATACAGAACAGATCGTATCATACTGCTCTCGATAACATTTGATATGGCGTTGCATTCTCAGAATATCAAACTCAGCCCCTCCAAGAAGAGGACAGGCCTTCGGGTTCCAAGACCAAGGATCCGATTGATCAAAACCGCGATTGGTTGCAGACTCTTGTAGCCTTTATCAAATTAGAAACTATTTGACCATCGAATTTGACTATTTTATAGGAATATTACGCTAGCGCCTTCCTATAGAATAGTAGCCCGAGCCCTTTGCATTAGCTCAAATTCTGGAAGGGTCGTATTCTGCTTATCCATGTGACTCGGATTGATAAACCACGGCCGGATATCACAGCCGATGTATCATTTGATGTCAGCCATCTTTTCCTACGTCCGATGTCGCCTACAACCTGCGCCCTACAAGAACAATAATAACAGAAAGCGAATGAAGATAATTCAACAGGCACTATCAAGGTTCGAAAGGCGCAGTGTAACGTTCACTGGAAGGCGCACTTTGTTGGTTATTGTATAAATATCAAGTACTCTCTCCAAACATTGCATTTAGTTCCCTTCATTTCACTACAAAATCAACTTGACGAATATACTATTCAATGTCACAGACCGAACTCGAACTCGCTACTCCCAATGGAAATGTGTCTGATGACGCAGTCCAATTACAGAACCTCGATCAACGTTTCGAGTCTCGAGCAACAGATGCCGAGTTCTCACTGCCTCCTGTCGATGCTGGAAGAAAGGCATATCTATTCTTGGCAGCCTGTTGGGTTGTTGAAGCTGTGACTTTTGGTAATCTTCCTCATCTATGTGAGGTCTCAAAGCATGAATTAACAAAAGCACTAGGTTTCGGGTTCTCATTTGGCGTCTTTCAAGAGTACTACAGTCACCATGAGCCTTTCGCGGGCTCAAACAGCATCGCTGCTATTGGAACCACAACAACTGTAAGATACTTGCCCACTTTATCTCTCATGGCTCTAACATGATCCAGGGCATGCTGTATCTGGGAGCACCATTCGTTGTCATCATATGCCGTTTTTACCCTCGCCAAGCTCGCTGGTTTACCTACGCAGGTCTCTTCGTGACATCCCTAGCCATGGTCATGAGTTCCTTTTGCACAACTGTTCCTCAACTCATAGCAACACAAGGAGTTCTCTTTGGGATCGGAGGCTGCTTCGCTTACTGTCCTTGTACTCTGTATATCGACGAGTGGTTCGTTCGTCGTAAGGGCTTTGCTTATGGAATTGTCTGGAGTGCTGCTGGAGCTGGAGGTGCTGTACTTCCTCTAATTCTCGAAACGCTCCTGAAGAACTATGGCTTCCAAACCACTGCTAGAATATGTGCGGGCATTTTATTTGGGGCTGCAGCTCCGATCGCATATTTCATCAAGCCTAGACTACCACTATCGGCCACTATCCACAGGAAGCCTCTGAATATGCGGTTCGTCACATCCAGAGTGTTTCTTCTATATCAACTTGTCAACGTCGTCGAAGCAACAGGCTACTTCCTCCCTACGATCTACCTGCCCACTTATGCTCGGACAACCTTTGGTACCTCAACTATCCTCTCAGCTTTGACCGTTATTCTTGTCAATATCGCTACGACAATCGGTCTGATGGTAATGGGATCCCTTAGCGATAAGCTTGCAGTTACGACATGCATGCTCATATCTGCAGTAGGCGTGGGTATTTCCGTCCTACTTGTCTGGGGACTTACAGTATCTCTCCCTGTCCTGTACGTTTTCTGCATCATGTACGGTCTCTTCGCGGGATCTTGGGCCTCTATCTGGCCAGGAATTATGAGAGAAGTGACGCAGAAATTTCAGGATCAAAACGAGCACGTTGACCCTGTCATGGTGCATGGACACCTCTGCGTAGGCAGAGGAGTTGGAAACATCGTCTCCGGACCATTGAGCGGTTCTCTTATTCGAGGTCAACCATGGCAGGGAAAGGTTATTGGGGGTTATGGAAGTGGTTATGGCATTCTGATTTTGTACACTGGCCTCACAGGCTTGGTGAGCGGTATGAGCTTTTTGTGGCGATACGTGAACTTTTTGTAAGGGATGAACATTTCTGGAAGCTGAGTCTATCAAAGTACAAAGTATTAGCGGCGATATCTGATTTCGAGTGTGTCACGCTAAAGGTGATTTGTAAGGCAACCTGATTGTTGTTCTGAGACACATACCAGCCTTGATCATGAAGTAACAGTGCTTGGCATTGATCAGAAACTTGAGAGCTAAGAACTGACGAAGGAAGAGTAAAAGGTTGGGGCGCTGTATTTTATGAAGCTTCGCTTATACTAAGTACAGATGTAACGAGTTGACTGGCTATCATGCTGTGAAAACTTTCTCCATAACGTTCATTCACCTAAGAGCTCTTCCCTTTGATGTGATAGACTGTTTGCTAGCGAGGGTGCGGAAGGAATGCTCATGGCCCTGGCCCCAACAATTCGCGATGAGAGTATCCGTGAATACGAGCGATGTTAAACTGTAACCCGAGAACTGGCGACCAAGAATCGAGAGGAGACGTATACTCTTTGGAGTTGAGAGAACTTTTCAGTCTTCAGGCTCATCATGACCAGAGCCCATATGGCCAAATTAGCTGTCAACGTACGCTCGCCCTCTGTGTCGCATGGAATAGCCTTCTAGTACACTCCCATTTTCCCAGCTTCAGCCTTGAAGAATTGCAGGGCGACAATCTCTTGATCTCCCAAGATGAACGAGAAACAAGTATTCGTTTTTTTGGCACAGGCAGCCAATTGTTCGATAGGACCAAGTTTGGGTTGGTTGTCACGATTTGCGGTGAGGAGGGAGCCTGACTCCCATGTACAGGAGGGTACGGCGATGGCAGTAGCATGAAAGGGGTTATTTCTGCCTGGTTTTGGGTTATAGAAGACAAAAACGTGATCCTCGTTGCCGAAATCCAAAGTTTGAGCGTGCTCAGGGAGTATCCTCCCCAAATGTGTCGCTTCAACACATTCCAGAATCGTTTCTGTGCCAAACCTGGAACTGATGATGTGTTTGCCCAAACCGATGGTTGAACTCATTGGGGAGGGTATATGGAACGCCGCCATACAAGTATGTGCCATCGTGCAATGATTCTCGCAATAGAGCACTGGCACCTCATCCGGTGGTCTGCTGGTTACAGGATAATCTAGAACATCGCCGTATGCATCCAAAATGTTGCCAAATGTGAATTCAGACCATGGAAGAATCTCGGACTTGTCCATCGAAGCTTTTTCGCAGCCATCGTAAGCTAAACTTCGGAAATACTGGGAGAGATTGATGATGGGTCTTCTCTTCGCAAGGTGGGAGCCAAGCGTGGGACGGTTCGGCAGTTGGTTCATGTTGGGTTTTGGAAGTCTAATGATCTGGTTTATGACGAGTGAGGACAATTAGAAATGGTATGATGATCCCTGAAGAGTTTTGAAGCTAATGTTGCTTATGTCAAGAGTGATGATGATGATGATGATGATGATGATGAAGAAGAAGAGAAGAAAAGAGAGACGAGAGTCAAAGAGATGTAAGGTAAGTTACCCTGACTACCTGCCTGAGGCCCAAAATACATCGCTCCTTACTTCTCCAGTACATAAACCAAAAAGGGATGTCTCGATCCACTGACCTCGACTTCCCTGAATGGGTAGGTAGGCACCCATTTTAAGTAAGGTAATCAAGATTCTGAACAACTGGATACCACCTGCCAATGTTTGAGCCTTTTGATCATAAGTCCCTGGAGTACTATAGGTTAGTAGCTTAAGAATGGCAGTTTGCAATGATTACATTCATTTATCGAGTAGCTTGGACCTGACGGAGTCTTGTGACATGAATTTCGGACAACCACTTTGTTAGATATTGGATCCCTGGATGGTCTCGATAAGGCAGATAGAACTCAGTGAGCAAGAAAACATCATGTTTTGACAGAAATTATCAAAATAAACTCAGCAAAGGGTGCTTAAACTTACGAAGGATATCCTGAATCTAGCAGAGATATCCTAAACTTATGCTAATTAAGCTAAAATCTTTTTATCATTTAGGATGAAGGTCCTGAGATTTCTTTCCTCCCCTACATTGGTTTTTATTAACTTGACGCTTGCGTCTTTATATACCTAGGTATTTATGATCATGCTTTGTTGTGCCAATAAACAAACAGTCTGCGATGGCGCTTCTCAAGTTGTACTGATATAGGCTGCTTCGTATCTTCCGAGTTCTTATCAAACCCCGCGCCGGGAATACTTGCCAACTCTGTTTGCACTACCTACCACCTGACGATGGCACTAGGTATCCGTGGACCCCTCACATTTCAATTATCCTCAGTTTTCTTGCCCTGACTCTCATATCTACGCTTGTTCATCGTCAATATCCAAAGAAAATACCATGGGCCTTATCTTGATTACTGCTCTGGGCTTGCTGCCCGTTTTCCTGATTTATAGATACATCATTTATCCTGTCTTTTTCTCCGCGCTGTCTCGTTTACCCGCACCGCACTGGACATGCCATATCAGCCCTTTCTGGATATTAGCAGCAAGGAAGCGGAGGCGAGAGAATACATCACTGTATCGTGCACACCAAAGGCTTGGTCCAGTTATTAGAATTGGTCCAGATGAAGTGAGCGTCGACGGTTTAGAAGGCATGCGGACCATATATCAAGGGGGGTTTGAGAAAGGTCACTGGTATAGCGTCTTTGATAATTATGGGTAAGAGCATCAACTTATGGTATGGGACTGTTGGCGATGAAACTAATATGACCTGCTGTAGAGTCCCAAATATGTTTGCCACTGGCAATTCAAAGCCTCACTCCCTGAGAAAAAGGATGATTTCCAACGTCTACTCCAAATCTTACATACAATCATCCCAGGCAAGTAAATTGCAAATGGCCGAGATTCTCGTCAACCGCCTCTTGCCCGCACTTGACGGGTCTCTTGAATCTTCCCGTGGGTCGATATCTACAGACTGTAATGATGTTGAAGTGTTCGGTCTTTATCTAGCAACGGCCATGGATCTTATCACTGCCTACATATTTGGTCTCTCTAACGCTACGAACTTCATCTCCGATGAGCCTTATCGCCGTGACTGGCAGGACATGTATCTTGCACGGGCCAACTACCCTTTCTGGACGCAAGAAGTTCCAACGTTGACAAGCTTTTGCAAAAGATGGATTCCTTGGCTCAAGCTCTATCCACAGTGGGTTGATCATTCCAACAAGAAACTCTCTGATTGGAACTGGGAACTCTGCGAGAATGTCAGGAAGACGTCCACGGCGACAAGAAGCCCCAGTAACAGTCAAGGCATTCAGCGATCGGATGAGCCAGTAGTCTACAACTCACTGCTTGCTGGGATAGATCGTGAGTTCAAGACCAATGGAGAAAAGAGCATTCTATACACTACGAGCATTCTTCAACGAGATCGAGCCATTGCGTCTGAGGTTATGGATCACTCTCTGGCTGGACAGGAGACGGCTGGAATTGCTCTCACTTATGCAACATGGCATATTTCAAAATCTCCGGAACTTCAACGACAGCTTCATGCTGAGGTCCAGTTGCTTAAGCCATCTTTGGTGATTAACTCAAAAGCTGCATCTGGACTCACAAACACGTTGGCTTTGCCAGATCCTAAGGAAGTCGATTCCCTACCGCTCTTACACGCTATTGTCACGGAGACGCTTCGTCTCCACGCGCCTATTCCAGGACCTCAACCACGCCAGACACCTCAACACGGATGTAACATAGCAGGGTATTTTATCCCTGGCGATGTAAGGATCGCATCACTGGCATATACACTACACCGGGACAAAGAAGTATTCCCCGAACCTGAGGAGTGGAAACCAGAGCGTTGGATATCACAAACCCCTAGGAAATCACCAGATGATGAGAGGAAGCATCGCGAGATGCAAAGGCTTTTCTGGGCTTTTGGAAGCGGTGGACGGATGTGTGTCGGCTCCAACTTCGCCATGAACGAGATGAAGTTTATTTTGGCGTTCATCTACGCCAACTTTGAGACTTCCATTGTTGATGATGAAGGTATTGAGCAGGAAGATGCGTACACGGCGAGGCCAATTGGCGAGAAGCTGGTCATCAGGTTTATTCCTTCGAAGAAATGAGACGTAAATCTAATTTGGACAATCATTTATCTCTCTCTATATATACATATATACCTTTTGCCTTTTCTTTTCAACAAAATCACCCCACGCTAAGCTCGAGCAATACTTGAACGGTCACCAAGGCTGTTGAAAGCAGAGACCATTATTAATGAGGTTTGATTACTTAACGTTCATGATGACTTCCTATCATAAGAGTTTGGCCTTTTAAGGTTCTAATCAACACTAAGTGCTTCGTGACTTTCAAGTCCAGCATATGCCTTGGCTACTTGTATGTAAGGATGGAATATACATAATACTAACTGATTTGCATTGAATGACAGCCGACGTTCATACGCCTCTCTCTTTGTGTAAACTTCTGTCTTTAAGTCTCAGAACTCACCTTGACGGTGTGGTGCGAGCCTTACATGTCAGTATATAGTCTTCCAAACTGAAATTCACCAAAATAAGAATGGATTTGCAACAATAGTTGTTGGAAGATTCCACCAATCGCTGCATCACCGCAATTTTACCAACTAGGCAATTTGATTCCGTCTTCGTGACTCGAATGCTGTCATTGGAGGATATTTGGAACCCCATGTAAGTTCTACCAGGGCTTGTCGTACATTCATAAAGGATGATACCCCGGTGTACCTGAAGCACGTCAACTCAAGATTTTTATACTCAATAAACATGAGAATCTCCTTGCTGTTGGCTTTGACGGCCAGTTCCGTGGCGCAAGCAGCCCAGCTTGCATTCCCCGGAGCTGAGGGCTTTGGTAGGTATGCAGTTGGTGGTCGTCAAGGTGAAGTATACAAAGTGACAAACCTCAAGTAAGCTAAAGTCTCCTTTCCTGTTCATATGAAATGTCTAATGAAACCAAACAGTGACTCTGGAACTGGGTCGCTTCGAGACGCGGTATCGAAACCCAACAGGATAGTTGTCTTTGACGTCGGCGGAGTTATCAAGATCTCTGAGCGAATCGTTGTGTCTAAGAACATCTACATCGCCGGCCAAACTGCTCCGGGTGGTGTGAGTCTCTAGAATCTTCAAACTTATACTAGCTAAACCGCCTACAGGGAATCGTCGTCTATGGCAATGGTTGGTCTCTCTCCAATGCTAACGACTCTATTGTGCGATACATCACCATCCGTATGGGTAAAGGTGGAACCTCAGGTAAAGACGCAATTGGTATTGCTGATGGCAAAAATATCATCTTCGACCATGTCAGTGTCTCGTGGGGCCGTGATGAGACTTTCTCCATCAACGGAGATGTCACGAATGTTACCATTCAGAACACCATCATTGCTCAGGGTCTTGTTTCTCACTCTTGTGGTGGCTTGATGCAGACAGATGGCGGAGTCAGCTTATTCCGCAATCTGTATATTGATAACAAGACTCGCAACCCCAAGGTCAAAGGTGTCAACGACTTTCAGAACAATGTGAGTGATTCTGGTGATATTTCTGGACGAGCTTCTTACTGTCGTACAGGTCGTGTATAACTGGGGAGGTGGTGGCGGTTACATTGCTGGAGATAGTGAAGCTGACAGCTATGTTAACATTATCAACAACTATTTCATTTCTGGTCCAGATACTACCGTCACAGCCTTTACTCGAGGAAACAGTTACTTCCATGCTTGTAAGTCATTTTCCCTCACATGATTGTGTTGCTAACTACGTCTCAGACGTCAAGGATAACTTCTACGACTCCAACCGCAACGGCAAGCTTGATGGCGCTGCTCTTTGCGAGAAAACCAGTTGCTACTCTGACATTGATTTTGTCAAGACTCCATACAACTATCCAGCTCCTACGGCCCTCACACCCCAGGCGGCCGTCGAACTAGTTCTCAAAAGCGTTGGAAACTCGCTGCATAGGGATACTGTTGATACTGCCCTTATAGACCAGGTCAAATCTTATGGAACCAAGGGAGGGCAAATCTCTGATGAGAAGGAATTTGGTGGTGTTGGGGAGATTGCAAATGGTGCCGCTCTGAAAGATTCAGATGGTGATGGCATTCCTGATGAATGGGAAACAAAGAATGGTCTTAATCCCAATGACGCTTCGGATGGTATGAAGGTTGCGTCAAATGGGTATTCTAACTTGGAGAACTATGTGAACTCCCTTCCTTAATTACATTCCCTTCTGATATCATAGCTCATAAGGAATCGTGAATAACTCTTCTTGATTTTATAAACATTTTATGTGGTCAATACCAGATGCCAATGTTGCCCTTGTGATAACACATAAACTCAAGTTTATATTAACATTACAGGACTAAGATCATTGCAACATCGTTCACAGCGTAACTGAGTTCTGAATTTCGGTCCATATGCGGCGTTATTTAGTCTTTTCTATCGAGGTTGTCTTGCAAGGAATCAAGCACACCTTTGAATCCTGACAGGCTTTCCTGTATAAATGAATCATCATATTGAGTCTGGCGCCACATTGAGAAATACTGTTGGTGCGTTTAATGTTTATCCATGCGTTTCGTTTCGCGGTGATCGTCAATGCAGTTTCTTGTTTCAACATCCCGGAGGTCCCGGTAAGGTTTCATTACTCCTGTTTCACGGACATTAAAAGGGTTGCAATATAGCAGCTCATGTAGTACTTATAGACATGTTTAACTTCTAATTCTCCGGTTCTCAACAGTTCTGCTGTCAGCCGCCGAGAAAATGCAGTACAAAAATCTTATCGTTGCGCTCTACTGCGTCGGAGCATCATGTTCTGCCCTACGACCACCAATTGAAAGACGCGCAACGACAGAAATTCCTTCAGACTCTTTCAACTCCCTTGAAACATACTGGAATTACCTTTATCCTTGGGGAGCCACACACAATGGCGGCGCCCGAATGGACAAGGAACACGTCTCCGTCACTGATGGCGTTCTCACTCTGACTGCTGAGCCACGAGATGACCAAGAAGATCCCATTCACTATCTTTCTGGAGCGATTCACGCCAAATCAACATTCACTGTTTCTGCTGGTGGTGGTTATGATATCAGTGCTGAGTTCATTGCTCCAGTTGCCAGAGGAACCTGGCCGGCTTTCTGGCTCAATGCTGCGAGCGGATGGCCTCCCGAGATTGATATTGCAGAGTGGAAAGGCTCTGGAAAGATTTCTTTCAACACATTCAATACTTCTGATGAGGTCACCGCACTTGATAGGGACTATCCTAATCCTGAGGAATGGCATTCTGTTCGTGCTGAACTGCGTGATGAGAACGGTCATGATGTGAGAGTCAAGTTTTTCCTCGATGGTGTTAAGCAGACTACGCAATATGGTCGCGACTACATTGGGGAGGGTCTACGCCTGTAAGTGTATTGTTTATAAACTAAGTAGATTGCCCTAGCTAATAGTTACATAGGATTGTCAACTATCAGACTGAAGGATCTTCTGGATCACCTGGTCCCACGACAAGTAGGCTTCCCGTCAGTTTGACATGTCTCTGCCTGTACTGATTCACGTGTCATAGCGACAACTTTTCAAGTTCGAAACGTTGAGGTTGTCAGTCTCAACTAGGTTTATTTCTTTTCATTGAGTAGTTTGGCTAGTGATATGAGAGGTTATTTATCTCCATTCACTACAGCTGAGGGCATGGAGCTATACGAATGAGGGGGGCGGCAGCGTCTGTCAGTAGAGGCTCGAGCTTATTCGGAAACTTGCAGAATGATCCGCCGGCAATGTAACCCGTCAACCGATCAAACCCCTCAAAGGAGCAGAATGCATGAAACAAATCAAGAAGCTACTGCAGTGTGACAGTTCACCTGATGTCTAATTCCTTGAATCATGGCCAGTTAAGCATGGTTCGATGGCTGCCTTCAAACCTTGGTTCCACCGTCTCGGGTCAAGATCTACCGAGTTGCATCGCTGCATTGCGTATTCTGATGTGAGGAACTTTTGATTTGCTCGGGCTGAAGATGGATTTGCCAAGGCAAATTAGCCTGAGTTGGTGAGTGCCGCAGTCGTGCATTGAGTGAATGGGTGTAAGCCCCGACTGCCATGTCTAGGTGCAACCCAACCACTTCATCCTTGTGCCTCAGAGCGTGGGGAGCTTGTGGCTGCTAAGAGTCCGATTAAGTCGGTTCTAACCGTGTAAATGGTTAAATGAGAAGACAAAAGTGATGGTGAGGCATTGATGAGGAGGTAGAAAAGTGGCTGCTTACTAGCGGCCGTCGGAAAATAGGGAATAAGAAAGAGCAAGACTGAGATTACGACAAACCCCCAATCACATTTGGGGGAGGATTGTCAAATTTGAATCGCTTCCAGAAGATAAGCCTCATGATCGTGGTACCTTAATTGAAGGCATATAGGTCAAGCTTAAGACAAGACGAATCGCATATAAGCGCGTATAAGTGGGTGTCGTAGCATTGGGAATTTCTTCACGAATCACGCGATGCTTGTGATCGTCCAGGTGTGGTACAGTAGCAGCCGAGGAAGACCTGTTCCTGGGTGTCAGCCGTCTTGTGATGCAGACGAAGCCTCAAGGTATCTCTGAAGGATTGCTCGAGTAATATTTATCCGGATTAAGCTATAACAAATGATAGAAGTGACGTTTGAACTGGCGTTTTTGGTATATTCCTGTCTAAACACATCGGCCGACGTAGAGAGAAACAGGGTTCTAGACCAAGACATCTGACGATCACCACCATCCCCCAGAAATTACCCCAGATTCCCCACCTCTCTAGGATGAAGAAGCTGGGGAGGAGAAAGGTATCTTAGTGGTCAAGCTATTATCCGGTCCACTAACGATCGATGTTGACCACTCCATCCCTAATCACCAACGTCTTCCCCCCGCAGGATCTTCCACCAATGGCGGGGAAGTTCAACTACGAGATAGCTTCACTAACACGGGCCGTCGATCCTATTTCTACGGCTATGTGAACCGGTTCCCGGCCTCGAGGATCATCTCTGCATGGGGAGAACCATTGGGGATGGACGATATAACATGCCCATGTCCGGTGAAGGCCATCATGAGCCTCTCAAACCTCATAGCAAAGTAGTCTGCTGCTGGTAAGCGACGAATCTGTTCACCATGGTAGCCGAAAAGCACTCCGGGGAGATTCAGCCCCATGTTGAGAGCACCGATGCTGGTCTTGACCATCTCAAGAATGTAGACCTTCACGACAAAGCCCTCGCCAACGAAGCTCTTGAAGCCACGGCCGATGAGCATAGCTTTACCGTTTGGCAGGGTTTCAAGACTTACAAGCGCGCTGCTTTTTGGTCCATCCGTAAGTTCTTACCATTGAACTGTTGACGTCAAGATAGCTAACAAGCAGTTGTCAGTCATCTCGACTACTGTCATCATGGAGGGCTACGATGTTACCCTCCTCGGTTCCTTCTACGGCTACCCACGATTCCGAGAGAAGTACGGCGAATATCTCGATGAGGAGAATGGACATCAGATCTCAGCCAATTGGCAGCAGCGCTTCAACTGTCTCGGTGCCCTCGCCAACATCATTGGCGCTCTTCTGAACGGTTGGGCTACGTCGCGATGGGGACACCGCAAGGTTCTCATCAGTGGCCTCTTCTGGCTCTCTGCCTTCATCTTTGTCGTCTTCTTCGCTCCCAACATCGAGGTCCTTCTCGTCGGTCAATTCCTCTGCAACATTCCCTGGGGAATCTTCGCTACAACTGGTCCCGCCTACGCTGCTGAGGTCACTCCTCTTGCTATTCGAGGATATCTCACTGCTTATGTCAACCTATGCTGGTGCATTGGACAGTTCATCTCAGCCGGTGTACTAAAAGGTCTAGTTGACAACCCTACCCCGTGGAGCTACCGAATCCCCTTTGCGGTCCAATGGGTTTGGCCTATTCCTCTCGCCATCGCAGCGTATATGGCCCCCGAGTCACCCTGGCATCTTGTCCGAACGAACCAGCTCGAGAAAGCCAAAGTATCCCTCGAGCGACTGTCCGAACCGGAACACAACATCAACTACGAGAATGCCGTTGCTCTCATGGTGCACACAAACAAGCTTGAGATTGAGGAGCGTTCGGGTACTTCTTACTGGGACTGTTTCCGAGGTAGTAACCTTCGACGAACCGAGATCGCTTGCATGGGTTTCCTCTCTCAGATCACCAACGGCGGTGCCCTTTGCTATAGTGGATCTTTCTTCTTCCAACAGACTGGTATTGGTCCCTCTGCTTCTTACGGTATTGCTCTTGGTGGAACTGGCATCGCCTTCGTTGGCACCATCATCTCGTGGTTCTACATCTACAGGTTCGGTCGACGAACAATCTGGCTCTCTGGTTTCTCATTCCTAGTCGTAATTCTCTGGCTTATCGGCTTCCTGGCGTTGCCCAAGCAGACTCTGTCCTTAGCTTGGGCGCAATCTATCCTCTGCGTTGTGTGGTTGGGAGCATACTCCATGTCTGTCGGGCCCATCATCTACACCATCGTTGCTGAGGTTGGTTCGACTCGTCTGCGTACACAGACTATTGTGTTGGCTCGTTCGACGTATTATGTCGGTAACATCATTTGCGGAGGTCTCATCCAGCCCGAGATGTTGTCTCCAGGATCATGGAACCTCAAGGGCAAGACAGTAAGTCCAGCCCAATTGATCCGAGCATCAATGCAATGCTAACATGCTGCAGGCTTTCTTCTGGGCAGGCCTTGCCACTCTCACTCTGACTTGGGGTTATTTCCGTATGTTCGAAACAAAGGACCGTACCTTTGGTGAGATGGACTACATGGTAAGTAGCTGAACACGATGACCGAGAATGCAGCTAATGAGTTTGAACAGTTCCAGAAGGGTATCCCGGCGCGCAAGTCTGCCAAGTACCAGATTAATGAGGATGAGGTCTTTATGGCTCACGAGAAGCCTGAAGCTGAGAAGCACTAGATTGAGTGCTGAGGTTGCAGTCGGGAGGCCTCATGTGACGTGACGATCTGTGAATGGAGCCATGTCATGACTTAGCGATACCTTTTGCTTGATCAACAATATTATTGTTCTTGATGATGATAACTATTGGATAGGCGTGGCTGAAACTATGCTGGACTAAAGCCCAACCGAAGTCATGGCGGAATGTCTTGGTGAGACATTAGATCCAGGATCAGCGCCCTAATCTTAACAACACGTGATAAGACGGTGAATGTTTGGGCAGCATATCCAGCAACATAAACAGAGCAAAGACATGCAGAGTATCTGTTAGGTTCGAATGTTGAAGGGATTGCTCAATTGAGCCTCTTTCATCTTGGTCGACTTCATCTGTAGCCATCCCAGTTCAGGAACGGATCGATCGGCCTCAAAGCCGTGCCAGCCAAGCCCAAGTCGATATCGTATTCTCCACTTCAAGGGGGAGTTTTCAACCCACCATCGTCACCCGCAGCCTCAGCTACCTAATTTAGCGCTTGAAGTGCCAAGGAATTCGCTCGCCACGACAAAGAATTGCTTCTTGCATCGAAGAGAGATGTCTGAGGTTGAAGTTCAAGAACATCAAAACAAAAAACTTGGGGATCCAGGCGGTGAAATACAGCTGGTCGCATTCTGTATATCTCAAACATCAAATTAAATCCCACGCTTGGCTTCGTATACAGAGGTTGGCTACCAAGGAATTAAATCCCAGTATCTTGAGTGCCTTGGAGATTGGCTCAAGGATAAACTTTGATGCACTGGATTTGTTTTAGCTTCCATCCGTTCTCAAGAATTGGTTGCATTGTTCCTTGCATAAGTCACGCCACTACGAATCACATTCTTTGAGATAAGGGCACACTCTCTGCTGTCTAGACGAGAGCTGCGCGGAAGAGGCTTGACAGATAAACGATGCGGTACGGAGTAGATAGCATCAAATCTCGCAATACGAAAAAAAGAGAGCCATGATCTTCATTTCTCAAGAATAGCAACATTCATCTCGATTGTTTTATCGACGATCACGCATTGCAAAATTGCTCCTTGGGTACGAAACAGGAGAAGCTGGGGTTGACGTCCAATGAGCACCCACCTCCAAGAATTGCCCTTCTATTCTTAGCGGCCTACGGCACGTTAACCATAACCTAGTGGACCAGCGTCGTAAGCATTTCCCCTGAAAAACCGGGAACTTAGTGCCTGTCCGGCACGTGACGGCTCCACGTCCGCTGCAACCGCCCCCGACCTAATCTCACCGCGTTCCGAAAGCAAAACAAAGCGCCTTTCCTCATTCTTTGATCAACTTCCCATCTTTTTTTTCCCATCCGTCCATCATTTCCTTTTTGTTGTCTGGATTCTCTTTTTGGATTCGGCATTCTTCCTTACTTCCTCGTCACTCTCTTTTAACTGCCAGAACGGCTTCTTTCTTGATTACCATTTTCGAATAATCACACTCACGCTCTTTTAATAGAATTAGCTTCCGGCTGGTGTGACCTTGCTCGACGTTATACCAACCTGCTTACACCACATATCGATCACTTACCCGAGAATCGATAAACTATATTCGCCAACATGAAGGTTTCCGCTACCCTCGCTGCTGGTGCCCTCGCCCTCGGCGTTGAGGCCAAGAACTACCTCGGTTTCAACTCTGGTGCCACCCTCGCCAACCGTGCCGCCAAGTTCAAGTCCGACTTCCAGGCTGAGTTCGAGACTGCTCAGAACCTGAAGACCGCCCCCGGCGACTTCAGCGCCGTCCGACTCTACACCAACATCCAGGCCTACTCCGAGGATGACCCCATTGAGGCTTTCGAGGCTGCCATCGACACCAAGACCGAGATCCTCCTCGGTGTCTGGACTTCAGGCACTGACAACATCGACAAGGAGATCAGCGCCCTCAAGAAGGCCGTCGACAAGTACGGCTCCAAGCTGACCGACCTCGTCATCGGTGTCTCCGTTGGTAGCGAGGATCTCTACCGTAACTCCGTTACTGGCGTGAAGAACAAGGGTGGTGTCGGTGTTCAGCCCGATGTCCTCGTTGACTTCATCAACGACTTCAAGAAGGCTTTCAAGGGTACCCCCATTGGCAAGATCCCCGTCGGCCACGTCGACACCTGGGACGTCTGGGGCAACGCTACCAACAAGGCCGTCCTCGACGCCATCGATTTCATCGGTGTGGATGAGTACCCCTACTATGAGAACGACAAGGGCAACAGCATCGACAACGCTGCCAAGCTCTTCAACAAGGCGTACGAGGCCACCATCGCCGCCTCCAATGGCAAGCCTGTCTGGGTCACTGAGACTGGCTGGCCCTACAAGGGTCCCGACTGGGATGAGGCCGTTCCTAGTGTGAAGAACGCCCAGAAGTACTGGCGCGACGTTGGCTGCAAGTACCTCTTCAACAAGACCCCCACTTTCTGGTACACTCTCCGCGACTCCAACCCCGACAACAAGATGAAGTTCGCCATCACTGATAACCTCTCCACTACTCCTCTCTTCGATCTCTCTTGCGACAAGGTTGACGACGATGAGGAGACCACCAGCTCTGCCGTCCACTCCAAGACCAAGACTGAGTCCGGTGCTTCCACGGCCACTCACGCTTCTAACTCCACCGCTACCTTCACCACCTCTACTGCCTCTGCTACTAGCGGCTCCGGCGATGATGAGGAAGCTACTGGCACTGCCACCGCTACTGGCTCTGGCTCTAAGCCTACCTCTGGATCCGGTTCCGGCTCTGAGTCTGGCTCTGGTTCTGGTTCTGAGGGTTCTGGATCCAGCTCTGGCTCCGGTTCTGAGTCCGGTTCCGGCTCCGGCTCCGAGTCTGGCTCTGCCCCTGCTGAGACTCCCAGCACCATCACCAACGGTGCTGCTTCTCTCGGCGTCTCCACTGCCGCCCTTGCCTTCCTTGCCCTGTTCGCTCTGTAAATATCCTGAATGGATCGTGGGTTGAATGACGCCCATTGCGTGTCTTGACTTTATTCTCGCGCCCGAGATCTGTTCCTTGTATTAGTTATGGGTAGATTAGGATAGACAATGGTTGACTCTATTTTCTTCTAACTCTTGCCAAACTCTTCGTGCTATATTCATTGTTGGCTTTACCAACTGATAACCGTTTACAATGGCTTTCATGTTAAACCTTGATCCCGCAATTCTAACTGGCTCGGCTTAAGTGGGGCCGGGTATTTCATCCCAACTCAGCTGTGATAACATCAAGTCGAAACAACAGCCCAAAAAGAACAAAACCCCAAACATAGAGAGCAGAGAGAGCAAAAGAAAAGGGTCTGGCCGGGGATTGAACCCGGGACCTCTCGCAAGCTGTGCTATAGGGTTTTCCCTAAGCGAGAATCATACCACTAGACCACCAGACCGAGTTTGTCTTCAAGACTCTTGATGCAATCACGTGATTATTCCTTGCATTTGGCGCTCCTATGTTCAACCAATTTGCTGTTGATGATTGGCCTCTCTAGGGTGTCTCTAGGGTGGGTGATATCGATTTACAAGAACCTCAGTAAAGTCTGCCTCTGGCCTTAAGGTGGTGCATTACATGTCGTAGTACAGCCGCAAGATGGCTGATGTTCAGATTGGTCGGGGTAGTTCCAGCCAAGTATGGTGACACAAACGTTGGGGCCAATAACGGTTGAAAGGTTCCGTCAAGGCGGCTGATGAATTAGAAGCTTGCTCCATGAGTTCATCCTTTGATCCATTCCATTTTCGTTCACCTACCTTATTCACAGACATATCTTTCAATGAATTGCCAATCTCGTGAGGTAGCCACGATTGAGGACCATCAGTTGAGAACGGAGATTGGATGCCTTGCCTTGATGAACAATGTTGCTTGGTAGAATGCTTGTTGGAAAGAGACTTTTCTTGAATGTCAGTTCCAAGCGAGAAAAGGTCTAGCAATCCTCATGGGCATCCTTCACTGCCTCAGTTCTCCATCTGAGGGCGTTCCCCGTAGCAGTGATCAACCCTACTTGGGAGGAAAGTGCAAGGCAACGTGCGACTGCCACCGATGAAGCACCTACATTTCTGTCTCAACCCAAGGAAATTCCTTGCGATATTCTTTGCCCCTGTTACAGCTTTCGTAAATAGGTACTTTACTCTTTGGCAACTCTTCAATAAAACGCGTGCACACCTTAAACTCTCCGTCATAGCACTATTCATCTCCTCTTGACAATAAGGAAGTTCAACAACATCATCTTGATTCATCATTGCTACCTCAACAGCAACAATGGCGCTGCCTCAAAACCAATGTGAGACTACCGAAGTTCAAATCTATCCTCCTCAGCCTCTAATCGCGGTGCCTCAAGTTCCAGCTGCGCTGTTGGGGCACCAGGTCGGCATCTTCCCAGCTTACATCACGATCCGGACAGAGACCCTCATCGTCAGAGAAAAGTTAGGGTCATTCAACGGCGATGAATTTGAGGTTCAACATGTCAATGGTCTGCCTATCCTCAAGGTAGAGGGGAAGGTGATGAGCATCTCTGGACGCAAGATGGTCTATGACATGAGATGCAACCATCTCTTTTCCATCGTCAGGAAGCACCTCCATTTCCGTACCAGGTATGTTGTAGAAGACCCTCAAGGAAGGGAAATTATGAATGTGAGGAGCAGCTTCCGGCGTGAGTCATCCCCGTGATAGTTGCCGTGGCATCTATCTCTGATGTGTCTTAGTTTTCTCTTCCAAAGCCACAGCTACCTTCAATTCGCTCGACGGTTCAGCAGAGGTTCTTGAGATGAAAGGTAGCTGGCGCGACTATAGTGCTTGCATCGTTGACACGATCTCGGACAACGTGGTCGGACGTATCAGCCGCACAATTAGCAGCCGGGATTTGCTATTTGGCCAACAAACATATGCTCTCGAAGTTAAGCCTGGTGTTGATATGGCTCTCATGGTAGCAATTTGCATTTGCTTTGATGAGAGAAACAATGAGAACAGGGCTGGTTGAAAGGACTTGATTAAGAAATATTTGTGATACCCAGAGGACTGCACGATGGATCGGATGAGTGATGCTCGGGACTGACCGAGACCTGTGTTGAGAGTCAGCATTGTCAAGCTTAACTTTTATATCCTAGGATGTGGAAATGAGGTTGAACAATTGTTTTGCTGGTCATGCTCAAAGGTTCAACATAGTGATAGAGACTAAGTCCCACACGCGCGCCTGATCATCAACGAGAGTACGTACGTGAGAAGGAGAGATCCATGAAGAGAGCAGAGACTAATATTGTTCCGTCAACGAATCAAGTCTAACTCATACCAATTACCTACGCCTTCTTGGCCATCGTCCGTATGATATCCCCAGTCCGCAGACCCTCATCTCACGAGACAACACAACATCAATGCCAAGCTCACCACTCACCAGCCCTTGTAAAACTCCTGGCCCAGATAAACAAATAAGAAAAACGACAAGCTTTCTGATAAATGCTTATTTTCCAAGATTACAAAAGCTTGACCGCAACAAGCTCGTCAACCCGGCAATATCTGTGCCGAGTGATCTTCTCACCGTTGCATTACTACATGGTGAGAATTTGAAGAGAGTTCAGCGAGCGCCCGCTGGGGAGAAAAAAAAAACAACTTAAATCGTACAATGCTTTTACGGTTCCATTGCCAAGAATTCGTCGAGGGGCTGTGCAATGTACGCTCCGCCATTATCGTGTAATGCCAAGCGTGGGGACGGACAACTCATCCATTTTGGACCTCGGAAATTCGTTCTCTTGTCCTTCGTTCAACTGTTGCTCTGTATGGGAGTATTGCAGGTGGACTCGAAAGAGTCGCTGCTGAGACCGGATTCACCGGAATACATTTTTTGCGATATGAGACTCGCCTCAGGGCAACTTTACTGTATAAGGTAATAATAATTGTATACCTACCTGATACTGAATACAATACCGACGGGACGTTTGGTTGCTGTTCAAGAGACTCTGTGTTAATGTTACACAGCGAAGAAAAGGCCCTGCAGTGGCAGGGTCTGCAGTTCTTGGCCCAGTGCCGATAAGCGAAGGCGGCTTCTACTTACAGCAATAGCCTGTAATTGCTACATCTCTACGGAGTAACGTGGTCCAACACGCCCGTGCATGCGTGAGAAATGCAAGACATTACCTACCTTAGGCAGCCCAGGTTATCCAACGCACATGGGAACGATACTGGCAAATCCTCACAAAAGAAAATGTGCTGCATATCAAGCAGTACCAAATGTGCTCTGGTATTGTACTGTGTACTAATAAGGTATTAACAAGTGTGACAAATCCAACAACCTTCTTCCTTGCCCTTATGGCTCCAAAGCAATGCTGTTACAGTGAGACGTAAACATATCGTTATTCATAGCTCGTTTTGCACCATTTAGTCATCCTCATACACCTCCTCATAGGCCTCTTCGTACTCCTCACGAGCCTCCTCGAGTCTCTCATGATCACTACTGCTGGCATCCGAGTCATTAGCTGCAGCCAGAGCCTCTTCGTACTCTTCACGAGCCTCTTGAACATCTTCTCGGTCACTGGATGAGACAGAGTCGCCGTCAGCATCGGTAGGAGGAAGGACACCAGGAGGGCCTTCCTGCGCGTAAGGGTCAGCGGCATGGGGATCCTCGGGAGGAGCTCCGTAGTAGTTGTTGACAACCTGGGGAGCAGCAGCTGGGGCAGCAGCGGCGGCGGCGGCAGAGTGCTCGTGATCACTGCCACTGTCGTTAAGCTCGTTTGCGATCAAAGCACCACCAACAGCACCAATGGCGAGACCGCCTGCGGCACCGAGAAGCATTCCAGAGCTGCCACTCTTCTTCTTCTCGCCTTGACCGTAGGGGTTGTTGCCGCGATCACCATCAGCGGGAGCTCCGTATTGACCGGGAGCTCCGTAAGGAGAGGGTGCGCCGTAGGGCGAAGGAGCACCATAAGGAGAGGGGGCACCATAGCCTGGAGCAGGAGATCCATAACCACCTGGAGCAGGAGATCCGTAGCCACCCTGACCAGGGGGAGGAGAAGCGTAGCCGCCATAGCCGGGAGCACCGCCGTAACCTCCAGGGGCAGGAGAACCATATCCACCAGGAGCACCAGGGTAACCGCGAGATCCGTCAGAGGGTTGAGACTCATACGGAGGACGAGAGTCCGGGGGAGGAGGGGGAGGAGCCTGACCAGGAGCCTCCCACTGAGTGCGACCAGTGGCTGTCTCAACATAGTACCATCGCTGCTGGTTCTGGTCGAACTGAGCAATCCAACCTTGGGGCAGAGGAGGGCGGTCGGACGGGGGCTGATAGGCGGGTTGAGGGGGAGGAGCACCGTACTGCTGAGGGGGAGGAGCTCCGTATTGTTGAGGAGGAGGAGAGCTGTATTGCTGAGGAGGAGGAGCGCCGTACTGTTGGCCGCCGTCACCGTAGGCTCGGTTGTCTGAGGGCCGAAGAGTTAGCACATGCTCTGAGAAGATGTTACTGCGGTAAAAACGTACTATCCTGGGCCTGGGGATAGCCTTGCTGAGGCTCCTGCTTCTTCTCGTCCTTGTCGCCAATACCAAGGTTCTCGAACTCCTTGGCGATCTTCTTGAAGAAAGACATGATGGGTGACTTCGGACTAAGGCGTGCGAAGTCGGTGGTGGGAGGATCAAGAGTTATGAGGGAAAAAAAGAAAAGAGGTAAAGTAGATGAGAGAGGAGGGATTAGAAAAAAAGAGCGACTGGGTTCTATGTTATATAATGGCGAGAGGCCCGAGGTGTGAGGTGCGAGGTGTAAATAGTAAGGACGTATTTAGGTGCGACCGGCGCAGTTATCGACAGTCGGCATAGATGCTTGGCAGCTGCCGACAGTGCATGGATGGTGGGGTAAAACGTAGGGTCTCACTGAGTCACTGCTAAAAGGGGAAATATCTCAGTGAATAGGTATGGGCCACTGTGTGAAAATGACACTCTTGCAGTTAGGGAGTGATCCAGGTACGGGGGACACACGGATATGATGCTATCGCACCGCGTGAAAGGCACAGGCGCAAGCAATCGGGGCACCTCAGTATTCAGAGCCGCCGCACAGGCCCGTTTAAAGCCCGTTTACCCCTCCATTCAACACCCAACCTCAAGCTTTCGGGGACCAGCCAGTGACAGTGCTACGACGTGGCCAATCAGTGGACCTCCATAGACCCCTGCGGGCCGTTCCGGCGGGGCAACGCTCTGGTGCCAAATGTCACCAGCTTGGGCTAAGCTTTGGTACCTTCTTTTTTACGACAGCAAGCTTCGTTCACGTTTGGCTTTAACAAGCATCGTTTTGTCAACGTATCGGATAAGCTGAGGCATGATGTTTAAGGCCGTTAAACGGAAGGATCTATAACAAGCTCCATGCTGACATGGTTCAATTGCGACATCAAAGGCACGGAGAAATACCCCCACATGATTGATAGTGGCGTGGAGTCAACTGAAGCAGTATCCAGCTTATTCCTCGTCTGGCTTGACGGGCACGGATAATCGCCTCAATTTCACATAACATGGAGCCCAACAGCCTACCTTGGTACCTTAAAGGGTTATCCCCTTCGACTTGCTCTGTAAACTACAACGTCTGCACATCCCCATCGGTTAAGTTGGAGCAGCAAGGGGTATTTGGTATGAAGGAATATGGGGTACGTTGTTGCAACACCAGTGTGACGGAGCAAAGCTGCAAGCAGTCATGATATCCAATGCTGCCTGTGTCCCTATGAGACAGCGGTGATATCAAACAATAAGCAAACACTCATTCATTCACCCAACGGCAATACAATACTGCGTCACCATCACAACAGGCGAGAGGCCGCCCGTGATGTTTATCATCAAGGCAATAACACCCGGTGGCTGGTGATGGATCTTCTCTTGTCCCCGAAATCATGAGGGGTTTCATGTCGTCTCACAATCTTATTCCCTTGTGACATCCATGAATGATTCACTGGCTCGTCCTCGACACATCCACGTCTGATGCTGCGGTGAGGGGGAGGGGCTCTTGCAGCGCCAAGGCCATCCAGGTCCCTTGGCGTTCCATCCGTTGGTGTCATGAGGGAGGTTTCTTTCCAGCGGCCTCCAGAGCGTTCATTCCCGTCACTTCCAGGGGGCTTTTCAGGGGAGCTCAGGAGAGTTCAAGGCTGGTGAATCAGGCTCGCCTCTCCCGGGCCTAGGTTCTGCCCCTCCATCCCTTTGCCCCGCCTCGCAATTAGCGCCCGTCCTCCAAATGCAGCTCAACTGCAGCTGCGAGCTCAATTCCATTGCGAGACTGAAGTGAGGCTGCACTCTGATTGCTGGCCTACGTGCTTGTTTCTCCTCTGCAGCTAAGACTCGAACCTCTCGGGCTCCTTCTTGCATCTTCGTTTTTCTCAATTCTCCACGTCAACTGTTGCAGGCCCCGGAGCATCAGTTCACTTCTCACACAGCAGATCAACATGTCCTACTACCCAGGCCAAGGATATCATGGAGGAGGAGGCGGCGGTTACGGATACGCTCCTCCTCCTGGACCTCCTCCTCCCCAGCAAGAATACGGCGGTTATTCTGGAGGCCATTCTGGAGGTCAGAGATATCCTCCTCCGTCATACCCTCCTCCTCCCGGCCTGGACGCATACGGCTATCGTCTCCCACAAGGCCAGCACCACTATGCTGAGCACGCTCGAGCCGGCCCACCTCCTCCATCTACGCCCCAACAGTTCGGTCACGGAGCTCCAGAAGGCTATACTTTCCAATATTCCAACTGTACCGGTCGTCGCAAGGCTCTTCTGATTGGCATCAACTACTTTAACCAGGAGGGAGAGCTTCGAGGTTGTATCAACGATGTCCACAACGTGTCGGCCTTCCTTGTTGAGCGATATGGCTACAAGAGAGAGGACATGGTCATTCTGACCGATGATCAATCCAACCCAGCCATGATTCCTACCCGCGAAAACATGATTCGCGCCATGGGCTGGCTTGTGTCAAACGCTCAGCCCAACGATGCCCTGTTCCTCCACTACTCTGGTGAGTCTAATGCCTTCATCTGAACCAAACTATCTAACATGCTCTTCAAGGTCATGGTGGTCAGGTCGAAGACTTGGATGGCGATGAAGATGACGGATACGACGAGTGCATCTACCCCGTTGACCACACCGAAGCTGGTCCCATCATCGATGATGAGATTCATTTCCGTGTCGTGAAGCCCCTGGTGCAGGGTGTCCGTCTCACTGCCATTTTTGACTCGTGCCATTCAGCCACGGTCATGGATCTCCCATACGTCTACTCAACAAAGGGTATTCTCAAAGAGCCCAACCTAGCCAAGGAAGCTGCATCAGGCCTCTTCGACGCCTTTAGAGCATACTCTAGTGGAGATCTTGCGGGCGCCGCTGGCTCTGTTTTCGGCTTGGCGAAGACCGCCTTCCGAGGTGACGATGCGTACGAGAAGACCAAGGACACGCGAACATCGCCAGCCGATGTTATCATGTGGTCAGGAAGCAAAGATGACCAGACATCGTGAGCTGATTGACTCATTTCACAAGACATTACTAACGTCTTTGCAGAGCCGACGCCACGATTAATGCTCAGGCGACAGGCGCCATGTCGTGGGCATTCATTTCAGCAATCAAGGCAAATCCTAAGCAGAGCTATGTCGAATTGCTCAACAGTATTCGCGACATTCTGGAGACGAAGTATACCCAGAAGCCACAACTGTCGAGTAGCCATCCGATCGGTAAGCCTGTATTTTTTTTCTGGTACCCTTCTTGCATAAATTACTGACATAAACCTTTAGACACCGACCTTCTGTTTATTATGTGAGGAATTGGAGTTTGGGCCAAGATGACTCAATACAGTGAGCGGATGTATTTGGCCTGGCAGTGGAGGATGCAATGAAGGGCGACAGCAGCCTCTGATGATAACTTTCATGAATGACCGTATGAATGGATGAACTTGGAAAGCTTCGCAGTGAATGAAGGACCGCACACCACCAGGTGACACTATATATATGCCTACCTACAAAATAAAGGGAGTCAGTCATCTGCATCACATCCTGGGATCTCCAATTGAACCAAAAAGGACCGAAAAAAAAAAGGATTCAATCGTATCATTTGTATAGGAACAGCCCGATGCGGGGGTCGAACCCGCAACCTTGAGATGGTGTACTCATTTAAGAGTCTCACGCTCTACCGATTGAGCTAACCGGGCCTCAAACGAGGCTTGTTTATTAATGGACGGCAGCTCAAAGTTGAGCATATCAGATGGCCATTCATCCTGAGTCGCAGATTTGATGATCATGCTTGTGGAACACAATTTACAAGACAGGCCAGATCGTCCCGTCTGGTCTCAAGACTTCAACTCAGCTGTATACTTGGCGCGGTTGCCTACAGTTAGGGCTTCGTGGCGTTACCAAATGCCGGTAGATATACTGAACCATTTGCGCAGGTGTGTGTGCTTGAAGTCTGTGTTCTTTACTCAATGGACATGGGTCTGAGATGTATGGGTAAGGTTCTTCATAAAAAGCAAACAAGTGTCATAAATTGGGGATACCTAGTAGCTAATGTCAGATTAGACCGAAGCCCCCCATCCCTTCTGCGACATTTTGCTGGCCGTCTTACACGATCCATCGCCCTGTTATTTACTCCCTGTTGTCCCAAACAGAAGAAATACCCAACATGAAAAAAGGAGAGATGAAAAGTTTGCACACTTTAATCCGGACTCAGTAGCTCTTCTCATTACCCAAATCATCCTGGGCCTACTGATCTCGGATGATGCCTCCAGTTGGAAGGTAGGAGAGAACTCGTCCCGAAAGATGGTTTCGATAGTGACCGGGTTGCGCCAACCAAGCATTCAGCGGTGCTGTGCAGTCCTCCTGCACAATGCTGCGATGCTGTTCGTTTAAGCTCATCATAGTGAGAGCCCATATAGCCAAGTTCACTGTCAATGTCGCCTGGCCACTTGCACTTGTCGAAATCGTTTGCCATTTGGCCGCAGGCTTTCCTTGTTTAGTGGTGTAAAAGCACACAACTACGACCTCCTTTTCGCTCAGTACGAAGCCGTATCGTGCCTGTGCTTCTTCTGCATGTCTTGCAAGTTGTTCGATGGGCTCATTGCATCGAGGTGTTTGGTGTTCGAGTTTTTCCGAGCACCACGCCTTCGAGAGGCGAAAAGTGCCAGTGACAAGATAGATGCGGTGACCTTGACCAGTATAGAATGTCCAGTTCGGCTTGCTTCCCTTCCTGGAGATGAGCGGAGCGTCCTGTCCACTGTGGACTGTGTCCGGACAGCTCAGACTTCCTTGGAGAATACCAGCGCCTTCACAGATCAGGGGCACACAAATCGAATCCAGCCAGTGATAGGCGGCCTTCTTCAGCTCAGTCACATTACGGACTTCTTCCTCGACTTCAGCATTCTCTAGGTTCACTATCTGCAAGCCTGAGGCGCGTCGGGAAAGAATATGGCCATAGGCACTAACGATATTCTGGAGGTTGAAATCAACCCATCGTGTGATGTTGTTTGCTTCAAGGGGACGACCTTTGGTGTCGTGGCGCTTTGATGCCCCATGTGCGATTTTGAAAATCGGATTCTCCATTGAGAGCAGCGCATGGAGGGATGGCCCATCCATTTTCTGATCTGTGGGAGTGAATCACTCTGTTTTAAGTGCCTGTTGATCTGGACTCTACTGAGAAGGGGGAAGACGTTGCTGTAAAAGGGCTCAGGTGGTCGTTATGTGTATCTGATGGGTGTTGGTATGTGGAGGGGATGCAGAAAGAGACTTCAACGGTCGAGCAGAAAGGACAAGAGTTTCTTGAATACTTATTTAAATATTTTTTAGTCCTATTCACTTCATCATCTTACGTAAATTCCCAAGATCAATACACGTCACTTGTTGAGATGTGGAAAACCAGCATGTCAAACAACGCTCTGTGCCGATTCGCCAGGCATATTTGTAGAATAGAGAGGCTGAAGTTCGGCCCAAACTACGACACAGAACTCAAACTACCTGGAGTGCTAGCCTACTCATTAACACCGACGTTTATGATATGTCGGATATGTTAGATTGTTGCAAACAGCTTTCCTTTGCTATTCATTGACATTTGTCGCTTGGCTGCATCTCACTCATAGATAGGTACCTAGGCAGTTCCATAATTTCGGTTCTATGCAGTGGAAACACGCCTTGTCTTCTTCTTCTCCCTGGGCTAGAGGCAGAAAGATTGTCTTGAGCTTTCACATGACTGACATCAGCAAGGGAAGGCATATATATATATATATATATATATATACCCGCTTCTCAACATGTCACAGATTTTGGATTACCTTGTAGCAATAGCTTTATTTCCTGGTAGCTACAACTTCGTAGTGTGCCAGGGTCCATGGTACGACCAAGCAAACGACATTCAAGTGCCATTCCATACCCCTGTGTGACAAGGTAACAAAACGGGACATGATGACACCCAGAATCACAGCTGTTTACCATATGACCATTACAAACTGAAAGAATTATCGCTGTGGCGTCTTAGTTTGACCATTGCAACAAGTAGGAAATCTTTCGATGTGCTTGGCAACCAACAGATGGTACTGATGATCTATTCTTACATTGACTAGGCCGCTTCAGCCGCCTTTCAATAATGAATTTGATGCCAGGCTGGCTCTTTGTTTGCAATTTTGATTTCACAGGCCGTCTATTTCTGTTCACTGACCTTGCTTGGGCCATGCTAGCACAACCTTTGTGCGACTCTCTTTCTTTCAGTTTCTTTTCCTTTGAACTTTTTGTTCTTTGACAGCCTTCTTTTGTCACAGCTCACCCGCCTCTTTGCCTTTTTGATTTTCTACACCAAAAGCTTTTATATATTTTGCACTCCTCTTCCTTTCTGGAGCTTCACATTTTCAACCTCTCTCGGGTAAATTAAAATCTCGTCGCACAGCCCTACTAATATTGTTTCCCCCCCTACCCCTACCCAACTTCTAAGGACCACCAGAATTACCAAGTGGTTAACCATGCCTTCTCAGGCTCCTCAGGCTCCTCCGACTCCTCTCAAGCCTTTACCTGACTGCGAAGGCCCAAAGCTCGAGCCCTTCCAGCATAACCTTGAGGCGGATGACGTGGAATTTCTCAAGATCCTAGAGGACAGCAATGCGCATAGTAAGATTATCAAGACAAGAATCGGAGACAAGATCTACTGTATCAAATTCGTAAGTCAAGGCAATTGTAGTGGTATCGACTACTAGGGTACCACGTATAACTTAGCACGAGATGCTAACAGTATTGTAGTTCGTTTGGGAGGAGCCCTTTGCCAATCCTCCATACACATCAGCGTACAGCTATGGTGAGGATGAACGAAGCGCATATCTATGCTGTGACGGATTCTACGTTCATTTCACACCTTTCGAAAACGAGTGCCGAGCTTTTGGCAGACTGAAAGAAGTCGGTCGTGAGGATCTCGCAGTCAAAGTCCATGGCTATATCACCATGGACCTCAACGACACCATTGACCGGAAGCTACAGGCTGCAAGGTCTAAGATGATTCTTCCCTATCAAAATCTGGAATGGTTCCTCGGAATGGACGATGGCCCTGTCATGGGCATTGTCAAAGACTGGGTGGATGGGGTGGAATACGATGACCCGCGTTACGATCATATATACCAAAGGGTGGCCCAAGCCCGCCATTTCCCTCGCATGCTCGAGGGGCTCCACGACCTCCACAAACACGGGATAGTTGTCAGGGACCTAGCTGAGTGCCAGTATGTCAACGGCACGCTGGTGGATTTGAGCCTTGCATCCACTGTCCCCCATCCGTTTGGCCCAGACCCAGATCCATTGGGCTCGGGAAAGTTCTGGCAGCCACGCTGGACGTTCCAGAGCTTGGCCGCTTGGGATTTGTATTGCTTTCAGACTGAGGTCATTAAACCTTGGCGAGAGGACTTGAAGATATTCCTGCAGGTCAAGCCAAGAACCAAGGGCCTGGTAAGGACTTGCTGGACCACAGCCTACCGTATCCCCGACGACCAGAAGACACTCAGACCTCGCCTTAGACAGCCCCGGGATGAGGAGCAGCGTCCATACTTACCCATGCTGAACCAATGGGGAGAGGAGATTCGCATGACACAAGCTCCCCGACATGACCCGCTTGACTTTGCCAAACATACTCCGGTTGTCAATACTGTCAAGAAGCGGGTGGCAAGTACAGCAAAAGGTCGAGGTGGCAAGAAAAGCGTGGCAATGAGGAAGCAGGTGAAGGGGAAGCAGGTGAAAGGCAACAGGGTCAACAAGCCAAAGGCTCCAAGCTCTAGATATAATCTTCGTAGCCATGCGGTTAAGTGAGGGTTGGACTTTACCAATCAGCACCTAGACTTTTTCTTTAATTGGCTCGTTTTCGAAAACAATTGTATTTCAGCCTTGGTTGAATAGGTTCATCTCCTGAATATGGTTATAGGTATACGACTTTAATAATGAGAAAATACACTGCAATATCTCCGAGGGGCACAAATTGATTTTCATTCATTCCTGGCCTTGAGCCACCTGTCGAGAAAAGAGACGGCATTTCTGGACCCCAACTCGCGTTGCAACAATTACACCAAGATCAGCTCAACCGGCTTTAAGCCCGACATGATATGTTGGACCTCTCACTCTGTGGGTGCAGATAAGCGAAGCGCGACTAACTGTATATGGTGTTATGAACCGCTCCGACACGGATTTACAAGCGCCCTGCAGCTGCAGTGTCCGATCTGTACTGTACTTCTCGTGTTTTTCTTCTTCTCTTCATTGGGGGCCGAGACTTGCAACTTGGCCTGGGCTGCCATGATACATGATGATTGGGCTTGGTGTCTGGGAAAAACAAGATTCTGAGCTCAATTGCAGGCCGAAATATGGCGGTGAAACGTTGCCGTGCGCTTATTTGCACAAAGGAGCTTATGATTGATGCATTATCGACGCACGGCCATGCTGCAAATGAGTCGCCTTATCTTGGTATAGCTTATGAGCAACAGATGTATCCTGCACAGTAGGTACTATACCTTACCTAGTAGTTAAGCTGGAGCTGCACTGTAGCTTAGCTTCCTCGTATGAGCTACCCGAATCTGATTGACTTGACGTCACTGGCACTATTGTACATTGAGTTGTGAGTACTGGCGGTAATAATAAGGTAAGGTATGGAGGTCAGCCCGAATACTTAAAGAACTTAGCTTCATCCTCATTTTACAACCACATATTCTCTCTGAATTATAAGCAAGTAGTATTATTATTCGTTATAAATATCAAGGCCGTCATTATTGTTTCTGTTGCTGGTGCGGTTTTCAAATCCTGTTCTCACGAACCTCAAACGTTGTTACCTTGACGATCCGCGAATTGTCACTCCCAAGCTGCCCCGTCAACTCCTCCTCACTCTCATTGTCCCTCGACCTCCACGCCGAGGCTCCTTTCTCAGCAGACGATCTGCTCTGGAAATGGTGCTCCCCAGCGTAAGCTGCCTGGCCGTCTCGCCCGTTGCCGTCCAGGTCGTCCTCCCTTGCGAATGTGGCGAGGCTAAAAAGATCGCGATGCTTATTGCCGCTGCCGTTGGTACCCTTTGTAGGCCTGAGCCCCCCAGACCCCATTGGCTGATCAGTGTCCCGTAACTCAGACCGTCCCGATGTCGTTATGCCAAGCTTGCGGCCGAGTAATCGAAGCAAAGGCCGCAGCGTTGCTAAAGACCCGGCCGTGACGGCCAGACCTTGTTCTGTTGTCGACCAGATCGCGATGTCGATTGTTGCCCCTGTTTGGGTTTGTCAGTTGTGACTCATGAATCATCCTGTTTGGAGTTGGAGTTGGAGTAGCGACTTACATAAGAAGTCTGGGTTCTTGAAATCTTTCACGAAAGGGAATCGAACAACAACAGCTGCGCTTGCCCTGCAAAGTGTGAGCTTATGTCTCTTGCAATAGTGAGGGTATACCAACACGCAGGCCATAGCCATGATAGGAATCAGCGCCAGCTTCGTCTTCCTTCCCATGTTGAGCTTGAACACCAAGAACATTGGTAGAATAGCACAAGTGAAGTCTGATATAACACTGCACACACTGTATAGATAAGTGAGGGCCATGATGACCTCAGGCTTGACGCATTTTCCAGGTTGATCTTGGTTCCAGAAGTACGAGATCGGGGAGCATTGGAAGAGAGTGACGAAGAAGAAGACGACTCCGGTGCAGACAGTAATGGCCATGACGCCGTATAGGATCCATACGTCGAGTTTTCGTGTCGTGATTCGAAGGAGTAGGTAGCCAATTGAGATCTTTGAAGATATCATCGTGAGGCAGTACCTATATGGACGGTCAGCTTGGTAAACAAGGCCCAGTTGGAGGTATCTAACCATAAGTAGCACCACCACCACCACTTCATTGCTTGCTGAAAGTCATGTGGGTCGAGGTCGTCTCTGTGTCGACCTGTGCCGTGCTTCACACCAAGGAGGGCCGACATGACGAATAGGAGAAATGTGATCTATGCAGCCATGTAGTCAGTATATGTTGACATTACATTGTACATATGTATTATGTCAAACAACATGGAGTATTCATAGTCTGATCAATTGCTGCGCGTCGTGATTTGATGTTGAGGTGCCGTTGAGGTGAGCGAGCGACTTACAAGAGCACTACACATGAACCAGTCATCCAATCCAAAGTTTTTGACCAATCGCACGCGAACATAGATACGTAGTGCGACTGCTATCACCGAAGAAACGGCAAGAGTATAGCATACAGCCTGAAGCTCAGGGCCTCTGTTGGGGACAGACATGGCTGTCGATGATGTGAAGCCAGGCTCTATCCTGCGTCACTTCAAATCATATGGGAATAAAGGGGAAAAGAAACAGAAAAAGGGATCTCACAATGGGAAAAGTAAGAATGAATGATTGACGATAGACGAAAGGATCTAGGATCCGGCAGATGCGGGCCGCAAGGAGTTGGTCGCAGATATATGGGAATTTTGTATGTACCTGCTAACGACGAACCGAGGGGCCGGGACCTACAGAACAGAACCCAAGTTGTCGGAACCAGGCCGATTCTGTCCTACGGCCCTTGTAGGCTTGTACGGCGTGTCACCAAATCCACCGTCGCTCAACTCAACTCTCATCTCGTAGCGCAGAGCGCAGTCCATACGATCTGCACACTTGGGCAGCCATGCTATTCGCGGGATCAGCGGGCTTGAGGGCTTGCCTCGGTTTGGAGCCTCTCCAGTGGGGTTCAACAGAACGGGGAGCGCCTCCGGGAGGGGGCAAGAGACCTCGCCTCGAAACCCCTGGCATTAGCCTCTGTCTCGCGTGTTTGAGAAGAGAGACTGAGAGACATGCAGATGAACAGATTTGTCTCTGTGGAACCATGCCCGGGTTCGTTTGGTGCTTTCGTAGGTGGCTAAGACCTAGAACAACCCACAGACAGACAGACAGACAGACAGACAGACAGACGGAACTACCGCTAAAAGACCCAAGACTAAAAAGCCAAGACTAAAATTAAGCTGATGTGAGAGCCGAGGAACGGATGTCAAGTCCCAATTTGGGCAAACAATTCACTAGCAGCCCCGAGAAAATCTCCACCATCTTTTACTCACTCTAGTCACTCTAGTCACTGTAGGCTTCAGCAGTCTTTGGCAGGCTTGGCTCTGTGTCGCTATAATAAACTCTCGCAACGCCACCTGCAACAGAGTCCGTGTCAGAGTTTCTTCCTCGTACCTGACCTGTCCTGTCCTGTCCTGGCCTATCCTGAATCAGTCAAGAATTCCAGTGTCGACGCCCAACTCTGAACTAGAACCAGTAGCCTCTCTGGTCTCTCTCTGTCGTGCGGAGACCATTGCGCGCCCGCAACTAGGCAAGCATCTAGTGCGAATAGTCAATCGGCAGTTGAAGCTTGTATCATTTCGAGTCTTCGACAATGCTCTCTCTTTCTGCCGTGCTTGCTTGCTTGCTTTTGCGAATGAGCCGTCCGTGCGTTTGACTCGTGCGCACTAAACATTTACAGATCAATCGCTAGATCACTGGAATCCGCGGACCAAGCAAAGACCCCTGGTCCTGGCCCTGGCCCTGGGACTGATTTTCCTACTCTCTCCCCTTACTACGACCGAAGCGAGCACTGATCATCATTGGGAGCCTCAGGTTAGGTAAACCCTTTCCCTCTTCTGTCATGACAGCATTGCATTGTTTGTGGAGAGTTGAAGATCATTGCTGTTCCACGGATAAACATATCTCAAAGGAAATATGATTCAGAGGCGCTGACATCCCATCCTGGTCTTTCTAAGCATTGAGTAATAACTCATGGTCAAAGCGAAATGCGCAAATTTCCCTCCCTTGAGAAAGGCACAGATTATTGTCTGGCAACACGCATTCTCGGGAGCTACGCTTCAGAATCATGCCATGGCTGAAGCCTCTTTTGTCCTGTGCCTCGATTCAATTCCGCACTGAACAGAACAGAACAGCACAGAAGAAGAGGGTCGATAAACTTGAAACAAAGTCTCGATCGACTGGGAATGCCCGTCCATCGACGTCGCTTATTGACTTTGCAAGGGACAGGCCACGTGCATCTGCGCGATCGGTGGCTGCAGGGGAAAACGCCACTCCAGGTTTATCTTTTTTTTTTTTTTGGGCCCGGCTCAATGTTGCATTCTCATGATAGTGACACAATGTTATTCTTTTGGTGCTTCTCTTGTCTACTCTCAGTGGCCAGTTTAGTTCCATGGATCAAGCCTCAATTGATCTATTTAACCCGCCTAGAACATCATCTTCTTCTAATAAGGTTGTCGATCATGATACGACTTTATACGACAAAATATATGAGCGGAATTGCGGAATGTCATCTTACAGTGAATATGCACTCAGGATATAGGCAGAGTTTAGAGAAATTGGCCGGCTGTGCCGGTCGCAGCGCACAAGGTGAGATTGGGAACCCGTAGCATGCCATGCATCGGAGTTTTTTGACAATCCGGAAGGTATTCGTGATGCGCGCGATGCTACTGTGTAGAGATAACCAAACCAGAGAGGGAATGTACTGTACTGTAGATCTCATCTTGACCGATAATCTCGCGGCCCAGCCCAGCCCAGTTACCGGAGTAAAATCTCAGACACTAACAGGGGTTGGGCCCCAATGTCTCGCATCGTCCAGAGATCAGTCAGAAACTCACTGCAGATTCACATGATCATCCAGTGAAGATCTTTGGTTATATAATCGGATTTAATTAGAGACGTGCACATGATCTTCCAGGGCTAGGTAGTTAACATGACGGCGGCCAGAATCTCAAGGCTTGACGCGATGAAATTATTCCTCCTCTCACATGCATGAACTCCAATGCAGGGAATTCTTCAGCAACGAGCCACACTAGCCATGCAAGCACCGTCACAATAACAAGCCACTTACCACTCACGCAATTTTCCGAAGCCTCTGAACCCTTCCTGCATCACCCCAAACGCCAGAGGTGGAAGAAAAAAGAGAGCTTACCCTATATCATCACCCCCTTGCCCCCGCATTCGGTTGACCTGGGGGCGGGGGAATCGCGGGGATGGCAAATGGTAATGGAAACACGAGAAAAAAAATGAGCCGAGAATGGGTTGGTCAGTCAGGTGACTAGGCAAGAAGGAGGCGTGGTCACATTCACCCCCATAATCTCGAATTTGGGAGGGTAATTTGGCCTGAAGGCTTTGAGTTTGTATACCGCTGCAATCGAGAGTCTGTCGGCTGTGACCGATATAGCGACGCGCAGAGGCGTTCTCGCAGTGTTTGAGAGTCATTCAAAGACGTGCTGAATCATCAGAAGGACCTCCAGCCGAGGCACGACGCCAGGTCACCAGCCGCGATGGCTTCATCACCCCCGCGCCAGAAACGCCGCAAGGCTTCGTGCAAAGAGTTCCAATGCACCCACGAAGGTTGCGGGAGGACATATTCCCGAGCCGAGCATCTTCAGCGGCATCAACTCAATCGTTGGTATCATCCAATTACATCAATTAACCCCCACTGACGCCGCTATAGACTCCCCCAAAGAGATCTACTACTGTGACTATCCGGATTGCTCATTTACTTTCGTCAGGAAAGATCTCTATGCGCGTCATAAACTGAGACACGAGAGACAGGTGCAGCAGTATGGAAATGGACGCCTTTCTCAGAGGCCCCAGAAGGAGTTTTCTAAATTACCGAGACAGCGGAGTGAGAGGTACTCGTTCAGTGAGGACGGCTCGGCATGGAGTGATACCCAAGATGAAGCGAGAGAGACACCAGCAAAAGAACAACAAGCTTCAACGACTCGAATGTCCATGGATGCATCGGCAATTGACCCCAACAACTCAAAACAGTTCGGGGTTGATGGAAGCCTATCCCGACAAGACTCTGGCCAGCGCAAGGACCTAGGAAGCGCAAGTGGCTACTATGCTGACCAGCGACAACTTGAAAGTCGTGAATCCTCACCAGAAAAGCAGGCCATAAGCACTTTACCGTCGTTTCGGATTGATCAGATGCCTCCTGCTGACATGTCCATGCCTCTGGCAAGTCCTGAATTGACTACTCGTCCGGAACGCGCTCGCACACAATCCTATGCCATGCCTAATGGATTATCCACGTCCAATGAACAAATCATGGAAGAGCAGCATTTTGGACTCTCACCATCTAGCACAGATGAGTTCACGACATGGCTCTTCACTGGTCAAGGACTGGGCTCAAATTACAACAATTTCATACCAGGAAACTTCGGCATGGCAGGATACTCGAACAATTTTGGCCAGCTATGTACGGATTACACGGCTCAACCAGGCTTGATGGGCGGTTCTTATGTTGAACCTATCAACAGCCTGTGGTTCCAATCAGAACCGATGACGATGGCTACACCAATGGCTGATGTATCGCAATTTGGAAAAACTGGTCTTTCAGAGCACAAGAGGCAGTCGCTGCTTCATTATATGATGCAGCGATTCAACGAGATCAGTCTACATGGAAGCAGATCAGCAGCAGATATCAAGGACGAGATTTTTGGCAGCGATACTGATGCTGAAAACCATGTTCTCAGCCACGTTAACGTTGAACGTTATCTCAACTCATACTGGGACAACTTCCATGACCAACTACCCATCCTCCACCGCCCAACATTCATCCCGGAAACCGCCAATGACTTTTTGTTGCTGGCTGTTCTTATCATGGGAGCCTCGATGCTGGACAAAAAGGGAGCATCTGAAGATTCCGTGGACAAAATTTCAAAATTTACCACGTTTGTCTCCTGGAACCTCCGTTGGCAGGTCTTCATGCATGCGGACTCTCACCCACCTGCAAAACTCTGGGTCATCCAGACACTATTGCTCCTGGAGGTGTACGAGAAGATGAACGCAACTCGAGTTCTTCATGAGCGTGCCCATATTTACTTCCCTACGACTTTATCGCTGATGCGTAGAGGAAGTGCTCTAACCGGGAAGCAATCTTCATATGCCTCTCGGGTTCCAACTCCGATGGGTAGTCCTAAGATAGGATCTTCGAGACTATTCCCTGGGCCAAACAAACCAGGGTTTAATTCTTCACCTGAAAAATGGTGGGATCATTGGATTGCTCAAGAAGCTACGCGGCGAGCCGCCCTTGCTGCGTTCATCATTGATGCTACGCATGCCGCTCTCTTTGGACATACACCGACGCTGGTGATCCATGAGATCAAGCTTCCTCTTCCTTGTGACAACACTCTATGGTCTTCAGACTCACCATCGGAAATCGGCTGCGTTGAGTCAAGTCTTCACGCTAACGGTGTCACGCCTATCACTTTCCTTGACGGACTACAACGCACGCTCAACGGGCAAAGAGTAAGAACAAGCCCGTTTGGAAGAATTGCACTCCTCGCAGCACTTCTATCCGTAACATGGCAAATGCATCAAAGAGATTTGGACCGTTCAACACTTGGGACCGACACCATACCTGGCGTCCAAGAGCGATGGCGCCCAAAGCTTCTAAGAGCTTTTGACTGGTGGAAGAAAGACTATGATGATGGTGTTGCTCATGTCAAGCACGCTGCTTTTGATTGGCAGAGGCTGGGCTTGAGCAGCAGAGGTGGAAGTGATGATGGCGATGCCATGGAGACACTTGGCACAGTTCTTTATCATCTCGGTCACATTACTGTTTACATCAGTATGCCAGAGCTTTGTATCTTTGCAGGTGTTCCTCAGATCCTTGGACGCACTGTGTCCTCTGTGGACTGGAGACGCACTGAGGCTAAGATCAAGGAATGGGTCGCTTCGCCTGGAGCTATTGGTGGAGTGTATCACGCGCTCCAGCTCATCCGGCTTATTCTTCTTCAGGAAGCGCCCAGGAGAGGCGTGACGAAGGATGCTAGTGGTATGGCAACTGCATTTTCCCCATCTACTTATCCCAAGTACGATGCTGGGAGCGATAAGTTGCTAGTTAGGGCCTGGGCACTTTACTATGCTTCTCTCGTATTATGGGCATATGGATATGTGCAAGATGGAAACATCGAGCCGTTCCCAGATCACCTACAATACCCTTCCAGCAGCTATGGTATACCGACGATGGCCACTGAAGCTAGTGTTCATTCATCCTCCGCTCAAGGAACTATCAACACTCCTCAAGGATCTCATCCAGAGCAGACGCCCATGTCATCGAATATGGACTACGAGGCGTTGAAGCGTGATCGGCATGAGGATCTTCGGACATATCTCCAAATTATGATCCCGCCCACCATCGACTCTATCAAAGCTTTTCACTCGCACCAAAACCAAGCTGGCGTGGTGGGAAACAGAAACAAGATCATTGGTCTTCTGAGTGTTGTTGACGATGCGCTGACCAACACGCGTTGGGAGCTTTTGTCTGAGGCGAGGAATAGGCTGAAGATGGCAGCGTCAATGATGCAACAGCCTCGTGAACCAAGGATGTGAAAGAGGCTGGATGTGTGATTGTTCAAAAACATTTACGTCTGATGAGTTTGGATACCTTTGGGATTTGTATTGCATTAACATGTAGCGATTCGGCGGCAGTTATTGATTTTAGCATTTTCACATATAGTCTGATCCTAGTATATAGTCTATCTCAAAGTTTATGTGCGTGAGCCTTATTTCGAAATTGAATTATATCTGATAACATAAACACTTCAGCAACTGATGGGACATTTCGTCATATCGGAAGCACCTCCGATGCCTCGGTCATATCCTCCGATTCCGGATCCCAGCATTGCCTCATCTAACGTCCTCGAAGACCGCTGACTCACGACTTGGACCACCTTACTTGACTATATTGGCCACAGCGATAGATCGGATTGCTTGGAGACTGCATAAATCAAATTTGGACCTGTTCTTTTCACAAGATTCTGTGGTGACTTCTCGTATCGATAGTCACTACATGACTCATAAGGGTTCCCCGGAAAACTTCACAGAAGGTGTTTTCCGGTGGCTTGGTCCATCGGCCTCGAAGCCGTGCTCCCACCCAAATCCCCCAGCTTATCTTTTCCACTGGACTTTTCTAGTGGACCACCATTATTATCTCAAGCCGGGAGCTGGCCCGTCTCCATACTCCATGGGGATTATGGGGGTTCGGTCCCTCACGTGATCGGATCATCGTGTGGAGAAGTTTTACACTCAAAGTCCGGAACCATCCCGAGAGAATAACAACGCTCAAGTCCCCGCGTCCTCGGACTTTCAGCCCTTTCAGTCCCAGACTCTCGGTCAAGTCTTCCATGAGCTTCTTATCTCTAGAATCAGACCATCTCGTTTCTAGAACCTCTCAATGACCCTCGTGGCCGACGACTCGACTGCCTCGATGGCTCGGAAGCGTCCGGCGCCCTCCGATGGGGGAAAAGATGCTCGCAAAGCATCATTGGCGTATGTCGATATCTTGTTCTCCACTATTTTTGTTTTGCTTTGGTGACTTACAGCTTCGTAGGTGTCTTACATGTAGGAAGAAAAAGGTTCGGTGTTCGGGGACTACTCCTTGTCAGTACTGCACCAAGCGTGGGCTGGACTGCAGGGTTCCTGAGCATGGACACAAGCGCATGTATATGGCCAAGTAAGTTCTTCCGTAACCCAATTAGGACTGATAGCTGATATTTGTCACTTGTTAGCCGTATTGAAGAACTTGAGAGCAAGTTAGCTAGATATGAAAGAGATGGCTACGATGGACTGCCTTCAACTCTACCTCCGAGGGCATCTGGTATGGCTCTTCTCTTATCCTGTTATCATTCGACCTATACTGATAAGCTTAAGAACCCCCAGTTTCTGCTACACAGAACGGTCAAAGGAGAGACTCTAATTCTAACCCACAAACATCTCACTCCTCCCCTCCAGACCCTCTTCATGTCAGATCAAGATCCTCAAGCTTCATCCGCCCTTCTACAAGTTTCTCCGCACCCCTAGCTCAACATAAATATCCTCCTTATGATGGCACTCAAGCATCACCAGCTGCTAGTAAGTTAAATTCTCTCTAAGCCCTATGCCACATGCTTATAATTCAGCTATCCTTGCTGGGTCGTCCCTAAGCTCTAGTCATACCTTTGGCTCCCGAGTCCAAGACTTACTCGGCTCATCTCGTCCCGAGTCAGAGCCAACTTCGAAACCTTGGATCAGTCCTGAGGCAAACTTACGTCATGAAGTTGTCAGCCATCCATGGCGTCTCTCGAGCAGTGACTTTCCAAAGTTGCCCCCAAGAGATGAGGCTCAACGGTTGTTAGATACAGCTTTGTTCTATATCGGTCAGTCACAGCATCATATTGATGCTCGTGAGTTTTCTGATAAAATGTGGGCTTTCTACCAGAATCGTGATGATCCTGCTCAGATGGAGTCTCTGTGGGTTCTCGAGATGATTCTTATGATTGCTATTGGAACACTGTTCGATGCCAATCCCGAGGGGAATGACGACTTTTCTGGGGTTAGACTCTTTGAGTATGCCCATAGAAATGTTCCGACGTTGTCAGACTTGCGATTCAATGGAAAGCTTGGTATTGAGATTTTTGCTCTCTTTGCCATCTATCTCGGTAACATGAATCGTAAGGAAGAGGCATATCTCTATGTAAGTTGTCTCATGGCCAATTGTGGAACAATGGCTGACTTTGCCCTTAGATTAGCACCGCCATGCGCTTGGCAATTTCACAGAAGTATCACAGAGTATGTGGAACCAGACACTTGATGCAGTCTGAGAGAGTTCATATGAATCGTCTGTGGTGGACTATTTACATGCAAGAACGGTAAGCGATTAAAAACATGGACTTCCGGAATGATGGCTGATGAATATGTGCAATTAGGCGTCTGGCTGCAGCGACAGGCAACCCTCCAAGCATCGGTGATGAGGCAATCAACATCCCTCTTCCTACCGACTCTCCTGGCTTCCCACCTGTTGGACCGATGTGCACAAACATCAGGATCGCCCGAGCCACAGGTCGTATCTTGGCTGGTAGGTCTACATGAATTTATAAAGATTTGCTGCATTATAACTGACACTTGATTAGTGCTCTATAATCCTGAAGACGAGTCAGAATCTACCTTTATTCCCCACGTCCAAGATATCGTCAAATCCTTATACCAGATCTCCCAAGAAATCCCTTCAGATGCAGTTACAGATGTGTACAACTTGGGTCGGGACCAGTCTTTGAGAACGACTGCTTCGCTGCATCTGATGCTCTTCCAGGTAAGCAAGTTAGCGAAGAGGAAGAACAACTTTACTGATTATTGGATAGGCAACTATTCTTACGATTCGACCGCTCATGCTACATGCCGCGAAACTCATTCTTAGCGGAAATGGCCTTACAGGAGAACAGCTACATGCTTCACCTCTCGGGAGACTATCAAGGACTTGTGCTGAGGCTGCAAGGCGGCAGCTCAAGGTTGTTGCCACGCTCAGAAAGCGCAACATGATAGGTAAGTTGACCTTGGACTTTTGGTATTGTTTTACTAACATGGCTTAAGCAATCTTTGGCTTTTACGACTTCGAAGCCTCCTTCTCAGCTGCGTTCATCATGATTCTCGCTGCGATCCTGGATTCAGTCTGTGAAGAGAGCATGAAAATCAACCCCAAGCCTGGCTTGACGCAAGCAATGGAAGAAATACAGCACCTCGCTGACCATGGAAACACGTATGCTCGCGAGAGATTGCAAGAGGTCAAGAGACTTTGGAAGGTAATGGCACAAAAGATTGAGTCACTGCAAGTGGTCAACGTATCTCCCCAAGGACCACCTGGCGAAGGCCAAACCGCCAACGGTGTCACACAACCAAATGGCGCAACACCTTCTGGTTTCGGTGACCTTCACCGAGGAGGACTCCTCCCAGGAGATCAAAGCCAAACATCGCCAGAAGATTTCATGCCTCTCGACACAGACTTATGGGACAACTTCTCTAACCTCTGGGTTCCTATGCCTGAAGTCGTAGAGGGGGGCTCACAGCAGGAGATGATGATGGGGGATATCCCGCATGATGACTTTTATAAGCATTGCTATTCTATGTATAATAACCCGGACTGGGATCTTACGGGTGAGGATGTCGGGGACTTTGCTGAGCTTGGCAGACATATTCAGGATTCATGATGGGAGTTTTTGGGAAAGAAAAGTTTGACTGGGCATTCAACTACCCTAATACTTGTTTTCTATGTCGGTTTGGGAAACATTGCTCAACCACGAATGCATACATGCTTGGATAAAATAAAAGCCGGTGACGATAAAAGAAGATGCACAATTCGCGTTATCTTGAGTAGTAAAGGTGTTCTAATTTTATGATAGTTTAGGACAATTTAGAGTAATATGTATAATTTATAAAACTTTAGGATGCTTTAGGATAAATTTCGTACGACTTTAATCTGTTTATTTTTGGCCCCCTACCTCCTTTCTGATTAGTCTTGGAGGCTGATTAATTGACTCGGAGCATCTTTCCAGCGAAGCCGCATTGCTTAGTGCTATTCGGATGAATTCATTGGCGCAGAAGTGGCATCAAGTAACGTTGATTAACGCTGTCGAAGTGAGATTAGTCACTGGAAAAGTACGCTAAGCCCTGTAAATCCCTAAAGATCCCTTGTTTTCGCGTCTTTGCCAGCGGAAAACTTGGCGAAGACCGGATGCTTTCTCTGTAGGATTCAGTTCGGAGGATAAGATGCGGACTTTGATAGGGTAATAACTATTGGTTTCACAATATGCGGACTTTGACTTAATGTGGTGCAATTGATCAGCATCTCAGGCGCTGACAAGATATAAGACGGCTGAAGCGCCAGCTTAGACTCCATCATCACACAATCACTTTCAATCTCACTGCTTATGCACTCACCATAATTAAACATCAATTACCAAAACCTCAAAATGACAAAGACTCTCGCTGTCATAGGCGCCACTGGCAAACAAGGTAGTGCTGTCATAAACTTCGTCCTCAACGATCCAGAGCTGTCAAAGCAATACAAGATCCGCGCCATCAGCCGCGATGTCAACTCTGAGAACTCCAAAAAGCTCGATGAGCGGGGTGTTGAAGTTGCACAGGGCGACTTAGCTGACCCTGGCTCTATTAAGACTGCCCTGAAGGGAGCACACACTCTCTTCTTCATGACAACTCCTGCTTGGACTGCTACCGATCTGAAGCCTGAGTTTGAAGTCATCAAGAAGACAGCTGATGCAGCTGTTGAAGCTGGCATTGAGTACATCATCTTCAGCAGTCTTCCCAGCACTACAGATGTCTCTGGCGGGAAGTACACCGCCAATCATCCCTTCGATGCTAAGGCCGAGGGCGAGAAGTACATTCGTACACTTCCTGTCAAGAGTGCCTTTGTCCGTCTTGGATTCTTCCTCGAGAATATCATCCAAGTTCCTCTCTGGGCTCCTCAGAAGGATGAGAATGGCAATTGGGTTGTATCTCTCCCATTCACTCCTGAGACTCGCATCCCATGGATCGACAACGGCAGTAATTGCGGAAGTTTCGTCGGTGCAATTCTAGCCGAGCCTGAAAAGTATGAAGGCGTGGGCTTTGACGCAGCTGCTGGGTTTTACAGCCTAGAGGAGCTTGTCGCTATTGAGAGCAAGGTTACCGGCAAGGAGATCGCTTACAAGCAAATCTCCTCTGAGGAATTTGCTGAGAAGCTACCCATCCTGAAAGATGTCTACGTGCAAGCATTTAAAGCTGGCGAGGAATTTGGATATTATGGTGCTGATGGAGAGAAGTCAGTTGCTTGGGCTGCTGAGAGGGCGAGAGGTAAACTTGTCACTCCTGAGGAGTTCTTCAAGGCGAACCCTCTCATGTTGGAGTGATGAAGTATGTGAATGATCTTTGTGTTTAAATGTCATAATTGGCAAAGAGTTTCGAAAGGAAGAAGGGTGCGATACCTGGGTTAAGACGTATTAGAGTAAGCTTTAAATGGAGACTATCTGTAAGAACCTTTTGCATTGTGAAATATCGCTGACTTTGTTCCCGTCTGTTTCCGCTACCAAGTCCTATTAGATCCACTGTGAACATAGAGTCGAATGTCAAAGGGCAAGATACTTGGGATGAACGCCCTAGACTAAGCTCCACACAATATTAAGATATCTTAGGATAGTTTGTTATAGACTTAGTATGCGCCATGGAAAGTCTCAAATCTTATGGCACCCGGAGGATGGTTTCACCAGTAGTAAGCTTTCCGGGCTTATAGTGTGTGTCAACTAGTTGGACAGAAGCTCAGAAAATCGCTTCTTTGCCTCAGTCTCATCCCATTCGACGATATGCCTTTCCTTGCCCTCGGCCATCTTCCTCTGTACAAAGGGCTCCATGGCAGCTCTCTCATCATCACTCAACAGGTCAATCCGTGTCTTCCACAGATCATGTTTCACCACGCCAGGATCTCGATCGCCAAAGATTCTCTCGTCTAGAAAGTTCCAGTACATAGCATGAAAACCCCAGCTCTTACGGGTCGCGTAGCTTAGGAAAAAGCGTACTGTTTGCCAACTTTCGCGCATATACCTAGATAAGGGCACTGGGAAAGTGTTATAGGCTGGTGTGCCCATACTGGCTTCTGCTTCCTCCGTAGCCGAAAGCCAAATGCCTAGACGAGACTCGTAGCTTCGCCTCCAGTCCTCGAGATCCGATGACCACATTTCTGCGGTCTCGAGCAGCAACCACCAGGGCGGGTCAAGAACAAATTGCGCTGGCCCAGCATATGTATACTCTCAGTAAATTAGAGCAGCCATCTGATCTGAGTTATCGAGCAGGATGTTACCTGCGCGAAAGTCATCGCCCAATAGCCGGAAAGGGCCAGAGTTAGAAGGGCACGGTGATAGTGTTTCTGGCAAAATTCGAGATGACTGTGATGGCCAAGTATCTTCAGAAAACCCGAAGCTCGACAACTGGCCATGTCTGGCCAATCGGCGAAATATTTGACGCGAATACATATTTATTCCGGCAGTCGTCTTCAGAAGTAACGAGGTCGTTATGCTGAAATACGAGTTGTGCAATATGCATCTCCGCCAGGACAGTATACCACTCATCCGCAACTCTGTCATCCTGGCTCTCTGGAGGCAAGATACTTCGTGGTATGTTTGCGAGTCGAACCATTTCGGTCATGTTGAGAGTGACTGGACGACCGGCTACTTCGTACTGATCTTTACCAGTCAGAAGTAAGATCCGATCCTCCAGAAAGTCAGCTGAGACAGTTCCAGCAAGCAGTGGGCCACTTTTGTCCAGATGTTCTCTAGATTGGAGGCAGGTGTGTCTGGATCTAGGACTTGAGGTACTAAGGGGTCTTTGTTCGGCCTTGTCAGCCTCCCTGATATGCTTCCACTATTCTCCCAATGCTCCATGATGATGAAGGGCCCTAATTCCGGGTCCTTCCCGAAGAATAAAGGACTTGGAATTGGTAATTGAGTTTGACTCGCTAGAAAAGAAGCAGTAGCCGCCTCATATATCGTTTTCTCGACTGGAGACTGAACGAGGCTCAGGCATGGCAGTCATACCATGACATCGGGGGACACATCTTCCACTCGCGAACCCTTCAACTTTGCGACATAAGGTCTTCAATCTCATTTACTGCTGTGCTGCCTCGAAATCTTCATCGATCTTGTCCCATACAAGGCTGTCGTGCTCTTCTTGGCCTTCATACATGTCTATGGTACCTCTTCAGAGAACAGATAGTGAAGACAGGAATTGCTGCGGTGAGGGCTGTTGGGGCATTGTTGGTCATACTGAAATATGCACAATACCACGGTTCATGATGTGAGCACTCACGTAAGGACTGATATAAGACACGAAAACAACTTGATAATCCTATAATAAGCTTCAAATTCAATCGCACCTCACATCTGTGAGTTGAATAGGCAGGACAACTAGTGGCCATCTCACTGAGCCGAGCCAACAACCTCAGCACCAGCCGTCCTTCCATACACAACACACTCCAACAGGGAAGACCCTCCCAGGCGATTATCTCCATGAATACCTCCTGTAATCTCACCGGCAGCAAAGAGGCCAGGGATAGGCACAAGCTTATCACCATTCTTCGTCAATACATGGGCCTTCTCATCAATGGCCACTCCTCCCATGGTGAAATGTGTGATGGGCGTTACTCGGCCGATATAGATATCCTCATCGCGATTTTCCTCTCCAGCCTTGAGTGTCCAGCGTCCCCGCTGCTTACGGCCAAACTCGTCGTCTGTGCCCTCAGCGACAGCCTTGGCGTATTTATCCACAGCGGCAATCTGAGCGGGCTTGAGATCGCGCACCTTGACCTTCTTGAGAAGGCCCTTCCATTCATAGAAGCCAATATGGTTGGCTGATGCAGCAGAGGCACCGGGGTCAAGAAGAATAGTAATATCCCATTGCTTGATAACACCGTCGCCATCGGTGGCAGTTGGTAGCTTCATAATAGCGTTGCTGACATGCTCACGAGTATCCATCTCGTTAACGAAGCGAGAACCCTCAGGTGAAAGGAGAATACCGCCTTCACCACGGAGCATCTCGGCCGCGAGGAACTTAAGCATGGAGTTGGGCGTCGCAGGATCAACGAAACCTGTTGGGTGAATTTGCACGCTGTCCATATCTAATAGCTCAGCTCCAACAGCGGTGAGAATATCGTGAGAACCCGGCCTCTCCTCGTTCGTTGAAGGAATGCCCTTGAGGTCAGGGCGATAACGTGCCAGAAGACCTGTAGCATCTCCAGCGAAACCACCACTGGCGAACAAGACTGATCCCTCAAGGTTATGCTTCTTCCCTTCAAATTCGTACTCGACACCCCTGACGGCGTTTCCCTCCTTAAGTAGTGCCTTGACTTCAGCAAGGTTGGTAATAGAGAACTTCTCATTCTCTTTGAGTTTGTTGAGTAAAGCGATAATGATGGCGGCTCCGGGCGGTGTCTTTCCAGCACCGCGGTGAGTGCGAGCAACGCTGTGGCCTCCAAGGGGTGCCACGACGCTGAGATCTACACCGATCTCATCAACAAGCCAGTTGACTGCGGCTGCTGATTCGGCAGTGAGTTTTGTAATGAGAGCCTTACGATCGACAGGAGGTTGTGCAAGATGGAACCGTGATCCAGCCGATCTGACAGAGTCGCTGTAGAAAAGTGTATCGCTCTCCACGCCAGCAGCGCGCTGGTACTTGGTGCCCGCACCATTGATACCCGATGAAGCCTTGATGCTGTTACCGCCAGGCTTAGGCGCGCGATCAAGAAGATGAACCGATGGAGCCCCGCGCTGAAGAGCCTCATACGATGCTGATAAACCAGCGAGGCCGGAGCCGACGACGACGACGGGACGCGTGGACATGGTCTTTGAGAAAACAGAAGTTACAGTCGAAGGTTTAATGATGTTTCCGTAGAGCATAGCAGTAAGTGCGACTGCGAAGCCAATGCATGAAAGGAACAGGATCTGCGGCCTGCTCATGGTCCAGCGAAGGATGCGAGGCATTAAGTTATTATTGCGGGGGCGGCACTCATGGGCGGCATCGGCGATTTATACATACAATACAACAGAGTGAGTTGGTTGCAGCTGTAATGATGGTTGTGATTGCTCAGCGTGAGGTGTTGGATCATGGTGGACTGTTGTGGTCGTGGCTCACGGCCCATCAGGTGATTCTGTTGCATCGTACGATGCGTGAGAATGAAGCTTCTCCGGTCTAGAAGGGAAAAGGGGTTTGAAGATGTTACGACGCATGATGTAGTCGTAATATGCCGAAGATCTCGGCAGACGTGAATAGTTGTAGAGATTAGCAGATTCAAGATTGATGATTGCTATTGCTTTTTCCCGATTATGGCCGTGGTCCCGATCGGCCGGTCCCGGTTTTCCGGAGCTGGGCGGCCCCACCTTCGGGATGACTGGATGATGCAACGGGCAACAGACGATACTTTCCGTATCACGTTAAGGAGATCATTACAAAGAAAGCATATCGGTGGAGGATCTGTCTCAAATGAGTGCGGTGCCCCGTTGTGCCTTGTGGCTGTCATCAAGTGGCGTGAGCTCGGCATTGGCGTCAACACCAGCATCGGCCTGCACGATGAACCTGCAGGAACCATGATCCGAATGACGATTGAGACCATGACCGAGTTTCTAGTGCGCCTCATAAGGCATAGTCTGTCATTCAGAAACTGTTTAGAGAAGCTGGCATAGGCATTTATCCGCTCCAATGCCTGTATTGATCTTGGAATATTGTAGCACCAGTGAATCGATTTGCAGGTGCACTCAATCAACTTCGAGACTTTGATCATGAGGTTCCTTGTTTTCCATATGTACAGTAACAAGCTTATTATATGACATGCTAACCACCATCTAATGAGCCGCGATGCTTCAGCGGCGGCTGTAAATGCAAAAGCCAACGATCGCTGGCCGGTACAGCGAATGACCTTCTAAAACTCCTTCAATGCAGCGGACTCAAACCACATGTTCGCCTGAATTGGGAACGTATACACCCTATTTTATAAGAATCCAAGTCGTAACGCGTAAAATGCAGAAAAACTTCATCGATGCACGTCTAAGCAAGGTTTTGCTCAGCCTTGTGGTGACGGTGTGCCCGACCCTCATCGGACCAGGGGAAGTGGATGACAGGAACCTGGAAGAAGGAGTTGCTGATGACTTGTTAGCGATGTATACTTTTGTAGGGTGAGGTGGTGAAACATACCTGCTGTCTTGGAGACCGGCGAGGGCATTGTACCAAGCCATGAATGCAGCCAAAAATCCAAACAATCCAGCTGCCTTCTGAAGAGCAAGCTGAGCACTGTGGTTGCCCAAGTCGTGAGCATAGTTCTCACATGCAAGCAAGAGGAAGCAGATGTCGAGGAAGAAGAAGAGGGAGAAGAAGGCGAGGGTGGACTTGAGGGTGCAGATGAGGAGAAGTGTTGTGAAGATCCACCAGCCGGTAAGGAAGAAGCCCATGACCGAACCAGTATCACCCTCGTAAGGACCATCAGCGCCGAGGACGTTCCATGTTGGTGTCAAGAGAAGGCCATAGGCGATCCAGAAGCCTCCATATGATGATAGGGCGGTAGCACCGAATGTATTTCCAACAGCCATTTCCCTGCGTTCATGTTAGATAACGTGTATAAGTTGAGTGGCAAGTACAACATACTACATGCCGGCGCAAAGCTGAACAAGACCACCATAGCCAAAGGCCACAGGAATAGCAATAGCAGGCGAAGATTCACCACGGACGTGCATGTTGATGCATGATAGCACAAAGGTTGTGAGAGCGAAAGCGCATAGTCCTAGAGGAGCCGGGTTGGCGAACTTGCGGTGTTCAACAGGCTTCCAGAGACCGGGTTGCAGGGCACCACCGAAAGCGGGATGGATGTTTGAGGGATGGGTATAGAGATGAGGATGAGCTTGTTGATGGGCAGCAGTTGTCTGGCGCTCCAGAGTCTTGTCAGAGTCGTGAGGAGACTCGTTAGGGAATTGTTGTTGGTAATCGGGCATTGGTTGAGCCATTGTGTGAAGAGTGTTGATGTGGACTACTGAAGTCCAAGTGATGTTCTATAAGTGATGTATCGACAAGAAATAGTATGACGGTCTATAGAGGACCAAGCGTGAGATGAGATGAATAGCAAGAAAAACAACGAGATCGAAAGTGGCAACGGGAGACAAGACAGATTTATAAAGCAGGACAGACTAGACCAGGGCAAGAGACTCAACACGGGAATTGAAGAGAGAATGGATATCAAATTAGGTTCTGAAGACGGGGAGGCAGAGCAGAGAACGTGCTGTGGAGTGATATGGGTACGTAGGTGGAGTGACGGTGGAGTGCCCCGACGACGACGAGGGCGTGGGCGTGGAGAAAGAAAATGCTCTCTCTGCCTGACCAGGGTCGGTTTTTTGGGGTCGAAAGGGTCTAGAATGGGGGTGCAAGATCAACAACAGCTGCAAATTTGGGGGGGGCATCAGGTGTATCAATTGGGCAAAAGATGACGATTATGCTCAATGACTCTCAGATAGATATTCAATGAATGTTTAATAAGAACACATTGATTATCGTGGTGGTGACTGCAAGTCCATGAGGGTGACATGGCAAGGCACAACGGCCCGGATTGTCCACCTCATGACATCTTCCTCTCCTGACAACAAAAACATATATTTCCGGTAAAGTCTAAACAAAACCACAAATAAAGTAGAACCGTCCCTTTGAGGGTTCCAATTGGCTGTTCATACAAACAAAGGACCCTCATTAACATCAAAAACACCCAAACCCAAACCCCAACAATCCGGAGAACATCACAACCCGCGGGGAACACAATCACATTGTGGGGAAGACATGAGGAGAAAACTGAATGATCTGCTCGCACGGCCAAAAAGTAATCGGGAAAAGATGCCGTCGGTCTTTGACTTCCAGACGTTTCAGCGTGTGAACAGACGCGTATTGCGGATTACATAGCATGATATGCATCCTGTTGGCCCTAGTACAAGGTACATACATCTGAGATCCGGTGGTGCTGGGGTTATCCCTCGACTTTGCGGAGAAGATGATTTGTGAGAGAAAACTATTTGACTAAAGATTGCAGGTAAGAAGAGTGGTTCGGGAGTTGATGTCGGCAGAGGTCAAGGAACATCGTGTGGATGAATTTGAAGCTGAAGATCATCAGTCGATCAATCATCAAGATCGTGAGCTCTGGCCTGAGGTATACACGATTACATGTCTATACTTTTCGTAACTCCCAAGGACTAAGAAACTAACCAAGATTTAATGTTAATATTAGTTATTAGCAAAATCCGTTACGAGCAAACATTGATTAGATTCTTCACTGCAAACCGTCTTTTAGACGATTAAAACACCAACCATTATAGCCGGATACTCCTCTCCGCAACTCATACATCTCAATACCCCAATCTCATCGAAACAACCTCAATATTAAAGTAAAAAGCCCAAAGCTCACTACGCTCAAAAGTCAGGGCGATCAACCAAGTCGCCGCCTCACGGTGAAAACGTGGAAAGCTACGCGCAAAGTCCACCTAGCGCCCACATAGCACTGGTGATCTGCCTTACAAACCAGCAAAGATCTCACTACCAGGTCCATATTTTCCAAGAAATTAGCATTCTAGAGCACGTGGTGATTTTGCTAAAGAATTTAGTTGAGAGACCATGATGCAAAGTCTGGTTCAAGTGGGAGGGTCGGCAATGTTGACGCTTAGTGGCAGGGGCACACACACTTTAGACACACATAGCCAAGGAGGCTGATGTCTTTTTCCTCCGACGGCTGCAGCCGAGATGCAACAGAGGAAAAAGAGGCCAAGGGCGTGGCATGTGAGGGGGTACGCTCGTTAAGAATTGGAGAAATCTAGCAGGGGTGTGAGCTGATCAAGCTGGTGCACGCCCATGACAGCATCACCAACTTACAGCCCAAAAGTCTTCAACCAGAAAGCGACAACAACACCACGAAAGAATCTGAAGATTTAAACTTGAATTAAACAATCTGGGGCAGACTCTGGGGTCCAAGATCCCGATTTATTTCCCCAGAATCTCGTCGAGATAAACAATGAGGAGAAGAACCTCTGGACGATGGCCGAAGGTGGGCCTGAGCAGCATCACTTTCGTCACTGATTTTGCGAAAGAGAGGCAAAAGACCCATTTTATCTGACGCCGACTTATCCGTGTATTCATTGTCCCTCTCTCCAGAGCACGGTGCAGGCAGTCCTCGGTTATGCAGAGGGACAGTGATCATTATGCAGTTGTGCAGCTGGAGAGAAAGCGTTGGCTCGAATGAACAACGAGCCAAGAGTGAGAACTACGATCATGAAATCACCGTGACATAGAAACGGATACAGTAACGTTTCGTTATGATAACTGCCAAGTCTAAACTTGTTCTCCAAAAAAAGGGCCTGAGCGAGGAAGTGGTAGGGTTCTCCTCAGCGAAAGGAATTTGGAGAAGAGAGAGATCAGGCGGGAATAGCGAGTTAATGAGCCAAGACCCGATGCATCGTGAAAAAGGCTCCCTCCTCTCGCCCTACTCCAACTCAATTCAACTGCCAGACCATACCCCAACCACAAACTCATCTGCATGGCTTGCACACAGCAGAATGCACCCCCAATCCTAAGAAAGGGTTGCCCAGCCAAGCTAAATAATGTCGGCATTCGTCTCCCAAGGGCTCATCCTCCGATGAAAGAACACAACATTTCTCAACAAGAACATGAGAGAAGACCAGGAAAAGGGCCGTTTACTCTGTGAGTCTAATACTCTAATTCCTCAGAGGGGAATGTCTGGTTAATGAGGAAAATTAGCTAGCACTTTATCCTCGGTTGTCAGTCGGCTACAAGACGGATACTGTTATCACATCGAATGATCGATTGCGCCCAAATCAGAATCCATTGTTTTTTTGAGCCTCCTGTTTTTTGTTCAGGGGTACTGATAGCGCTTCCGCTTTGTTGCAGGGTTTGGCTGGGCGGCTCTTTTGGAGTAACCGAAGTGACGTTCGGTTACTGTACGACTGAGTGAGAGAGGGACAGAGAAATTGACTCTGGATGATGATTCTTATGAGTCGTGATATGCTGACATATTTCTTTTGTGAAGATTTTATGACTCAGTTTACGCCTCTTTCTGCAGCAAAAGAGAGACCTTCAGGCAGTTTTTCCAGAAGCAATTAGGTGCAGGGATCTTCCTGGTGAAGTGGCATCCTCCACTTCAGGGGATTGAGTGTGGTGCAGGAACTGAAAGCGATGACGCCACGGCTACTGAACCTCCTCCAATTCCTAACAAAATGTAGCAGTCTTCTCTTATCCCCGTATCATCGATACCTTACCTATTGATCACCAGCCTCTCCCTAAATATTCTCATTTTATGTAGACGATCACTCCAATCTCGCTTTGTCTTCACCGTAGAATCATCACCGATCAAGAATGGAGAAAAAAAAGAAACAGTCTCCAAAATTTGCCCCCTCCCATCATCATAACCTGACGGGTTCCACTGTCATCCTTGATCGTATGAGTGAGGATCCGCTCTCTGATCTCTCACCCACTGCCTCTGGCCTTGTCTCGCCACCTCCAAATTCCGCCTGCGGAAATATCATCTTTCGCGCTCTGTCCGAGACCCCGAAGCATCTTTATTGCCCTGGAGTGTCACCATTGCTACCCTTTGTTAGACAAATACAGATTGCGGATCCGAAGTGCAAGCCCAAAGTTAAAGGCTTTACTGCAAAACACAGACAAACACAATCAGTCACCTATTCCCGCCTCACCCTTCTCCAATACCAGAACCCTGGCTCTCATCGCTCATCAATCTCTGACATAAACACGCACAGGCCACATTTACGCCAGCCAAGACCTCAAGAGCCGCGAGAGGCCAAGCTAGCTAGACAAGGATCTGATCTGCTGCCGCTCATCAAAAGGGTCTTGAACGGCAACTACGGCCGCTCATGGTTTGTTACAGTCACTTGAGCGCATATCGGATTTCAACATCCGTGTCCAATCTGAGGGTCGCATGCGTCAATGCCCTCCTGAGCGAGAGGGCAAAGGCTGAGTGTTGGTGATCATTGGTGCTAAATATCCCTCTGTGTTTCCACTGTAACTGCTACCCCTGAAGTTTGAACGCCAGGCAGATATTCACTGAATGGATACTTGTACAAACGATGTGTCGCATGTTAGTTATCCTCGGTTGTATTGTACTCCACGATAGAGAATGACTCGAGATGAAAGAGTTTTCACTCCCTTTTGAGCAACTTCCCTTCCTCCGGATGGCGGTTGGTGATATTTGTTGAGAATCTTTACTCTCACGATGCAACGTAACTCGAGGATATCGAATAGCACAGTCATTATCTGGTCACCATAACCTCGGTTCTGTTTCCCCTAATGTCAACTCTCTGAAGTCGGTAAAAGATGCCTCTGTCAAAGCGATAGGAGGTTGTCCGGCAGGCTCGGGGGAGGCCAATCTCGCGAGCGCGAGGCACAAGCGAAGAAACCTCTTCGCCAGCTCCTTGATGGTGTTGTATAAGTTGTTTGTATGGATGGTGTTACTGTGTCGAGTGAGGCCTCACAATAAAGAGCGTAAACCCCATTCGATGTTCAACACAAAGCAGATCACTCATGCATATTTCTGTGAGATGTTTACATCGTCACATAGTGCTATGAATGACACACAGAGACTCATCAAGCTGTTATAGGGGAGTATCTACCCGATTGGAAGGATGATGGATCTTACTGCCTTAGCCCAAGCCGTCCCTGGTGTTGGGGGTAAAGGTGTCGCCACATGGGAATCTTTCGTCTGGTACAGACAGCCCTGAGGCGTATGGGTCATGAAGACCATCAAGTGTCTGAAGATCCTTCAAAAAGAATGGTCTCTACAGCGTTATGATCAAGTCAGGATAGTATGGTGACGCTGTATCTCTCGCAAGGGTGAGTTCTCACATCTTATGATAGACTCCAAAGACTCTATACACTTATTATTAAAGACGGCTTGTAGACCAAAGCATTACCCCATTCAACTTTGTGTAACTAATGATAAAGAAATACCATATGTAGACCATCGTAACTGAAGAGTTTGTTATACCCAAGTACCCTCATGACACTCCCAATAGTTCACAGCATTGCCGCCTCGATCTACAAACTGGAGAACCCCAGGATCTGATAATAGGTTCCTTATTGCAATAATGCAACAGTCGCTTCGGTTCCGCAATCACACCACTCTTTCTATAGCTGGAGATTCATCCCCATACACAGCACAGACGGGCCCATGAGGGTATCCCCATACATTCCCCAGACTGAATTGAAGACATGTTTTCGGGAGATCTAGATCTTAACTCTATTTCCAAAAGTTGCCACTGTATCTGAACTCCACTTAATGTTGCTAATTAACTGCGTGGTCGGGGCGTTCCCAAGTTGAAGCAATCGTGTGTACTACCATCCGACCTTGAGTGAGATCCGGAGGCAGAACACAGATATCGTGTTTATTATAACTTTAAAGACAAATTTTATTGCACTCTTATTTAATCATTTTTATATGTCACCGTTTTCTATCCCAATGAAGATCCAAGCGACCAAGTCACAAAAGTCAAAGGGCTTTCGAATACAACTTTATTAGCACAGAGAAAAACACTTACCTTTGTTCAACGTCAACTTTCTGACTCCCATTACACTACCTAGTTCTCGATAGGACGACATGAACTTTCACGTCCCATCCCAATACCACAGCTGGACACCAGAACACTTGCCATTACTTACCTTGACTTCGGGCAACCTATTCTGCAATGACGTACAGAGGGAAGACGGGCAGTGGCCGAAGCGGACGCCGGGGTCTCTCCAACTCCATACAATTTGAGATCCACGGTGGTTCATCGATCTCCGCCCGAGCCTCCTCAGCGCCGTTAACAGAATACCGCAGAGCTTCGGGGTCGCCCACTCGCACTTTGATTTCGTCTTCAGTCATCAGTTCGACATCAGCCTTCCATGCGGTGGCCAATGCCACAAGCCTGAGGATCCCAAGGGCATAGTAGACTGGGTAACCTACCAAAACAGCCATGGTAGGTGTCCCTATACTGAAGCCGTAGCCGCCGCCTACAATGAAACGCCTGATTATCCGGAAACCCACAACAATCAGGAAGAACATGAATGAATATCCAAATATGTACCAAGCCACCCTCTCGTCGTCTCCAAGATGGATCGTGAAGTGTACGAGAAGAATAAAGAGAATCTCGTACATCGGAGGAAACGACACAAAACTGACGAGATGCGTCAGGAAAAAGGCAATGGGATACTGAATTCGCTCGTTCCGACGGATCATAGCACGGCTCAGGCGCCAAAGATTCCGAGTCATCTGAAGATACTCACGAATGAATTCGGCGATAGATCCTCGGTCCACAAGAACGGTAGCTTCCGGTATGTCTTGAAAAACAACAAGACAAGGCTCTTCATGCGGAGCCTCTTCTTGAAGGAAGTACCGATTGAAGAACAGATACTCATCTGCTTTATGGACACCATGCCGGCGGTTCAAACACGGATCGACCTCGAACTGCTGCTTGAATCTCGGCTGGGCAACTAATTTGGTGCGGAACAAGATAGGCGAGCCTTGGAAAACCACAGAGCCATCGAGGGCGTTGAGAGCCCTATTCCTCTCCGCCACGAGGCTGTAGTAGCATGAGATGAGGCACGTCGAGAACGAGCTCCAGATTCCATCTCGCCTGCGCGCCATCATCGGAACAGTAACGCAGCCAACACGATGACTTGCAAAGGGGAGCATTGCGGACTTGAGGAATCCCTCAGGCCAGTGAACTCCCTGATCAGTCAGACACGTAAACGGAGTGTCGATTGAGGCCAAAGCATGGGCGATCTCGCGACGTCTATTCGGCTCGTTGACAGCACCAACACTAATCCTCGTATCAGAGAACGCAAACCTCAAACCTTTCAACTTACCATCTACCCGGTGCTGAGCCTTTCGGTTGGGAGTAGTGATATAGAGATACTCGGGCTTGTTTACTAGGATACTCCGAATATAGTCCTTTAGATTCGGGTCTTTAGAATCGCGAATCGTTAATATTACCGAGATCTCCTTCGACCCGTTAAAGCGTCCGTAGAAGTGAAAATACTTCCAACGACCGTACTGTAGTACGGCGAATCCAGTTATGCGGATGGCGATGATAATACTGAGAAGGACAATAGAGACAATGGCCCCTGGACCAGCGGCTTGAAGACTGAACCCCATTATGAGCGGCGCAAGTTGTTTCTTCTCTTTTTCGAACCGAAGGAGTAGGCTAGGCGGTGCTTGATCGGCTGCGCTTGATCAAAGAATCCGTGCTGAATGAGGAGTTAAGCTCGTTTCAAAGCCTGGTGAGGCTGTGTAATATATATCTTACAATCCGATTGTTCACAACAAGGGCCTTATTTTGTGTTAGACAAATGTTCCGAGTTGGAACCGGCCTTTGTGCAACCGTTTTCGGTCCTGTTTCCCAGTAACAGTCGAAAAGCCGCGTTCATGGGGAACGCTGAGTTGATCATCTTGTGGATTGTTTCTCCAGGTGTAGATTGAACAAGCAACTGAGCTGATGCCAGGCTGGGAGGTTGTGTTGCAAGTGGCCCCTTCATTGACTTTTTCTCATAATTTTGGTATGCTCAGTCCATTGAAAGGGAATCGTTCATAAGTAGTGTATCATCCAGGAACATTGAATGTTCGGTCACAAATGCAGAGTGGTATAGGTTAACCGGGGAGACTGGGTGATGTTCGCACCAAGATTCGAAAGGAGGAGGATGTTCTTCCTTCGGAGTACAAGAACAATGTGTAATGAAGAGTCCTAATTTGTGATAAGTTTACTCAAAGTTATCATAAAACCAAGTCTGGGCATTCACGTAATATCCTAGGTAAGCATGTAAAGACAGACTTGTGGGATTATCTACAAAAAGACAGCGACTTTCCAGGGGATATTCTCTCTCTTGTCTTTGCACTCTCTAGCTCACCTGACTTTCAGATCAGAACATTAGCCAGGATCAGAATAACAAATGAACGCCCTTTCCATGACAATGCGTTATTCCCATTGAACAGTCCGGGAGGGGCAACTCCGTAAACCTCGGCATATTAGACGAACAGTGCTGAAGCTTGGCGCCTTGTTTTGACACATATTATGACAAACCATGTTGCATTTATAAGCAGAAAAGACGACACTTGCTATTCACCGACATGAAATGCCGGGTCTTGGTGTCAAAATAATGAATGTGCATTACCCCACGAAAGGTCACAAGGAGAGCAACAAGAAAGGAAAAGGCGGCGGGCGGAAGTGGGAGCGAGCGAATGCGGGTAATAGTAGCCGATCAGATCGGCTGAGATTGGATTGGATGCTTCACAAGTTTACCCCCGCTTTATCTCCAGGTTGAAATCTTATTCCCTTGGGACTCGTTGTTATGACCGTCCGTTGCCCGTATACGGAAGCCAAAGGGAGACTCGTCTTGGTGCAGTGACTAGAGTGAGTAGACAGAGTCATTGGGTCTTGGCCATGCTTATGAGATATATCATCCAATTACAATATTGTCAGCACGACAAGACCCTAGCGAGACATACAGAGATGGCTTCCGCCCCGCGTGGTAATGCGCCGCCAACCGAAGCCAAGGCGCATCAAAACCGGACCCGCCTTATCCCCGGACGCCATTTCCGGTTGTCGGAGATGCCCTAGAGGTCCCTCTAAGCCGGGGTCATAGTCAAGAAGCACTTGATCCCTTTTTATCCATTTTTTTTCTTACTAAAATCATGACTCCTCCATCTTTTTCCTTTCGTTTTCCCTCCCAATTGCCCTGAACAATGGGAGATAACGACGAGAAAAAGACCTCCCGGTCCCCGGAGCCGGAGACGGGTCCGGCTCGGAGGAGTCTCGACACCACCACTACCGAAGAAGGCGATGTCATCGCTCCAGCCCAGGAAGTTCAACGGCAAATTTCGAGCCAGGAGAAGGATAATGATGATATGTTTCCCCCGAGGACAGATGTACCGCCTCCTCCACCCAATGGAGGCTATGGATGGGTTTGCTGTGCCTGTGTTGCGACTATCAACGCCCATACATGGGGTCTCAACTCGAGTTACGGAGTCTTTCTCGCCCACTTCATCGCCAACAACACATTCCCCGGAGCAACATCCCTTCACTACGCTTTTGTCGGATCATTAAGTATTGCTTGTGCCATGCTTGTCTCACCCCTTGCTACACTCTGCGTTCGCGAATTCGGTACAAAACCTACGCTCTTCGCTGGCATCGTCTTGGAAACCGCTAGCTTGGTATGCGCTAGCTTTGCGACCAAGATATATCAACTCTTCCTCACACAGGGTGTTTGCTTTGGCCTAGGAATGGGCTTCCTATTTGTTCCCAGCGTCGGTATCGTTCCTCAATGGTTCACAACTCGTCGATCTCTCGCAAACGGCATCAGTGCAGCTGGTTCGGGTCTCGGCGGTTTATTATACTCCTTGGCAGCTGGAGCTATCATCCGGAACATCAGCCTCGCATGGGCTTACAGGATACTCGGAATTATTGTCTTCGTCGTCAATATCATCTGCACTATCCTAGTCAAGGATCGTAACAAGATCATTGGCTCTCGTCAAGCACCCTTCGACCTCGGACTCCTCAAACGTGCTGAGTTTATCCTGCTTCTTGGTTATGGGTGGTTCAGTATGTTGGGATATGTGGTTCTCATCTTCAGTCTGGCAAACTATGCCAACTTCATTGGCCTCAATGCGTCTCAAGCAGCCATGGTCAGCGCCATCTTCAATCTGGGCCAGGCTGCCGGCCGCCCTTTCATCGGGTACTTCAGTGATCGCACAGGACGAATCAACATGGCCTGCGGGACAACGTGGCTAGCTGCAATTCTCGTGTTTGCTATCTGGATCAACGCCAAGTCTTATGGGCTTCTCCTCTTCTTCACCATCGTGGGAGGTGGCATGGCCGGAACCTACTGGGCAACAGTGGCTCCCGTCACAGCCGAGGTCGTCGGTCTCGCTGATGTCCCTGCTGCTCTCAACTTGACTTGGGTCATTATCAGCTTGCCTTGTACGTTCAGCACACCCATTGCTCTACAGATTGTCGCTGGCACCGGAAAGTACATCGGCGCCCAAATCTTTGTCGGTGTGATGTATATCGCTGGTGGATTGTGCCTCTTCTTCCTGCGCGGCTGGAAGATTGGCGAACTCCGTGAGATTGCTCGTGCTACGAATCACGATCCCGAGGAAATACATCGCGTTAGGTCTCAAGCGAGCGGTGCTATTAGTATCAAGAGCAGGAGAGTTGGTCGGAAGAAGATGATAGCCGAATGCTATAAACCCAGCAAGGTTTAGAGACTTGTGCTTGGCCTGTAGTAAAGTCATTTGTTTTTGTCCCTATTTGCAAAAGTATATACGGCGCTTAGGATAATGTTGGCGTTGAGTTTATGATAGAATACTGTCAAATGTTGGCATTTGTTACCATGTTAAAAGGCTTAAGCTAATAAGTACATAATAAAAATAAGAGGTATACATTGACAAATACCAGCCCGGTTGAAATTCTTGATAGACTGGCTTGAGCTGGCTAGCCATCCCAGGTCCAGAGATCCTACTTTGACTGTCGATCGGAACATATGATGGCAGAGTATGTGGGCTTGGTGAACTTGAGCCTCACAAGTCAATCCTAGTACCAATAATGGAGGATCTGAAGTGACTACAAGGAGCCTACAATGAACCTAACCTGCCATGTGCCACTGCTGCATGCCCTCAAAGCTCCCGTCTCGAGTCTCGTGTCTTTAACACCCCTTGTCAGAGTCGCCCGATGTAACTCATTAAAGACACACTGGAGCCCGGATATACCTTATTTACAAATAACTATTAATCCCGAAACTCTACTTGAGTCATATGTTCTCAATCAGTGTAGCACAAGGCCTTCATTCTATTGGCATTCTAGGTTCCCTTGCTTTCACCTATCATCATCAACACTATCCAAGTTTCGCCCCCAACCCCATCCACTGACGTCAATATGGCACTAATAATGAAGAAGCCGGCTAAAAGTGAACTTATCACGTTTCTATCACGCTTCTGGGCAAATGGGACTTCTCATTGGTACCCTGGCCGGCGTTGGGTTGCATCCTTCGCGGTAACCCCGAGCCTTGAGTGTCAGTCGACTGCAGAGCCGCATCGGAATAAAGCTCGAGCTTCGAGCCCGTTTTGGAGCTCGGAAATGGGTGTAAGGCAACTACCGATATTTACGATATACTCAAATCACATGTAGGTGAACAAGAGCTTTTTGTTGTAGTGGACTTATACTGATTGTATATTTAGGTAGCCCAATATGGCCCCCGAACCAGTCTCTTATTACTGGAAATGTGTAAGTCGCAATCTCATCCTATTTAAAGTTAGCATGGTTGAGTGTAACCTCTCGTTATTAGTGCCGCTGCCTTCAGACCTGGGATTGGGCAGTACATACCGTTTGCACGAACTGTGACCATATCCGATGCAACACTTGCACTGTTACCACGCATTAGTAAGTATAGCAACTATAGGGAGTATTTAATATTGACTCGAATAAGCACCGGAAGCAAAGCTACCAAGCCTGATCAAGTTACGATTTGATGTGCTTCGAAGTTCGGAGACGAGGATGATTGAGATGATAGGCACACGGATGAACAATTTGACAACAACAAACCTCACGAGAATGGCATATTTCATTTATGTTTCCTTTAGGAGTAATTGGAACTATCATGATCGCTGTATGTTTGACTTTGGCACTAAATCACACCTTCATATGGGCATGATGTAACTTGAGCGTTCAGGCCATTTCCTGAGTCAAACTTAGCATAGCTTACCTTGTTTACTTAGCTTCCAAACAGATAAGAAACACCATTACATAGTCTTGATATCTGTATTGCTGGCCATTTAGGTGTCTGGATACTGTTGAGTGATATTGCTCCTATGGCCAGAGTGGGAAGAATCTTGTGTGAGGAGTTATTAGGCAATTTATAGCAATTAATAATTAATGAGCTATTTGTATTGATCATATAGCAAACTTATAGCGTGATGCTCCCTAGATATCCCCTTACAACACTGGAATTCCACCGTCATGCTTGTAGGAAAGCGAACTGCTTTGTAAAAGCGGTTACTGTCCGCACAGCCCATATCCCCAAAAGATTTCCCTCACCGGCCGAATCAAAGACCACACCGTAAAGTGTTATGTGTAAGGTAGGCAGGCAGCAAAGGCGGACGATGTCCGCGCGGGGCGAAAAGAAAATATAATGATCAATAACGGATGAAACGATTGCCGTGATCGACCAGAATCTTAGCAATGTCATATGTTAGATTGGACTGGAATTGGAGATTCGCATCGTCTAGAGGTTCTCCAGTTACCGCTCTGGCTGACATTGCCTTCAGAAAGCTGATGACTCGGTCTGGCACTTGGAGCCAGTTGACCTCTTCCAAAGTGTCTGACAGATCATACCCAGCGTCTCGTAGGGGAGTAGTAGCTCCTTTGAGGAAACCAAAGTCTCACCAGGGACGGCAGAGATGGAGCTCAATTCCCATGTCAGTCGAAAAATTGAGCAAGGCGGCCACCCACTCTCTAACGTGATTATGGGCGTTTGTGTAGGATCCATGAGCGTGGTGTACCGTGACCCATTCGTTGAGAAGTGGTGCTTCAGGAAAAGAACCAATTTCAAATACAAGAATCTTCGCATGGACTCGGGGCACGACGCCTCCATGGTTCTCGAAGTGCGTTTTGAGGAGCTTTGCGAACAGCCTCACAGTGCGGCTCGAGTCGAATTGAAATGTAACCATTTCGCATGCCTTGGCCATATAGTCCTTGTCGAGAGTTGCTGTAGCTTGGTTCGGGCCCTGAAAGAAAACCACGGCTCCGTTTTCAGGAACAAGGTAGATGAACCGATGATCCGAATCCATATCCATACCAGAGCATTCTTTGCGGATTGCACCACAGTAGTCAACCTCCCTTGACTCCGTATCGTGCATGTGGACATTGTCCGCATTGCAGTCTTCACCCGGAAAGTGAACTGTCTTGGGTCTCTTGCGAGGTGGCTATACATTCACGAATAAGCACCGATTCATACATGAAAGGTGTTAAGACTTACGCTTCGACTCTGATCAGTAGCGCTGTGGTCGTCAATGGTGACTCTCAGGTTGGCATCGATAACTCCTCGAGTTTGTATGGTGGATAAATCCGATCTTGATCGTCAAGTAGTTAGACAGCGTCCGCAAATACATAAAAGTCTGCAAGTATACACTTCAGATTGCAGCGATACTAACTCACATTTCTGTTTGCTTAATGAAGCTTTCTGTGGTGGGCGATCGAGTATGGTGTTCTGGGCCAGAGGCCGGTTCTGGACGCCTGTTATGTGAAGGGAACGAAAAGAGGATTCACAGTGAGGACCTTGTGGGTATTTATTCCATGCCGCAAACAATAGTCCTGAGAGAAGTTGACATGATTCGACCTGATATCCTAAATGGCACCATGAATCACAGACGAGACCCAAATCGAGGAGCAAGAAGGGCAGCGAGTTTTAAGCTTGAATGCCAAAATAAACTAACTAATGTTTGTACAGATCCATTTCTAACTATTTCAATTTTCAATTCTCCTTGGAACAGTGAAGCCCATGACTTCACCAACTCTTTGTTCACCCCGTAGTCGACGCCGTGTAAGTGAGATCAAGGTAGACACGTGATCTGGCGTCGCGAAAGGCTGACCGAGTCGCGTCCTCGGCCCCGCAAGATTCGCGATCTGGACCTCACGTCATAATTCCCAGCTTCCCAAATACTTGTATGGAATTGTAAACGACCTCGCGTCGTACTTGGCGCCTGGAGATGTGGATCCTGGAGAATCCAGAGGCCTTTGATGGTGAGTTTTGAACTTTCATCTGTCGATGCAGCTAATCATCCCTAGGCCGAAAGTTATGGTTGCGACCAGGTAAAACCTATCTATTTGGTCGAACAGCCGCAGAACGTAAGAGAAAAGCCCCGGAGCGAAAGAGTCGATGCTCATAAAATGTATAGCCGGCCAACTTGCGATATCACACAATACAATCTCGCGCAAGCATTTGACAATCACCGTCAGCCCAGTTGAGAAAGGCCAGGCGCACAACCCAAGGAGTCGCTCTACGCTCACGATCGAAGATTTGGCGACAAAAATAGGGACAGTCGTCAATGGAGAAAAGATCAAAGGCAAGAGAAAGGTGATTGAAGGGGACAAGGCCGAGTTTACGATGGGAAAATGCCCAAACATATTCAGGTAAACCGTTTCATCCGATCTGGTGTCACGCCGCTTACAGTCCACAGCATCTCGTGGGAACCAGTTGTCTTTGCGTTTTCTTTCACCAGCAAGGAACTACAGACAGACCCCTTGACTACACTCCGAAAAAGATTCGAGCAGCTTGATATCAAGCTTGTGACAGAATATGTTGAATCCACCACACATGTTGTTTCAAGGAAGCGAAATACGGCCAAGGGGCTTCAAGCTTTGATCAACGGGAAACACATTGTAACGGATACTTTTCTCGATGCTGTGGCTGAAGCCGGAAATCTAGCGGATGGGGCGGAGACCACCGAGTTGAGCCCTCTGGAGCAGGACTTTGACCAAAACTGGCCCGATGCTATGCAGCATTTACCTCCAAGGGGAGGCGAGCCTGTACAACACCCTGACTCGACGTATGCCCCAGACGCAGGGAGGCGCGATATATTCGAAGGCTATAGCTTCATCTTCTACGACCCCGTACAGTACAACAACTTGCTAGCGCCTATTACGAGTGGTGGCGGCAAAGCGTTGTTGCGAAATGTTGTTCCCGAAGAAACTTCGGTCGATGACTTTGTTCAATATGTCAAAAGTGTCGCTGGTGAAAAGGGCCTCGGTGCCTTTAACGACGGCAGCGAGGGCAAAGGTGTAGTAGTAGTACGCTTCGTTCCTTCGAAAGGAGGTTCGGTTGACTGGTATGTGGACTTTTTCAGGTCTGTATCTCTGAGACTGGACCATCGTCCTATTGAGCAGAGTGAGTTTCTGGAAGCAATCCTCATCAAAGATGCGAGTATTCTTCGACGCCCTCTCGAGGTTGAGTCTGCACATAATACACAACATCAAGCCCAGACTTCTCAAGATCCTGAGGTGGCCAATGGGACACAGCACCCTGCCACACAGGCCGCAACGACACAGCCACCCGAAGAGTCACAGCTTGCTCCTCGACGTGGGCGGACGAGGAGAACTGTCAAGAGACGCTTTGCAGGCTTTGGCGGTGATGATGATGATGTTGATATGGACGATATTCCTGCAGCACCAGTGCCTGCAAATCAACCCACAACCCGTGCTGCGACTCAGAATGCGACGCGAGCGCCAGCAGAGGAAGAAGGTCTATTCGTGTCTCAGGAGCCAGATGCACCCCTAGAAACGCAACCATCCAGCAATGCCAGGTCTTCACAAAGGAAAAGACGAGCCTCGCCATTACCGCAAGATGACCTTATGGATGGTATGACGACTGCAGCAGAGAGGTTCAAGCGCCAACGGATAGAGCGAGGTGAAGATTTGGAGGAGCCGGCTGAGCAGATGGAAACTGAGACAGCCGAGAAGGTCCCAGAACCAAAGAAGATCAAGAAAGAGTTTGATATCTTGGCAATAGCTGCACAAAACAGAGAGCAGGAAGAAGCTCGTGCGCGTGCTGAAAAGGAAGATTTAGCAAATCTGCCAGATGATGTTGATCTTGCCGAGATTCGCAGACTCAATATCGTAGAGGAGATCGAAGTACGACAACCTAGCAATCCCCGTACTCGAGAACAAGATATTCGTGACGGAAGATGGGACCCCAAGTGGAATGGGATGAAGAACTTCAAGAGGTTCAGACAACGCGGAGAGGCGACAGGACGACAGCCTGCAAAGACTATTGTGCCTCTGACGCAGGTCAAGACGAAGGAGTTCGGTGTTGGAGATGATTACTGGCTCGAGGATGAGGAAACGGAGCGTAGAAAGAGAAACTCGAGCCAAGCTCCTGGATCACAGTCACAACCATCTGCGCCCACAGCACCCTCGGCTTCATCTCGTGCCCAGAAAAGGGCATATGCCAACGTCATATCAGACAGCAGCGACGAAGAGAGTAATTCAGTATCGCAGCGATCTTCAGTCCCAGCGACTCGAGCACGAGGGGCACAGGCTGCAGCGCCGCAAACACAGTCGCAAGCTAAATCAAAGAGTCAAGCATCACAGAACACGAGTCAGGGTAGTAAACGAGCTGCAGCAGAGCCTGCTGCTGGACAGCAGCCTCCGAAGCGGAGTCGACCAACGAGAAGAGCTGTGGAAGTCGCGGATAGTGATAGTGATGACGAGCTCAAGTTTCGATTTGGAAAGAGACGGTAAAGACCGGTCTCTGTGGGGTATCTTTCTAGCTAATGTACATCTAAGTGTTCGAGAAGAACATCTATGGCGCGAACAGTATAGTCTAATACGTGTAAAATATCGTTTCCATGTAACATGGATGCGCCAGTAGTCTTGCGTCTATGGTCTATGTCGTCTCTTCAATATCATGGTCTAATCCATCTGATCCATCTGACTCTCAGTGCCTTCCGACTCCTCGACAAGAAGGCCTACAAGACAGGCTGATAGCATAGTCTCGTAGTTCACCCAAGGGTGAATCTCACCAAACAGCTTGGTCCCGTCACGCCCAGCCCCACGCATCAACTCGGGAACACCGCCAGGATGAAAGTCGGCATAGGGTGTAACATTGTATACCTTGCCGTTCAGAGCCATCCAAGCATCTTTGCCCTTGCGACCTGTCATGCGCTTCAGCATGGATGGAGTCACGCGCAGGTATGGTGTTTGAGGTTCGACACCGCGGAGGTCGGCATTAGGTCCAGATATGCGAGCCCAGTCGAGAGGAGAGTGGCCTGGCGTGAGGAGGACCTTGCGATTAGGCTTGCTGGGTTTCGATGAGTGTGTAGGTGGAGGTGCGAGGCCACTTGATGATGGAGGACCTCGGTTTGGTACAGGGCCACGAGCACGTTGCGGTGAGTTCACGGCGGGGAACTGAGAGAGTGATGGCATGCGACCAGCAGGTGGGGCAGCTGAGAACTTGGGAGGAGGAAGACGGCCCGGAGCTGGAGGCGGAGGCATCATGGAGGTTGGATTCGGGGAGAGAGCGGGGCCCGGGGCTGTGGGGTTCCGACGCGGGGCGGGGTGTGAACTCGGCGCAATAGGAGCATTGTCGAGACTGAAGCTGGGGACGGAAATAGAGGGAGGATCGGATGCGACAGCCTTGGGAGTTCTTTGTTCTTCGGGTTCGGCGATGGTTGGAGGTGGGGGTGCAACCCTTGGTAAAGGAGGCGGCGGCATAGAAGCAGTATCGTTCCTGTCTATCTTCGACGAGGAGGTTGGGGTATCGATCCCAGTAGCGATAGCCTTTCCTTGGTCTCGACGCTGGTCGTCCTCTCGTGTGGTACGGTTGTCGGCCGGACGAGCCCGGAGTCGAGGGCCCGGTTCCACCTCGTGATCCGACACCATGATACGGGGTCCAGGATCAGCATCATCAGCTTCAGTCTCAGCCTCGTCCTTAGCTACAATAGCAGGAGGACCTGTCCCCCTCCAACGGAGGAGGATCTGCAGCGGCTCTGGCATCCATGACGGCGGACGAACAAGCACCCAGACAACAGAGGCGACGATGAGGCCGATACCAATAACGCCCATGACGACACAGTAGAGACAGAAGTGTGAAACACGAGAAACAAAACAAAAAGAGAGTTTTCCCCCAGGTGACTTGGAGAGTTGGGGTCGATTGGCGAGAAGAAGGGAGGGAGTGGGTTGTGGAATGGTTATTGCAGAATCATCGGGCCACCTTGTGATGCGCCTCCGATAATAGTTGACGAACTTGCTTTTGTCAGCGGTGGACAAAGAAAATCAGAGCTGGAGCTGAAAGGCCGGAGCTAACCTTGAGCCTTGCAACGGGTAAACGCTGATTGGCTGATGGTTCGAGGTTCGATTTTCATGTGAATAATTACCGAATTCATAATTGAACTGGGGCGGACTAGAATAATTCTAGAGGGTTTCTGTCATAACTTTACTCTGAGCTCATCACTCCATCTCGCTTGTTCTATTTTTGTTATATCACCCACTGATGAATATACTTGACTTTTCTACTTTTCATGCCGATTTATTGAGGCATGAAACCATACAGTACGGCAATAATACGGCTCAAAGCCTTCGGCTGTTGCTTCTCGTGGCGTCAACGTTGGCTAGTTGGTCATGCCACAAGCAGTTCTCCGGAGTCCGTAGACAGCTCAGTGATCGACGGAGAAAAGCTGGCACCCGTGTATTTTACAGGGGGCAGGGTATTTGGAACAGGTCGAGATGAATAGCGAGGAGCAAGGGGCATTCCATGATCTGTGATTTCAGTTGGCATAAAATCTAATAAGCGGTGGATGTTTATTTGATGATCCATTGAATGGAGAAAGGGGAATTGAATGTTCTAAATATTGCAATACTTGTAATTATAGGCGAGTTTCACGGGGGTTCTGTCGATGTCAGAGGGGCGCACATTTGTAAATAAACAATTGTGCATCCATCTTATCATATCTGATCTAGACCGCCGCCAGGCACAGAGGCATGTTTCGTGATGGCGGCAACCAGTCAGATCACTCAATTACAAGACATATGAAACTCGGGTCTATAGCATGACATGTCCATTTATATGTCATGGAAAAGTAAACATGAGCATGATCAATTTCGAGGAGAGGTCAAAAAGCAAGACACTCACTGACTGGAGCAGGGATCGTCCCATCCTGGCCATGTCCTTCGCCTTGCCTTGTCTTGAATGAATGACCACGATCCGTTCATCCCGCTAGTTTCTGGTAGGTATTGCATGTAATTATTATCCCTAGCATTTCTCGTCTATTTTCGTGTGTTTGTGCTTCTCTTTTTCTCGGCTCTCTCCCTTTCGCCTTTCTTTTCTCCTTGACTCATTACTCCTGATATCATCCGTGAAGGCCTATGTCGTGACCCAACGGGCGGTGATTGTTATCTCGTCTATCTATACCCGCCGTGAACAACTCAATTGGACACTCCTTGTCTCCTGCAGAAAAGAAAGACATCCCCCGCTTCGAATCGTCAAGCCACTTCATCTATCCAACACTCACTCGACCCCACCGCCTCGTGTCTCTCATCATCGAAACTGTTTGTTTACTTTTGGATGTGGTCTCCTCGACATTGAGATTGGACCCCAAATTAGCCAGAAACCACTAGCGTTTTAGTGATCACCGCACTGAAGCATTGGCATTACAGGGCGTCGCCCACTGAAATCCTTTTAACCTTTCCCGTTACCGCCTCTATGCACAGCCAATGAGAGCTCACCGCTCCGTCCGGCTACCACTCATCTCAGCCTGAGCCAGCAAGTAGAGGCTCTCCCGACAACCCAACTCGTGGACAGAATGCGCACTCTAAACACCATCAACTCGTCATCTTCTCGTCCTACATCTCCTGGCCTTTCAGTCTCTCAGCCTCGTATCCGCCGCTCCGCTTCCTCCGCCGGAAACAACAAATTAGTCACCTCTTCTAAACCTCTCCCAAAGACCCGATCCAAGACCCCTACTCCAGGTCAGGCACAAGTCCAGACTAAGGCTCAGGCTCGTCCCCGATTCTCTTCCGCTGGCACCACTATATCCTCCAGCGCTCGCACAACACCATCCCTTGGCTTTCACGACACAAAACAACAACATGTTCTTTCAGTAACCGCTACAATTCCCTCGACCCGTTCTACCTCGTCGAGTTCCGCTCCTCCTACCTTGAAAATGGCCCCGAGCCCAAGCGACACAAGGCACAGGCCCCCGCAGCTCAGTGCTGCTGCAGCAAAAACAGTCGGACGAACGCCTCTGACGCCCAAGATTGCCTCGACAGCAAAAGGCCCTTTATTAGGCGCACCTCCTCTAGTTCGACGATCAACTCAAGGATTGAGCTCAGGCACAAGTGGGCGCGACGATGCTGTGACTCCACGTTCTGGCAGTCGACAAGGCCGCAACAATAGCAATAGTTCGACGCCCAATGGAACACCAAATTTAGATCGAGATGGATGGGATCCCCGAGCGTCTCTAGGCTCCTCAGGAAGGCAATCACTGTCACGAGCTGAGTCTCCTGCAGACCCGGACGCCAAATTCTTTCGTGCCAGCGACGCTCCGACTTCAACACAAGCAGCCGGTCGTCCCTCGTTAGGCTCACAAAAGCCTGCATCCTACTTCCATGCCAGTAAAGCCAATGCTGAATATAAAAAGCCAACCAGCCCTCCTGTCTCTGCACCATTTACACCGACACTCAGTACCGCACCCGAACCTTCATCATCAAAGTTCTTTTATGCCAATGGCGCGGACCTCGAGCTTAAGCCCTCTTCAGCGAATTCATCCACGACAAGGCTCCAGTCTAAACGCCCAAGCACCAGCAGTTCATCAAACGAACAATCAAATCACGCACTACCGCCAAGGCCACATTCTCCTATCAAGATTGCTCAACCTACACCTTCTATACTTAAACATACTGGTGCGCCTGGCGTTGGGAACAGACCGCAAGTAGCGTCACCGCCTCAGATAGCTTCTCCACTAGCACCCCCAGCGTCTATCACCTCGTCCAAGAGACGAGTTAGCATCGATGCAGCGCCAAAAAAGCAGAGAGGCCATGCAAGAGCTGGCAGTGTTCCCAATTTTGATCACTCTCACTCACCTAGGTTGCCTATGTCACCGGCCCGACGACCTTTTGAATATGGCTCACCCCCTTCAAGCCCTGGCTCAGCTCAGCCAGCTTTGACAATGGCTTCGATTCTTCAAGTCGCCGAAGATCTCGACGATGAGGAGGAAGAGGAAGAAGGAGAAGCGAAGAAATCAGACGGATCCCAGCCCGATTTGCAGAGTCCTACCAAGTCCAGCCATGAGCCTGTCAACGAACTGGTCGCCAATGCCCGAAGAGAACGAAAGGTGCAGGATCTGGAAATCACCAACGCCTCCCTTGAAGCCATCAATCGGACACTGGAAAGGCAACTACGGAAACAGCAGGCTGAGATACGCAGGTATCGACGACTTTCAAGATCAGGCCGTCTCTCTGCTGTTGCTTCAGCGGCTTCTAGCCGAGTGACCTCTGCAGCACTCACAGATGCACCAATTGGTCTTTCAGACCTCAGCGAAGAGGACAACTCGGAAGCTCCCTCAGACGAGGAACACGACTCACTTGACGAATCAGATTTGTCAATGACTGACTCAGTCTCGGCTTCTGACCCCCTTGATCCTACTGATGAGAAAGCGATCGAAAAGGCCATGTCCCGACGGAAGCGAGATGAAGATCGTCTGCAGCTCGATTTGACCAAGCACCGGGAGTTGCTGGTCGATAGTCAGAAGATTAACCAGAGTATCAAACGATGCCTGAACTGGACTGAGGTTCTTATCAAAGAGGGCCAAAAGGCACTCGAGTACAAGGTCCGTGTCACCGATGTTGAATTTGGCGGCCATATACTCGCTCCTGCGATCGGGGACGAAGACGAAGATGAAGACGATACGTTGGCTAGCGTTGACGATCTCGAAACTGATCCTGGAAGTGCGGCACTCGAGGCTCCTCCGCCTTGGGAGAAGGGCTCCCAGGATCGTGATAGTGGCATCGAATTGCAACCAGACAGCAACTAATCTCAGGCATCGCAAGATGACACATCTTCTCAATACTCGACACATTTCAAAGGCGACCAGGACGTCGTAACACATACAACTCACCATACCAAAATTTTGTTCTCCTTTTCGTCTTTACACACCAGGCAAGCCTCAGGGCATCACAACAAAATACCATCATCAGATCTACGAAGTCAATGGAAATAGCATGAATGCACACAAGGCGTTGGGCAAGCAAGCGATCATCTTTACGTCCCTTTTGTTTCTTTCGACAGCGTTTTGCTTCCCAGCGGCTACGATGCACCATCAATTCCACCTCTCAAACGATCTTCCCTCTCCCAAAAGGAGCACCACCACAAATACTCAGCCTGGACAATCGTTACATATACATACGCCCTTCGGAGATTCGGGCCTTTTTGGTTTTCATTTGTCGCCAAGATTTGCGCTTTTTCTTTTTCGTTTGCTTTTGGATACATACCATGTATAACAGATACCCCGGAAGAAGTTTCTACGCCAACCTGGCGAGTGAACAAGATGGAATCATTGGAGGAAATTGCAGAAAAGAGAACCTGGCCCGGGAATTGCTCCTCAAGCTTCCCGCGGTACGTTTACCTCGAGTTCCAAGAACGGATGCGATAGGGAAAATTAGATAGTTATCAGAAATACGAAATGGATATAGGATGTCAGGAGATGAAACTCCAATCCTCAACTCAACTTCATCATCTCGCCACTGTTCTTTGATCTATGTGCACACACTCCGATAAGCAGTGTATTTAGAAGTACCAGGCAAACGCCGTCAAAATTCATAAAGGGGGGAATAGTGTCATGAAAATTATATCTAAATCAATGCCAGTCATCCTCGATCTATAACATCCACCAGTTCATCATGCAAGCCACCAAGCCAAGTCCATCAAGTTGATATCCGCCATCATTTTCAGGGTCCTCAAACAGGCAGGTCTTTTTCAACCTTTCTGTGTAGTCTTTTCTCTACCCTCTGCCAACTCCCCAGGAAATTTAGTTCCTGCTCAGGGTGTCGTAGCGTGCTCCTTGTCTTTGGGTTCCTTGTCCTTGCTGTGGAAGGACTTGCGGTCCTTCTTCTTCTTGTGGTCTTCCTCCTTGTCCTTCTTCATTGCGGCCTCAGCGACGAGCTGCTCGAAGACGAGATAGTCGCCCTCCTCTTCAGGAGATCGCTCAGCCTAGTTAAGGTTAGTGTGATTCCGACAAAACAGGACTTGAAACATACCCGGATAAAGACATCACCAATCAGAACAAGAGCTTGTGCGCGCTCAAGTCGCTTGTTGAGGTGGACCTTCTTGTCGTTCAGAATGCTGTCGCAGACCTCGCGCAGAACGCTCTGAATCTCAAACTTGCTTCCCCTCCATGCAGCGGTGAGAATCTTGCCAGTCACACGTCTCTCGTACTCAGCACGCTTCTCATCAGTCCAGTCCTCGCCACCCTTCTCCTCCATCTTAGCCATATCCTCCATGGTCTGTTGAGCATCAATAGCGCTGCTGATGGTGTTCCATGTCTCCTTGACGAGTGTGCCCTTGTCACGGAGTCTGCTGAAGAAACCACCGATACCAAAGAACTTCTGGCTGCGGAGTAAGCTCGAGGCCTTGGAGACATAGGTCTGACCGATAGCGTGCAGGATATCAATTCCAAAAGACTCCATCTTCAGGTTCTCAACCTCGAGACGCATCTTCTCCTGGAAAGCCTTGGTCACGTCAGGGCCTTTGTCTGTCTCTGTCCACACGCTAAGTCTGTCGAGTAGCTTCCGAGCGAGGGTGTCGACACGCTCCTGGCGAATCTTTGCGCGCTCCTTCTCGTATGCTGCCAGCTGCTCTCGCTGCTCCTTGGTCAAGCCACCCTTCTTCTTCTCCTTGTGCTTGAGCTCCTCCTCTGTTAATTCACCCTTGTTCGCCTCTGCATCGAGGAGGTCCTCGTGAGACTTGTCCATCAGTGCGGGTCGAAGAGGGATCTGGGTTCGGCTGCGTGAGCTCGACGAGGGAGCAGGTGATGTGGCATCGGTTCGCTGAGGGGTATCGGCGGAGAGGCCAGCGGCGGGCGCGGCAGGTGAAGCGGGCTTGGTCTCCTTGTCGTCGTGGACAGAAGCGGCAGCATAAGGCGGCGGTGGGGGGCCTGCTTGGTGCTCTGCAGCGGCAGCGGCCTTTTCCTCTGCCTTTTGCTCTTGCTCCTTGAGGCTCTCCTTCTTGGCATCTTCAGTTCCAGGGAAATCCTCCTCTGCTTGCGCGGCGGCAGCGGCTTCAGCAGCGGCAGCTTCTTCCTCCTCCTGCATCGTGATGTCCATGGTTGCCGTGAGATCCTTCATAAGGCTAATCTCACCGATCCAGTCCACGAAGGCCTCGCCTCCAAAGATGGAGCTGAAGAATTCAGCTGGATCGGCGAAACCCTCTTGCGGTCTCGCAGAGTCCTTTCCAAACTTATCGTAGGCTGCGCGTAGATCGGAATCGGACAGAACTTGATAGGCCTCACCGATGGCCTGAAACTTTTCGTGGGCGGTAGGGTCATTAGGATTCTTATCTGCATGTGACAGATGTTTAGTTCTCCGAAATGCTACGAAGCGGTAGAAGTGAGGAACAAGAGCGAACCTGGGTGGTGGACAATAGCCATCTTGCGATAAGCCTTCTTGATCTCCAGCTCGGTGGCCGTGGGCTGGACACCCAGCGTGTCGTAATAGGCGGTATCGACGACCATGATGGAGGGTGGTTATGGGTATTTGCTGCTTGATGTTTCCAGGTTCCAGGTACGCAATCTAGGGTACAGGTGGTGGGTAGAAAATATGAATGGTTGAGGTAAGTGTAGTAGTAGATATCGACTACTAAGAGAGAGTATGGGAGGAAGAAAAAAATGGTCGAAAGCAAGAAAATGGAAATGTTGATGATGGCGTCGGATTGCCTAAATGAACTAAGTTAAGGTGCCAGCCAGCCCACCCTAAGCTTGGCTAGATTACCTTGGCGGAAAATTCCTGGCATTGCCTCCAATTCAATGGAAGGTTAACGCAACGTATTCTACAGCGCCTCTATATTTACGCAAGCTCCCGTCCATGCCCTATCCTGCCCTGCCACTGCGTGAGGTAAGAAACTTTCCTTTCAGGCTTCGTACCCAAGCCCAACGTCTAGCACTAACAGCCCGAGTCCAGCGCCAGTCTTTTCTTGCCCAGAGAGAGGGGTCTCATAAGGTAGAGACTCGAGAGAGTGGAGGTGGAGGTAGATAGATCAGAGAGCCTACGTAATGGTGGGGCTATGCTAGGATAGACGCATGAAAAACAGCTGTATCGAGGCTGTGAGAAAACGCAGACAGGCTGCCAGGCTGCTTAAGAGAGTACTGTGATAACTATCAACCGCTCAAAACTCTATAATTTAGTTCTATAATTGTTATTATAAACCAGTCCTTGGCGCCCTTCCCCTTCTCCTTCTATTCATTTATGAACGCTTACCACTGCTTGCTTCTCTTGTAGCAGTTCCGAAGTGCCTCTTCAATGCCAGAGATTTCCGGATACCCCCGATCTTTCAGAGCATGCTGCGGCTTGGTCATATCCAGCAGAAGAATGATTTTTTTGTGAGAGTGGGAACCCAGAGAGAATGCCCAGCTTGATTCGGGCTCCAGTAGTTTCCACCCTGGACTCTTCCCATTATACAGGTCTCGATGTCGAGCAACAGCTGCTGAATGCAAAATAAATATGAGACTTTAGAAGAGGATTCCAAAATAAACTCAGTAAAGACTCTTCTAAACTTAGACTAAATTGCCTAAGCCTTTTCATCACTTAGGATAAAGGTCTCAAGTTTTCTTGCCTCCCCTGCTTAGGTGCCTACCAACTTCGCCCACGCTGGTTTCATGATTCATATGGACTTGAAGGTCATTATGTCCGGTTCCTCACTCGTGTTTCCTGTGGGTTATTGAAAGCTCCAAAAGCTTCTAATACCACGCACTTGCGTGGACATTGTTCTCAGAATACAGCATGAGCACAATCCAGATCTGGAACTTCCAAGAGTTACCAACTTCAAGGCCAAGCCTCGAACCTTTCTTATAGTTCTTCTCCCCGAAGCTATACAGATCCAGTATTCTTTAGTTCGAGATTTCATGGCAGGACACAATTTCCGTGCTGTGCGGGCTGTATCCCCATTAATGATCGATATAGGTTTCCAGGCAGCCAAGGCACTCGGAGGACAAGAGGGGTTGCCACGACTTGTGTTGAGCTTGTAACAATATCAACTTAGTTTGAAGATTCTTGGACATGCCATGTGCCATCTTTATCACCTAAGTAACTCAGACCAGTGAGCGCCGCATGTCGCTGCAAACCGGGTGGTGTAAGGTTCAGCTGACGGCGCCTCAGACCTGGTATATCAGATTAGGATAATTGTAGAGAGTAGACCGTCATGGCTAGGGATTTTCCTCCACTGTGAGTATCGCATACTGGTCCAAGACTGCTGTCACTCCTAGCGGCGTTGGATAAATCCGGCTGGGCGGTCAGGAGGCCCGGATCGTCTACATGCATAAGGGTCCTACCATGGGTTGACCGAGCCGTTGGTGATCACAGATCTAGAACACATTGGACTTGGTGACTTGAGGCAAGAGTCAAGACCAGCATTTCTGTGATCTGTAAACAGCTTGTGAGGGTCGTCGAATGCAGAGACCCAGCGCGATAATGAGGCCAGAATCTTGTGTAATACTGGATAACTACATCCGCATATTGAGAGAAATAATCAGAGGTCAAGTGTACCCTAGAAGTTTTGTTTCACTGTCTCGAACATTGTCTGGGCTAAACCTGGGGTAAGGCCAGCTCGCTTGAATGTTTCGTCTCATCGTTCGGCCTGAACAGTGAACACACACCATTACGGCGGCCGGACCGGCATTTGAATTGCTGTTCGGGGGCGGTGTTGTAACCGGAGTTCCGACTGATTGACAGGCTGCGAGATCCGATCAACTGTAACCAACCTCCGGATGCTACCCAGTTGTTGCATAAGCGCGCAGATCAATCAACGATGGTGCTGTAGCTGGAGGCCTGAAATTTGATTAATGACTTGCAGTGTGGCAAGAGTCTAATCAATCACATCCAGGAACCAAGCAACTAACCAACCAGTAATCGAATCCGAATACGACGCTTATTGCATGTAACGCGGCGCTTATGCCCCTATCGGTCGGCAGCACCCACCCTACCAGACGAGAAATTGAGCTCTGTGCATAATTTGTGGATTTATCCGGAGCGGAGGTCAACCAGTCTTACTTTGCTTCTCCCATCTGTCCTCTCTCTCGCCTTTCCTCTCTCCAAGCATCTCGTGGTGAAGATATACACCAAAAACGTTTCCGGGACCTGGTTGCAACTTAATTGATATATAACATTTGCTCCCTCCCGTTTCCCTGACCTTGTACGTCTGTATCAAGACGTGCACTGCTCAGTTCAAGCTCTTGCGCGCTTCACTTTCTACTCCTACCTTCTCCTTCCCCCTCACGCTACCACCGCCAAGATGGGTTACCTCTACTACCTCTTCCACCCTTACCAGCTTCGATCGATCATTCAATGGTAAGCTTATATCCTCTCGGCCCTCGTACCAAACGAACATGTCTAACAATGCTCCAGGAAGGTCTGGCATGATCCCGTCCACCAGCGCGATCCCAGCACAGAGTCCCCAGAGCTAAAAGAATGCTTTCGTTACCTCGATATGACAAGTCGCAGTTTTGCGGCTGTCATTCAAGAGCTTAACCACGAACTCCTCGTCCCCATCACTCTCTTCTACCTCTGCCTCCGTGGCCTAGACACCATCGAGGATGACATGACCATCCCCCTGGATAAGAAGATTCCCCTCCTTCGAAACTTCCACATCACCATGGAAGAAGATGGTTGGCAATTCCATGAGAGTCAGGAGAAGGATAAGGAGCTGCTAGAGCACTTTGACGTGGTCGTTGCAGAGCTCAAGAAGATCAAGGCCCCCTACTACCAGATCATCAAGGACATGACTCGCAAGATGGGCAATGGCATGGCCGACTATGCCCAAAACGAGGAGATGATCAAGAATGGTGTGCAGACTATTGAGGAGTACGAGCTGTACTGCCATTACGTCGCTGGTCTCGTTGGCGAAGGCCTAACGCGTCTGTTCGTTGAGTCAGAGCTAGCTAACCCCAAGCTTGCTGAGCGTCCTTCTCTTACCGAGTCAATGGGTCAATTCCTCCAGAAGACCAACATCATTCGAGATATCCATGAAGATTGGCAAGATGGCCGAAGATGGTATCCCAAGGAGATCTGGAGCCAGCACGTCGACAAGTGGGAAGATATGTTCGACCCCAGCCAGCAAACAAAGGCCCTGGAGTGTGTCTCAGCGATGGTTCTCGATGCGCTGAAGCACAGTGAGGAGTGCCTGTTCTACATGGCGGGTATCAAGGACCAGAGTGTTTTCAACTTTGTTGCTATTCCTCAAGGCATGGCCATTGCGACATTGGAGCTTGTCTTCCGCAACCCTGATGTCCTCAAGAGGAACGTCAAGATCACAAAGGGCGATGCCTGTAAGATCATGTTCGAGTGCACACAAAACCTCTACACAGTATGTGAGGTCTTCAAGCGATATGCTCGACAAATCGCCAAGAAGAACGACCCTCGTGACCCTAACTTCCTTGCCATCAGTGCTCAATGTGCAAAGGTATGTCTTCCTCTGACATCTCTGATTTCGGTTCGCTAATGAATCCCAGATTGAGCAATTCATCGAGACTCTCTTCCCCAAGCAGGACCCCAAGAAGCTCGCTGTGACTCAGGCCCAAGTCCAAAACAAGGAGCCAACCATGGACGGAGGCGAGACTCTTGTTCTCTTCGGTGTTGTCATTGCAGCTCTGGTCTGCATTTCTGGTCTTATGGTACGCCAGCCCCATACTCTCAAGGCCGTACTCAACTAACATCCGATCCACAGATTGGTACCGCTTGGATCTTTGGAGCCAGATTCGATACTATCTTCAGGGAAGCCAGTGTCTTCCTACCAGGTGGCGAGAAGGCTACCCCCATGATCACGGGTCACGAAGAATTGTAATATTATGCGCGCCGATTTGTTTTGCTTTGTTCACGGCACGAACCTTTTTAACGATATCCTAACGTACATACCACATTTAGCAATGGTCCTCATATGACAGGACCTGCTCGGCGGCATATTGCTGGGCTTTATACTCTTGTTAATACTACCTGCAGCGGCGCGATACAGCGCGCGTTGCAGTTCAAGTTTCGTCCCCCGTTCACCCAATGGTGATGTTTTCTCTTGTCTTGATACCCAACTCAACTCCTGCACGGATGTCAAATTGCAATCGAGTCCTTCCATGACTATGATTGTGCCGAAGAAGTGCGAAAATTAAACATCTCTTGCTCTTGGTTTCCGCCTCACGGTGACGTCACGCCACAAGTCTATCTCGACATGTTTGAGGATGGCAGACTGGTGGCGGCGGGCAAACATTTCATTCAAGCTTGTAGAAATTAATTCATCTCTGATTCGACCCGTGTTTGGCGATTCTTGCTCCTTTGGGACGTGCTATTACTAGTAAGGCATGAAATGTGTCTGGGCAAGGTTTCACCTTTGATGCTGTTGGTGCGCCATGCTGTTACACTACCGGCGGGACATGCCTTAGCCGATCTTTCATCGACGGACGTGCCCATCATTCAGGGGTTTTGGTTACATCGTCCTGCTCTTTTTGAGCCGTCAAGATGCAGGCTAAAAAGATGATGGCAGAAACTTTGGCTTTTGATCCTGAGAAAACACTGGGATAAATTTAGAATGACGATATAATAAATCGAGATTATGTTAGTATTTTTTATTTTATTTTTTCATATTAGCAGGTGCTTGTATTCGTTGGTTTCGGTATCAATTCGTGGTATCAAGTCTTGTTATAACCTGAGCAGCATTAGTCGTCTTTCACATACTGGCTCTTGATTTAGTAGCAAGTGGCGCACGTCAAACTTGTCACTTCATGCACTGACGAGGAGCAAACGGTAGTCTAGAAGGTCTATAATGCCGTTACGTACCATCTATAGTAACAAACACGCTCGGTTAGGCTATTTCCAAGCCTCAAAGAAAACTCCTGATACACATGACTGGAGATGATTCATAAATGACACCCTAAATTATATCCCATACATACACGAGGCATAAATGGTTCAGGTTTGTACAAGTGGCCAATTATCCTGAAATATTTTTGTGGTATAACAAAAATTCCGCTTTCCCTTGTCCCTGGGTTCCCTGATTGATGCTGCTGCTGCGTTGCTGCTTCTATTGGTTGCCGTTGTTGGCGATGTTGCTGGTAGTGCCCTGGACGTTGTTCTTGACCTTGGCACCGGTCTGTCCAGCGAGGCTCTTGATGAGGCTGGCGACCTGGGCAGGACCGTCGAGCTGCTGGAAGCCCATGAGGTAGGCGGCGAGACCGGCAACGTGAGGAGAGGCTATGAAACATGTTAGTTTGAGACTTGACTTGATAGAGGTTGGGAAGGAAAACATACCCATGCTGGTACCACTGAGGGTAGCGGTGTCAGTGTTTGACTTGATACCGACACTGAGGACGTCGACACCGGGAGCGTAGACGTCGACCTCGGGACCAAAGTTGGAGAAATCAGCACGCTCATCGGTGGTGGCGTCAATAGCACCGACGGTGATGGCGTTGGGAGCAGAGCCAGGAGAAGTGAGGGCAGTCTCACGCTATAAAGGGAGTCAATTAGGTTACAAATCATGACAGATAGTTGATCACTTACGTTCTCGTTACCGGCGGCAACAACAGGGACAACGCCAGCCTTGAAGAGAGCCTCGATAGCACGGTTGATGGCTTGAGAGAAGTCACCACCAAGAGACATGTTCATAACAGCCTTGCCAACACGATTCTTCTTCTTGGCGTCGTCAATAACGAACTGCATGCCCTGGAGGACACCAGAGTTGCTGCCACCGCCTGAGGCATCGAGAACCTTGACGGCAACAAGGTCAACCTTCTTAGCAACACCGAAGGTAGCACCACCGATAGTACCAGCGACGTGGCTGCCGTGGCCGTTCTCATCGTCATCCTATATCCAGTTAGCACCATCTCTTTTCTAAAGTGTTCACGACTCTTTGGTTACTTACAACATTGTTAATGAAGTTGGCTCCGAAAGTGGCACGGCCCTCGAACTCGCTGTGATCAACCTTGATGCCAGTGTCGACAACGTAGGCAGTAATGCCCTCACCAGCGGAATCGTCGAAAACATAGGTGTCCTGGTTGACCTGGGCGTGAGAGAGACGGTCAAGTCCAGGAGGGGCATTAACTTGAGCAATAGCAGCATTAAGTTGAACTTTCTGGTCGGCCTCGATATAAGCAACCTCATCAGAATTGTAAAGATCCTGAACCATAAGATCGTCGGCATCAAGAGACATGGCACGCCACTTGTTCATGCGGAATGACTGAATTGAAGTAGACATGGCCTTGCCGATTGAGCTTCGCTTGTTGAGGTTTCGCTTCTTGATAGCGGCAGCAAAGGAAGCCTCCTTGGCACTGATCGCATCGTCGTCAAAGGTATCATTGTACACAACGATATATCGGTTAGCGATGATGTTTTGAGCATCGGGGTTCTTGAGCATAGGTCGAAGGAAAGCGCTAATTCCCATCTTCTTATCGGCTTCATTTCCAAGGCCACCTCCGATACTGTCGGCCATATCACCCATAGTCTCGGCAACATCGATAGGAGCAGCGGCAGCAAAGGGAGCTGCAACGAGCAGGGAAGCGAGGAGAGTTCTTAGAATAGCCATTTTGATAGATTTATCGTTCGTTTTGTGGTTTAATTGCAAAAATATGTTGTTGAAGTGAGAGGTAGTGAAGTGGTTCCAGCCGTTTCACTCAGTTGGCAACTAGATCGTATAAATCGAATGTCGAAAAATAATGAAGGCAAGCTTTGAGTCGGAAACAAAGCAGTAAAGGAGTGCTATTAGAGGAGTTGTGCGATCAACGCTCCTCTCTTGTTGAATAAGGATCGGTCGTGTTAGTTCGCAAGTTCGCGATACACTGTTCAATATAACAATGAAAGGATGGTGATTAACAAGCTAAATGGGACTGTCTAGCAGCACAAAGGGGGAAAGGAAATCAAGGGAAAGGAAGAATGAGAAAATAACGAAAGAGTCAAAAGAGACGTCTTCCAACAATGAATAACCCGAACAATAGAATGAGAATGGCCGTCCAGCAGCTGACAATGGGTGGGAGATGTGGGTTTAATAGGAGAACATCGAACAATAGAATATCGACCTCTCACTGGTGGCTTCAACAGGTTCAGATCAAGCTTCGCTGCTTCAGGAGGGAGCCGCAAGATCCATGGCGGGGATGAGGCGCTAGGGGCCGTGGATCCAGGGCTTCGGCGTCAGGGACAAGGGCCTGGAGGTGTTGTTTAGTTTAGTGTGATGAAGCCTGTACGACTATAGTCGCCAAGTCAAACGCCTGGGCCTCACTCCAAGAACCCCTTGGAACCGTCAAGATTTTCTGTTTTCGGTCGGGTTTTCAATGCTCATGCTTGCTCAGCCAGCTCGTTAACTTGAATCACTATAGTCAGCTCTGCCACAGGAGCTGGGGATGCGAAAATCTGGCACACTTGCGGTGGCATCGAATCGACGACGAAACCATAATTGCTTTGAAGCAGTTATAATAGCGTATGTAACTGTAAGGGCATCTGATCGATTGTCATCACTGATTGGTATATTCAAAATTGGCGTTTGATTACTGTTTCTCGAAAGCAACAATCTTGGCCGCAATAACAGCACGTCCCTTGTTCTTTTCCGCAATGCGTTGGGCGAGAAGAACCGTTGTCGTTGCCCACAACCCGCAGGCCCAGTGAAGTACCGCCAATGATATGCAGTAAATGCCGCCTGATCATGGTAAATCAAAGAGCTGGCGCGTCACATGTAGGACAGTAGTTGCACTTACAATTTAGCTAACGGTCAGTGCTTCGAGTGCTGGTAGCGGCACGATTAGCTCACCACTATCCGTAATCTTGTTGCCTTTAAGCAAGGGGTAGGGAAATCCGAAAATCCAAAAGCCTCCATCCAGGGCGTATGCGAGGATGATCATGACCATCAGCTAACGTTAGTCTTTGCATCACATCCCCAGACTGTCAAGTATCTTGAGATGAATCTTGCCGGCCAGGCCAAGACCGAACTAAGGACGATACCCATAAACAATGCATATTGGCAATATCATGGCGGTTTTGTTGCTCAGTTGAGAAAGCGTGATAATGCACTACGATTGGCGGCCAGTACTGAATCTCAATGTCACATCAGCACGGAAGATCCACTCACTGGAAACCAGCCAAGCCCTTCCAAGAATCGGCGCTTGACGACCCCTGGGCTACCCCTGTCAATCCCAAGTTTGAAACAAGTGCGCTAGGCTTTGACGTCTGGACCTGCCAAGCACAAGTCGCTTTGGTTGGCTGCTGAAGTCTCTTCCCACGCGGCGTCTTATATAACCAAACGGCGCTGATTCGAAGCGCCGTGTTAACAAACGCCAGATGTCTCTGAATTCGAAGTGATACGTGTGCAAATAGTCTTTGTTTTGTTTTGTCTGTCGTATGTCGGAGAAAAAGTTTGCATTTTGTTCTAGTGCGCCCCCTTTGCAAGATCTTCTCCATGGCTCAGTGTCGCAAATATACAGAGCCAAGGGGTTGTTTTGGCAATCCTGAAGGGGCTCTAACGGCCGAGTTCAACGGACGACGAGTATCGTGGGGGGTGCTAACCCCGGGCTGTCGGGGATATAATAGGTAGGGCGCCATGCAGGTCACGGGCTAAGCGTGTCTCGGAGACAACCAGGGAGCAAGGTGCTGTATCGAATTCTGGTGTGGCTCAGCAGGTGAAGGCCAGCGAAATGACCAAAGGGCATGCTTTAGCAGATTTGGGACCGATCAAAGAAGTCGACCTTCTCGAACAAGGCAAGCAGCTAAGGGCGATTCACCTGATTTGTGTCATCCATCATGGATCGATATTTTGATTGGGACGACACTGGCTAAGACCAGGGTTAGCACGGTTGAAACACAACCAACAAGCGATGACCTCGGTAGAAGTCTTCAGCTGTGGAATCATTGTCTGCGTCTGTGAATAGCTTCTTTTCTTCACATGCTTGAATGAATTGACTATGATTCAGAATGCAATACCGTTGAAGCAGTTGCTCATGACTAATAGCACAAGGGATCACTGAAGGGAAGGAGCGCGCTTACAGAAGAACCCTCCCTGCCAAGCGACCTATCAAAGGCTATTTTCTGGGTCTCTTTAAACAACAAGTCAACAACTGACAAAATATGTTTACCTCACTTTTTGTTAACACAAAACACAAAGACACACCAAAACCGATGATCGCCTTTTTGAATCGGGCCTTGCCATGTTTTGAGCTGACGAAGTTCTGAAACTCGCAGAATCGCATCTATGGAGTCTAGATCGTGGCGAGACGGACTTGACACTCAGACATCCTTGCCCTATATCATCCATTGTCCACTGGCGGCCCAGTCATTCTACCGGGAAGACTGCCATATGTACGACACTACGGAAAAGCGGCAACTGATCTATGTACGGCGGGGAGGCTCTTGCTCAGGTCTGATTGATCTCCATTATCAATCATGGCTTCTTGTCATCTGGACGATGATATGTCATTCTTGGCCTCCACACACGGCCCAAGCCGGAGATTGAATGTCACGACTACCTTCCATATTCTACACGCATGAGTATACACCGCCTTCTATGGTTTCATAAGTCATCAGCTATTGAGTTGAAACCTCATGTGACTGTCTGTTTTATGTTGCCAAGGCAATATCAAATTTCCGAAACCGTATTTCGAGACTTCGAAAATGAAGTCCGAGGCAAGTCAAAGCTACTGGGCACACATATAGAAGGTCAAATTTGACCCCAGAACTACCAAGACTGACAGTTGATAACTTATGTCTTTCTTTTCGTTGTCAAAGCAGCATTGGCACCTGTATCATCACCTTAACTGTTGATATTGATGCAGTCCGCGCTTGATGCGAATCCTTATCATCCCTGCAACTTAAGGTCTTCATTAACTCAATCTCCCATTTAACCATAAAGATACTCCCTTGAGACTTGAATTTATCCTTCTAAACATCTCTTTAACCATAAGTAGTTTCAGAAGCATCGTTTCGTTGTTTGACACACGAAGTTTTAGCCGTTTCCTAAACGAACCCCTTTTCGGGATTAACATGCTTCTAATCATTCTTCAGTGTCTCTCTTTTGTCTGATCGACAATCGACACAGCATCCAATGCAATAGTCGTAAAAATGCACGTCATCCGTTGCGCCCACTATCCCGATGGCCCTTTCGTTACTGAATTATCCACCAATATCATCACATGGCTCCATTTGAGGCATCTCTTAGACTATTCAGCCTTCCCCTTAGGTTATTATTACAAATGAAATCTGACACATCTTCTGTTCCAGCTATCCTCAGACAATTCAGGGCTCGAGATTTCCAATGTGGAATCATAAAAGGCGAGCTGTCACCACAGCGTTTGTGCTCATGCTCCAGGGCAGCTAAACCAAATTGACCATATTTGTTGAACGGTGATGGAAGAAATTGGCCTCTTATTTCATGAACCCACAGTGAGCCATAGGCTTGTGTTTCTTTTAGATACAATAGCTTATACCAGCTGCCCTCGAAACTTGTTGCACTACAAAGTTCTCGGCTGCCTTCACAGCAACTTGCAAAGGATCGATGTAATGCTGGCTTGGCCTAGGTCTGGCCCTTGAAAATTCCAGATGGTATTACTCATGAAATTAGTAGTCCCTTCTCGGAGACATTCAAATCTTCGTTTCGAATCTTTTTCATTAGTCTGTCTGGACTACAGTTCGAGTGTTTTATTTCTTTCTCGGAGTCGGCTAGCTACAGTCTTCTACCTTATGGAAGAGGTATATCCTATGAAGAGGAAAGACTCTTAATTAAAGTTTATGATGTTCTCCTGGTGTTCCTATGTCACATAAATTTAGGAGGATCTACATTCATGTATTTCTATCTATTTCAAAACTGGGGAAGCCAGGATATACGAGACAACGTGAACCCCGAATCTTATATGACTGAAGTCTTAAACCGGTTTTAGATGCATTTAGTAAACGAAATCTTGCGATTTGAATAGTTTCAATCCTCCCATTTTCTTTTTCAAAAGTCCAGAGTGTCCTGAAATTCACAACGTCAGGACAGAGACGAAGATCAATCTTTAACTAACAAAGACCAAAGACGACCCTACAGTTTACGACTATAATGAAAGTTAAACAAATGAATTCTGATTATCTGGCTCTCTTTTATCGAAGATAGTCCCAGTGCTCTGGCTATCAGTATCATCCATATTTGTCCAATTAGCAACTCTAGGCATATAAGGAAAGGAAAGGTATTGCGAGCTAGGTGCTGGTATAAGCTGCACAAGTTATTCGAGAGACCTTGCCATTCCTCTCTATATTTATACATAATGGGACGGTTACAGTTATAGGAGGAATTGATGGTTAGATGCCTAATGATACTGACATTCTTGGTGATATATACTATCTGAGTCCAATGAACTTTGATAAATTTGAGAAACAAGGCTTTTCTATGTATCTCCTTTTCTCTGATGACTCAACCTCTACTCTCTTCGAGTGACTCAAGAAACAGTATATCCCGAGTTCGGCATCGGTCAAATAACTTCTGACGCCGAGGAGCGGGGTTAACTTGGTCAACGCCTTCCCATGACTGCAGGTTCCACATTGATTCCTCATCAGCATCAACGGATATAAACATCGGCCCCAGCCTGAGTCCGACTATCGAATTGTATAAAGTTCAGTCTTCTCCTTGATTTAAGTAGTAATTCTGTCTTACAAAATTATCTGTGCAGTTGCTTATCGAACTTCAATATGCCTGACTACGCTTCTATCGAAACGACGTTGGCTTCTATAGCTGCAAGCTCTCAGACCATCGAGCTTCTTCGAGATCTTCACAAGCAAGCCCTCGATGAGCCTCCCTACGTCAGCACAGATGGACCTGCCTCTACCGCTCTTGACAAGTTTGTCGCGTTGGACCCTGATAAGTGTGCCTACGTGTATCTCCTTCTGCGATCTATGAAGGCACGTTTCGTTGTCGAAGCTGGGACATCGTTTGGTGTCAGCACTATCTACCTAGCTCTGGCAGTTTCTCAGAATGCTGGTTCACAGTCAGGCAAGGTCATTGCAACTGAGAATGAACCTACGAAGGCTGTTAAGGCTCGCAAGTACTGGGGTCAAACCGGTGATAATATTGAGAAGTTTATTGAATTACGAGAGGGAGATTTGCGAGAGACGCTCAAGACGGATCTGCCAGAACAAGTGGATTTCCTCCTCCTAGATAGTGAGTCAGCCCCCATGGCGAGGAAAGCGTTCTTTTCTCATCCAGTGTTACTAACCAAACTGCAGTTTGGACCCCTCTGGCTCTGCCTACACTCAAGCTTGTCAAGCCGCGCATGAAGCCAGGTGCTACAGTAGTTGCTGATAACACTGAGGCAGCCAAAGCAGGTTATAAGGATCTGATGGCTTATCTAGAGGACACTACCAATGGCTTCAAGCTAACTACGCTTCCATATTCTGGCGGTCTTTTAGTTGCCGTGTATCTTGGAAACTAGAAGTCCCTTGACAGATCAAGAAAGGCATGATATCTCGAGATTATCTAATTTATAAACACGACAAAACTCGAGAATACCTTTTTTTGACGTGTAAGCCAAAAGGCTGTTAGGAATCAGATCGTTGTTTATTGTATTCTATGGGATGACTGCGGCCTATAAGGTTAAGCTTTAGGCTGCGAACACAGGTTATGAATGATAATTTAATTGACCTTGGATCGCTGATAGGATTGGATGTCGATAACATTCATTGAACATCCTTCAAGGAAATGAGACTTGTTTTGATAAATCCAAGATATCCTGGGTTGATGCGCTTGAAGAAGAGCCATTCTGTGAATCAAGAGGTGAGATAAGGATTCGGCATTTGCTATGGAGCATCTGCAAACTATTGCTATTTATGACAAGGATCTTCATGCAGAAGAAGATCATCGGCAGTTGAGGAAGATCATGAATATGCCAATATTCTTCGACAAGTCAGTATATAAGAAAAGAGTTACCTTCTTGAAAATGCACTGCCTCATGGTTACGGATACATACTTAAAGTTGAATGACGACGCACGGTGATATAGGGTACGCGATGCGGCGATGATGATCAAAATTTGATGCTACCTTGAATATGACACCATGATCGTAATCGACAAAAACACTTGGACAGTTTTATGATAAGCGTAGGAGACTTTTGATTGGCTTTTTTCAACTGTCTAATTGAAGATCTCATGCTTTTTTTTGCTCCCTAGGGACAGGGCACATCATAATACTGGATTGAATGGCGTCTGGAGACAATCAATTGTGTTCCAGACAAAAGACTCACTTCATTTGACGGCTCCCTCGAATAAAAAGCTGGCTCTTGGAATGAATCCTTGATAGCGTCGCGACTAACGAATCGATAACGCATCAACAAGAGGAGAAACGGGAAATAAGCAAAGCCGAGGAGATCGCGCCTGGCGCTGCGCTAGCAGATGAACAACTTTCAGGGTCTTGCAGGGGGTTGTTGTGGAAATCATGATGCGCTGGCTCGAGCGAGAGGCTATTCTGGACAGAAGAATCTGACCATTGGGTGGAGGTTGAATAGAGTTTGCAGATGCCTTGTGCCCAATGACGTGATAAGTTGCTGATTCAGTCGGCGCGTTAACGTTAGTAACCCAAGGCAGAGGCTGGGCTGAGGACTTGGGTGACACATTTGTCAAAGTGAGGCGTTCATCGGCTTGGGTGGATTGGATGTGATCCATGTAAATGGTTGATCGCCTGGGCTGCAGAGAGGAGAGTGGAGGTGCTAAGGTTTATCTACTGGCACTGGAACCTGTTGCGGCCAGCCATGATTTCAGCGTCTGTTACCAGATGAACAAGATAACAAAGATGAATCTGGTTTCCCTTTGTCTTGGATCGTTGCTAGAGAACCGTTGCTGGTAGGTTACCTGCAGTTACAACCACAATTCCATTAAAGCTAGGTAGACTCCCACATGTCTTGTCTTGTCTTCTTTGCTGTGGAGATCCGTTGCCGCTAAGCACGCGACCTCCACTAGGTTCTTTGATAACGATCCGTCGTGGACAATTCCTGTGCCAGCATGAACAAGATGCAACTGCACTTACCAAACAAGCAGAGTCATGTGTTGCGACGACGTGGCCATGACTGTGACGGTAGTATCGATGCCTTATCTTGAAAGGCCAGATCAGAATGGGCGGGTTGCAATACGAGCGAGCATGCACATTTGCAAGGCTATGTAAGACTTTCAATGCCACTCAAGACAAAACAAGACCTGGATATCGCTGCAACCACCCACGCAATCTATAGTACCTTACTTAGGCTTGGTTGGTTGAGTGGTGAGACGGGTACTGAAGGGAGAGACAATGAAGACAAATATGACAATAAATTTTAGTAGCTTAGTTCAGTTGCCAGCAGCGGGTTACTCAGCTGTAGAATAATAACAACAATAAATAATGTGGATGTTAGCAAAGGCAGAAGTGAGTGAGGGGGAGTCTCTCGCTACCTAGGTATGCACCTCAGTAAAAGTGCGGTGCTTGCAGTGCAGTGCAGCATCTGCTAATCAACGCCTCTCATTTCCAATTTCACTCCCACTCCCACTCCCACTCAACGCAACGGCTGGCTCATCTTTCAATCCCTTCCCCTTCCCGTCATTCTATTTTCCATCTCCATTTCCATTCCCCAATTCTTCTCTACCTATCTTCTCTTCTTCTGCTTCTCCCCTAACTCTCTTTGCCTACCTATTCAACATCTCAATCTTACGAAATCACCTCTCGTCGCCTTCGTCCGTAACCGTGGAGTTCATCGATTGACTGACCCTGGTTTCGGGGTTCCAATCTCATCGGCTGTCGTATCGCAACCCATCCATCATATTTCCTTTTTTTATTACGATTCCCCTCCCTGGAGGTCAATCACCTGTTTCTCATCCCTCCCGTTTCCTCTCCCGTCCGTCTGTGTCCACCGTGAACCAACCGAATCTTTGGGGGCTTAATCTCCAGCCCTTGAACCTTGTGGTCGATAAACTATCTTCTCTTCGTTCACTTTCAACCATAATCTGCTCCTCTTCATCCAACAACCGCCGCTGCATCCTGTATCCGAGTGCCATCATCCAACCCCGGCCCGACCTTATTGAGATGCACCACGTGCCGGCCTTGGAGCCATCTTATGGAGAAACTTGAATCGCAATCAGATACCGATATCGATATCGATATGGGAGACTCTATCAGTGAACCTATGGATACGGCCGATGATGGCCACACCGGCCCGCGTGCGCCTTGTCCTACCTCGATTCCTGCATCCGCCCTTTTACCTATCCGAGATAGTTATACATCACGAAGGAACGACCTGAGCGATGATCGAGACGATGATGCCGATTCCGATACAGAATTTGCCTCCATCATGGCTACGTCCATGCTGAACGGCATTCTCAATACCGCTTCCAACCCTGTCTCTCCCGGCTCGTCCAGCCCTTCTCACGATCAAGCCAAAACATCCGATTTCGTTCCTCCGACGAGACCGAGCAGTACACCATTCCCTCACCCTGATCGCCGACACTCCAAGCCATGCTGCTCCAGCGGTTCTCCGCATGGCGCCGACCATGATACTCCCACTGACTCTACCGCTTTCCCCGATAACGAGCCGGTGGTCCTTCCTCGCCCTATAACAGACTTCAACCAGCTGCCAATTGAGGTACATGAAGCGATACTGGATCACCTCTTCGGGTATCGAGTTTCCGCTACATCGCGAAGTTCAATGGCCGTATCGAGTATTACAAAGAGTTGGGGGACGGCACTTAGACATTCGAGGAGAAGAGAGTTGACGGAATTGGCGCTTGTGAGCGATGTTTGGCGGATTCTTGTTCAACAACGGCTATATCGTCATATCAAACTAAAAGCGACTGTAGACTGCCTGGAAGATGCTATGGTTCACCTTGCTCTGCACGAGCATCTGCAACCATATGTCAAGCACATTGAGATCTGGTTCCCTGTTTTCCAACCAACCTACGGACCTGTCGCTCTATCGAATACTCTGACGCTGCCTACGGTCACCATGGAAGGACTGACTAATGCGACATATACTTTACCTGGCAACAACTGTACCCTTGAGCAAGTGTTTCAATTCGTTGGACAGACTTTACCCCAGGCCAGAGTTTTGACCCTGGAAGGAGGAGAGCGACGCAAGGCACCGAGAGTTCTTCACTTTCCCGAGCAGAGGATCGATCCGGCCATTTACAAGCCGCTACCTGTCCTCGATTCGGTGCAGACTTTAGTCACGAGGGGCCAGTGGAATCTTATGCGAGATGATCAGGACTTTGCAACAGTTTTGAATGCTTTACCAGGCCTTTACGAGTGGCAGGGCTCCTATAGTAAACCAAAGTCAAAGAGCTATATTACTATGGCCGAGTTTCTTCCAAAACTCCCACGTCACATTACGAATTTGAGTCTTTGCCTCGAGAGCGACTATCGCCGAGAGGGGGTCATGCCACCATTCTATTCGAAGGTCGTACAGAAGACGCACATTTGTGCAAGGATGGCCGAGGCGTTACCTTCATTAGAGCATTTCGCCTACACTGGCCGTGTTTGTCACCACTTTTTTGATGTGGCTATGCGGTCAACTGACCCACGAACTTCCCGACTCAAGACTCTGGACCTGACAGTCAAGAATTGCTGTCGATACAACACAAGCTTCCACGAGGCTGGCTCTGGCATTCAAGATATGGGCTTCATCGATGCTTTTGAAAAGTTGGTACTATCTGCGATTCGATCACTGGAAAAGCTCAAGGAAGTGGTTTATCTGAGGATTCGGTTTGTTGATCTTGGTAAGTTTATCCGCAGCTCAACCTTGAATTCCTAATTAACGTGAATACCAGACTCCGTACTACCCCCTCTCAACCCATTTTTCATTATGCGCAAGGGTGCCTGCTCTGGCGTCTGGAGCGAGAGGATTTTGGCCGAGATGGGTCGCGTACGCCCTGATGTTCATTTTCCAGAGCTGAGTGAGTCCTTTGGCAACATTGTGTACAACAAGGACGGAAGAATGGTCATTACACCTGACCCCCCGAGGACGAAGATTGCATCACTCAAGTTGTCGAATTATCGATCTCTTGCGACAGGCATCACGATTCAGTGAGAAATGCATGCCAATATGAAAAACTATGGATCTCAAACCGCAGAAGACAGCCGGAAGATCGACACGGCTGGATTATACATATGATACATCACTCTTTTTGTTTTGAGACGGCGTTCAAGGTTTGGAACTATGGAAAGGAAGCTGTTAATTGAAACCACATACCCAGGAGATTGGGAGTTATGAGGGCGCATGTATACATGGGAACCGCTGGCATGGCTTTACTTGGCTTTGAGAAGAATTTGCTTGGGATCTGTTGAAAAGTCACGAAATGGAAGAGAAGACGGCGAGGTAATTTATCTCAGGGGATGCGAGCTTCCATATACCCTCTACGATACTGGCGATTTGGTGTTATAATCAATGAATAAGATTGTCTGAATATTTATGCTATCTTCATCATCAATAAAATATCCATGCTTACTACACGCTTGCTTTTGTTTTTCCAATTTCTGAAAGGGGACATCAGTGTGGCTCCTATTCGACGTGGAACTTAATGGTTGATCGTGTTGACTGAGCAGCGCCGTCACTGATGATGACACCAAGAATCCAGCAGTTGACTAGGAAGAAGCCGATCGAGGCCAACCAAAGGCCTGGGAAGAAAGTACTGATGCCGAGAAACTCGAGCTGGTAACCTTGTTGCAACCAGGCAGCTTGGGAGACTACCCAGAGCAACAGAGCTGAGATGCCCAGCTTAGGGTTACGGAGGAAAGATGAGTTGGGCAAATAAAGTGGCAAAAAGATCATGTACCAAAGGAAGTACTGATAATATGTTAGTTGATGGACGAGCAATAAGGATGAGGATGACTGACTTGGGAGGTACAGACTTTGTTAAACGTAACAAAGGCAAATGTCTGAGCCATCATGGCTGTTGCAAGATCGCGCTTGGCGATAGCGAGAGGAATGAGAACACAAGATAGAAGAAGTTGAGGGAGGAAGGCAAACGACTCGATACGGAATGAAGGTGCAGCATCAGCGGGAGTGGCAGAGGTGAGATACAGCAGGACATTGTAAGGCGAGAAGTTGTGACGGTGGTCGATCCTTGTGACATGGTGAAAGTAAGTATGAACAAGGAACGGGGTCTCGTAACTGTGAGCTGGTCAGTTATGCTGTCTCTGATATTCGTGTATGAGGACTTACATGGAGAACATGATGAGGTTGAGAATCATGAACGTTATGAGACTGAGAAGTCCAAACTTGAGGCGATCCGGCGTGAAGAAGTTTGAGACTGCTTCCCTGTATGATGAAGGACGAGTAGCAGCCTTTGTCTCTTTTCCTAAACGAGCATCGTCCATCCACCATACAATAGCTGGTGCATAGATGAAGGGGTAAATCTTGAAGTGAACCGACAATCCAAGAATGATCGCAGCAAGGCTGAGTTTTCTCCTCTCAACAGCCCATAATAAACCCATAGTCAACACACCCAAGAGGCCTTCTGAGCTTCCACGGGTGCTGATAGTCGCTACCATAGGGTTCCATAACCACAGCGCGGAAAAGCCTCCAGCCGTAGCTTCATCCATACCCCTCCGTCTAAGCACGCGCAGAATGAGCCATCCCGCCAAGAGATCAGCCGCAGCAAAGACCAGCTTTCCAAAGGCGGAGAATCGGACGGTTGGTAGAAGCAGCCAGGCGAGCAGAGGCGTGTAACGATATGTGTCGCGGGCATATGGTGATGAGCCTTCAGCGACGAAGCGGGAAGCGTCGGTAAAGACAAGGTAGTCGATGTCTGTGTATTTCAGGGCTGAATGGGCATCTTGATAAAGACCGTAGAAGAGAAGAGCGAGGCGCAGGAAGAGAGATATAGTGAAGAGTGGCGTTGTGCGTAGGAAGGGGGTTATTGAAGGCATTGTGAAGGTTGAGATGAGGTGAAGATGACAGTTGGCGGTGAGTGTGTAGTGAGATGAGACAGGATAGAGAGAGTAAAGAGCTTATAAGACCATAGCTTATAACAGATTGTGACGTCTCAAGTTATCCCAGTCTTCCTCTTATTCCGATTCACCCAAAAAAGAATCTTTTTGTTGTGTGCCACTCAATGGCAGTTTGCTGATGTTGAGTAATGCAACCCGAATCAAGCTGCCTTCCAAAAATGGAGAGCTTGCTTTCACTCTCCACTAACAAATTTCACGTCATCCCTGCAAACACGCACTAACAAATCAAGACCCGCCTCGAACCAACCTCCAACATCATCGACTACCATCTTTTTTTATAAGCTGCATTTCTATAACAATCGAATCATAATGTCGGGCGGTGTTAAGAGAGACCGCGACGGCAATGCTCGTGTGAAGAATGCGGGGCCACCGAAGCAGGCTGGGCCAAGGGGCAGGTTCCATGATATGTTTGAAGGGTTTCGTGATGAGCTTGATGAGCATCATGATCGACGAGAGAGAATTGTGAAGGCATCGCGAGATGTCACTGCCCAGAGTAAGAAGATGTGAGTTTTGGAGACTTGGGTTTATAAGTGAAAGTTTTACTAACTAGTTTGCAGCATCTTTACGCTTCAGAGGTAAGCTCTTTAGACATCTATCTCAGTATCAAGGTGAAAGTCTGCTCACACATCACAGAGTCAAGCATCTCAACAAGGACTTCCCTCCTCACATCCAACAAGACATAGATACACGCCTCGAAGAAATCTCTAAACTCCTTAATGGAATCGCACCAGATGTTCAGAATGTCAATCGGTATCGCTACACCTTTTCTCTCCGCTGTCTCGAAGAATTTGTCGAGGCTCTCTCTTTCGCACACTACCTCCGCCACCAAACCCTCATCACACCCACACAAGCACAAGCTGCTATGCCCAGCGACATGGCCCTCACGCCAAATGACTACATGTTCGGTATCTTCGATCTATTTGGTGAGATGATGCGTTTTGCGACTGTCACGACAGCTCAGAACGGTGAATTGGCCGGTAATGGAAGACGAAATATCATGAGTGATATTCAAGAGCTTGGGTGTGAGTTTGAGATCCTACCTGATGTGCCGACGAAGGATTGGAGGGGCAAGATGGCTGTGATGAGGCAGAGTGTCAAAAAGGTTGAGAGGCTGGGGTATGGACTTGTGGTGAGAGGAAGTGAGAGACCTAAGGGCTGGGTGCCGGATATGAAGGATGATGCTCCTGAGCCTGCATCACCATGAACATTCAACTTCAACTCATGGTGTAAGGAAAACGGGTGTTGGCTGTTGTGAGATATGATGTGCTATCTGGTTGAGTTGCTAGAGCTGGCTACTTTAATATCATGGTCTATTTACGTTTATGGAGGACTACGGCCACCCTTGCTGATGATAAGGAAATAGTTGATACAAAATATCACATTGAGGTATGTTTTCTCAGCTGGGAATTTATTCTTTCGCGATTATGTGGTGTGCCCACAAACTCGCGAATCTTTGAACAATGGAACTCGGAGCTTCTTGCACGCCAATCCCGTTTAGCCAAAGATTGGTGATAGACAAAGGAGAAAACGAAATTTCTACGAGGGTACAAAGGCAATTGGGATTATTGAACGTGCATTGCATCGCCTATTAGCATTCGCGGGGAACAATCATTGTCTAGGTATTCGACGGCTGTAGACAACTGACGCCGATCAAGCAATACCTAACATACAGAGGGAGCATGGAAATGGATTGTGATCCTTTAGGGCTTTTTGGGGTCAAATGAAGGCACCAGAAATACCTGTTGTTATGTATCGTCAGAATCAAAGGGTCGGTCTTTCATCCTCCACCCGCGAGTAACTCCTCCGCACCTCGCACCTCTCATCCCAACACCACATCTTTCGTCTCAGTCACCGAGAGGAAACTTGGACTTCACATAATCTTTAGCAAGCACTTGCGCTATATTATTAGGCTTTTCAAAGACATTCTTCGAAGGCGTCTTCGCTCGGGCCTCATCTGTCTGCCTCTATTTTCAGGCTCAACCAAGTCAACCAACCTCTCCTCTCTCTTTCTTCAATCACCACTGTTGACTCTCTTCGCCGAGAAGTGTCGGCGCGCAGACACCTGGCAATCGGCTAATCCCTTCAGCCTCCTGACAAATATTTCTTTTTCCCTTGATCATCATCGTTTCGAGGCGTTCTTCTAGGCGCAGCTTCAGCGACACCGTGCGCTCAAAATCCGGATCCAGGCGTTTCTTTTCATGGGACAAACTCTCGAGCCAACGACTCATTATGAATCACACTTCTCCTCCGTCGGCTGAGAAGACCTCTGCGGATCCGTCAACCCGCCCAGAGCTATCCAGTTCTCAGCCTGACGATCTCCAAAGCGCCGACTTACCCAGTCTTCAACAAGAAGCACAAAAGCCGACAGCGCAGAATGAAGAAGCAGCATCCTATCGGACAACATTTTTCGTAAATGTTGACTGGAGTATGGGCTCGACGCTTGCGACTGCAAAGAACATCGTTGGCCAGATGTACGTCGAGTGTTTGGAACCTCTCAAGAGACACCATCCATACCCTATTATCCTCATCCATGGAGACTTTCACACTGGTCAGGTGAGCCATGTTATCAGAATTCGTCACACCAACTGATTCTAACTCCGCGTAGGTCTAGACAACCAAGCCAGATGGTCAGCCTGGATGGGCCTCGTTCTTCCTCAACAAAGGCTTCCAGGTCTTCATCGTTGATTTGCCCCCTTCTGGTCGCTCCAACTTTTTAACAACCTCCCACTACGTCCACCGCGAAGCAGGCCTCAGCTCCAGTTCTATCCCGGCAAGAGGAGTAGAATCAAGCCTAACTGCGCCTGGTGTACCTCGAGAAGTCGGCGTGCCCCTCCAATATGCAAAGGCGAAATTCCATGACAAATGGCCTGGCGTAAGTGTAGAAATCTGCGTCTATTCATACAGGTACTGACGGTGCATAGACTGGAATGCGCGGGGATCCCATTTTCGCCAAGTATTGCGCTTCCTTGGAGACTCTTCACCTCAACAAGGTGGAGCGTCAATCTCTCGCTCAGAATGCTCTTCAAGCACTCTTGCGTCATGTCGGAAAGTCTATCCTCGTAGGCGAAGGATCAGGCGGAGCTGCGGCTTGGCTAGCTACCGACGTTGAGCCTGATCTCGTCGCTGGTGTTATTGTTCTCGAGCCACCAGGACCTCCTTTTGGCACGGCGTGCCCCAAAGAACGAAACCCTTACCGCCAGTACACACCTTTCATTCAGTATGAGGAAGGGACACGAATCTACGGATTGACAGATATCCCTCTTACCTACGATCCTCCAGCACATCCACATGGAGGATATGACCATCCTGAGAAGAATCCGCTCGACATAACCACACTTACTTCTCCTGATGGAAAGAGCGAGTGTTTCGTACAGGCTCCAAAGCCTCGTAAGCTCATTAACATCAAGAAAGTGCCCAATGCGGTTGTCACGGCACATGCTAGCTCGCATGGCATGTACGACTGGGCTACAGTGACTTTCATGCTGCAAGCTGGTGTCAAATGCGACCTGATTAAGCTTGAGGACAAGAACATTCTGGGCAACGGGCACCTCATGTTTCTCGAGACGAACAGCAATGAAATTGCCCAGGTACTCATGGATTGGATTTCGGAGAAAGCGTTACCAGCGTCATTCCAAATGCTGGTCTCAGAACCTACACCACCACCAGAGTTCAGCGAATTTGTGGACACTGTCCAAAGACTGAGCCCTCAAAGGGAGTCAAGTGTCGAATCCATCAGCTCTCGAAAGGCACAATTACTGGACTTCCAGTCGCTGGACCAGGAAATGTGCCTAGTTCAACTCCCGGAAACACCACAGCCCTCATGCGAGCTCGAAGTCAGACCTCATCAACCCGAGTCGTCTGGTGAGTATCCGACTGGAAACTCGAACAAGAGAACCGCTCTGTCGTCTGGACAAACCACTATCAGTGTTTGTAATGGCGCCGATTCTCCTTATCAGCCTTCGACGTCGGTTGATAATCCGAAACGACGACGAGTCGTTGCCGCTACTGGAATGTCCACTCCGTCTTCAGCATCATCTGCAATCTCATCGTCTCAGGAGAGCTCTAACCAGACACAACCCACGGAAGTTGGTCAAGTTCCACCACAGCAAATCCAGGTCACAATAGAAGAGAAGCCTATTTACGATATCTCTCTATTGAAGCCCACTCTTCCAGGGGGGGTGCCCTCTTGCCTGAAACCTCCGGTCAATAAGGACAATCAGCCTTCGATAGCAAGCCCTGCACTAAGTCTCCCCAGTCAAGCTCAAGCTTCCAGACTCTTCAATGGGCAATCAAACGCCTTGTATGAGCATATGCCGATTGCTCAGCAATTCAATGCATTGCATAGAGACTATCAGCGTAGTTTCGCGCCCAACAAGAACCACACAACGGCCCGCTTTGAGTGTCAAACTGGATCCTCAGACAAGTCTATTGGAACGAACATGTATAACCAGAAGAGCCTCCCCTCTGGTTTGGCTTACCCAGGTTCAGTCCCAGGACCGAACTTCCAGTCGTGGTCGCCTCTTCAACAAGCACAGCAACGAGGTTCTTATCCCCAACGACCGGGCCATTCACCTGCACTGAATGGTGGGGGAGACGTCATGCCGGTCCCAACTTCGGCGCCGACAGGAGACCGGTTCACGACGGCAACTCTTGCTGGGCCCTATACCCCATTGATGCCACCGTCAACACAGGGCACTCACTTCCACAACCCCTTTGGTACTTATCCGCAGATGACGCCCCCGAGTCCATCTCCGGCTCCCAGGCCATCGTCAAACCCTCCGGCGTTCAATTTGAGCATAGGATCGCCTGCTCCCCTTGCACAGCAGGAAACCCCAGCCTCCAAATGAGGCCGCTGAGTCTTGCCTGAGTGGAGGTTAGTTTTTGGAATGGGTAATATTTACAAGGGACTAGGAGTGATATCGGAAAGGCTATGAATGCGGACAGTGTCCGATCTGGGCATATTGAGCAAAGTCTGAGATGTAACTTGCTATAGCCAATATTCCTGAAATTGAATGTTTTGGAGCAAATGACAGAAATCAGTGCAAGTTCTATATTCACAAAGAAATCTTCAGTGTGAAATGCTTATAGTGCGCAGCCCTCAGGGAGCAAGAAACACGGGACCTTGATGGAGGATTTCAAAATAAACTCAGCAAAGGGTATCCTAAGTCTATACTAAACCTATCCTAAATTTATGCTAAGTTACCTAAGTCTTTTTGTCATTTAGGATCAAGGGCCTGAGCCTTTTTTCCTTCCCCTAGGTTGAGTCTGTCGATATCACTAACATTAGATGGAGCTGTACCTACTAACCTAGCTAAAGTGGATAGCTGACGACATAGTTTGCACCGCCACCCGTTCCCGAGCTGCCTAAAACGCCACAGTTTCCCCATTCTATCCCCCACATGACCTCCCCGAGCGCTTCCCTATGGGCCTCGCATCATCGATGAAGTGACCCGAACTTTCCATCACTTTAACCATTTTAACCTCGAAACCCAACCCTACTGAGACACGTCCCTCGTACGACCTTCCCTTTCTTTCAAACAATTCAACCCACAAACGAACGAAGGACTTCTCGCTACGTACGCGCACTCATCGCCGCGATGGCTTCCAACACCAAGTACCAAGCAGCTCCTCAGAGCGACCCCGACGACTATACCCACGCGCCCCCCGCCTACGCTGAGGGTTCGGCTGCTCGCGATGAGACCCAAGGCCTCTTTGGTGCGCCCCGCGATAGCGAGGACAACCTCCCCGATGATTTCAAGGTAGGAATAGATATGCTCGATGCAAGGCGAATAAGGAAATGCTGACATGATGATGTCCAGTTCGGCGGCTCTGTGGCTGAGGCTACTGTTGATATCCGCAACCAGTTTGTTCGCAAGGTCTACACCATCCTCACTGTCCAGCTCCTCGCCACTGCTGGAGTGAGCAGCCTCACATTCTTCAGCACCGGCTACAAGGACTGGATCCAGAGCCACCCCGGTGTCGTTTGGGCTTCGGTAAGTTCTCACTGATTAACGGGATCCTGAACACGAACGACTAACACATTCACAGCTCTTTGGTGCCATGATCTTCATGGGCTTGACCTACTGGAAGCGCAAGTCTTACCCGACTAACCTCCTTTTCCTCTCGCTCTTCACTCTCGCCGAAGCCTACACCATCTCTGTTATCGTATCGTTTTACAAGACATCCATCGTTCTTAACGCTGTCGTACTTACTGCCGGAATCTTTGTCTTCCTCACTCTCTTCGCTTGCCAGACAAAGTACGACTTCACATCATGGATGCCTTACCTCTTCGGTGCCCTGTGGGGTCTTGTTATCTTCAGCTTCATGGCCATGTTCTTCCCTTACAGCTCTACCGGCGAGCTCATCTACGGTGGCCTTGCTGCTCTCATTTTCAGTGGCTACATTCTCGTCGACACCCAGCTTGTCCTTCGCCACCACCATGTCGAGGAGGAGATTGCTGCTGCCATCAGCCTTTACCTCGACATCATCAACCTCTTCCTCGCTATTCTGCGCATTCTCAACAGCCAGTCTAATAACTAAGCGATACCGACCTGTAAAAGTTTAACGAGGCGTAGACACGAGACCTGTGGACCGATGACTCGGTTCCTAACTTCCATCATTATGCTACCGAGATTGTGTTATGCGGGTTGTGTCTGATTCCAAGAGCTATCTTAATTGTTGTCTTACGGAGGATTCCCCTAGTCAAACTATGGATTTTTGGCGTTTCTGGAAAGTTTGGTTTTCTTTACTACGCATTGATTGGGCTGTCTATACAGCTTATACTCAGGACAGGATAATTGATAGTCATCATCATAAACCTAGACATCATGAGTATTTCCAAGTAACGAGATTTGGCATGTGTTTCAGAGTTCAACAATCGTATTACAAAAAATATTGAATTTATTTGATATCAGCATTAGAAGGCCACTAGAAAAAAGAAACAATCAAGGTTGTGTCGCCCAAGAATGGACAACGATGTACGCCCAATACAAGTCTAATATGACCACAAGATGGCACCAGGACACGACAATATGTCCTATCCGCCAGTCGTCTGCATGCATCGTATCGTAGCGCAAGGGCGTCTTCAACCCTTCAAGACACTCCCCGCACGCTGCGTCCCTACAACAGCCAGATACATAATGACCCTCCCTTGAGAATGCTTCTAAACAATGGGTAGCCGCCCACCATCAGTTTTCCAGGGAAACCGTTTCCAGATGGCATGCCCAGAATTGTTTTAAGAATAGCAGACGTTTGATGAGTGAAGGAGGGCGGCGAAGAAAAAAGAAAACGACAACTCAATTGTTCAGCAGCAGGGGGAATATTCTCATCTTTCTCTTCAGTCGTGGGAGAGGAAAAACCAACGCCAGCAATAGACAATAGTCCAACGTCGCATTTTTGAAACACCGCAAAAGACCTAAAATGTAAAGTGAAAGGTCTAGTTGAGTGGCTCCTCGCCATTGGGCTCGGGTGTGCCAGTGGCCTGAGAAGCAGCCTCTCGTTGCATGCGGGCCTCGATCTCTCGGAGCTGGGACTCGCGGGCCAACAGCTCTTGTCGCTTTTCGTTGATCTCGCGCTGCACCTTGAGTTCGATCTCGCGGAGCTTCTCCTCCTCTCGTCGGAGCTGCTCTTCCTTGAGGCGCACCGACTGAGAGGCAAGATCCTCAGGGTTCATTGAGCTATCAGCACTAAAAATAAGTCAGTCAGCTGTGGTCAATATCCAGGATTTTGGTCAAAACTCACTTTCCAGAAGCACCCTCGACGCTCTTAGACAGCTTCTCGGTACGGTAGTTCTCGTACAAGAAGTCGTGGGTGATTTCCTTCAAATCAGCCAAGTGGCTGTGAAGCAGGGCAGATCGAATGGCAAGGAAGTCGGAGTGACGAGGGTTATCAACCTCGACAACACCCCAGGGGTAGTGACGAGCGCGAACCTTGCGGCCACCAATCTCAACGACCTCCTCGGATCCAACGATGGCGAAAGGCATAAGGCCACGGAGCTCAGCGTTCTCCTCAACGGTATCCTCGTCGTCCTCCTCAATGTCGTAGGGGAAGTTGTAGACGGGAATGCGGTAGTGCTCGATGTCCTCCATAACCAGCTTCTTGGACTCGGCGAGCTCGGCGGGGGTGAGCGAATCGGCGCGACCAATGACGGGGATAACATTGACACGGGGAGCGAGGCGCTTCATGAGCTCGATGTCGAGTTCTCGGAGGCTGCAAATGTCAGTCGCGTTCGAAGAATTTGGAGCTTATAAAACATACCCATGACCAGTGGGAGTGATAAAGTAAAGCATAGCATGGACTCGGTTGTCTCTGAAGCGGGGGTTACGCTTGATACGAGACTCTTCGGCAAGAATATCGTCATATTGTCTCTCGAGGTAGCCAACGATCTCTGAGAAGCTGGCATTGGGTTAGTGGAGGGGCAAAAACATGGACGGCGATACTAGCTTACCTAGCCTCGTTGTCAATCTGGTCACCGAAGCCGGGGGTATCGACAATTGTCAGGGAGATACGAGTACCCTCCTCGTCAAGCTCGAGCTCTATAGCCCAATTAATATCGTGTATGCATGCAACGATAATTGAATGTACGTACCGACAGTGATGGGCTTGATCTTGACACCATCCTCAACGTGGGCGCTGCCAGCATCGTCGGACTCCTTATGATCGAGAACGCTCTTTCCGCAGAGTGTGTTGACAAAGGTGGTACGACCTGTCGATTGTAAGCTTGGTTTATTATTTCAATCGCAGCGGTCTCGCAAGGGGCCACGTACCAGTGCCTGAAGCACCGCAGACCATCAGGCAGAACTGAATACCCTTCTTGACATTCTTCTTTCGACGGATCATCTTCTATTGGGGAGTAGGGGTTAGCGAGCTGAGATCCAAATGGTAGGCGCGTGAAGGTTTTGGTCCATGGAATCATGCGTGGAAACGGTAGCTTCAACAGCGGTGGCATCCACACGACAGGACTGGACTGGAGGGGAGATAGCACGTACGCCCATGGACGACATCTTGAAGATTTGATTCGCGAAGTTAAGGTGAAGCTGAGGAGATACGGCAGGAATAGGTCGAAGGCACCAAACGTCGAGCAAGGACTCAAATCGAGTATGGTTTTGCTTGCGGTGGTTGAAGTGGAAACTTGGGGAACCTGAACTGAACCAAGGGGAAAATGTTAAAGGAGGCTAGGAGGAGCCAGAGCCAGGAGAGAAGGATACGGGTCGTGTTGGACTTGGGTCGGGTTGCTCAAGGGGTATGGGCAATTTCACACCTGGCCAATCGTTCCTCCTCTAAGATTCAGGGGAAGTGCCTAAGTTATTAGCTAGAGTGCCAGTGCTAACAAATGCGAGCTGGAGCAAAGCAGGTGCACCCCTACCACTACCCGTACGAAATCCACACTTCCATTGCACCTCAGCACCCTGTAAAGCCAGACCGCCTTCCCGCCCAAGGGACCACTAGCGGACCCTCAACGAGCCTTGCTGTGGCGCTTGCTTCAATCAGAGCTCGTTCTTTTGTTTCATCACGTGATATCATTCTTTTGTCCGTTCGAATCTCTCGGCAATAGTAGAAAACTCAGGTAAAGAAGGACTCATCCTGAACTTTAGATGTTCTATGATATACTTGTGAGGTTTCTTGAATAAGATTATATGCTTTATTTTCCTCCCTTAACTTAAAGCCAAGTCTTCGAAGAATCTGTTCTTAAGTTGCGCCACAATCCATTGTTAGTATCAGTGGCTGAATGTCAGGACTGTGGCTGTTAGGTACCGTGACGCGGTTCGAGTTGTCCAGTGGATGAGACATAGTAGACAAACAAGAGTTGAACATCGAACGCTCCCTTTTGTCTATGCTCCTGTTTTTGGATACAAATCACGTTATTACCGTTGTTATTGTGGAATTTCCTGTTCATTCATAGATTTATAACACAAACTTGTTTCTCATAAAGCCTCTCCGCAGTCTAACACAAGCCTTCGTCACGCAAGTACAGGCAGGCTCACTCATCAGTGGTGGATCTATAAGCGACATCAAATAAACCTACCTACATTATAAACACATAAGGTTTCGGAGCCTTCGAGATGTTATTCGTTTCATGGTAACATTCTCTCATAAACTTCATCAACCAATCATTATTGCTCGGAACTTGTTTCTCGACATCATCATCAACATCACGTTCACCTCAGCATTGACTTACCCCTCTCAGCTCTCGCACCGGAAACACTAGATCCGTATTGTAGGCCTAGACTGAACTTGTACATATCAACCCATTCACGATGAACGTACGGCCACCGATCGAGGCTTCGAGTACTGAGGCTGTACTCTCAGTGTCCTTCAATAACGATTCAAGCTGCTTTTCTGTAGGCCTGGGCTCAGGTATCTGCAGTAAGTCAACTTCTACAGTACTATGTACTTCCCTTCACTAACACTCGGCTCAGTCTTCCACACAAAATCATGTCTTCTCAAGGCTTCGAGAGGTATGTCCATCATATAAAGTTTATACACGCACATGCTTACAGCCTCATAGATTTCAACGCTGGCATCGGCCTCGTGCAAATGATGGGAACAACCAACTACCTTGCTCTTGTTGGTGGCGGAAGGTCACCCAAGTTTGCCATGAACAAGGTGAGCTATCATGGTCAGCTGTCGAGCTCTTCGCTTACCGGAAATAGGCTATAATATGGGACGATATGAAGGGCAAAGTTGCCTTGGAAATCACAGCATTGACGGCAATTCGTGGCGTTCAACTGGGCAGGGAGCGCATCGCTGTTGTCCTACAAAATAGCGTGCGCGTCTACTCGTTCGCCAAACCTCCGGATTTACTGCACGTCTACGAAACTGCAGACAATCTCCTCGGTCTCTGCTGTCTTTCTGAGAAGAAGCTTGCCTTCCCCGGCCGAACTGCTGGACAGATACAACTCGTCGAGTTGGCGACCGGGAATGTCAGCATCATCCCGGCCCACTCTTCAGCCCTCAAGGCCATCGCATTAAGCCCAGATGGCGAACTTCTAGCCAGTGCAAGCGAAACAGGTACACTCATCCGTGTTTACGCGACAAGCAACTGTGCAAGGCTTGCTGAACTTAGGCGTGGTATTGACCCTGCGACTATCTTTTCTCTTGCCTTCTCACCTTGCGGAACGATGCTTGCCTGTACCTCTGACAAGTCCACCCTTCACATCTTCGACGTACCGCATCCACGAAAGCCAGGAATGAGCCGAAGTCAACAGCTCGGCGCTTCTGGATCAGACCCAGGCGACGGGACGGGGAAGTGGGGCATTCTCAGCAAGATCCCACTGATGCCCCGAGTCTTCTCTGATGTCTACTCTTTCAGCTCAGCACCTTTTGAGGCTGGTGATGAAGCTGCTATAGGGGGCATTTCTTTCTCGGAGAGCACTGTTCTAGGAACATCAAGGCCACCAAAGGGCGTCATTGGCTGGATCGGAGATGATAGTCTTGTTGTTATAGGTGCTGGGCATGATGCACGATGGGAGAAGTTCATTATTGTTGATGGTGAGGATGGAAAGCGGCACTGCGTAAGGGAAGGCTGGAAGCGTTATTTGGGCAACACATGAACCAAGTGAGGCCACGCTACAAGGCAAGCTAATGATCACAAGGGATACGACTCTTAATGCTGGGCAAATTTGGGATGGGCGTTTGAGGGGTTCAGGATAAGTAGAGCTACTTTGGACCGAGTGAAATATTGTTTTACAGTATAATGTGCTTTAATCATCGCGCCGTCGTGGCCATCGACTTCTACTCCTTCTCCTTGATGTTTTCTCCTCCTGGTCTTCTTCCCTGCGTCGTTTGTGCCGTGACTCGTCATGGGCGTCGTCCCTATGCCTTCTGTGCTCTCGATCGCGGTCTCTCCTCCGATCTCGGTCGCGATGACGGTCTTCATCATCGTCTTTTCTCTCCCTTCGCCTGTCTCTGTCCGTATCGCGTCTCCTTTCTCGGTCTTGGTCGTCATCTCTGTGTCGTCGGGAATCCTTATCACGGTGTCGGTCCTCTTCGCTTCCATCCCTCCTCGATCTATGTGACCGATGATGTCTGTGTTTGTGTTTTCGATCCTTCTTTTCTGCTTTGCGCCGCGCCTCTTCAACTTCCTTCTTCTTCTCTTCGATCAAGAAGCCCTTCATGGGGTCGTCGTCATCATGGTCCTGCATCAGAAGCGCAAGTTCTCGCTCTTCTGGTAGCATCGGCCGCTTCACTTCCTCCTCGCTACTCTCATCTTCTGATAGCGCTTGTCCCTCTCGCCTGAGCATGTCCTCCCAGCCGACCTTGAACTCTTCAGGGTCTTCATCATCCCGGGCTTTGTATCGTGCATGGTCGACACTGATCAGGCGACCACCAATATCCGCTCCGCCAAGGTTGTCAACCGCTAAGTCGGTACTTCTCTGGTCCTCATACTTGAGCCAACCAAAGCCCTTCGACTTGCCAGTCTCTTTGTCGCGAGCAAGCTTTAGGAATACGGGCTCCCCAAATTGTGAGAAAATCGTTATTACATCTCCTTCGGATAATTCGTAAGGAAGACCGCCAAAGTAGACGTATGCAGTGTCTCGATAGTCTGTATGCCACGAAGCTTCTGGAGTACTGAGCACATCTGTTAGCAGGGATTCTGAAAATGCTGGAGAGGAAGTCAAGTACTGACATTCCATTTTCTATCTCTTTCTTGTTCAGCGCCTGGATTGCGCGTATTTTATTCATGGTGTGTCTTGCGCTGCTTCTTGCGCAGCCTTGTGAATGTCGCAAAATTTATATGGCAAAGAGTAATGAAGTCGCATTTATTATCAGAATATGAGACGTACGTCCACTGAAGCTTTAGGGAGTCCGTGCGCTAAAGCTGCAAGAGCTGTAGCGCGTAGCTCTTTTTGGCGGGACAATTTCCGGACCGAACGCTAAAATGACGGGGTGTTATCCAAGTGCCAATCCATCCATAGCCTACCCATTGGGAATTGGTACGTGGTGACCCTGGCCACGTTCATCTTTGATGAAAGACCGCGGGTCGACGATATCTACGTACCACGAACTGCCCAGGAAGTTGAAGCGACTTTTTCGAACCGATTATCGACGATTGGAATACTCACGATCGAGCCGAGAGCTTGCATCATCTTCCCTGCTGCCGTTGTTGTACGCAGAGCGAAGATGCCCCTACGGCAATCTTAAATCTCCTTTAGCATTATCGAATCAACACCAAAACGCGTACTGTCCCTCTACTTAGACGTCAATCCGAGGCAGACTTGCCGACAACCTCTGCCCTCTTCCGCCACAGGAGATACACTCATGACCTAACGCACTGCGACCTTATACGACAGTTTGTTGACCAGCGAGCTCGGTGAGCCAACAACCGGGATCATGGCGGCCAACACCAACAGAGTATCGATCTATACAACGGGCTCAGGAGACTCCGAAGGCCGCGATGGCGAACAAAAGAAGGATCTTTGGACATCTATGCTAGAGTCTGTCGCCAGTGGCAAACGACTACCGGAAAAGAACCTCATTGTGCTAGGTATGTCGTAACTAGACACCTCTGTTGAAGAGCTAGGTAGCTGATCATGAGCCTCTGAAACTCAGGCGGGACTCCCGAGAACCAAAGAGAGTTCCTCGAATCGCTCTCCAGCTCCGAGCCAAAACGCAATGCGGACCGGCTTAAGATACCGCCGATTGCGAACAACTTTGCGCTGGGCTATACATACTACGACGTTCTCGACACCGACCAAGACGGTTCGTGCATCCACGCCCAGATCAGCCTCAGAACGATGTACTAATAAATTTAGATACTCTTGCACGAGTTTCGCTCTACTTCCTCTCCCAACCTTCAGCCGAATTCGCATCACTCGTCGCGCCCCTCCTTACCCCTGAAACGATCCCCAATACTGCTCTTATCATTCTTCTCGACTGGTCACAGCCGCATCTATGGCTACGACAAATATGGACATGGGTTCAGGTTATACAAGAAGTTCTCAAAAAGGTCGACGCAGAACAACATGCCATCATGGAAGAAGTCATGTCAACTTGGAAAGAAAGGGGTCGAGGAGGCGCAACAACTAACTTAGATGGAACACCCTCAGCTACGGCTACCGGCGGCGATGGAGATAGTGCACTGCCTCTGGGGCCAGGAGAATGGGAGGAGCCTCTGGGTCTGCCACTTTGCGTAGTGTGCCAGAATGTAAGGAATGTCTCTTGTGGTCTACGATAACTATACTAACACATACAGGCCCAAAAAATGGAGTTTCTTGAAAAGAGTCAGGGTTGGAAAGAGCCAGACTTTGATACAGTATTACAATATCTGCGAACAATTTTGCTGAGACGTACGTTGGCCTGTTTCCAAGCCTCTGGTCTAATGCTGACAATCCCTAGATGGTGCCTCTCTCATTTACACTTCACAAAATGCGCCTTCTCAGCTACCCTCTCTCATTCACTCAACCCTTGGGATTACCTCTCTTCTCAAGCGGCACCCACTAAAGAACAACGTTATCGACCGCGACAAGATTGTCGTTCCAACTAATTGGGATTCGTGGAGCAAGATTCGAGTTCTTGGCGGTTCTTTTGACCCGGAGCCTGTTTCGAACACATGGTCTCAAGATCTCGGCATTGATCTCTACTCTATGCCCTTTGATGATGCAGACAAGATAAGCGACAAAGAAGCAGAAATCAGGAAACTAAACAGTGCGATTGCGCGATACGAGGGATGGTGCCGCGATCCTAACAGTGGTGGTCTCGCAGTTGTTGAGAATGCCATGCACGGCGAGCGATGGATCACGGTGGAGAGTGACGACACCCAAGAATTCCTTGAGAAGCAGCTCAAGATTCTCGAGGTATTCAAGGCAAAGTTGCCAGAGAAGGGCAGCGACAATGCCATCGTTCGCAGCACTCGTCACATCGACTACACTGGCGATGAGACGACTATCAGCGAGCACATTGGGCCTGTACAATTCAACATGGGTGGTATCCAAGTTGATGCTGATGATATGTTGCAGCGTCTCAAGGTAAGACATAACTACTTCACTACTCCGAATAAGTTGCTGACATGAACAGGATCGTAATGCATTTAGTTCTTCCCCAAGCAACGAAGAGGAGGAGGCTGATACACCTGCTGCGAACATGGCCAAGGACTTTGATAACGAGCAACTGCAAAGCTTCTTTACAGGTTTGATGAACCGCAAGGGCACTGGAGATACATCTAGATCTTGAGAAAGGAGTAGCAGATGCCCCACCCAAAGAATTATGGATGATCCCCTTTTCTTTTCAAGATATTGTATTTGTCGACCCTTTGTGCTCAGTGAGCCGTCACGGACCAATATTTGGAGAGGGGGCCGGTGGCCGATGTAGATTAGATACCCCTGAAATGATAAATTTGATAACATCTTACGCGTATTTACGGAGTGTAGCATAGACCTTACAGTCTATATTTATAATTGCTTTCAATTTCACTCATCGACTAGTTCCTAAAATGCTGTGCGCTGTTCAGAACTCCTCTTTTCCTCATATCGCCTGTCCCTTGAACGCCTTGGGATGACTGTGCCGACTCCAACAACTCGTGCCCTGTATTTTCTAGGTATTTAGATGCTTTTATGAGCCACCATCCTGGGCTGTTTATATTCAACATTTCATTTCGACGTCTCTCCGCCCAATCTTGCTGTCACAACACCTTGGAGTAAACCAGGGAAGAGCCAAGGATGTTGCACCACTTCGACTTCAAACGCATTTATCGTCTGACGAGCTTTGGCTGCCAAATCGTCATTCGAACGCAGATTCGCAAGGCGGAATAGATTAGCTACGCTGACGGCGTTAGTCGATGGTAATGACGTATCCATACCATCCTTGAGGCGGAGGATTGTATAAGGGCTATTGGCTTGAGTGCTGAAAAAGGCACCATCGGCGTCATAGAACAACGAGGTTTGGGTTTCTGTGATGGCATGGTCAACGGAGTGTGTTTATGGGGAGGGAAATTGCGACGACTCACGCTGTAAAATATCAGCAAATTCCAGATATTCTTGATTTCCGGTTAGTTCGAGAAGATCCAGGAGACCTTGGATCAGATAGGCATAATCATCTGCAAAGGCAGTGTTTCCACGACCTCCAGACCATATCCTGTATAGAATTCTCTCATTGCCATCCCAAAGCCTTTCTCTAATGCATGCAGCTGCCTGCTCAGCGATAGCCCTACACTTGGAGCTTTGTTCTGGCCTCAGTGTCTTCAGCGCCGATGCTGCCTTGGAAAGAGCTGATATCACAAGGCCATTCCAGCCTACAACAATTTTGTCATCGAGGTCAGGGCGCACACGTTCCAGTTCCCTTCTCTTTCTTAAAGCTCGTCTTCCTTGTTCAATATACTCTTTGATCTTTTCCACCGGCGTGCTGAATTGGGTGCTTAATTGCTCGATGGTGCTCTTAACCCTGAGAATGTTCTGGTCAATAAAGTCGTCATTGGGGTCGTTTTCCTCCTCGACATTTCCATCTTGATTGACATTCCAATAGGACGCTAGAATAGGACTCATGTGGCTGTCAATCTCATCGAGAACTGAATCAAATTCTCGCCGCGTCCAGACATAATAGGCGCCCTCGCGCTTCTCCTTCTCACCTTGCCTATAATAGGAGTCGGCGGCTTCACTTGAAGCGAAACCACCCTCAGGCAGAACAATCGGAGACGAAATAAGATACTCAGCAAGCTCAAGAACAACGTCCAGAAACTCATCTTTTTCGCCTCCACCGCTGGCCTTCCACGCGTCAATATATAGAGAGAGTAATTGCGCATTGTCAGTCACAAGCTTCTCGAAGTTAGGAATGCTCCAATCCGCTGTAACGGAGCAGCGCGAAAACCCAGTGCCTCCGATATGGTCATGCAGCGCCCCATCACGAATGTGACGCATTGTATCCAAAGCAATTTCGGTAGCATGTTTGCACTCGGCCTCTCCAACAACATCCTGAACAGCGCCTGGTGACTTCAGGAGCCCCAGCAAAAATGCCAGCTTGGGTGGCGTCAGGAACTTCGGTGCCAAGCCAAATCCACCAAAAACAGGATCAAAAGTGCCGGCGATATGAGTATAAGCCTCTTCCAGCTGATCCAAATCCAGTTCCTCTGAAACGGCAGTGCTCTTCTCCTTAGCAGTACTTGCATGGCTTGGAGCTGGTGCTCCCCATCCAGCCGGACCTAAAGCTGAGGGTGCCGAAATACTCCTTGTTCCCAAGGTACCCTCAGCCGCAAATTCCTTGAGCTGGCCAACAACCTCGGTTGCCTCCTTTCGGCATCGGGCTTCCTGACCGATCCAAATATCACGAACTTTCTTAAAGATAGTCAGAGAGTCGAGTACTTCTTCGGTGCTGTCGTCACTAAGATGCCTTCGTCCTGCGGGTCCAAACCAGTAGGTACCACCAAAAACTGGCTCCAAATTGGGTGTAAGGAACACATTCAAGGGCCATCCGCCAACGTTGCTGACAGCTTGGACATAATTCATGTAGATGGCGTCTAAGTCGGGGCGCTCCTCTCGATCGACGATAACTGGGATGAAAGATTTATTCAATACAGAGGCAGACTCGGGATTAGAGAAGGTCTCAATCGACATGAGTCGACAAACTTGTAGCCATTAGCAAGACAGCGCAAGATATAATTCGCTTCGAAACCAATCATCACGCAACTTACAGTGGCATGCCTTGTAGCCGATATGCAGGAAGATAAGCTTGTTCTCCTTGCGCGAACGCTCGACTGCCTCGTCGTCTAAGAGCTGCCATGAAACCAGGCTTTCAGCCTGGCCCCGGATGTATGGGCTCTGGCTAGCAGCCGCGCGGTTTCGCAAAGGCGCGAGGGGCTTTGGTAAGCTCGAGCTCGACTCATCACCACTGACGGGTGTGGAGCGCATAGCTCTAGCAGACGCGGTGAGTTCAGAAGCTACCATGTTGCTGCTGCCTTGACCTGGTTTGAGAGGTGTATAGCTAGCTGATTGCGACGCTGTTGCTGCTGCTGTCGTCAAGCTGCGGGAAAAGTAACTCGGAACCAAGCACGCCTTTGGTGGGGAGGGTTGGAGCTGTTTAGAGCCAAGGGCTGTGTGGTTATTTTACCTCCACGATAGCGATAACGTATGGATATGATGATGTAAGAGCTGTAGCTTGAGATCTTGTCGAAGCTACCTTATAGCTCGATGCTGTAGCGATGGTGAGATGAAAGATGTAAGCGAAAGAAAGGCATGTGAGTAAGTCTTCCAGAAAGAGGGCTTCATAGACGTGGTTAAGCACCCGCTAGCCAAAGATTAGATTGAATGGGGGAAGCTTTCCGACTTTTGGATGGATGGATTCCCATAGAAGCCAAGTACCTGCTGAGAGGCAGAGACAGTTCGGCTCGGCGGGGTCGTGTCTTCCATGCCCAGCAGCAGTCGCGGGGCATCCAATACCAGACGTTTAGCGCCCTTTCCGCCTTGGGTAAGGTCGAGGGGGTTGGTCCTGACGACATGCTCTTGATGTTGGCTTTCATGAGTCAAGCATCGATAATGCCATCTTCTCTGAGTCGTGTAGGGTGTCTCGACCTGAAAATCAGGTGCCGTTTGGGTGTAATCAGACTGCCGTCGTCTATTACTGTATCCATATACAGTTACAGGGTAACAATGAGTGTAACGTTGGCAAGCTAAATACGGCACTTTAGTCAACGCGAACTGAGACCTTTCACACCAAAGCACGGATAAGCGTACGGACTTTGAGAAGTCATATCAGCTCTTGTCATTCAACAAGCTTGCCGTGGAAGCCGGAGTCTCCATTTCCATATCCCTGGTTTCAGATAGATGCCTCAGGTAGGTAGGTAGGTGGCTGTCCAGTTGTCGTCAGATGTTAGCCAAGATTGAGCTGCCAAGCTTGAGCTACCCTAAAGCAAACTGAAATTCCGCTCCTATCTTTCTTGCCATCGAATACTATATCCCATCAACCATTGGGGTGAGCATAAATCAAGGGTGATAAAAGTCTGACGGTAAAATCACTGGTACTTTCAGTACTTCAACGCATACAAGAGCCTCTTGGGCTCGGTGCTGCTTGTGTTACCCCAAACGCAGGTACACATCTGGAAAATGAAGATGATGATATTATGATGCTACGAAGATCATAATTAGAAAGACACATGAAAGAAGACCTAATCTATTGTACCCAGAAGCGGAATTGGTTAAGCGATAGTAGATTGTTTATCGACAGAAGCAAAGTGTGACAACGATGTGAGTACGGCAAATGAAGAAGCAGATCTGAGCTGGTGTTACTAGTCGATCGGATGAAAGTGGTAGAAGAGGTAAAGGATAAAATACCATGAATATGAATTGAAATACGAATAAATCAACCACATGAGCAGGATATCCATCAAGAACATTATTACATGAAAAAAACGTCAAGTCATGTGGAATCTTGCTTTTACTGCAGTGTATAACTGACCTTGAACACCAAACTTGAGTTTCAAGTGGATTCGTGAATCAAATCTACCTTAGGACCTTAGTCGGCTGTTTCACACTCTCCACTGAACCACGCTAAAACGGCAGCTAACTTATCGATAAGCCGATCGCGGAATCCCTGCAGCAGCTCTCAATGAACTTAGAGCTTCGGCTTGTTGCCTACTTCTTTCAACCTTCTTCATCTACCTACTCATCCTCTTGAATAGCCAGCGCGGCATCATGGGCGAGCCAACATATACTATTTTCGTCCGGGTCCCTATGCCCCGTGGTGACTTCGTCGATCCGCCACCGGTACGAAGCTCTTGATCCAGCCAGTCAATCATAAGCCATCATGCCCATGCCCTTGCGCGCATCGGAGCAATCATGGCAGAGCTAACCAGAAGCATGACAGGTAAACTGGGACTCCGTCAAAGATGAAGCATTATGGAAGATCCTCTCCGGAGCTGCAAAGAAGCAGATAGACTGTAAGTATTCACCACATCCGTGTATACTCATTGGTGCTGACTTAGACAAGGGGACGAAGTGTAGGTGTCGTCGATCTTATCACAATTATCATACAGGCAATACTTATCTGAGGTGCAGCGCCGATCGCTTCGAAGTTCCCGTCGATTTCCTCCTTCAACAAGTAGCATACCTTACCGAACGACATGCTTCCCAGGTCCGCGCTCAAGTTCGAAAAGCTACCGCCGCCGTCCGTGGCTCAGTGCAATCGCCCAATCCAGGCGCCGACTCCGCCGGACCCGGCCATCAACGAACACATTCAGCCTTATCCATTCGAAAAGACTCACCCATGCCGCGCGCCGAGGCAGGAAGTGGTACTGGCACTCCTCTCAATGCATCAATACGACCGGTTGTGTCGCGGAATCCGTCGACGAATACTACAGTCCTGAGAGACATGACCGGAGGCTCAGCTTCTCCTCGACCTGGAACAGGGTTTGCTTCGCGGACCGGTGAGCGACGTCGTCTTTCATCCTTACCAATATCATCAGTCCCCCAAAAATCACCCGATCGAGAAGCTCAACCAGAGCCAGCACCAGATGAACGAAGCCCGTCACCAGGCCCAGCCGAGGACAGTTCACCAACATCATCGGAGGATGAGTCTAGCCCCGCTCAATCTCGCATCATTCGTCGGCCTCCTCGGTTCCAGCAGCCTGATGGAGGACAATACGAGGATGACGATGATGACGAATCAGAGCCTGCGTTTCAACCATATACATCTCCTTCCAACAAGGCTTCAGCACAGGACCTCGGCTCAACGCTAAGGGGAGATGGGCGCAGCTCTGGCAAAAGGCATCACAGGCCTCATGGAAAGTCCGCCATTCATCAATCTCACACATCAGACTCGTCAGCCAGCTCTGCGGCCATGGTACAAAACCCGGATAAGTCAGATAAAACCACGGAGCAGCGAACGCCCGGACCTCTCTCACCACGCCGAACTGCAGAACTGGCGGGACGTAGCCCGGGCAATCAAAGCAAGGGTTACTCCCGCGAGGGTAGCGACGGAACGCCTAGTATGGGTAGTAGTTATAGTGATCTTGACGGTAAGTTGCCTTATTATCCTCAGCCCGCTTGGTGTAGTTTGCTCACCACACAGTCTTAGACGCCTCAGTTACACAGTCTGCATTAGAGGAGGCATTGGCCAGTCATATGAACAGAGGCGCAGGAAGCCGCTTCAGCATCAGTCAGGCTTTTCGTAGCCGTTACAACCCTGGCCCCAATCAATGATTGGGTTGAGGGTTTGATTTCGAATTTGTATTGCTTGAAAATGCGCTTTTGGCATGGCGTTTGGGCATGGCAAATGCATTAATCAGGGCGTTTGGAGGCACCTGTTTTGAATGTTTTGGATACGGTCGTACAGATATCCCACCTCAATCTTTGCTATGATAGAAACGCGGTTGAATATGGAGTATGGTTAGTGCTGTAGGAGATTTTTGAGTCTTGAAGCTTCCAGGTCAGTGGTATAACAGGGAATTTCTATATGCCCGGGCTGGTAATGGGAGAGTTGCTGCTATCAAATGAGGCAGACAGTGTCGAATAAACACAAAGAAGACGCGAGAACGGAGAAATTCCTATTTTGATCTCCTGTTTGTTCAAACACTTTGAAATTGCTTCATGCAGGATATCACAGTTCTAGAGCAGCATCTCCGCCGGCTGCGTGCAGCTGCCATAACCCCCCTCTCGCACTTCTCTGAGTATTTAATCACAAGCACTTACTAAATGCAACTTCCCTCCTCCCAAACCCTTTCAATCTACCGAAGATATTAGAAAAGCCCCAACTTGATACTCATAGAACCTCGCTCCTTTTAGAAGAACATTCCAACCTGATACCATGTTTTTCAGAAGTTGGTCGGGCCTCCCCAAAGATGCCTCCTTTCCGAGAGATCTCGCCGGCCTTGGGTTCGCTATCCATGACTACTTCAAGATGCATGGCTGACATCGAGTAGCTATTTTGTTAATGATGATGATGAGGTCCGATCTATCGAGGACCCGGAGTGTTACTACAAGTTCTTCAGCAGCAAGAACTCTCGCGTCAATGAACGCCAGCGCTTCCACTTCAACAGTACGTGCCTGGTCTTGGTGGCACCGGGTTAAGGCAGCTTTACTAATAGAAGTACTATAGTGGCTCTGGAAGATATTGTCCATGATCGCCTAGAGAAAGAAGGCCTCAAGAAATACCACCTTTTGCCCGAGAACAAACGACAATCCCCCGTCTTCCTCACCCCCAACATTGCCAAAACTACCCGCATCGTCGTCATCCTTGGCGAACCAACTAAAGATCTGGGATGGATTGCTGGCCGCGTCGCCAATGGGCCTGGTGGCCTTGTGAAAGGAACCATGATCTCTGTTGTTCAGGCACTTGCTAAGCAGACTGCCAGCCCCAATGACCCGGAACCTCCTTGCGTTGTCCTGGCCAACATGGGCCAGCGGTTCTGGTGGCCTGAAGAACAGCGAGCTCTCACCGTAGAAGCATCAGTCGATGTTCCACTTCCCAGTTTGGTGCACTCTGGGCGTCGTTTCATCAAGGAACTCAATGAGATTCCTGGAAGCGAGACACCTTTGGCGCACATGACGACTGTGCTCAACAAGGTCCTTGAAGTCAACAAGAATGCCAAGGTCGACATCATTGCTATTGGGCAAAGCTGTGAGGCTGTCTTGCAGTTCTTTGAGAACGAGAAGAACTGGGCGCGATGGGGTGAGCGACTACGCGGCATGCTCTTCATTGGTACTGTTTCCCCAACAGATTTGCTCGTCAATGCTGAATTCAAAGAGTTCCTAGCAAAGGTACAACCCACGCCCGATAACAGCTATCGTTCCGCAAATCACTGACTGTCATAGCGCACTCGTGGCTATCTCATTTCAGAGGAGCCTCTCGACACTCCCCTAGCCATGCCCGGAGGAAACCCATCACTCCTGATCGAGCCCCTTGGCTGCCCCTGCTTCTCTAGCGGAGAAGACCAGTTCATCGAAACTATCCTCATCAAGGCTCTCGAACCAGCGCTTGCTTACCTGCAGGAGGTGGCTCTTACTCCGGACTTTGTCAACCCTGACATGGCTGTCGCAGAGCGTCGTCCAACCGACATCACGGACGAGAAATGGAGTGAAATGCCAGAGGAGGTCAAGCCAGAAGTCACCAGCGTTGATCCTGAGAAGATGAAGGAAGAAATCAAGCAGATGAGACGCTGGAAAAAGTTTACGGAGACTGGCCTGGCACCCGATGATGATTCTGATGATGAGGACTGAAATCATGACGGAGTTGAATGAAGAATGGACCTCGTCGGAACGCGCATGTACGGGGAGAGCGCGGATGAACACCAGGAATGGAGTTTATGATGAAAAGGGGATATCTTGTTCATTAGAAGTAGACTAGAACCAATCTCAAGCCTGGAGCAGTGGTCAGAAAGATGTGGCAAAATCCTTTGGCTCCTGGTATACCCACGTTATACAAGTTTTGTTTTACATTATTTTACGCTTTGAACAGTGAGGCTATATTGGGCCCGGCTGGTGTCAGGTCCTCAATCAGTTCTCTTGTCCTCCTCACACGCTCCCTGACCACAGCTTCCTCTGCGGTCCAGCGGTCTTCAGCACTTGGAGGGGTGGCGCTCCAGAAGGAGAATACGCCCGACTGTGTAGAAGGATTTGCTTGCTGGAGTTCTTCTTCCTTGGCAAGCTTCTTGACCATTTTACCCCAGTTGGCGAGGCCTGCGCTTAAGCACTCGCGGCATGTAGTTTTCGCGGCCTTATCAGCAGTTAGAAGATCCATGTTTCGTAACTGCTCCTCTGCAACGTCGACACTATCACGCGTCCACGAGAGGCCGTCGTCCTCAGATGATGTGGAGAAGAGGATCTCGCCGATCCAAAGACTGAGGGAAGCTTCCTGACAACGTTCGTGAGGGCTGCGCCAGGGAGGCTGGGTACCATCTGGTGGTGGAGGTGGGTAATCGGCCTGGGAGAAAGTTTTGACGACTTTGTCGAAGACGGAGGGAGACTTTGGCCTTAATTGAGTAGTGGACGGAGGGACGTTGGGTAAGTAGCGGCGAGCCTTGAGAAGGGAGAGGTAAATAGGGAGAGCTGCGTCGACTTTTCCGCTACGTGCTTTGAAGTTGGCCATAGCAGTGACGGCATCGAGGACATTTTGTGAGGGCAAGCCGGCCTTCTCATTGAGCACGAATGTCTTAGGGTTGTAAGGGGGTTGCGACATGTCAGCTCCTTGTGTAGCTTCTGCGAGAGCCAGGTGGTAGAGTGCCTCAGCGCCTTCGGATTGCTTCTTGAATTCCAGGTAACTAGCGTATTCGAGTGTTGCCTCGAGCTTCTGTCGGGAAGTAAAGCCTTTGGTGCCCAGGATCTTCATGTAGAAGTTATCGGCGCTGGGGTAAGCGATTTCACAGTCCTCTTCACGAGGTGCATGAGGTTGGCCTGGAGGAATTGGCGTAGGTCTAGGGTTGGAGGGTCCAATAACAAATTCAGGGGGTGAGATGATGTTGCGAGAAAGGTCGCGAACCCATCCATCGACATGTTCCGCGCCTTTTGCAGCCAGCATAATAGCCTCAAAGTAACCTCTCCGCCATTCCTCGCTCTTGCCGGAGATATCACAGGGGTTGAATTCCCCAGGGATCTCCGCTTCAGGATCGACTCTATCCGTGAGTTTCGTAACACCCTGGCCGTCAACCTTTGCATCCTCTAACCTCAACACCAATCCTCGAGCCAGCTCGAACGACCAAGGCCAATTGGTCTCGCCATTCTTCGGTGCCTTGCTGTTGTTTGAGTCCCTTAAGAATTTCCTTGTCATCCAGCCCCATTCATGTGGTGTCGGATATTCCTGCTCCAACCTCTCCTCATTGACAAAGAATAGAATCACGCCGAAACAGCCTAAGAGACCCCAAAATGAAGCAGTGTATCGTACCGCCAGCTTAGCTTCGTGCTTCAGCCATTGTTTTCTCTCGGTGGTAAAGGTTCTAACGCCGTTGGTGGTTACTGGAATCGCAAGGAAGGGGAGGTTCGGCCTTGAGTTGGTGGTGAGTTGGGTGCAATGTGTAAATGTTCGAAGACATGGCAATCGGGTACGAAGTGTTGGTGTTCTTGGTGTTGAAACCTGAATATGACGGCCAACAAGCCGGTGACGCATGGCGCCTGCGTATTTATGGATCGCGTATTTCGCCTGTTCGATATGAGCGCCGCTAACTTGCTATAATTGACAAATTGTCGTCAAAATGATGGTATCTCGAGTCTTTGGATGATGAGGAAATGGTGTATGGTGATTGGAAAATTGGCCCAATTGGAGTTCCAAATTGCTGACTAAGACGTCATTCTCTGCCAAGGTCTTGAAAATCTGATGGTGCACATCGTGGAGACCAAAATGTACTTGTTAGTGTGAGAGCAGTCGACGTTTTTTTATCACTTTATCGTGTTTAAAATGTCTTCCTTCTTATCCTCGGACACGTTCTCGAACCCAAGATTTCAGCTTTTTGCGGCTGCTGTCTTTTCAGCAGCTACTACGGCTTCTTTGTTACTCGGCTATCAAGCACTGGAGCGCGAAGAGAGGGTACATGAACTCAAGAGCTCAATCCCTGCTGATGACCCTAACATTCAACCTGTACTGACCTCGAATTTACTTCTTTAAACCACCTTTACTGACTGATTACAGTTGAATAACTTCGGTGGCTCATCAGCTCCACCTATTGATAAGGAGGATGCAAGGAACCAAGCTCTAGCCCGTCGAGCACAAGCTGGTGACTTCGATGAAGAGCTAATTCTTGAACAACTGGCAAGAAACAGAGTCTTCTTGACAGATGAAGGCCTTGATAAGCTACGGAACTCGTTCGTCATTGTGGTTGGCTGTGGAGGAGTCGGTTCTCACTGCACAGCAGCCCTTGCTCGCTCTGGTGTTTCGAAAATCAGGCTGATAGATTTCGATCAAGTGACTTTGAGCTCCTTGAACAGACATGCGGTCGCTACCCTGGCTGATGTTGGTATTCCCAAGGTTCAATGCTTGGAACGACGCTTGATTGCCATTGCACCATGGGTTAAATTCGATCTGCGACAGGAGCAGTTTAATGAAGGTGTTGCAGAGCGCTTGCTTCGACCCTGGAGCGAAGACGGACGTGCCCCTGACTTTGTTATTGATGCCATCGATAACATCGAGACCAAGGTCTCACTTCTCGAATATTGCTTCAAGAACAACCTGCCAGTCATCAGTGCCATGGGCGCAGGATGCAAAAGTGACCCTACAAGAATCATTGTAGGAGATATTGGGGCCAGCAAGGATGACGGGCTCTCAAGGGCGACACGAAGGAAGCTGAAGCTGAAAGGTATCACAAGCGGCATCCCCGTTGTCTACTCTACGGAGACATCGGGCGCTGGTAAAGCTGAGCTTCTCCCGTTACCTGAAGAGGAATTCCAGAAAGGCTCTGTTGGCGATCTCGCTGCCATGCCCAACTTTCGCGTTCGAATTCTTCCCGTTCTCGGCACAATGCCAGCTATATTTGGTCTCACAGTGGCGAACCATGTTATTCTGAGCATTACAGGCTATCCTTTAGACTATGTACCTGCCAAGGGCCGCGAAAAGATGTACGAGGGCATGCTGGCAACATTGCAGAGCTATGAGGAGAAGTTGGCACGATTAGGCAATGAGGGCGATCAAATAGGCCTTAAGGTCCCCATCACTGTCGGTGACGTTGCTTTCCTTTCCGAGGAGCTCTATCAGGGACGAAGTGCCATTACTGGTATCCCCACGAAGCTGGTCCTTATCCGGTGGCAGAAACCCAGCGGCTCCAGTATCACGACCTTGGGTGAGGGCAAGAGCATCCAGAAGTGTTCTACAGTGAAGCTTCACGATCTCGTGTTAATGACCAAGGATGAAGCCACAAGACATGAGAAGGAGATCTTTAAGGGTGGGAAATCTCTTGAAGATGTATATGATGCCGAGACAATTGCGCGGGTTGAGAAGAAGAGAGAGTTGGCTGAGAAGTATGAGGCGTTTCGTTCATGAAAAAGGGGATTGGCTGTGAGGTGAATATCTGGTAGACCTGGATAGAAGACGACTAGAGGTGTACGATCACATCGAATGATTCCTCCTGGGCGGGCAGGGGATCCAATACTGTACGTTTTACGAATTGTAGACGAAGAATTCATGACTTCCTTTGCCCTGAGCTCCCTGACAAACTTCTCATGCACAATATCCAACAATATGCTTAACACCCAAGATCCAAACCCTTCTCAAGTAGAATGACCCGTGTACGATAAGTCCCTTTGTTCATGTATGGATAGAACCCAAGTCTACGGTGTGTACATTTACCAATTTCTTCTTCATCAGGCTCAATATCGAGGAACCAGACCCTCATCAATCTGGGTGGTCAGGCATACAGGTAGGCTCAAGTTGAAATGGTAAAATATGTTCTCTCACACTCAAAGGGCTTCGATCTAAACTCCAAGACGACTACCGTCACTGCTGGTCTAAGACTGCTGTGATGGACAACGTGTGGTCGATCACATTGTGTCATTGCCCTGCCTTGGGAGGATCAACAAGATAAGCCAGAGCGCATCCATCTTTCATGATGATCCAATTACCTGACGCCAAGTCAAACATATTGCGTGTCTCCAAGAGCCTTTGACGTCGACATGGCTAGTATCGGGCATCCAAGTCTTGGACGTGTCATGTCTGCGTGATGCCATCTCAATAGTGTTTTTCTGGCTGAATGCATAGCACCAGGCCTCATGTTTCTAGCATGTCAGCCTTGGCTAGCTTCACTGCACATGTTGCAGGAGCATGACCATGGCGTAGGATTCAATGGCGCGGTAGTAATTTCATGCGAACGAACGCAACGCAACGCAACATCGATGTGTAACTCAAACGTCGCACATTGATAGAGTCGGCTCAGGCTCATGTACCATTACCACACAGTCGCTTAATCGCAATTGGCATTGTGCACTGTGACTCTGACGTTTTGCAGCCATTGGACCTCAGGCCGAAACTGCGTCTGTTTGCCTTGAAGTTAATACGCCTGCCAACGCCCGCTCATATACCAACCTCATCACCCTCGCAGCATTTACACTTTCACATTGATTGATGACTGCAGGCCCAATGTTGACGTGGATCCAAAATGCAAACTGAACACGACCAACACTTTCATCGTTGGCCCAACTCAAGGTACCAACAGCAATGGGTCTCCTCACCGCGCTGTTTACTCATTCCTCAAAGTCATTTTTTTTAAAGTCTCCATCCATGATAGGCGTAAAGGACCCCCACGATGTATTTGCCTTGTAAGGCTTACCAACCTGGTTCGATTCCCGGCAGGCAAAAATGTAGGCAGGCTCGCTGCATAATTGTCTCAAGATACAACAATTTTCAAGCGTTGGGCTGCTTTAGGGTCTCCTATGCAGGGATCAAGAAAGCTCTAGAGTCTCAGAAGTTGTAATATTGAGGTTGTTTGTTCGCAGACCGCTCTGAAGGCCATTTATGAGCGTGTAAGCGGCTTCAAGTAGACCAATGGTAACGACATGATGAGCAAACTAATGTCTGTTGCCGTTCAAGCGGTCCCATATTATCCAATTGTCTCGTGACTGAGTGATTCTTTACACAGGGAGGTGGAACTGCAGCTGTCAAAAGCAAATACCACGTAAACTCAACCACTCGCCTAGTGTTAGGCGAAGGGGAAATGTGAATGCTCACAGAGAAAACAAGATATATCGCATATTTGTCGACGTCGATTAAAAGCCCGTTTCAGATGCAGGCTCAAAACGCAGCCCAAGCAGTCGCCTTGTAGAGATGGTGTTTGAAAGTGCTATTAGAAGTGATTAAACAGACGGCAGGGAACCGACGGGACGGGAACGGAAGGCCGAGCAATAATGCACGGGGTAAGAAAAGTGCACGAAAAGGTATCTAAATCGGGAAGTGAATAGAGACGCACAAAGACAAACATGTATTGGGTTGCGAGATGAAAACGTAGGATCTCACGACTTTACCCTCACAGGGCGAGGTTGGGGAAGCAGTGCACAAAGAAACGTTACACACTTCCCGTATCTCGGGAGTGATCAAGTGAATCAGACATATTAAGGAGGAGAGAAGAGAGAAGCGGGAATCGTGACATCTTATGGGGGATCGTGAATCATAATGATAGCCATTAGCTGGTAGTACAATGTATGGGACTGTGCAGTGTGAAGCTCAAGGGATGTCGCCGAGAGGTTGAGGATATATGGAACTGCGGCAGGTCGTTGTGATACAATCTATCACTTGCAGTTGAGGCCCCATATGCAGTTCCCCAGTGCTTTCGGATCCTTTACGGGTTGATGTTTACATGGTCATTTGTGTAATTGTGTAACCTCGGGAAGAAGCACAGAGTATCTCAACCAAGGCTATCGTCACAAGACAGCGGACAGCATTAGTGCTCACATAAACATGTCGTGCAAGACTGAATTTTTCTCAAGTATATGAGGCGTGTAACTTTGGAGTTCAGTCCAATGCCAATAATTGGCACTCTCAGATTTCGCAGCCAAGTCCTACATGATGGTGTTGAAGTTCTTAGTCGTCACCAGATCCTGACTAGCAGCATGACATAAAGCATCCGATCAAAGGCTTGATCATGCCTGCACTTCGTCTTTCAGCTCCTTAAGCCATGTTGCCTCGTTCGGTTTCACCGATGTGATGGGTGTGCAAATACGCTCTCTGAGCTTATAACGTCAGCTGAAAATACTCTTTGTAACAATGTCGCCTGGTACATGTCGTATTTCAAAGCCATCAACTTGATCCTTTGCCGTATAAATCGTGCACTATATCATCCTGTTCTGTCATCTACGTAGTACGTACTTGGTGTGTGTGCTACGATGGACACGAACTCTTCAGTTGAGCCTCAACCATATTGGACCGCGAACCGGCCGGTGTCAAGGCACCGAGGCGTCTGTCTCGGGACCTGCGTCTAGCACACCAATGACGATCCTTCTGAAACCAGATCCTCATTAATACCAAACAGCGCCTCTGACTTCCTATTGCAAAGAAGGCAGCTGGAACTTTAGAACACCATGAAATTAACCTGAATACACGACAGCCAACGAATGCATATTTGCCGCCCTTATTTGTGTAGCTGAGAATGTCATCACCAACATCTGACTTCCTGTTCCTCATTGTGACGGAAATGGCTGTAATATACATATAGCGAATTGGGGCTCTGCTGCCTACATTCCACAAGGTTGCCTTATCAAGCTACCCAAGTTTAGGTCTTACTTACTCATTGGGGAGATTGAAGGCACGGGCGCGTATCGGGGACCGATTGGGTGCCTCGCCTAGCTCGCATGCCGGGATGACTCCAACAGCCTTGAGATTACTTGTGCCAACTGCAGAATCTTATCGATACCTTAGTCATTGGGCCATCGGGAGTGCATGGGGTACCTTTCTAGAATCTACTTGTAGGACTTATCTGGAAGCTCATGCCTTTCGCGCGAAAGCCACGTTATCTGGGATGCGAATCCTTCGACAGCCAGGGCAGTCTCCGGAACGTGGGGAGATACAACCGCCTACAAGTAACTTAGATGAATGACGGAGGAGGACCCGACGCCCCGGTCGGTATATCTCAATTTAACAACCATATCGGTAATCAGCCATGTCAACCATACCCTGTACCTACCTGTTGGGTTGATAATCACGAATTGTGATGATGAGTTGTTTGATGGCGAATTGTTGACGATGCCGGTTGTCCAAAGTGGCGTTCTGTCAAAATGATACTACGGCCCGGCCCAATGCATATATTCCACGCATTCGCGTCAAATCGCCAACACACAACTACCAAGATCACACCCGTAGACATCCTGCCGTGGGAGGCCTGAACTTAAAAACCGCTCTATTCTCCTCGAATCGATCAAGCCAATTCCCAATAGCTTTCGCATTCACTTCAACCTCGAGCCTGAGGATCGTGAGAAGAGCACACGACAGCACTTCTGCCTGCGCCCCGGCCAGTCGACTCATCCCCGTTTCTACCTAAAGGAGACAAGGTTTTTCACTCCCAACTTCGCCTTTGCTGGAGTTTTTTATGAAGGCCGGATAGGCACCTGTCGGCCGCCTGGAAGACACTTGCTTGAGGGTCTATTGGCCATGCATCAAACGTTGGTCCTCTCTGCCCGGACTTGGACCAGCATCATGCTTGTGCCGCTCTCCTTGATGCGAGCATTTGTTGATAGATGATATCTAATATCATCGTTTACACCAAAGAGCTCCGAGAACACTGGTTCAGCTCTGAGGTTGGTTCATCCCGTGTCTTTGATCACTGGGAAAAGGGGTAAACGAGCCCAATCTGTCTGGACTGGTGACATCCAATATTGGACCCAACGGAGCTGAAAAGACAGATTCAGGTTCTCACAGCGCCTCACGGTAGATGATCTACGGCGTGAATGAGTCATGTGCGAATGAGTCTGGTGAGTATTGCATTTTTCGTACTTCAGCCTTGATTTCTGGCTCAGCGAAGCCTCGTGAATTGTTTGAGTTGGGAGACTTGTGAAGCATAGGCTCTGGTCATCACAGACATGGAACAGGCTCCCATCTGAGCCACAAGCTGACGAAGGAATACGCTGAAGCGAAACCTCATATCGTACTCTGTAGAACTGCCATCCAGTCATTCCGAGATGAAGCTGGATGTCGAAACTGTAAATAGGACTTAGTCAGCGGTGGCTTCCAGTAGATCTTATATAAGTGTCCAAGATCCCATACAGGGCGAACCATCGTGGGTAGCATTGGACAATTTCAGAGGGGTGATTTTCAAACCCCCAAACACTGATGACAGGGCTACTTTCACTATATTTCAGGGTGCAGTGAATGAGCCGGGCGTGAGGCGTGTGCTGGTCGATTGGTCGAGTGGCCCCTTGAAGCTTGTGGTTCGCGCACCCTGTGGTAGACAGAATTTATATATCAGAGTTGCTTTTCTTCAATTTATATGCTTTAATGTTCAAAGATTTAGCTGCCACAATTGTGTCGATTTACTGGGGCCATTTTTATACCACCACTCATTTATTCTCCTTCCTGCGTCCTTGGCGAAAGTAGTGAATACTACTTTCGTCGTTGCATGGCTCTTACATTATCGCTGGCCAGTGGCACGTTCCCACGAAGCTAACCGCTTTACCCAATTATGCCTGTTTTGCAGCTCGAAAATTGATAAACATATATACGTTATTGTGTCACGGAAACGCAGCAACTTGGCTGTGTTTTTGAAGGTCAACGAGGTATGTTTACTATTACAAAATGAATGCGAGAAGCTAGGTTTCTTTGATGAGGGGCATTTGATACTAATTGGTGCCGCAGAGCCTCATTAAGGCAACCAAAACGGGCGAACCAGGCAGCCTGGAGCCCACCCTCATCCCATCATCGATATCACAAAATTTCGAATTGCATATTGTTTGCATTCGTTTGCAAGGGAAGAAGCGCTTCCCACCATCTCATCTCAGATTGAACAGATCAGCAGGTAAGATAATGATCCCAGCCTTTTATCCGATGCTCTCAACCGTGGTTTCCCTTTACCTATATTTTTGCGAACCGTCAGCCCGGCCCAGCCCAGCCCAGCCATGGGAATTGTGGCTGCTTGGTTGGGCCCCCCTCCAACAGAAGCTGCAAAACAAGGAGCCCCAACCCCCCAGACGATGGCTTGTCAAGCCGGAACCTTGGTGGATAACGTCAGGCAGCCTGAACGAGCGAGAATCAGGGCGACATCAGCACGCACCAGTCCTCCACTCTCTTGCTTCCTCCATCTGATGGCCTGTCTCTCTCGTCTGGCTCTTATGCGTTGTATCCCTTGAGGGATCTGACCTGTGGCTTCTCCTTCTCTCTATCTCTTCCACAATCACAGCAGAATTATGGTTGACCGAATTCTGTACTGCAGAATTCTCTTCATTTGACAGTTGCTCACCATCTTCTCTAGCTCATTCTCTCTCATTCTCTCTCTCTCTCTCTCCCTCACTTACAGGCGCGCGCCGGTTGGGCTCGGCACGTCTCCCATGCTTTGTCATAGCCTAACATGGCAGGCATTACGGACAAATGGGTCCAACACCTGAGGACTCGCGATCGCCAGGACAAGGCAGAGTCAAACTCTTTCACGTGCGATATCTGCGGCGACGAAATCAAGACGTTAGAAGCTTGGCTCGATCATGTCAAATCCGATCAGGAGCATCAGGAAAAGTGGCCGACGCTGGAAGCAGCGCAACTATCATACGTTCATAAGGGGTCAGTTCACTCCCCAGCTCGGTTCAGTGCTACCGCTGTACCTGCATTGCTAGCAATATACATACTCATTCATCTTCTCCTTGCAGATCCATTAGACCAAATAGTCAAGACTCCAATAGCAGGAAACGACGTGCAGACACCACCAATGGGACCGTAGGGGACCAGACCACAACGGGCACTGCAGTCGATCAGGACCGAGATGCCGATGGCCACCAGGCAAAGCGTCGGTCCCCTGAGCCGAGCGCTCCAGGCCGTAGCCGTGCCCGTAATGACCACCGGAACGACTACGGGGGTCGGCCGCACCAGAACACATCAGGCCGTCAGCTCTGGACCTCCGATGATGGTGTTCAGCAAAAGTCACAGGGCCAGGGGCGAGCTGTCTCCCTTGGTTCGCCCAGGCAAGGGCCTACCAAGGCAAACAGACCTACACAGACAGCCACACAACAGGTTAATCGTCCTTCATCCAATGATGATGACTCCACCTCCAAGATGATGCGTCAACCAGAGACAAGACCCATCTCACAAGATCAGCTTGTCGCAGAGGTAAAAGGCATCTACGCAGGACTGGTCATGGTTGAGACAAAGTGCATCGAAGTTGACAATGCCCAATCATCCAACACTGATGCCAATTCAAAACTCAACAACGAACAATGGCAGGCTTTGATTGCACTTCACCGGACACTCCTCCACGAACACCATGATTTCTTTCTTGCAAGCCAACACCCCTCTGCCAGCCCTGCTCTACGAAGGTTAGCGTCCAAGTATGCTATGCCTGCTCGCATGTGGCGACACGGCATTCACTCGTTTCTTGAGCTTCTCAGACATCGTCTGCCTGCCTCTCTAGAGCACATGCTTACCTTTCTGTACTTGGCTTACAGTATGATGGCCTTGCTGTACGAGACTGTGCCTGCTTTTGAGGATACGTGGATCGAGTGTCTTGGAGACCTTGGTAGATATCGCATGGCCATTGAGGACGATGATATCAGAGACCGTGAGGTGTGGACTGGCGTAAGTCGTCACTGGTACAGCAAAGCATCTGATAAGTCCCCTACTACCGGCAGACTTTATCACCATTTGGCCATCTTGGCCCGTCCCAATGCCCTGCAGCAGCTGTACTACTACACTAAGTCCCTCTGTGTTCCCATTCCTTTTTCAAGCGCACGAGAAAGTATAATGACGTTGTTTGATCCTGTGCTGAACAACAATACGGCCCGTCTTGCCCCCGTTGATGCCGCGTATGTGCGTGCTCATGCCATTCTCTTTTCTGGGAAGTCCCAGGACCAGCTTGAAGAGTCTGTAGAGAGCTTCATTGATCAGCTGGATAGTCATATTGGTCGGTCGCCTAAGCGATGGCTGGAATCAGGGTCAGTTGGCGTCGAAAAGTCGTTCGAACTAAACTAACTCCAGCAGATACCACATTGCCATTTCTCAGTCCTGCTCCCTGCTGGGATACGGCGCTGAGTCCAATGTTCTTATGCGGGCCATGTCAAAGAAGCCCGAAGAGACTGACGTCACCATGGAAGGGAACACAATTTCCGAGGCCACCCCTGACGAGACATTCAAGCTTGCGCTTGACTTTGCAACCCGGACGATTTCGCGAGTTCTTTATCGCTGGGGAGACACCAATACGTTACCCTTCGTGCATTCCATCCTGGTTTTCATGAACCACATGACAAAGTATCCAGCGGCTATTTCCCATTTGGAGGATGCGTATCCCTGGAAACTAACTTCCATTATGCTGAACACCCTCTTGCTTTCCTGCGAGCCTGGGTATGAGATCCTTGGCCACTTCCGCCTGCCAGACAAGGACCAGCTCCCGCGCCCGTTGCCCGAGGACTTTGCCATGCGAGGCCTGGTCTACGCCGAGGACTATTTCCCCAACGGATGGTTCAGTAATGACAAGATAGACGAAGATGAGAAATATTTTGAGTTGCCATCTGTCTCAGAAGAGCGCAAGGCCCGCATCCTGTCTCTTGGATACAGGATTGCATCCACAGGTAACTGGCTTCTCTGGAATGAAGAAAGCCGCCAATTCGAGGTTCCCGAAAAGTATAACGTCAAGATAAACCTGGACAACAGGCAAAAGGCCAACGCCGAGTAACAGGACACGCCCATATGAGCTCAATGTCTGCTTATCTGGCAAGGCACTTCCATGCACGCACATTGGTAAGCCAACAATGTTGGCATGGAAGTGTCCTGCCAGAACAGTTGAGAGGTCATGCCAGGTATTTTCCTCTGACTCTTGACTGCCAGAAAAAAGTATTGAGATCCTGGATAGATATTGGTCCATCTTCCACTATACTCCAAGGAGCCAGGCCTACTGGCGCCAACATGGATGTCTCAGTTCATGCCAAACCGAGTGGGACTTCGATGGAACCAGCCAGAACAATAGCTTGAACCTGGACCTGGACCTGCCTACCCTTCCCCTACACGGATGGATATCATCTTTCAACAACATATCCTACCCGTTCTATCACCGTATCGAATTCAACATGTTTATTGATCAAATATTGGACATCCGGAGGACTTTGTGATTATTTGACATGCGACTGGAGCCCGGAGCAGTTATTTCGGGTGTTCGAAAGGGGCAGAACCAAATGTCAGCACGACGCTGGCTCTCACTACCCCGACCCCGTATCCATCTAAATGGATGGATACCCGGTAACTACATGGTAACGCCCAAGAAATTGACCATCAAGACATTAACACTATTTCTTCGGACAAACGCCTCATTTGATACGTTTTCAAGGATTCTATCCCAGTAAGCCTCGGACCCAAGCCGCTCTTTTGGTTCACTGACAATCCTGTCGTTCTTTCTGAGTGTTGTTGCTATTCCTTATGGCTATTTTAATTTTCTTCTTTTGTATGTACTTGCTACTCCTGTTTAGCGCTCTGAGTGGGTTACCCAGATTGTATGTTGAACCTATCGAGCGTGTACATATTGTATTTCTTTTATTGTCTTTGATGTCGCTTTACATACATATGCAGCGACAATGGGTGGCAGTTTGTGTACTATTCGGGTGTTGGGGAATTATTAGAAACAAGCAGTTGAAAGTATTGGACTTATGAATAGATACCTAACCTAGTAGAATGATACACGTCAATTGGTCAATTGGCCTACTTATTGTTAAACAATCAAGGCTGGCAATGAATGGCTTTGATGGCATCAACATCATCACATCACATCACAAAGCGTCAAAAAGAGCGGGAAGTGGAGTCTCCCGCGCTTCCCGCCCCCACATTTGGACACTTGCATTAGGCGTACCGAACTGTCGGGTCAATTTGGGGGCCAAAAAATGCGACACTTGGCCAACATTTCAGGCCATCCATCTGCATGGCAGGATAACGTACCCAGAAAAAAAGTACTGGGATCATAGGCACTGGCAGTCGAAATGTGTTTGATTTTCATGACGCATAAAATTTGGCCGCAAATTCAAAGTCTACTGTCGCGGATGGTGCGGAATGGCTAGAAACGCGGCCATGGCATGATTTTGACGTTGCTAGTGTGTAGCTTGCATGGTGTAGGATTTTGAGGTGCGACGAATCGGGTAAATGGGAGGCCAGACGGCGTCATGCACTTGTTGATGGGCTGTCTAATGCGTGTCCAGTTACAATTTGAGTTGCGCTGAAACGTGTATTAGGAGCTGGCAGCTTGTTTGGGTGGCATTGGGCATCACTGCGGGATATGTGGCTGGGCCAGTTGGATGAATGATTGCGAACCTATCAAGAGTTTGATTTAGACTAGAGATCATCAAGTTTGTTTGATATTGAAAGGTATCGGATATGCGGGAGTCAATGACACATGTCTCGGATCGACCAATTTGGACCAATAGCACTCTGACTATGCCAGACATGGACTGAGGGTTTTTGAGGCCTTGAGCCAGGTTTATAGTTGCATCTTGTAAAGTTGGAGGGCTTGAAGTAACGTGGAACGATTTGACGCGGTAATTGTTGTAACGCAGTGAGGACACCTGTGGTACCGGCAGTTGAGGCACGATTCTTCCACATCCTGATACTATTCGCTTTGGCAGAGTAACAACAGTATGAGAGTGTACGTAGATGACAGAGGAATTGATACCTACCAATGCACTATCATAAGCTCTGCACCATTATTCTAGCCTTCCTACAGTAATATACTTTGGGCAAATCCGCGTGGAAGAGTAATTTGAGAAGGACGTGAAAAGGGTACATCCTGGATTTGCATCTCCAAAACGAGGTAACGAGAGTTTACCAAAGAGCATGCTCTATAGGCATTAGTCAAGTTCAACCCCGCGGGGTCTTACCAAAAGTGAAGCAAAGGTATTCGCAATATCAAGGCAAGAGAAAGAGGTCAGAGTATTGAGGTTCAAATTCAGCGAGGCCAGCGGCGGCCAATCAGGTCAATTGGGTCTCAATCGGACTAACACCCCTCCGTTCTTTCAGAGAACTTGTGAACCCTTTCTGATTGGCCAGATTAAGCGCAAACTGCAAACTAGCAGAATCCCACCACCTTCAATCGAAGAAAACAAGGCTCTTAGATCTATCTATGTTGCGGGATATTGAACTGGCCTATCAAATGGAAATGAATCAACCGAAGCTGGAATGCTTCTTGTCACAAATCTGAACTCTTTACAAACCCTCCGCTTGAGACGGTACTAGAATGCAGTCGTAAAATATCCCCTGTATGGAGATCGAATAAAACCTCCCCTTAGAGACGAAAATATCCTTTTTCTGGCATTGGAGGCCGCTTCAAGAAAATACCAAGAAGAATACCAAGCAAGAGAATCATAGAGTCAAGCTAAAAGGAGGAAGTTGCCTCGCCTGGGACGACCTGTCAGTATCAGGCCTTGGAAATACTGCGTCAAGATATCCTAGCATTTTGTCGAGAGCTTGAGTATAGGAATATTAAAACCAAATAAGATACCCCCACTAAGATGTTATTAAACTCAACGTAGAGGTTCTCTCGGTCGTGGCGTGATAGAAAATAAAGAAAGAGTATCCAGTCATGACATTGACTTTGTTTACAAGAAAGATAGAGAGAGACGGTTTTCCCGTGACTAGGCTCAACCACAAAAACATTTCAACTCATGCATATTAGATCTAAGACTGAGCCAGCCCTGAGGTATGTTAAGATACTGCTGAGTACATTTGTGACTTAATTATAACATTAGTATCATCGTTATATCACACTTACATAGACTTGAGTTAAAAGCCATATCGGGCACACCATTTAAGCGAGCTTGGCTGTTGCGTGCTCAAGATGGACCATATTTGCCCTTGGATAGGCGGTCACGCACCCAATATTCTACAGAGCTTCTAGAATCCTTCTAGAATCCTTCTAGAATCCTTCTAGAGCCATTGCTAGTGTCATGCCGTGATACCTTGATCCTGCAGTCGCCTTGATCCCTCAGGTATTCGGAACCCGGAAACCTCGTGCTTTCCACGAGTCGCAACGTGATGCCCGAGGTCCGATTCCGCATTAGCCGTGTCAGTTTCCGAGGTCGAATGCCGAGATTGTGAAAGTCTCCGAGTTGCCTGATCATGGCCAGATTCTGTACACAACGTCGCCGAACTCTTTGACAAAGATGACATGACCCATGTTGTGTAGACGAGGCAGAGAAAAAGGCAACCGCTAATTTACGAGGCATAAGCACCAATACCCGCCGAGTATCCATGCGGATGCAGTGGCGGTTAGGCATGTGATTGATTCCAAAGAAATGCTTGCAAATGGCGGTGGAGATTACGTCTATAGAGAGTCATGCTGTTCGAGTATTACGTGTGAGTTCGGTTGCACAAAGCCCCGGCATTGTAAATTCAATTTACAAGCCCGTGTAAGTGATAGTGTAAGGTAGTCCTAGCGTTGAGGTAGCTCTCTGCCCCCAAATGGATAAACGCGGGGATTGCTCCATTAGGGACCTACCTGTAAGATTAATATTACTGAGCTGAACTGAGCGCTTGAGCTCGTACCTAGAATTGAGGCCTGTCAATATAATGGCTGTTACTCAAAACGTCTGAGGCCGCCTGGCGCCTGCATTTGAGGATCTGGCACTGTAATGCCGGTCGAGCCTCAAGGTAATACATACATGGATACGTGTCAGCGTAGCACTCAAAGGCAACCGAAACCTACAGGAATAGCCAAGCATGACAATGTCCTGCATCGATTAAACTACCTTTGTAACTGCTTGACCTAATCCAAGGCCGGCTCGTGCCGCGTGACAATGCACTAAACGCACAGAAAGTCAACTGCAGCTGCAGCAGCTGTTGAAATGCCTTAGGCGCTGTCTCACTAGATCCTCGTAATTGGTAGTCGAGGGTACAGTAGCATCGATGCACTACAGTAGCAGGCTTCACATGATTATCGCTGATCTGTCTCTATCTGTACTCGACAGCCTCATTTCTGAACTCGGTGTAGACTCGAGGTCGAATGAGCAAGCTTCGTCGGGTGATATCAGATGCGAATTCTTCGATCATCATGAGCCAAGTATTGCCCTTTGGCATTGAACTGCGCTGTCTTTGCGTGGGGTACGCGCCCGCCGCCTTATAGCTTTTGGTTCGCCCAGATGCGGCTCCGCTCTTTGACATCAACAACCAACACAATGAGGGGTAAGGCAAGGGAGGATGAAGGCCACACTCCCACTTTCACTCTGACTCTGACTGAATGCGACGGTGACGGTGACTGTGACTGTGCCGTGACTGTTACACTCCAACGTCTTTTTTACCCGTGAAACGAAGGATGGTTCATGCAGTTTCCCGGCGCTTGTGCCTGTATCACCTCCCGAGAATCCCCATCAACTATCGTGCGCAGTTGTACAAAGAAAATTGAGTCTTGTCGACTGTTCTCGTCGGAACACGCACGCTCACTCTCTGGGTAACGCACCCACGCACCCACGCACCCAGAAACCAGTTATTTCTTCGGATTAGGCGAGTCCGTCGGTGAACAAGCTCCGATATCGAATTGAAACGATACGATTTCTCCATCGTTCTGCAAGGTCGTGGATCTGCGGCTGAGATGCATACACATACGCATACGCAGTGGCTCTCTCTAACGCGGGCGCCTTATTCTGTTTCTCACCTCCCTTCTCGGGGACATACCAGTCCCTCGCCTCGTCCGAGCTTGCATCTTCAACCCAAGGACTTGCACTTTAGAGCACTTGTATGGACATGTTGGCTCTTTTTATCTTGAGGTACATGCGATGCCCTGCAGAGCCGCATTGACACACGCAGGCCACAACCACCATCAAAGAGCATCAACTGCCAATAACAGCGAAAGGCAACAGTTGCCTTCTTGTAAATCATCAGGTCCTACGTCATAGCACTCCTCAACAGATGCTATTGTCTCCAGCTCCATGCACGAGGCAGAAACGAGCATGACATGGCGTCTATCGAGATAATGACTCGCCGAGTAATTCTCGGATGCTGTTTCGTATCGAGTTGCCCTATATGGAAGAATATCGTGAGGCAATTGCGGTATTTTGAAAAAAACAGAAAATCTCCATTGTAGTTCTGAAAATGACTCGAGCGTGATAAAAAAAATCTCTCAACTAATCTGCTCAGATGGGGGCGGTGAGAGTCATTGCTGTGCATGTGGGCTGAGAGAGTTCATCAAGTTGAAACAGAGTTCACTGCTGTCGTTTGAAATAGATGAATCATGTTGGTTCGGAAGTTTAGTTGTCTGTAGTCCTGTTGTAAACCGGAGGCATTACCCCCTACCACTTGGCTCACCATGAGGCAGTTGGGGCCCCAGTTGTTATTTGTACACTTGTCAGAACAAGACTCTTCAGTCTTCGCGAGGACCCAGTTTGATGAATCATACGTGTAGTAGCCAGGGGGTGTTAAGATCGTGGTTGTGGTGGTTGGTGTTGAGTGTAACAATGGACAGCTTCATCTTCTTATTGACATTAATTCTATCATCCTTCGACCTGACCCTATCACTGCCCAAAAGGCTTTCTAAATAGCATTCCATACCTCATATCCAACATTTGCTACACATAGAATCATGCCCAACATCCACTTCATGCGAACAATAGATTTCCTGGTTACAAGGCATTTCGATCACAAACAACCTAAGGGATTCATGAACAGATGTGTTTCAGCATGACCTATGATCTCTCATGCATGCACGTAGGTTCATGCTGCAATCGAGTTGACGTACCATACCAATATTTGACTTTCTGATGCTTCAGGCTGGATATAGGGATCTCAGACTAATTGGCCTTTGATTGGCCTCTGGCGATGGTTAGATGCCATCTCACTATACTTTCAAACTAGCAAGGGATTTGGCTTTTAATTATATTGATATTCATGTCTTTATATATACAATGGACAGTTCTGGTTCCGTTAATTGTAACCAGCGCAACATAACTTGAACAGAGCGTACAAGCCTAAAAAGTTGCGGTAGAGCTATTTGACCTTTCATATCAAGAGGTCTAACTCTAGACCAGAGTTTGATTTATATTTCTACTATCAGTTATGGTGTTTCATTGCCGTATGTGTCGAGCCTGTATACATAAAGCCTCTCATTACTTACACACCAAACAAGCCGTAACTCCCACATCAATCCACCATCAGTGGCAAATAATATATTGAAATATATGAATCTCATTGCTCTGCTCTTTTTCTTTGATTTATGATTGGTTTTAGTCTGGACAAGGCTGCGCAGGCCCTCGTTATCTCGATCAGGCTGTAGGGCAAACAAGGCTCTCGGCTACCTACCAACACCAACCCCCTGATATGGCGACACAGCAGCCCAACACAGCACATACGACCATAGCTCGAAGAAAATACGGGATCCCGTCTGCTCTCCCATAGTCAAGCTTCGAAGCGCTGGATTAGTAGTTGGGTCGGTGACGACCAGCGAATCCCCGGTGTTGTATGTTTTTTTTGCGTTTTATTACAGCACCCCTTTTTGCGTGGTACTCCCTCTTTATGGCTTACACACCTTTTGTATCAGCTGCAGTATTGACTATAAATGAAATTCATTTTGTTCATAGCCGCTTTGTACTCGCTCAACTTGGAGTGCACCTCGCTTAGCTTGTGGGGTTTTAGTTTGGTGCCACAGTGAGCAATGGATCATCTCTTGACAACTTTATCTTGACGTCTTCAGTATAGACACCACAGCTCTACCATTTCGGGATGTTTTGATGGGCAAATGCTTGTAAGGCACATTCTCGGCAATACTCATCGGATCATCAAACAATACGAGCCATTTATGTTGACCAGTCTGGGGGCTGTGAACCTTCAGCCGCATGAGTCTCATCACAATATTAACGCCTGTTTTTTACTTGTGTCCTTTTGATATCTCTTCGTAGGCTCGACCGAGCTCATGTACAGCTTCTATGATCACGAAAGCTTTGTTCAGCCCTTCAACGGCATATGCCGTTGGCCAGATCAGACTGCCTAAACGCACCAAAGCCATCCTGTCTTCTTTCGTCTCGTGTCCCACGGAGTCGCCGAGAACATAACAAGGCGTCAGAATCTCCTGTATCCAAAGCATCATAGACTTCCTCTCTGGTGTCTGGTAAACGAACTTTGGGCTTATGAGAGACGCCACACATCTGTAAGTTGTTGGATCAACCTGCCTCCCATATAAGCTGCGTCCTGACCTGGCAGATCTGACGATGCCGTGCATTGGACGAGCAAAAGTCCCATCTCTGATGCAGATGTTGGGCGCTCCTAAGTTCTCGTGTCGCTGACTTAGGGTTTACTCTTCCGGCCAAATGTCCAGGTCGGGCCTATATCATATCGTAATAGCAACGCCTCCCGCACGGGAGGCTGAGGCTGGAGTCAATCCAACCTCGATATCCTATTTATATCTACTTTGAAGAGTGCGCGACATCTATTCTGTATAAGAATCAATATTGACGAGTCTGATAATTGACGCCCCAGTGTAACCGTGTGTCCAAACTTGACGTGATCTACTTAAACCACTTGTGGTCCCCAAGATCCTTTGCACAGGGTCAGCCACAACCGTCCCTTTGACCGAAACCCTCACTTTACCTCGCCCAAAGGCTCGTGATCTTCTCTACTGCTTCTCTGTGAAGCATACAGCATTGCTCGGTAGCTCGCCTGGATAACTGATATCGATTTACTCAAGCCTGGCATGAAGCTCTTCGCGCTTGGCATTGAGTCCTTCGCTTCAACCCACAGTGTACCTATTCTTTGAGACATACGGAAGTTTCGGGTACTATTCCTCGAGCCCATGATGAAGCTGGCTATCAAGTACGTCTAGCAAACCATTCTCCCTGCATTGGGCGTTAACGTCTGTGGAAGCACACTTCGACTCTTTTTGGTACAGATCCACCGACTTCACCTTTCTCCGACTTGGACTCGCTTTGCATCACCCAAAAGGTTATACACGCTTCAGTCGACGAGAAAGATGTTGTTTTACACTGTCACTTGCTGGAGCACTTCGTTTCAATCAAGCCCAAAATTGACATCTGGGCCGTGAGGCATATGATCGATCCAGCCGCAGCATGGACATGCTACATCAATATGGGCGTTCGCCGACTCCTAGATTGGTTCAAGGCGTCTCATGATGGCCAAATTGACCTGAACAGAGACATTCCTCCCCTGGATGTTCTTCTCGTATGGCATGCGTTCTTACAAGACCCAGTTGCATGGGGTGATTTTATTGAGGAGTCTCAACTATTGTTTTCTCGGTGGAACCCTGACGAATTGGTGTGTATTACCAACTCCTCTGATGCTCAAGAAATCAGCAATTAACTCTTCCTAGTTAAAAGCTCTTGACGGCAATAGGCGTGGATCGTTCGAGCCTTCGCCGGAGTGCATGGACAGGATCAACCGTGTGTACCATGAGGCAGATACCTGCAGCCTCATGAGCATGTCGGTTGATTACGTCTTCTCCGTCAGTCCCAATGAAATGACTCAAGAAGTGATCCGACTATTCTCTCAGAAGCGACTGAACCATATCGCTATGACGCCAAGAGGTCAACAGAGATTCTTTTACGACTTCCATAAAGCCGTCCAGCGTCAACTTGACCTGGCAGAACAAGATGTCAACTTCTCCTGGCATCGCATATACGTGTCCCGTGAGGACAATGAGCGGGCGTTGAGGCCCGCCATCCAGCGCTACCGGAGGTTCTTCACTCTGGAGACGTTCAGAGAAGAGATCGGGTACTGGCGGTTCGAATATCCAGATCATATTCGGTTTACCGATTTTGACATCCATCTCGTCTGGAGAACACACAAGCTCGCGCCCCAGAAATATGAGCGGTTTTGTATCAATTACTTTGGTGGCCTTGTATACATGATTCCAGACCCCCCTGATAACCAAGAGGTGAGGCTCTCCCACCGCAATAGTAAAGATCAGATCTATGAGCACTTATTTGGCGAGGAGTATGCCTTGTGTCTCCGTTGGCCATGCGTCAAGGGAAGAATGGACAATCCTGCAGGCTGGCGCTCTTTCAGGCGCCTCACTAGGCCAGTGGTGAAGACACAGTTGGCAGAGGAGATGGACCGTCGCCGCGCCGCAGCTGTGAGCATTCCTCTGGACTTTGCTGAGAAGCAATGTCGCAAATGTGGCTCTCACCCCCGGAGACATTGTCGAAAGAAGGACATGATTGAAGCCTCAGCAACAAAGCCTATAACTCTTAGGCGCTCATTGTACGATCGCGTTCCGACGCCTGGAACATCAGTCACCTCTCCCTACACTCCGAGTCGGAACGATCCCTTTGCTATTCCGTTCAGAGACCTAGGAATGTTTCCGTTTCGTTCTGAGATTCTGGACCAAAGCCCTTCGCAGTCTCCTTCGCCTTCAGCAGCATCAGTTTCGGTGACTCTAGAGCCCACACAGAGAAACAGAAACATGGACCTACGAACCTGTAATCGAAGTCGTAATTCTACCCCTGAACTCACCGTCGCATCTACACAGTCAGGCGACAGCGATATCGAAATCGGTCCCAGTTACTATACCCTGACAAGAACCCTGAGCATGTACCAGATATCTGCAGACGCGGGTGAACTCACTCCACGCGCCGACAACAGGAATGCCGATGCAACAACCGATGATCCACGATATGTATCTAATGTTCCAACATCAAATGGCCCAGAGCCCGGGGCGTGGTTAGCTGGTTAAAGTTGCAGTATGTTAGTTACCAGCCACGGCGGAGGCTATCGATGATGGACGTTTCACTAACATTGCTGGGGACGGTAATTACCAAGAGGTTACTCCAGAGATAGACTTCAAGCTACCTTGTTCAAGTCGACGAGCTGGTCGCCCAATACAGCGCTTGTGTTTCTCGACCTTGGCCAGTTATGAGTGACCCGACATGAAACCTGAGAGGAACGTGAAATATTGACTTATTAGAGTGTTTGTCTCTGGCCACACGCATCGATGATTCAGAGTGAGGTCAGCCAGTTGCGTCTTGAATCTTGACTCGGTGGCTTCTTAGTGCCTTGGGCCAAAGTCTCGACTCGTGTTCATTTGCTTGTCCTTAACCTCGCATAAGACACAAGGTGCATTAGTGTAGGTTGGCACATATATGTGCTGTAACGTCTGGGGGGGCTATATCATAGCACTTTTCAAAACTTACAGGTCATTTGGGATCTACGTTGGTAGTCTCAAGGGGAATAATGGCGACTAGCCAACGGCGGCTAAAGCTATCCCCGCCCTTTCTCTCCCTCACAGCTCCATGTGATATCTGAGACATGCAGCACGCCGAGGGAGCAAACCACACACAAGAGCTGGGACTATCGATCGGTAGGGCACGGCCACCGGCATAAGGCCCGACCCATTGACGGAAACAATCACACACATAAACGTTTATGTATGTGTATGTACGAAGGTCAATGCGTGCCGTTGGCTGTGCAGAAGACATGTATGTATCAACCAACTCCCGAGGCCGGTAAAAAGCAATATTGTGCATCCTCCACAATGACCTGTCTGTAAACTCCGTACTAGCAGTTATTTTGTGGAATGTGCTGTTCCATTTGCTGCAGCTCGTCACTTATCCTCTCATTGTCGTTGTTTTTCTTTTTACCGCCTCTGACAGACTTTGTCTTTCTTCGTCCCTGGTATTAGTCATGGTTTCTTGTACCACATAGAGATACATCGAGAAAAAGCAATATGAAACGGTCGTACGATGGGGGCAAGCAACCGCATACGAACAGGGAGCAATATGCCCAACAAAAGTAACCCTAATTCAAGGCTTAGACTCGAACATGGGAGATTCGAAATTTTCTCATCCGGGTACCAATCGCTCTCCAAGCATGACTTGTTTTCTCTCAGCATCGAATATGGCTTCGGCTCCAGTCATAGGCAACCATCTTCGGAATGCATTCAAGCCATGGCTGTGACGATCTACAGCTATGAATAGCAGTCGGCGCTAACATGTGTCAAGACGTTGCATCCGTTTAATACCATTCCCTTCTCCATCACCACATGCCACTGGAGTCGTCTTTGGATTGCACTCCACAGATGTTTGCCACGCCCTGCCATGAGGTGGCTGGCGAAATAGTTCTCATCACGTTTGTCAAGATTGCATTGTCTCAAGACCATGTTTTTCGCGGAAAGGTTTTGACTGATAGTCACAAACAGCGTGGTAAGCCACATGGAAATAATCCCAGTCATAAGCAAGGGGGGCACATTCAACGGTCCCGGAAGAATCCCGTTAACGGACCGTGGCAAGCGCCAAACTGATGTTCTCCCTTTGATGAATTGAGGCGTCAGCAACTGAAGTGATAAGGCTGTTGCTATAGCTGTTTCCAATGAAACACATCGGGGGCCAGGACCGACATCCGCTGATCGCCCACCAGCTTATTCCGAGTCTAATAGTGCATGTTTTTCAATTTGTGTATCATGGACGATGGTAGATTAGAGTCAAAAGTCCGAATACCTACCGTAGTCGCAGTCTTGTGAAACAACACCGCTCTAGATCGTTGGTGGGTTTAGCTAATATCGAACAGGGTTATATGTCGGTCGCAAGCGATCTCCAGCAACGGGTTCCTCCAAAGCGCTTATTAGCAACAGGGTGCTTGAAACAGTTTTCGTACAGAAATAGCTCAGCAACAAACCTCGTAGAGCTCCCTGGTATCGATGTTGCGTTGAGACTATCGAGTGGCTACTGAGGGTGCGCATCATTGGGATTTGGGATGTCAGCATCGAGATTCGGTCCAACAAGACTGCAACGGTGTTGTCGACTGGCTATACCCCCCAAGACTTGTTGGTGTCAGCAAGGAGGCATCTGAAATGTGACAGTATGTACTGAATTTCGGGGTGGCTCTACCCCCGTGATCGTCCCTTGCCGCCCTTTTGAGTTGCCCTGTTGAGCCTGGCAGAGTTAACGTGTCTCCGCCACAGTGGTGCATCTGAAGATCCCAAACCACAGTGGAAACATCGTCTTTTCGCGTGTGGGTGATCAATTGCACATCTTGTGAGATGGTTGGCATTAAGATCAGGTAGTCGGACAACCATCTCCACGCGATCTTTCCTCCCTACGACACAGCGGGCCGTAATCCTATTTAGCCGTCGAACTCGACTTGATTGCAACAGGCGCATGACTCTTCTCGCAACCCACAGCATTGTTTTTGCGATGTCCTACTTGAGAAGGAGGACATGTTCTCGGCTAATCCTCAATATTGCTTGCAGATCCTTTGAACGACATTTCACTAGAAGGATTTTGGTCTTTTGCAAGATTCGCGTGATAGTCCTTGTATATCTTTACTAGAAGTAGTTGAAAGGAGACATGGGGTTTGAACGACATAAATACAAACAGTCATGGGCTGAAACTGGCGCATATGATGTTGGGATCGAACCTGTTTACTCTTGGCAGCAACGCAGTGAGGTTTCTCGGTATGGGAGATGACGTGGAAGACGAATGGTATCCCCCAAACGTTTCTCTGGGGCACCCCCTGAACTGATCCTGATCCTGCGGCAAACGAGATCACAGCATGCTGCACGCCCGCTAGTTAGTAGTGATGCTATGGTCAGCTCAACGGCCCGAGTTTGAGCTTTGGGGATTGGCAGCAAGGGCAACAACTTGGACCAGTTCGAAGTGACTATTCTGAAAGGAGAGAGCTCAGAAGAGCCTAATGCAATGTCCCCATTTGGTCAATCCATGAAGTTGACAGGATCAGTTCTTAACACTCACTCGCTCAAGAACAAATCACCATGCCAGCCAGCCGTGTATCCAAGGACAAGAACCGGAGGCTCTTCTTCGACAGATCCTGAGTCGGCAAAGCTGGGTTAAGGGTCTGACGTCCCGACGATCCTTTAGGCGATGGACTGATTTGAGAAGAGACAGAGTACATGACGGGAAGTTCCGTTCATGGAGACCCTTGGAGAGAAAGGCTTATGTTGCGCTTTATAACATGGGACGAAGTCGATCAAGTTTCCTTTGACACGGACCAGAGTTGCCCGAACAGGCAATCTTGTCGTGGTGTGGGGGGGAATAACGGTCGACGAGGTTAGGGGCGCCAGACTCTCGGGCAAGGGATCGAAAGCTGACAGATGGTGAGAGCACGTCCTGTAGCCGCAACGCCAGCCATAACAAAAGTCCAAAACGGAACAAGCCGTTGGACAGGAAATGAACCTATTCTAGAATCGGGATTCTGCTCGCCAGAATGGAGTTAGTAAAGTGGATGAAGCCGAGCATCATGAGGGTTCCAGCAAGGTCGGAGGATGCGGATGAGAGGCGTAGTTCATTTCGTGTATGACCTCCGTAGTAGCGTTGCTGACTTCGACTTGCGTGCGAGCAAGCAAGCAACAGGACCAAGTCAGGAACGCCAAGTGCTGTAGGTGATGTGATTAACGTATTTATGTATCCGTAGCTCTATCATATCTGACCATGGCTGGCAGGCACACGCAGACTGAGATAGACTGTACAGTACGTTGAGTTGGAAGGGGTCTCGCATTGTCGGCCCGTGATTGATCAACCTCGGCAGTCGTGCTAGCGCAGCCTGTTCAGATGCCAGAAACCAGAAGCCCAACCGAAGCCTTAGAGCGCAGTGCTAAAGCCGGTGACACTTTAGTGCTGTTAGCGCTGTAGTGACACTGAGACTGTGAGTCCTGTTAAGCCTCAACCCCAAAGAGGCGCCCGCGTGTATTGGGGGAGGCTAGAGCAGGACAGAAAGCGGAACTTCCACCTTTGTCCAAGTCTAACAGAGACGGCAAGAGATTAAAATCAGGCCACCATGACGAGTGGAGGTAGGGCGGACGGGGGTGCAGTCAGGGTGTGCAGCCCCCAACTCCAAATCGAGTCTAATCCACATCTCGCGTGGCCAGCGCCCTGGGATAACAAGGCAAGGGTATCCCCTGCTGATCGCCGCCATCTGTGAAGATCACTGGGAAATCCTCGTGGGATGGAGGTCCCAAACGAGATGTCTGGTTGATCTTTGGGGGCACTGGCCAATAACATCTCGGAGATATCCGTCAGGGTTGTTGATGCGAACAAGTTCATGAGTGGTTGCGCATTTTGGTCATATTTTGCGATGCCATGCAATTCCTCTTTGCCCAGATAGACGTTGAGGCTTGCTATACGTTGATCGGAAAAGTACGATGGTGTTCAGCGATCTCGATAGTGGCTGAGTGGTGCTTAGGTATTCTGCTGACTTGGACACCTAGGTAGGTAGGTAAGCGGACGAGGCAGAGAGTGAGGCATGATTTTCAAGTCTCGGACAATCCTGAATCATGCGGATGAGTTCAGGCAGCATCGTAGCGCATGCCATGATTCATCAACTGTGAGGCTGCTTTGAGGTCCGTGTTGATTGTGTCCCGAGCATCCATTACTGACTGGGTTGACTCTGTAGTAGCTGTCTGTATCCTTCCTTCTCCAAGGAACATCCCCAAATGAGTTTTGATGAGGTAGGTGTGAGCCACCTCAGTCTTTGAGACAAGATCTGACTAATCATTCAGTAAACAACACTCAGGTCTCTTTTTCGCATCATGCGAAAGCGAACCCGAGCCGCAGGTGTCATTCATAATGCCCGTCAACTAAGACAATTAAGCCTGTTTAATTCCATTCCATTAGATTCCCCATATTACGCTTACTCTATCCCTCAAGACGTTTCAGGGCGTAAGTTCGCTTAACGTCCGGGTAAGACATGTGCCGACAAATGCTGTCCTAAAGATTGTAGGCGAGGTGCGGTGGCTGTCTATTACCAGCGCCAACCTCCACTGGGCTCCTGCTTTGATCCACTGAGAGCGGCATTTCTGCAAGCATCTCTTTTAGGCGGTGGTGGTGTTGATGATAATGGGAAAGAACTGACTGTCTAATGCATTTCCATGATTCAATACCCTAAGGTATCCTCACTGGGCACCTTCCACAATCCGGTCCAATGCTAATAAACTCCCTTGCATTGCGTTGCATCACATCTCACAATCACATCAGCTAATACCCGTGTCTCAGGCTAAGATAATCAATCACTTTTCCCTTCTCCTCCTGACAGTCCCCCCCCCCAAATTGAATCCTTTTCTTTGTCGCCAACATTGACTCTCTTGAACCTAGCATCTCTCGGCACGGCAGGGCAGCGCATGGCAGGGCAGTGAGCTGAATTTCCCGATCGACAGATTTTCTTCACGCCAGAAACCTTGTTCTCCTATCGACGAGTTCTGGAAGTGACCCTAGCAACCTTTGGCTAGAATCTCACCAATCAAGTCGCCCATAATCGAACCAGATTCCACCAACTTCATCATCCCGCTTTGCTTGCCGGTCGGCTGGTACCCAAGCTAATTTCGGTATATACGTAATCCGTGTGTCCTGTGCACGTTCATGTGAAACTAATGCGCTGTCTGCTCATACTACCCGTCGATTAATAGCTCCCTTGGGCTCACCAAGCAAATGCCGAATGCGCCCCCAAAGCCCCTTTCTAGTCCCTACAGCGGCGGTTGTTCTGGTCTTTGGCCGATCAACCTACTGATTGTACTTGAAATAAGGATCAAGGTGGATTTATTTACATTACTCCCACTCGGTAGTGTTTCGATGCAAGACAATGCTAACCGCGAACGTGTTGACATAGATCCCAAATACTTAGTCCGGTGAACCCGTTGTCATGTTCTTCCACTGGCAGACAGGCTATGTGACTTTCGACAACCTTCTGTTGCGATCATCTGCTCACCACCCAGAAACTAGAGCGCCTTGTGGCTGTTTTTAAACCGACCACATCAGTAACAAAATATGTTTCATCTTTTACGTCACTGTCTAAGTTATGCCGACACTGCAATTCTCGATAGATTTCTGTTTTATGCAATCGTAGCTGCTGCCTCTGAGAATATATGTCTGTTCAAACAGCTATTTGAAGCTTTGGGTTATGCAGTATCCGCCGCCTGGGAGTTGGAACTCCACAGGCCATTACAAGTTCGTGCACTTCATCTGGAGAAATCCAAAGTTGGCAGACAACACCCCGCTGATCATTGGGCTATCCCACATCCCACACAGGCCACTGACGGCTAAGCCGACTGTGCCTCAGAATTGCCGTCGCTGTGCAGACAAGTGTTGTTATAGTCTGCGTTCGGTATACTAATAAAGATCCGACACTGCAAAGACTAACGATGACGTCGACAGGGTCTTCATGCGCTTAGGGAAGGCCCATCACATATCCGTTTCATCGGCCAAGTAACTGACAGAACAGTTAAGCAGATCCCTGGGCAGCCAAGATCAGCATATCTTAACTAACTACGGAGTGTCGTCCACTGGGTTCTGGGACTCCCGGAGAACTACCTACAAACCTGAGATAGATCATCTCTGACTAGGGACGAAGTAAAACGATCGAGGGTACTCCGTACGGATAGGACGCAAAGCAAAATCACCACGCCTGTCACACCACGCATTTCATCCTAGGGTTGTGTCGTAACAGGACCAATACGAGAAAGGCATGTGAGGATTCACGAGCCCAGCCCTTTGAATGTCTCTGCACTTCAGAAATCAGCTTGGTAGGAACACGTTTGTTCCCAAACAATAACCTAGGTGACACTATTAAACGGAGCTGTGGACGAATGCGTGAGAGTACATTTTGGTATGAAGCTTCATCATACAGTTATGACTCGATACAGCTGTGGCTGACGGAAGCGTGGCTACTATGGCATGGCAAAAAGCAATCAAAAGGGATGGCACGTGTTGTCGCTTAAAGTTTGACACGCGCCGTCCTGGATGGCTTATCCTATTTTGTCTCAACATCATTTGCCAAGCCTAGATGTGCTCCCCCTTGGACTCTTGGAGAAAACATTGGACGCCCATAACCCGAGCCGATATTTTTCATAGCGACGGGTCTGTCTGTTGATGACCCAAGGTTTAGAATCCAGCTGAAACACTTGACAAAGCCAGCTTTCTAGAGTCAGGGATTGGATACGTACTGCGTTACTATGTGCTTGTACGGACCTAGCACGATACTACTCCCATGACTCGCGAGCTGGGAAGCTTGATTGTTGGTTGCTTCGAACCAATTGCTTGGAGAAGTCGACCAGACAGGGCAGGGCAGGGCACCGAACGCTTGGCTTCATGCCCCTGTCCCTCCTCATGAAGAAGCTTGGTCGATCACTGTCGACTGCACACCCACCTCCTGAACCCTACGCCAAGAAATCCCGCCAGTGTAAGCGAGGAAGGGGAGGCGCCCGCTAAAACGACGATCATCCAAATTAGCCTGCTTAGCCAGTGACGACACAGGTGAAAACGAAAAGGTCGCTCGGAGCGTGGCTGATGCCCGAACGAACACCAGTCGCACCAACACGACGACATCATTGCACTGCCGGTACGCCGCTGCTCGTTGTCGCGCAAATCATTTGAACTTGGTTCGAGAGCTAGGAAGTACCCAAATCCAACATGAAAACACAAGCTTATTCTCTTCATTAAAAGCCAGTGTCCAATTCCTATTGTCACATCGTTAGTAGAGAACGTGGCCGGCACAAATTAACTGCGTGGAAGGGGATTTTCTGCCAAAGGTCGAAACGGTTCCGTGTGAGAACCAATGAACACATGGAATGAATACTGTATTTTGGCAATCGAGCCTTGAACCGGCAAATTACGAAAATGTGAGCAGATCACGCAGAGAATTCAGAGGCCCCGGATACGATCTAAAGTTCAACATCTAAAAGATTTCATCATGGACACGCAAGAGGTTGCATTACGGTGTACCAAAATAATTTATCTGGACCGATCTTGTCTCGTCGCTTGTCCATCAAAGTCGAGAGCGGGCGCCGGATCAGCTCTGGGGTAAGCTATTGGAAGCTTCAGAGGCTTGTCGACTATGTATGTACACACAAATGCAGGCCACAGCGACGAAACCAGGATGGAACGAGAGTTGAGCACTAGGAACGGTTCTGACACCGAATAAGGAAACGGTGGTCCGGAACTCGATGCAGCGCGGGGGCCGGGATGGCACGCTTGGCTCAAGGTTCCAGGTTAGGTGGACACCCTATCTCGGCCGGGCGCGTGGAAGTCCCGGCGCCGGAGAGCAGCTTTTGGTTGATTTGGGGCTAAGGTCACCACGCACAAACACTACCGCCTTGTTCGGCGAACTTAATGCACGATCCATTGAGATGAGTGTGAGTGAGCCTGAGGGCGGGCAGGCAGGCAGAGGTTTAGGAGCGGGAAAGGGCACGGTCGTTAGAGCCAGGGGACATGTCTTCGATGGCATCGACACAGGCAAATGAGACCCCACGAAAGCCATGCTTAGGGAGCAGGGCAGGGATAGCGATTTACAGCGACTGATACAGATACAGATGGTGCTGTATGTACGTACCACCACCTGCCAGCCAGCCGGCCTATCGACCGTTTGACCACGGGGCGATCACGGATATCCTGGCGCATGGCCAAGCATTCTAGCACACACACTCGTGGATCTCACTCACACCCATACGCCGAGCGCTAACTTAGAGATGCGAGTGCATGTATGTATATATGTACTTCGGTATCCCACACTCCACACACTCCCTCTTGACCCAAGACATACATGCAAACCGCCCCTCCCTTGCTCAAGATCACCATCAGAGTCGTCACAACATCTCCTTCATGAGTGGGGACGTCACTGCCGGGGCAGATGCTCAATACAAACTCAAGAGGTTAGACCCATCGAGCGGCATCAGGGAACCTCCCGTCAGCATCCTTCAGCCCTTGCCCTTGCCTATCGTCTCCTTTGTGACCCTGCCCAGTTGCCAACGATTTCCCTTGAGTCCCAGGATTTGAGCACCGGTAGGGCTCCACTCCCAATTTTGTGACAGCTGCGCTTGGAAGGCCCTTTTGGAGGGGGCGTAGGCGCATCAAAACAAGTCTACGGTCCTCAGATCTGATAGACGGGTCTCCTCCACCCTTTGACAGGTTCCTTTTCCCACACCAAGGACTTACTTAAGTTCCCAAGTCCCCAACTATTTCGCATCTAGCATGAGCGTCTAAGAACTCTTCCCATCGAATACGACTTTGGCAGTACAAAAGGCTCATCCATTAATATTCACCAGTGCCTTTCCATTTCCCACCCATAATATCACTGATATTTGTCAGACACGATACTGCCTTAATACTGGCACTTGACTTGACTGCTTTGATTACCTCTACCAGCAAATCCTGATTAATCCCGAGACCGCCCGCAAATGCATACAGCAGCTGGATCTTTCATGCCTAACCAATACAATCAACAAGAAACACACTTTTTTACTCGACGCGACCAGTATCAACCTCCTTCGCCCCCAATGGAGGAACAAAAGTGCTCTCTACCCTCAATCTCGAACCTCTTGGGTTTGGCCGATGCCGGCTCACCCACGAGTGAGTCCTCGCCAACTTCACGGCAACATTCTCCTCGCTTTGAAGGTAAGTCGTCTTCATGAGGACCACGAGGGCGGCTCGCTCACAATTTCATAGTTCCTCCACCTTCACACGGCCATAGCCGAGCTGGATCTGAATGGGCTAAGTCATCGCACCGTGGGCTTCCTCCTACACCACCTATGAGCACAGATGCATCTTTCGAAGGCTACAGCTCCCCCACAAGGAAATCATCCAACCAGGCGTATCCAAGCTCAGCACCAAGACCATACTATTACGAGACCACACCACCTCTAGAAGCCGATGCACAGCGTCAGGCATCAGTAACAGCTATTCCTCGAGCAACACCTCCAGCAACGGCCCCTTACCCTCAGCAAGCTCACCCCACGGTTTACGCCAACCCGGCACCAGTGGGCGCTTATTACCAGACGGCACCGGTGCCTCCTGCTGTCCAGCCTCAAGAGATGAACCCTTACTACCAGCGTCCTCTCCCACAAGCTTATCCCCCACCAGTGAGCATGCCGGCACCTGCTCCCTCAGGAGCCAACCCGTGGCAGCACCATCACTACCTTAACCCAACTGGAGCGGCTGCATTCCCGCAAAGCCAGGATCGGTATATTTGCCCGACTTGCAACAAAGCCTTTAGCAGGCCCAGCAGTCTACGAATCCACAGTCACTCACATACCGGGGAGAAGCCCTTCAAATGTCCCCACGCTGGATGTGGCAAGGCTTTCAGCGTACGCAGCAACATGAAACGTCATGAGAGGGGCTGCCACAGCTTCGAATTTAATGGATCTGTGATTCGGGGTTGAGGGATATATGTGTCGGACGACGAGATGGTTCTACGAAGAGGGATGAATGCAGAAGGAAGCTCGAGATGATTATGCCTCACGGAACGAGCATTATTGCAACAACAAGACCTGGATGGATGGATCCGGTCCTTTTCACTTGTTATTGGGATGGAAATCCTGGTCAGACCCATGTCTAAGGATTTCCCGGCTTGGCGTCGCGGTCAACTGGGGAAAAGTCGGAGGGAGGAAAAGCTACATTCTCTTCTCGAAGCTGGTCTGTATTACTGGAAGTCTGGTGTATTGTGTTATTTTATTATTGTATTCCTCTGGCGGATACTGTCTGTTACTTTCTTGGGAGGCAGCTATGGTCATTTTAGACGGCGCAGAGGTGGAAACTGGCTTGGAGAAACTAGCGAAGCATCGTGCACGGCGTTTAGTTTACTACTGTATGTTCTTTTATCGGCACGCGAAGAGATCGACTGATGAGAGTCGACGGAGATAGCGAGAGGCGGATACGGTACGCCTAAGGCAAGACCAGGGAGGCTATGGAGCCATGAATATCAAAATATTACAAGACCAAAGCACAATCGTTGCCCGAGATGAAGATGTGAATTTGGAGTCATGCAGCATGAAAAGTGAAGGAGTATGTAGCAACCGAGTAAATTAATTCGGTCTAATGCTCTACCGATGTCCACGTACGCCGACCAATAGGGATATAAGGAGAAGTGGCCGAAACGGGGAGAACTATGATGCTAACTAGAAGGTGAGGAGGGCGCAGCTTGGACCATCAAAGATGGAATCGGCTGATAGACATGGATGAGGCGACCAGACAAAAGAAGGAAGGACAAGCAGGACATGGCATGACAGGCAACGGTTAAATTTGAGCATGTGCTATTATTATTATTATTCTTATTATTAAGTTCTCCGTCTCTGTCTGTTAGTTGCAAGTTCAAAGGTACCACTGTTATATGCTACTGGTAACATGTTGCTTTGCTTTTGCGGGTGAGACACCACGAGATGAGTGGATCTTGATTGGTCTGAGAAGGTTTTGACCGCTGCAGTGATGACGAGAAGATCTCCCTGCAACTGCAACTGTAACATCAGCTAATGAGTGAATGACAATACCTATTCAGTGCATTCTTGGTCGTTCATTCAATCATTGACTCCATTTTCAAGGGCCTTGGAAGCATGAATGATCCATAATCTTGAGCGAAGTGACGTCGTTGACTCGTGCAAGACGATTATACGACGTTTTTGAGAAAGAAATGGAATTATCTACTGCGACATCATCTAACAAGAGCCTGGAGGATCCCTGTAATATCTGTGTGAGTTACTCCGTACAGAGCGAAGATTTAACAAAAAGGTGCCTGCCCCGAGGGATCGGGTCCCTTTGTCATCGATGACAAGTTGGGTAGCTTGGACAAGAATGGAAGGAAGTCGTCGGGGGATGTGTCGGCGCAAATATGAACATGGAGAGAAGAGGCACCCAAAAGAGGAATGCAATGGGTAGGGGTAGGGTACCCAAGCAGCTAAGGAAGGGAAAGGTAGGGGTATGCTAAACCTGGGGTTCCCTCACCTTCTGCTGCTTCTGTTGATGTTGCTCATGCTCATGCTCACTCATGCTCATGTCAGGGCTGGGCGGACCGGTTCGGGTTGTTACTCCGCCTGCCTCGTGTCTTTTATGGTCTGTGTGTGAGGGTTGACTTAATTAGTAGTCGACTTTTGGAGAGAAACTGACTGTTGACTTGGTCTTGGTCTTGTGAGTTGTGACAGGGGCAAGGGCAAGGTATTTGATGGACTGGGACAAGGGCTTGAATGATCGACTTCCACATCCATTCTTTTTCTTTGTGGTGCTCGGTACTAAATTATTATTAGTACGGATACGTACTCAAGATTGCAGCACAAAGAATATTGCAAATGAGCGAAATGAGCAGCATTGAATGCCTCACTATATGTACATACTGTACATACAGAGCATGCACTGTATGTATGTTTGCAGAGTTGCAATTGTGAATGTAACCGGAAAAGGGTATAGTCATGCACAATTAATGGCGATCTTCAGTGGGAGAAAAAACAAATAAGCTACTGTACCTTACAGGCCATCTCGCCTGAGACAAGCGGGTGATACTGATTGACTAGCATCGGAGGAAATAACTCGACATTGACCTCGGGGCTTTGAGCTGGGCTGGGCTGGATTTAATCAAGGGGCCACGGCCACGAGGAGGATTCCTAACAAAGTATGGTGCAGATCCGTTAGTCTAGTCCATGGTTTTCTTTCCTGTCCCATCACTAAGGTAAAGCACCATGAGGCTTGAGGTAAAAAAGATGCTAATAAGTTAGTGCGTGTGAGAGCCAGAGGTCAGTGAATTGAAGGGACGTCGCAGTCAGCCAGGAAAACGGCACAGACCAGAAGCAGGACCATGACACCGGATGATGCTGTGTCTTTAGCACGGGAATTTGATCAAGCTAGAGTTTAGTCCACGGGCTGGGCTGGGGGGAGGCTGAAGTGATTAATTCCCTTTCGGCTGACCTTGCGATAGCCTCAAAGCTTTGTTTTGGGCTTCAATACGCACACGCACGCACGTGTCGTGTCACAGACAATCTTCAACGCTTCAGATTGACAATACGACGGGAAACCCGTAATTGCATAACAAGCACGTCCACGAACTCGCAAAAAGGAAATCACAGAGAACCTCGGACATTTTCTTCTTTCATGCTTCTACGCTTTGACTGGTCCAAGGTAGGTACCCAGTTCATCTCAAAGGAGCGGTGTTATCAGCTTCATTCAGTCATTCATTCATTCATTCATTCATTCAAGGGGGGATCCCATCATGGCCACGTTTTTATTCCCCTTGGGCGGGGAACTTCTGGATTCATCTGTGACGGTTAAGGATAACGGGCGGGCGGGCGCAGGGAAAGAAATGCAAAGGAAAGAAGAAAGAAAGACGTTAGATCGTTTGGAAGGGGGAAAATGATCGCAAGACATGGTCTTGTTCCCGGGGTGATGCTTGCTAGAGGACCATAGCAATGGGATGGATGAGATCTATTGTTTGGAGATGGGCTCAGAATTAATCGACGACATATACCAGGGAGGTACGGGATACGAATGGGACGAAACAGTGGTATAAGATGTATCGCATGGGTATTTTCAGATATCAGCCAGGCATCCATATAAAATTCCCTGGAACACCACAACCTGCCTACTAACCTTACCTTACCTTACCTTACCTTGCCTACAGCCCAGTACCACCTCATCGATGGATGGTTCATTATTAAAAGTTCCCGAGGGTGAGGATTGACGCCCAGACGTTTGATGATAGCCGCACACCTCCGATTCGCCGACCCCCGGCTCCGAGGGCGCTTCCACAGTAGCCAGATTTCAAGGGTGTCTGGCTTTCTGCATCTTCATCTTAGCGCCCTCGCGCTAAGCCCCAGGGGGGGACAGCAGCAAGCAAACGCCCGTCGCAGGGGGTGTGTGGCCCGGCGGCGCGGGGCGGGGATCTCCCAGCAGGGGTTCTACCCTGGAATCACACAGACACTGAGAGGCCACGCTACGAGCATGCGCACCCCTCCCTCCTCCTTCACTGCCGTACCTTAGCCTGGTTCCAAAAACGGGCAAAGGAGCCAGGGCATGGATGACATCCATTGTAATAGCACGAGGTTTTATCAGGATCAAGCCTGTTGAAACTCTGCAAGATTCCAGACTCGTGATGCTGTCCGTGTTTGTTTATGGTCTTTGCTTTTATTACTATTACTGATGGGTTCTGATATTGCAATTTGATTCTTCGGTACGGAGTAGCCTCTTTGCGATCATGACCTGACGCTTCTACACTTTGCACCGTCTATAGTCCGGACGACATATGGACGGGCTATCCCTACCTTGTCATCTATCGTATTGCATCGTATCGCATCACATCACATCGAATTGATCCATTTTCAATCTCTTCGGCTAACTCGTGTCTTAAACTTTGTTGCTAAAAGCAGTAGGCGAAAAGGGACATATCAGAGTCAGTCAGTCAGTCAGTCAGTCAGTCAGTCAGTCAGGTTTGCCGATGTTAGTCCGTCCTGTGTAATCTATCATTCTCCATCCCCAACCTCACACGATCCCACTCACATCAAGAATCATCCAATACAAACCATGCCAAACGTATCGTCGTCATCACAACGCTCTCGCTTGCCTACGCAGGGGCCAACTCTACTCAACTGCCGGGTTGTTCCCAAACTTGATTGATACTACGTTCTGATCAAGTCTTGTCTCTCCTCTCTCTGTGTCTCTGTGTGTCTTTTCGTTTTTCGCCCCCTGAGATCTTCCACTGATAATGTGATTTCATTGCTTGTTGCGTCTCATCTTGCGGCCCCTTGGCGGCAAAAAGAGACAGAGATAGTACGGAGTGCAGGAGGACAATCGCTCCATTGCCCACCCGCAATGGCACTGCAACGGCGGGTACCAGCCAGGGAGTTCCTGGGTTTCGCTTCGAGTCAGGAAACCGTTACATCTGCTCTTCACCGTCTTTGCATGACATAATGGCATCGTTTTGAGGGAACAACTGCGCATGCATTGCATGTCCAGCAAGTCAGCTTCGCCTTGTGTAACTGTCATATCACCTTGGAGCCTCCCTTTCTTGCGGTGGTTGCAATGAGACCGCCACTGATGGCCTCATCAGAATAACGGTTCACATAAGAATCCATCTTGCATCTACAGACTATAGTATCTAAACATCAATAACTGAGTTTGCTGAATAACAACGCCCTCAAGCTTGGATCGTCTGCAAGGCTGTGGGCACCTCATGAAGATGCGACACAAGGTCATGTTCCCTGTTACGCATGGGAGATCTACCCATCCATGGTCCATCCTCTTGGAAACGATATGGCATGTCGGGCCGTGAAAGCATAGGGGTCACCGAATCACACTCGTCACCGCAGGGCCAAGTCACTCCCTCCTCTCCGTTCTTGACCCAAATCCTCGATCCAACCTGCACCTCAAACACTCCGAGATCACAGCTGAGGCATCGAGGGTGGCATGTCAACGCAGTGCAACGGGGTATCAATATGGACCATGGTTATGGCATGGAGAATGGAGTATGGAGAGTATCGCTGCGGAGTTTGCCGCAGTCCTTTCCTCTCATGGCTGTGCCGTCGGCCATATCGACATCCACTTTGTCCACTCAGGAGGAGGATTGAGGATTCATCCCTTCTGTCAATCAAGGATATTGATCGACAGAGACCCTGTTCCACGAGGGTTCCTATCCTGCCATGCTACACCTACATGTACAGACATCCTGACTGATGTTAATGCTCCTGCCAATACTGCAGTGCCCTACCATGCAAAAGGTTAAGCTCCGCTAGAACCCGCAGCGCCCGGTGCCTGTCAACTTAGAGCCAGGCTTTACTGGAAGCAACTGCTTTTCCGTGATCCCTATTTGCTTTTGCCGCCTAGCCGAGTATCATCTAACGTTCTCCCAGATTCAACCTGACCAGGTAGCTTGCCAACTTTCTGCGGCAGACTGACTCGGGAGAGAGAGGCACAGAAACTTACTTTCACGATGTTATTCCACTTGTAAGACGTCCTCATCAAACAGAACAGGGTCATCGCCAAGCTCGTGAGCAGTCGTTCGTCATTTCTCGTCTCAGACCATGTCACCTCGTCGTAAAAGTCAACTGAGCCAAGCTTAGTATAGCCAGCCACTGCGTCGCAAGCCATCTAAACGAGAGTTTGATATCACACTCCTGACTGGGTTGAGGAGAAACATCTCACAAATCACTCAACTATACATCGGACACATTGCCACGTTGGGCCTTGGTGAAAACGGGATCGACTTCGGGAATCGAGGGAGGTCAGGTCAGGTCAGCTGAAAGGCTGTGGAATCTGAACCTGCCTGAGCCTGATCCTGAGCCTGAGCCCGAACAATCGTCAGCTTCGGTTCCCTGTTGTCCGTGTTTGAATCAGGACTAAACAACAAGGTTCTAAGGGCTCGCAAATAAACTGTGAGTCCCCAGCTCTTAATTTAGCATGCTGCGACCCTATTGATGGATCTTCATTTCTGTCAATCATAGTTCATCATACTATACCCCAAGCGAAGAGCCAAAAGATCATGTCATGGTCTAGCTGTCAACAACCGCGCACCGAGTCTATACTGGTACGTGGACAGTACTGCAAGTAAGTGTACGTACTCTCCAAAGACAAGCTTTATCATCTTCACATAAGCAGATTCGACGTACAGCCCGTGACCCAAAAAAGCAAATACAGTACCGTACCGGTCGGTAGAAACACTAAGCCCTGGCTCAAAAAGGGCCCACGCCGGAGCGTCTCAGGTCTCGGGAGCAGGGGCCAGGTTGTGGCCAAGCGCACTTCGCTTCAGAAGCAAGAAAACCCGAAGAGGAAGAGACCACGCGATGTCACTCTGTCCTAGACATGACAGATCCATCCTTTGCCTTACACTGGCACTGGCGACTGACTCTCTACAAACTCTATGTGCTTGCAGTGATCGTCGCCTGGGACCGAACCCTTGGACTGATGCTTGTACTCGGATGCGCAGAATCTGTACGCGGAACAAGCCTCAACTCAAAGCACGGACTGGGATTGAGTAAAAATGTCTTATTGTTCGGCGAATATTTTGCTTTTTGGTGAGGTTGCTGAAGGGAATGTTTTGTTTCATTTTGCGGGAGACACAGCCAGTTGTGGAGAATCCTTACCTTACCACTCTGTCTCCCTGTTTTTGGTTTTTTACGGCACGGAGACATTCAATATTGGGCAAACTACCGATTTCACTGTCTCTGTTGCATTCTTCCTTCTGAGTTCAAACGAAACTGGTTCTCCATGGTTTCGAGTTGAAACCTGTTTCACCGCCCTCTTGTTCACTCCAAAATGTTTAGACGATAGAGGCTTATACGGAATTACCAACCTCCGTCATAGACTCAAGTTACTATCGATAGTTCCCCGTCCCTGAATGAGTGGATTGACATTGTGAGGCTGCTATTGGATATCATTATTAATACATGCCGGGGTATTGTCTTGACTCTCCAAGCTGACGGCCGCTTCCAGCTGGTATGCGGCCTGCAGATTGTCTGTGATAGAGAATTTTAGCTGCAGCAAGGCCTGTGGCAGATGCAAGGAGTTTTCTACATGTGTTAGAGACACTCAGCGATGTATGATGGCTACACAAGGTTGTCAAGGTGATTCTTGACATGTCCTTCACCTGAACACTACTGATTCAGTGTCAGCTTGTCAGAGTCGCGGTGTGGATAAGCTGTCAGCTCTTAATTATTACCGGAGACTCCGACCTCGCTGCAGGGTCTTCAGCTAGAGCCGCTATGTTTTCTCCTTGCATTTCAGAATGACAGCTTCAAGTCATGATTGAGGCTATCGCGGTGGGTTAGTTCCCCCGGCGGCATGTCACTCGCATACCAGCTACCGGCAATTGCCGTGACACAGACAAGATCAATTCTACTGCAAATGGAAAGGACACTTCTTTATCATGGCGTTGCGGGAAGCCTTTCCAACCGGGACAATTAATAATATAGCCTTGAAAGTTGTCGCCCCGATGGTTCGGGCTACCCTAAACAATGACGTCGAAAGGCGAACAAGATGATTGACTTCCTTGGCGAAGAATTTTTGGATGGCGACAGTCGACTTTGTTCTAGATTATTCTGGTCTGACGGTCTTTACTTCTTATTGCGGATGACAATATCGCGTACGAACACATTCTATACTTACACCCGGGTAAAAAGTATCCGGAGATGCTTCAAACATACAGTAAACTGCGATTCATGTGTCTCGACCCATTGACATCAATATTAACCAGATATGATTATGGAACGTCAAACGTAGTGGCAATGTAGAACGTTTCTGCCCCTAGACAGGAGTAAATCGGCCAGTCCTGAAGTACCGCAAGCCAATTCATGTAAATCCCAAGTCACTGCAAAAGTTAAGCTCCTTTGGGATAGGGGACCAGATAGATGTGTCAACAGATACGATGATACTGGAAACTAGTATTATATGAGAGGGGCTGCTGATACACATAGCTCAAACATATATTAGTCAACGCTCATGAGGATTGCAGCGGTGCATCAATTGTTGAGACACCGCAAAGAACAGGACACTTGTACTATGTGAATTGTAATATAGGAAGAACAGAAAAACACAAGATGGCTATTGGATGATATTTAGACTACCTAAATAGTTGAAAAACAATGGTCTTGGTCTTCTTGCAGCTCGCTCGTCGTCTCCAACCCATCCCCCTGAGTTGGTTCAGGTCTGCAACATGCTGTACCATCGTCAAAAAGGCACAAGAGTCAAGAGATGGAAGAACTAGTGGATTTATTATCCAAAGCCGTAGAATAATTGTACTGGAAGAAACATTGCCCGGCGAAGAGTGAAGGTAGTCTGTGATATCGGCTTGAAGTCACCATAGACCAGGACTCTAAAGCTATCAAACATGTCCCATGACAATAAACTTACCGTTAAGCCTATTAAACTCTCCAAGCATGGAACTCGATGTACTATATGGTCTAATGCGAATCTTGTCATGCTACCTGAAGAGTTGGCTATACGAGGACGATAGCAAACGGAGGTGGGCTGCGAAGCCAAGACGTTGAGGGCTCATTGAGATTCATTGTACTGGACTGAAACATCCAGTTTCAGGAGGTGGTTAAATTTATTATACAAAATTACAGCCAACTGCGTTCGTATCTTCTGTAAAACTCAGTAAGAAAGCCTGTTCGCCCATCCAGGAGCTCCAAGGTAGAGTAATACTTCAACACACTGCAATGATTTCGATATGAATGAACTCCGAAATAACAACAAAGTTTTAAAATACATCCGCAGAGGGAAAGCGTGTCCTGACTTGTCAGCGTCAGGGTTGGAATAGTCTTGGCTTCCAAAAAATCATGGAATGCCATCTGATTCGACATGACTTGAGTTCAGATATCAGAAGCGAGGAATTATGCCTACCAATCAATCTCAGATATAGGAGCGAGTTGAGGCGATCATATATAGCAAGGAATACATAGGTCTAAACACACTAAGATAATTGTCAAGCATTCATGGGCACCTATCGCTGAAACTCAACAGATGACGATGGGCTTCGACAAGGGTAAACACAAGTCGAATCGCAATTTACTGACCATGAAAGCAGTTAGAGCTGAAGGAACCAGCTACAGTATCTCGGAGAAGTGCTAAGTATCACTTCTCCCATGTAGATACTTGAGTCCCCTGTAGCGCTCCGTCCTCGCCAATCCCACAGAGGAATGGGTTTGTGTTGTACCAGCGAAATAGACTATCACCTGATGACAAGTCGCCATCCTCTTATGAAATGGTACTTGAAAGACTTGAGATGCCTGGAATGGATCCTATGCAGTGCCGTTTTACCTGTGTTTAATGCGAGTGTTGATGGTTGGGGATCTGTGATACTGATGTATCACCCGCACTGATAGTTTGGTGTGAAATTTAGACACCGGGATACATAAAACATTGCTCTATAATGTTTCCACTATAGTAAAGTGACTTAAGTCGAACACACAAGCATTGTAACAGTGGTCAGGCCAATGCATGATAGCAACATGTGCATCGCTGAAGATGAGCTTGGGCTAGTGCATTACGATTGTTAGGATGGGCTAGCAGTGTATAACGGATATAGACCTATCGAACGTAAGAGAAACGGTTTAAATAAAGGGATATCGTCTTCAACAATCCCGGCGAGCCCGCCTCGAATATGACGTCCTCGAGTGCAACAGGTAACCTCAACCTTTCACTGACAAATATACCTAGGTAGTGAGAAAAAGCCCCCAGGGTTTAGATAACAACTGAACCAATAAGAATAAGTACATCAAAAACACCATTGTTAAAGGCACTGTAGGTCCAAGCCTGAAGTTCCTATAGCAGGTGCTGGGATTTATATCGAATGGATACAGGCTCTATGATTCCAAAGCGACATACGGATAACTAATTTGGCGATCTTCAGGATCAAAAAAATCGGGTTGACACTGCCGTATTGATCAGAAGACCTATTATGTGATGATAGAAACGTTGTTGTGAATATAAGGGGAAGACATCAGCCAGATCTGAGTTACTGCGCCCGTGAAACAGCACACACAGCTCCTCCGAGCATTTTCTGATGAACTCAGTCAAATTGGAGGTGACATTAGTCAAAAGAGAACACATTTTTTGCCAGCGCTCTAATTCTATGTAAGAGCATGGAGCAACCTTGTACGACTCCAACATCAAACGAATTTGATGGGAGAAGTTTGTTACACAGCATGGCGCCCTAGAGGGTCTCCGGATGATTGCCCAGTACGAAAGAAAAAGTCTACCAAGGACCAGTCTTTAAAGTCGGCGCACAACATATAATAGCACGAGCAAGGGTGGTATTACTTGCAGCGGCAAGCTGCATTTGACACGATCCTTTGGCAGTCCTCGTGCCACTCGATGCAACGCAAAAAGAGAACAGGCAAATTGGACCGGGAAGGAAAACAGGGTATCATCTGAGGTCAAGATGCGGTAGTTCAGGTTGTTGCGAGGGCGGGGGAGGCGCAGAGAAACGGCAATGTTCCGAGGTTGATTGAATGGATGAGCCTGTGAATGAGTGAGTGAAGCTGCTGATACTTATAGACGTCATGTTGAGGCTCAATAGTGCTGCAGGTCAGCAGTAGTTGCATGATGCAGATACGCATCTGCAGAAAATATGCATCTGGACCTGCAGTGTAAAGAGCGAGACGAACTGCAACACGTATTGAGACGAACTCGACAAGCAGACCAACGGGTAATGATTATCGTAGTTTATCCTTTTGGTGTGTAGTGTTGTGTAGTGATGTGATGTGCTGTCTAGGGGAGGAAAGAAAACACAGGACCTTGATCCTAAATGACAAAAAGACTTAGGTAATATAGCCTAAGCTTAGGATAACTTTTGCTGAGTTTATTTTGACACCCCATATTAAGGTTCGCTGTTTTCTTGCCCCCCCGAGGGGCTGTGTCAGGGATGTGTTTCGTCTGGCGCGCGCCACAAGTCATCACCTAATGATATTGGGGGTTTGTGTTTCGGTTCCGGATCGACAGACGAGAGTTAGTGAGTTGACTGCGTTTCTTTCTTAATGTACTTGCGTATGAGACATGGGCAACAACCAACTTATTGTGTGATGAGGGAGGGTTTCAGGCTGAGTCAGTAGGCGCTGGGCTCGTGCGTCGGCTGATATCGCGATTGATACGCTTCTTGGTTTGGTGTTGTAGAAGGAATCCGCGAGCTGCATTGGAGGTGTAAGTATAACTAGGTAACTACTAAACTTAACAGGGAGTGCATTGATCGGACGGGAGATACACGTGCGCATGACATTAACACCTACCAATTTGGGCAGTACCTGGGGATATCTAGTGTGTGTGTGTGTGTGTGTGTGTGTGTGTGTGCTGATAGTCGGCGGAGGATCGTCACGATAATTCATGTACGCACTTTATCTCTGACCTGCCATCACAGCAAGTGTCTTGTACATGTAACAGACAATGGAATACAATGGAGTACATGCCGTGCTCGGGGCTCCTCAGCTTTGATCCCCGCGGTGGCTGCCTCAGCCAAATGTGGCTCGTAGTGGTGATGGTGAGAGCATGGGTCAGGGACTGGGATAGACCCTACTTTGTATGTAGGTCATGGTCAGCAGAGGCACGGAAAAGAAAAGTCAACATGGGAAACATTAATATTTGTTGTGTCTGGGTCTAGTATCGACATGGAAGCCGAACCGAGGTGAGTTAGTTAACTTACCTAGGTAGTAGTAGAGAGAGTCTCACCGAGTGAGAAATATACGGCCCATGATCCGAGTTCCCGGGCATGGTCATTCATCTCCGTCTCATGGAATAGGCAATTAGAATCAAGGTGTCGTATGTTTGCTCTTGCCCGTGGACGTGTATTGTATCATGATCCATCTCCTGATCTGTGTGAAGTTGTCGTCTTCCATGTTTATACAGATAGTCGACCTCAATAAAAGAAAGAAGCCACACTTTTCTTTTTGTCTTTAACTCTTGTTTCCTCCCTTTCCTCTCTTTTCTTTTCTTTTTTTCCTTTTTCTCCCCCTTTGATTCATATTCTCCTCGTCTAGTACGACGCCATCAATAACCATCGAGATCTCTCTCACCGTGGGTTCTTGGTTTCTTTCTCACCGACCTTTATGCCCCCCAGCATCATGGCCGCTGAGTTGGTCTTGGTTCACGCCTAAATGATACCCTGTCAGGCCTGAATACAGCAAACGCCAGTGGCCCTCACGTCTAAATCACTGTTGGTACCAGGAATTAATTTGCTGGTTTGTCTTGTGTCTTTCTCATCTGTCGTTCCCCGGTTGATTAGAAGAGACAAGGCAGAAGAAGCAAAAAAAGCCGACTCTTGGACCTCTTGAGATCGTCGTTTAATGACAGGGAGCTCCAATTAGCGCGCGCTATCTCTGGCTGGCTGTAAGAGCTCCCAGCTCCATCAGTGACCGCTCTGTCGGTACCTGCCTTGCCTTGCCTTGCCATACCTTACCTCACTTTGTCTCTATCAGCGCAATCAATTAATCAATCAATCAATCGGGCATCAACTTTAATATTACTATATAAAGTGATAAAGTATTACCTGCCCGCCATTGCCTTGACCGCGGCGGGATTAATTGATTGATTGCTATTGCAATTGCACGTGCAACTGTAACCAAACTGTGCAACCGCAGCTGCAACCGCAACCACCTCTCAATTATCCTCCTTCCCCATCTCATCCACTCCATTCCCCTCCCCCCATCTTATCTCATTCATCCATATCACGCTACAACTTTGGTAGTGGAGGTTAGTTCTTCTCTTATTCAACACCATCACCTAATTAATTAATTACTTACTTCTCATTACATACAGCCGAGGATAGAGGCTAATGATCATCCTTGGTTCAGTCTGACTACTATACCTTCAACGATATCAAACTTTGTCACCATACGCTCTACCGCATCTCAGCTCACACATCCTCACACCAAAGAAAATATCATTCTTTTGGGTCGCAATCATCAAGCAAACCCCCTCGTCAAATCATCCCTGCCTCTTTCACCGAAACGGGCCTTGCATCCTCCATACCTTACTCGACCGACCGACCTTACCTACGAAACGATACGTACCGGTACTTTGTTGCTTCGAGTCCATCTCCCCCACCCTCCACCTCAAGCCCAATTCCGTCTTCTTGGGTTCCTCCCCCGATTCTCCAATCACACCTCTTCCGTCTATTCCCCAAAAGAGACCCAACTCCCTCGATCGCTCTCTCTTACTTCTCCTCGTTTCTCTCCGGGCGCTCTGAGGTCTGGGAGCCTCCAGACGAACTACCTGATACCCAGAAACCACTGAAAACCGACTCAACACCACCGATGATGCTCATGATCGTATTGGCCGCGATATCATGATGCTCTGCGCAGCACACCCCACGCCCATTCTAGCATCGTCGCATCCGCTATCATCCTCACCTTTGCCGTCGCTGCGATCCTCCTCGCATATCTCTCTATCATTGTCGATCCTGTGCGCCGTGGTATCTTGCCCATTGGTGTCATTACCAACGCTGTGTTCTTCACTCAATCGTGTTAACAGGCCATCGGCCCTTCGGTCTCTTCCCATCCAACATAGCCCATGTCACGAGTTGCCGCAGCGGTCTTGTACACAAACCGAATCTCTCCTCGCCCACCTGCTCGGCTCACACTGCATCATCAACCCATTTGCTTTTCTGCGACGATCCCAAAAACCGAAACCTTTACTTGACCCCCCAAATCTCAACCGCAGCCGCCTACTTTGCGACTCACCTGGTCTCCCCACGCCATAGCTAGCAGCCCCTCCAGCTGCTGCCCGTCATGTCCTCACAGGCTGTTCCGGACACCCAGCTAGGGCTCACCAACGAGGAGATCCAGCTGCTTCGCCAAGGGCAGGCGGCACTGGGAGGGGGGTCCAGCAGCTCGCGCGCCGCTAGTCGCGCCAGTAGCCAAGGCCTTTTACTACTCGACAGCTCCTCACTTTCTGCTTTGGGCCGTTACTTTGATCATCTTATGGCTAGTATCGAACAACGGATTAATTACCTGAGTCATGAAGCGCAGCGATTTACCCAACTGCAATATGACGAAGCTGATGGAATCATCGGCGGCGCCGACGCAGAAATTGCTCGGTATACCGAGATTCTTCAGCAGCTGGATGAGCTCGAGGTAGATTTCGACCGTATCGCCCACATCAAGGAGATTGTCAAGGGCTATCGGTCAAGAGTTGAAACTCTGGAGCGGGATCTTGAGAGTAGTGGTAGCTCGAGCCGACACCGACACTCTTCGTCGCACCATTCTTCTTCTCATCGCAGCCATGGTCACTCTCATCGTCACAGCAGTTCTCATCGTTCACGGCACTAAACAGATCGCCTACCAGATGGCGTGAAGGTGTGGCCGGAGATTACGCACTCACAAAATGTTGTTACAGTAAAACAAAAGTCTAAAAAAGAAGAAAAGATTCGAAAAAGAAAATGGGGGAGAGTTCGAAAAAGAGACAAAGTCCTGCGCGGGTTACACAGGACCGCCGTGCTCCTTGCATCGCGAAATGCATTTTGCTCTCAGGCTCGGCCTATAGCCATGACGAATCAAAGGTCAGGAAGGGAACTTGGGACGTGGGAATTTTGGAAGATTGATGGGCCTCACGGCTACAACACGCTGCGCTACGTCTACGCAAGATGGAATTGGCCTCACGGCCTGGCCTATTTTTTAATGTTTTTGTTGCTATTATTGTCTACTATCTGCTTTTTCTTGGGTTCAGTTTGGTGCTATTTTGGCGTTGAATAGCGCCTATTGTTGGATATATGTTTGTGTCTCGGGCATTTGTGTCAGATGCTTGGACTCCTTACCTTTACTCAGACAAATTTGGTGTTGAAGCGTGTGCTTGGAGAAAAATACCCCTTGTTGATTGTTGTATTGTCATAACAAACGTTTACTACGACATGTACCTTTGTTTCTTGGAATCTTTGGAAGATTATTTTCTCATGATGTGATGCTAATGTCAAAAGGCATGGATGTCCCTGCTAATGGCGATACTCATCACGAGAGCTCTCACCGCATCGTGCTTTTTAATGGACACTTCGAGTCGTGCTTTTACATTGTCGAACGCCTCACCTGCACGACTGGCTCTGGGGTGCAGCTCTGGGGATGCATATGCAAGGCGGGTGGAAGCATCGTTTATGGGGGAGACGCAGTGATGCCCAACACTAAAGGGTTGTAGTATAGTTGCTGACGTGTGTGAAGTTTAAGGCTGAACTCAAGAGGTGGATTAAAAAATGATTTATGACCTGGATGAAAGTCTATATCAGCAGTTTGGTTCTTTCATTGGCGTTAGAAAATGAGGCGAGACGGAGAGACGACGCTGCAAGTTGGGTTCATGATGGAGAAGAGTTGGTGTAAGTTGGGTACACATCCATTCTCATGATGATATGGATTGTCCAATGACGTTGTATGTCTTAAATAGACAAGGGTTATCTGCAAAATGCTGCACTTTAACGGCGCCTCATTTCATTGGATGCTCACCGAGTTCTAAAGTGCGGATGCGTTACTATGAGAAGGCCTGGAGATTTGGGGGCCAAACAATGCTATTGACCCGATTGAGAGAGGCTTGAGAGGTCGAGTAAGTATGTAGAAGAGTGTGTCATTATCTTTTTTACAACGTCTAAGAATAAACATACGCAAGAACAGCCCAATCCAACTCAACCGAATTCGATCCAATCCCACCATTCCTCGCAAGTAGTTTAGACGTTCAACTCATAACAACAATCAATGCTAAAATCCTTGTCCATTAAGAGTAACAAGCACACCAACAAAGCATTTAAAATGTACTAACCCATTCCATTCCATGCATGCCATGATCCTGGTGCTCGCGCCAAAAACGCCCATAAGTGTTTCCATGTATCATTTCCAAACCCTCACGCGTGAGGGGGATATCCATCGGGAAAGCCTCTCGTTTCCCTCTCAGCTTGCGGTAAGACAAATGAAAGGGGGAATCAAAACGAGAGACAAAGAGGTATGTTAGGGTAGTGTAGACCCTCCAAAGCAATATCATGATGCTCGCCTCTAATGCATAAAAAAACAAAACCACAACCGCACATCAACTTTCTTCATCATTACTTTTTTTCATGCGACTAGCACGGAGGCGGCCTACACCCGGGCGATCCGTCGCTGTCGGACCAGGAAAGGACTAGGCATCTCGTCTCGTTCCGGATCCCAGACAGCGACGGGCTCGTCACCACTTGACTTGCGCTCGATTCCGATGCGGTCTCGGAATGCCCTCTTGGGGCTGACGTTCTCCCCTGTGCTGGGCATCACGATGGCGCTCATGGGACGACCGCCTGCGCGAGCCTGCTGAAGCTCGACGAGGGTTCGGCCTCGAATGTTATTCTTAGCAGCAACCTTGCCCAAAACATCATCGGTGCTGCTGCTGTTCTTCTTGTTGTTGAGTGATGAGGCGCGCGTTAAGCCCTGGCTGTTGGCCTCGGACTGGAGGTTTGCTGCTGAGGGAATCTTGCTCAGACGGCGAGTGGGCGACCTCGGAGCCTCAGGTGGAGGCATCTGCTTAGACACGAAGCCCGAGGTTGATGGTTGGGTCTTGAGGCGGTTCATGGGGCACGACTTCTGAGAAGTGAGGACAGGTCGTGTCTTGGAGGTGAAGGGATTCTTCGAAGATTTGATGTTTCTTGTCGGCGATGGGACAACGTCTTCATCTTCAGAGTCGGACAAGGTATCGCGAGGATGATCCCATCGGGAATCGGCAGAGTTTCGATTGGCGTTGGCGGTAAAGATGTTTGCGTTGGCAGTGGTAGGAGCTTTGGTGTTGCCATTGCGACGAGGAGAAAGAGATAGCGACGCAATAGCGATAGGGCTTGGTGAGTTCATCTCGATATCCATTGGTGTACCAGCGGGGTTACCGACGAACATGGTCTGCGCACGGCTGAAAGGCGTGCGAGCTGTCTTCTTAGTCTCTCGAGGCGCCTCGGGGCTATCGATGGAGTACTCAGTGAGATCTGTTGTGGAGGGGAACTCAACCTCGCTGCCACCAATGGAAGAGTGAGGATAGTCGGACTTGTAATCCGACTTACCCATTGATGAGGCATACTCATCCTCTCGACTCTCGGGTCTTGACCCGGAAAATGTTACTGTTTTCTTTTGCAGTTCAGCTTCGACGCGTGCCTGAACCTCGGCTTCGAAGCGACTTTGGAGCTGCTCGATCTCTGCGTTGGCGAGACGGTCAATCTCGAGACGTGCTTTAACCTCCCACTCCCTCCGTAGCGATGAGTCCAGCTCGTCTCGGATAACGTCCTTTTCTCTCTCCATATTGGCAAGCCTCTCATTGAGGTCCCTTTCCTTCTTACGTAAAGCATCCTCTCTGAGGCGGAGAGATTTGTTGAGGTCGACAACCTCCTTCTCCTTCCTCATAAGCTTGACCACTGGCAGGTTCAGGAGCTCAGAAGTATCAGGTCTTCGATCAGGGTTCACACGGAGGCAGTCCTTGATAACCTGATAAAGCTCGGGAGAATAAACGTCGGGCAAGGCAGGGAACTTGCCCTCCTTAATCTTCTGCACAAGCTGGAAATGCGTCTTTGCGTTGAAGGGTGGCTCGCGTGCGCAGAGCTCGTAGATGATGCAGCCCAAAGACCAGATATCTGACTTTAATGTATACTTCTCCGCAGCACAGATCTCGGGAGACATGTAGAAGGGGGTACCGACATAGGTAGAAGCGAAGTCGTGGGACTTGATCATCTTGGAAAGACCGAAGTCTCCAAGCTTGACAGAGTTGTCCTCGCCAAGGAAGACTAAAACACTGTTAGTTTGGAATATCGTAAACAAAGGGATCCACTATCGAGGTCTCACCATTCTCAGGTTTCAAATCTCGGTGTAGAATAGTCATTGTTCCAGCAGGAACCTTGGGTCCGCCAGCAGCGTTTCCCTGTGTCAACCCCAGCACGTTGGCGCCAACCTCTGGAGGGTCAACACCGTAGTGACATCGGTAAAGCGCCATGACGAGCTGACTGAAGATACTCCAGACGAAGCTTTCCTGAGCTCGCTGGCCCTTTAGCGCGAGGTCCTTGATAACGCGGCCGAGATCGCCATTCCCGCAGTACTCCATGTAAAGATGCAAGTCCTGGCTAACTTTGAGGTGTTCACGATGGTAATAGGCAACAATGTTTGGGTGGCGCAGATGCGATAGGATCTGGAACTCGGCGTGAAGTTGTTCGCGCTCCTTCTGGGACATGCGTAGATATGAGATTTCTTTGCGGCACATGATGAAGCCGTCTGTCCTGCGACGGACCTTGCGGATAATACCAAAGGAGCCATGGCCTAGAAGAAGACGGTGAGTTAGAGTTGCCGCTCAATTGATAGCACGGCGCATCGAGACGAGTGCTGTGAACTCGATAGACTCACCAATCTTCTCCAGCGTTTCGTACTTGTCCTCGGAAGACATGATGAAGTTATTCACGGTGAACAAGCAAACTCAACCCATGCAAACAAGTAAATTCTCGCTAGGCCGTGAAAGTGTGAATGCAGATCAGATGCGATGCGATGAAGGACGCAGAAACAAGAACGAACAGACAGACAAACACAACCTGCTTTGGTTAGTAGTAGTAAGCTTGATGTTTTAAGAGATGGATGAGAGGAGAGAGAGGAAGAGGAGGAGAAAGGAAGAAAGCAAGGTCCAGCTTGAAGTAGCTAAGTGAATGGATCTATTTTGCGTTGTTCGTGCAACTTGTAGCTTAGACCCAAATAATCCCGGCCACTCGTCCCACGGCCTCGGTTCTGATTGGAAGTAAACACTCCATCGTTGCTACCATGGCAACCAAGGTCAAAGCTACCGATAACCGGGGATAGCCCGGGAAGCTCTTATCGATAAGAGGTGACGTCGTTCTCTTTCTGGTCTAGGTACCTAGGGACGGAGTCCCAACGATAGAAGTCTGTCGAACAAAACAGCCAAGAATAGATCAGATCAGTTAATTAACCATATGCAAGATAAAGTGATCATAATGCAGTAGTTGTATTATTTATTTTAGCAACTCTACATAGTTCATAATCAAATCTAACCATATTGCAGTGGCTTCAATATTATGCACTTAGGCAAAGCTTAAACGCGCTTAATTGAATACATTTACTGGCACGTGAGCGCGCGATGCGTTTCAACGCGTGGCTTTCATCAGGGCGACTTGCATCCAGAGAACATCAAGACCGCGGGCGGTAACCAAGATTTGGCCGAATTGAGGGCGCGTCTCACTATGCGATGAGTTTATCGAATTTTCAAAGGGTTTAAGCTGATTCACGCTGCCAAAATTGACATCTGCAGAGGCGTTGGCGCACTTGTAGCCCAGCCTCTGACACGATCTTCAGCGACCAGCGCCTTATCCCTTTCATAACCCAGAGAAAGCCTACTCATCACAATGCCACCGGCAATCACATACGATGGAGTCGAAAGTGCCGAGGGCGGTACCATCTTCAAGGACCTCAAGTTTTGGCTGTCACGTCGAGTACCGAGCAGAAAACATTGGACAGAGCTTATCACGGTATGTTGATCCTGCAAACTCATTCATGCGCTGTCGCTGATTTGAAGATAGCAAAATGGTGGCAAGGTCGTGATGCTAGAAAAACATGCTGATATGCTTATTGCGGACCATCTTATAAGAAGAGATGCCCCCCCTGGCTCCTATTCATGGAAGTTTATTAAGGACTCGGTGGAAAACGGGTATATCCAAATCAAGGATAAATACCTAATAGGACGCCATCCAGACGAGCCAAGGCCGGTGGGCAGCAATCAAGCCAAAAAGTCAACGCGGACACCGTTTACTGCTGAGGACGACGCGAAACTTACTAGGTGGGCACTAAACCATCCAACCCAACACAAAGGAAATCAGATATGGTACGAATACGAAAAAATTGTAAGTTTCACAAACCAGGCCATGCAAATTAAGCTCACATGCGTAGAATCCTCGACACACTGCACAATCTTGGCGTGATCACTGGATCAAAAAGCTGCAGCCCCTGGATAGGAAAAAGTTGGAGAGTATGGCAGCCTCTGCGCCTGCAGAAGCCGTCCCTGTTGCGAGTACCTCAGAAAAGACTACGGCAGACCGCACTACGAGTGCCAGAATCCCACAGAAGGCTGCTGTTCAAAGGGCCCCTGAACAACACGTGAACAGCCAAGTAGACACCGGGCCCATTCGCAGAGCACCACAGCCTCAACCTACGACAGTGCCATCGCAAGGCCCGAGAGAAGCCAACAAACCTCGGAAATCAATAGAAGACCGTCAAGAACAAGAACAAGAACAAGAAGAGGAAGAAGAAGAAGAAGAAGAAGAAGAAGAAGAAGAAGCTCTCGCTCTTCTGAGGTACAACTGGTACCAAGATCTTGATGAGTATATCAAAGTTACCGAGAAAGACATCAAGAGAAGTCTCAACATCAATGGAAAGAAGATCGATTTGTTCGATCTGATGCTAGCTACCCGAGATGCGCCAGTATCACAGGACAGCCAGGTGACCGACTGGTACAGAGTCGCACAAAACCTTGGCTTCGTTGAACCAGATCAGCACACCGTCAATGAGTTGCATCTCTGCTATGAAGAGAACCTCGTGGACTTCCTCGATACAATGGAGAGCTTCGAAGTCAACAGCGAGGAACAGAACCCCGAGTCACAGGATCAAGCTCCTGACATAGACCCTGGTCAGGACATCGACTTCGAGGACGGTCAACAGCGCGGTTTACTGCAAAGCCAAGTACCATCCTCACCCCCAGTCGCCGCGTCAGGTTTGAAACGAACCGCTGGTGAGCCTCCCTTCGCCTCACCAGAGCGCTTTAAGAAAAGACGCTACAGTAAGGACATAGAGATACCATCTACACCGGACGCCGAAGAAGCCCCCAAGCTACAGCGTGCCCAAGAAACATCTCCTGGTGCACTAAGAACCTCTCAGTGGCTAGGTTATATTGGTGAAAGCGAAGCTTCGCAACACCTTCCACCGCTTCCCCCGATGCAAGATGAATCACAAGACCTCGGCACGCGACCAGCATTCAGGCAGGATACCCGTCACCAATCTATGGATGTTTCACTGCCAAATGATACAGCTTTGGATACTACACCAATACCGTTGCGTCTGAATAAACATCGCCAGCAGAAATCCTCTCGTGAGAGACAGCGAGAATCACATGCCCAGCCCATGAGGCGACGTCATGACAGCAGTTTTACAGAACAAATCGCTCCCAGACGAGCTGTTTCCTCTGCGAAACCGAACCCACAACCAAGCAGCCGAACAGCTCGACGGTCTCTTCCGGCCTCTTTCAACTCTTCCCGAGCTATTCCCGATACAAGCCAACCTCAGAGTTCAGAGAAGTCCAATTCCCGAGAAATTCAGAACTGGATAAATCGCTATGAAGCAATGGGCTACCCCCGCCAGTTTGTCGTGGAGGCCCTCAAACGTACCACCCTTACACCTGGAAAATTGGCCCTTCTAGTCATGAAGCATCTCAGTGAAGGACGCGATGTGCCTTCTCGCCATGAGGGTATCTGGACAGACCGTGACGATGCGGACTTGGACTTTGCTTCGAGCGTAGACTTTAGCCGTCCTCCCGCTGACGATAGCGAAGACCTTCAACAGCAGCGCGCTCAGGAAGCTCACAACCGGCTTGTTAATAAACATGGCTATCAGAGGTTTAACATGAGAAAGGCTTTTCTCGAGGCCCAAGCAAAAGAAGGTGGCAGCCAGCTTGAAGGATAGAATATCTTCCAGTGGTTTGACGCCCTTGATATGGTTAAATAAGTCGAGAGTTGGGCAGGTGTTTACTCATAGTGGGAGGGGCGCGGCGTACCTCTTGGTTAAGACGAAATGACATTCTGCATCACTTAATACCCAATTTGAATCTGAAACCAAGATAGCACCACTAAGTTCTATTCACCAATACCTTAGGTGATATTCGACATGCATGAAGTGGCCATAACATCACTGGGATGACTAGCATTGACTGGATATCTTTGATGAATTGTCCCCAAAACTGCCTATATACTCATTACGTCTCATTGCATCCCTCTCACTCATCAGGGCTTTCGCATACTATGTTGCGCTCCCAACGCCAGAAAATGCAGTTGTTCAGTGACCATGCCGCTATACCAAATGCGTGAAACACCGCAAACAGCTTCCGTAAAATCCTGCGACTTCTCCTTCGAACGTAATGATAAAAATTATTTTCCTCATTCCCAGCGTGTCGCATCTTGCGTTCAATTCACATCGCATTCTTATGCTCCTATTTACATTGAGGTTGTTTAATGGTTCCTCTTCACTAGCCACACTTCCTTGCCAGCCCCCCAAAGGGACGAGTAAGAGGCCAAAATGATAGCAAGTTTGGTGGCAGAATATTATTTGCCAGTAGGCGAGCTGCAAACTGGTCCGGACTTGTTGCAATCGGCGGGCTGCTTTAGGATCAGCCAGCAAGATGATGTCTCCTTAGGCTTCGGCTCTTAAGAAGCTGGTGGTGGTTGTGGCTTTCGAATAATCTTGATTTTGGGCCGCTGAGTAGGCGCTGCTGAAGGAGGGGGTGTGCTCGTAGCAGGACTCGCAGACTTGGGCTTCGGTGTAGAGTTCGAATGGGTATTTAGCGAGACCTTTCTCTCTGGTGCAGGATGCGGCGATGATGCCGGGCCTCCAGGCAAAGGCCTTCGCGCCGTGTCTCCAGGAAGAGGCTTTCTGGCGGGCTTGGCCGTAATCGAATCTGATCTTGAGTTCAGAGAAGGGGCAGGGCCATCTCTTGGCGCCCCTGAGGGGAGAGATACCCGGCCATTCCCATTTGGCTTCTTTTCTTTTCTCAGTAAAGGAGCGAGGCGGTTTGGAGCAACCCTCAAGGTGATGATCTTGCTCTTCTTCTTCTTGGGGATACCCGAATCGAATGGCTTATCAACCTTCGCGCGTTTGGGTGCCGGAGTAGGCTGTTCATCCTTCTCAGGTCGAGGGCGCTTGCTATTGGAAGCAGATGAGGGCTCAGGGGGCCAAGATGGTTTGGATCCCGATGAAGAGGTAGCACTTGCTTGTCGAGACAGACCTGGTGATGCAACAATGGTGTCTCTTTCTTGCTTTGGTAGAGTGGGCTTTGGGCTTTGAACAACGGGAGAGGCACTGGCGCTGGGTCGTTGAGGTGGAGGGACACTTGGGCGTTGGGCAGAAGCCGTCTTGTGGGTGTTGATCTTGATAGAAGATGTTTTCTGCAAAGGTGCAGGTCGTTTCTGCTCAATGACGGGGGCAGGCGGAGCGGGAGGCGGAGGCGGTGGTGCTTGTACGATTGGCTCCCGGGGTGTCGTCCTGTAATGAGCTTTGAATTTCATGATCAACTGTCCAAGTTAGCTCCAGCAAAGACTTGCTCGTAAATAATATAGCACTTACGCGATTAGAGAGCTGCTGCACAGGCCTCTCGACCTTCCAAGCCTTTGGTAAGGGGAGCGTAATGACCCAATCGCCAGCCTCCTCAAACATCATCGCCGCCAAATCTAGCATGCTTTCCATCTCACTACGGCCGAGACTCGGATGATCCAGCGCCTTACGCATCGCAATGCTGTAGTGTCGTTCGTCGCCTCCGTAGGTTTCATCCATTTCTCTTCGTAAAGCCTTGAGTGCTGCATCCAGATTCTCTTTTCTGGCAAACATTTCTTTTCTCGCCTCAATCTCCTGGGCACTATCTTGCACAAGTAGAAGGTCTCCTTCATCTTCCGGCCGAGGGTCATTCTTAACAACCTTAGCATGCTCTCCGAAAGCAATGGCTGCGAGCCCAGAGGCAGACGCCTCGATGAGTTTGTTCCGCACGTAGGGTGACCGGTCGGTGATGAGTGAGTATGTCAAGAATGAGAACACTGTCGGATCCAGCATAGCCCCCAGGTCAATCAGAGCCTCGAAGGCTTTGATCCGAATTAGATCTCTCGTTCCGTCCAACAAATACTGCCCGAAATCAATGTACCTCTTCGGGATTACTTCCGCCTTCATCAATCGTTGTTTGGCACTAAGACCAGCAATAGTCCAAACGTTCTGGTATGAATGGGTCCACTCATCTCGCCGCAAAACTCTCTCGATTTGCTCTATGGCCCTTTCGAGGAACTGCTTCTCATCCTCATTGGGAATTTTGTTCTGCATCGCAAACCATTCATCTTGCTTGGAAGGGATGAGAGACGTAGCAAGAGCCTCCACAAGAGTAGCGATGTAGAAGTGGTCAGAATACGGGTTGTCCTCATTGTTATTGAAGAGAAGTTGGTCCAGAATGAACTGGCGAGCTTCAAGAGGACATTTGTAAGTGTGAGCATCTCTCACTTGAGCGATGGCTTTGATGATAGCACACTGAACATTGTATTGCTTCTTGTCGGAAAAGTCATTCGGCTTTGGTTGGTTCGTACCTTTGTGGCAGAACATCTCGCTGAAAGCCTTCATCAGTTGTCGAAGGCCAAGCATAGATAGATCCTTGATGTTGGCCTGCCGTGGCAGAGCTTCAGCGGCCATAGTTCGGATACCATGAAAGTAGCGGCGGTCCACAAGCGTTCTGGTAAGAAACCCTGACGCGATGGGGTGCAAAGGGCCATGGGTCAGGTAAAGCATAGCATCCTGCTGAGCAACGACATCTCTATCTTGCTGCAGTTGTGACACGTACATGTACGGCTCAAGAGTCCGCTTCATATCGCAAGACCACTCGAAGTCGGCATCTACACGTATCCATTCGTAGGACTCCTGGTCCATCTTTCGTTCAGTTTCAGGATCCCAATCAATCAACTCCCATTGTGCCTGCTCGTCTGGCGTCTGCAGAACGTCGCCTAAGCAGTAGAGGAGCGCATCATCCATATTTTCCGCATCCATACTGGCACCAACGTTTTGCTTTTCCTTCATGCGACGCGTGCGCTTGAGCCGTTTATACTTGGTATTGTATGGAATCTCGAATTTGGTAGACCTTGTGGCATCTTCGCGGATTTCCAGAATATGCTCGTAAGGTGTTCCATCCGCTTCATGGATTCGTACCGTCATCGGTCCAGTGAACAGAGGCTGTACTTCGCCTGGCTTAACACCAGAGCGGCGCTCCTTGACAACACGTAGGAAATCATTCTTGTCTAGCGGTGGCTTCTTGGCTGTCTGGAATTGAATCTGGTTTAGCGTAAGCTCAACACAGAGCCTCTTCTTGTTGAATTTCGCCTTGACATCAAATCGCGGGCATCCTGAACCGTAGACCCACTGGCTCCAGAAACTCTCAAGCCGATACTTTGCCCCCTTCTCACAAGTTGTTCGGAATTTCTCTGTTTCAAGGATAGTAGCCCTGTCAGAAGATTCAATCTGAACCTTGGTTAAAAGTTTAGAGAGAATACGTGTCAATCCGTGTCCTCCTGAAGCCTTAATAAGTCGCTTATCCAGGATGAAGAAAACCACGGGAGCTTTCAGAGTCATAAAGTCCATCTCGAACTCTCCCAAATGCAGGTAAGGGCCGAGATCGTAAAGAGAAGGCCGTTCGACGTCCATCTGAACAAGCTTGTCGGACAGTGTCTTCATCCGAAATCTGTACTCGTTGTTTCCGCAAATTTTCTTCATGAAGAGATCTGTCATGAAATGCGCGATGCCAACGATAAGCCATAGGTCATTTCTTGTGTTCGGTATCATGTTGATGCCTATCCACTGGTACGCCAATGTTTGAACCATCTTTCTTGTGACATCGATCTCGGTATCAATAATGTCATCTGGGAAAAGTAATCGATTGCTGACGAAAGCCATGGAGTAGAGGGCCACAGTGTCCTGAATCATATCATCAAGGAAGCAGAGCTTGAAATTGCCGAACGGATATCGAGCAAACGTGAATGTAAAGAAATCAGCTGCCATAGTGATCGCTGCTGCTGTATTCCTTACCCAGTCGGCACGGTGCGGTAGGCAGTATGCGTGAACCTTGAGCGCATTCATACCCAGTTTGACCTCGTCTTCTTCGGTTCTGAACTCAGATGAAAGGTCAATATGCTCAAACGGTCCCACTGCAAAACCAAGCTTCTGTACGGACACCTTCTTTTCAGGCTCGAAGGTCATTATCTTTTTGTGATCATCGTCGGGATCTACGGTCTCTTCCATAAGAAAACCTGAGCAGACAACCGACATCTCGCGAAGTTTATCTTCCTCGGCAAGGTTATGAATTCGCTCCTGGCCATCAATCTGCATCTTGTCGGGGTTACTACCGTTCTGTTGTGTAGCAAGCGCTTGTTGCAGAGCATCACCCAAGGTACGGGGGTACTTTATTGATATCCTCCAGTCGCAACGTGATCCGTGGTCATCAATACAAGGGAAAATGCACGAAGCAGTCCCAGGATGTACCGAGCTTCGTGTGTACATGTGTGTAAACCGGTTGTCCAGGGGATCGACGCCGACGAACTGTATCCCATCTCGGGGGTTCGTATGTGAAAATGGGATGGTGATTCTGTACTGCTTGTTGGATCGCTCGTTCGCATCAAGACCTATCATAGACTTCCTGATGATGAGCCTCGGGCGATCCGGCTCGGCCTTACCTCGCAGGTTCACCTTCAGCGATCGATAGACCGGTGTGCACCCCTCGAACTCTCTATTCTCGGCGGGGACATCGTTCTTGCGGCTGCGAAATATCGACTGTGCACGCTTGCGGCGAATATCATGGTGGTCGGCCCTCAAACTCCAACTCTTTGGGTGAGTGAGCTTGGCATATGGATCATTGTAGGTTACTGTTGTTCTCCGTCTATGACTCTCGACGATATCACCGTTTGACTCCTTAACATCAGCGATGAAAACGTTCTCGGTATCGATTTCGCAATCTGCAGCGTCCAACACTATGTCCTCGATCTTATCGTTGAATACGACAAGAAAAATGTCGGTCGTTCCATCAATGCGCTTATCGCGAAAATTCACCTCGAGATTGACCTCTTGCTTAATGACGAAGAACTCGAGCACTGATCCATCTTCTGTAGATGCCGTTTCGTCGTCTATGTCGAGTAGAGAGTGATTCACAGGCGCAGGCTCCTGCGGCATGGCGAGTGTAGTCATGTTGACTAGTGGTAGGCAGGGTAAAGGAAACGAAGGCCTGAGGGCCCCTGCGAGTTGGTGTTCACAGACTCAGCATCGATAGAGGTTTCAGCGTGATGCGCAGCGCAAAAAAGCCTTCGGGGTCGCTAGGCGTATTTGTAATTCCTATTATTCTCGTCGCGCAGTCTTGTGCTTCTTTCGAGGTGTCGGCGCAATTTGAATGGGGTATGCGGAGTTGGTTCTGCGTGAAGTGAGGAGCGGAAGGCGTAACGTGGGTATTAGAAAAGTTTGACCGTGAATTAGTAAAGAAACGGCCTTATTGCAAAATACAAATGCTGCAAAAGCGCAATTCGCGCAAACTCGGAAAATGACCGTATATTAACTTCTCGTCGTGAACTTTGCAAAAGAAGAAAGACAACTCGCGGCGCGTCAGGAAGCTGGTGTGCACGGACCGCTCCATTTCATGAGGCTCAGTGCGCGGTACGTACCTTTCTGGGGCATTTCACATCTCTTTAAGGTACCATATCCATTCTGGCAGGATGGAACAAAGAACAAACAAAAGAATCAAGATGATAAATCGAGCGATCCACTACCGAGAACCCGAGAAGCGTAACTCGGCTCATCCGCCGCGCTCCCATTAAAACAAAGTCATGTTGGCATAGAGTATCTCTATCATTTATCAGGTATTTATTACCGAACGTCTGTTTATGACCTCTCATCCTTAACAGGTGAGTTGGACCTTGTTGAGCAACAAACAGGTGTCACATGTCATTGGCTTCGCAGCCCAATTTGAACGACAGGACACAATTCTAATACAGCATCTCATGATGATTCTCGAGTTATACGCACAATCCCAATCAGACAACTGTGATAACATCGCCCTTACCAGGGCGTCTCAAATCCCTCCCGAAACGCCAACCCATTTAGTACAACCGGCCTACCAATCCTCTTCGCCTGCAATGATATTACAAACAGCCAAACAAGAACTACTCACTGCTTGCTGCGTCTTCGTTCGCGGCGCTGCTGCCTCGCGCGAGCCTTGAGGGTATCTTCACCACGGTATTCCTCCGGCAAATCAAAGTCAACCTCGGGTATCTCAGGCATGGGTAGACCCCACGCCATAATCTTCCTCCCTGTGCGCCTGTGTCGATGCAGAGCGCTGTCACGCTCATATCTCTTGCTGAAGAACGATTTGAACTCCTTAGGTGGTTCTGGCGGCCTTGGAGCCGGTGGTGCTTTTGCAGGACGCGGGATTTTGGCTACAGCTGGTTGAGGAGTCGATTTTCGGTTCTTTGAACCTTTGACATTCTTGGATCTTGCCATGGCCTCCTCTTGCAGTTGCTTTGCTGCTGATTCTGAGTCGCTTGCATCACCATTCTCGCTATCATCGCCAGCTTCGTCTTCTTCAACGCTTGATGAGTTTTCCTCTTCTTCCTTCTCAGCCCGGGCCTTGTCTTTCTCCATCTTCCGTCTCTTCTCTTCCAACACCCAATTTCGAAACTTGTCAAGGATAGCCTGGCATCCTTTGATGAAATGGTTACGAGCAGGTTCAAACGTCTTCTTCTTCGTCTCTGTCACACCACTGACGCCCATGACTCTTAACCAGTCATGGCCTTGGAGTCCTTCGAGAAGTCGGATAATTTGGTCTCTTTCGTGCTGTGCTCTGCCTTTCTCGGTGTTACGTATTGATCTCTCCAGCCGCTCAGCGCGACGATGTATTGGCTGGAATAGTCTATCTGGTAAAGGATCTTCAATGGTCTTGTTCTTCGACTGTGATTCTAGAAAACCTAGATCGACTTGCTGACAATCGAATACATTGTAGAAGAGGGCATCGCCGTATCCTCGTACAGGATATTCAATTGCGGGGTGGTGAGTTTGTGGGATTGCGCGTTGATTTTCTGAAACGGCGCGTCGTGGATCGGAATCAACGATTACGATGGGCGTGTCAACATTGAATAATTCTATACAGAGTCAGAAAATGATGTATCTTGTACGCAACATTCAGGTGAACGATGGGGATTTTTTTTTTTTTTTTGGACGTACGCTGCTCCTTGGGCTCATTCCCAATCACCTCATCGTATTCAGGAAAATAGGCAGAAAGTTCGCTTTTGAACCTTGTGGCTTCCTGAGAGCGCAGCTTGCGGCCTTGCTCCTGAGTATTAGTATCGCTCGGCTGAGGCTGCAACCGATCGAGTTCATGTTTGATTCCATTGATAACTTTGCTCTGGTGTTTTGTCAGAGTCTGCTCCTGCTTCGGCTTCGATGTCGCGCTGTCGTTCGTAGGAGGAGGGGGTATTGGTGTCGCAGTCGCCACTGTAGGCGTCGCAGCAGGCTTGCGCGTGGGTGGTGCCGCTTTGTTGTTGTCGATATCGGCATCACGGAGTCCGTGAGTGCCCTTTGCGAAGATCTCGACTGTTAATCGCGTTCTTTTCGGTTTGATCGCATCGAAATCGCGATCGTTGGTGTCGAGTGCCCTCTTGTTGCGCCCTCCTCCTCCTCCTCCTCCTCCTCCTCCCTGGGCATGTGCGAATACTCCTGCTGGGGGCGTCAGGTGGTGATGTGGGTGATGCTGGTGCAGAGCTTCAGCGCGCCGCGAGGAACGGGTGACGGAAGCCATTGGAAGATGACCAAATGCCTGGCATGGTTTCAAGGATGTATTTCTCTCTGTCCGCCAGCTCAGTTTGAAGATGGCGTTGTCGATGTGGATGGGGTTTTTCGAACGCGGCTTCGGTGCGACCGGTCTATACTGCACGTTTGCAGTCAGTGGAAGCTTGGCTCCGTCTCGCAGCTGAGGGCACCAAGCCAAGATTTTGAGCACCAGTGTTCTTGCAATTTCAGGGCAATGGCGCCACTATACCCCCTATATCGCACTGACAAATGCAAAGCTATAGGCGTTCACGCGCTGGAGCCACCTGTGGCAAATGAGTTGGTCATGCGCACCTGGAAAAAAAAAACAATCCCTCTGGCTTGGGTTTCATTAATAGGTTGTCAATCAACCGAACATCAGGGTCTTGTTCGATGCGATAAATGCCACTGGCTCCTGTAAGGGTTTCCCAGCTAAGGTGATAGGAATATTAACTACCAGAGCAGTGGAGGTTCAGAGGAGCTTTGTCTCTGGAATGATAGCTGTGAGTCTCGGCCGCAAATATGTACCATGGCAGAAAAGTTTATTAACTTCATAAAGTAAAGTATTAATGAACTAAATCCTTTAACTGAAATACTTGTATTTTTACTGAAAAGCTTCGAGTGTTCGCTTAAGTTATGACTGAATTAATAATTTATGCTTTCGTGTCAGCAGCGAAATGGCTTGAATGCATCTTGGCTTTCGGGTATTGTAGATGGCATGTATAGACAATAAGATAATATATATTAGAAAAAACGAGAAACCCCAGAACCTCTATTGTTAATGATGAAGGATTCATACAAAATCAAGGCACATACTCTTAGATCACTTATCCTATCGTTCTTATTACCTACTCAGGATAGACGCCCTGGTATACATGAACGGCGTTTCTGTGCTTCTTCATGCTCTTAATACCTTTGCTTATTGGGTATTGTAGGTTAATCGCCCGTGTCGAAGCTCTATTCAGGCCATAGACTAGGATATGTAGCGGGCCTAAGATTTTACACAGCTTAGATGAGCTTTACAGCAATATCATTTGATAGCCAGAACTGGCAGCTGCATAAAGAGAATATTCATGATATTGGGTATTCGTACTTGATGTCGTGAACCATAATTCGGGAATCACTCTATACATAAAGGGTATAATACTGTAAAACCAAAACACCTCGCCAAACACCAATTGCCTTACTCTACGTGCATCTTCTCGACATCCTCCCTTTTCTCCCTCTTGGCCGCCTGTTTCTCCTCCTTTGTTGGTTTAATGCCAAGCTTCTTCAAGACCTTCTTTACTGGTCTTCCCTCTTGCTTCTCCGCCTCTTCTCGTTGTAAGACTTCCCTCTCCTTCGCGGCACTTTCACTCTTGTCCTTGGCTTCCTCTTCCCTACGGGCCGCCTCCTCTGGGGCTATTATCTTATCTTTCCTGTGTCCCACACGCTGAGCAAAGTCCTTGCCCTTGCGCTTCGTCTTGATATATGTCTCTAGTCCTATCAACACCACATAGGACTTCGAGATCGAGACGTGGCTCATATCAACCTCTGACTGCCGCAAGCTCGCAACAAAAGCGCGGAAGTTTGCAGCGGGTGGGCGGTAGTGTCCGCTCAGTGGTGAGAGGGATGATAATCGACCATTCTTTATTTTGATCAAACCTGCAGCCGAAATGCGAGAGCCCTGGAGAAAAGACGAGTGTTGAAATGCCCCTGAATCTTTGATGCCCACATACATGCGAAAGCTTGTGTCGGCAACGAAGATCCATGTATTCTTCCGGACAGACTTGCGCATCAACTTGTTAAAGATTGTAGACGCTGAAATCTGTGAGACTTTGTTCATACCCTGACTGTTGTCAAAGTCAGGGGTCGCATACTTGGCAGCCCGGTCTGCCTCTCGTCGTGACTCGAGGGAAGAATCGGAGCTGGAACTGCTAACGGATTCGAGGGATCGTGCATCCTCAGGCTGGGCTGCGGCGTTGAATGCTGGCGTGGAATCGTTCACAGGCACAACACCATGTATGCTGTCCCTGAACTGCTCTGTGGTATCAATGCGCTGACCATTCTTCGCCCAACAGAGTCGGCCTTCACTATCAACTTCAACAAGGTAGTACTGGCGCTCTTCACGAGACAGATATCGAACTTGCTCCCGCTCAAGTCGATCGCGTGGACAACCATCAACCTCAACGTTGCGGCCTTCACCATAGTCAAGCCAGTAGAAGAAGTTCTCGGCTGTATCTGTTCGCTTCCAAACTTCGTGGTAACGGCAAAGATTGCTTCCGTAACGGTGCTTTTGGTCGACCATCTCGAGGAAGTATCGAATTCCCATCATGCGCGCCTCATGTTTCCGCGCAGCAGTAGCTTTCTCACGTCGCGCTCGTGCAGCAGCTCGTTCTTCGGGGGAGGCATCTTCATCGGAAGACGATTCTGAAGATTCAGAATCTGATAAAAGATCATCATGACCTGCTCGTCGTGCAACTGCGCTCGCTTTCTTCCATTTCTTTCGTGCACTCGCCGATTTGTGTTTCGCAAAATCGTCCGCTTTTGACTTATCAAAAGCTTCGTTATCGGCTTCTGTTTTCGGTCGTGGCAATGTCGCATGTCGAAATTGAGCTTCTCGAATTGCAGTAACCCATCTTGTACTTGCATCCAAACCAAACCCTTGCATCTCTCTTCTTGCGCGATACCCTCTGAACGTTTTCTGTATAGTGCGCGCAGCTTGCGCCTGCGCCTGGTCGTCCTGACTGACCGTCGACATACTGACGGCTCTATTGCGCTGACGCTGGGCTTCGCGCGACCAGCGCCTTCGCTCGCGATCTCTGCGCTTTGTTTCTTGTTCGCGTTGTTGTTGAACAATTGCAATTCTTTCGAATTGCTTTGGTGAAGGTACCTGCAACGAGTCCATGTAATCTTTTGTCTTAGTGGTAAAGTGTAAGGCGCCGTTAGTGGTAGCAGCAGAAGATGACGTAGAGCTGACGGCTGAGAATTTGGAATCGGTACGGGTCGGTAGTTGTTGTGCTGTTAAGCCCAACGGCGTGCTAGGCGGGGTCCCCTCCAGTTCCGTACTGATATTGTTTGGGGTCTGCACTAAAACCGGTAACATCAAACAACGGCTTTCTAGAATCTCGAGTTGCGTCATGGTCGTGGGGTTGAATTTGGTTGAGGATGTGGGGGTGGGAACCAAATTTGGTGATAATGGCGATTAAATCCTTGGAAAGGGCTGTTAATCACATTGAGAAACAAGAAAAAATGAAGCTTTATGAACTCATGACACTTCAAATCTCTTTAGTTCGGGGCTGGATCTTGTGGCTCTTATAAACATGGTCCTTTACTACTGATGTAGTCAGGCCGATGCCCAGAAACCAGCAGGTTCTTGTCATTCTTGTCACGGAAGAACGGCACTTGGCAATCCTGCAAAGACCATTGGCATCACCGTAAAATCTCAATAGATTGCTTTATTGAGACGCCGCGATGCTTGGTAAATGCCGTTACATACCGATATGATCTAGACTCGTGGCTGGCAAATCGTCAGAATAGCGGCACGTAAATCCATCAAGGAACTCACTCATTGGCTGATGCGTAACAGCATATCCTCTAAGCCATACTGAACTCCACATGGTTATGTTAAGCTTCATTCAAAGGTCAACAGCTTAACTGTTAGTATCGCGCGCCTGTTGTTAGCGACCAGATTTCTCCTGCTGCGCCCTGGCGCCTATACTCAGCCCTTTGGATACGAGAGCTTAAACGCCCAGTGATGACATGCCGGAGGCGGAGCCATACCGTCTTAGCGAAGCAAATGGTATGGTTTTCGAGATATGCTTGACTGTTTCATACGACAATGCCGAACCTTGGTTTCATCTTGGCTCTCGAATCAAGCACACGCTAAGAACAGACAAGCATGCAATACACCTGTAGGGCCACAAGTGGTAGATCATCCAACTCATTATCATTAATACGGATCGTTGGCTGCTGCATATGTGCGTGAGACTGGGCCAAGCAATATATATCGGTTGTACAAAGAGGCCTCCCATGACTGAGACCCAGAAAGGTAAACATATCCAAAGAAGAGAAGATGCTAAGACGATAGGAACGCTATGCAAAGAGGAACTCTTTGAGGACTGGCGACCCAGAAAATTCTGGATTTAACAATATGCAACTAGTAGGGTCAGCATAATATTGAGCTGGAAACTCTTGATATACGCACTTCAGAAAGTATTGTAGGCCTGCCCGCCTTTTCTCGAGAAATCTGGGTCGAAACTTGGAGATGACACTCTTGGGCGGAAGTGCCGGAACAGCTGCCTCGAATCCGGGGAAAGTCTGAACCAACCGATGTCGAAAGTCGTCAAACTCCGAATACCGTTTACGAATATTCATGTAACTCCCCTATCGTTGGGTCAGTCAACAGCCGTCTTCAGATCAGCACGCCATTGCTGAACCACCACCAATCACTCACATTGAGAGCCTCGACACGGATATTCCACACCACAAAGGCCCCGATATTTGTTGCACTGCCGTTGACAATGGTATAACTGACAATCTCAACACTCTTGGCCCAACAGGCGCTGTTGCGGTCATCGAATTCGCTCGCTTCGTTGTCACGTAGGGTTATAGCACCAGCAGGAAGAACGGATTCGGTCGACATATTCGATATGGTTCGTTGATGGCCGGCGCGGGTGTTCAACCAGTATGGTGGCGATGTTATCGAACTCGGGGAGATGGTAGATGATGCAGTTTCGTGCCGCGCATGATTGCTATCGTTGGGACCATGATCGAAGGATGTGCGTGGTGTCTCAAACACTTCGGTAGCTGCGGTCTGTGTCTCAGAACTGCCTGGATGGGATGCGCCGGCGGCCAGATTGCCATCGCCAGGCGCTTGATCTATCGCAGTCGCCATTCAACCATGCGTTGAAACAAAATGTCGGGCTTGAATCGTTCAAGTTGCTAATGAAGAAAACTTCAATGTGACAGCTTTAATAGTACGGAATTGTATGTGATTCAATTGTAAAATCGTGTCGCAAAGACTTGTAGCAATGATTCAATCGATCCAGTTGGGTAATGTTGACGTTGATTAACGGTTGAAATCGTATCAGCGAGTTAGGATAACAGCCCATGAATTGCAGCCCTGCTTTTTAGTTGACAAAGCGCAAGGATTTGGGTTGCGGAGCGGTAGAGAAACGGTCGATTATGTATAAGTCGTCAGGATGAGGCTGATGATGAAATCAAGGCGCGAGTAGAGGGCACGATCCAACCAGGGACATAGTATAAGGCCTTTAGTGTGTGTCTGGGTAGTGGCGATAGCTTGTCCCAATTGAAAAGATGAATTGGATGTGATGTCGTAGAGCGAAGCCTTAAACGGCGCCGTTCCGGGCCTTGCAGCTTGATTTTTTCCGATTGATGGAGGGGCCGGCGCCCCGGTCAATGGGAGTCCGCACAACCTAGAACGCACCGGTAAACTTTGTGACCTCTGGCTTCTTGTTTGTGTGAATCTGCTCCGGATTTGGTTATTCATAGTATGTATATCTACAGTCTCCGCGAGGTATCACGACATGGGAGGAGAGTCGATTTATCGTTCAATGCCTACCTGAAGCTAATCACTTACAGTCAACCAATTGCTGTGTGCAGTACGGATAAGGTTTTCTTAGACAAACTCAATGCTCACTGACTTGGATATCAACCAAAATACTACACTTGCAAGGGGTACACCATGACCGCCGCATTCACGGCCGGCCTTCATCTTGAAATACGGAGCTCGAAAGCCACATCCGCTCCGTGCCCGGCCGAAGAGATTGGTCGGATACCGGTCGTCTAAGCTTCGGGATGTAGCGGAACCCTGATTGATAAGCGTGAGATCTCATCGACTGTGGCTTTCTATCAAGGGATACAAGGACAGAGATCCTGACTACTTTGTTTCAAGCCGCAGAACTCTCATCATATCATATGACATTGTCATATGGTCCCGTTCAAACTGTAACTCTAATCGTACCCAAGGAGCGAAATAGAGGAGGTTGGAATCAAAGGAGTGACCGAAGTTGGAGGAAGAAACCAAGATCGCGTTGACCAAAGTTTGTCAAGTTCTTGCAGGTTCACTTTGAATCGGGAGAAAGTATCCGGACTCTGCGGGGTAAGAATCTACTCTCCACATGAAATGAATACCTCTCGAGACTCGAGGATTCCTTTGAAGTCGAGGCTGGTCTCTTTCAGATTTGGTTATCTTTTTGTGACCCGTGCCCTGTAAGTGCCTTCGCCTCGATTGATGCCTGGATGGAACGAACACGATTCGATACGAAGTCACCTTTCTATCTCGTACGAGAGACAAGCGGATATCTCTTCGGCTAGTCCGTCATATCTCCAAATGCACATCGCTTTCCAAATGTCTTAGCCAGCAGAGTGTTTCTTCACCTGCGATATTGGGTTGCTAGAAGTGGTGATTATTCGACTTTGCTGTGTGATAGCTCATAAAATGCGAGACTGTGATCACTTCTCCAAGAGCCTGAATATCTGGCCGCGTCAGCTCCATAGTGAGGCACAAACAAGATATCATCAACACCAACGATTGGCGCGATATCCATAGCATCATGTTCTCGTCGTGGTGCATTGCGCGGGGTTATCGAAGGGTTCAGTGCAGTGACATGCCCCGCCCATATGCAAGAAATACGAAGGTTGTTGGCTGGTCCAGATGCCTAGCACCGAACAGATTTACCCTTTATGGGAACAGTTGGCCACCATTCTTGCATCCGAGTGGCCAATGGTCCGTCAAGAATACTCCGACGTGATCGTGGTGGGCTCGTACATGTTGTGAGCGACTTCAACCACCAACTGGAGCGCGTCGTTCGCGTGGTCCAAGATGCACTCAGTGATGCACAATGAGAAGACCATGATAACAAGTGTGCAGTAGTGGTCTCATATCGCTTCATGACTACTAGATGTGGAGACTGTAGTAGTCAACCGTTCGCGCCCGCCACAAAGCCAAGCTCTAGGTAGACATGCGGTTGAGAGGAGACAGACGAAGGACGACCTCCACTCGTATGTATGCCCACGATGGCGAGTATGGGGCATCACCGACATCTGACAAGAGTACGGTAGCGTTGAGTCAACTGAAAAGATCTCCATTGGGATCTTCTGAAGATCACAGACCGGGCCGCGGTAACAAGAATATTATCGATAATACTATCGACTCCTTTTAATCACGGCTCTTAAAACCAAGGGCCTTGGAGATTACAGTCATGGTGTACCAACACCAAGCGAGCCAAAGCCTCCCCAGACTGCTCTAAAAAGTCCAAGCTTTAGCGGCGGACCGCCACTAGTTGAGTCTATCGGGCCTAGCCTCCAGAGTATTCCGGGACCTCCTGGCACAAAATGCGCCGAGTGGTGGACGATATGGAGCAAATAAAGTCTCATTGCTGCTGGGATATGTTAGAGCTAAGCCCAATGCCGCTGTGCTGCTCCTAAAGTCCCCTGTTCGTTCTGCGAAAATTGGTGCTACTGGTGCTACTTTGTCCACCGTCTGTGGTCATGATATCGCCCAGACTCGGGTCTCGCCTCAGCTTTTGCTACGGATCATTTCTTTTGACGCTGTAGCCCGGCGGTAGGTATCTGGACCTAAGGTATCCGTAGAGAGGTATCCATCCATCATCCATGCATCCATATACATATAGCTGGGGGTCGTCTGTCATTGAAATGTCTCGGACCTCCTCGACCTTTTCTTCATCATCCTCTCTCACCACCTGCTTTTGATACACTCGCTATATCAGACCTGGTCTTGATTCTCAACAGTCGTTAACTCGCCATCTTAATATTTTATTTCTTCTTTTGCTCGCTTTTCTCAAATTGTTGGTCGTCACTCACATACCTCCTTCTTAATCTGTAAGTCAAACATCGTCCGAGTCGACGGGTATTGCCCCGGTTGTCTTAGTGATAGCATCCTCCATACCTCTCCTTCCCGCACAACACAAGCAATCTCCTCATAATGGGAAAGAGAGAGACTTCCAATGGAATACAAGGGAATAAAACCGCTAACTCCCGGCCAAAGAAAATCCATACCCTTCGTCAATCTTCACCGTTACGAACTTTTTTTTGGACTTCGCATACGTATCAACCACATACATACCTTCATCGTATCCAGCACAACTAGATCTCATACAAGACACAAATACGTCACAATAATGCCTTCTCTCCGAACAACCGTTTTGGCCGTTGCTGCCTCAGCCATTGCCGTTGTCAACGCCGACTATGTTATTGACCCCGAGAGTGTACCCCTGTCTCAACGCCGTGAGTAAAGATCTATCGCCGATTATTTTAGGGTGCAGGGACTAATACAGAACCAGGTGTTTGGTGCCAGAACGAAATGGAAACCTGCCCTATGATTTGCGGGCAGACTAGCAAGGGAGACACCAAGGTCAACGAGTGTGATCCTGTAAGTTTCGTTATCTAGGCTTCGTTGACAACTGTTAATTTCTTTCGTCCAGAAAACCCTTACATACGGCTGCATCTGCGGCGACGGCAAGCAGCCCAACGTGTCTGAATACTCCCTGACCCTGCCATTCTACGTCTGCCAGGAATGGGGTAACCAGTGTGTCGAGGACTGCAAGGGAAGTGCCTCCTGCGCTTCCGACTGCCGCCAGAACCACCCATGCGGTGCCAGCAACCCCAAGAAGTACAACGCCACTTCCACAGCTACCGACACAGCTGCCGTCAAAGCGACAGCCAGCGCTACTGACGATCCCAATGTTGTCTACACTGGCACCCCAGGAGGCGACGACGATGATGACTCCGACTCAGACAGCTCAACAACAACAAAGACCAACGGCGCCACCGTCATCGAGGCTGGGCGTACATGGGGCCTGACTATCGTCCTGAGCACCATCTTCGCTGGGTTTGCCATGCTCTGAGTTTCTGGTGATGCTTAGCGGTTTGCTGCTAAAGAGATTACTGCATTGCTTCTGTTCTCTTGTGTTTGTTGCTCCTACATTCCTTTGAAGCCTTGGACGTCTAGGTGTTTGGTTGTCTTTTATGGTGGGATATTCTTTTTTATGATTCGAATTGAGGGGCTGCCCTCTTACATCATTAATATCGTTAATGTCGAAGGGACAAAGAGATGGGAATAGGTGGCAGAACAGGACGAAATACATGTCGTTGACTGCAATCAGGCAGTCGAAACACCAGGAACCTTTCACGACAGATTTGAAGCCAGTGTGATATCATGATGCATGAAACAAGCAGTGGCCTATCGAGACATGTCGTTGTCGGTTCAAGGATTCCGAGAGTTGGAGGAGATCACAGTCAGCGTCAGTCGAACTTCACTCCACATTCCGCATTTCCAAGAAGACCCTTAGACGTGTACCGGGCTATCGGATCAACCAAACTGCCGTGATGTAAAGTTTTGTTCTCCAACTAGCAACCATTCCAGCCAATTGCAGTTGAATTAGAAGCTCGTATTCTTTTTGTTGGTGCTCACGCGCTCACGAGCCTAGAAGGGCATGTGAAAATCATTCTATTCATGCGCCATTGATCCATAGCGTTAGTTCATCCCTCGCCTCGGCACCAACGGCTAAGACGGATCAAATAACGTCGAAACAATCTCATGATGTGGTGTCTATGCGAGCTCCTCCTCGTGAGTAGACAGGGCTGGTGCACCCTTTTGACAGGGCTGAGCCTGCTGAGGTCACGGTGCAAGTGAGAGTACTACGTACGTAGGGATGCTCAAGGAACCTGCTATTGTTCTCAAGTCTCACAAGAAAGGGGTCGTCAAAGTCGACCTGTTTCGTTAGCTGTCAAATTGATGATTGGAGCCTTCAAATGAACGAGCCGCTAATTACCCAATTTTAGATGCGTGTTTCCCCTGTAAGCGGATACCTCTAGTGGATCGGATCGCTGGTGTTAGCAGGGGCTTTGGGATTTACGATCCAGGGGCTCGACGTACGACGACACCAGTACGAGTTGGAGGTCGAATTCCAATTTCGAGTCCTAGCCTTGAGCTGTCAAAACCTGCCCCTTTAAACCTTTTCAATCCCATCTTTTCTTCAACTGCAAAAAAAACACTCTTTGGCGGTAACTGTTCATCGACATATTTAATTTTTTATCAGACTCTTCACCGCTATTCTTGGCTGTTTTACTCTGTCTCAGCCCTCCCGGTCGTCTTCGCAAATCAGGTCTGCCACATATAACCTTGGCTTGCGATCCAATTCATCTACCGTTGTCGATAAGAGAAAACCTGTCACGCTTGTCCTTGGATTATCTTTCTCTTCCCGCCCACGTGCCGCGCCGCCCGTCTCTGTTAGGATAATACCGCCTTGGTAGAGAGCCGAGGGTCAATCATCCATTTGCAGGCCTTTTGGCGGATCTACCTTACCCTGTCCTTCTGCAAGTCACTGTTGCGCGTGCGCGCCGTCGCTGCAGGTCCGATTGTTTAGGCGTTTTTACCGACGTCTTTATTTTTTTTTACCTTGGCCTTGATTCCCTTTTTTAAAAGAGTCCCCCATTTTTGCCCCTCCTCCTCCGGCCCCTCTCTTCCACCATGACTGCAAGCGAGACACTGCCGCTTTACAACCCAACGGCCACCGACCCGGACGGTACGAATATGGCTCCTAATACGAGTAAGTCTGAGAAGAAAAGAAAGCTCTCTGAACGCTTGAGTTCCATGGAGTATTGTAAAAAAAAGACCGTTGACCACTAACGTCGGGGTCCTGCAGAAAAGAATGTTGCCGAGTGCATCTCTGATGACGCACTGGTGCACTTCAAGTCATACAAGTACTCAAGCGTCGACCTTTCGCCAGTCTCGAAATACGTTCTTGGTCCTTTCGTATGTATTGCCTATACCTCCAGCTCTCTTTTGCGCACGTTTTCGACTCTGTCTTGCTTTTTTGTCTCAATAATTACCATCTGGACGAGCTCGACAACACTCGCCTGCCAAGTTTTTTTTAGGGAGCTCGTGATAGCTAACGCGTCTTTGTCGTCATGTAGTGGAATGCCTCTGTCAACCTCCTACCACTATGGATTGCCCCCAACATGGTGACCCTTTTGGGTTTCTGCTTCATCCTGATAAATGTCGCTTTTTGCGCAATCTGGATGCCTGATCTTGTTGGACCGGTATGTGGGAGACCTTCCATGTCTTTGGACTGACGTACTGATCGCAAGTGTGATTGCAGGCTCCTTCGTGGCTTTACTTCAGCTTTGCCTTTGGCCTATTCATGTACCAAACGATGGATAACCTCGACGGAAAGCAAGCTCGACGAACTGGTACCTCAAGCGGCCTCGGCGAACTCTTCGATCACGGCATCGACTCCTTGAACTGCACACTCGCCAGTCTGCTCGAAACTGCCGCTATGGGTCTTGGTACCTCTCCAGCTGGCATCATCACCGCTCTGTGCCCATGCTTGCCCATGTTTTTCTCGACCTGGGAAACATACCACACGCATACTCTCTACCTCGGCGTTATCAACGGTCCTACAGAAGGCATCCTTATTGCCTGTGCAATTATGATCATGTCTGGCATTTGGGGACCCGGCATCTGGACCATTCCTTTGGCTAATGGCATCAAGGATACTCTACCTGGTCTTGCTGAGCTCCTTGGCGAGACCACTTTCCGAGATATCTGGATTGGCCTCATCATCGGCTCCCTCGTCTTTACACAGATCCCCTTCTGTGTGCTCAACGTTGCCAAGGCTCGCAAGTCTAGAGGAGAGCCCATTCTTCCTGTCTTCATTGAGTGGATTCCTATGGCCGTCTTCACGTTTTCGATCGCTGCTTGGGTCTTCTCCCCTTACAGTACCATCATGAAGGAGAACCACCTGATGCTTTTCTGCTTCATCATGTCATTCGTCTTTGGCCGCTTGACCACTAAGATTATTCTCGCCCATTTGACTCGCCAACCTTTCCCCTGGTGGACCGTTATGCTGTACCCTCTTGTTGGTGGCGCGTTCCTCGGAAACATGCCTCGATTTGGACTCCCTCAAGTCAGCGCCCAATTCGAGCTTTTCTACCTGTGGGCGTATCTTCTCTTTTCCATGGTTGTCTATTTCCGCTGGGCCTGGCTCGTTGTTACCAGCATCTGCAACTACCTCGGTATCAATGCCCTCACCATCCCCAAGGAGAAGCAGATCGCCAACAAGGCGGCACAGGCTGCCAACAAGCTACACTAAGCCGGAACTATCCGTTTTGGCCGAGTAATTTTCTTCTGTCAAGCCCTGGTCGATCGAAATGACATAAATAATAATCCACCCAGAGAGGCGCAGCATTTTGGAGAGAGATCATGGTACAAAAAATACTGGTGTCGCAATACAGGGCGAAGAATCAAAGCATGACGAGGGCGTTTGGTGTTTCCTTGCGGGTTTCTCGCATCCTTCATGACGCTCGGATACTAAGGGGTCTTGTATCACGTCAACAACCATTGGGGTATATTCATTGTAATAGATATAAATGAGGAGTATGTGTAGATGATGCTGTTAGAAACTGCCTTTGGATAGGCCCCGGCTTTGACGCATAAGGCGCAAGCCAAATCAATAAGAAGCTTCAATATTTCAGATATATTATCCATCGCCGTCCATACCAATCTCATGATACCTTTACTGCTGTCTTATCTCTGTTGCTTATGAGGGGCTTCACAACATTTTAGAAACGTGGGGTTGACGGGATGACGTAGCTTGCGTTAGCTTCAGATGATGGATGTCTGCAGCAACCATTGGTAAAGAGTTGCGATGAAATCTTGCTTGTCAGCTCGTTAGTTTCTCGTATTATGATATTAGGACAAGGGAAGTTTTTAGGAGAGAAAGTCTCCAAGCTAGCTCCCAATAGTGCCTCTTTAAAGGAAAGCAAAACGCCCAGTAGCTCAAGATGAAAGATCAGATAACACAACTACATGCGGTTTCCCAAGTAGGTCTCAGTATCAATAGTAGTCTATTGTGTCGAATTTTAGTTTCTATGGAATGTGTTCCAGCCTTTACTTCGGCTGACTTACACGCCAGGCTTAGGCATGATCAACGAGATCTTTTGCATTACCTGTTCAGGATAAAGCAGCTCGGCATGATTAAGACAATGGAGATAACGACCACATTATAACTGGATCTATATAGGCCAGTAAAAGTAATACGTGTCCAACTTGATCGATGCGTTCAGTGTGATTTATCCATATCAAATGCACCCTCGAGTCCTTTATAACCGTGAACCAATGGGGTTTAACCATTACAACTATAATAACCCGACCCCTGGCTGTTCGACCATAGATAGTTTAAAGGGTCCTCCCCCGCGCCTGTTGTGCACATCAGAAAGGCGTCTTCCGCCGAGAGCTAACATGGGGCTTTGGACCAATATCGTTCATAGCTGGTAAAGGGCCAACATGAAGTCCAGATCCATTTCACAGAACACATAGCAAACACACAATGAGTTTGAGGCTTAGTATTGTTGGAGGAAAAGAACAAATAATCAACGGAGAATAATGCGAGCTTTGACCTCTACATATTGCCACATGCATATGGGGTCGTGGCCGGAGTGTTGTGTCAAGGTACCTTTAAAGATTCGCCTGTGGTACTGGGCCTGGGTGAAGTACCTGCTATTTTCCTCCCCACATCCATCCATTCTTCGTACCTGGCCTTATCCTCCTCCCTTGCATGGATGCCCGGGCTGGCGAGAGAGGTTTAACTCCTGACACGAAGCATTTGTTTGCTTGATTCTGCTCTGTCTTTGTTCGCAACATCCACGCTCACTGCCACAGCTGAACTTTTGCGCATTATCATACGATTATTCTGATCCTCCAGACGGAATGAGCTAGTTTTGCGCCCCACGATAACCCGAACCAAAACCCGCTTCTTGTTGGTTTAGAGTAGTATTTATTGGTGTCTTCCCATCCATGGCTGAATCTTCGACAATGCCTCGACCGCTATCGCAATTGTCATTCCTTGCAAAGCTTCTCGTCTTTGTCTGCCTGCTTCTATTGACGGTCGCCGAGTCCATGACACTTTCAGATGAAACCCTCGAGAACATTCCTTCGCCCGGCGACGACTTCGATATCAAGGATGGCAAGCTTCTTGCTCCTATCCTGATTCCTCGTGTGCCTGGCACCGAGGGTCAACGGCGCGCCCAGAAACACTTTGTCGAGTTCTTCAAGGACAATCTTCCCGAATGGAAACTCGAAATGCAGAATTCGACTTCAAAGACACCTGTACACGGAAACAAGCAGATCCCATTCTCCAACCTCATCTTTCGAAGAGACCCCCCTTGGGCACAGAACGGAGACGTTAGTCGACTTACGCTGGTCGCGCACTACGATAGCAAATATGAGCCTGAAGGATTCATTGGCGCAATCGACAGCGCAGCGCCATGTGCCATGTTGATGCATGTTGCCAGGAGCATTGAGGATGCGCTCACTGCGAAATGGGCCAAGATGCAGAAGGATGGATCTGCGGATGATGGGCTTGAGGAGACCCAGGGAATTCAGATTATCTTCCTAGATGGCGAAGAGGCATTCAAACATTGGACGGAGGAGGACTCGCTTTATGGAGCCAGGTAAGTTGAATATGCAATCAACTACGAGCCAAATGATTGACTAACTTGGTGTCAAGATCACTTGCTGAGGAATGGGAATATCAGTTCCATGGATCTACTTCAACTTACAGGACTCCTCTGGACTCTATCAGTCTGTTTGTCCTCCTCGATCTTTTAGGATCTGCGGATCCTACTATTCCCTCTTACTTCCTTACAACCCACTGGGCATACCGAGCCATGGCAGGTCTTGAGAAGCGCATGCGACAACTCAATGTCCTCGAGACCAAGCCCAAATTTCCTTTCCTCCCAGATGGCAACAAAACAGCCAATCGATTCACTCGCAGCTATATTGACGATGATCACCGACCTTTCATGCAGCGCGGCGTCGATATCTTGCATATCATTCCATCGCCCTTCCCCGATGTGTGGCACGAGATCACAGATGATGGTGAGCACCTCGATCTTCCCACCGTGCGTGACTGGGCGAGGATCACCACTGCGTTCGTGGTGGACTGGATGGGTATCCAGGATTTCATGCCCAAGTTGGCGGGAACTAAAGCAAAGAGGAATGGTGCGGCTGCAACAACTACGTCGAGCCGGAGGACGGAGCTTTAGACGACATGAACGTACATATCTGCATCATTTAGAGAAATGTCGGTGGGTTTTCTTTGGGCTTGGCGTTGTAGGCGCGATGTCATGAAAAGAGTCATGTAATGAGCAGTCTATTTTGCAAACATGGAGTAAAGAAATCTTTGGTTGACTAGCAAACACCTGAATCTGCTACTCTTCTTGTTCATTGAAGTCTTCGTCACCTTTTTTGCCGTATCAAAAGAACCCTGAAAACGCTCATGTTTCCCGTGGGTACCGTGTAAGACGGACCGAGAAGGAGAGGCATTTATTACGGATTTGCACCAACATCTGACTAGCAATAACTCCCGAAGTAGACGCCAAATTTTCCTGATTGGCCGACTCTATCTTGGACCCTGACGGCGCCTGTGAAGGGAGGGCGTCTTCAAGTTTAAGCCCCGGACAGTTTTTATGGAGTCTGGAGAGATAATCGTGGTTCGTGATACGTTACGGCCAACTTCCAGGGGTTATTGGCAGTTTTGTTTTTGGTTTTGCGCGACATACGAGTAAGGTAAGGTAAGGGTATCGATCATGTTGTAGTTCAAGCTGACATCGGTTTTTCTGACGTCCTCTTGACTCATTTATAAGTCTGCTAGCAGTGGAGGTCTTCTATTTAAGTAATAGCTGCTCCCTGCTTTCCACAGGCGCTGTTCTCCAGTAGCTGTTGTAAACCACACTCATCTTACACCTCACCATGTCAGCCATATATTCTGAGGCCCAGGTCGCTGGGTTCCTCAAACATCTTCAAATCCCTCAAGAATTCTACGTGGGCAATGAACCTATTCTGGACCATGCGTTTCTCAAAGTGCTGCATCAGCACATGATCGCAACAGTCCCATATGATAACTTGACCCTGCATTACTCGTCACATCGCAACATCACTCTCGAGCCTCAAGCTCTGTACCAAAAGATCGTGGGGGATGGGCGCGGAAGAGGAGGTTACTGCATGGAGAGTAACCTCTTTTTCTGTTACATGCTGAGAGCTCTTGGTTTCCAAGTATATCCAGTTGGCGTGCGAGTTCGTCTGCGAAAGGACGGTGTCCCCCAGGGCGATTATGTTGGCTGGTAGGACGAAATGCAATGCTGTCATCGGTATCGCTCACTGACTGCTCATAGGGTTCACATTGTCAACATTGTAACTCTGCCTGATAATTCTCGCTGGGTTATGGATGCTTCATTTGGCGGCGATGGCCCTACACAGCCAATGCCTCTGGTCGAGGGCGCTGAGTGGAACAATATGGGCACACAAAGCGCACGTCTAATCAAGGACTTCATTCCCGGCCAGACAGAGCTCACGTCCGGCCGCCGCCTCTGGATCTACCAATGCCGTAACTCCCCCGACCAGCCTTGGACCAGCTTCTATGCTTTCAGTCACTCAGTTGAATGGCTACCAGCCGATTTCGAGATCAGCAACTGCTACACGGGCACAAGCCCACGCAGTTTCCAGACAACGACGGTTTTGATTGTCAAGTTCCTTCTAAAAGAGAGCAAAACGTCACCAACGGGTGAGGAGATTTACGGGAAACGAATGCTGATCAATGATGTGGTTAAAGAGAACCCTGGAGGTAAGACAAAGGTTCTGAAAGAGTTGAGGACGGAGGACGAGAGAATGGAGGCGTTGAAGGAATATTTTAATATTGATTTGACGACGGAAGAGAGGGAGGCTATCAAGGGCTTCCAGACTGAGATTAAGAGCGAGTAGGGGATGATATACCACCAGTCATTTATTTAGATGTTATGATAGAAATGGCTTTCTTCAACTTTCGATAGATTATATAAGATTGAATCGGGAAAAGAACACAGTCAATTGTTTCCGTTCGGTTATGGTAATTAGCACATATGCTTTCATTGATCAATGCCAGTGCCTCCGTGCAATCCTTTTTCTGCAAGGTCATATTTCCTGGGGATCATAAATCGGACCAAGAGTTTTTCTTGACAGAATAAATAATGGATCTCAATATCATTGTAACGCCTTCTTTTCATTGGTCGTGAGAGAGCACGATCTTGTTGTATGGTGAGTGTCTAACACACGTACTATTTTCGAGGCCCTCTATTCGAAATGATAAAAATACTTATGTAAATGCAATACGATTTAGTATACCATTAGTCCATTTAATCCTAACCCTATTGTTCAATATCATAAGCTTTATTACCCCCTGAGGATATTGAACCACTAGGATTAGCCATAAAAGCAGAGGTTTACAGAAGTGATTTCTGATCACCATGAAATGTATTTGTTCTTTCAAGTGATAGATATTGCCTGGACCTACCCTAAAGCCAGGTGCTCTGTTCGGGTACCCACCAAAGTTAGAGCTTTAACCAATCAAAGCTATCTCCTGCCACCACGTAATGCGAGCTACAGTGCACCATACATCTTTAGCTGTCCTGTCTCATCCACTTGGCCTCAACTCTAGAACCGACCGAACCGACCTGCGATAACGTCAAAATCATGCGCTTCTCAATCGCATCGTCCCTACTTTTCTTAACGAGCGTGGCTAGCGCTGCCTCGTCTTGGAGTTTCACCGATGGCTCCGTCACTGTCGGCTCCAAGAGAGCCCAGGGCGTTACTGCAAAGTAAGCTAGCTGTCCCTCTCGAGATGCCATGATGATGCTATCATGGGCGATTGAGTGCGAGAGAGCTTCTGCTGACTGGTCTGATTGATATAGATTTAGCGACCAGAAACCTGCCAAGAAGCCTCTTGTGCTAGGCAAGACAGATACCATCAAGGTCTCGTTGACCACAACCGAAGCTGGCGAGCCAAAGCGACCTCACCAGGCATTCATCATCCTTACCGAGTCAACTGGCCTCGAGGCCCCGTTTCCTCTCAAGATGAAGGCCTCTGGAAAGGGCGAAGCTGAGATTGTACGCGATCGGTCAAACTCGAATCAATTCCACGACTAACAATAATCACAGTCACAAAAGGACCTCCCTATTCAACTGCTCCTCTCCGACGAACCCATTAAAGCCAACCTTGTCCTGGGATCTTTCGGTTCATCTAACCCTCTTATTTCCCCCGTCTTCGATATCGAAGTCCAAATCGACTCCAATGCTCCTTCACCTCAGTATGAGGCTCCTGTTCGATATGGTCCCCGAGCTGAGATCGACCATATCTTCAAGGTTGGCGACTCGAGTCCTCCCGTGGTTGTCACTCTCGTCTTTGTGCTCGCTATCGTTGCTAGCGTTCCTGCTCTCTTCCTCGGCGTACGTGTAAATCCTGCCATCATACATTCACAGACTAACAAGCATGTAGTGGCTCTTCCTTGGTGCCAACGTCAACCATTTGCCCAAGGCCCTCAAAGCTGCACCTATCTCTCACGCCGTCTTCTTTGGCTCCATTGTCGGCATCGAGGGCACGCTGTTCCTCTACTACGCCCAGTGGAACCTCTTCAAGACCTTGCCTATCGTCATTGTCCTTGGCGTAGTGTCGCTTCTGAGTGGAACCAAGGCCCTGAGCGAGGTCCAGAGCCGACGTCTCGCTGGAGAGAGGTAATCTGGTTGCAATGTTCAAAAGTAATTGCTTGGCACGATAGAAGGGCTAAAGCTCGAAACCAATCATCGCAAGTCTATGTTGGTGGAAATACAGGGGAAGATAGATCTCACACTAAAAGAACAGCCAGTGCCCGAATGCGGGCATCAACATGTTTACAATGGATGTTCCATGATGGGAATTTCTGTAACATCAAAAGTCTATCAATCGAGAGGTTTTAGGATGGGTAACTTTGCCCAAGAGTTGAACGATGTCAAGTTCTAGGCATGCAAAACGGATGTACATTATGATAAACACTGGAAATGGAGTCGGATTTGGTGACTTTTCAATAATTGCTACGCTCCGAACAAGCGAATCTGTGCCATGATTTGTGAATCATGGACCGAGACATGCACGTTGAACACTTCATCCGTGTAGCTGGCAGTCAATAATTTCAATGCTTATTATTCCACTGCCTGTCCTGCTTGTTCTCTTACAATGTTCCATGCTTATCGCAATATTCGGTGTCCATCGCTTACTCATATGCTCGAAAACAACTGCCACTCACCACTCTTATTCCTCCTTCGGCTTGGTCCACATACTCAGCTGTTCCTCCAAGACACTGTTGAACCATTGTGTCTTTTCTATGATGGGTGCGTGTCCCATATCGTCCACAATGTGCACAGAGCCTGGTTTCAGCACTTTAATGAGCCGTTCGCCATTTGGAAAGCTGATCATGTTGTCACGCTTTCCATGCATAATCATGATGCGCTCAGAGCCGACACCGTCTGCTATTTCCCGTAGCTGTTCATCCGTCTTGTTGTGCAAAGCTGCCGCCGCAAGTTGACACATGAGCATTTTGGTGGTGTACAGCTCGGGATTTGTCTTCTTGGTGAGTTCCTGAGCCTGGAAACGCTGAAAGTTGGTCTCGAAGAGGCCGTACGTTGGACCACCCTCTGGCGGTGGTGGACTGCATCGTGCGGTGACGCCTGGCTCAGGTAGTATATCATCATCTGGTGCGACGAGCCACTCGGGTGTGAAGAGCCGGAGAGCTGTGTCGACAATACTGCGCTCCATGGACTTGGGGATGATCATACCCATGGTGTCTGAGACAGTTTCCCACAGTCCCTTTGTGTTTTGGACTTTGCCTGATGTGCAGATGAGGGAAAGCGACTGCAGACGCTTGGGAATACGAATAGCAACTTCTTGTGCAATCATGCCACCCATGGAGATACCAACGAGGTTGATATCCCGCTCAGCCTTCCAGCCAACGTGGTCGATGACCTCGATGGCATCGAGTGCCATGCCGCTGGTAGAATAGACACCCACGGGCTTGTCGCTGCCGCCCATACCACGATTGTCGATAATGAGAACCGAGTACTTATCAGCTCGATCATGACCGAAGTACTTTGTTTGACGCTGCCATGATGTCTTGACTCCTGCCAATCCCATAATAAGCTACACACGGTCAGTCAAGCTCCCCTCTCAGAATATGACCAAATCTGAAGCAAACACGATACAGACAGTACGAAAGAGTAACACGTGGACGGAGAGATTAAGGGAATTTTAACGGAAGACACGTACCACAAGCTTGACGGGTCCCTGACCATGAATCTCCCACGCAATACCGACTGGACCACCGCGACCCTCAGCGACAGAGACCTTGCCGTGAGAGTGAGGTTCTAGGGCCCAGAGTGTGCCTGGGTAGGCTGGGTGCTTGAGCGTCTCCTCAGCCGAGGGAAACGTGCGTTGTCTGCGAGGACGTATCGCGTGTAAGTGAGCCTTGAATCCACGCATGAGGAGCGAATGAAAAGAAGCAAGCGAAAAAAAATAAAGAATGGGAAAGATAGTGAAAACCAAAAGGCTGGAACGACTATGATGGAACGGGTTTGTTGGTCGAGGACTCACAGGTCAGACGCCATAATCGATATTTGGCGTTTGTTTGCTCTTATAATAAACCTGGCCCGGGCTCCTTCTTGCGCAAACACGTTTGTGCACCTTCCGAGTCTCAAGGGAAAATCTTGTGTTGTTGTTTTATAAGGTAAGTGTAGGTCACGTAAGGTAGGTAAGGTAGTATCTCAAGTTGCAGTTGTCAAAAAGACCCCGTACGTCACCCACGGACTACGCGAGTAGGAGAGTGTAGTGAGTACGGAAGAAAGATACAGATTCGAGCGAATGAAGAGTAAATGACATATAGAAAAAAGAAAAAAGTTGTCCCCGTTGTAGGAGACTACCTTAGGAAGTTAGGCTGTGAATTGTGGAGAGGTAGAGGTAGGTAGTATTCGGAATATCTTGTCACAACTCAACTCGCAACTTGCCAGGGTGTGTGTGAGAGAGAGAGAGAGCGAGTGAGTGATTGATTGATTGAAGGCGACATGGATGGATGGATCGCTGCATCATGCCTCGGCGCTATATTAGTATATACCTACAATTGCTTGATCGCCATGGGCCTAGGCACGCCACGTGCAGAATCCGAACATCATCTTTAGTTACATTCCAGTCTCGATGGAACTGAGGGCGAAGTCGCAAACCCCCCGAATTACCTTATGGTCGCAGAGTCAATATACCCATAAGTCACCATTCAGCTATCGCCAATTGACTAAACAACCCCAACAGGCAATGAATCTCAGACAGCTAATTCATTACTGGATACAGGCCAAAATCAAGACCTGTACTCTTTTCAAGCCATTTCTTAGTATCTTTTTATTGTTTTTTGCTTAGCTCCTTTCCCGATGGAACTCCTCTCTGGTGTCTGGTCGTTCATTCATTCATTGTCCACGTATACATGCGTAGTAAATCCACCACTCTTCCACATCCACCTCAGGGCATCACAAGCCCGATACCACTCAGATTTTCCTCGTCAAGCTGGTTCTTACGATCGACACCACCAGCAATTGGATTAACACGGTAGTTGAACAGGTAATAATGAAGTTGACCATCACCGGCTCCGAATTTCTGCTGCTCCAGGAACAGCGCATTGTCCATCAGCGTCAATGCGTTGAACACATCGAACTTGTGGCGCTTGGAGATAATAAGGGCATCGTGAACAAGCTCGTTAAGGCGCTTCTTGAGAGCAGCTTTATCGAACTTGTCCTGTAGCGCGACGTCTGTACCGTAGTAGAACATGTAAGCAACCTTGATAACGTTGTGCTTAGCGTTTCCAATAGCCGTCGACTCGATGCAGAAGAAAGAGAAGAAGTCCGTGATCTTCTTGTTTTCGTCCTTTGTAGTTTATTAGTGCATATCCTCTGAACTTTGTTCTTACGATGACTTACCTCGACAACGTATGTCCACACAACCTGCTGGTCGTTGGGTCCAACCTTGGGGACAAACCAGTGGTGAGCTTCCTCGCGACTGAACTCAGGCGTCATATCAAAGCGCGCATTATATCGCTTATACAAATCCATAACAGCATCAAGGTCCTTCTCTTCCAACGGTCGCAGGCCCTTGGTGCTAGTGTCGTCTGGTAGCGCATACTTGCGAACCTGATACTGAGGTTTGCTGTTTGCGGGAAGAGGACTGAAGCCGCACTCATAGAGCTTTTGCCAATTAATAGCGCGATGGAAGTATCTGCATGTGCTGACGGGCTTGGGAAGGACGACACCAGCGGTGTAAAGTCCTTGCCAGATCTCGTTGAGGTTGCTGCGCCTGGTAATCTCCTTAATGAGTACTGGTGTAAGACGCTTGCCTCGGAGCTTCTTGTGGATGGCAAGGAAGTTGACCTCAGAGCAGGTAACAACGTTCTCTCGGACACGGAGGTGAACGGGGATGGCCGAGATAAAAGCTACGAGAAGACGGGACTGGGTTGCGCGGACACCAACATGGTATTCCTTCTTCCAGCCAGGAGGCATCATGGCCCTGCACAAGTCAGCGGAAATTGATTTGGAAAAGCTAACTCGTGTATTAGCCTGGCAATTTGGCAACTTACCATCGAAGAATAGAGGGAGAATAGTTGAAGCGGAACATAGCCTCATCGTCCTCGACGTAGTGCTTGTTCAACAGCTCGTAAACTTCCTTGATCTCCTCATCATTGGTCAAATCCATCGTAACCCATTCAAAGCCAGGAATTAGAGGGGCGGGCTCCTTGTCGACCTCCTCGACCTTCTGAATCCGTAAGGGGCCCTCCTTCAAAGTCGCATCCTCTCCAAACTTGGGTACAGGCTGCGTCTGCCAGAACTTATACGATCCCATATCTTTGGCGTTCTTTCCGCCAGCGGCAAGACCAGTCATGATATCTTGTAGTGACATTTTCTTGAGCATGTCGGCAGCCTGAGAGCCGGAAGGATCATCGCTCTTGGAGGCCTTATTCACCTCTTGGGAGAGGGCTGGGTTGAGGGCGAGGAACTCCTTGATCTGTTGAGGAGTGAGGCCATCGAGGGCCTTGTGGAAATCGGAATCGGTCGGCGCGGATTTTGAGCCGGTCAGGGCCTCCTTGACCTTCGCTCGCTTCGACTTCTTCTTCTTCTTTTTCTTCTTCTTGTCGCCGGATCCTTCAGCAGCGTGTTGCTCCTCATGCTCCTCCTCGGATCCAGATTCGGCGGCATCGTTGTCGTCGGCTTCAGCTTCGGCGTCGGCGTGAGCGATGGCCTTGCCCTTGAGCTCGGCGTCCGTCTCGTCGACGACGGGCTCAACTGGCTTGGACTCCTCGGACATGATTCGAGATAGACTTTTGATGTAGGTGTTGTCGATGCTAACTAGGTAGGTAATGTTACGTGGGGTGGGGGGTTAAATCGAAAGGAGCTCTTTGGTGGGGTAATTTCAAGGTAGCATGTGTCTGCCCTCCACTGCTCACGCCAGGTGGGGTTAAACGGCTTCAATAGGTAAGTGCTACTCCGTATATATTACAAGAACAACCACAGGAGGTGCCTTGAGTTGCAAACCTAATAATCGCCCCGTGATATCGTGGTTGGCTATTCTCGTATATTAAAACTAATTTAAACGAATCACACGAGTGAACGAGGTATGAACTAATAAGTCAGAAGTTGCGTCATCCAGGCAGACCAACCGTATCTGATACTGGATACTGCTGACTGGCTGGCTATAGGGCAATAGGGGTCCTATTATTTATAGTAGTTTACTGATAGAATAGCTAAAGAGCTGAATGAATTTTCATATGCTTGAAAGAAAGGGAAGGATCGGAATACGGAGAACTGGGGTCTCGACACCGCACGCATCCAAGAATTCAGAAAATGGTCCAGAGAACTATCCGACAATGAGCACAAGTCCGATATTCACTACGGTGTGATACTTCACTGAATGATGCAATAAGAGATGCCTCTATTTGTATCTCACTGGCAGCAATAAAGGACGTTCTTTGCTTTGAATATGAGTCTGCCAGGCTGAGGGACACTTTTCAAGTTCGGTGATACCAAGATTTTGTGGTCACTATGACTCGCGCAGGCATGTTGAATGGCAGGCTATGGAAGGAAAGAAAACTCAGGACCTTGACCCTAAGTGATCAAAAAGACTTACGTAACTTAGCATAAGTTTAGGATACCTTTAGGATACCTTTTAGTAGTTGTTTATTTTGACACCCTATATCAAGGTCCGATGTTTTCTTGCTCCCCGAGGGGCAGGGCTTTTTAGGAATAATAGCTGCGGTATTTGCAAGGGATTATCTCTGTCAGCTCTCCCCACCAGGGTATAGTTGAAGCTGAAGCGAAGGCGGCAGGTCTGATGAGGAGTGAGTTCAATCAGTATCTGACGGGGAGTTGTCTCAAGTAATGAGGAATAGGGAAAGTCTGAATTAGCAATAATCTCTCTTCTACACAAAACAAGGATGCCCGCCGAGTGGAAGTGGAGGTCAGTGACGAGAAGCCCTGCGGTGGCTACTTATATATTAAATCATTACGAGACTTCAGTGACGGAAAGTATCGCCTATAAGACTATTTATTAAAAGGCCTTGCGGTTTCATATGTCTTTCATGGTGACATATACTCTAGGGCCGACACGAACATGCGCCGCCTTGGAGAGGAGTAGTATGTAGTCCTAGGAACACATGCCTAGAAATATGAAACTACGAAGTTGGGATCTAGAAAGTAGCAAAGCAAATTCCACGTCGCTTGTCGAACTGTGCAGAGTAATTACTAAGAAATCATGTATGAGTTGGCATTGCAACACAATGGGCCAGATATGAAGAGGCTACTTATTCGATGTCGAACAACTATCCTGATGGATGTGTCCTGCCAGTCTATTCATCACTGTAAGTCGTTCCGTGAAGATCAAATGCCCTCATGATGGCCAGCGCAACAGGCGCATAGCCCATGATATCGTTGTGACCTGAGTCACTTATCAGCATACAATCTCAACAGGATTCAGCAGATATTCACTTACCACCATATGGGAAAAGCTCTTGGCGGATAATCATGTTGGGTTCAGCAGTCCAAGTGGTCACAAATGCATCCTTGCCCTTGCGGATGGTGCGCTCTTCTTTCCAAGTCTCGAAGTCCTTGTCATCCATAATCCCAAGAGTCTCCTGGGCAGCGGCTCTGAACAACTTATTGTCTTCCGTCCAAGGAATGTCTTTATCATTCTTTGCATGAATCAAATTAAGCCTGAGTCTCGTCTTCGTATGGCGGACTACGTTGGCGAGCCGTTTGTCTGAATGCCACTTGTCGACAACGAAGCGATGGATGAAATGCACGAGAGAAGGCCACATGCGGAAGGGAGCAAGTACAGGGAAGATACCCACGATTCGATAACCCAACAGGAGATTTGCAAGATCGCTGAAGCCAGCGACTATGGTAATGCCTGCAAATTCGACGCCCTGAAGGGCATACCTTTCAGCAACGGCACTGACTACAGCAGTACCTAAACTCTGCCCGAGCAGGACGATGCGACTTGGTGGAATCTCTGCTACGTTGATAGCCCAGTCAACGAGTGTTGCAGCATCTTGAATTACTCCAGTCTCTGAAGGTGTGCCCGTAGAATGACCAAATCCTCGGTAGTCGATGGCGATAACATGATATGAGGAAGTATCAGTCAAGGAATGATAGCTGAGAGGTCGAATAGCTTGCGCGATATGACCAGCGTTCTGTAGGGTCAGTTGACATCGGTTAGAACATGGCGGTCACCACTTACACCGTGAACTGAGATACGAGTAAGTATCAATAGGATGAGAACTCCAGATTCAACTTACAATATAACACCAAGCGAGATTCTGGATCCTCCTTCAGTAGACGAAATGACTCGGTCTTGGTGAAGTCTGCCGAGAAACCCGGCTCTTGGGATTCTATCTTGGCCTCATTCTGTAGATATAGAGGGAGTGGAAGGATATGCCAAGCGTAAATTGATTCGCCGTCAGGCGTCTTCAGTGAGAACGGAGTTACTTGGTTCCCTATACGAGCATTATATGAGTATTATGAATACAAAATCTCAGAGTTTGGACATACGAGCGAAACCCCACCGTTCGGGTTGGTTGACATTACTCCATAATAATGTATTGAATTTGTGCGCATATAGAAACCTGATTAGAGAGTCAAAACCGATTAACTTCACAATAATACACGACCCAAACATACTGTCTCTGGAAGAACGGTGTCATTCCCAGTCCCAAGAAAACGCAATAGAGGCCCAGTGGTGCTGCGACTGCTATAACCACAGCCTTGACGGCGGGATGAAGATAAGACATGATTCTCCGTTGGTAGATCAAAGAACAAATCAGAGTAAAAGAGATCTATGAGAGATTCGGAAAACGAAACGGTACCTTGGCCGAGGCGAATAATATGCTCACCTGCTAATTACAAGACAGAACCCATGAAGGCCTGAGGTCGAACCACACAGGACGTTGCTTTGCCCGCGCTAGGCAAGCACCAGTCAGTGATCATCAACGGGACTTCTCACGCGGGAAAGACTACCTACGCCTGCATTCAATGTACCTGAGGCGCGTCTGATGCGGCTGTGGCCCCACCTAATCTTCTGGGAAGAAAGAGCCGCGAAATGACCACACCTCAGCTTACCTCAGTGGAGGCTAATTAGTTGTGACTGCTAGTTAAAGGGAGACGTAGATGAAGAAGCTTGTGCTCTGTCATCGGTCGATAGGATAGGTACCTTCGACAGGAGTAATTTCCCCGCCGTCTGCCTTTATCGATAAAACCTACCTAATAGTCGACCCCGACACTCTCACGGCGCTTCCAAATAGGCCCGGGCCTGTAAGGTCCCTGCTGAGCCCCAGCTTCTTTTTTAGACCTAGGCGCTGGAGTGCTAGGTCTGTCCAATCAGAACCCTGGACTCACACTCCATGCTCCATCATGAAGGTGCCCGTGTTGGACCTGCACCACTGAGCCTCGGATTGCTGTCCGTAGTAGGTGGCTGTTGCTACTGAATGCTACTACCACTGTCTCTTTTCCAATGGGAGCCTCCATTCCCATCTTCCATCTCCCACCTCCATATTCTCTCAATATTCCCTCCTGACCCAACCTCACCTTCGCTTCTTCGACTTCTTATTGCTCACGAATACGATCGATTATTCAGCTTTACACGTTCATTTTGCTGCAAGACGCGCCTTGCATGGCCCTCATATAATGATTGGCTCCAGTCTCGCAGTGTAATTCTTTTGCGCTCTCTGTAGTTTGCCTATTGTGCAAGCTAGTTAGTTCATGGAGCGAAAGCGCAAACTGCCCGCGCGGGCTGCCGCTCGAGGCGAAAATGCTGCCAAAAAGCGCAATGTTACACCTCGAGAGCGATCTGCGACGCCTGCTGCTCCCCCGCCAGCTCCAGAGCCAGAACCAGCTCCGGAACCTGAAGAACCTCCCCCGCCTCCGTTGCCCAAATCGATTCAACCTGGCAAACCTCTCCCAACGGTAGAAGTCGCGCAGCCAGAAGAACTGTCGTCAAAGGAGTATCAGTCGGTTGGTGAAAGGTATGACATGCCGAACTGACCCACGAGATAGAGATACTGACTGACGCGTCCCTCAAGTGGTGTACTTGCCGAATCACTCTTCCGATCCCGTCACAAATGGATCAGCGAAGGCTTGTTTGCAAAGTATTGGACGAAACCCCATAAGCGCAAAGGTGTTCTCAATGAAGATCCCAAAAACCCGCCCAAGGATACCATGTCAAAGGTGGGCACTGTAACGATTACGATTGAGCCTCATATAATCGAAGCCACGATGTACGTGGTGAAGGACCCGAAACCGAAAACTCAGCCCGTACCACAGCAGCAACCACAGCACCGTCCGATCCTTCAGTATGGTCCTCCAAATGGTTCAATGCCTCCACCAGTCGCGCCCCCAGCATCGGCAGCTGGCACCCCGACACAGAATAGGGTGGCGGCAGCGAAATCTATACCACAAAGTCCATCACAGGGCCCAGCTCAAAGTCCGGCTCAGTCATCTCAAACCCTTCCCAGGACATCTCAAGGCCAGACTGCTACTTCAACGACAGCCGCGGTGAACACTGCGACACCATCCCCGAGTCCAAGCTTACAGCCAAGACCACAAGTTGGAGGGCCTGTAGCACCATCTCCAACACCATCAATCTCACAAGGGTCTCCCAACATTTCCGCCCCAGTGGCACATATGTCAGCTTCAGGGCCAACCGTAGCACCAGCAGCATCCACTAGGCCGATAACAGCTCCTCTAATGTCTCCAGCCCCCCGACCGCCTCCAAATGCTCATCCGCCTGCGAGTGGCCTCGCCAAACCTGCTCCAGCTCCAATTCCCGGCTCAGCTCCAGGTGTCCCTGCTTCAGGTGCTGCCCCTGCTGCGAAACCGTCGGCTAACGATCCTGTGATTGCTTTATTGGCACAGAAGGCTTCAGGAGATGCAGAGCTGCGGGACCTCATGAAGAGAGTGGCCGTGGGGCAAGCAAAAGAGGGTGAATTAGCTCACTTTCAGAAGATCATAGACCAACTTAATGCCGAATATCGAAGTAGAGGGGGGCAGCAAGGGCCATCGGCAGATCGTCTTCTTGTCGATGGCCGTACAGTGCAATATTTTGCTACGGAAGTCAGGACTATTCTTGATATTGTCTTGGCCTCTAACCCCAACCAGAAGTCGTCCGAGCTGCGGCCACCACAAGGCAGTGATCCGCTTGTCGTTCTATTGGTCAAGACTGCCCTAGAGGACCAGAGGACACGGGATATGATTCGAAGGATTGCGGAAAACCGACCCGGTTTTACTGATGCTACAGATCTCAAGGAGATCTTAGATCGGCTGCATCGCGATATGAAGACCGCACCGAGAGCTTCCCCTGCTCCTGTACAAATCCGCCAGCAAACCCCGAACGGCATACCGAATGGACAACAAAAGGCACTCCATAATGGACCTCCACCTAACCCACAGGCTCTCAGATCAAAGGGGCCACCACCTGCGCCCAAACCAGACATTGCTGCTGTTGTTTTTGACTTTGGAAGCGGTGACCGATATCTTTTCCCCAAATTCAGTATTTTGGAATATCTGCCAACTGCGACTGGCCAGCAAGTTGTGGCCTCATTTCTAATTGTTCGCAAGGGAAGCACATCTGAATATGGAGGCGACCCAAAGCTAGACTACTACCAACCCGTCACGATACGTCTCTTCACACCATCTGGTCGCCATCTGGAGAATCTCGCACGAGTGGTCGCTCCCCAAGATGAGGTCAGGCGCTATATGGACGATGTCATGGATCATATGACCCGCGCCGAATATGTTCTCCTGGCAATGAGGCTCCCGAAAGCCAGTTCGGACGGAGAGAAAGACGGCGCGGCCTCGGAGGAACCCAGGACAAACGGCTCGACACCAAAGCCTGACTCGACGATAGAGCCGAAGCCCGCCGCGAAGATTGGCGTTCTTTGGACGTCCAAAGGCAATTCTGAAACTCCACCAGTAGAAGGACGGCTGTCAAAGCCAGCTCGATATGCTGAGCAGGAGGCTGAAGCCAAGTACCAGCGCTTGATCAATCAAGTTTCTGCAAAGGACAACGAGTCCTAAGCATGTCTTGAGTTCTGAAAGCCTCTTTCACTACGAGTTGCACAAACTGTTTCATAATTTGGTGTGCTTACAATGGAGTTTGGCATTCTGTTTTGGCGAAGTTAGGAGTGTTGGCAGGAATATTATTCGTGGGATGGATAGGCGCTACTTGCATATAAGTTACCTAGATTATCTTGCACCAAAGAAGAGAAAGATTTGTCGGCGGAATCTCAACCTCTTTGAAACTGCCCGGCGAATCATCACCATTGGGGATTTGTACTTGCTCACTGGTTTTATTCCATACCGCTCATAATCTCCAGGGGGCAATCACTGGGTTTCTGTGTATTATCCATGGTGTGTGGATGACCCTTTGGGCTCCATGATAGAGACGTTGAAGTTACTACCGGAAGCGTATTTGAGATTCTAGCATATTCTTTCTACTAGATAGAACGAGGGGAAAGGATTTAAGGCTTAAAGTTAATATAGTTGAAGTGTAGCTTTTTGTGGTGACATGTGGCAATTTGGTTGAGGATATGTCGCACCTTTTCCGGGGAGTCGTTCCATTCATATTGGTTCGAGGACGGAGGAGTAGGTACTCCATAATCTCCGCCAGCTCAAATGTTAATTTACGATTGGTAAGTAGTAAAAAAACACATGAGCCTGCGGAGAGGCATCACCATCATGGGTGATTACGTTTCGGCATCGCCATGAACTGTGATTTCATGACATGACGATTGTTGTGAATGTAAGTGCCACGAGTTTGACGTTAAGGTTACCAAACGAGTATCTTGCCTCTCCTGAGCCTTGTACCCTCTTTTCATTATCTCGATGATGATGATATTCAGGCACGTCCCTTGGAATGCAACATCAAAAACACACAATTGACTTATGGATGACGCTGAACTTAGAGGTTGATAGTTCCGAGACCAAAAAGGTGCATCCATAGGCATGCTTCTAACCTGTTGCCTCATTCATGCGTATCAAACAGATAGGTTGGACCTTACCGTAGTCATAGGTTTATCGGTAGAAAGAAAAACGATACTTGTTATCGTGATTCCACAGCTAAGCAAAACTACCTACCTTCGCATACAATCAACAACCATGCAGTGACCTTTACTATTTGTCAAACTATGGTTAGGAGAGCTGGGACAGTAGAGGTCATGGTTGCAACTTGATGAACTTACACAATGAGGAGAAACCGTACGATGTCGCACCCCTCCTCGATTGATATGCTCCGGCGTCCTCAGCCATATGTGTATGAGCGACAGGAGGCGTCCCTCACTTGTCTCCGGACAAGTCTCAAGTCTCAAGTTAAACCCAGCCATGTTAATAGCTACCTATGATGGCTATGATACCATCGAAAGAGGGGGGACAGGAAGTTTATTCAAGGTAGATCACGAGGAATATCTGGTTCCTCTGTAAGTATAAGTAGGATGCTTGTTCCCCTATTCTCGTCACTTGTTCTTTCTTCTAAGCTTGAAACTTGAGATCTGTTGTGACCCTCTGAATCATCTCCAGTTTACCTTGGCCACCTACTATTTGTCAGGGTGAGTTGGCAATCATGAGATTGACCAACACCATCCTCGTTGCCCTCCAGGCATCGATGGGCTTGGCCTTAGTCGTCCCCAATGATGATATCAAGAAGGCCATGACACAACACAAGCACAATGATGCCGACCCCGATGAGAACAAGTTTCACGGCTACGAACGGATCACTAAGATCACTTCACACCGATACTTTGGACCCAAGGACCACAAGCATCATCATGAAGAGAAGAAGCATGACGACGACGACGAAGACACCGATGATGATGACGATGACAAGGAAGAACATGTCTACCACCCTCGAAAAGTAAAGGAGAAGCACAATAAAAGCAGGAAACACGATGATGACGATGACGATGACGATGATCACAAGAAGCATCACTCCCATAACTCGAAGAAGAAGCAACATGATGAAGAAGATAACGACAAGGATGAGGACAAGGAACCCAAACTCATCTTCTACACAGACGAGTACAAGAAGGCCAAGAAGGAGGCCGAGGACAAATTCCCATGGCTCAAAGACCATGCGTCGGAGACTCCCAAGTCCAATCACAAGCACAAATTGATAAAGGATGCCAGGAAGAAATACAATTCCGCCGAACATGTTGAGTTGGAGACCCCTGAGCACTACAACAAGTACAAAAATGAAGAGAATCAGCTTAAGGAAGCCAAGCAGAAACTCCCTTCCTTCATCAAGAATGTTGTGCTGGAGACCCCCAAGCGCTACAACGAGCACAAGGATAAAGAGAACCAGGTCAAGGAAGGCGAGAAAAAGCAGACCAACTCGAAGGATGGCAAAAAGTACGAGATTATTCATCGAGGTGGAATGGACGTCAAGCGCGATATTGACATCAACATTCATGCTCCAACCTTCGAGATTTATCATGATTCTGACAAGAAGCATGAATATGGCGACGCGGAACTTATCAAAATCTTTCACGTGAGCTCGCAAGAGTCGACTCATAGAACCAAGGATCCCGAGTATAAGCATGATGACGAGCAGAAACACAAGGAGTCAACAAAGGAGCACCATTACCTTCCCAAGTCTCACCATAAGCATACCGTGTCTAAGAACTATGATAGTCATGACAAGGATCACTTTGGAGGTGCAAAGAAGTATCCCCAGTCAAGCAAAGGTCACAATCAGACTCTAGGGCACCGCCCCACGCCTGTTGTAGAAGTGACCAAGAAGATTCTCGAACTGCTCGCCCCGCTTATGAAGAAGGAAACTGGCCATCCTGACTCTTCCAAAGAGCCATCCCAACAGTATAAATTCTATCCTTCTCATGTTTACTCTGATAAGGGCCGCCCTAGCCCTCATGACAATCGCTACCCCGACTACAAGAAACCCTATTCGCCAAAGGACACTCACCATGACGATAAGTCTAAGAATGGACACAAGAAGTCTGATCAAGCAGAGGATAAGCAGATTGGTGAAAAGAAGAAGAATAATGCACTGCGAGTAATCATTGAATCCCTCGCCGAGCTTCTTGCCAAGAAGGCAGCCCATAAAAACAGCCCCAAGAAGACTCACCCATCCCAAGATGATCATGACACGCATTATGAGCCCAAGAAAAAGCACCATTCTCATCAAAGGCCTTCCTATAGATACAAAGAGCATGCCGAGTACAAGCATGATGACAGCAAGAAACATGTCAAGCTGAGCCAAGACAGTTCCTCTCACTATGAGCCTGGCTATAAGCATGAGGAGTTGGACTCACATCACGACGAAAGGAAGAACGACTATGATCATGACCATGAGGACTCCAAGAAGGGTCAGTACTCGCACAACAAGCCTATTTCTCAGTACAAGAAGAAAATCGACTACAAGCATGATGATGAGGAGAAGCATATCAAAGTGAGCAAGGATCACATCTCACAGCACGAGCCAACCCATCATGATGAGAAGCCGGATCATCATCATGGAAAGGATCATGAGCATCCTAAGAGGCCCGGGCCTCATCATGACCATCAAGAGGCCGAGCACCATGGGCACTCTGAGAAATCAAAGGACTACTACCCATACAACAAACCAAAATACCAATATAAGGAGCATTCTAAGTACAAGCACGACGATGATAACGACCGTGGTCCGTTTGATCAAAGAGTGAAGCTGGATCGTAAACCTATCGATCACTACACAAAGTCTAGACATCATAAGGACCACGAAGATGAAACGAAGGCATACAAAGATCACCTGTCTCATCTTGAGACTCACACCAAAAGATCAAGTAACATTGTACCTAAGCTCAACACCACTCAAATCCTCAACCTGGAAGCGCTTTCGCCGCAGGACCGAAAGAGAATCGCAATGGGCCTGCCTCTTGATCGGCAGACTAGAAAGGAATTCGGCGAGTTTAAGGATTGCAGCTCCAAGCTGATTGCCAAGCTCAATGTCATGTATGCTCGCATCGTCGATGACCCCAAATACGCACCTTTCATCAAGTACCTCAACACAGAACGCGAGTTTCGCAACAGAAAGAGATGTAATTTTAAGCTCCCTCCAGAGATCATCGCAAGGATCGAGGCTATGGATCCCACGACTCGTGCCCTGGCTGCAGACCAACTCGATTTTAACCCGAAACTTAAGCACGAGTTTGTGAATGCCAGAAAGCTCTACCCCAGCCTTATCAGGAAGCTTGAGAAGGAGGTTAAGCGTGTTGGAAGGAACCCTAAATATCAGGAGATTCTTCAGAAGCTCATGTCTCATGAGAAGCGAGCAACCTCAAAATCTGTGCTTACTCCAGAGATGCTCGCAAAGATCGAGGCTATGGATCCTACGATTCGTGCCGTGGCTGCAGACCAACTCGATTTTGACCCGAAACTTAAGAAAGAGTTTGTGAATGCCGGAAAGCTCTACCCCGGCCTTATCAAGAAGCTTGAGAAGGAGTATGAGCGTATTGCGGGGAACCCCAAATACAAGAAGATCCTCGAGAAGCTCAAGTCTCATAGGAAGCGAGCAGCCCCAACCCCACCCATTCCCAAGATCCCCAATGAGATACTGAAGAGAATCGAAGCCATGGATCCAATCCTACGCCGCATATTCGCAGAGAAATTCGATCTTCCCGCGAAACTCACAGATGAGTTTGTAGATTGCGGAAAGCTCGACCAACAGATGATCCACAAACTCAACTGGGAGTATGCCCGCATTCATAAGAATCCCAAATTCAAGAAGATCCTTCAAGAGTTCAACATCAATTTCAAGCGATCTGAGGGTCAGGACGAGAATACCGCGGACGAGCTCAAGCCCCTGACAGAAGATGAGAAGAAGGAGGAGGCCAAGCTCAAGAAGCAGGAGTGGGAGGAAATGGAGGCCAGTCAGCCGAAAAGGCTCACTCCAACCGAGCTGGAGTTCATCGGGCGTATGCCTAAAATCCTGCGCGCCCAACTAGCCAAGAAGATGGATATGCCTAAGGATTTACGAAAATGGTTCACCAAGAAGCAAAAATATACAGGTGAAAATCTGGAGCGACTGAACGAGGTGTGGCTCCGAATTCAACAAGACCCTGAATATGCAGACGTTGTCAAGAAGGTCCAGTCGTTGTATTACACGAAAGACGGTCCAATAAACAGCAAATACTTCAAGAAACTAAAGAAGAAAGTCGAGGACGAAGCCAAAGCCAAAGACAGGGCGAGAGCCGAGACGCCGAGGGAAGACAAGATACGGACGCGATCTGTACACCAGCTTACCGAGAAGGAACTGGAACGTTTGCTTAAGTTGGACAAATACGAGCGCCAGGCCCTGGCGAGAAGGGTTGGGCTAGACCAGTCACTCGCCCGTGAGTTCATCAACGCATCTAAACCGAACACTGATTTCCTCGAGAAACTCAACGAGGCTGTCTCCAAGAGTGTCGGTTCTCCTCAACACCAAGAACTTCTCAAGCTTGTTGGTAAGGAACCCCCCAAACCCAAAGAGGAAAAGCTAAAGCTGGAATCCATCAAGAAGGACGTGCGCCTGGAAATCGCCAAGAGCTTAGAGTTCGACGACTTCACCAGGGATGAGTTTTTGGAGGCTAAGGAGCTGGAGGGCAGACTCTTGGACAAGGTCGCGAAGTCTTGGGGGGTCAAGAGGATGAAGAACGCAGAGCAGGGAAAGGATGACATCAAGCACTCTGAGGTTATAAGCAAACTTCTCGAGTCCGCCCTGGACAAGGCGGGCCAACCAGGTGGTGTTCTCCAGAGTAAGGGCACTGATGGGAAGAAACTCACCGAGGCTGAGCAGAAAATGAAGGACAAGCTCGAAAAGACAAAAGCGAACGGTTGGTGCGATGAGTTCGTCAGCGAGCTTGAGGACGCTTGGGGCCCTGAGAAGAAGAAAGACGGAAACTGAGAGCGGTGGGAAGCGGTACTCCAGTGGGGATTGTTCGATTGGTTTTGTTCACGGGGTCTGTTTGCTGGACCCAAGTCAGTCTCTAGACACCTGCCTGTTTAATGGACATATTTGTTTCGAGACCTGTTTAATTGCATTGGCATTTCGGTTTCTGGGAATAGCTTCAAATTCCACGATACCGTACTCCGTATTTAGAAGCCCTAAAACTCCGGGCCGACGATGCCGCCGATTCACGTGTCAATCAAGTCAATCATTGGAACCAAGACGCCGTCATTACCTACAAGTAAATGCAAGCTTGGCACATTGGATCGGATCTAATTGGACGAGAATGAGCATGAGGATGAGCGACAGGACAGGGGAAGGAACGAATCATTACGTAGCTAAGTGTGTATACGTACCTTCCGTGTCAGCAATCACCCACCTTGAGGTACCTTACCTTACCTCACCTCACCTCACTCAGTGTCCGGCGGAATGTCATGAAGTCGTCTACCTTAACTTAGCTTAAGGTAGGCACTCTCAACTTCACATTTTTCATATTATCATCTTCGTCTTCATCTTCATTAATTTTTAGTATCAGAGTGATGCAAACGCAGTGGCCTTTACAAAATGGGTCAGAATCTTTCGGATGAGCATCCGCAGCGGCGGTCGCATGAAGAGCTAACCCAACAACTTGTGAGCTCCTCCTGTCCATCTATCATACGTTACCAGAGCCAATTCTGAAATACCGCTAACACGAGCTCATAGACGGAGAAGTTTATGAAGAAATGTTTCACCTCTCTGGAACTATACTCACTCAGAGATGTTTTCAAGAGCCTTGCCGATCAGCAGGACTCCATCAAATATCTGAAAGAGGACACTATCGCCCGGTACCTGGAAATACCAGACATTCTCGGCACCTCGCCAGTCATTTTCCAAATGGTATCCTATATCGGTGCTTTTCCATTTCTTCAAGATGCACCTGCAGTCCTGGAGTTTCAGCGGATGATTATGGTGGTCGTCATCATGACTGAGCGCTACAAAACCGTATTGGCGCGGGGCGCTTCAGATAGGACCAAACTACTGTTCAAGAGCTTGGCTGTCTTTGATCGTAAGATGTCAGAAGCAGGAGCCCATCCAGACACGTCACATATCGAGTCCAAAGACGATAAAGAGAAGGCCACGTCCGGTGTGGCTGGTTTTGCGGTTGATGCAGCTGGGGACGAAGATGAGGACGGTGAGGACGACGACCTCGTATTGACAGCTTTTGAATTGCTCGACATCAAGGATGCCGTGGACCAGGGCCATGCACCAGTCTTTCATGGCGCAACGATCCCAACTGACAATTTCCGAAAACTTGTCATGCTGCTTCTCCTTGCCGCCCCGCTTGATCCTCAAGAAAGCCTCTCAATGTATTCAAGCCGTGTTGTTGGACAAGAACTCGAGGGCCTCCGTGGCGCCGCTGAAAGCATTCTTGCCTCCTTTGTTAATGCCGAGACCTCAACTGGCATCAAGTACAACCACTTCAGAACCATCATACCTGTGATTTGCCCTCATCTTTTTCGTGGATTCAATGGTCTTTTTGAGCGCTTTCTTTTCTCGCAAAACCTAGATTTCTCCAAACATCAAAATGATACCCCAGCTACTACTTCATCTCAAAAAGTAGCACAGCCTCTATTGACCGACACGGGCGAGATACTGAATCAGAACACATTGTCCCAGATCTCGCTTTTCCTTCCTGGAACAGATCTCTTCCGGCGAGTGAGGCTCCTGTACTCGGGCAATGATGCCGGCTTCTCTATGGGAAGTTTCCAGACCAAAGTTTTCAACTGGCAAGCTCCAACACTGCTCCTGGTGAGCGGAACACGGCTGGGAGATGAACCGGAGGGTGGTCAAGAAAGCAGTTTCGCGGCATCCTTACCTCCGAAGCGGTTCCCTCATGGTAGCAGATCGGATCGGCTCACTTTTGGTGTCTACGTTCGTGAACCTTGGAAACACACCCACCGGGAATGCTTCGGCGATTCAGAAACAACACTATTTCAACTTGAACCAATTCATGATGTCTTCCCGGCATCAACTATCAACAAAGACTACGTTACTTTCACAAAAGCACCAGCGCACCATCCCATGATGTCGTTCGGTTGCCCTCATCCACACCCATCTCAAGCTCACAGAAAGGCCGAAATGTTACGCCTAGGCCCTGTATCATTATTACTTGACGACTCGTTCGAGTTTGCAGTCTTCAACCACGATTTTACATCTCGAGGAGGTGCATTTCACTCGAGTGTGGTGAGAAAGTATGATTTCCAGGACCGATTCCAGATCGAGAGTCTCGAAGTTTGGGGCTGTGGCGGTGATAAAGAAGCCCAAGCCCAAGCCGAGAAATGGGCTTGGGAGGAACGAGAGGCTGAAGCTCGCCGCAAGATCAATCTTGGAAATGGAGATATCGAGGCTGATCGGGCGTTGCTTGAGATGGCGGGGTTAATTGGAGGAAACCGAAGTGGAGGATCTATGACATGAAGCAACCCCCAAGAAATTGAGTATTACCAGACAGCATATGTTCTTAAAGCCTGGATAGCACATTGGTTAAGCAACTGTCTGTCTTGAAACCTCACAATCCTCAAGCTCAATAAATATTAACAATCATTAACATTTGCCTTAGTAGCTTGGGAGTAGAGCCACGCTGTACTCGAAGGTACCGCCCGTTGTCTATCGTACACAATGTTTTCTGCCATAAATTAGCATGCGAAACTTTTATACAAACCTCCATCATGACCAATTGCTCCTAATGTACATTCTTTGTACTCAGTCCTTCCTCTTTGAGATAATTTCGCCAAGATCGCCCAGAGAACTCTTGGGATTCTTCTTCTTCTTTGCGCTGGCCTCATCCTCGACAGCTTCTGCGGCGGCTTTGTTGTCATCCTTCTTCTCTTCCTTGCTGCCCTGTGGCCACAAGCCAATGCGGCTCAGAATACCTCCATTACTGGAAGTCTCGGTGCCTTGGGGTTGCGGTTCTGCAGTTGCCTTGGTCTCCTCGGCCCGCTGGGCCTGGACCTGTTGTCTCTTCTTCTCGAGTCTCGCACGCATGGCCTTTTCCTCCTCGTCTCGGGCCTCGAGCTCACGAATCCACTTTTGTCGCTTCTCTTCAGCATCCTTCTGCTCCTGGAGCTGGCGGAGCTCCTTGCTCTTCTCGCGGTCCTTCTGGTAATACATGCTGCCGGCAAGCATGGCGAATACAGTGAAACCCTGGGCTGCAACTCGGGCTCGGAACATGCGGTTCGCCTGTTTTGAATCACCACGACGGAGGGCTCGGTAGGCATTGATAAAGGCGAGAGTGGTCAGACCCATTCCTATAGCTATTAGAGGCTGTCCCGTGCGGCAAAGAGTTCCGAGATGTTTTTTTGTTTTTTTTACCTAGGGGGATCAACGGCTCCTCCTTGATCTTGCGGAGGACCTTTTGCATTGGTCTTTCATTCTGAAGTTCCCTGGACTATCGCATGAGCGGGGAGTGCACGGTATAGCAAGCTGGAATTGAAGCATACTGGTCGCCGTCAAAGGAGGAGGGCATAGGGCCCGGGAGGGAGGGGGGTGCATCAGCCATTGTGTTTGTTTGTTATAAAGCCCAATTGCTGGCGCAGAATGGAAGTCAAGTTGAATTCGTGAGGAAGTGGGCTGAGGATTTACAGAGGGACCCTACCCTTAGTTAGTACTGTACCCATGATCGCATCCATTGGATGGGTCCATATCTGCACTACGTACGGAGTACAAGCATCATCACTTTTCTCGCTGACGGGTGGGCTCCGCTCCTCAAGGACACAAGGCAGGTACGTACCTTGTCCAACCGCCAACGCCCCGAGTCCCAAGCGGGCAGCATCCATCCAACCAATCGATCGGCCTATCCGTGTTCGGCCTAGCCGCTGCTCCACTGAAACTTCACCAGCTTCTGATCGCATTAATGAGCTTATTGGGATGCAATGTATCCGTAGCTTTGTCATCATCGAAAACAGTGAACAGATTTGTTATTCATTCCAATATTGCCTTGCAAATCTACAGTACCTCGATACCGAACAGAAACGACGACAGACGCGAATCCGATCCGATCTATCCCTTGACGGTCACCGTTGATCGACTCTACAACCTTTCAACTTCCCCTGACACGCCTAGATTCAGCATCATGCAATATCCATGATATAGCCCACGATGTGGTTGCCGACGCCTTCCGTCGAGAGTATTACCCGGCCGCGACTGGCTGTGGCCGTGGTTTCTGCTGTGGCCGCGCTCTCGGCCGGATACTATGCATATCAGGTCCGGTCGCAAAGTTTCGAGTCTCTGCCCGGTGGTGGCCTACACAGAAGCAACGCAGTACGACGTCAACGCCGGAATCGGAGAAACGAGGATGGCTCAAGTTCCTCATCCGAGGCTCCGGGTGACGAAAACGCCAATATTGATCCAGTTCAGCCCCTCGGCGACGGAGAGACCATAGTTGATGGCGGGGACGAGTGGTGGAACGATCCCAGCGGGTTTCCTTCTAATCAACGAACTGGCCACAACATCGTCACCCTTCTCTTTCGCGTTTCAGAGGACAATGCACGCAGAAATGGATGCGTTCACAGAGGCTGCCAATGTAATTCATGTGGCATGGTTCCCATCCGCGGGGTACGTTACCGCTGCGCAAACTGTGCCGACTTTGATCTTTGCGAAACTTGCGAAGCCCAGGGAGTTCACATCAAGACTCATATCTTTTACAAAATCCGAATACCAGCACCGCCGTTCGGCCCGCGACAAATGCAGCAAGTTTGGTACACTGGGGACCCGGACACTTGCAGACGGACTCTGCCCCGCAGTTTGATACCCAAGCTGTCACAAGATACAGGATTCGAACGGCCAGAGTTAGAGGCTTTCTGGGAACAATGGACTTTTATGGCCAACTCGGAATGGAGAGATGACCCTGATGAGCTGTGTGTCGCAATGGATCGGAAGACATTCGAGCGGTGTCTTGTTCCTACAGGAGGCTCCCGTCATGCAGCACCAAATCTTATCCACGATCGAATGTTCTCTTTTTACGACTCCAACAACGATGACTTGATTGGCTTCACAGAATTTCTCCATGGGTTATCATACAGAAAGCGAAAGGATAAACTGCGAAAGATATTCTCTGGCTACGATCTGGATAGCGATGGATATGTTGATCGCAAAGACTTTTTGCGCATGTTCCGTGCGTATTATGTTCTATACAAGCAGATGCACAAAGATATTTTAGACGGCCTGCAGGATCAGCTACTCGCCAGCAGCGAAGCTCAACAGCTCGTTACCAGCCGTCAACCACTGAGCAGTCTATTTGGACGTGAGGGTCGAGTTCCTCCCGGTGAAGGACAGTTTCGGCACGAGGGCAAGACATATCAACGAGATGGTAGCGTGGATATTTCCGATGGGCACGAACACGTTGTTGCGCCAGATCGCGGGGACACAGCAGCTCGTAGCGATATTCTAACAAACCTGTTTGCTTGTGAAACCGACCATCGATTTCGGTCCAGGAGGCATTTTATCACCAGAAACGACACAGATAGCAACTGGAGAACAGTTCGCCGTTTGAGTGGGAGTGAGACCGATCGTACTTATTGGGTTACACTATTGGAACCGGCATCCACCTTGGAGGAGCTTCCAGGCCTCATAATGGAGACTTTGAATCCTGAGATTGAGGAGCCTACAGATGAGGAGGATGAGGAGGTTGATGGTGACAGACCTGCAGATGGCATGAACGGAACCCATGAAGAAGACGATACAGGAGGCCCGTCACGAACGGAAAGTGAAATCAGAGCCGAGACCATTGCCAAGGATCGCAGCAGAGCTCCTAAACTGGACAAACGTAAAAGAGACATGGCACGGAATCAACTACATGAGCGGTGGAAGAGGCGGCAGTTCTATCTCGATGAGGAAGAAGGAGGCCTTGCCCCTGATGACTGGGCAGGCAGTGAAGATATTCTGATGGATCTTCGCCAGATGGATGAAGCCTCTAGTGATGACGAAGAAAACGACTCGGCAACGACACCGACTAGTTCAAAGGTCAGATTCGCCAACGGAAATCTCACCGATGACGAGGATCATGATAAAACGACGTCTCCTAGCAGTACTTCTGAGCACGTGCCGCGATGGAGAATACCGCACGCTGAGCGAGATGCTGGCAAGGAGATTCTTTACCAGGTCACTCAACAAGCATTTAATGAGTTGCTTGATACCATTTTTAAGCCAGCCGAGGACCTTGCTGTGCAAGCAGCTGAAACCAAAGAACAACGGGCAAAGTACAAGGACGTACTAGACACCATCGAGCTTGGCGATGATGATAAGTCTAAGCCTACGAGTCGGGGTGATTCCAAGGTTAGATCCGCCACTGACAAGACCCTTGAGGAGCTCTTGTCCGAAACTGGATATACTATTGCTTTGCCAGAGGGACGAAATGCCATCGAAATTGATACTACGGTTGAAATCATCCACGAAGATGGAACGGCAGAGCCCGTTTCAGGGTCAGAAACTGAGGCAACCATGCCAGTATCCGAAGACGAAGAACAAGATCCCACTCTTCCACAATTCCGACCCAACTCACTCGAAGATGCACCTACCTCTCCGGCTTACGTATTCTACCCCATTACGCAGCCTTTACCAGACACGTCCGAGGACGACGTACCTAGAGAAGAGGATGACATCGATAGCCCTCCCACATCAGACATGCTGCGACACTGGAAACGCCTAAGTCTTGCTGAGGCCCAGGCGATCAAAAGAGGGGGGTGGGGTAAACTAAGCTTTGACGAGTTTGAGGCCATCTATAAGAGCCAGGAGCACCAGGGCAACAGACTCGATTATCTTGGGAGCTGGATAGACTTTTGTATTCCCTAGGCACGGCGTGGAAACCGCTTTCGAACACCTCCTGATAGGGCTCCATAGTGAATGTGTGCTTGGGTTGGTGTTTATCCTTTTACATTCGGGTAGTTCGGGGAGTTTCTGCATCGCGACTGAAAGCTTTCATGTAAAATAGCGAAAGAGAGGAATTAGCACATATCTAGCCTAGGACAGCGTGCATATGATAGCAGGTAGACAAGATATTAGTTAGCTACCACGATGCCTGATGTTGCATGACTGCTCGTTTGCAGCAGATACAACATCATTTACAAAATTACACAGCAAAATCACACACACAGCAGATAAAGTACGATTATTAGCCATCGAGTTCGTATTAAATCAACGCTGAAGTACTACTCGTATATGTTTGCTCAACTCGAGCCCCCTATTCCACACACGCAAACACCCCCCATGACCAGCATGCGCCCATCGATCAATCATCTCTCACAGCCTCTTCTCAAACCTGCTGCTGAGTAGAATCAACACCGTCGAAGCCAAGTAGGGCGTTCCATGTGTCAGCGGTGCTTTGATCCCGTGTTCCCAAAGCCTCAATCTGAGCCTGAGCATCCTCACAAGCAGCCACAGCATCGGCACTAGCGTCACACACGTTGGTGAGCTGGTCACAGATACGGTTGGTAATGATGTTGGGGTTGAGAGCCTCCTGCTGGCCTTCAGCAATGAGAGGATCCTGGGGAATGAAGGTGAACTCGTCAGCTGGGCGACCGTTGAGGCCACCAACGCGAGCCATTGTAGGCTGGCAGACACCGAAGTCGAGAGCACCAGCGTTGCCGCCAGCATTGCCTCCAGCGTTTCCGCCGTTACCGGCTCCATTTCCAGCATTGTTGTCATCTGCAGCATCATCCTGACCGTCCTGAGCATTGTCGTTGTTGCCATTGTTTCCGCCCTGGTTGTTCTGGTTTCCATTTCCGTTGTTGTTGTTTCCGTTATTACCGTTGTTGGCATTGCCATTGTTGTTGTTACCATTGTTTCCGTTATTGTTGTTATCATCCTCTTCGCAATCCTCATCGTCATTTGCGTTGTTTCCATCCTGGGCGTTATCCGAGCCATTGTTGCCCTGCTGGCCATCAGCGGGAGCAGTGCCGTTGTTGGCAGCTCCTCCATTACCAGCGCCAGCACCAGCACCAGCATCCGCGCCGGCATCAGCACCGTTGTCAGCACCAGCACCGGTGCCATCATCTTGGCCATCGTCTTGACCAGCACCACCAGCGGCAGCACCGTCTTGGCCATCAAGCTCGACTTGGTCGCCGTTAGCACCGACGGCTGTGAATGTGCTGAATCCCTGAGCAATCATCACCTCAGCCTGTGATAAGCCAGCAGCATCGAAAGGAGTTGTGACTGAGGTTGCCGAGTTGGCATTCTCAGTGGCTGCACCGTCAACAGCGGGATCAACGAGAGGGACAATGCCGCGAAGGGCAGCAGTGGCTGGTAGGCTGGGATCAGCGCAGACGAAAGGTCTGTCAACAGCCGAAGGGTTGAAGTTGGTCTCAGCTGCAACAAGACCAATAGCTGCATCGAGAACTTGCTGGTCAGTTCCCAACTCGGTGATCATCTGATCGGCGATAGTAAGCTGGAGGATGTTAGTTGATGTGACTTCAAGACAAGTCAATACATCATACCTTGTCACAAGGACTAGCAGCTGCGAGCAAAGCGCTGGGGATGCTGCCAGCAATAGTGGCAGCGACACCAGGGTCACCGAATCCAGCATCACCAAGTGCCTGGACGGCAGCAACAGGCTCCTGCTCTTGGCCGAATCGGGCCTCGGCGTAGGCCAGGAGAGCGGCAAGAATGATAGACTTTGAGAAAGCCATGATGAATGTGGTATGGATTAAGTGATAGTGACAAGTTGGAAGGTTTACAAAGAGTATCAAAGCAACCAACCAGCGGTGCAAAAAGAAGGTATTGAACTTGAAGGAGTGGTCGAAGCGAATGCGTTCACAGAACAGCGGAAAGAAGCAAAGGAGAAGGGAAGGAGAAGAGGCTTGTGTGAGTGATGATGATGATCGAAGGGAAACTTTAACTCTGGATGACAGATCGTCTCACTTATATAGATGTTTCTCTCAACATTATCGAGTAGTTAAATTTGAATAAGCTTGAATCAATGCAACTTAGCAACCAGCCTAGACCTCGTTACGGCGATCATACATGACCTGCTACGATATTGTTTGACGAAACCATATCAGTAAGCGCCGTTTCTAACTTGAGGTTCTCCCCAGGGTTGACGAGACGCCTGGGATAGGGTTGGCGTCTCGTTGTTTAGTGTTGCTGGTGAAGAATAGAGTCTAGACTATAGGTGCTTAACTGGATAGCCTATAGTTTCCAAGCGTCTTGGCCATGGCCAAGTGACAGGCATGTGTCGCGAAAAGTCTCCTCCACGATTCCGAGGCATCGCAGGTCTCGGATACGGAAATCCCGAGTCCTTTGGCGCATTAGATAGTATCTCTCAGGTAGTAAATAGTTGAATGGGTGGCTGCCATCGAAATTGATTCAAGACTGAGATAGAGCCTCACAAAATGATTCATTGGTAATTGGTAGAATCGTTGAATTGTGTTAGTGTTGATAAAATCTCAACGCGCAAAAGTACCACCCACAAAGGACTGGAGAGTACCGCAACACAGTTGTCTGGTCAAGCTGTCAAGCTAACATTTTTTTCAGCCACCCAACACAATTCCGGTTGGAAATTGCCTAGTCGATACCATCGTCATGCAAAGACTGCGACCGGCACAGGTGGTTGCCGTGATTTTGGGGTTTCGGTTGAGGCTCGCTTGAGCATCCTTGTAAATAGTTCAGCCAAATGTGTTGTAGATGTGAAACGCTGCCGAAACCACCCACGCCGTTCAACTTTGTTCACTAGAAACAACACGTGCAAGACCCCCAGAAATGTCTGTGCAAAGTGCCGCCAGTCTGGGATGGTGTTTGTGTTTATCGTGAGCTTTGATCATTGCTTTTGAAGCTTAGTTGCTCCATGTATCATAGAGAAGTGGCAACGTAAGCCCAACGAGCCTACATTGAAGGATCAACAGGATATGAAATCATTATTCAAGCGTTGGTTTATTCTCTTCTGGCCATATCAAGAATTCCTCGATAGCCCATGGACTGCCACTGCCACTGAGAGTTGTTGATGGTGTTTCTGTAGTTGCATACCCTGAGCTAACCACAGACTCATCCCAAGAAGCAAAGTCAAAGTCTTCGTGGCCCAGAGTTTCGAAGTCCAGTTTGTCAATCCAACTTGTTTCTCCATTTTCCAGCAAGCTCCGGACGCCTTGACCTTGTCTTTGTTTTCTCAGATACTCTGTTGGTGTCACACCAACACATTTCTTAAACACTCGGTGAAAGTGCCACTTAGACAACCCGGTCTGCCTCGCCATCTGACTGAGGCTCAGCCTGACTTCCGCATCGCCCTGTTTCTCTGTTTGTTGTTGTACAAACGCCCGGATCTTTCGCACAGCTGTTTCCTCTGGCATGAACCCTGCTACTTCGGGCTTACAGCGTTTGCAAGGGCGGAAACCAGCTTTCTGGGCATCGTAGCCATTGGTGAAGAATGAGACGTTTGCTCGGCGGGGAAGACGGGCTTTACATATTGGTCGACAAAATATCTTGGTAGTGCGAACTGCATAGACGAAGAAACCATCCGCATTGGTGTTGCGTGAAGTGACTGCATCCCATCGAGATATTTCGTCTTCAAATAGTGTTACAAAGCTCAAGGCCTGACTAAAATCAAGAGTTGATGTGTCCATTGAGAAGTTTGCTGAATGCATAGAAAAGTTGATGAACAAGTTGAAGTTGAATCATTGATGGTGATCTAGGGTGGCAGAGGAAGTGACGGGACGCAATTAGTGGGGTATTGCTATCAATATGACCAATGAACTAACTGAAAGCATGACAGATGGTATAATAATTGAAGCTTCGAATACCTTAGGGTACTCGCGGAGAAAATTGGTATCGTTCTATCCGCTCTTGACACTTTGTTAAGCAGTAATGTTGAAGTTGTTGGATTAGATATATTGATGCAGATCGATTTGATTTACTATTTCGTTTACCGTTCTTACTTTTGTTAACTTCTAATTTTAAAAGTAACACACAACACTGGACAACAGAATTCATCATGGCTCTCGCATTTACCAAATCCTGGGCCTAAGTTTGGCATAACTAGATACCTCGAATCGAAAATACTATTTCAGCCCTTATCCCTGTGATTATGAACGCAAGCTGATGTGTATGTCTTGTACTTGGAACAAGCAGGCCAGGGTTGAGCTTCGACCTTCAAAGAACGACATGACAGCCTATCTCGAGTTAAAAAGGGGTTGATCCTGAATTCAGCTCATAGTTAGTATAGTAATAGTGGTTCTACAAGAGCAAAATGATATATTAATGTATTGACTACAGTATATGATCACTGGTGTTCGACAGCAATGCCATCTTCAGCTTGAGAGATGAAGCTTAGTAGATGTGGTAACAGACACAATGGAGTAATGCTTTGATAGATGCTAAACTTTCATCAGAATGAAGAGACTCAACTTGGCAAATGATATGACAGCACGATATGGTGATCAAGACACTGTTTCACGAGACAGCTTGTCGCTTATTCAACAGACAATCGATTCGATCTCGCCCGCTTGCAACCTGAACTCTACACACGAACCCTCATTACTCAACAGTATTAAGAACCACGTAATTTCAAGAGACAATTAAATAGGCAAGGGATGATGACGTGAAAACCAGGGAGAACAAAGCACCAACAGACTTAATAAAAGATAGACCATTTCAGAGAGCTGAACCGCCTCCGTGGCCCGATAGACGAGAACCTGACACTACTGATGTCTACATTGAGGATACTGAGTTAACGGAACCAGTTAAAAACGATGTACAGATGATGTCGATGAATTCCCGGGATAGAAAGAATCACAAGCTACAAGAAAGCGTGGAGAAGGGTTCGATCGAGACATTCGATTCTTCAACCAGAATGCACTGTTTATTACCTCTCAAAGGATGTCAACTATGGCCTCTGGACAAACTCACCCAATTTTGTTGATTCGATAGATACTGGAAGTTTCTGGGTTGGCACCGTTCTGTGCCAGACGATAGATCACGAAGAAGGATATGTCGAAATCGGCAGACACAGTCCATGACTCGTAAGGGGAAACGAACGATGGTCTCAAAGGGACATCATCGGGCAAAAGGTATTTAACTGACCACACAATGTCGGTGACTTACCTACGAAACAGAAACCGAACCAGCATATGGTGGTAACTTCAGTCATCCAAAGAAAATTATTGCAGGTTGCGCGCAATCTCGAGATTATGGGAGCGAAAAGTTCTTCCATCAAGTTTGCGAGTCTTCAAGCTCGAGAAGCGGAAAGTTATAGGAGCTTTTAAGACTGCCCAGGGGCGGCCAGGCTCTCCACGAGATCACGAACCAACGTGGCGTATCATTGTTGTTTGTAAATATGGATATGTAACTTGATCATCGAGTCGTCCTGAGACTCGTCAATGATCTGAGTATCTCGGGGAGCAGCCAGAGATGTGTAAGGTATAGTTGAGTGAGGACTCGGCCTCTATCATGTGGTAATTTCAGACCATCTTTGTGCCTTATAAGTCGATATTTAGTGAACCAGCAATGAAATTTAGTTGCATACGGATGACAAGTACAATCCGCGACTGTAAAAGAGAGGGCTCCAGCATATCAATACCTACAGACTGCTGCTAACAGCAGGGGCTAATCCAACATACAACAACGCCGACAGAAGAGAGAGCTTCATTGGCGAGGGCAGAGGGCAGAGGGCTCACGAGTCAATTGATCCGTTTAATAAGACCGGCTCTGTGGTTTATATACTTGCTTGCTTCCAAGATACCTTCCATTTAGTCTAGAATGGAGGCCTATATTTTTGCGACCATGTCATAGCTCACCTTATCAACAGACGTAGGCTATTCCATCATCGCTTTCATAATCGCCATGACTTCGAAAAGCTATAAAAAGGAAAAGAAGACGAATACCCATACTGAGATGACAAACGCTGGCCACCTGTAGAGTATAAAAGACGATAGACTTATAGTGACTCGGACGTCATTCGCTGCCGTGTTTCAAACGCCAAAATCTCAGATGAAGGTGATGAAGAGGGGCGTTGTTATGATTATTAGCAAACGACGTATCTTCGTTCTTTGAGCCAGCTCAACTCATACCTAGGATAGACAGTTCAAGACTGCATAACTTAGAAGGAGACATTGAACATCCGGGTTCTCCAACTAAGAACATAGCATTAGGAAATGGCTGCCTGACTGCCGTGGACTAGTAGAAGTTTAAGCTATTGTTTGCCTCAACGGAAGCTTCTATCTCATTCTTAAAACGGCCACCTATGTTGAAGGAATCGCTGTTTGTGAGGTGACTATAATGGCAAGTAAAGCTAAACCCATAAATTCAACAAATGGCAATCATCAGCGTAGTTTTGCATGGCTAACTGCGAGTTTGCTCAAAAGTGGTCAGTGGATAGATTGCGGAGTGAACGACTCCGACTCATATCGACTCTTGTAGAAACATGTCATGACCAACAAGCGATCTGTAGCTTAATTTGGGAGGCCAGATATGCGCATGTGGAGTACTACTCCGCAAGATTGCAGCTTTATGCCCGACTCGTTCGAGTTGTAGTCGGCAGATGAAACATAGATCAGATCACAGGGTGTTTACCGTCATAGAGTAGTTATTAGACGCAATCGCTGGGTTGTGAGAATATCGGTTGTAGAGTACCGTAGATCAGGTGGTTGCGATAATAGTGCTTCAGGGAGCAAGAAACCCTCCGACCTGTACATGATGTATCGAAAATAATGAGTTTAAGTGCCTACCAAGTCATACTAGAATTAGGAGAGTCTTAATAAATTTGCTCAAATCTTTTTGTAGCTTTGGATATAGAAACCAAGTTTCTTGACTCCCCTAAGGGAGGGGTATGCAAGATAACTTGAAACAATACCCATTGATCCGTCTCGTGTCGAAAAGACGGTGGAGGAGACTTCGACAGTGGATCGAGATGTCGATGTTCCAAGTGGTGTAAATAAGCTAACGCGGGCTGCATGTGCATAGAGTACTAACGCACGTGAATGGCTGCATCGACGTTCCAAGAAACTCTCCTGTTCGTCACCAGTGAGTGAGTGATGTATCATGCAGCTCGCTACTGAAGTTACTGAGACAAACCGGGAGTGACAAGGGCAGAGTTTAAGAGAGTCAAATCATCCATCTCAATTGCAGCCCGTGCTTCTGTACCGAGGTTGCATGAGTCCACTGCATGAATTGGCCAATCGATTCTGAGGAAATCATCATCAGCCCGGTTCTGAAGCAGCCAGGCTCCATGGCGGGGGATAAGTCAATCAATGAGCGACCTGACAAGGGCCTTGCACTGGCATTTCACTGGGTACCCAAGGAGCCTATGTAAGTTTAACAGCTTGCTTGACTTGCAGAAGCGTACATAGTGCGCATCTATCTATCTATAAAATCACACGAGAATGACATCTTGAGGGTATAAAATTTGGTGACTGTTTGATTTTCTCACTTTTCGCTTCCCACCAAACTTATCCGTAACGAATGCGAAAAACTAGGGTTTTACGGGAGCGAGCCGCCACTGGCCCGCATGTGGATGTACTGGTAGTAACTGGCACAAACCTAGGAAAAGGGGTAGACTCGGGTATTGAACCAAGAGAGATCTACGGTGCAGTCTGACGGTCCTCGCCTCAGATTAGGTAGGGTGCTAGCTATGTACTAGCCAAGCTAAAAGCTTAAGGAACCTTGGCTGTCAATAAGAAAGAACAAGATAAGTTAAGAGAGGGGCAAGACTGAATAAATTATACCTAAGGGGACGCGAGAATGGCCTGTTCTCATTGGTTTATTCTCCGTCTCAACGAAATGGAAAGCTTTGAGCAACGGTGGCTGGCTGGACCCCTTGGTCCCCTTCCGTCCCCTGGAGCTAGGGCCATCTAGAATCTCGAAATTTCCTTGGAATGAGTGAGGCCTGGACGGGCCAGACAGGCGACAGGACAGTGGTAACTTGGGTACGTCCCAGTATGCAATTAATATTTGTTTGTTTCTACTGGTGGAGGGTGACATCCATCCACCTTATTCTTATTCGGAACGGAACTGCTTAAGTTAAATGGATATAGATGTTCTGGCTGATGCAGGGATGAGAAGAGGAACAAGCGCCGGCTTCAGTGAATGATGTGCTGAAATATTGTTGATCAAAAGGAGAACCAAGGTGATTGATTCATGGAGGATCTTGTTCTCATGTCACTGCGAGGCAATAATACAACACTTCTCATGGCTCTACTGAACTCTTGTCTATCTAATTGAGGTCAATTGAATCTTTTTTTGGTCCTATTCTACCCTACAAAATGTTGCTTTTTAGTTTTTGAACAGCAATACCTCCTCTATCAAACAATCTCAGATCAGATCCAGTGCCAATGCAGCCCAGCTGCATCTCTTGCTCACCGCTTTCACAGGTGGGGTACTCAGGTTCTCCCTCGCTCGACAGCTCTGCAGCAGGTGGGTACGTACAGTGAAGGTGGACACCCTGGCACTGGCACTGCACTGGAGCTGGAACTGGCCTGCCTACTCCCCGTAAATACCCCCGCTATCATGGATGGATGGTAGTGCAGTGCGCTACCTAGACTACCCCCTACGAGCCTCTCCTCTCCTCTTAGCCCGGGCAGTTCTCAAGTTAATTCTCGGGGGTTCAAAATTCATCGGGATCCCAATTCTCTGAGGTTCCTTTTAGCTGCCCGATCCTTGAACATTTCTTTTCCTCCTCCTCCCTTTCTCCTCTCCTCCCTCTCCTTCTCCTCCTCCATACTCATTACCTAAAGGCATTGCATTGCATTCGCTGTTCATTGTGTTCAGTTTTGCTTGTTGAGAACGAAGGCCTTTGGTAAACTCCAACGGCTTTTACTCGACATTTGATTAGCTGCGCGCATCCTCGAAAAGCGAGCGACAGGGGAATCTTTGCTTAACTTTTTTGTGTGATTTGGATCTCGATTGAACCTTGCATCGCTATATCGTTCAACCGAAAGTTTCCTCCCCACGTTACGAGAAAGAATTCACAGCTCAGCTACATTATCTGATCTGATCTGATCTCTACCAACTCAATTCCTTGTTTGAAGAGTCTCTTGCTCTCCCCCAAATTTCCATCTTTTTGTGGCCTACGACTCCGACCCGCGGACCACCCCCTCCCTCCTTCCACCCACAGCAGCAGCAGCCAGCCATACCTCAACGCCTCCCTACCACGGACCTGGTCTAAAGACAAGACAAAGGACACAGCATCCTCTTACACGAGACGAAGCGAAAACTGCACGAGAACACATCTTTTCCTGCCGCGGGCGCTCAACAATGAGCGACCATCCAGTCATGCATGTCGAGGACAAGATCGTCCCCGGACCTTCTGTCGCCAGCAACGAGACAGCCGTAGAGGAGACGGTCATTAGACAAGATGTGACTGTCATTACAACAACAGACGAGGCTACAGGCCCCAATTCAGCCTTGAGCAGCACCACCAATCCCACTTCACCAACCACTGCTGCCCCGCGACCACGACTCAAGAAGGACAACAGCACGCCCAACATGAACGGGCCACTCTACATGCAGACTGCCGGGAACAAGACAGTGCTTGTCCGCCGACTTAAGCGCAAGGAGGAGAGCACATGGAAGCATCTCTCGCGCTGGTTTGTCGAGAACCAAATCGGTACGTTACTCTCCAACCTCCTCTTTTTTCTTGCCGATCATGGATTGCGAGCGAACGGGCGACGTACATGTCGTTGTCGTGGGGGTGTCAACTGCCAAGGGTGTCAAGTCAAAATCCAGACTTGTCCCTGGTTAATGACCCTTTGGGAATAGGAGGGTGTCGCACCTCAGCAGCACCCCGCGTGGCACGGCATCCCTACAGTACCATCCCAGGCCTCTAAGGATCCTTTCCTGCTACGCTACGCTACCTAAACGCCTCGTTCCCATGACTTGACAGGTTGATCGCCTGCTGGTGTGCGTCCGTGTGTGTGCATTGATTTGGCCATCTTATCTTGTTCTGCCGAACTCAAGCTGACAGCTGGTTTCCATTTTAGGCCTCTCTTTTAACCTCCTCGCTCTCATCTTTCTCGCACAGACCTTTATCCCCAAAGCTCGAGAACACACACACAAATTCTTCCACCTCAGCTACTACAGCTCTCAGTCCGGCCAGTATCGCATCGGTTACGATGATGCCTATTTCATCAGCTTCTGTGTTATTCTCTTCACCGGTCTTCGTGCCGCCACCATGGAATACGTTCTTGCACCCATTGGTCGACTCCAAGGCATCAGCAACCGCAAGAACCTGACCCGATTCAGCGAGCAAGCTTGGCTTATGGTATACTATACTGTTTTCTGGCCGTGGGGCGTGGTAGGTTTCATATTACTGAAATATGTGAGAAGCATGCGCTGACGTCTATATAGTACATTTACTGCACTTCCCCTCACTATATGAGCATGGAGAATCTCTGGACCGACTGGCCCAACCGCGAGCTCGACGGTCTCATGAAGGCCTATCTCCTCTGCCAGTGGGCTTTCTGGCTGCAGCAGATGATTGTTATTAACATTGAGGAGCGCCGTAAGGACCATTGGCAGATGTTTACCCATCACATTGTCACCACCGCTCTTATCTTCGCCTGCTACACTTACCACCACACCCGCGTCGGTAACTTCATCCTGGTTATCATGGATGTTGTTGATCTGTTCCTCCCCGTAAGTTTCCTTACTTTGCTTGTCAGTCGACTTGCTAATTCAATGCAGCTCGCCAAGTGCCTCAAGTATTGCGGCTTCAAGAAAGTCTGTGATGTCATGTTTGGCCTCTTTGTTGTTTCGTGGTTTGTTGCTCGCCATGTCCTATACATTGCGGTCTGCTGGTCCATCTACTCAGACACTCCCCGGATCATGCCCACTGGCTGCTTCAAGGGGAACAACGAGAATATGATTGGTCCCATTGACCCTCCAGCCGGCTGGAAATATCTGGTCGACCCTTTCATCAACCCTGAAGGCCTTGTTTGTTATAATGAGACCATCAAGTGGAGTTTTCTTGCTCCCCTCCTCTTCCTCCAAGTCATTACTATCGGCTGGTTTACCATGATCGTTCGCGTCATTATCAAGGTCCTGAAGGGAGGCGATGCTGAAGATGTCCGAAGTGACGATGAGGGTGGCGAAGAGGAGGAGGAAGAGGAGTTTGTGTACGAAGAGGCACAGCCCCTGGAGGAGGAGGTTGGCGTCGAAGAGCTTGACCTCCGAAACTGGGAGCGCCGATCAGGCGTTAAGAAACAAGCCAGCAGCTCAGGAGTGAGCCTCCCTGGCCACAGTGATCGAAAGGAGTTGTTAGGTCGTATTGGCTGCGAGAAGCAGGTCGACTAGACGAGGCTATGTGTTGGGAGTTAGTTTAACGGCATTTTTCTCGTTCCGCATCCTAGTGATGCTCGCATTTTCGAACCTTTTTTCTGCTTTTGTTTTATGTTTGAGCTTGCATTTATGGGAAGAAGATATCTTGCTCGCTATCTTGATCACAACGACTGGTAGATGGGAGCTAACGAAAAACAACCGAGGCCATGAACCTCGTAGGGTCTGCATTGGAGAGCTCCGCTAAAGAATAGACGGCCGCCATTAGAGACGACGATTGCTTCTTTGCAACGAAGACTAAAAAAGTGCTTTTTTTGACGAAATCTAAAGGCTTTGGATGGGAACACTTGATCATCTGTCTGCTTGGCTTTTCAAGAGAAGAAAGATAGCCCATTTGCGAATGATACCTCGATTATAACGCTGTCAATGCAATGAATTACTTTAATTGAACCTTTTATCACTGCGCCGCCTTGTTGTCCTCGTCACCTAGTATTTCCTTCGCATAGTCCTTTAACTTGTACTTCTGCACCTTTCCGCTTGGTGTTTTGGGATACTCATCGATCCAGAACACATACTTGGGCACGAGATGCTTGGACAGCTTTGTCGCAACCCATTGTCTTAACCCGTCTCTTGACAAAGTTCCTGGCTCTTCAGTGTTTGCTTTATCAATAGGCGCCTCCTCTATGTCTTTCATATGATCTAGAGGCGTCCATCCTCGCGCAGGGATAACGAATGCAGCGACTGCCTCGCCATATCGCTCGTCAGGAACTCCCACGACACTGACTTCTCGTACACCTTCATGCGTCAGAAGGCAGTCTTCCACTTCTAACGGATGAATATTCTCTCCGCCACGGATGATGAGGTCCTTGATTCGACCAGTGATCTGCACGTAGCCTTGTTCGTCCATCTCGGCTTCATCACCAGAGTACATCCATATTGTTCCGTCTTCTGGATCTGGTTTACGGACCTCAGCTGTTCGAGCCTCATCCCCGTGGTAGCCCTCCATGACAAGATAACCTGCCGCTGCAAGCTCGCCTCGTTCCCCGATAGGGAGTATCTTGCTGTGATCAAGGGGATCGACAATCTTGACGCCTGTGTGCGGCATGACACGGCCTATGGATGAGGTTCGTTTTTCGAAGGGATCCGAGGGGCTGGTCATGCAGCTCACAGGAGCCGTCTCGGTCTGGCCGTAGCAGATAACTAGATCCTGGAGACCAAGGCGCTCATATAATGTGTTCATAAGAGAGGGAGGGACGCTGCTGCCAGCAGCAATGCCCTTGCGTAGGTGACGAGGTGGTTGTGAGACGACATTGCCTCGATCCAGGGCCTCAAGAACAGCAACGAACATGGTATTCACACCATAAAGACCCGTGGCTTCATGATCGACACACATGCGAAGAGTAGCCTCAGGGTCGAACGCAGGGCTGGGGAAAAGAATACCAGCGCCTGTCGTAGCCGTAGCCATGTATCCCAACACACAGCCGAAGCAGTGAAATAGCGGGGGAGGGACCACGATACGGTCATCGGCGTGAAGACCCATTCGATGTGCTATCAAAGCACCGTTGTTGAGAATTGCGCGATGTGAGAGCATGGCTGCTTTCGGGAGCGAGGTCGTGCCCGATGTGAACTGGATGTTGATGACATCGCTTGGTTTCAGAGGAGAGTCTGGCTTTACTGTATGAACTGAGCCCTCGATTAGAGATTGGTAGGGAGTGAAGGCCCGGCATGATTTGAGGTCGAATTTGATATCTGGATGGCTCGCCAGGTTGTCCAGCACCACAACGTTACGCAAAGAGGGGACCGTCTCGCTCTGGATCTTGGACGAGGATACGTCCCCCACAATGCTCTGGAGCAAGTGCTGGTTACTTCGGCCTCTTCCTGGCTTGTAAGCCAGATCCGTCACAGCACCGATAATGAGCGTTTCCACGGATAGATGCTTCAGCGCTGCGGCTACTTGCTGCTCATTGAAGCCTGGGTTCAGCGGCACGAGAATAGCACCAAGTTTGAAGCAGGCGTATGTCAAAGCAGCAAATTCAGGGCCATTGCCGAGAGATACGGCCACGCAGTCTCCCTTTCGCACGCCGAGCGAGGAGAGCGAATGTGCGAGGCTGTTTGATAACGAGTCCAGGGCGTAGTATGTTAGTGTCGACTCATGTGAATTAGGGCCAGGAGAACGAGCAATGACAGCCTCGCGATCTCCGTGGGCTGAAACAACTGAGGCAAAATGTTCTGGGATTGTGCCATTATAAAGAGGAGGCTATGATATGTTAGCAATACTCTCTGAGTTCATGGGATATCAATGAGGCCGTACCTCTTTGGGGCCCCATCGAATGCTTAGATTGGATGTAGCAAGTGTTCTCACTTGACATGTTCTGAGAAGTGTTCTTGGGGATAGATTTGTTCTTTTCAAGCTCTGACGTATTACGGTCTGCATTGTGGAAGCTGTGATAACTCGCCTGATGTGGATGTGGAGTTTAGAAGATCTTTGTAGAACAAGGAGAGGCGGGTTCTTGGTTTAATGTACAATTGCAATTGCGAGGCGAGGGACATGCATACATAAGGTACACCGGCTCTGAGCTTGACTTATTGCGAGAGCTTCAGTCTTGGAAACTACCTACCCAAGTATGGATAAGGATGTTCCTTGAGGCGTATGATCCTCGGCTATCATCGACAGGACCTCCCTCCTTCCACTTCCACTTCCACTTCCACCGTCCTTGATCCTCTCCTGTTCTTACTCCTTCCAGTTCCGTCAGCTCTCCACATTCTGTTCACTAACTGCCAACGGCAGCGGGAGTGGGAGTCCGAACCCCTCAGCGGCTCAACAGAATGAACCAATCACGCGCCGTAATTTCCACTAAAACCTGGGGAAATGCGGGGACGGCTATCACTGTAGGAGCCCATTCTATTCAGCATCGAGACCGCGGAAACAACGGCTATGTTTAAGCCGTGAACCCAATTGGAATAGCTATTCGCAGTCTCTTGTCTGGTTCGCAGCAGTAGCCACAACACTGGAATACCCGGTCCAAGTCCCGCTATGAATTGTAAAGTCAGCACCTTCAATCACATGTCACAGCTACAAATATAATGTTTTGAACAAATCTGGCTCTTTCGACCTTTGTATGAAATCTCGCGGTATATGCTTGTTCGCTTCATCCTTCAATCGACAATCCTGAGAAACTCCTTTCTCCTTCAATGTCCACGAGACATATGGTTGCCTACAAGTGGGCGACGATGCGGTAAAAACAAGATCAAGAAACAAATCTATCCCAAAGCGCAACAAATGACTTTCCTAGCGATATCTTTCATACACAAAATAGAGTCTAGTACCGTTCCCCTCAAACTTTTTATATCTTCCATCGCAATGCAACTGCCAGAGTTTGACGGACCTCTGGCTCGAACAACAGCTAATGCGGAAACCAGCCCAGAAACGGACACGAGTGTCATTAGAAAAGAGTAAAGAGTAGCAGCTGAAATGTACAGGTTCGAGAAGTAAATCTTCATAGTCGTTGCCAAACATTAGGTATCGTGGTTATGGTTGTGGTTCTGCTTCGGATTATAATGTTATTGCAAGGGTGCTTGGGGTGCCTGAGCCGCTTGTCCCTCTTGCTGCTGCTGCTCGCCCATGTGGCGCTCACTCTCAGGTTTCCATGTTCCTATCTAGGGTTAGGATATGCTGATCTGTCATGAGCAGGAGATTCCTTACCTTCAAAGTCGTGCTTGACGAAAGCCATTGGGTCGTCGGGCTCCTTTGCGCCCATCTGTCCCACTCCAGGTGAGAAGCTTGTGATGGGCAACACAACCACATCTCCCACTCGCTTACTTGTCTCCATGCCAGTAAAGTTCTTGTAATCAATCGTGCCCTTGCTTTGTGACATGTCAAAGAACCTTGGATCATTGAAGTATTCCATGATAGCATCTGTCCACACGGCAGGGCCAGTGAACTCAACAACGTTTCTGTCGATGAACTTTTCCAGCTTGCCTTGATTCTTCAATTCTAATGTCTTCTTGGTAATGCGCATGATGATATCGCGAAGAACAGGGTGGCCAGGCTTGGCTTGTATCGTCCACTGACAGAACTGGATACGACGACTGTACCACTGAGCCCAGTCGGGGCGATCAGGGTCTGCCTCAATGCCTATGACGAGACCAATAGTATCGCGAGGAATCTGTTCAGGCAACCATTTCACCGAGCTTTGAATTGCATATGTATCGATATCAGAATAGATGCCGCCTCGAGCGAAGAGAATCAGATAACGGAAGAAGTCGGCCTTCAGAACAGGCATGGGGAGACTTCGGTATGCCTCAACGACTTCGGGAACCGTGGCGTAGAGTAAGCGAATAAGGTTAACGGCGACGTCGTCGGTTATGACTTCGTGGACAAAGCCAGGGTGCTCCTCCCTCCAAGACGCATGGTGGTCCTTGAACTGAAAATCACCTTGATCAGGACTTTGCTTCCACGTTTGCCAGATGTAAGCTGGAAACTTGGTCGCAACATCGTAAGGATAGGCGTATTCGAGCTTCTCAAAAATTGACATGCCCGACATGTCAATGCGAGGCCGCGTGCGACGCTCCTTTACCTCCATCTCCTTTTGTTGTTCGGGTGGTGGTGACACGGCTTGGTTCGAGGCAGGGGCATCGTTCTTGCTTGTGTCAACGGCGGTAGCAGCAGCATCTTTGGCAGCTGGGACGACAGGCGTTGTTGTATGAGACCTTGTCAATAGGAAGAAAACAGTGAGGATGAAAACCGCTGCCACGATGGCGCGGCGCGAGTTGAGCATGGCGACGACGGCTGCGAGGCGACTGTGGTATCGAAACGCCAGGTATGTACGAAGTCGCAGTCTTTTTTAGAAATTCGTCGATAAGGAGCGATGCCCAGGATAAGGGACAGGGGTAAGAAGCGAAGGTCGAGAAACGAAAGGACTGTGCTATAATAGCATAGAAAAGCGAGTGTGGCCAGGCAGAAGCCAGGATCAACAAGGGAACAAACACAAGCAAGCAGCTGAATGCGACAGAAGAAGAAGAATGTGTTTGGAAAAATGTGTGTCGGCCAAATAAGTTGATCGTAGTGGACAACAGTCAAATTGAGGCGAGCGAGGGATGAATCTCCAAAGCCAGGGGCCCGCAGTTGGAGACGGTGGAGCTGACACCTACTGAACTAAGGTATCGCAGCGGATAACTCAAGAAACTGGATGGACCCTGGACAAATTGAGGTCGCGGCGCAATCCAATTATTTCGGTATGCTACAGTAGCTGCGCAGTAAGCTCACCAACGGCGCGGTCGCAAAGCGGAGCAGCTGATATGGCTGGTAGTAGGTTCGGCCAATAAGGAGAGAGGTGAAGATGAATTGCAAGTGAAAGAGGAACCGGCCTTTATCTGGTCAAGGATTGGTGTCAGGAAGTTTAGGCTCGATGCGGTAGTTATTAAGGAGAATGGGAATAAGAAAGGTACAAAATGGAAATGGGGGTTGTTGATGAGGGTTCGGAAGAGAGGATGATATTGCAAAGATCCAATGTAGGGGAAAGTCTGAGCCTCCACTCGTCGTCAATTACGTGGAACGTGGAGAGATCCTTACTGGATACTTAAGTACCTTTGCAACGGAAGAAGGCACGGAGTACGCGGCCATCTTTTCCTCACGTTTTCGGTTTTCCCACATGGGATCTAACATAGGAGCTAAGATGGGACGAGGAAGGTGATGATGACAGCAAGCCCAGCCAGGCCAGCGCAAGCCCAGAGGTTACTATTGATGGAAGTGACACGGAAGGCCCGCTTTCGTGCGCTCAACAACAAGTCTCCTTGAGGACAAGTTACCCCTGAAACTTGATGATACTGTGATCAGTAACTTGCCATGGTGGATGAATCTGTAAGGAGTAACCGTCTGGAAGAAGCCGTTTCTTACGACGTGAGCACGCTGTAACATGCGCAGCCACAGGGGCTACTATGCAGTAGCGAGTAAGATTCTAGACGCCTCTTGGCCAATACAATTTGATTAGAAAAATGATACATACATATTGCTAGCAACGAGGCTATCATCGCCAAGACATTATGAGATAAACAAACCCGACTTCAACAGATTCCATCCCTGTCCATTGAGTCAAACAAGTTTGTCCCAATCACAATTTTGACACAGTAATGCGTCCGTCAACCAATTTAACCCAATTGAGATCTAACTACCCTCATCTCGATTCAGATATGTTACCTGGACGGTTCGCTGATGGCACAAGGTGCAACGATGGTGCAATAACTTGACTTGCCAGAGCGAGCTAGACTGCCCTGACAGAAAATCAAACCCGTCAGGAGTTGCGGCTTGCCATTTGCCGGGCTGGTGCACATATCCTGGATCGCAATTCGTCTCACCAAGTGACGCATACTGTTGATCGCGAAATACAGTGCCATTTTCGAATAAGGTTGCAGAACAAGCCTTTTCTAGCGTTACGTTGGAGATTTCGAAACAGGCGAGGGCAGGGGTTGTCCGCGGAGCATCTCTGTTACAGCCTCTCAGTCGCTGCTTCGAATCCTGTTACAATGGAACCTGCCAGGCCTGCTTGCGTGTCGGCGATCAAAGGACCACGATCATCGTGAAAAGAGCGGAGACTTGCTGTAAAGGGGTCCAGATTAAGAACCCCCCTGAGGGACGGAAAAATCAACGCTTCTTCGTCATGAGCGAACATGGAAATATTTGGCTTTCGGCATGGGTATACAACGTGATTTGGCGACCGTTCCTAAATCTTGTGTAGCGGGAAAATCTGTGTGCACTTCGCGAAGCAGTTTGCGTTTCGCATAGGTGAGCAAACATCTGACAAGTTCTCATCTCGGTCTCAAGTGCCGAGCTCCTCTGTTTCATTCCTTACAGGAGACTCGGCACATGGCAGCAACGGTGGTATTCTTTGTTCCAGAACATTGAAGAGGCATGGCTCTAGATAGTCTAGGTATGTGATGACAGAATTGGGAGCATTTAGTCTAGAATTAGGAGGCCTTGAGATCAACTTTATCACTGGGGATAAAGGGTCAGAGTTCTATTTATCTCCCCTTCACAGCATCTTGGCTTTTGTTTGCGTTCTAACACTGTGACAGATGAGATTGAGTGAGATACGAACTGGAATGATGGCAGGACAGCCAAGCTCAACTTCATTACTTCATGCCGACAAGCCGTAGCCAAGCGTCATGTTGTCGGATTGCATCTTCCCAGCGAGACATTACATTGTTGGAACTGTTGATTACAATGCCGTTCGAGGTTGTTGGTCAACATGGCTTTTCCAATATTGCTAAGCAGTTCGTTCACGTTGTGATCTGTGAGAATGACCTCTCCAGGCTGTGTCTGGCCAGTTCGGACTTACTGTAAATTATAATTACATATCCATGGTGGCCGTAGGATCTATAGAATCCATAGTGTCAGCCCAAAATCCATGTGCAGCTCAATCTAAACCCCGATGCCTGCTGACGAAGCACTAAATCCGCGATGCTTGTTCAGCAACTCCTTGGGTTCATCGTAGACGCGCGCAGAAACGATTCCGGATTTCCAACAATTCTTGTTTGTTGATCAGCTTAAGTCATTATTGACGGCGAACTCTTTACGAATCCGAAAATTCCGTTCACTTACAAACTTGCCGAGGGAGTACCTAGGTTCGGAAACAAAATCATGTTCTTGACATGCCATGTCTACGCCTATTACAGGACATGTCATAGGGCGCGCGCGGTAATAAACGCCCGAGCTAGTTGTCTTGGTGCTTTGTCTAGTATCATGGACTTTAGCGTATGTAGACCAGCGGCCCGTAGGCACCGTTCTTGTTAAATCCGTAGACTACGTTGAACAGAACTGTGAATCGGTATGAACTCTGGTTTTTGGTGGTTTCGGAATTCAAGATCCTACTAGGTCAACATGATCTTCACCAACCTATCATGTTGCATCCCGTCTTCCCTTTCCGTCTGCAGCTCGACGTAGGTTAGCCCTCCACATTGAATTGGATGTCACCCTTGATGGAGGGCAAGGTTTTTCTTGGCACAGAGTAATCATGATAATCCCAACCATGAGAGGTCGAAAGCAAGCTCCCCCGCCCCCATTTCGAAGAGCATGTTGTACGACATGAGAGCTCAAGAAGCTCTGATCTGCATAATATGTAGGTTGACAACGTGCAGATGTGCGTTATCGAGTGCTACCATGCGCAATAATAAACTGGTGGATGGATGGACGATGTGTTGTACACCAACAGCATGATATTCATAGCGACGAAACAAAACAAAGGAATCGACTGCAAGACCAATCCTCCTCATGATGACGGATCCTACAGCCCTAGCAGCTGCATCATGATCTTATTCCTATTTGGGTAATAATCGTGGACTTGACAACCCTTCAATTTGTCAGCCCAGCATCTCCAAGGTCCGGATTCTGACACAACGGGCTTTGCTCCTTGCCCGGCAGCCGCCACAACGAAGGGATTCAGATACAGATAGACAATGGATATTAGCAACAGCAACAGCTTCCAAGAAGAGACCAATGTTGGCTTACTCTGCCACAGAGTTTAATTGATTAATTATCGTCGTTCGCTTGCCACACCCCGGCCTCTCGGTTCTTGTAGACTCTCCGAGGATGCCGAATCAAGCCCCGCTCCTGAGCGGACTTAGAGGCTTAAGTCCCAGCATTTGCATAATCAATAGGGCTCTTCGGCTCGGGTAGGCACTGTTTGTAAGGCATTCGACCGCTGAAGGTGGAATAGGGAAAGCCCTCCAAAGACAAGATTAACTCGCCATGTCAAGATCTGGGGTCACAAATAGGTGCATGTACTGCTACCTGTACCTCGAGGAATAGTTAGTGCACTAACTGCAAAACGAAAGCCTTCCGTCTTGTCGGGTCTGATTCTTAACATGATCTCCACCTTGATCGGCGATCAAACCCGCATTTCATGTCTTCGCCCGGAGCGCGCCCTCTAAAGCCGCGGATATAGTCTCCTGTACGGGTACGAATTGCTCTGTAATTGGACCCTGAGGTGCATAGGTCAGCCACACCTGTACAGTAGGAGTTCTGCTTAGTAGTGAGTTGGAACTTTGGCCTTGTCCGGAAGCTCCAGTAGTTACTCCGTACAACCGCAGGACTTGAGGCCTAAACCCGTCCATGGAATCTGAAGATTTGCAAGCATGACGAAACGGGCCAGAAGCCACGCCCTTGTTGGACTTGACTGTACTGTACAAGTTGTAGCTGAGATGTAGCGTACCTTGGGTCTGTAGTTGCAGTACGCCCTACACGCCCCCTTAGCTTGAATACTTTTACGGCATGCCATGGGTTGGGTAATCATAATGGATGGATCTCGTTATCCTTGGTGTTGACCTCCATCTTAAATACCTTGGCTGATCCTATCCTGCCTTGCCCTGGCCTTCTTGTGTGTTTGTAGTTCATCATTTCATCACTAGTATATTGACGTTATAACATCTCACGAACACGATCTTACCAATACTCGAAATAATTAAAGTCGACCATCATTATTAAACTTCCTTCGGAGTTCGGGGATTGCGACTTTTGCATCCACAAACCGCTTACACAACCAAGCCAAGCCGACAGGACCATATAAGTTGCCGCCTCCCGCCATCAATCCGCCCCGATAGCATATCCGCGAGCAATAACGTTATATATACCAACTCAAATCGTCCTGTCAATTTCACAAGCCTTCAATCCTTTCAATTATTCGACGGTAGTACTCAGATGTTATCATAAGGTTTCCAACACACCCGGATCCTCGTATTGCGACATTAGACTGCCATAAGGCGTCTCATTCAAATACTCGCTTCAACTTCAACATCTACACCAAGAAACAACATAATCATGGCGACCGAAACCGATACTCTCTCGTTCTCGTTACCAACTAGTACTGCTCCCACCGATTTTTCTGAATCCACATGCATGCCTCACTCGACTCCCTTTTACCCAGTCCCCGACAAGCCAGCCGAGTGGGATTCTAGAATACCACCACTGCAGCCGACCCCACAATCACAAGATACTGTATCAGGGGGTGGATGTTTCAACGACGGAGGTCTTTTATATAGAGTTCAGGCTGAGCGCGAATGTCGAGAGGGACCTGGCAAGTAAGTTGGAAGAAACATCTAGGATTGCCGAATTGGTCCGGACGTTGAAATGCTGACTATACTTTGGTACTTCTTAGAACCGTTGAAGAGGCCTGCCAACGCTCTCTGAACCACTTCCCATGCCCTGGACTCGCCTTTCCGATGCCAGCCCTCGATTTCGACTTTCGAATCGCTGTTCGTTTAAATCAAGAGGCTGTCCACGTTGACTCAGGCAACACCAAGGAAATTACCACTGTAGCCGCTGGAGTTTGGGTAAGTCTGGACTGTGGTGATGCTGATATTTCCATCTGACAACTTTACAGTCCGGATCTTTTGGCCACGGCCGCGTCATTGTGCGTTTTTCCTTTTTTCACACGCCCCCCAACCCCTTTTAGAATTCTACACTTTATCCAATTCGTGGCTGACTGAGGAGGATTTTATGTGTGGTGTATAGGCAGGCGGATATGATCTTGGCCAGGCACGCGGTTTTAGGCCCATGAGGCTTGTCGAGGGCGCCTTTGTCGTCCAGACAAGTGATGAACAGCCTGCACTGTAAGTTTTCGGAATTCCTATAAGTCACTAGATTTGGATTTAACTCATTGGCCAGTCTCGAAATGCGCACTCGCGGTTCCCTCTCAGGACCTGCAGATGTTCTCGATACTCTATTAAGCCCTCGGGCCCCCAAGGACATTGACCCACGACGATATGGATTCCGCATGTTCGCGACGTTCAAGACATCCGACAAGCGTTACGCCGAAATCGTCAACTGTGGATTATGGGTGGCCAGTGGTGCCTGGCGTGGCGAGCACTTGGTTATCGAGTAAGTCCCTCTCTTGAGTCATAGTCCCCATCTTCCAAGGCCGTGCCTAATCACAAGACGCAGTGCCTACCGTGTTACATAAAAATTCACAAATCACCAGCAAGCGAAAGATCCGAATGACTTGACTTGACTTGACTTGACAGAAACGACATATTTAGCATTGCATAAGGGATCCTGACTGGATAGCGGATCCCTCGGCGCACCACAGGAGTTGGTCTTTAAACAGCCGAGTCAGTTTTCGACCCGGCTAGCAAATAGGAGGAAATGGACGGATGATGACGATGCATTGAGCGGCGTAGACATTGGTTCTTGAGACTTTCCCATCTCTTTCTTAATACTCACTTGTTTAGGTAGTATGAACTGAATGACCTGCCTATTCAAAACCAAATAACGTTATTTGACGAAAGCTGACATCCCATCTCAATTTTGTTGCATGTAATTCCATCCGGTACTTACGTCGGTCTCTTACTCGGGCCACAATACACCGACGGTGTGTTTCCGAGTGATCATTATCAAGCAAGAACGTTCTCCTTTGGCGGCTATTATGGACCAGTTCTTGATCAGTCGGTCACACCAATTTCTATTGCTTATTAGGAATATGCCCGAAGGTCAGACGGCCTCTGGTTTGGCTCTGGCTGATTGATTCATAATCACTGTCTCTCGAGCTGACCCAAATCATCCGGATCGGCGGCCCACCCAAGCCCTCAACTCCTCAATTATCGAAGTCAACTTAGATCTCGATACTGTCAGATTGGCTTGTTTTGTGTGGCCGTTGTGCATACCCGCCGCGCATTCCGACTCGGATGCCGTGGACTTTGTTCTATGGGGAAACTGTCAGCAAAACACAATGCTAATCCAGGATTCGCATGCAAGGTTACTTGCCATGTAGATCTGATGCAACACAGTCTTGCTGCCGTGTCCCTGAATCCTTATCGCCGTGCCTACGGACCTATCTCACTTGAGCTTAATCCGGAGTTCCAGACAACTGAGCTTCCTCAGGCGACTCTGGTCCTCCTCGTCTCCACTGGCCACCACATCGTCCACGGCTCCGACGGTTCCTGTCGTGATCTCCACCTCACAGTCTCCCTCCTGCTCAAACCAACTCGCGACCGCGAGGATCTTCTCAATGGCTCTACCCGTTCCTGCCAGTGTCACGGCAGCACTGTCCACATCTCCACCGCTATTTCGCTGCAGCGCCTCAACACGCGAGTGTAGGGACGCGTACTTGGGTGCTGCGCCAGTGGTCTTGAGTGAGTCGTCAAGCTGTTTACGGGCGCGTTTGACCACAGCCATGAACGGTGTCCTTGAAGACACGTAGATGATGCGAGATTTGGATGATGCTGGCGGCTGGCGCCTGGTTAGAGGGCGTTTCTCGACACGAGCGCCTGGGAAGTGTTAGTCACATATTCGTAGTATTTTTGTGAAAACTGTACCTTCTGAAATAGCAGGCAGCTTACTCAAGGTACCATATACCTTGTTTGGAGCCTTGGAAGCCTCGGTCGAAGCCATCTTGTCGTTTTTATGAAATTTGGCTGCCTGATACTGATCGGCAAATGAATTTTCGAAAAGAACTTTTCGACAAGGTTTGAAGGAATGTGCTCGAACAAGTCCTACTTTGTAAATGCCACGAGTCCTCCTTTTGAATTGATTGTTTCTAGCCACCTCAGTTTTCAAGAACGCTTGAGTATGGATGATGCCTAGCGTGAGTAAAGTTGAAGTGATGAGAAGAAGACATGAATAGAAAGGAAGAGTAAAAAAGGTCTGAGATACGGACACCCCCACTACTATCGCGATGCTTTCATGAACTGCGGGGAGAAAAACGACCTTCAAATCGATACTTCTTGAAAGAATTTGAAATAGATGATGAGAACAATTTTTATAAGATGTCAATAAACTTCACATCATTGTCGTAAAATCTTCCTTTCAAAGCTGAGCATGAGAGCGCCACAGATCTGTGGCGCAGCTCATGCACCCCAAATGCAGCGTTTCTAGCGCCCCCAGCGTCCCGCTATAGACGTCACCTTGAAGCTGTCTGCTGAGCTCACCTAAAGTCAATATTCTTTCGGGCTAATCGTCCATCTCCAACTCGTTCCTGATCAGCCTCAGTATACCATCGCCATAACCTCAACGCCGCCATCTTCTCTCATGGCTGCCTACCTTGCTACTCGCGTAGTATCGACCAGATAGGCACCTATTCCACAATGTCCATTGCAATCTGGCCTCCTGTCTCGCCGGCCGAGCTCAGACTTAAAGCCTCCGAAACCCAGGTACTGCGACCTCATGCGATGAAGCGAAACAAGAGAAAATTTGGGACAACATGCTGATCTATTTTGACAAGGCACGCGAACTCGATTGGATCGTCGATGAAACACTCGAGGTGTGCCGCGATCTTAAACATGGCCTCGAGGATTGCTATGCGCTCCTCGCGCCTATCGATCCGGGCAGTACACTCGTCATGAGTACGCCGCGTAACGAAAAAGTGAAGGGCACGCTCACTCGTGTCGGTACTCGTATTGTTAAAGGCGTAAGGCTGCTTGTTGAGCTCATGTCCCCCTGCATGCAGCTCCAGCTCCAGCTTCGTTCTGCATGCTGACGTCCTTCGATCGCAGACTATACACCTCCAGCTCCGAACGATACCCCCACAGACCCTGTCCCTCTCGCAGTCCAAAGCCATTCATATCCAAGGCCTCGATGCTTTGCACGGCTACCTAAACCAGTCAATAGATCTCCTCGCTATTACTTTGTCTAAACCACAGGACGCTAGCTCACTCGCCTCAACTCTCAGTATCCTTGCTGATTCTCTCTCCGATTCATCAGCTATTCTCAAAGGACCTCCCCTGACAGACTCTGATCCTGCTTGGCAGATGTGCTCGTGTTCACCAGATCAGTTTGTGCCGTCAATTGGGCCCAACCTCAGCTTTTATCTCGGTCTTCAAGAAAGCTGCATAATTCTGTGGCTGCGTGCTCTAGAACCTGTTCATGCGCATGTTCATTTTGGCACCAAGCTCGGTCTAGCCTTTGGAACTGTACGTCGGCTGGAGCATGATGAGATGGACACCGTTTTCCGGTATAACACACAGGGGTCCAACATTGGCGGCTCGAAGCGGGGCAGTGCCCGCCATACCCCGGAGCCAGGATCGTCCGCTGCAGAAGTGGATAGTAATGATATTCAGGAAGTCTATGTCCGGGAAAAGGTACGCGTCGAAAGCGCAGATCCGAGTCTCATATCCATTCAGTCCAAGCTTAGCTACCTCAGTCACATGCTTGGCCAAGCCCGAAGGAACATTGCTGAGGTCCTAAGTGTTGACTCTTAGAAGTGAGGGGAAAGGCCATGTGAGCAGCTTTGCATGTAAACTGATTGGATACCCTGGCGTTGAGGTGACAATGGTTATTATTGGGCGGGGTTTTCGCTCCCAAGCTTGTTTCAAATTATCATAGGCTTCGAAAGCGTTAAAATCGGTATCACTGTATGTCGCGATGTTATGCATACTGGTTCTTCGGTTTCAGATGAATTTTGTAGAAATTTAGATAATACATCTATCCATGCAATCCATAATCCACATTCCACCGCTCCTCTGCTAAAACCGTAATGACTCTTGACACAAATAAAATGGACTATGCTGTAAAAACGCAAAGAGACAGCCTCTTATCTCGTACAGGAGGTATGTTCAACCTGGATTTGACCAGGCGGGTGAGATGATCAGGATACTGTGGAGTGAGAGCGGCAGCAGTGTTGTCGCTTGAGCATTTATCGAACAGGCGACCAAGGCATTGGTACGAGGATCCTTGACTTCATGCTCTGGATGAGAGGCACTGTTTTGTGGACTGTGTCGCTCCAGCCCTCGACCTGCCAGCTCTGTTCACGACGGCCTCGACGCTCCTCAAGATTGGCAAACTGCCACAGATGGTGGACTGTGTTAAGATCGCCAATCTGAACGAACCAAGCGCCAACACCCTCCATAACCTCACGGCGGGCCTTGAGACCTCGTCGCCAGTGTGTCTCCCACTCCAGCAGGTTGCCGGGGTGCAGCGTGTAAGAACGCAACTCAAAGATGCCACCGAGAGAACGTGGGGGAGTGGTTGGCCAGAAAGAGAATTCCTGCATAAGAGAGACGTTCTTAGAGTTGATTAGGCCCTTTAGCTTATTATCAAAGTCGGCAAATTCGGGGTGGTGAGTAATTGAGTATCGGGATTGATGGTAACCTTCGTATTTTTGGTATTCCCAGATGTGGACTGTTGAGATGGTTAGTTGTCAGAAAGCATAATGCAATTAATCATAACCTACCGAAGGTATCACAATCGCCAACTTCTGTCCTCCAGCTTCCGACCAAATTCACCTTGTTCTCCGGGGCGTTCGCCATCTTGGGATACCATTTCCCGACGAGATCGACATACTCGTCAACCTTCTCAGGCTTGACTTCGTGAAGAACGATCGAATGGACGTACTTGCCACGGGCAAGAACTTGACTGAAGCTTGCTTCGAGCTGAGCATCGAGCTCACGACCCTCCTTGGTACCGTAAATGAGGTTCGTCAAAGGGCCCGCCTTACGGGAAGGTTCAGGTTCCTTCACCTCCTCAGAGCGTCCTACATGGTCATTCTGTGAGCCCTCGACTGACGCGTTGAAAGGAACGTTAGCAGACTGCGGGTGAGAGGGCAACGAACTGGCTTCTCGCTTCTTCTGTGCCTCGACCAGGTGATCGCGGAATTCCTTCTGCTTCTGACTGAACTTATCGACCTCTGCGTGTGTAGGGTTGACATCTCCCAGTGAAGGTGTGCGACCGTTAAGGATAGCAGTCGAGCTCAGAGCTCGCACGCCTGCGAGAGGAGTGACGGCAGCAGCGCGTGCAAATTGACGACTGAGCATTTTGAGGATGGTTGGAGCTTAGAGCTTTGATTGAGGTGCGGTGAGGAATGGAGATGCAAAGTCTCGAGGTGGATGGGGCGCAATTGGTGTCTAATAAAGCTGACACTGGCGCGGGCGCGGGGAGATTGCGGGCGATCTTGCAGATGACTACAACGTTAAAACGTCAAACGTTGGAGTTGTGCGGTTGTAGATCTTGGAGGGACCGAGACGGACAGGGGAGATGCTGAAAGGAGAAAATACACCGAGGAAACGGAAGCAGAAGGTCAGATGCGGCAGGATTGGTGGCAATCAAATGCTGGCAGGGCACAGCAGAAGCGGGAAGGCAGGCGTTTAAGCGTCAAGGTGGTATCAAAGCACCTTTTGGTTGAGATTGCCCTGGCGCTGGCAAACCTAAGGAGGAGGGCGAAGCGCGTGGACGATTGGACAGCTTAGAGTTGGAGGGACGGAACGGCTTTCGGTTACACGCCCAGTGAATGTATAATTCACCCCGCACTTCTTGGGTGAGTTTTGGTTGTTTTTAATGACGAGTATGACGAGTACAGATTCTATGAGCCTTTGACAGAGAAACAAGGACAAAATAGAGTGGTTTGATTGAGGGAAACAAGAGTGATGAGATCAGACGGTTTACAGTACGTACACTACCTTCTTAAACCTGGAGCTTGGGGAGCTATCTAATGATGTCACCCCAGCTTTAGCCGTCACGTGTGAAATTAGCGCGTCAAAGAATGCGGGGTTCGGTTGGGCCTGCTGTTCCTCAGCTCTGGCAAGGTACGTACCCACCTTACTCAGCAGCTCTCAAACTCTTTCTGCCTCAGCCTCAAGGCACACAGAAAACCATCCGGGCTCGGCTTCGGCAGAACCCGCTCGGAGCTGTATCGTTCGGAAAAAGGCTCGTTCTGTAGCAATCTCAATCTTGAAGCGATACAGTCCATCAAACCGAACCTACCTCCCACGATACCCACGAAATCCGTCATCATGTCTTGGCTCGGTGTTCAACCCCTCAAGAAGTTCAACGCTCCCTTCTGTATGTTCAATTGCGACCCGTCCATCTGCGCCATTGTGAACGTGTCTCGCTGACTCTTCCATTAGTGAAGCCTTACTGGCCCTTCTTCGCTGCCGGTACGTGATGTTGCGCAATTCATACGACAAAACGATTCTCTCCCGATCATATACCGCCGCGCCCGACTTCGATTGATCTTTTGATGAGTTTTGGACAGCAATTGATTCTTGATATAGGTGTTGTCATTGCCTATGGCGTCAACTCCGCCCAGTCCGCCATGATGAACTGTACGACCCCTATAAGATGAGCACAGAGCGACGACTAATTAGATATAACAGCTGCCGAGTGGAAGAACGACCCCCGCAACCCCAACGCCAAGTCTGGCGGTCACTAAGTTTGATGGGAAGGAAATGGGATTTCGTCCAGCTAGCACGCATAATCGACCCGCTCGAACGCGAGGCCATGGTTCACGAGATGGAATTGTATCATAGAATCGAAAAAGGGGCTTAATTGACCTATACAACGATCATACGAAAGTTGCCCATGGATATAACTGCGAACGACGAATGCCCTCGAACTCCGGATGTCCGATTGTGCGGGAAGCAAGACCAAAGTCTGGTCTGGTTATGTGACATGTACAACCCTTGACTCACTCTGAAATCTACCATCATGCTCCGTGGTTTATTTCTATTTTTGTGCAAGGAAGATGAACTATGGCCCAATACTCACCGCGACATACTGGCTATCAAGCTCTTGTGGATGTAGCGGTCCATCATCATGGCCACATGATATCTCGTTTCTGTACTTACTTTGTCCGTGTCTGCGTCTATTTCATGCAGATGCATCCAATTGCTTCCAGGCCTCTCAATATAATCCTCCGACGAGAAGGCTTATGCGTCAAAACGTGAAACTGTTGACAACAGCCATACTGGATATGATTAGTAGATAGTCTCTCGTAATAGACCTCAACTATCGGATGAAACTGCAAGTTTAAGAGAACATGTCTAAAGGCCTTGATTAGCCAGCCATTGCTGAATTGTTGACAACGTTTGTGGTGGGGTTAAAGTACCGTCATGTTAAGCAACGGCCCGACGCCCTTTGAGAGAGATTTCTCCCACTGACAAATCATAAGAGCTTCTTTCTACTAAAATTGCCATTATTGCTCTCCACGCTCGACTCATACGGCCTACAACCTTGTTATCAACACCGACTTAAGTCCGCTCCAACATCCCATCACTTCTCTATAGATGCGTTTTCTTCTTAGTACTTTTTCTGCTACTAGACCAACTGTGACTTCGATTAGACGAGCCTCATCTTTCACTTTTTCTTCATACAAAGTTTGCTTATCTACAATGACCGCGACAACAGCTCCCAAGCCGAATGGCAATGGAAAACACGAGGTCAAGATTCTCATGCTTCATGGTGAGTATTCATGACGTTCATGCAAAGAGACGCATTCCGAGTGCTTCTCGGCCATCTTTAGCATACCCTGGACTCACTCGTAATCTCACAAGTCCCTCACTAACATTTATCACCAGGCTACACACAATCTGGCGCTCTATTCCGAGCCAAAACTCGTGCTTTGGAGAAGACACTCGTCAAATTACTCAATCCTATCTCACTTCTCCCTGTCTTCCTTTATGCCACTGGCCCCAACCGTCTAAGTCCAGAAGACATCCCAGGCTATCAACCCCCTGAGGAGCCTCAGCCAGAGGACTACCAACCCGATACATGGGCATGGTTCCGCAAAGATGAAGCCACCGGAAATTATCGACTGTTCGACGAGGGCATGGCTACCGTTGGACAGGCCATTCGAGAGGCAGAGGGCATCGATGCAGTGTGCGGTTTCAGCCAGGGTGGTGCCATGGCCGCTCTTGTAGCAGCTGCTCTTGAGCCAGAACGCACTCTGCCTGAAGGAAAGGAGGGAGATTGGGCGAGAGGCCTCAGAGAAGCAAACTCTGGAAAGGCTCTTAAGTTCGTCATTTCGTACTCCGGATTCTGGGCCACCCCCAACTCGCTCCAGTTCTGCTATGAGCCCAAGATCAAGACTCCTTCATTACACTTCCTGGGTAGTCTTGACACAGTGGTTGACGAGAGTCGAAGCCGAGCTCTCACAGATCGTTGTCAAGACCCTCTTGTACTTGTTCACCCAGGAGGTCACCACGTACCTGTGTCCAAACAGTGGGCAGCGCCTCTGGCTGGCTTCATCAAGGAGCATGGTCAGAATAACGAGCCTGAAGCAGAGCTGTAATGAAAAGTCTTATCAAGGGATGGTTTTTGTTACGACCTTCTCATTGAGTTTTGGGAAAACGCATATAGACTAAGACGCATACGAATAGATAGACTTGGTGAAATACACCAAATGCCATGTCATACGTCCTCATCCCGAGGACTATCTAACCTGTATAATTACAGACCACCCAAACCGTCATGAATTATGAACTGCTCTATCCTGTACTCCAAAGTCTTATTTAGCAGGCTGGATTCGTGCCATCATCTCCTCCTTGGTGATGAGATGATCAATTCTTTCCAATAGTCCCAGAAGACTCTTCATGTTGTGACTCCATTCGTTGAGGACATCGTCAGCATCTCTAGGCTTTGCGAAGCTTACAATTCGTGCGGGTCGGTCAATTTTGGCGTAGACAGTCTTGGAAGTTACAAGCTCACTGATGTACTTCTCTGTCTCGTCCTCGGCAAGATCAAGTAGCTGAGTCAGGCGGCTCATCTGGATGCGAGTATAGTACTTGGCGATAACTCGGACGTTGTGCTCAATCACTCGCTTTCGCAGATCCTGCCATCGCTGGTGAGCCTTGTCGTCCGAAGATTGACCCAGGTGGGCGTCAAAGACATCGGTACTGCAGAGGTGAGGGCCGAATCTCTTAGAAATCTCTGGCCATCGCATCAACTCATGAACAGTAAAGAGTCGCAGAAGCTCTGCTTCGGCTGGAACTTCAGAGTTGCGTGTGTCTTTGTGGATTCGGTGAAGGAGGTCGTGCTGTTCGTTGTCATAGGGAGCTAGAATGACAAAGTAGATGATACGTTGCAGGACCTATGGTTAGGAAATTAGCAAAGAAGATCGATACTTCAGAGGCAGTCAACGTACAGGTCGAAGCTTGGCCGGGTCTTCCTCGACTGCTTCTGTGTCCAGAACCTGCCGATAATGCTTGCACACATCCAGGTACTTCTCCTCGTGTTTGGCAAGGATGATCTGCTGCTCGTAGTAACGCAGCTTCAGATCAGTTGTGTCATCCTCCTTCTCCTCGGGAACCTCCTCGCCGCGTGCCTTCTTCTTTTCACGCTCCTTTTGCTCCTTCTCAAGCTGCTCGGCCGTCTTTTTAGGCTTGCGAGAAAGATAGCGAGTGCTGATCTTGCGACCTAGAATAGCAGCCTGTGTCCAGTCTCCGCTCTCAATGCATAGCTCAACCTGCGCCAAAATAAACTCGGTCTTTTCCCGTCGATCCATGGAACCAAAGGTTTCAACTTGCAGCTCGCAAAGAATCTCGGTGGCGGATTTTAGATCACCCTGCTTCTTCTTAATGTCGGAAAGGATCTTGGTAACACGGGCTCGTTCGACTTCGACGAAGATCTTTCCTTCTGTTACTGTTCGCAGGGTCTCGATTACAGACAGCTTGGTCTTGAGGTCGGGAGTGTCGTCGAGGAAGCCCATGACGGTCTGAACCATCTTGGTGATGGCTTGCTTGAGCTGACTATGCTTCTTGGACAAGACCAAGGTCTGGTCGTTCAACAAGCTCCAGTCGCCCGCGTTTTTGCATAGTGTGACGATTGCGATCAGGACTCGTGATGTGGACGCAAGATCGGAGGCCTAGGACTGGGTTAACGGCGAAGCGGAGTGAGCAGGCGTGTACCAATGCATACTTGTCGGGTTTGTTTCTCGAGCGCAGCAAGCTTCTCAATGGCGCCTTGGAGGTTACCGGACTAAACAGAGCGTCAGAAAAAGCTCAATATCGGTAGCTCAAAGCTCAAAAACTTACCGCAGCCAGCTTCTCAGCTTCAGGAAGCTGCTGGTCAACCTCCTTCGAGAAGTCCTTCTCGGGCTTTAAAACTCCGTCAGACATGGTAGCGATCGCGATGTAGTCCCCTCAAGATCTGTAACTATCGACCAAGGTTTGAATTGGAGGGTTCGAGTTCAGGGATTGTTGGTGTTCAAGGTTGTTGCGATGAGTTTAAGGTCGTGGGGGCGTGTTTGGTTTAGTCCAAGCTGGTCGATTCAGTGACGAGGCTCACGCAAGAGGCTCCTGCCTGCCTGTCATTAGGTCCCCACCAAGCGAAGCAGGGCCTGGAATTTAGTGGGACCGATTCCGGATTCTCTGTCATCCAACTT